>CM024760.1:111583822-113024683 GCA_014218235.1 Colocasia esculenta | reverse complement strand
GTCCGTGCGCGAGCTTATATAGGCCGCACGAGTCGGGGAAGGTCTTCGACACCGTTGGTGCTGTCTCCTTGGCCGGGCCCTCCTGCGCTCGCCTCATAGAGACGCCACAGGTTGTTACAAGACCCCCGAGGCACATGTCTAAGTCCTCCGATGTCATAAAACGACATACGTCGAGGCGCATACTCAAGTCCTCCGATGTCATAAAACGAACATCGTCGAGGCGCATACTCAAGTCCTCCGGTGTCATAAAATGACATACGTCGAGCTCCTGTTTAAGTCCTCCGGTTGTCACGAAAGACATACGTAGAGGCATGTTACCTTGTGGAGGCACAAAACACCCCACTAGTAAACAAAAATGTACTCTTTTTTACCATGTAAACGTCCGACGGAGGCACAAAAAAACCCTGTCGTCGACGCCCATGTAAAGACTTGTTGTATACACGCCCAGTGGAGGACCACAAAACCCCATCAAAGGCGCAAATGTAAATGTCATAAATACAAAATGACATGAGCATGCTTGAATAAAATGTGTGGAAATTGGGCTTGTCATCTGCCCTTTCTTCTTTAAATTTCGGCATACGGTCTTTTAATAAACATTACGCATTCGAAGGTATTCGAGTGTTATACTCGATGTAAATGAAACATCGACTTCGGTCGGTGGGGAACGGTCACCATTCAAGACCACTCCAATCGCCTTGAACGCGAGCGCACGCGGAAAATAAATGAAATGAAATTCGAGGGTATCAGGGTTTCGCACCCAATACTCCTCGCAAACAAATCTTTGTCTGTTTCCCGTAAACAGTCTGGCACGCCCAAAATTCGTCATTTCAGAGAAGAAGTGAGGAATAATAACTAAATAGAAATGAGAAAGAAAAATCCGCGTTCCAACAGCGGTAAATTGCAACCATTTGGCTCGGCCCATACATCGTCACTTTGGCATATGAAGGAGGTACCTATAGGCTGGTGCACCATAAAGGTACTGTGCCCTTTCCTCACTCAACACCTGAACTATACCATGCCCCAGAACATGAGTTCCTCGGCCAATCATCAAAACCAAAATCTAATCACCCAGATAGGCATAAAGCGGAAAGGAATGAAAGAGCCTCTTTGAGGATCCATTCTAAAGTAGAAGCTTACCATGAATGGAGGCAAAGAATCAATATCCATCTGTCCATCATACAATCCTGCAAATCCCTGTAGGAGCATGAAGCCAAAGTACTCCATCCGCTTTCCCACTCTTCATCAAATTCAATCCAAAACTATAGCCAACAAACCACAAAGGTAGGCTATGTCAAACCCAAAATCAAAACCATGACCATAGCCAACAAACCACAAAGGTAGGCTATGTCAAATCCAAATGTCAAAACCATAGCCAACAAACCACAAAGGTAGGCTATGTCAAACAAAACCATGACCATAGCTAACAAACCACAAAGGTAGGCTATGTCAAAATCATATCAAAACCATAGCCAACAAACTACAAAGGTAGGCTATGCCAAATTCAAATTCTAAATCCATGGCCAGAAAACCATCAAGGTAGGCCATATCCAAAACCATAGCCAGCAAACCACAAAGGTAGGCACCATCATATTCAAATCCCAAATATAGTCAGCAAGCCACTGTTGAAAGGTAAAAGTGTGACACGTTTACTTCAGCGGAAATTATAGAATTCATCAGATGATGGTCCGGCGACTTGGCTAGTTGAAGCCTATCTTGGCGGACAATCGTTCAAGTCATGGACATGATGAACAGGGGTCGTTGAGCCGTGGAGATTAAATGTGGTTATCAACGGGCCTTCTTACAATATGTTATCAACAGCCTGCTCAGAGCCAAATAAGTTGTGATTTAAAATGACCCACAAGGTTATTTAAGTTACAACTTATTCAGTGGGATCCTTCCCCAAAATTCAGCAGGGGAGTTCCGGCCCTTAAAATGGCGCCCGATTCCCGGTTAAAGTGAAAGTACAAGGAGAGCATGTCTCCGTCCAAAGTACGAAGCACGGAAAAATCCGGCAGCACAAGGTCTATAGACCGAGTACGAAGGACAAGTACAAAGAACAAGCGCGAGGAAGAACTCCGAGGCTTGCAAAGGCACCCTCCGATCGGGCAGAACTCTGAGAAGTCAGGGCGAAACCCAAGGAAACGGAGCAGGGACTCCAGCAGCACCTCCGGCATCAATATTTCAGAAATGGGGGTTGTGGGGGGGTATTTATAGGAAATTTCCCCCCCCCCTCATCGGTTAGGACCCTCCTAACCGATGGTGACCTCACGATGAGGTCACCATCGGTTAGGGAAGATCCCCCCTAACCGATGGTGACCTCATCATGAGGTCACATCGGTTAGGACCTAACCGATGGTGACCTCATGATGAGGTCACCATCGGTGGGGCTTCTCCCTCTCCCGCATATAAGGGGTTCATCCCCTATAAATCCCCCCCCTATCCAAAGGAAAGGGGGGTCTTCACTTGCCCCGGCGAAGCCCTGTTGGGTTCGGATTTGGCTCCGTAACCGATGGTGACCTCATGATGAGGTCACCATCGGTTAAGGGGGATCTTCCCTAACCGATGGTGACCTCATCGTGAGGTCACCATCGGTTGGGGCTCTCCCTCTCCCGCATATAAGGGGTTCATCCCCTATAAATCCCCCCCCCTATTCCAAAGGAAAGGGGGGTCTTTCTTGCCCCAGCGAAGCCCTGTTGGGTTCGATTTGGCTCCGGCGAAGCCCTGTTGGAAAAATCCCAGAAAAATAGAAAGGAGCATTTGCCTCATCCCTCTCTCATTCTCAAATCCCTCTTGCTTGGTGTGCGAAGGTACAAATCCCCTTCTTTAGCCCGATAGGCCAGGCGCGGAGAGGAGAGCGGTCGGCGTAATCGTCATCGACATTCCTCTTAATCCCCATCCCCCACATCGAGCAAGTCTCTGTGGGTGATATTCCCGAGGTTTAAATGCCGTACATATCGAGCAAGTCTCTACGGACACATGGTATTTAAATACCATGTTCTCCCCGCCCATCGAGCAAGTCTCTGGGATGGTGGATTTTGTGCTTATATGTATATGTTTTCTTGAGGAGACTCTGCCTAAGCGGAGGGTTCTGCCCAAGGACATATTCGTATATTCACAAATTTGTATTCTTATATATAGTTTCTTAAGACGAAACTCTGCCCAGTGGAGGTTCCGTCCAGGAACACATATATGAAGATTACAATTTGTAATTATACAATATGTTCCTTAAGGAGAATCTTGCCCAGGCAAAAATCTTTCTCAGGGGACATATCCATATAAATACAAACTCGTGTTATATGTATATGTTTCTTAGAGGAAACTCTGCCCAAGCGGAGGTTCTGTCCAAGAACATATTCGTATATTCACAAATTTATGTTCTTATGTATATGTTCCTTAGGGGAAACTCTGCCCAAATGGAGACTCCCCTAAGAACATATCCATAAATCCAAATTTGTGCCTATACGCATATGTCTCTTAGGAGGAATCTTGCCCGGACAAAAAGTTCCCTCTAAATTCATATCCGTATAATCACAAACTTCATGTTTTTCTTAGTGGAATCTCTGCCCAAATAGAGACTCTGCCCGAGAACATATCTATATAATCACAAATATGCCCCATTGTGTATATGTTTCTCAAAGGGAATCCCGTTCAACGGGGGCACCTTCCCATCGATACTCTGCTCAAATAGAGATACCGTTTGAGAATATATTCACAAAGTGCAAATTTGTGTTTATACACATATATCTCTTGAGGCAAAATCCCTCCGGGTAAAGTTTCTCCGAGAATACATGGATATAAGCTATACAATATGAAAATATCTCTACAAGGACACTGCTAAGCGGGATCGCCAAGACATACCGAAGACATATTCACATATTCAAAAAAAAAAAAAGATTGTGATAATATACACACATCCAAAGAAAAGAGGATAATGTTGAACCCGAAAAATATCGGGATTTAAACAAGTCTCGGGTGGCAAACTCGTCCGGAAATCCACGAAAGGCTGGGAAGAAACTCCGGTCTCCCTCACTCGAACACCTGAGATAAATGGGTTTGAGTTCGGACGTCCACCCAGAACGAGTCGGAGGATGACGCTTAAAAAAGCCCGTCAATGGCGGAAATGCGCGCCCGGACAGCCGAAACTCAATGTTCGGACTCACGTTAAAGATCGCGAACGACTCGGATGGGTCCGAAAAGGTAAAATGCACATGCCCTCCGAAAATGGGGTCAAACGCACGCGAAACGGGAAAGAACGCACGTCGAATGCACGTCAAATGCATGCGGGCATGTGTGCGCACGTGTACCGCACGTGCCATGACAAACCAGCAAAACTCCCAGAAATCCTCTTGGAAATGACCAAGGACGGAGAGGGGCACCGGTCTGTGCCTCCGCCAGGCAGGGAGGGGCGCCGGTCTGCCCCCCCGCCAGGCAGGGAGGGGCGCCGGTCAGGTTCCTGACTGGCGGCCCCCTCAGCCAGCCAAGAGGGGCGCCAGTCAGGCCCTGACTGGCGGCCCCCTCAGCCAGCCAGGAGGGCGCCGGTCAGCCCCCCCTGACCGGCGGACCCCCTCAGCCAGCAGGAGGGCCGCCAGTCAGGCCCCTGACTGGCGGCCCCCTCAGCCAGCCAGGAGGGCCGCCGGTCAGCCCCCCTGACCGGCGGACCCCCCTCAGCCAGCAGGAGGGCCGCCAGTCAGGCCCCTGACTGGCGGCCCCTCAGCCAGCCAGGAGGGCCGCCGGTCAGCCCCCCTGACCGGCGGACCCCCTCAGCCAGCAGGAGGGCCGCCAGTCAGGCCCCTGACTGGCGGCCCCCTCAGCCAGCCAGGAGGGCCGCCGGTCAGCCCCCCCTGACCGGCGGACCCCCCTCCGCTTGCAGGAGGGGCGCCGGTCAGGGCCCTGACCGGCGGCCCCCTTTCTGCCAGCCAGAGAGGGCCGCCGGTTAGGCCCCCTAACCGGCGCCCCCCTCCGCCAGTCAGGCCCTTCGCGGGGCACCCCGCCGGTTAGCTCCCCTCAAAATCTATAAATAGGGGGCAACCTCCCCATTTGAAAGGAGGCCATTGCAAGCGTGCGATTCGGCCCAAAAAAGGTGCCAAGAGAGAGACCGGCGGGAGAGCCTTACGTGCGCGAGCTTAAATAGGCCGCACGTGCTGGGGAGAAAGTCTTTGGCGTCTGTCGGTGTTCTGTCCTCCGCGATCGGGCCCTCCTGCGCTCGTCCGTGAGAAGATACCACAGGTTGTCATATGACCCCCGGTGTTTATGTTTAAGTCCTCCGGTGTCATAAAACGACACTCGTTGAGGCACATATTTAAGCCCTCCGTCGTCATCAAACGACGCACGTCGAGGCCATGTTTAAAGTCCTCCGTCGTCATCAAACGACGTACGTAGAGGCAATGTTGCTCAGGCGGAGGCACAGACACCCCGCCAGGGGCATACCCCCATTCAAGGGGGACAATTCAGCCCAAAAGAAAGAAGGCTTGCACGCCTTTCGGCCCAAAGTACGCCCAAGCTTCCTTCCTCGAGCGGACGCCTGCAAACCGCTTCAGTTGGTCCGGGTGTGCTCCGTGCGTGAGCTTGTATAGGCCGCACGAGTCGGGGAAGGTCTTCGACACCCGTTGGTGCTTCCTCTTCGTGGTCGAGCCCTCCTGCGTTCGCCCACACGGAGACACCACAGGTTGTTACAAGACCCCAAGGCACATGTACTTAAGCCCTCCGGTGTCATAAAACGACACACGTCGAGGCATGTACTTAAGTCCTCCGGCGTCATAAAACGACGCACGTCGAGGCATGTACTTAAGTCCTCCGGTGTCTTAAAACGACACACGTTGAGGCACATATACTTAAGTCCTCCGGTGTCGTAAAACGGCGCACGTCGAGGCATGTTAACCTATGGAGGCACAAACACCCCACTGGTAACACATATGTACTCATTACCATGTAAACGTCCGACGGAGGCACAAACACCCTGTCGTCGACGTCCATGTACTTGGCTTGTTGTATACACGCCCAGTGGAGGTACAAAACCCCACTAAAGGCGTACATGTAAATGTAAACGTCATGTCATAAATATAAATGACATGAGCATGCTTGAATAAAATTGTGGAAATTCATTTGTCATCTGCCTTTTCTTCTTTAAATTTCGGCATACGGTCTTTTAACAAACATTACGCATTCGAAGGTATTCGAGTGTTATACTCGATGTAAATGAAACATCGACTTCGGTCGGTGGGGAACGGTCCAGTACACGACCACTCCAATCGCCCTGAACGCGAGCGCACGCGGAAAATAAATTCGAGGGTATCAGGGTTCGCACCCAATACTCCTCATAAAATAATCTTTGTCTGTTTCTCGCAAACAGTCTGGCACGCCCACGCAAAGATCCATCTCGAAGATAAAAGAGATGGATCGAAAAAGAAAGAAAATTCCGCGTTCCAACAATCTGGCACGCCCGGTGGGACTGTTCCTGCCTTCCATGCATGTGTAAAAAGACCGTATGCCGATATAAAATAAAAGATGACTAATTTCCACATCACAGGTACAAGGAGCGAAAGCCGGCGACAGAAGCCCGTCTCCACCTGCAACTCAAGCTTGCTCGATGGCCGCCGTCACCTACGGCCCTCAAGTCATCGCATGCCACGCCAAATGTGGCTACCTCGCCGTCCCACTCGTGTTCGGCGACTTCCCTGCAGTGGTGGGATCCCCCTACTTCCTAGGGGTGGTCCCCGCCGTCCAAGCTACTCCAAAGGCGGCGTCCAAAGCTATTGCGGTCAGGGGCACCAAACCCCGTCCAAGTCAAGGCCGAGTCTTCTCGGTGAATACCATTTCCTGTGCGGCCATCTCCAGAAAACGGGGACAGCGCCAGGGACGCAGGGGCAGCAAGCCCCGCGCGGTCGTCTCCAACTCCGGGAAAACGGTGCTAGTTGGCGACATCCGCGTTAGGCTCGATGGAGGCGAGCCGATACTGCCCCGAGACAGAAGCGTCCCTACGGTAGCAACCTCCAACAAATACGCTCCCCTCCAGGGGATGCGTCAAGAAGATCGGGACTCCCCAAAAGGAGCCCGACAGGGGCAAGCATCAAGCTCGGCGCCCCAACCGCCTCGCAAAATGAGGCAAATGTGGGTGACCAAGCAGGAAGCCCGCCACATCAAACAAGCCAGAGCGGACCAACCCACCGATGGCTCCAAGAAGGCGACGGTACTTGAGCGAGAAAAAGCCCAAGAAGCCGAACCTTCTTGTCCCCGCGGACACAAACGCAGGGGCATTTATAGGAAGCCCAACTTCGTCCCCGCCCAAGCGGAAACTGCTGAAGGGGGAGACGCCAGTCAACCCGGAGCTCCCACACCTCGAGTCTCGGTCTTCGAAAGACTGAGCGCCTCAGTCTTTTCCAGGCTGGGAGCAGCAATCCGTCCAAGCGCTCAGAAGCCCAAGAAGCGGAGAGTACAGCGGACGCCTGAAGAAGGTGGAGGCATGAAGATCTTCACCTGCTACGCTTCTGGGAGGGAAGCACCTGGGCCATCCGGCATCCCTGCGGGAGCGCTCAGGATAAACGAGCCGGGCAGGACGACGAAACTGTCCTCCGGTACACCCGGAACGTGGCCAGAAGACCCTACAAGGTCAGCAAGGCACTCAGGCTGAGCCCTCGAACCTGGGACAACTTCTTGAGCCTCCACTCGATCGCGATCAAAGGCCCCTTCCGGGTCAGGTCCAACTGGACCCCGAAGGAGGGGAAGAAGACGAAGTCGCCAGCCTCCGCCTCGGAGATCAGCAACTGCCAGCTGACGGGGAGCAAACTGAAGTGTTCCTCATGCCGCCAACCAGAGCTGCCTTCCAAGCGATGACGGACGACGCCAAGTATGATTTCATACAGCGTTGGCAGGCTGAAATGGCCGCTCTCCTGGCCGAGCGAGGACAACAGGCGGGGGCAAATGCGCCACGCCGCCTAGTGCCGACGGCAAACCAAAATGCTCGGACAAGACATCAACAAGGCGACCTGCCCGATGTCAACACACGCATAGCCGCGGGCAACGACTATACTGTCGATCCGGTCCAACAGCCACGCAGGGGCATAAACTCCCAAGCCTCCGCGGCTGAAGATATCGTCGCCCAGCGACGAATGATTGAGAAGATCGTGGACGACCACTTCGCTCAGCGAGGCGAGGGAACTGCCACTGTGGATCTCTACAGTGTGCCGTATCCCGTCCACCATCAATTCAAAAAGCTGCCACCGGACTTCCCTAAGGCGCCAAAGTTGCAGAAGTTCGACGGACAAGGCTCGCCAAATGAGCATCTGGCCTACTATATAACGGCCATGGGAGAGTTGGCATTTGACGAATCCTACCTCCTCCGCTACTTCGCAACGTCCCTGACAGGCACCGCCTTCCAGTGGTACTCCAGGCTGAGGCCCAACTCCATTGTCGATTGGGCCGACCTCCAAAAGAAGTTCATCGACCGTTTCCAGACGGCCGAGAGAAAGGTGTCGCTCGCGGAGCTGTGTTCCCTCAGGCAAAGAAAAGGAGAGACGGCACTCGACTTTATCAAGCGGTGGCGTGACTTCAGCATGAGGTGCGACAATCCCCAACGCAAGAAGATGCCATAACCATCTGTCGACGGGGCCTGGCGGCGCAAATAAGCAAAAAGCTGCTGGGAACAAACATCAAGGGTTTCGACCAGCTCAACGCGGTCGTGGCGGAGATCGAAATGTTCTTCGCCGACAACCCGATGCAAGCTCCCCCAAAAATTAAGCGGGCAAGGAGCGCGCTGGGGCAGAGAAGCCAATGCTGTGGACTTCGCCCCGCAAAGCAAGGGGAAGAAGGTCATGACCTCCGGCGCTCCAAGCAAGAAGGTGGAAGAAAAGCCGCCTTCAACTTCGCTGCCACAGCGTATGAGCACGCCGTATTCCTTCAAAAGGGACCATACGAAGATGCTCTTCAAACTGTGCATGAAGAATGACTTGCTCAAGCTTCCGGCCTTGAGAAGACCAAGTGAAGCGGATAGGGTGGATGAACCAAATTACTGTCTCTACCACCGCATGCTGGGGCACTCCGTCGAGGACTGCTATGTCTTCAAGAACGAGGTACAGAAGCTGATCCAGAGTCGCCTCATCACCATGCATGAACATCTGGTCGATCCCCCACAGCCCCATGCTTGGGACCAATCGAGGCAGTCGGCCAATGTCATCCATGTCAATGCGCCGCCTCCCGAGCCAGAAGACCCCGAGGCAAATCCTTGGGACGCTCATTCCACCAACGGATGGGAGGGAGATCACCCCTCGGCCTCGGAGCACAGGACATGGTCCGAGACAGTGCAAAACCTGGAAAGACAGGTTCAGTCGCTGCGGCACGGCCAGCGCCAAACGTTGATGTACCTGAGGACCATGCAAGAAAGCCTGACAACCCTCCAGCAAGGACTCCAAGGGCCCGCGGGCACACCTGCGCCCCGGACGCGCCCTCCCTGCGGGGGGTGGATCTCGGAGGAGTCTTCGAATCCGTCTGATGACGAAATCGCCGGGAGATTGTACTCCTTCCCGCGACATCGGACACTGGCACTCTACCGCGCCTGCTTGCGAGCAGGACTATTGGGCTGCCAGCCGCCAACAAGCGTCCCGCCAAACTACTGCATATACCATCAAGATGCAGGGCACGCTTTAGAAGACTGCCACGTCTTCAAAGACAAGGTTGAAGCATGGGTCAACCAAGGGATTATTGACTTGGGTAACTCCCGTCAACCCGCCGCAGCCTCACATCCACGAGCTGGAGCTGAAAGTAAATGCCGAGGTGGACAGACTTCTCCAAGTCGACTTCACCGAGCCGTGCATCTATCCAACGTGGCTAGCCAACATAGTGCCAGTCAAGAAAAAGAACGGCGAAGTCCGAATCTGTATCGACTACAGGGACTTGAACAAAGCTTGCCCGAAGGATGACTTCCCGGTCCCGATCACCGAAACTATGATCGACATGACCACAGGGCATGAAGCGCTCTCCTTCATGGACGGGTCGTCGGGCTACAATCAGATCCGCATGGCACCCAAAGATAAGGGTCATACCGCCTTCAGGTCCCCCAAAGGGATCTACAACTATAAAAGAATGTCCTTCGGCCTGAAGAACGCCGGAGCCACCTATCAACGAGCCATGACCAAGATCTTCGGAGAAATGCTCCACGACTCGGTTGAGTGCTACGTTGATGATCTGGTCGTCAAGACCAAAAGGCGGGAAGATCACCTAGGCGACTTGCGCCAGGTCTTCGAAAGGCTTCGCCAACATCAACTGAAGATGAACCCGATGAAGTGCGCCTTCGGCGTATCGAGCGGCAAATTCCTCGGCTTCGTTGTCAAATACCGCGGGATAGAAATTGATCCCGTCAAAATCAAGGCTATCAGAGAGCTGCCGCCGCCGAAAACCTTAACGGAGCTGAAATCTCTCCAAGGAAGGCTGGCCTACATAAGGCGGTTCATCTCCAACCTTGCGGGCAGATGCGCCCCCTTCAGCAAATTAATGAAAAAGGGAGCTCCATTTATATGGGACCAAGAGTGCCAAGATACTTTTGAAGAAATCAAAGAGTATCTCCTTACTCCTCCTGTCTTAGGAGCCCCGGCGAAGGACAAGCCGCTCATTCTCTACATCGCGGCCATGGAAACGTCGCTGGGAGCGCTCCTGGCGCAAACAAATGAGGAAGGCAAGGAGCAACCGCTTTACTACCTCAGCAGGATGCTCGTGGGTCCGGAGCACCGATATCCCCCAGTGGAGAAGGTGTGCCTGGCATTGATATTCGCCGTCAAGAAATTACGGCACTATCTGCTAGCCCATCAGGTCAGCCTCATCTCGAGGATAGACCCGCTAAAAGCGCTCCTCACCCAACCGGTGCTGTCAGGAAGGATGGGAAAATGGGCTCTTCTCCTCATGGAGTTCGATATCACCTTCGTCCCGAGAAAAGCAATCAAAGGGCAAGGTATGGCGGAGTTCCTGGCGGCGCATCCACTCCCAGCCGGCTCCCCCCTCGAGTTCAAGCTCCCAGAGGAGGAGACGCTCTCATCCCCTCACGGGGAGGGGACCCAACAAAAAGAAGCCCCCATCCAAGAAAATGGAAATACTCTCGCCATAGAGTTGCCACACTGGGAACTCTACTTTGATGGCGCTTCCCGGATGCTCAAGCAAACTGACGGCATCACAACTTATACCTCCGGAGCGGGCATTGTCCTGGTGACTCCACAAGGGGGAATACTGCACAACTCATGTGCACTCATGAGGCCGTTGACCAACAATCAAGCCGAATATGAAGCGCTGATCGTGGGACTTCAACTGGCCAATGAAATGGGCATCAAATGCATAAAAGTCTACGGAGACTCGCAGCTCGTCATCCGTCAAGTGCTGGGGGACTATGAAGTTCGGAAAAAGGAACTGATCCCCTATCATGCCAAAGTAATGAAGCTCCGCGAGAGATTCTATTTGTTCGAAATCGGACATGTCCTAGAGGGCAAAACTCTCAGGCGGATGCGCTAGCCAAACTGGCGTCTGCTCTAAAACTCCCTCCTGAAGGGGAATTGGGCATAACTGTCCGACATAGAAGGCTGATGCCCAGTGTTCTCGAGGACGACTCTGACCTAGAAGGTGCAGAGGTCAACGCCCTCGAAGAAGAAGCCGGTCGAGAAGAAGACTGGCGCCAGCCGATCATCCAAATAAAGAACGGCTGGCTACCCCGGGTCGGGCTGAACGAGTCCAACTCCTGCGACGGGCCGCGTGTGTCAAATAATCGGGGACCAACTATATCGGCTTGTCCATGAAAAAGACAAGTATGTCCTCCTCCGATGTCTCTCCCCTAGAGAAGCCAAAGTCATCATGCACGAAGTCCACTCTGGACTGTGCGGAGCCCATCAAGCGGGAGACAAGATGAAAATCAACATCAAGCTAAAAGGCTTCTTCTGGCCGACTATGTACGCAGATTGCGTCCAGTACGCCCGTGCATGTCATCAATGCCAGGTCTTCAGTTCGGTGCCAAGAAAGCCGCCGAGCGAATTACATCCAACCGCCCCCACATGGCCCTTCGCCGAATGGGGAATGGATGTCGTGGGACCACTCCCACCGTCCTCTGGCGGCCATAAGTTTATCCTGGCAGCCACCGACTATTTCTCCCGATGGGCAGAAGCAATCCCTCTCCGGGAGGTGACCGGGGTAGCCGTTGCAAAATTTGTCAAGCAACACCTGATTTACAGGTTCGGCACCCCTCATCGGATCGTATCAGATAACGGTACGCCCTTCAGAAACAAAACAATATACGCGTTGGCGGCCAAATTCCGAATAGATTGGAGGACGTCAACGGTATACAACCCTCAAGCCAACGGTCTGGCGGAAGCCTTCAACAAGACCCTTTGCAAACTGCTTGCCAAGATAGTCGGCGACCGCAAACGCGATTGGGGGGAGAAGGTGCACGAAGCTCTCTGGGCATACCGGACGGTCTACAAGACCCCTACGGGGTGCTCTCCTTTCTCTCTGGTGTACGGAGCTGAAGCCATGCTCCCCATCGAAATTGAAATGTCATCCTACAGGGTAGCCGTCTATACCGGTCTCCAACCCGAGGAGCGACAAGAAATTGAAAGAAGGTTGGAGGAATTGTCCGACCTAGAGGGCCAAAGGTTGGAAGCATACAAACATCTCCAATCCTATCAAGCCCGCATGACTCGAGCCTATGACAAGCTAGTCAGGCCTCGTGTCTTCAAGAAAGGCGACCTCGTCATGGTCAAGCAAAGAGAAGTCATGGCGGGCAAATCAAGTGGTAAACTCCAGCCAAATTGGCGCGGACCGTACGTGGTCACCGGAGTGTATGAAGGCGGAGGATACACGCTGGCCACACATGCCGGCGATCGCCCCTTTCCACCACTAAATGGCAAGCATTTGAAAATGTACTTTGCCCCTGAGCATGAATTCCTAGGGCAACCGCCCTCTGACACCCCTTAGCCAATAAACCCCCAGAAGGTCGGCTAAAACTCCTCCTTCGTCAGCAAACCTTCCAGGTCGACCAAGTCAAACTCCCTTAGCCAATAAACCCCCAGAAGGTCGGCTAAAACTCATTCTTGGTCAGCAAACCGCCCTGGTCGACCAAGTCAAACTCCCTTAGCCAATAAACCCCCAGAAGGTCGGCTAAAACTCATTCTTGGTCAGCAAACCGCCCTGGTCGACCAAGTCAAACTCCCTTAGCCAATAAACCCCCAGAAGGTCGGCTAAAACTCCTCCTTGGTCAGCAAACCGTTCAGGTCGACCAAGTCAAACCCCTAGCCAATAAACCCCCAGAAGGTCGGCTAAAACTCCTCCTTGGTCAGCAAACCTTCCAGGTCGACCAAGTCAAACTCTCTTAGCCAATAAACCCCCAGAAGGTCGGCTAAAACTCATTCTTGGTCAGCAAACCGCCATGGTCGACCAAGTCAAACTCCCTTAGCCAATAAACCCCCAGAAGGTCGGCTAAAACTCCTCCTTGGTCAGCAAACCGTTCAGGTCGACCAAGTCAAACCCCTAGCCAATAAACCCCCAGAAGGTCGGCTAAAACTCCTCCTTGGTCAGCAAACCTTCCAGGTCGACCAAGTCAAACTCCCTTAGCCAATAAACCCCCAGAAGGTCGGCTAAAACTCCTCCTTGGTCAGCAAACCGTCCAGGTCGACCAAGTCAAACCCTTAGCCAATAAACCCCCAGAAGGTCGGCTAAAACTCCTCCTTGGTCAGCAAACCGTTCAGGTCGACCAAGTCAAACCCCTAGCCAATAAACCCCCAGAAGGTCGGCTAAAACTCCTCCTTGGTTAGCAAACCGTCCAGGTCAACCAAGTCAACCCTTCAGCCAGTAAACCTCCCTGGTAGGCTGCGCCGTCTTAGGCCCACTAGTCATAATGGTGGGCCAAAGCCAAACGGTGAATCCCCTAGCCAGGGTTCTGCAACGTTGCTTCGGACACCAACTTCAAAAAAAAAAAGAAAAAGAAGAAGAAAAGAAAAAGGGACTAAAAATAGAGATGTCCCGGCAGACTCGGCCACTCCCCAAAAGGGGTGTCCGAGGGTAAAAATGCCTAAAATCCAGCTGAGGTGAAAACCCGAGAGGGCGCCTCAGGCAAAAATGGATAACCCCTCAACGTGAAAACCCGAAAGGGCGCGTTGGAAAAAGCTAGAGGGGGCTGGCTTCTGTGAAAACCCGAAAGGGCGCAGGAGTCAGTAATGTGAAAAAAAAAATCATCATCAAATCAAAATCAAATCATCACTTATCAAGGCATGTTTCGCGCGGCCAGTAAACGAAATGCTAGGCTGTGCCCCTATTCTGCTTGGTAGGTAAACCGAAATGGTAGATCGAGCCATTTCCCCTTAGCCAGCAAACCCCAAGAAGGTAGGCTCCCTTTTGACCAACAAACCTCCGTGGTCGGTCAAACCCTAAACCTTAGCCAGCAAACCCCAAGAAGGTAGGCTATCACCTTAGCCAGCAAACCCCAAGAAGGAAGGCTATCCCTTTTGACCGACAAACCTCCATGGTCGGTCAAACCCTAAACCTTAGCCAGCAAACCCCCAAGAAGGTAGGCTATCCCCTTAGCCAGCAAACCCCAAGAAGGTAGGCTATTCCTCTTTGACCACCAAACCTCCGTGGTCGGCCAAACCCTAAACCTTAGCCAGCAAACCCCAAGAAGGTAGGCTATCCCCTTAGCCAGCAAACCCCAAGAAGGTAGGCTATCCCCTTAGCCAGCAAACCCCAAGAAGGTAGGCTATCCCTCTTTGACCAACAAACCTCCATGGTCGGTCAAACCCTAAACCCTTAGCCAGCAAACCCCAAGAAGGTAGGCTATTCCCTTTGACCAACAAACCTCCGCGGTCGGTCAAACTTAAAAAACCCTTAGCCAGTAAACCCCAAGAAGGTAGGCTATCTTCTGACCAATAAACCTCCGTGGTCGGTCAAACCCTAAACCCTTAGCCAGCTAACCCCAAGCGGTAGGCTAACCAAACCCTTTAGCCAGCAAACCGCAATGGTAGGCTAAATCCAGATGGCAGAGCCCGTGATCAACTGCCCCAAGGTCCGGCTCCGGGCCCTAGAACAAAAAAAAAACGAAAGAAAAAGGGACTAAAAATAGAGATGTCCCGGCAGACTTGATCATCCTCCAAAAAGGGATGTTCAAGGGCAAAAAGGCCTCAAACCCGGCTGAGGTGAAAACCCGAAAGGGCGCCTCAGGCAAAAATGGGCAACCCCTCGGTGTGAAAACCCGAAAGGGCGCACCGGAAAAAGCTAGAGGGGGCCATCCCCGGCGAAAACCCGAAAGGGCGCTTAGGATGGTAATATGAAAAAAAAAAAAAAAGAAGAAGAGAGATGAATAAAAAAAATCATCATCATCATCAAATCAAAGTTGGGCTGCTGGACAAAGCCCCGAGAAGGCCAGCCCCAGCACCCGAAATGTTGCAACAAATCTGGAGGAATGTCAGAAATGCAACATCCAAAAGACATCGCTCAAGCCCACCGGTCCGAGAAACCGAGTAGAGCGCGGGACAAGTCGAGCCAAGAAATATGACGCCCAAGGGAAGAAGTCGCTGGACAAAGCCCCGAGAAGGCCAGCCCCAGCACCCGAAATGTTGCATCAGATCTGGAGGAATGCCAGAAATGCAACGTCCAAAGAAAGACATCGCTCGAATTTACCGGTCCAAGAAACCGAGTAGAGGGCGGGAAAAGGCAAGCCTCGGAAGAAGGATGCTGAAATCAGATTCTTGAGCCAAGTCAAAAAAGGGCAAGACTCGGATGAAGACAGCCAAGGTCAGCTCCAAGCAAAGTGAAGGAGCAGCTCTTCGATGAAACTCACCCCTAGAGTTGACCTGGTGGAGCGGGTCCATGTTACTTCCCTGAAGTGATGTGCGCTCTCCTGGGTCCTCTCATGGGAACTCTTGAGTTGAAAATAAATCTGGAAAATATGCGAGCGAGGAGAGCTGATGGCTCAGCGCGAGAAGCATAGCAAGTTTGACCGCCGGCTTAACCGGCAACAACAGATTGTTGTCCTAAGTTGCTGGCGACACTACACAAGTATTGAAGCGCATCGCTGTGGTTTTCAACCCAAATCCCCGCCAAGTCATTAAGGCCAGGGGTAGAGTTTGATAATCGCCACGGGATACCCGCCTTCGTCTTCGCCTCTGACGGATATCCCGTGGGGGGCATTTGTTGAACCCGAAAAATATCGGGATTTAAACAAGTCCCGGGTGGCAAACTCGTCCGGAAATCCACGAAAGGCTGGGAAGAAACTCCGGTCTCCCTCACTCGAACACCTGAGATAAATGGGTTTGAGTTCGGACGTCCACCCAGAACGAGTCGGAGGATGACGCTTAAAAAAGCCCGTCAATGGCGGAAATGCGCGCCCCGGACAGCCGAAACTCAATGTTCGGACTCGCGTTAAAGATCGCGAACGACTCGGATGGGTCCGAAAAGGTAAAATGCACATGCCCTCCGAAAATGGGGTCAAACGCACGCGAAACGGGCAAGAACGCACGTCGAATGCACGTCAAATGCATGCGAGCATGTGTGCGCACGTGTGCCGCACGTGCCATGACAAACCAGCAAAACTCCCAGAAATCCTCTTGGAAATGACCAAGGACGGAGAGGGGCACCGGTCTGTGCCTCCGCCAGGCAGGGAGGGGCGCCGGTCTGCCCCCCCGCCAAGCAGGGAGGGGCGCCGGTCAGGTTTCCTGACTGGCGGCCCCCTCAGCCAGCCAAGAGGGGCGCCAGTCAGGCCCCTGACTGGCGGCCCCCTCAGCCAGCAGGAGGGCCGCCAGTCAGGCCCCTGACTGGCGGCCCCCTCAGCCAGCCAGGAGGGCCGCCGGTCAGCCCCCCCCTGACCGGCGGACCCCCCTCAGCCAGCAGGAGGGCCGCCAGTCAGGCCCCTGACTGGCGGCCCCCTCAGCCAGCCAGGAGGGCCGCCGGTCAGCCCCCCCCCCTGACCGGCGGACCCCCCTCAGCCAGCAGGAGGGCCGCCAGTCAGGCCCCTGACTGGCGACCCCCTCAGCCAGCCAGGAGGGCCGCCGGTCAGCCCCCCCTGACCGGCGGACCCCCCTCCGCTTGCAGGAGGGGCGCCGGTCAGGGCCCTGACCGGCGGCCCCCTTTCTGCCAGCCAGAGAGGGCCGCCGATTAGGCCCCCTAACCGGCGCCCCCCTCCGCCAGTCAGGCCCTTCGCGGGGCACCCCGCCGGTTAGCTCCCCTCAAAATCTATAAATAGGGGGCAACCTCCCCATTTGAAAGGAGGCCATTGCAAGCGCGCGATTCGGCCCAAAAAAGGTGCCAAGAGAGAGACCGGCGGGAGAGCCTTACGTGCGCGAGCTTAAATAGGCCGCACGTGCTGGGGAGAAAGTCTTTGGCGTCTGTCGGTGTTCTATCCTCCGCGATCGGGCCCTCCTGCGCTCGTCCGTGAGAAGATACCACAGGTTGTCATATGACCCCTGGTGTTTATGTTTAAGTCCTCCGGTGTCATAAAACGACACTCGTTGAGGCACATATTTAAGCCCTCCGTCGTCATCAAACGACGCACGTCGAGGCCATGTTTAAAGTCCTCCGTCGTCATCAAACGACGTACGTAGAGGCAATGTTGCTCAGGCGGAGGCACAGACACCCCGCCAGGGGCATACCCCCATTCAAGGGGACAATTCAGCCCAAAAGAAAGAAGGCTTGCACGCCTTTCGGCCCAAAGTACGCCCAAGCTTCCTTCCTCGAGCGGACGCCTGCAAACCGCTTCAGTTGGTCCGGGTGTGCTCCGTGCGTGAGCTTGTATAGGCCGCACGAGTCGGGGAAGGTCTTCGACACCCGTTGGTGCTTCCTCTTCGTGGTCGAGCCCTCCTGCGTTCGCCCACACGGAGACACCACAGGTTGTTACAAGACCCCCAAGGCACATGTACTTAAGCCCTCCGGTGTCATAAAACGACACACGTCGAGGCATGTACTTAAGTCCTCCGGCGTCATAAAACGACGCACGTCGAGGCATGTACTTAAGTCCTCCGGTGTCTTAAAACGACACACGTTGAGGCACATATACTTAAGTCCTCCGGTGTCGTAAAACGGCGCACGTCGAGGCATGTTAACCTATGGAGGCACAAACACCCCACTGGTAACACATATGTACTCATTACCATGTAAACGTCCGACGGAGGCACAAACACCCTGTCGTCGACGTCCATGTACTTGGCTTGTTGTATACACGCCCAGTGGAGGTACAAAACCCCACTAAAGGCGTACATGTAAATGTAAACGTCATGTCATAAATATAAATGACATGAGCATGCTTGAATAAAATTGTGGAAATTCATTTGTCATCTGCCTTTTCTTCTTTAAATTTCGGCATACGGTCTTTTAACAAACATTACGCATTCGAAGGTATTCGAGTGTTATACTCGATGTAAATGAAACATCGACTTCGGTCGGTGGGGAACGGTCCAGTACACGACCACTCCAATCGCCCTGAACGCGAGCGCACGCGGAAAATAAATTCGAGGGTATCAGGGTTCGCACCCAATACTCCTCATAAAATAATCTTTGTCTGTTTCTCGCAAACAGTCTGGCACGCCCACGCAAAGATCCATCTCGAAGATAAAAGAGATGGATCGAAAAAGAAAGAAAATTCCGCGTTCCAACAGATAAGACAAGAACTGCGCTCAGATACTCCAAATGGGAGCACATATGCACCTCCACGAGAACCATACCCGTGGAAATGGACTTTGGACAAAAATCACAATATGACAAGGACTTCCATGGAGATACATCCATATACTCTCCGGAAATTGTACCCGCACATGAGCGAGAAATGAGGAGAAAAGAAACTCTGCCTCAAACTCGGACTTTGCTCAAAAAAGGGCACTGTAAAAGAACCCCATATGAAAATTGGCACAATCATCCTTCTAATACGGAAGTGTTGCTCTGGGTTATAATACCCCCAAGTTCAGAATCAAAATCCACAGGCATATGTCCGTTCATAATGATAATCCCCATGTTTTCCTAAATAAAAATCCATAATCAACCTTTCGCAAAAAGGAGAAAGACCTCAAATCGGTCCACGGGTATATACCCGCTCCCCTTTTCAAAAGAAATCAAACTTTGGACTCCCAAAAAGGCAGTCGTTTCAAAAATGGAATATCCAAAGCAAAAACATTTCAAAATAATCAAAAGAAACAAAAACATGTCATGATCAGGATTTTCTAAAAAGCATGTATGTTTTTCTCGTCCTTTACTATGAATGGTATTCGGGTTAGAAATTGATATTAAATAATACCAAGAGTTTTAACTCGATGTAAATGTAACATCGATTCCGGTCGATGGAGATGGAGGTCCAGCACATGCTACCCCAATTGCCTGATGAGAATAGACATGGGACTCAAGAGGTTCAGATTAAAAAACGGCGCACCCGTCCGTTCGCGGACACAACCTGTCCGTTTCACGGACACCATACCCGTCTGTTTCACGGACACCATAGCCGTCCGTTCTTCGGACACCAAAATTCTTCTTCCGCATCGTGCGGACTCTTTTTCTGTCTGCTAGACAGGCTGGCACGCCCCGCAAACCCCAATAAATAAAAAAAATCCAAAGCATATGAAATGAATACATGAACCAAATAAAATGAAATGAGCAAAATGAACCAAAAGGACATCACATTCATTGTGTCCGTCCGATCGACATATTTATATGTGTATATCTTTTCCCCCGTGTCAACAGCCACCAAGGCAGGCCATATCCGAAATCCAATCCAAATTATAGCCAGCAAGCCACCAAGGCAGGCCAAATCAGATATCCAAATACAATTCCAAATCCAAATTCCAAAACTATAGCCAACAAACTACAATGGTACACTATATCAAGTCCAAATTCCAAAATTCATAACCAGCAAACCACAAAGGTAGGCTATATCAAACCCATACTCCAGTCATAGCCGACAAGCCACCAAGGCAGGCCTTATCCAAATACAATTCCAAATGCGATTCCAATTCTATAGTCAACAAACCACAAAGGTAGGCTATATTAAAATCCAGTCATAGCCAGCAAGCCACCAAGGCAGGCTATATCTGAAATTCAAATCCCAAAATATAGCCAGTAAGCCACCAAGGCAGGCTATATCTGAAATTCAAATCCAAATTCATAGTCAGCAAGCCATCAAGGCAGGCCATATCTAAAATTCAATCCAAAATATAGCCAGCAAGCCACCAAGGCAGGCTATATCTGAAATTCAAATCCCAAAACATAGCCAGCAAACCAAAAAGGTAGGTTATATCAAATCTAAATTCCAATCCATAGCCAAAAGCCATCAAGGCAGGCTATACCAAATCCAATCCAAAATCATAGCCAGCAAATCGCAAGGCTATATCATACCAGCCATTAAGTCATATCCAAAGCCAATTCAAAACCCAAAGTCCCACCAGCAAACCACCATGGTAGGTGATATCAAGTTTAAATTCCAAGTTCATATCCTAAGGCCATCAAGGCAACTCATATTCAAATACAATCTCAAATTCATAGTCAGCAAACCATCAAGGCAGATCATATCCAGATTTGATCCAAAACCACATGCACCAAACTATAAATGCCAAAATAAATCAAACCCAGAATACCAAATATAGCCACAAACCATCAAGGTAGGCTGAACCAAATAGAAGCCCGAAATTCCATATCTTAGCCATAAGCCACCAAGGTAGGCTAAATCAAAACCAAAACCAAAATCAAAACCAAAATCAAAATCAAAATCAAAACCAAAACCAAAACCAAAACCAAAACCAAAACTAAAGCCAAAATCAAAACCAAAACCAAGTCCAGAGCCAAACCAACCTAAATCCCACATCCAAAATTCAAAAGCAAAATCAAAATCTTATATCCCATCCAGAATACCACAAAGATAAACTGACACGTCCATATCCAAATCCAAAAACAAACCCAATCTCAACTCCAATACAAATCGAAATGTAAATCCCTTATCCCTGCCCCAAGCCATCAAGGATGGGCGGAATTCAAACCCAAAACCATAAATCCAAACCTAAAACTTCATGCCAAAGTCTATATCAATATCCAAAGTTAAGCCTGAAACTAAAGTAAACTCAAATCTCATATCCATATTCAAACTCAAATCAAAATACCACAAAGGTAAGTCACCACCCATTCTGCAGCCACGTCACCACCCATTCCACAGCCACATCACCACCCATTCCACAATCAGACGACCATCCATTCAACTACCCAAACCAGTCAAGTACTCACCAGTCAAGTCAAAAAAAAAAAAAAAAAAAAAGAAGAAAAGCAAAAAAAAAGAAAAGGGGTTTAAAAAAAAATAGAGATACCCCAATGGACTTAAGTATACGGCTCACTGTATGCTTGAGGGTAAAAAGATCAAAATATCCGGCTGAGTTGAAAACCCAAAAGGGCGCTTCAGGCAAAAATGGGCAACCCCTCAACGTGAAAACCTGAAAGGGCACGTTGGAAAAAGCTAAAGGGGGCCAGTCTTGGTGAAAACCCGAAAGGGCGCTAAGGCTGGTAATGTGAAAAAAAAAAAGAGAGAAAAGAAAAGAAAAATGAAAAGGAGGATTCCTCAGTCCTTCATTCATACATCCACAAAGCTATAAGTCACCACATCACAAACTTACAAAGGGTGACAGATACCACATGCAAAATAGAAAGGAGATCAAGGCAACAACCCAATATACAAGTGGTATGATGTGAAACAAAGGCAGGAATACTTCTTCCTCTCCAGCCATTCAAATCCAAGTGCAAGTCCCTTATCCCGGTACTAAGCCAACAAGAAGGGGCGAAATTCAAATCTCAAAGCCAAACAATAAACACCATTCCAGAGCCCATTCAAAACCAAGTCCGAAGCTAAATCATACCCAAAATCTCATATCCATATCCAAACTCAAATTCAAAATACCACAAAGGTAAGCCAACATACTCACGTTCAAACCCAAATCCACATCCAGATCTAAATTCCAAACCCGAATTTCCAATCATTGGCCAAATTCAAAATTCAAACCACATCCGAGTCCACCATCCATTCCACAGCCAGATCCTTAGTTATTCAACTATCCAAGTCAGTCGAGTCCTCAACAGTCAAGTCAAAAAAAAAGAGAAAAAAAGTGGGGGTTGAAAATAGAGATACCCCTATGGACTTAAGTATATGATTCATTGTATGCTTAAGGGTAAAAAGATCAAAAAATCCGGCTGAGGTGAAAACCCGAAAGGGCGCTTCAGGCAAAAATAGATAACCCCTCAACGTGAAAATCCGAAAGGGCACGTTGGAAAAAGCTAAAGGGGGCCAGTCTTAGTAAAAACCCGAGAGGGCACTAGGATTGGTAATGTGAAGAAAAAAAAGGGAAAGAAAAAAAAAGGGAAAGAAAAAAAAAGAGGGAGAAAATGAAAAGGAGGACCTCCATTATCCTTCACCTTGTATTTACAAAGTCACAAGTCACTCTCTGTACAAATATACAAAGAGTGGCGATTGCTATGTAAAGGTCAAACAAAGAAAAAGAACAAGACAATGAGCTTGGCATGTAAATGTTATACTGAAAAGCAAAGGCAGGAGGGCTTTTTCCTCTTCAGCCGTTCAACTGCCTTGGCTTTGGAGGTTGTCAGCTGGCGGAGGTTCCTTCCGTCTCTTACATAGGCAGCTTCTTCTTCAGAAGACCTCTCTTCATCAAGCTCGCATTCCAGCCGGGCAATGTTCTCCTTCCCGACAACCATGCTCAACACCATCGTCACTCGCAGCATCGCCTACTTGAAAGGCAGAGTAAGCTTGAAACTCAAAAAAATGGGCTCCCTGCATCTCCCCAAAAGTGGAAAGAGAGGATTGGCCACAGATACAGAATATGAATCCATCATCCCCCAGAGAAGAGTTGATCACAGAAGACCTGGTCACCTGAATACAAGGAAAGAAAGTCAATATCAGAAAAGAAAACATCATCTTTAAAGACTGTATATGAGCTCAGTAAAGGAAGTCACCTACAGGAGTTGATTCCATGGCAGAATATTCCTTGGCAGGCATCGGAATATAAGCCCCGACAGGAGCAAAAGAATACTGTTCCGTCGAGACTCTCAGCTCAGCAAATGCAAAGGCACTGTCATCCGTCACGGCTATCTCAAGAAACAGACAGTCGAATGATGGTTCATGATCATCAACTTCCGGCATAAAATCGGCAGCTGCCCGTGAGGAATTCTCACGCTCCACTCCACAAAGGAGAGGAGGACCTCCAGGCAAGGAGGCATAGCCGCCCGAAGCAATCGGACCGGCACTTTTCCTCATCTGTCTCGTCATCTGAGGTAGATAAGTAAAAAAAGAGAAGAAAGGATAAGTGATAAATCAAGAAGAAGAGTCATGAATGACAATGATGAGAGAAGAAAAGAAAAGAAAAAAAAGTCACCGCCAGATGAGGCGGAATCCGCCACCCTCCTTTTTCCAGCTCTCTTGGATCTGGAAGAAAAGGGAATATTCAATTGAGCTTCACCATTCCTGTCTCCAACAACTTCCGGAGCAAGGATGGTTGAGAATTCAAAACAGATATAAAAAAAAATGATGAATGAAGTAGAAGAGAAAGAAAAAAGAAAGATAGCCGCGAAACCAAGAAGGTCAGCCTCAGTAGCCGAATACTATGTCAAATCTCGGACAAAGCCGAGAAGACAAGATTCAAGAAAAAGATGTCAAATCCAATCCAAGTAAATGCCAAAAAGGCAAAGCTCAGGAAAGTGATATCAGATCCAACTGCGAATCACCAGTCAAAAAAAAATTCAAAAAAAAAATCTCAAATCAAGTTGTTGAGCAAAGTCAGAAAGACGAGTCTCACCAATTGAGTCCTCAATCAATTCAAGTCCATAACAAAGCTAGAAAGGCAGATCTAAAAAATCCCTGAGATGAAATCCAGAAGGCAAAGACCCAGGCAAAGGAAGCCAAAGTCAGTACTGAGTAAATCTAAGGAAGCGGAGCTGATCGCTCAGCACAAGAAACATGACAAAGTCGATCGTTGCCCGAGGTTGTTGACTTCACAGTGCAAGTGCTGAAGCGTGTCAACTGTGGCTACAACTTTCCGATTCAAGTTTATTGTCAAGTCATGAAGATCAGAAGCACAGCTCGAAGAATGCACGGGACGTCCTCCTCCGCCTTCGGCTTCGGCGCACTTCCCGTGGGGGGCATTTGTGGACACAAAAAAAAAAAAATTTGTCTATTCCCCATTCCCAGAAATTCCCCCTCCCTTAACCGATGGAAGCACCATCGGTTAGGGGGTTTTTCCCCTTAAACCGATGGGGCTACCATCGGTTAAGGGGGTTCTCTCCCCCAACCGATGGTACTACCATCGGTTAGAGGGGAATTCCCCTCTAACCGATGGGAGTCCCATCGGTTAAGAGGATCTCCCCTTTAGAATCCCCTAACCGATGGGACTGCCATCGGTTAAGGGGATTCTCCCCTTTAACCGATGGGAGTTCCATCGGTTGAGGGGAAATTCCCCTCTAACCGATGGAACCACCATCGGTTAAGGGGAATTCCCTTTAAAAAAAAGAGAAAACCCCCAACCGATGGTACTACCATCGGTTAAGGGGGTTTTCCCCCTTAACCGATGGGACTACCATCGGTTGAGGGGTTTTAACCCTCTAACCGATGGTACCCCCATCGGTTAAAGGGAATTTTCCCTCTAACCGATGGGACTCCCATCGGTTAGAGGGTTAAAACCCCTCTAACCGATGGGACTCCCATCGGTTAAAGGGAGCCCCCACTCCCACGCATGTAAGGGGGGGGGCCTTCCCCTATAAAAGGCCCCCCATCCCCCCATTTGAAGAGGAAGAGCCCTCTCCTCAAGGTGTTGTCCCTTATGTCTCTGAAATTCCAAAGAATAGGAAAATTTCAATTTCCAAAGTCCCCATCTCTATCTCTTCCTCAACCTCCTCTCTTGTATGTGAAGGTATCGGCCCTGAGATCATCGTCAATACGGCATCGACATCTTCTCATCCTTAAGTCCGTGAATACGGCATCGGCCCCCATGGGCTATAGGATTTAAATACCGTCCATCTTTGGACATATGGTGTTTAAATACCTTTGTAATTCGTGCTCTGAATGCTACGCATCCAGATGTATATGTGCCACCTCCCATCGAGTTCTAAGTCTCTGGGATGGTGTGTTTGTGCTTATATGTATATGTTTCTTAGAGGAAACTCTGCCCAAGCAGAGATTCTGCCCGAGAACATATTCGTATATTCACAAATTTATGTTTTCACGTATATGTTTCTTAGGGGAAACTCTGCCCAAGTGGAGATTCTGCCTAAGAACATATCTATAAAACTCAAATTTGTGCTTATACATATATGTTTCGTGGAAGGAAACTCTGCCCATGACACAGTTCCTTCTGAAGAAACATGTCCATGTAACCACAGACTCGTATTTATATGCATATGTTTCTTAGAGGAGACTCTGCCCAAGTAGAGATTCCCTTAAAAATATATTCATATAATCACGAATTTTGTACTTATATACATATATTTTGTCCAAAGATATATCTGTATAATCATAAATTTGCATTTATATGCATATACGTCTCAAAAGGGATTCCGTTCAAACGGAGATACCTTTTACCGAATACTCTGTTCAAACAGAGATACCGTCCGAGAATATATTCATAAATTGCAAATTTGTGCTTATACACATGTACCTTCTTAGGGCAAAATCCCTCTGGGCAAAGATTCTCCTGAGGACATATGGGTATAAACATATGTTCACATGAATACGTCTCTATGAGGACACTGCCTAAGCAGAGACTTGCCAGAACATATTCACATACCCATAAATACTGTGTTGGTATACACACATCCAAAAAAAGGGGGATAAGACAAGAGTTGTGCTCAAATACTCCGAATGGAAGCACATATGCATACTCATAAGAATCATGTCCATGTGGACAGTTTCCAGAAAAGAACTATAATATGACAAGGACTTCCATGGAGATATATTCATATGTTCTCCAGAAATCATATCCACATGAGCGAGAAATAAGGAGGAAAGAAACTCTGCCTCAAATTCGGACTTTGCTAAAAAGGGCACTGTAAAAGAACCTCATATGAAAAAAATTGATACAGTAATCCTTCTAATACGGAAGTGTTACTCCGGGTCATAATACCCCCAAGTTCAGAATCAAAATCCACGGGTATATACCTGTTCACAATAACAATCCTCATGTTTTCCCAAATAAAAATTTCTAATCAACCTTTTGCAAATAGAAGAAAGACCTCAAATAGGTCCACGGGTATGCAACCGTTCCCCTCTCAAAATCACACTTTGGACTCCAAAAAGGCAGTCATTTCAAAAATGAAATACCCAAAGCAAAAGCATTTCAAAATAATCAAAAGAAAGGAAAAACATGTTATGATCAGGATTTTCTAAAAGTGTGCATATTTTTCTCATCCTTTACTATGAATGGTATTCGGGTTAAAATTGGTGTTAAATAATACCAAGAGTTTTAACTCGATGTAAATGTAACATCGATTCCAGTCGATGGAGACAGAGGTCCAGCACATGTTACCTCAATCACCTGATGAGTATAGATACGGGACTCAAGAAGTTTAGATTAAAAAAAGGCGCATCCGTTCGTTCCTCGGACATCATACCCGTCCGTTCCGCGGACACCATACCCGTCCGTTCACGGACACCACACCCGTCCGTTCCATGGACACCCAAAAATACTTTCTCCGCATTGCGCGGACTCTTTCTTCTGTCTGTTAGACAGACTGGCATGCCCCGCAAATCCCAACAGAAAAATCCAAAGCATGTGAAATGAATACATGAACCAGATAAAATGAAATGAGCAAACAAAATCAAATGATATGTGAAGTGATATTTTTCCCGTGTCAACAGGGACTAAACCACAACATCCCCCCCTCACGCCAGACCAACTGGGTATGGACAAGTGTCCACATATGTAGAGACAATCCAGTTAAAACTTGCTCTAATACCATGTTAAAAACCAGAACTCTAACCCAAAACCTAGGGATTGAGTTGAGGGAATCCTCTACATATATAGAGGTGAAAGTCCCATGGATTTCCAATATGGGACTACACCACAACAAAAAGTAAAAAAAAAAAAGGAAGCTCAATAAGAAAGGATACAAGTTTTATGCCCATTCTGCAACTTGGAGCAGACATGACACCTTAACGATTCATCATTCTAGATTTCTAGAAATCACTAGACATTACAGTAAATTCTAAACTGAGGGACAGGTGAAAAGGTTTGAGGCCTAGATGGCTCCATTTAAAGAAAACAATTGAGCACACATCCACATCCCCTGTTCTCCCACCCTGGCCTACCATTTTCACTAGATATGGCTACATGATGTAAAATTCTGTCAAACTTCTCATGAATTTTGGTGACACATACAAAATATGTGACTATACACAAGTGGAGAAAGAAGCCTGCAAGTACCTAATTATGGATGCCATAAAAACATGGTTAACAACTTAGCATGAAGGATGATGTGGAGAAGATTCCCTGCCGGACCTGATAATTGATGTTACAGAAACATGACTAATATGAAAGGCCTACCATAACATTTTTGTTGGGAGAAATTTCCATAAGAAAATGCACATACCTACTTTACATAACCTACCGACCAAAAAATGTATATTGAAAAAATTGTAGACCACATTCAGTCATATATAAAATTCAGCTAATCTCTTTTTAGTTTTCTTTCATTGTTGGTTGGGATGGGCAGAGTAGAGTCAAACACTCCCTGTCTCCTGTCGTCCTCCCCACTCCCCCCCCCCCACCCAAAAAAAAAAAAAATCCCCTCACCAAAAGAAATCAGCACTTGAGAAGTCTCACAATGACATAAGTAACCACTTTTCTCTCTCTCCCATGTTGATTCCCATTGCACCACAAAAAAAAAAAGATTCAGCACCTGACCCTGACTTCATATTCTGGAAAAGATGGCAACTTCATTCCATCCAGTGCTGCACATAGGATCGGACCCTCTTCTTCAAAGTGCCTGTCAGCCCTCCTGCTGGTCACAATACCAGTGCTTTCATCCAGTGTAGCAAAGTTAGACTGCATAAGTGATAAAAATACAGTCAACTAATGTGAAACTGAATATAACACATTGGTAATAAAAGAAATTTTGGGGTCAAGGCCAACAACCTAACTGCATCACCCTAAATCTATCCAAATGCAATAGAGCTTAAATCTTAAACTGATCTTCCCAAGCTTCAGATGAAAATAAATAATCCCTCAATTTAAACAAGAACTATATATTATGCCTATCGGCCATGGGAAATGTTAATTTGCTTGGTTGCTACAGAATGTTGTACTACTGAGACATCATCCAGTAGTATGTTGTTACAATTTTCAGTGTGCTCCCAAGTTAAAATTTAAACATGCCATTTAGAGCTTTAACTGCTATCAGAAGAAACAACATATAGGTCACAACATGTGAAAATTGGATACTGTTACTGGCTGAGAGAAGGATTTGTATATTTGGACAATACATGAAGAAAATAAGACAACTTAGATTATCTTTCTTTACCTCCTTTTTTCTGAGGTACTTGCCTCTCCAATCTGCAGAAGTTCTACTTCATTATAACAATAAAGCAGAAGAAAAATATGGGACGGAGGGTGTGCATGGGGGCTCACCTTGAACGCAATGTCCCCGGGGGACATGGCTAATCCAGCACCCATCGATTCGAAAGCACCTCGACCGCGATAATAGACTCTTGGGTCATATCCTAGTAAGGAAAGATGAGCGGTGTCACTTCCGCAAGCTAAGCCTGCTTCTACGGGATCCATCAGGCCATTAACGCCGGCTGAAGCGATTGCATCCAAATTGGGTATCTTAGCAACCTGAATAGGAGAATGGTATCCGAACTTTGGGATCGACACGTCCCCCAACCCATCAATCAGAACAAACGCAACTCTTCTTTTGATATTCTCCGAAGCACCCATCAGATCTGTCCTCTTATTTCTTGGTATTATCGATGTCGGCAAATCAGAATGAAGTAGGCCTACAATGACTGACCATCATCAGGTGGATTAGAGACTCAACTCTATGAAATGCCAGCAAAAGACAGAGATAGAACTCAACAGAATGATCAAATCGATACATTTATTCCGGTAAAAGCCGAAATGAAATGGAAACAGATTGCTTGCAATTCAAAAGGGGAAAAGAAAAAAAACAATTTGCAAGAACCACACAACGTGATGGAAGGCAATTTGAGCATCCACCGAAAACAATTTTGCTTTCGTGGGATGCTTAAATCAAATCAGTAGTAGCAGCGATGGGAATGGCCGACGAATTAAGCGTTTCTCCATCCCTCAAACTTTTCAATGCCACCAGAGAATCCATTTTAATCGATTTTTTTTTTTGTTCCAAGAAAATCTCTCCATACAGCATAACTTTCGCGCGACCAAATGGACCCTCAGAATGTCGCCCACGCCCAACAGATCAACAGGAGCACAAGACGCCCCAAAGAGCGCATCTCATCTGGGAACTTGGTGGGAAGGAAGGAAGATTGTTCATGCTGCACCCACTGCCTCGTTACCTGCCGATTCCAGAGAGATGGGTCTCTCTCTCAAAGGATCCCGCAAGAGTCCGGAGTTTACTAATCCTTGTTCCTTGTTCGTCTCTGTCCGACGCAGTGGACCGTGTGGGCCGGGAAAGAGGACGTTTTCCCTCCCCGTTCTCTTTTATTAGTTCCTTCTTCCCATTTTAGCCGGGAGGGGAATCTGTCCTTCCTTCTTTTAGAGTTTTTACAAATCACCCCCTGAACTCTGTTAGGCATTCTAAATAACTCAATGGATTCTTCATATTTAGAAATAACTCCTTACAATCTACTTTGGTTCAAAATTAACACCCTGAATTAATTGCCATCCAAAAGAGAGAAAATATTCCGTACGAAACTTTCTTAATAAAATTTAATACAAAATTGTACTTCAACATATATGTTGAGCTGAAAGAGAGAGAGTGAGAGTCTAGAGGGGGAGGTGCCGGAGCTCTTAGCTGACTCTGTGAGCTGAGAGAGAGAGAGAGAGAGAGAGTGAGCCACGTGAGAGAGACATCGGAGGGGAGGTTGGGGGTGAGTAGGAGGGCACCTTGTGCATATGCGCACGCACAAGAGAGAGAGAGAGAGAGAGAGAGAGAGAGAGACCTCTAGAGCGATGGCTTGGCAGTGTGGGGTGGGGTGCTATTAGGTCAGGGGAGAGGGGTTGGTTGGGGGCTCTGGGCAGCCAACTTGGAGGGGATTCCCTACATTGGGTCACCTATTGTCATGTCCCAACATAAAATATCGGGATGAACAGTTAGTAACAGTACAAACATGCACATTAGACAAGTAATCTAAACATAAGCCATACCACAAAATGAACACAAGACAACATAACCAATAATGAAATTTTATTCCAATCATTCATAATTCAGAAGTCCATTACATTTACTATTTCAGTCAATACATAGGGCCCATCAAGACTAATACATTGCTAAAGGAAAAATATATAACTCTAACATAGAACTAGATAAGCTTGACTCCAAACTAGACAATCTTTTGCACTTAGACACTCAGGATCCTCGTTTACTCTTGCTCGTCCCCATGCATCTCATCGTATTTCTCATCATCGGAAAATAGATGTAGCAACTGCGTGAGCGAATGCTCAGTATGTCTCAAATCTCTTGAATTGAGCAGACTTTACATGAATTAACAATTTAAGACAAGTAGGATATCTAAAGGCACAAGCATGATAACAAGAGTTCAAATAATAGTAACAAGCAGAGAGCAAGAGAACTTAACAAGTAACAAGATAGGACAATCACGAGTCTAGTACGAACAAGCAAACAAGAGTATGTCACAAATAACAAGTACACTATTTGGCCATACTATGATCACGATGTTATAAGCACGATACATGAGCACACAATTTGATTGTCTTAGACCAATTTAACACGATCAACATGATTGTGGTGCAATGCCAACACCATGGTCATTAACTCCTATAGGTACATGATGTTCGGGTGCTCCTCCTAAGATCCGACCAAGGCCCTATTAACACCTAGCATTGTTAGTCCAACAGATCCAAAGATCTACACGATTTTGTCTAGACAATCACTTAATGCCCACAAGAAGGTTATGAAGTACGACGAGATTTCATCAAAAGAATGAAATGAGAACTTGTAATTCAAGAACTAATTCGAGTTCTGGTTTACTAAACCATGAGAAACAACAGGGTCAAGATAAGATGAGAGTAATAAGAACAATCAGTGCACGACTGGTTGATACATGCCATACAGTTCTCTGGCATAATCAGAAAAGTTTCATAGGTTTTCATGGTACAATCGACTCGGGAACCTTGTAGGAATCCAAGGCTAGCAGAAGTCTCACATGAAGACGTTCTAGTCCGACAAGGGAATATTCGGCGGAGTGTCAGTCAGTTACACAGAAGTGTTCCTATCTACAACACAGTGATTATGCGCCACACGAGGAGACAGTCTTAAGAAACATCGGTGCAAAACAATGGTGCGCGATGTATATTTCCAAGAACGTGAGAGTTAACATTTAAGAGATATGTTTAACATGATTAAGTCAAGTTACCACTTTATTACTAATCATTAACGAATGCTCATGGGATGTACACATCATTAACTTACTGTTCAATACACATTTTTTTCAAGATAACTCAATTTTCTGCACATATTATGAGAACACAACATAGGCTTATGAAGAATGCGACAATGTTAGTAGAGAATGTGATAGGGGCAAACAAAGAACATGCCAGGGTATCGAACAGAACAGGTGATGAATGCGTCATACCATCCCGTCATGTTAAGAATGCAATGGAACGCTATGTCCTGACAACAACCAGATCGCGTCGTATCCTCCCATTGCGTTAAGAACGTGACAGAACACTGTGTCCCGACAAGGCCATGTATGTGATGTGTCAGGCCATCGCGATGATGGGTTCTCTATCTGAGGCTGAACAGGAATCTAGTCCTCCTTGGATTAGGGGTTGCCTTTCCAAAGGAACTTGACACAATCCACTTAAACGGTAAGATTCTCAACGAATACTTGATTAAAATTTGTGAAACTTTGGATGGCAAGAAACTAGACATGTAGGAGAACAATCTATAATGAGCAATTAGAGTTTTATCATGCTTTCAGCAGGATATCACTGGAGTCTTTCATGAAGAACAAGATGCATGACACAGTAAGCATATATTAAGAAATTCATACAAGATACATGATAGAAATAGGGGAAAATGGTACCATCGTGCTCAGGACATCAAGAAGTATCTACAGTAAGAATTTCTCATCATGAGATAAAACGTGGACAAAGATATAAGGAGAAGATGATGGGTCGAGTAGGACATAAGCAGAGAATTTGTAACATGAAATATAAGTAAACGACATGATAAAAATTGGGAAAAACAGGTTCATGAGGTTCTTAACATCAAGAAGGACCTAAATGTTCATTCAATTAGATTGAGCTCGAAAGATTGCCTACCTTTGGTCATAGTTGTCTTCTAGGGCTTTTTGCTAGAGTTTTTGAGGAAGAATGAGGAAGAACTCTCAAATCCTCTCATCCTCCTCCTTCTTTCAACCTTCTCCCAAATCCAAAGTCTCCACAATAGCAAGCTAGGTTGGCCATGGGAGGGAATTAGGTTGTATTTACAAGAATAGGCCATTAGGAGTCCTAATGAGACTCTAACTTCCCAATTACGAGTTTTCTTTTATTTATTTCCTTCCTTTGAGCCTCCAACTCCGAATTTATTTAGGATTTTGGTTGGGAAGACTCCCATCCATGATGAGATATGGCAAATTTCGATTTTAGCCCATGTTCATGGCCCAATTAGGCTTACTAATCTATTAATTAACTCATTAAGTGGGTATTTCAGATTAAATACTATTTTTTACTATTTTAGGCTCATTTAAGTCACACACTAGCCCCAATAAACTCTTATGGGTCAAATTATCATGCTTGATTTGATGGTCTTTGGGGTTATGTACATGTGATAATGAATTTCCGACCTTATCGAGTTTTTCAGCTCTTATAACTTTGTTAGGTCTAACATGTACAATTCCTCATGATTTCTTTATCCATCATTGTAATATATTATTTAGTTCATATCTATAAATTTTTGTTTAATTCCGATGACATTTTCCACATGTGATAATAGATTTTATATTTATCAAAATTTTACAAAAATTTGGGTTGCTACATCTGTGATGAACATATTACATGTAAATTGAAAACTAATGAAGTGATTACTTACAATTACATATAATTCACTTAATCAATTTAAATAGTTTAAGTTTTAGCAATAGAAAAATTAAATGTAGTAACAAAGTTAAATGTGATAATAGAACTAAATGTAATAACAAAGTCAAATGAGATAAAAAAAATACTTATAACCAAGAAGTTACCAACAAGAAAATCAACTCTTAGTAAAAGAATCAAATCTTAACTCTTAATCAGAAATCTACTTTCAGAGAATATAAAAATTAACTTTCAAGAGAATCGAGTCTCAGATAATACAGAAATCAACTTTCAAGAGAATAGAGTTTAGACACTATAAAAAAAATCGAATCTCAAAAGAATTGAGTCTCAAACAATAAAAAAATCAACTCTTACGAGAATTGAGTGTCAGACAATGCAAAATAAAGTCTCAAGAGAAATCAAATCTTAGACTTAATATAAAAAATATAGTCTTAAAAATTGAGTCTCAAGACTCAATGAACAATCGACTCTAAAAAATCGAGTCTTAAGACTAAATGAAAAAAATTTGAGTCTTAGACTCAATAAAACATTTTGAGTATCAAAAACTAAGCCTTACAACTCAATGAAAAAAAATCGAGTATTAGTTTTAGACTAAATAAGAATTTGGCTCTCAAATACAATGAAACAATTGAGTCTTAGATACAATGAGAAATCGAGTCTCAAACATAATAAAAAGTTGAGTCTCAGACACAAAAGGAATCAAGTCTCCAACTCAATCAGAAATCGAGTCTTAGACACAATGTAAAATTGAGTCTTAGACACAAATAGAACTCGAGTCCTAGACACAATGTCATGTCCCAAAGCATGGCAGCGGAAGAACTATTTGATCGTTAAGACATGAACAGTTGGCAAATAAGCCTTTAGCTAGCGAGCATTAGATGTGCAACAACACAATCATAATAGGGCCCACATAATGAACATAACTAAGCTTTTATTCAAATCTCAAACTCTTTATTTCATCTCAACATAAAAACTAATACATACTTCAACTCCAATTACAGGACTAATAGGGTGTTTGGGAACACTTTTTTTAAAAAGTTATTTTTATCTAAAAAATTATGTTGTGTCAATTTTTAACTTTAAATTTAAAATTATGAAAATTTAACGTTATGTGTTTGGTAAAAACATCAAAAATTTTAAAATTTATTTTGATGTGTTTGGTAGAGAGACAAGGGGAGGGGGGGCTGGTTTCCAAAAGGGGGGAGGGGTGATCTGGGGGGTGGGAGGAGGCGGCGTCAGTTTCCGATAGAAGGGGAGGGGCGATCTGGGGGGAGGAGAGGGCTGCGCAGGGAGGAGGAGGGGGCTGTGGGGGGGTGAGGGAGTGGCGGTCTAGGGGGGGGGGGGCTTTGTTGTGTTGAGTGTGTATTAGAATCTTTTAATGATGATTTTTTAATGATGACCAATGAACATCACTCATATTTTAATTTCGATGATGACATATTAATGGCATATTGTGCATATTGAATATATCACAATAATGCTCAAACAACATGTTCTTGATATTTAATATTTCATATCTTACTGTTAATGACATATTTTGATGGTCCACTTTTCATTTGTACAGGTTTACAGAGTTTTTACAAAAGTATGTCGACTCTAGTTGACAGAAAGGTCGACTCTACCAGACTGCCCAGCAAGCTCCTGAAGAAAAAGTCACAGATAGGTCGACTCTATCTGATAGACAGGTTGACTCTCAAAGTCTACTCAACAAGTTCCTGAAGAACAAGCTGTCAGTCAGGTTGACTCTAGCTGAGAGTGAGGTCGACACTAGTTTCCATCCAGTGAACCAATTTAGGAGATATACACAGGAGGTCGACTTGGTCTATTGAATAGGTCGACTCTACCTGTTGATCAGGTCGGCACTAAGTGTCTGTCAGGTCGACACTAGTGTTCTGACCAGTAAGCTTTGGACTAATGTTGGTCAGTAGGTCAACTCTCTTGAAGAATGAGGTCGACTCTCTCTCTTTCTGTGCAAACCTAGAATTTTGCAGAGGATGAATCCGATGGCTGTGATTTTGTTCTGAGGTCATCATGAGAGATGCTATAATTACAAAATTGCACTTTCATCCAAGTGGCAATATGATGAAGACCTTTTTGGACACGTGGTAGCCCAAGATGCTTTCTAGGTTACTGTGCACATTCCCTTCACGTAAAAGGGACTGCACAGAGGCTATAAAAGCAATTGTCTCTATTCTAAAGCAAAAAGCACCCAAGAGAGCTATTCAGAGCCTGCGAGCCTCTAGCCTTCCAGCAATTACATCCAAAGGGAAGTGGTGATCAAGGCTAAGTTGTGATGTGCTGAGAAAGGAAGCAGATCGGGCAGAAGAGAAGCAGAAGAAGAAGAAGTTCTGGCAATTTAGATGCCACTGAAGTAGAGCATCGGGCATTGAAGAGGATCTTCATCGAATTCCATCAAGACTCTTCAATTTAAGCTTTTGAAAGACTTCTTCACCGAGGAACATCCAACCCACATCTATTTTACATATTTCTTGGAGTGTTCATCTCTTTTTCGTCTGAGAGATCTGTGCATGAAGTTCTGTGTAGATTTCTGTGTACGATTGAGTCTGTGAATCAGATCATTGCTAGAGGATATGATGTCTTACGTTTTTGATCTAGCCAGTGTGTGAGTCGTCGTGCTCAGTGTTCGAGCCGCAGTGCTCAAATTTGCGAGTCGTCGCACTCACTGTATGTTTGAGCCGTCGTGCTCAGGTTGGAGTTGTTGTGCTCCGGTTGTGCTTTGAGCCGTCAAGCTGAAAGGTGTGTTGGAGTCATCGTGCTCTAGTTGTATGTTGAGCCATCGTGCTCAAGGTGTTTTGGAGTCGTCATGCTCCGGTATATGTTGTACTCGAGTTTGAGTAGTAAAGCCTCACTGTGTGAGGGTGGATGTAGGAATCACTGGTGTGATTTTCGAACCACCTAAAAATCCTTGTGCAATGGTTTGATCTGTATCCTTGCGCTAGATGATTGCATAGGATTTCACTTTCACTCTCTTTCCAATTGATTCACACATCATATCCACACAATCACACTTACTCATGTCAGATCAGTAAGAGTTTCTATTTGAAGGATCTATAATTCTAAGCAATTTTTAAATTGCTTAAGCTTCTGCATGAATTGGTGATAGATCCATTCAACCCCCCTTCTAGATCTGTTCATACTCTGAATTCGATCCTACAGTTGGTTAATATCTGTTTTTGATCTGATTTGATTGCCTTTGTTTGATCTGTGTGTTCTGACTGCTTGAACTGTTTGCTTGCCCATTCACTGTCTCTTATTTTGACTGATGGATTCTTGAGGATTTGTAGCTGAGGGCCATTCCATTAATAGACCACCATTTTTTGATGGGTATGATTACTCCTACTAGAAAAATCACATGCAAGTTTTTCTAAGGGCTCAAAATTATGAAATCTGGAAAATAGTTGATAAGGGTCCTTATGAAAATCAAGGAGATGAGGAGAATTGGATTAAAGAGAAAATTAGGAAAGCTACTCTTAATTATAGTGCTATGAACATGCTTTAGTGTGCAGTTCACCCAAAATAATATTCAAGAATATCCATGTGTAAATCTACTAAGGAAATATGGGATAAACTTGAATTAATGTATGAGGGAACATCTCAAGTTAGGGAAATCAAAGCAAACATACTTGTTTCTGAATATGAGTTGTTTATGATGAAATCTGATGAGTCAATTTCTGAAATGTTTGCCAGGTTTATGACAATCATCAATGGACTGAAGGCACTAGGTAAAGAGTACACTGATGTTGATTTGGTAAGAAAAATCTTGTGCTCTCTATCATCTATTTGGCACACAAAGGCTACAGTTATTGAAGATTCTAAGGATTTATCCAAAATTTCTTTAGATGAACTCATAGGGTCTTTAATGTCTTATGAAATAAATCTGAAAAGAACCGAAGAACATATGCTTAAAGCTAAACCAGTAGCACTTAAGGCTTCATCAAGCAATAAAGAGAAAAGTCAAGAAAAATCAAGTTTTGAAGAGTCTGAGTTTGATGAGAATGAACTTGCCCTCATGACTAGGCAATTCAGAAAAATTTTAAAATCAAGTAAAGGAAAATTCAATGGAAATAAAAAATATTCCTCTGGTAAAAAGAATACTTCTTCTTCAAACTTTAATGCTGGCAGAAATCAAAAAGCTGATGAAGATGTTATTTGCTACAGGTGCAACAAGGCAGGACACATGAAGGGTGAGTGTCTTGAGGTTAAGAAGGACAAATACAAGAAGAACAACAAAATGAAAAAACCAAAAGCCATGATAGCAACTTGGTCAGATGAAGACCAAAGTGAGGATGAAGAGAACTCCTCAAGCTCAGAAAATGAGGAGTTATGCTTTATGGCTAACAGTAGTGATGGAAAGGTAAACTCTTCTTTCGAACAATACACTGTTGAAGATTGGGAAGATGCATATGCTGCTTTGGTAGAAAAATATTTTGAAATAAGAAAAGAAAATAAACATCTGAAAAAGAAAATTGAAAATGTCATGCATGATACTTCCTTAAATAGAAGAATATCTGAACTTGAAAATAAAATATCTGAACTTAATGAAGAAAAGAAAGAACTTCTGAGTGAAATGGATGAATTCAAAATTGCATCTCAAAAGGCTAACAGTGAATAGGTAAATCTTTCTGAGAAAATGAAATTGCAACAAACAGAAAAGCAACAAGCTGTTGATGAAATTCAGAAACTTAAGAAGTTGCTGGCTGAAAAGGAACAAGTGATAAAAAATTTCACAAATGGAAAAGAAAATCTTGATGCATTGTTAGGACTAAGAATGAATGCTGAAAAACATGGACTAGGATTCACCACAGAAAAATCAGTGATAAACATGTTGAAAAGAAAGAAAAACCTTAAAAAATTCTTTTGATAAAATTTGTCAAAAGCACTAGCCCAGAAAACAAAAATAAACAAGAGTCAAAGAAAACATCTGAAACAATCAAAAATCAAAAGAAAAAGAAACAATCTAATTAGAAGAAACAAAACAGGTCGACACATGCTGCAGACAGGTCGACACCAGTGGACCATAAGTTGAAATCTGTGGCCATTCAGTCAACACTACCTCATCATAGGTCGACCTATCTGTTTCTCAACAACAAAATAAGATTTTAAAAAATTTCAAATAAAAATATGAAAAATTATAAAAACATAAAAACGCACTTTCATAATGATTATTGGAGATCCAGAACTTCATATCAATCCAATTGGATCAATTCTTGGTATCAATAGTATCACAATCCTCATTGGTACCATTCATAGTCTTTCTATCCAAGGTTTCCAAGATATCAACAGAGTTTTTGGTCTGGATTTCCATACACAAATAATCACACCACAATGCATAATTTCCCTGCTCATGAAAGGAAAAATATTGGTGTTTTCATTCCAAATCAGAATGTTAAAATACCAAAAAGGGAAATCATTTCTGAAATAAAACAAAAACCAAAAACAACTCAAGTGTGGATCATAAAAGACTTATTATTTTTACTCAAACAAAACTGATGGTCACAACAGTGTTTGAGTACCAAAATCTTTTCTTCTCTGATCTAATTTATGCATGAAGGTCGTGCACCTAGCTCTAATGTGTGGTTTCTTGACAATGGGTGTTCACGACACATGATTGGAGATAGAACAAAGTTCTCATTGCTGATTGAAAAGGAAGAAAGATCTGTTACTTTTGGAGGTAAAAATAAAGAAAAAATAATTGGATCTGGAAAGGTTGGTAAATCCTCCTCAAACTCAATTGAAAACTTTCTGTTAGTTGATGGTTTGAATTACAATCTTTTGAGCATTAGTCAATTCTGTGACAAGGGTCACAAAGTTATTTTGAATCAGACTTTTGCAAAATACTTGATTTTTCATTTGAAAAAATAAAATTCTTTGGAAAAAGAGAAAACAATGTCTACATGATCAATCTTGATAAAAACTTTGCTGAAAACATCTGTTTGGTTGCCAATAAGAGTGAAATTGCATGGACATAGCACAAAAGACTTGGTCATGCAAGTTTCAACACAATAAATAAACTCTTAAGGCTAAATTTGGTTAAAGGACTTCCTGAATCTATTCCAAATGTTGAAAATCAACTTTGTGGGATATGTACTCAAGGAAAATAAAATCAGAAAATCTTTTAAAATTTTCAATGATGTACTTACTTCTAAGCCACTAGAATTACTTCATATGGACCTTTTTGGGCCAACCAGAAATCTCAGTCTTAGTGGCAAAAGATATGGATTTGTAATCATTGATGATTTTACTAGATACACTTGGATCATCTTTCTATCCCATAAAAGTGATGCTTGTCAGAAATTCAAAAAAATTTGTACCACTGCCTTTATGGGTTTTTCACACAAAATCAAATCCATTTTGACTGATCATGGGGGAGAATTTGAAAACAAAGCTTTTTTTGATTTATGTGCTAAACTGAACATCTTCCACAAATTCTCTTCTCCAAGAACTCTAGAAGAAAATAGAGTTGTGGAAAGGAAGAATAGAACCCTTGTGGAAATGGTTAGATCCATGCTTCTGGAAAGTAAATTGCCCAAATCCTTCTAGGCTGAAGCTGTGAACACAACAAATCACATCTTGAACAGAGCATTGGTCAGACCAAAAATTAGAAAAATCCCCTATGAACTTTTGAAAAATAAAAAGCCAACTTTGTCTTATTTTAAAATATTTAGTTGCAAGTGTTTTGTACATAACAACAATAAAGAAAATCTTGATAAATTTGATTCCAAAAGTCTTGAAGCCATTTTCTTTGGTTATTCTGAGATTTCAAAAGCTTATAGAGTTTACATTCTCAAGAATAAAAATGTGGAAGAATCTCCACATGTAGTTTTTGACGAAAATTCATATCAAACTGATGACTTTACATCTTACAGGGTTCCTCAAAGTAATAAAGAAGATGACTTCATTGTCGAATCTTCACCAACTGTTGAAGAAGATGAAGATTCATTTGAAAATCTGGACAATCAGTCACCTACCACAAGTGGATCAGGTAATATTGTTCTAGGACTGAATGAAGCTCAAGTGGTAATTCTTGAAAATAGATTTTTAATAGATCATCCAATTGAGAATGTAGTTGGTAATGTGCATGACAGAGTTAGAACTAGATCATCTTTTCTGAATGTAATAAATGAAAATCCACTGGCACTAATTTCCCATATTGAACCTAAGTCTATTGATGAAGCTCTAATCAGTGAGGACTGGATCAATGCAATGCATAATGAACTTCATCAATTTGATAGAAATCAAGTGTGGGAATTAGTACCCAAACCTAGTGATCAATCTGTAATTGGTACTAGATGGGTATTCAGAAATAAATTGAATGAAAATGGGCAGGTTGTTAGAAATAAAGCTAGACTAGTTGCCAAGGGGTACAATCAAGAGTTTGGTATTGATTTTGAAGAATCATATGCCCATGTACCTAGACTAGAAGCTGTAAGGATATTTCTTGCTTTTGCATCATCTTTGAAATTCAAAGTTTATCAAATGGATGTAAAAAGTACTTTTTTGAATGGATACATCAAAGAAAATATTTTTGTAGAACAACATCCCGGTTTTGAAAATGAAAAATTTCTTGATCATATTTTCAAACTTAATAAGGCTCTTTATGGTCTCTCAAGACCTTGGTATGACCGCCTGAGCTCATTTTTACTGAATAAAGGTTACGCAAGAGGTAATGTAGATCAAACATTGTTTACCAAAATTGTCAATAATCAAATCATTGTTGTCCAAATCTATGTTGATGACATAATTTTTGGGTCTACAAACAAAGCTCTTTGCACTGAATTTGCTGATCTTATGAAAATTGAATTTGAAATGAGTTTGATGGGTGACTTACAATTCTTCTTGGGATTGCAGGTACATCAAACAAGTGAAGGGATTTTTATAAGTCAAACAAAGTATGTGAAAGAACTTTTGAAAAGATTTAACTTTCAGCACCTCAAGCACTCAAGCACACCCATGGCCATAAATGTAAGATTAGAGGAAGATTCATCTAGTAAGTCAGTAGATCTAAAGACATACAAAGGTATGATTGATTCTCTACTTTATCTCACAACCTCTAGACCTGACATTCAATTTAGTGTGTACATGTGTGCTAGATTTCAAACAAATCCTAAATAAAGTCACATGTTAGCTGTCAAAAGAATTTTCAAATATCTTGTTGGAACATGTGAACTTAGAATTTAGTATCCTACTGGTTGCAAGTTAGATTTAACTGCTTATTGTGATGCTGATTATGCTAGTTGTAAGCTTGATAGAATAAGTACTAGTGGCTTGTGTTCATATCTAGGTGGATGCCTAATCTCTTGGGCTTCTAAAAAGCAACATTTAGTAGCTCTATCCACTGCTGAGGCTGAATATGTAGCGGCTGGTTGTTGTAGCACTCAAGTCCTTTGGGTGAAACACCAGCTCCTAGACTATAATCACAAATTGAATTGTATTCCTATTTTGTGTGATAATACTAGTGCTATTAATTTGTCTAAAAACCCAATTCAACATTAATGAACAAAGCATATTGAAATAAGACACCATTTTCTCAGAGATGAAATTTCTAAGAAATCTTTTGAGCTTCACTTCATTGAAACTGAAAAATAGATTGCTGATATTTTCACTAAGTCTCTTCCTGAAAACAAGTTTTAATCTTTAAGGAGAGAGCTTGGTTTGTGCAAACTTCCACATCATTGATCTATTCCATCTTCTATTTGCAAATAAAATCTTTGAATTTATCAAATAAAAGCCTTCTTGTTCTTGCAAATAAATTCCCACTTCTCACATTGCATTGATATTCTTGGTATATCAAGTAGTGATTTGTAGAAAGACAAGTCAGGCTTATCTGGACACTTTCACTATGTGTGAGTATATGTCTCCGCCAAGTATCAATTGCCTTTATATGCAAATGTTGAGGGGGAGATTTGCTTTTCAATAAAAACATTCCTGTTGATTCTACTCTCACTTTGATATCAGATATTTACTTTCACTTCACTGACTTCTTCCTTCTTCAATAATTTTCATGCTCACCTTGATAGGGGGAGTTTTTTAATATCAGAAATTGTGCTCTTTGTCATTTCTTCTCTTATTTGGTATCAAATTTCTTGACACTGGTTGTCAATCTTGAGTCTTGGTGCTATTTTCATATGAGAGATTTAATACATTTAAAATAAATTCATTGTGTATTTAATTTAATTTCAAAGATTCATCTTCATATCAAGGTTGTGCCATCTTAAAACTGAATGTCTTTAAAATGATTTGCAAAACACTTGTAGGCACATGAGTGACATTAATGTTTAACATGTGCAAGTTTAAGCTTCATCTTTACCATATATTAAGAATAATTTCTCTATATTCGTAGTCATGACTTTTCTGGTTGAAGCAAACAAAATCCTGCAGAACATTAAAAGAAAATGAACAACAATCTGGAAAGATACAAACAGAGCAATGCAAATTCTTAAACCACTGAGTAACCAAGCCATTTCACCTAAAAAGTGATTTGTTTCGCGTCAAAAAGTGGAAAACAAAATTTTCAACTCTGTATAAGATAATGAAAGTTAAACCACTGAGTGATCATGAAATCTTGCATCTAATAAATGTGATCTCTTGCACTGAAAAGTGAGATTTAACTAATTTATTCTTGTATCCTTTCCCAGTTAAAATGAAAGAAATTAAAATAAACAGGATAGAAAAGCTTCAGACCTAAATAAAGCTCATGTTTACTGAGTTTAGATTTCTTATTCTACATTGTGTTACATTTAAAGCTTCTAACTTCCTTGTTGAATACTTATGTTCACTCACATAGGTCACTGTATCTCACATTTGCATCATTATTTTAACTACATTCAGATAATTATATTTTGCTATACCTTGTGTTGAGTGTGTCCTTGTGATTAAACTTTCATGCACAATCACAAACAATAATAAACTCTCTCATATGTCAATATCACTTTGCCTCATTCATTTTGATCATTATTGAACATCTCTTTTCACCACTTCATTTTTTGAACTCCTTCTATTTACACTTTTCATCTCTATCTTTTTATTGCTGTCAAAGGGGGAGAAATAAAATTGGTCTAAGTCTACGGAGAAATTGCAGTCAGTCAAAGGGGGAGATTTTAGTCTAGTGAGAAAATAGGGGAGAAATTTTGGAGTATGCATTGGGGGAGAAATTTTGGAGAGATTGGTACATTGGTATAATACTGGAGAAAGTGCAGGTTGAGGGAGAAATTACAGACAAGGGGAGCATGAAGAGACCAAGTTTGAGTTCGTTTTGTCATCATCAAAAAGTGGGAGATTGTTGTGTTGAGTGTGTATTAGAATCTTTTAATGATGACCAATGAACATCACTCATATTTTAATTTTGATGATGACATATTAATGACATATTGTACATATTGAATATATCACAATAATGCTCAAACAACATATTCTTGATATTTAATATTTCATAACTTACTGTTAATGACATGTTTTGATGGTCTACTCTTCATTTGTACATGTTTATAGAGTTTTTACAAAAGTAGGTCGACCTTAGTTGACAGACAGGTCGACTCTATCAGACTGCCCAGCAAGCTCCTAAAGAAAAAGTCACAGACAGGTCGACTCTATCTGATAGACAGGTCGACTCTCAAAGTCTGCCCAGCAAGTTCCTGAAGAACAAGCTGCCAGTCAGGTCGACTCTAGCTGAGAGTGAGGTCGACACTAGTTTCCATCCAGTGAACCAGTTTTGGAGATATACACAGGAGGTCGACTCTGTCTGTTGAATAGGTCAACTCTACCTGTTGATCAAGTCGACACTAAGTGTCTGTCAGATCGACACTAGTGTTCTGACCAGTAAGCTTTGGACTGATGTTGGTTAGTAGGTCAACTCTCTTGAAGAAAGAGGTCGACTCTCTCTCTTTCTGTGCAAACCCAGAATTTTACAGATGATGAATCTGATGGCTGTGATTTTATTCTGAGGTCATCATGCGAGATGCTATAATTACAAAATTGCACTTTCATCCAAGTGGCAATATGATGAAGACCTTTTTGGACACGTGGCAGCCCAAGATGCTTTCTAGGTTACTGTGCACATTCCCTTCATGTAAAAGGGCTGCACGGAGGCTATAAAAGCAATTGTCTCTGTTGTGAACTAAAAAGTGCCCAAGAGAGCTATTTAGAACCTACGAGCCTCTAGTCTTCCAGCAATTACATCCAAAGGGATGTGGTGTTCAAGGCTAAGCTGTGATGTGCTGAGAAAGGAAGCAAATTGGGTAGAAGAGAAGCAGCAGCAGAAGAAGTTCTGGCAATTCAGATGCCACTACAGCAGAGCATCGGGAATTGAAGAGGATCTTCATCGAATTCCATCAAGACTCTTCAATTCAAGCTTCTGCAAGACTTCTTCACCGAGGAACATCCAACCCACATCTATTTTACGTATTTATTAAAGTGTTCATCTCTTTTTCGTCTGAGAGATCTGTGCATGAAGTTATGTGTGGATTTCTATGTACAATTGAGTCTGTGAATTAGATCATTGCTAGAGGATCTGATCTCTTATGTTTTTGATCTAGCTAGTGTGTGAGCCGTCGTGCTCAGTGTTCGAGCCATAGTGCTCATGTTTGTGAGTCGTCGCACTCACTGTGTGTTTGAGCCGTCATGTTCAGGTTGGAGTTGTTGTGCTCCGGTTGTGCTTTGAGCCGTCGAGCTTAAGGGTGTGTTGGAGTCGTCGTGCTCCAGTTGTGTGTTGAGCCGTCGTGCTTAAGGTGTTTTGGAGTCGTCGTGCTCCGGTGTGTGTTGTACTCAGGTTTGAGTAGTGAAGCCTCAATGTGTGAGGGGTGGATGTAGGAATCACTAGTGTGATTTTTGAACCACCTAAAAATCCTTGTGCAATAGTTTGATCTATCTCCTTGCGCTAGATGATTGCATAGGATTTCGCTTTCACTCTCTTTCCAATTGATTCACACATCATATCCACACAATCACACTTACTCATGTCAAATCAGTAATAGTTTTTGTTTGAATGGATCTATAATTCTAAGCAATTTTTAAATTGCTTAAGCTTCCGTATGAATTGGTGATAGATCTATTCAAACCCCCCTTCTAGATCTATTCATACTCTGAATTCGATCCTACAGGCTTCAGCAGAAGGGGGGAGGGGGAGGGGGCGGCCGAGGGGGGGGGGGGTTTCCGGTAGGGGGGAGGTCATCACGCGAGATACTATAATTACAAAATTGCACTTTCATCCAAGTGGCAATATGATGAAGACTGTTTTGGACACGTGGCAGCCCAAGATGCTTTCTAGGTTACTGTGCACATTCCCTTCACGTAAAAGGGCTGCACGGAGGCTATAAAAGTAATTGTCTCTGTTCTAAAGTAAAAAGCGCCCAAGAGAGCTATTTAAAGCCTACGAGCCTCCAGCCTTCTAGAAATTACATCCAAAGGGATGTGGTGATCAAGGATAAGCTGTAATGTGCTAAAAAAGGAAGCAGATTGGGTAGAAGAGAAGCAGAAGAAGAAGAAGTTCTGGCAATTCAGATGCCACTGCAGTAGAGCATCGAAAATTGAAGAGGATCTTCATCGAATTCCATCAAGACTCTTCAATTCAAGCTTCTGCAAGACTTCTTCACCGAGGAACATCCAACCCACATCTATTTTACGTATTTATTAAAGTGTTCATCTCTTTTTCGTCTGAGAGATCTGTGCATGAAGTTATGTGTGGATTTCTATGTACAATTGAGTCTGTGAATTAGATCATTGCTAGAGGATCTGATCTCTTATGTTTTTGATCTAGCTAGTGTGTGAGCCGTCGTGCTCAGTGTTCGAGCCATAGTGCTCATGTTTGTGAGTCGTCGCACTCACTGTGTGTTTGAGCCGTCATGTTCAGGTTGGAGTTGTTGTGCTCCGGTTGTGCTTTGAGCCGTCGAGCTTAAGGGTGTGTTGGAGTCGTCGTGCTCCAGTTGTGTGTTGAGCCGTCGTGCTTAAGGTGTTTTGGAGTCGTCGTGCTCCGGTGTGTGTTGTACTCAGGTTTGAGTAGTGAAGCCTCAATGTGTGAGGGGTGGATGTAGGAATCACTAGTGTGATTTTTGAACCACCTAAAAATCCTTGTGCAATAGTTTGATCTGTCTCCTTGCGCTAGATGATTGCATAGGATTTCGCTTTCACTCTCTTTCCAATTGATTCACACATCATATCCACACAATCACACTTACTCATGTCAGATCAGTAATAGTTTTTGTTTGAATGGATCTATAATTCTAAGCAATTTTTAAATTGCTTAAGCTTCCGTATGAATTTGTGATAGATCTATTCAAAACCCCTCTTCTAGATCTATTCATACTCTGAATTCGATCCTACAGGCTTCAGCAGAAGGGGGGAGAGGGAGGGGGCGGCCGGGGGGGGGTTTCCGGAAGGGGGGAGGTCATCACGCGAGATGCTATAATTACAAAATTGCACTTTCATCCAAGTGGCAATATGATGAAGACTGTTTTGGACACGTGGCAACCCAAGAGGCTTTCTAGGTTACTGTGCACATTCCCTTCACGTAAAAGGGCTACACGGAGGCTATAAAAGCAATTGTCTCTGTTCTGAAGTAAAAAGCGCCCAAGAGAGCTATTTATATCCTACGAGCCTCCAACCTTCTAGCAATTACATCCAAAGGGATGTGGTGATCAAGGCTAAGCTGTGATGTGCTAAAAAAGGAAGTAGATTGGATAGAAGAGAAGCAGAAGAAGAAGAAGTTCTGGCAATTCAGATGCCACTGCAGCAGAGCATCGGAAATTGAAGAGGATCTTCATCGAATTCCATCAAGACTCTTCAATTCAAGCTTCTGCAAGACTTCTTCACTGAGGAACATCCAACCCACATCTATTTTACATATTTATTAGAGTGTTCATCTCTTTTTCGTCTGAGAGATCTGTGCATGAAGTTCTGTGCAAATTTCTATGTACAATTGAGTCTGTGAATCAGATCATTGCTAGAGGATCTGATCTCTTATGTTTTTGATCTAGCCAGTGTGTGAGCTGTCGTGCTCAGTGTTCGAGCCATAGTGCTCATGTTTGTGAGTCGTCGCACTCACTGTGTGTTTGAGCCGTCATGTTCAGGTTGGAGTTGTTGTGCTTCGATTGTGCTTTGAGCCGTCGAGCTTAAAGGTGTGTTGGAGTCGTCGTGCTCCAGTTGTGTGTTGAGCCGTCGTGCTTAAGGTGTTTTGGAGTCGTCGTGCTCTGGTGTGTGTTGTACTTAGGTTTGAGTAGTGAAGCCTCACTGTGTGAGGGGTGGATGTAGGAATCACTAGTGTGATTTTCGAACCACCTAAAAATCCTTGTGCAATAGTTTGATCTGTCTCCTTGCGCTAGATGATTGCATAGGATTTCGCTTTCACTATCTTTCCAATTGATTCACACATCATATCCACACAATCACACTTACTCATGTCAGATCAGTAATAGTTTTTGTTTGAATGGATCTATAATTCTAAGCAATTTTTAAATTGCTTAAGCTTCCGTATGAATTGGTGATAGATCTATTCAAACCCCCCTTCTAGATCTATTCATACTCTGAATTCGATCCTACAGGCTTCAGCAGAAGGGGGGAGGGGGAGGGGGAGGCCGAGGGGGGGGGGTTCCGGTAGGGGGGAGGTCATCACGCGAGATACTATAATTACAAAATTGCACTTTCATCCAAGTGGCATTATGATGAAGACTATTTTGGACACGTGGCAGCCCAAGATGCTTTCTAGGTTACTGTGCACATTCCCTTCACGTAAAAGGGCTGCACGGAGGCTATAAAAGCAATTGTCTCTGTTCTAAAGTAAAAAGCGCCCAAGAGAGCTATTTAGAGCCTACGAGCCTCCAGCCTTCTAGCAATTACGTCCAAAGGGATGTGGTGATCAAGGCTAAGCTGTGATGTGCTAAAAAAGGAAGCAGAATGGGTAGAAGAGAAGCAGCAGAAGAAGAAGTTCTGGCAATTCAGATGCCACTGCAGCAGAGCATCGGAAATTGAAGAGGATCTTCATAGAATTCCATCAAGACTCTTCAATTCAAGCTTCTGCAAGACTTCTTCACCGAGGAACATCCAACGCACATCTATTTTTCATATTTATTAGAGTGTTCATCTCTTTTTCGTCTGAGAGATCTGTGCATGAAGTTATGTGTAGATTTCTGTGTACAATTGAGTCTGTGAATCAGATCATTGCTAGAGGACCTGATCTCTTATAATTTTGATCTAGCCAGTGTGTGAGCCGTCGTGCTCAGTGTGTGAGCCGTCGTGCTCAGTGTTTGAGCCGCAGTGCTCAGGTTTGTGAGTCGTCGCACTCACTGTGTGTTTGAGCCGTCATGTTTAGGTTGGAGTTGTTGTGCTCCAGTTGTGCTTTGAGTCGTCGAGATTAAAGGTGTGTTGGAGTCGTCATGCTCCAGTTGTGTGTTGAGCCGTCGTGCTTAAGGTGTTTTAGAGTCGTCGTGCTCCAGTGTGTGTTGTACTCGGGTTTGAGTAGTGAAGCCTCACTGTGTGAGGGGTGGATGTAGGAATCACTAGTGTGATTTTTGAACCACCTAAAAATCCTTGTGCAATAGTTTGATCTGTCTCCTTGTGCTAGATGATTGCATAGGATTTCGCTTTCACTCTCTTTCCAATTGATTCACACATCATATCCACACAATCACACTTACTCATGTCAGATCAGTAAGAGTTTTTATTTGAATGGATCTATAATTCTAAGCAATTTTTAAATTGCTTAAGCTTCCGCATGAATTGGTGGTAGATCTATTCAAACCCCCCTTCTAGATCTATTCATACTCTGAATTCAATCCTACAGACTTCGGCAGAAGGGGGGAGGGGGCGGCCGAGGGGGGGGGGTTTCCGGTAGAGGGGAGGGGTGATTTTGGGCGGGGGGGAGAGGGGGGGGGGCTTCAGCAGAAGGGGGGAGGGGGAGGGAGTGGCGGGGGGGGGGGGGGGCTTCAGAAGAAGGGGGGAGGGGGAGGGGGGGAGGGGTGGGGGAGTGGCGGTCTACGGGGGGAGGGGGGTGGTTTCCGGTAGGGGGGCTTCAGCAGAAGGGGGGAGGGGGCGACAAGGGGGGGTGGGGGGGTGGGAGAAAGGGGGCAGTTTCCAGCAAGGGGTGGGGGGCTTCCACAGGGGGGAGGAGGAGCGAGGGCATGTGTTTTAAAAAACAATGGTCCATCTTTGTTTTTATTTTGAGAGAGATTTGCATGGGATGAAATTTGTTCTTTAAAATAAAAAATTGTTTACCAAACGTGTCAATATATCTATCATTCTTCTTTTTTAAATTTAAGAGAAAAAATTGAGAAAAAAGTGCAACCAAACACCCTATAAGACTCAATAAAAAGGGAAAAGTACATGTTATTCTCACTACCTACTACGTCAATCTAACTCTCCAAGTAAAGTAACAGTAGACACTAAGATTGGAACACGCTCTTCACTCAGATGCATTCTCATCCATGTCCTGGCCTTCATCTTCCACTTCAATGTCACCTAAGATGTTAAGAAGTAGAGAATGAGCAAACTAGACCAGTAGGATTTATATCTCAATGTGCGGGCAATGATATAAGTGATTAACATTTTAAGAACTAGGCATGCACAATTATCAAGATATGCATGAATGATAAATCCATTTAAACACGATGCATAAACAAGATAGATTGAACAAGATCTAGAATGATGTAATAAGCAAGAACTAATAGTAGAGTAGTATGTACAAGCATGCAATATATCAATTAATTGCAAGAACGCAAGATGGCCATATCACGCAAGTAAGCAAGCACGCACAAGTAAGAACTTTTAACATATACCAGTAATCAGGCACAAAGCCACTAATGTGCACTAAGGATCTATGCCACCTTAGAATGCACACTAGGACACGTATATGTGGTTATTATATCTAACATTCAACACGCAAGTACTCCCAACGCAGATACAACACCAATAATCATTATATCCCATGGTTAATAGTATATTTACTACTCTCTATCGATGGGGCTAGACTGGAGTCCTTGGATACTCTTCGTGCTCGATACACATCTCACTATTTTCAAATGTAGATACCCACAGTCAGTCATGGCCAATACACAAGAGTTTCAAGAAGTATACAGTTCAATATCATATTCATGATGATTTCAAGAAATACAAGTCATGTGAACATGATTTCATGATAACAATATTCGAAATAGAATTTCGACAGCATGACAACGCAATTTACACTTTTAGTTAATGTTTACTTTAATAGCTTGGTTACATGTTTGTAAAGCCACACTCACGAGAAAGAGACGAGAAAGGAAGTGCACTCTATCTTTTGGAAACTTCAATGTCACAACCAACTCAATCTCTATGAGGGAATCTACAGAATACAGAGAATTACAGAGGTCTTAGTGGAAAGATCCCTAGTCTACCAGAACGGAATGTCCAGTAGAGAGTTTCCAATTCCCCAAGAAAGGGCTGCCTATTTGTGCAAGAGTGTAGTGTAGAACGTGCCTCAATATCACAATCCACCAATTTAAAACAAGCGGAAAGTGAGTAACATGACAACATATTATAAAGCAATACTAACAAGATTTCATTAACATAGTTTCTGTAATTTTTAACAAGATAAACTTTCAGTTTAAAAGTAAACTAGAGCATCAAGATGAACACATCAATCTCAAGATGGATAGATTATGTGATTAAGAACAATTATAATAGACTTTCAGGTTGTTATGACTTTTACATGGATGAATAGTTTTTAGGCCACTGGACAGACACGAAAAACACTAAGAATTAATGTAAACATGCAGTACTTTAATCATAACATTGACTGGCGAGTGTCTGGATTACTATGGAAATCGTGACGGGTTCAATCGTCGCCTATTTCCAAGGTTTAAACAGATGAAAACAAGACTTCGAGATGACCAAAAAATCGCGATGGGGGTACTCGTCGTGTTCAAGACAATCGATGTAACCAATTGATTGTCGGAAAAAAATGCGATGGTCTCCACGGTCGCGTTCAAGGCAATCTACCGATTGGTGACTACAGAATCGCGATGGGTAGGTCTGATGCATTCACACAACTCTCTTAAATATGAAATAAGCAAGAAAACCAAGGGCCGGAAGTTATCAAATCGCGACCCTTTTACTGGTCGTGACTTGTGAAGGATCGAGGAAAAGGTGTGGATAAGATCTAGAAGGGGGGGGGATGAATAGATCTATGCCACTTTCTGCGGAAGCTTAAACAGTTTAAAAACACTTTTGAATCAGAGGCAATTTTATCAGTGAAAAACCCAGATCTGATGATATTTGAGTGAGTTGGTAAAAGAAGATATGAAATCAGTTGATTAAGTGAACTTTAAACGATCCTATGCAAGCATCTAACGGATAATGAAATCAAACCACAGATAGACAAGTGCACAAGGATTTTTAGGTGGTTCGGAAATCACCCAAGTGATTCCTACATCCACCCCTCACACCCTGTGAGGATTCACTAAAACAACCGGGTACACACCCACTGGAGCCTGACAACTCCAACACTTGAGAGCTTTACAACTCACACAACTTCTAGAGCAAGACTACTCTAGAACCACTGAGCAAGACTGCTCAACACAACCTTGAGTTAGACAACTCAAACGGAGCACGACAGCCCACACAATCTGAGCACAATGCTCACACAACCTGAGCACAGTGCTCACACAATGGTTGCTAGACACCAACTCAAGACATAGACCTTCTAGCACAGATCTAGTCGAAAATGAGAGCACTAATGAGAGCTATGCAGAAGCACTTGCATAATCTCAAAAGATATCTCAGAAGAACAGAAGTACAGTGAATTGTATTGAATAGCTTCGTTCTTCAAGTGTACTCCCTTGTAGAAGCTTGGATTGGGAAGAGGCTTGCAGTCTTGAAGTCCAAAACCGATGCTCTGCACTTTGGAGTTGTTGGATCTTCCTTGAGTTCTTCTCCAACGAAGGCTTCTACAGGATCTGCTTCCTTGGGATGCTTCAGAGGTTTCTGCAAGGATCACATTCCAATTCTCACACTTGGCTTGGTGAGAATTGGTCTTCTGGAAGCACACGGAAAGCAGAGAAGGGAGACAACCTCTTGCAGCCGCAGGGAACTTTCAGGAGGCTCTGAGAGGCAGTTGGGTCTCTCACGTGGATGGATGGCCAATAGAGGGCCTTTTATACCCAAAAGAATCCAAAGATACCCTTTAGGTATAGGGGCACACGATCCTAGGTTGATACCCCATCGGCCTGGGCTGACACGTGGCAGCCATCCACTTTAAGTTGCAAACTTCCCGTAGTGTGTCGACCTGCCCTGGTGGTGGTGTCGACACACTGTCCCAAATATGAGAACTGATGTTCTGGGAAGAAGGTCCCGTGTCGACCTGCTCTGAGAGTGTGTCGACCTGGGTGGACTGATTCCTGAAAAACTGCAACTCGTGTCGACACACTCTTGACTTGTGTCGACACAGTCTCAACATTTTTACACATTTTGCCTTTGAATTTGTGTTGTTGTGTCGACACATCTTTTGCAAAAAAATGTTTGTACCTGAAAATTAAACACATATATCATTAGTTAAATGATTTATCATGAACATCAATGATAAATGTGATTTGAAATATGCTTTTTGAACATTGATTTCAGGTATGATGTTTTTGACATGTTTCAATTGAATTGCTTTAAAATTACCTCTTGTCATCATCAAAATAGGAGAGAAATGATATGAATATGCATTCAACCCAACAATCTCCCCTTTTTGATGATGGCAACAATAAATCCATATTACAATGTGGTTTTGATGAAATGAGATTTTAAGCAATTTTTTGTTATTCACATTTTTATTTTCTTTTTGTTTAAACTTGTCAAAGACCTTTTGATATGTTTTAGTAACAGATGATGATGTACTTGTGGAACACAATGTTACTTGAAATGAGAATTTTTGTACACAGAAGTCAAGCAACTTGACAAGTAATCATTCAATCACATTCACAAAAAGATTTTCAATCACATTAAATACACAATTGAGAAAATCATTCAAGCCAAGCAAAACATTTCATTTCATTTAACAAGAGAACCATTACAGTCATTCCAAAAGATTACAAACATTTGTTCTTTCTTTCTTCTCCCCCTTTGACATCATTAAAAGAGAAATTACATTAAGTAGAAGATGGAGGAGGAGGAGAAATGGGAAGAAGAATGGTCTCTATGTCAGATAGTCTTTTCTCCATGAAATTCAAGCTAGTCTTGATTTGATCTTGAATGGTGATCATTTTTGTGACCAAAAAGTGTTCCATTCTATTTGAATTCTCGATTAAGGTGGCTTGAAGTCTGGCTAGATCAGCTGCAATGGGTTGTGAGGATGAAGATGAACCAGCTGACCAACCAGATCTTTGCATTATCTTGAATTCCTTGGTCAAATCTGATATCTGCTTGTCAATGTGCTCATTGAAGTTCCTCATGCTTTCTAAATCATCCACAAAATGAGCAAATGACAGTCTTGTGCTGGTGATCTCATGTAATGTCTGCTTTGTGTTAAAGGCATCAGCTTGGGAATTTGCCAAAATTCCCTTAAGAACTATCTCCAACTTGTCTTGATGCTCCTTCAGCTGTAGTGAGGCATCTGCCAATGTTCCAATCAATCTATTGAACCTTTGAGCCGCATAGTCTGAAGCAGCTTTCTGTTCTATGAACTTGGCAGATACTGTGTTCTCCAGTCTTTGAATCCTCAACTCAAATGATGTTGACATGGTTTGAATGGAAGAGTTCAAGGTTTCAAATTTTTCATTGAGGAAGGAGAACAACTCTGGTGGAACAGAAGGCCCACCAGAGGATGTGGATGGTTGGAAAGTGTGTTGTGGAGAATCAGAGTGAGTGAAGGAGGGTTGAAACTGAGGTAAGAGAGGGGCATGAACTGGAATTTCACCATCAGTTTGGACTTGAGGCTGATCCTCATTTACAGGAGAGGGATCCTCTTGATCTTGGGGCTAGTCCCCTTCAGCTGGAGGCTGTTCCTCTTGTGCTTGGGGCTGGTCCCCTTGAACCTGAGGCTGGTCCTCCTGAGCTTGGGGCTGTCCCCCTGATCTTGAGGCTGTTCCTCCTGAGCTTGAGGGGCCTCAACCACAACTGGCCCTCTTCTAATTTGATTGCCCTCCAATCTAAATCCCATAAACTTCTGGATATTCTTAAAGGTGTAGATATTGGACTTGGGAATAGATTGGGACTTCTCATTCTCCAAGGGCACACCAAAGTGCTGGAACACTGAGGTCAGATGTGCTCCATAAGGAAGTGATCTCTTGAGGTCTGTCCTTGTTGTTTCAGATATAATTTGATAGAGAATCACATGGAGGTTGATCTTGATGTCTTTCACCATGCAATAAATAATGAATCTCTGGATGTCTGTCAACCTATCCCTTCCACCACCTTGAGGAGTAATTATGGTGGTCAATATGTGGTGGATGACCCTTAACACAGGTGGAAATGAATTGGCATTGAACCTGGTTACATAGGTCTGTTTGGGATCTGATGCATCTGCAGGAAGACCTGTCAAGATGGAATAGGCTTCATGTAGATCAAATTCAAATTCATGATAGTCTGCCCCTTCATCTGGCACTTTGAAAATGGAGGCAGCTTTTTCAGTTGGCATATCTATGGCTATTCCCTTAACTTTGGATTCATATCCTTCTTCTGTGCAGGTGAGGTTCTTGTAGAACTCCCTAACAAGTCTTGGATAACAGACTTGAAACTCAGAGATAAATGGTATCCAAGATTGAAAGGAGAAATAGGTTTGAATTTCAGGAAAAGAGTCTGCTAGCTGAATGTCTGATAGGTCTAGAATTCGGGGCTTCAGAATTAACTTGGCTGCACTGACTGACTCTGAGGGAATATCCTCTTGAGACTCAGAAGACTCAGAAGAGGAGGAAGATGATTCCTCAGGGTTTTCAGAAGAATCGCCCGGAATTTCTGTTCTAGGGTTTGGAGGATTACTACCTCTGCCTGAAGATGAGGCTCTACCTCTCTTGGCTGCCCTTTGAGGTGCTGAAGAGGATCCTGGTTGCTCGGCAGGATCATTCCGTCTCTTAGTTCTTCTTTCGGATAGGGCAACGTCTCTGGCTGCCGGAATCGGCCTTGAAGAGGCCCTGGACCTTGCGCCACGGCGGGGACCCAATTTCCTGACCATGGTGCAAGAAAGAGTGGAATTCGGAGAGGAGATGGAAGAGAGGAGAGGTGATGGAAAGAAGGATGAGAGTTTGAGAGAAATGGTGAAGATTTCTTGCCGGAAGAGATGAGAAAGAGGCCGTCGGGTCGACCTGATGCCTAAAAGAGGTGCAGTGGTGCACTGCCCCGCAGGAACAAATATGGCTTATCATGAACCCAAACGGTTTGAAAAATAATCAGGCAAGGGGTTAGTGTCGACACAGGATGAAAGGTGTGTCGACCTGACCGAAAGTGTGTCGACACAGGATGGGACGGTGTCGACACGGCCTTAGAAGAAAAGGTTGAATTTTTGAGAGGAAATTTTTGAGAAATTTGGGACATCTTTAGAATGATGAACAATGAGAGGAATTATCATTTCAAGGATTTTTAAGAGGCTTAAAAAATTCATTTGTTATATTTTGCAAAAATTCATCACAGTTCAAGTTTTTCAAACAACTTCCAACAGGATATTAGCATTCCAAGACTTGAATCAACAAAATGAAAAATTGAGGGATATAATATATCTAACAATCAACTATAAACTACCATATTTCTCAACTTTAAAGAATTAAAGATGTCATCTAGACTAAATGCAATTGTGTTGAAAATAAAACACAATCTCAAAGAACAACTTGATGAGGAATGAAGATGATTCTTTCTAGACATATCTCCAATAATGCTTACATTTTGTTCTTTTAACAAACTACCAAATGATATAAATCTCTTTCACTCAAGTACTAGTGCTTTTTACACACCATAGTCCCTGGTTACTTAAGATTTAGTCATTGTCAAGTTTCAAAGGGGTAAATGATGGCCTTTTGACATGAAAATATACGTTTTATAGACGCCAATATTTCCAGTTACTCAGTCATCATAAAAAACATAGCACATTTTGCTTTTGTTTTGAATTTATTTTTATTTTGTTTCCCCTTTGAACAAAGTTAGCAATAGTGCCTCATGACATACATGGCACTTCATTCATTGTGAAGGTGTGCAGTTTCTCAGCACAAGTGCCATTGCTCTGTTGGATTTTTTTTAAAAAATTGGAGAGATTGTGAGATAGAAATCAAATACATCCAATCATCAGTTGCAAACAAGGAAATGTTTTAAGTTCAAGGCACAAGTTGATGTTTAGCCTAGGAAGAAATCTGAATTTCTGTGGGTTGAGAGATGTAGTTGAAAGTTGATTAGTAAAAAATATAAGAGATCACTCAAGGGTTCATTTTGAGACTCTAGACTTCTAAATGATGACATCATGCAAGGAATTGATGAAATTCAAGAAAAGTTTTGAATTTTGCAAAGTCATGACTTGTGAATTTTCTAGCTCCCCCTGAGATGATGATTTCAACCACTTTTCATCAAAATAAGGATATGTAAATTTTGGAAATCAGAAAAGTTTTCTTCTTGGACAACGAGGACTCCCCCTCAACAATTGCATATCCATTTCTTGGTACTTGGCGGAGACACATACTCTCGCATAGTGAAAGTGTCCAGACAAGCATAACCTGTCCTTCTCCAAGTCACCATTTGATATACCAAGAGATTTCAGTACAATAAGAGTTGAAGAGTTCATTATCAAAAAGAAGTGGAAGTGAAAATAAGCAAGTTTTTGAAATCAGAAAAGGTATCCTCTTTGAACAGTAAAAACTCCCCCTCAACAATTGCATATCAATTTCTTAGTACTTGGCGGAGACATATACTCTCGCATAGTGAAAGTGTCCAGACAAGCATAACTTGTCCTTCTCCAAATCACCATTTGATATACCAAGAAATTTCAACACAATCAGAGTTGGAGAATTTATTGTAAAAAGGGAATAGAATTGAAAGTGAGAGAGATATGAACAATGTAACTCAAGGAAGCAAAGAATTATGAAATGCAAAGAACTCCCCCTTAGACCATGCATAACACTCAACCCAAACCTTGAGAGAGATCAAGAAGGTGGACATTTACAAAGACCAAGTTCTCTCCTTAAAGATGAAAATCTGTTTTCAGGAAGGGGTTTAGTGAATATGTCTGCAATTTGTTTTTCAGTTTCAATAAAATGGAGTTCAAAAGATTTCTTTGCAACCTCATCTCTCAAGAAATGATGCCTAATTTCAATGTGTTTTGTTCTGGAGTGCTGAATGGGGTTTTTAGACAAATTTATGGCACTAGTGTTATCACATAGGATGGGTACACACCCTAAATCTTGGTTGTAATCAAGAAGTTGATGTTTCACCCAGAGAATCTGAGTTCCACATCTACCTGCTGCAACATATTCAGCTTCTGCAGTTGACAGAGCAACTGAATGTTGCTTCTTAGAAGCCCAAGAGATAAGGCACCCACCTAGAAATAGACACAAGCCACTTGTGCTTTTTCTATCTAATTTGCACCCAGCATAATCAGCATCACAATAGGCAAACAGATCTAACTTGCAACCAGCAGGATACCAAATACCTAAGTCACATGTTCCAACAAGATATTTGAAGATTCGTTTAACAGCAAGCATGTGACTTTCTTTAGGATTAGATTGGAATCTAGCACATAAACACACACAAAACTGAATATCAGGTCTAGAAGTTGTAAGATAGAGCAGAGAGCCAATCATACCTCTGTAGGTCTTTGGATCTACTGACTTACCAGATGGATCTTCTTCTAGTTTAGCATTAATTGCAATTGGTGTGCTTGAGTGCTTAAGGTTCTGAAAGTCAAACCTCTTTAATAGCTCCTTGACGTATTTGGTTTGACTGATGAAGATTCCTTCAGTTGTTTGGTTCACCTGCAATCCCAAAAAGAATGTTAAATCTCCCATTAAGCTCATTTCAAATTCATTCTTCATTTGATTTGAAAATTCTGTGCAAAGGCCTTTATTGGTGGAGCCAAAAATTATGTCATCAACATAAATTTGGACCACAATTATTTGATTTTTTACTGTTTTTGTGAACAAAGTTTGATCAACATTACCTCTAGAGTATCCTTTTTCAAGTAAAAAGGAACTCAACCGGTCATACCAAGCTCTTGGAGCTTGCTTAAGACCATAGAGAGCCTTATTAAGCTTGAAAACATGGTTAGGATATTTTTCATTTTCATATCCAGGAGGTTGTTCAACAAAAACATTTTCCTTTATATATCCATTTAAGAATGCACTTTTGACATCCATTTGATAGACTTTGAATTTCATGGAGGATGCAAAAGCAAGGAAAATTCTGACAGCTTCTAGTCTAGCTACAGGGGCATATGATTCTTCAAAGTCAATTCCAAATTCTTGGTTATACCCCTTTGCAACTAGCCTAGCTTTGTTTCTTATTACTGACCAGTTTCATTTAACTTATTTCTGAAAACCCATCTAGTACCAATCACTGCTTGGTCACTAGGTCTAGGTACTAATTCCCATACTTGATTTCTTTCGAATTGATGAAGCTCATCATGCATGACATTAATCCAATCAGAACTGGATAAGGCTTCATCAATTGACTTGGGTTCAATTTGGGAAATTAGAGCTAGTGGGTCTTCTTCAATATTTTGCAAGAAGGATGATCTGGTCCTTACTCTATCATTTAAATTGCCAACTACACTGTCTAATGGGTGATCTCTCAGATATCGAGGTTCAGAAATTACCTGTTGAGAAGTACCCACTTCTGGAGCAATGTTACCTGACCCACTTGAAGATGGTGAGTTGTTGTTCAGGTTCTCTTCATTATTGACAAGCTCCTCAACAGTTGGTGAAGAATCCACAATGAGGTCATCCTCTTCATTGTCTTGTCTTTCCCTGCAAGATTTAGAATCATTAGTGGAAAAGGAATTTTCATCAAAAATAACATGTGGAGATTCTTCAACAGTTTTGGTTTTAAGAATGTACACTTTGAAAGCCCTTGACACTTCAGAATAGCCAAGGAAGATAGCTTCCTGACTCTTAGCATCAAACTTGTCAAGGTTTTCTTTGTTATTATTGTGTACAAAGCATTTGCACCCAAAAGTTTTGAAATAAGAAACAGTTGGCTTTTTGTCTTTCAACAATTCATAGGGGTTTTTTCTGATCTTTGGTCTGATCAAAGCTCTATTTAGGATATGATTGGCTGTGTTAACAGCTTCTGCCCAGAAGGATTTGGGCAGATTACTTCCTAAGAGCATGGATCTAGCCATTTCCACAAGAGTTCTATTCTTTCTTTCCACAACTCCATTTTGTTCTGGAGTTCTAGGTGAAGAAAACTTGTGAAATATTTGAAATTCAGCACATAGATCAGAAAAGGATGTGTTATCAAATTCACCCCCATGATCAGTTAAAATGTTTTTGATTTTATATGGATAAGTTGTTAAGATAGTGGTACAGAAATTCCTGAATTCAAGGCAAGTATCACTTTTGTGGGATAGAAAGATAACCCAAGTAAATCTAGTAAAATCATCAATGATTACAAACCCATATCTTTTGCCACTTAAGCTTAGAACTCTTGTTGGCCCAAAAAGGTCCATGTGAAGAAGTTCTAGTGGGCTAGATGTAAGTACCTCATTGAAGGTTTTAAAAGATTTCCTAGTTTGTTTTCCTTTAGCACATATCCCACAAACTTGATTTTCAACTTTAGAGAAGGATTCAGGAAGACCCTTAACCAAATTCAATCTTAATAACTTATCCATTGTTCTGAAACTTGCATGGCCAAGTCTTTTGTGCCAAGTCCATGCAATTTCATCTTTATTTGCAACAAAACAAAGATTTTCAGAAAAGTTTTTATTTAGGTTGATCATGTAGACATTATTTTCTCTTTTTCCAAAGAATTTGATTTTATCAGATGATGAGTCAATTATCTTACAAAAATCAGATTCAAACACAACTTTGTGACCTTTGTCACATAGTTGGCTGATACTGAGCAGATTATAATCAAGACCATCAACTAATAAAACATTATCTACTGAGTTTGAAGAAGTTTGACCAACCTTTCCAGATCCTAAGATCTTTCCTTTATTTTTACCTCCGAATGTAACTGACCCTCCCTCCTTTTCAAGCAGGAATGAGAATTTGGCTCTATCTCCAGTCATGTGTCGTGAACACCCACTGTCAAGGAACCATACATTGGAGTTGGGTGCACGACCTTCCTGCAACAAGATCAGTGGAGAGAAGATTTTGGTACCCAAACAGAGTTGGGACCATCAGAATGTTTGGACATTGTTAGTAAATTCTTTCTCACCCAAATTTGACTTGTTTTTGATTTTTGTTTTGTTAAATTGGTGGTTTCAGTCTTTTTAGGTTTGTTCTTTTTCTTAGGAATGAAAGCACCAACATTTTTGTTTTGGTAGGAGGGGAGTTTTTCATTTGAAAATTGGAGTTCGGATGAGGAGGTGGAATCCAGGGATTTTGTTGGTACATCCAAAGGTTTGGATGAAGGAATTGAGGATTATACCAACAGGGGTTGTTATACCATTGGCTCCAAGGATTGATCCAGTCATTTTGCAGTGTTGTCTTGGAGGTCCAAAGTTTTCATGAATTATTTCTTTTGACTTTTTCTTATTTTTCAAATTTTTATTTGAATTTTTGGTTGAGTTGTTTGCAGCTTTTGATGCTGAGCAGGTCGACCTCTCCTGTACTGGTGTCGACACAGCAGCCACAGAAGCCTTGTTCTTGTGGACTGGTGTCGACCTGTCAGGAGACTGAGTCGACCTGGTTGTCCTTTTTTGTTTTGAGTTTTTGAATTTTTTGATGTTTTGTTTAAGGTTTTGTTTGTGTTTGTTGAATTTCTGTGTTTTCAAGATTAGGACCCTTGACAAATTTAATTAGTGGTGCTTTGTTCTTTTTCACCAGATTTGTCTTTGATGGGTTTCTTTTTGTTGAATCCTAATCCATGAGAGGTGGTTGTCATGGTGGTTCCTAGCAATGCCTCTAAGTTATCTTTACCTTTTGTGAAGGTTTGGATAACTTCATCCCTTTCTTTTAGCTGGTTTTAAGAGTTTCAATTTCTTCAGTTTTCTGTTGTTTTTCTTGTTTTCAATTTCCAGCTTTTCAGTTAAGTTTTTGAATTCTTGGGAGGCCTTTTGAGAGGCAAGTTTTAGTTCATCAATAAGGTTCAGGAGATTTTCTTTTTCTTCAAGCAAGTCTGTTACTTCAGTTTCCAGTTCACAAATTCTATGGTTTGAAGATTGGTATGGTAAAGATTTTCATTTTCTTTTTGATGTGTGTGTTTCTTTTCTCATTTCAGAATATCTTTCAACCAGTTCTGCATACACATCCTGCCAATCTTCAACAGTATAGTCTTCAAAGGAAGTATTTACCTTTCATCTGTGGGTTGGCCATGAAGCAAACCTCCTCACTTTCAGAGCTGAGGATTCTTCTCTTCTTCTTCCTCACTTGAGTCTTCGTCAGACCAAGTGGCCACCATGGCCTTTGGCTTCTTGTACTTCTGGAATTTCTTGTGCTTATCTTCTTGTTCTCAGGACACTCTCCCTTCATGTGTCTGGTTTGTTGCACCTGTAACAGACAATATTTTTGTCAGTTTTGTGATTCTTGTTGAAATTAGAAAAGGAAGTGTTTTCTTACTGAGAAAGACTTCTTTTTTCCAGACATTTTTCCTTTTCTGTATTTCAAGAATTTTCTGAATTGCCTAGTCATGAGGGCAATTTCATCCTCATTTGACTCAGACTCCTCAGAACTTGTTTTCTCCTGACTTTATCTTTATTGCTGAAGAGGCCTTAAGTGCCATAGGCTTGGTCTTAATTATGTGTTCTTCATTTCTTTTAAGTTGATTCATATGTCATTAAGGATCCATCAATTCATCCAAAGAAATTTTGGACAGATCTTTTGAATCTTCAATGACAGTGGCCTTTGTATGCCAAATTGAAGAAAAGTGAACGTAAAATTTTTTTAACAAGTCTGCATCTGTATATCCTTACCAAGGCCTTCAATCCATTCACAATCACCATGAACCTGGCAAACATTTCAGAAATATTTCGTTAGACTCCTCATGAAAAGTTCATATTCTGAAACTAAAATATTTGCCTTAGTCTCCTTTACTTGAGATGTTCCCTCATAGAGTAATTCGAGTTTATACCACATCTCTTTGGCAGATTTGCGCACATTGAGATTCTCGAATACTCCTTGGGATGGACAGCACAAGGATTTTTAGGTGGTTCGGAAATCACCCAAGTGATTCCTACATCCACCCCTCACACCCTGTGAGGATTCACTAAAACAACCGGGTACACACCCACTGGAGCCTGACAACTCCAACACTTGAGAGCTTACAACTCACACAACTTCTAGAGCAAGACTACTCTAGAACCACTGAGCAAGACTGCTCAACACAACCTTGAGTTAGACAACTCAAATGAGCACGACGGCCCAACAATCTGAGCACAATGCTCACACAACTTGAGCACAATGCTCACACAATGGTTGCTAGACACCAACTCAAGACATAGACCTTCTAGCACAGATCTAGTCGAAAATGAGAGCACTAATGAGCTATGCAGAAGCACTTGCATAATCTCAAAAGATATCTCAGAAGAACAGAAGTACAGTGAATTGTATTGAATAGCTTCGTTCTTCAAGTGTACTCCCTTGTAGAAGCTTGGATTGGGAAGAGGCTTGCAGTCTTGAAGTCCAAAACCGATGCTCTGCACTTTGGAGTTGTTGGATCTTCCTTGAGTTCTTCTCCAACGAAGGCTTCTACAGGATCTGCTTCCTTGGGATGCTTCAGAGGTTTCTGCAAGGATCACATTCCAATTCTCACACTTGCTTGGTGAGAATTGGTCTTCTGGAAGCACACGGAGAGCAGAGAAGGAGACAACCTCTTGCAGCCGCCAGGGACTTTCAGGAGGCTCTGAGAGGCAGTTGGGTCTCTCACGTGGATGGATGGCCAATAGAGGGCCTTTTATACCCAAAAGAATCCAAAGATACCTTTAGGTATAGGGCACACGATCCTAGGTTGATACCCCATCGGCCTGCTGACACGTGGCAGCCATCCACTTTAAGTTGCAAACTTCCCGTAGTGTGTCGACCTGCCCTGGTGGTGGTGTCGACACACTGTCCCAAATATGAGAACTGATGTTCTGGGAAGAAGGTCCCGTGTCGACCTGCTCTGAGAGTGTGTCGACCTGCTGTCCCAATTCTTCAAACTGGCTGTTCTGGGAACTGGGTCTAGTGTCGACCTGCTCTGAGAGTGTGTCGATCCCTGGGTGGACTGATTCCTAAAAACTACTGCAACTCGTGTCGACACACTCTTGACTTGTGTCGACACGTCTCAACATTTTTACACATTTTGCCTTTGAATCTGTGTGTGTTGTGTCGACACCATTGATGGTGTGTCGACACATCTTTTGCAAAAAAATGTTTGTACCTGAAAATTAAACACATATATCATTAGTTAAATGATTTATCATGAACATCAATGATAAATGTGATTTGAATATGCTTTTTGAACATTGATTTCAGGTATGATGTTTTTGACATGTTTCAATTGAATTGCTTTAAAATTACCTCTTGTCATCATCAAAATAGGAGAGAAATGATATGAATATGCATTCAACCCAACAGTTGATACCCCATCGGCCTGGGCTGACACGTGGCAGCCATCCACTTTAAGTTGCAAACTTTCCGTAGTGTGTCGACCTGCCCTGGTGGTGGTGTCGACACACTGTCCCAAATATGAGAACTGATGTTCTGGGAAGAAGGTCCCGTGTCGACCTGCTCTGAGAGTGTGTCGACCTGCTGTCCCAATTCTTCAAACTGGCTGTTCTGGGAACTGGGTCTAGTGTCGACCTGCTCTGAGAGTGTGTCGACCTGGGTGACTGATCCTGAAAAACTGCAACTAGTGTCGAGTGTCGACACACTCTTGACTTGTGTCGACACAGTCTCAACATTTTACACATTTGCCTTTGAATCTGTGTTGTTGTGTCGACACCATTGATGGGTGTGTCGACACATCTTTTGCAAAAAAATGTTTGTACCTGAAAATTAAACACATATATCATTAGTTAAATGATTTATCATGAACATCAATGATAAATGTGATTTGAAATATGCTTTTTGAACATTGATTTCAGGTATGATGTTTTGACATGTTTCAATTGAATTGCTTTAAAAATTACCTCTTGTCATCATCAAAATAGGAGAGGAATGATATGAATATGCATTCAACCCAACAACTTTGTCATGCATGATAAGTATACAAATTGTTATTAATACATCATGTTGTTATTTTAGTGATACAATGGTCATTAGTTTCAGAAGAATCTATTACAACTCCATTATAAATATAATTTTTTAATTGACACAAAACCTCTTGGGTGCATTTTATTTCAGGTTCATGGGCCAAGTGAACAAGGATTTGTTGAATGGACCAAGTTGGCTAATCAACAGAAAATAGTGAGAGAGTTAATTTTAAAATTCTCTTTCTCTCCCTCTCTCTTCATTTAAAAACTCCCTACCTATTTTAAAAAAATCCCTCTCATTTTCAAAAAAACACTTTCTAAACTCTCTCCTCTTTCCTCTCTTCTTTATATCCTAGATTAAAGACGCTTCATCTCTCACCTCTATATTCTTTTCCACACACCTCCTGTAACAGCCCTCCTTGCCATGGTATTGTGCCTTCTGTTGGAGGTAGCGACACTGGGCGGCACCTTCTGGCGACAGTTTGGTCATCGCGTTCCGGTTTGGAATGCGACGGCATGCTGTCGCGTTCACCCTCTGCACAGCATGTGCGTTTGTCGTCTTGCTGTCGGGTTGTGGTGACGAGTGTCAACCTTTGACAGTGGAAGCGATGGGTCAAACGTCGCGATCTGGTGTCAGACTGCGAGGTCGACACGTGGCATCTCCACTGGTCAACTTGACCTTGACCATGAGATAGCGACGATGGTGTCGCGTTCACTTCATGGAACGAGACAGTCAACATGTCGCGTTCTCATCATCTATGTTTAAGTGCTTCTGGCCGAGAGCAGAAACCCCATTTGGCCTTTCTCTTGGTGTTTCTTCCCTCCGGCAATTCCAGTGGCTGGTGGCTCCATGGGGAGTTTGGGAAGGCTTTGTAGGGTGTAAATTGCATTGTGTAGGTAAGTGCCTGGATCTATTGTGTGGTTGTTTGTGTTTGTGCTTCTCCCTCACTTTCCCCTTCTTCTTGCATGGTGGATCTTCTTCTCTTGGTGCATGAAGGAAGAGGTCGAGCTCGGCTCGTGGATGGCGGCTTTCGGAGCGTTGGAGCTTGGAGGTGGAGGGGTGCTAGCGTACGAGAAGGCCCAGCTAGGGTGGTTCTTCAAATTGAGGTAGGGACCCAAACTTCCATCTAGTTATACATGCTAGGTTTCCAAACCCCAATTCCAAGCCTAGGGATCATGCTAGGTGATTGCATGCTTCATGTGGTTTTTGTGGAATGAGTTATGTGTAATTGCATGCTTGTATGGATTTGGGTTGTTGAGGCTCCATGTTTGGGGGAGGTCCATGTGAGTGTAGTTTGGTTCTATGCATGCTTGGGGTGTCCTTGAGGGTGGTTTGGACTTGAATAGCCTTTTTAGTTCGCCATGCAAGCTCCCCTCCCCAAGATGTGTTTGTATGGGTGGAGATACGTCGCCTTTAGTGCCCAGGAAGCGACGCCCACACTGTCGCATTCTGGTCGCGACAGTGTGGCTGCCGTCTTCTGCTCTAACGTTTGCTCTGTTGTGGGTTGGGGTTTTAGGCTGTCACTTGAACCCATCGAGTCGCGACAAGGTCCCTGCCGCGACATGGTTGTGGCGGGTTCCATGTCGCCTTCCCTTGTGCTTTTCTCTGTGCTTGGTCAGAGGACTCAGGTGGTCACTTGGGTCCTTGGCAGTGATCACGACTAGTTCTGTGTTGCCTCTGTTGCCAGGTTGCGATGGGCCGAGCGTCGCCTTCAGGTGGCGACAATCTGTGCGTCGCCTTCTCAGTCTGAGAGGGGACTTGGCAACTTGGAGTTCAGAGTTTTCTGCTTCCGCTGCGACTCAGTTTTCTTGGCACCATGCTGTTCCTAGGCAGTGCTACTCTAGTCTCTTCGCCCGGTGCTAGGCACTTGAGGGCTTGTCCACGAGATAGGTTCTTACCGTTACCTGGGACCCCAGCCCCGCGTGTCGGTTAGAGGGAGTTCTCCGGGCGGCGGGCGTGCTCAAATCACGGACTTGGAGTAGAAGGGAAAAACAGTGGGACAGCGGCGTGGTGTTGTTTGTAGAGCTCTCTTAGCTGGTCTGGTCTCCGAGGTAGGTGTGTGTGCTCTTACGGTGCGGACTAGCTAGTCCTTTCTCACTGCCTCACTCTACGTGGTTCCGGAACCATTCTGTAGCTAGTGTGCTTGTCCAGGCAGTGTCTACTGTCTGTGTTTACAGCTGGGTTCTTGTGGTGCCCTGGTTGTTCACGATTTTCCGGTTTCGCTGAGTAGCTTAGACCGACGACCGTGTAGTTTCTTTCACGCTTCCGCACTTGACTCTGTTTAGTAGAATAGACTTTTACTGCTTTATTATTTAATTGCACTTAGTTCTATTCTGCTGTTAGAACCAGTTGAGATTGGTATTCCCTATTGGCTTCTTCTTGAAGCTCACTCTCTATTTTGTAGGTGAGACTTCACAGCAGCTCCCTCCGCGACGATTGAGGAGACTGACCCGCATAGTCAGTGTCTCTAGTGGCAATGTTCCCCCAGCATTTGTACTTCACCCTCGGGTATGCCCCTAAGGGACGTGTTCTTTCCTTTTATTTCAGCACTTGTACTTTATTTACTTTGGGATTGTACTAGACTGTTATCTAGTGTTGGACACTTTTTCGTTCACCTTGTGGTGCACTTTAGTACGCTTGTTGTTATTTATTTCTGTTACCTATCTTGTAGACCGATCCGTTAGCCCTTCCGGTCTTCGCCCGTGGGCGGCGGTCCCGATGTTCGGATTCTTAGTGGGAGCCGAGGGTCCGGGCGCCGGGGTCGTTACACCCTCTCTCTCTTCCCCCTCCCTCCGATCTCTTCTTTTCCCCCTTCTCTTCTTCCTCTCTCTTCTTTCCTCTCTATCTCTCCTCTCTCTCTCCCACTTACGCCGCACCTTCCCCCCTTCTTCTTCTTCTCTTCTTCCTTTCTCTTCTGTTCTCTCTCTCAGTTTCTTTCTCTGCTTGCCCAGGCCATCGCCCCGCGTAACCTGCGTGTATGCCGGACAGCACCCTATGTGAACGGCCGAGCCCCTGCGCGGATGCCCTGCTTCACCGACCACGCCAGCCTCGCCTGCCACAGACGCCTACGCAGCAACCTGCGTGCACGACCCACCTCGCTGCCCGCGCCCATTCGCCCGCGCCTGCACCAGGCCTTCGTGGCCCCATGCCCCCGCACGAGCTCGCCCTCGCCGCCACGCGCCTCCGCGCCTCCTCGCCCGCGCCCTGGGCTCCTCCCCCTCTTTACGTTGCATGCTATGTGAAGGGCCACGTTCGCCCTCTCTCTCCTCCCTCTCTCTCGCCTCTCTCTTACTTCTCGCTTCTCTCTCCCATTCTCTCTCTTCTTCCCTTTCTATTCTCTCTCTTCTTGTCTCTCTCTTCTAACTTCTCTCTTCTCTCTCTCTCACAGTTTTTAAAATATTCTCTCTCTCTTTCTATCTTCTCTCTATCTCTATCCTTTAGTTCTCTCTCTTCTTCACAGTCCAAGGAAGAGGTTTGTCGGAGTCGTTGTCATTCAAAGGTCGGGTCAAACTACTTGGTTGAACACCACCTTCGTCGGGACTTCATCTAGCTAGAGCTCTTCCACTTCTTCTCTACTCATTAATTGTATTTATGATTCATGCACTTTTGTTATTAAACATTTGCTTGATTAGTGGAGTTTATCTTTAGTACTTTGTGTCTTTCTAATCTGTCTTTATCCTCTCTATTTCGACTCTTTAGATTAGATTTATTTAGTGCATCATACTTTTAAAATTATCATCTATTTTCCTAAACAAAAACCACATTTCAACTCTAAATTCCTTTTCCCCGTGGATACGACTCGGTTCTCACATACTCAATGTAGGTCGGTTATTTTAAGATTTTAGCCACGTGTTTAAGGACACATTTGTGGGCTATCAATTTTTGGTGCCGTTGCCGGAGAATTAGAATTTTAGCCTTGTTGATCTTGGTTTCTTTTGTATATATTCATGCTAATATTTTCTTCCCTTTCGTAGGTGTCCAATAAAAAGAAATTGAAAAAAAAGTTGAAAATTACAGAAAAGGAAAATCTGTCAGAAATCTGTCGCTGAAAGTAGGGTCTATAGGGTTCTGTTTTAAAAAAAAAAATTGCAGAAAAATCAGAAAAAGGTTATTTTGAGGTAAGTTTCCTTCTCTCTCACTCTTTCTATTTATTTTCATTTCCAAAGAATGAGGGATTGTTTTAGAGGTAAGTACCCTTAAAATCCTCTTGATTTAGTTTCCTTTTTCTAGTTGCCATATTTAGATAATAAAAAAAATCAAGTCACTTGAACTCAATAAAAAGATATCATGTCAAGATTAGAAACTTTCCATTTTTAGGACATGCATCATTTAGACTTTCATCTTTAGATTTTCTTTATGTGTCAATTTCCTTTTTTGTTGAAGATTGTGGGGACAAGGTGAGCACTTTAATTTTTGTCAAGATCATATTCATGCATCTTTAATTAAATCTTGCATTTGAACATTTTATTTGATTCTTGGTTGTTCACTCCACGTGAAAACATCTTAAGGGAAGTCCATTAATAACATAAGGTGGGGATTTCATCACTCTTCCTTGGCCTAAAAACAACCACCATTGCACTCACTAACCTAAACCCAATAAAAGAAAGTAGAAACTTAACCTAGGGTTCGCTTTGAGACTTAGCCCCACTTGGCCCGCTATCAAGTTTGGAGACTGGTGTCTAAGGCTAGAGGTTCATAGGCAAACACCTAAGTGGACAAGTGGTTACTTAATTAGGTCCTGTGAGAGCAGGGGGAACCTCCCACTTTCCCACCTCTTACCTGGCCAGTTAATGGGCTTAAGAGTGGATTTAAGCTGGGCTTCAGTTGATTAGTGAGAAATCAAATTTTTATGTCCCAGGGAACTATAGATGTCATAGGATTAATTGTTTGCTAACTTATTTGAAAAAACAATCAAATCTTTCAAAACAATAACAACATATATATATATATATATAAGAAAAAAAGGGATTTATGTGGGTTGATAATAATGGACATGAAATTGGCACATCAATTGGGCAAATTGGGTCAGCCCATTATGGTAGTCACTCTCAACCTAACCCACCTTATTCATCAACCCCTACTTACTAGACCAATGGTTCCAAATAGACTCAAGTTCATCAGATTCATGGTCACCCAGTTACAAATCACATGCATGATTCAGGGTGGAGGAACTATGTTGACCCACTTTACACCTCATCTCCTCCCTCAACCCAAGAATAGACCCAAATTTTCAAGCGTTATCCACATCCACTCTTTATTCAAAAGTTGACCAAAGTGTCTCTCTTGAGAAATTGAGTTTAATTTACCAAGATCCTCAAGGAGAGATTCCAGGACTCTTTCTAGGTGCCAAAATCATATCATGGTTTGATCAATTTTTTTTTGGCATTAATCTACCTGTATGCTTAGCAAATGCTCCTAAAGGCACACCTTTCCAAAACTTGAAGAAGTAATGCCACATTTGACACCTAGAGATCAACCTATTTTGGCCTAAACCCAAAGTCCACCTATCCACAACTTTCAACAATGGGTCCAATTCCAAATTGATATTCATGATAAAAGCCATCATGAGGGACAACATGCATATCCACAACCCACTCATACATCTCCCTCGCAATCAGGCCTCTTTGATGATCAATTTGGACAATTTATGCAAAAATTCCATGATAATCAACAAGTCTTTGAGCAAACATTCGCCAAACAAGAATTAGAGCAATCTTTTGTCAAAACTGACCTCTTGATTGGTCAACTGATGGAAATCAGAAGGCGGCAAGATAGCCAATCACCATTTCAACCCATTGACAATCATGAACATCATTATCTTGATTGTGACCAACAACTTGACTCTGATATTCCATTCGAAACTTCTCAGTCCAATATGATTGTGGACATGCTCACTTGGAAAATGAGAGATAATTTTAATGAGTCAAATCAAGAGGAGATGGGTGCCACTAAAAATCAATCCATAATCTTGGCCGAACTTGAAACTGACCATTAAGAAGACTCCATCCATAATGAGGAAAGCTCTAGTGAATTAGCTAAACTCAAATTGCGGGGAGAAGAGAAAGAATGTCATCTAGATGTTGGGTCCAAGTTTGATGTGACATTGTTTCAAGTAGGTGATGAAGAAGATGTGAGTGTGGAGAAAGAGCTGGGTGTAATCATCAATCATTCTTCTTGGGAAATTCTGCCTGAAGTCCACATTGACTGGGTCTCTCTTGATTTTGGGAAAGACATGGAACTCCTATCTCTCCCTGACCTTGGAAAATCCAATATGTTCGTGGACATGCTACCACTAGCTGATTGGTCAATTCCACTTGAACCTTTCAAGCATCCTTGTGTTAAGGATCATAATATTTTATTCCAAATCATTATATTGTCTCTGACACAAGTCTTCATGTGGAGTTCAAGAAATCCTCTAAGCATTCAACCCAATTTGACCTCAACATCATGAAAGAGGATCTAAAAATGGAAGTTGTGGGTGAAAATAGTGGAAATAATAAATTTCAAATTGAAGTACTTAATGTATATAAATATCTTAATAAGGAAGATGATTTTTTTTGCAATTGATGATACAAATCTCAACATCGCAAATGAGGGGATAAGTAAAGTCTGCATTGATGTATTCAACACTTATAAAGACCTTAAGTGCATAAATGAACATTTCTTCATTGAGGATATGATCTTAAATGTTCCATTTTCTCCATCCTTTTTTGATATGGTGGGTATGCTTGGACCACTTGACGTACCATGGTTTTGTGACGCTATACAAAGAAAGACTTTGGCGTCAATTAATTGGAGGTGTTACATGAGCTTGTTACCTCCATGTGTCTGGCTAAAAACATTAAACTTAGCGCTTGTTGGGAGGCAACCCAACATTTATAGAAACTATCAATTCTGTTGATTTTGTTTTTTGTTTATGTGTTTTAGGTGTCTGGAGTCTCACTACCCTTAGATGTGTCTCAGAAATAGCTTGTTCTACTAAAAATGTCAGGTTGTTTCTCTCCTTTCATAACTTCTATTGACTATATTCTATTTCTTATCTTTTATGTCATTGTGGACAATGTCATTCAAGTTGAGGGAAGAGTCATATTGAAAATAAATTTCAAAATTTTCCCCTAACATTGTGCTTCATGGTTCATATTTCATGAAAGAAAAGTTTTTCTAGCTTGACTCAGTGTGTATACTTGTAAAAGTGGTGAGTTGAAGAGGTGAGTTAACTAGTTATGTTTTTAGCATCTTCCTCAGAATATATTTGAAATTTCATCAGAACAAAAAAATTAGCCATTCAGATGGATGATGAGAGTATTACCTAACACTCAGGTTGATTGATTGATATTCTACACTCCTATTAAAGACCAATCGTGGGGAAAAAACTACCTGCCTACAAATAAATGTGAAAATGTGTGTAGTGAAAAAACATGAAAATGTCCCAAATCTTAGTAACCGGGCCTGCTGCTCCTAAGGCAAGAGTTGTGGCTCGCGTCAAGCAGTGAAGGGAAGTGCAATGCCATGTACCTGAAAAAAAAAAAGGAAGAGCATGAAAAAGAGAACTAGGTAGAGTGAAAGTTACCTATAATTCGAGGATCGAATTTAAGGAGTGCAGAGTTGATAGTATCCTTGAGTGATACATAAAAAGCCCATGCATCCTCTTATTGACGCTCAAACATTGAACAAAAAGCCATGAAACTTTGGGTGTATCTTGAGGAACTGTCTAAAGACATGAACTTGTTGAACCACTCTATATTTTACCCTTATATTTTGGTGATAACAAAATTTATGATTAATTAAATATTATTAAATATATTTAATATCATGTTTTCCTAATAAATATAAATTTATGATATTTTTGGTGATAACAAAATTTATGATTAATTAAATATTATTAAATATATTTAATATTATGTTTTTCCTAATAAATATAAATTTATGGAATTATCGCTGTGTATTTTGCACTAAAAAACTAAATCGATGTCCATTCAATATACATCGATTTCAGTTCACAAAGTGCCACATCAATTTGCTTGAAAACATGGATTTCATTGTAACATCGATTTGCTTGAAAATATGGATTTGCCTCTCACATCGATTTAATAAGTGAAACATCGATTTGCCTCTCACATCGATTTGCCTCTCACATCAATTTGATAAGTGAAACATCGATTTGCCTCTAACATTAATTTGATAAGTGAAATATCGATTTGCCTCTCACATCGATTTGATAAGTGAAACATGGATTCGCTTGAAAAATATGGATTTGCTTCAAACATGGATTTCATAAGTGAAACATGGATTCGCTTGAAAACATGGATTTTCTTCAAACATGGATTTGATAAGTGAAACATGGATTCGCTTGAAAACATAGATTTGCTTCAAACATGGATTTCACTTAAACATCAATTTCCTTTATATTTCAAAATGTTTTGGCATGTAGAGAAAAGTCAAATATACTTCTGACAAAAGATCTCTTTTATCTTTTCAGATCTCTTCTCTCTTGTCAGAACAAAAAGAACTTACCTACCACTTCTGGGAGATAACAGGAAACATAGAGGTATGAATCTTTTTGACAAAAACACTCTTTTATCTAAACACTTTCTTCTATGCTTGCAGACCTCGTAGACCACAAAATAACAGAAGGAAGATGAGCAACGACTAGAACTCCAACAGATTTGTTCAAAGCTGCTCATATTGTAACGACCCTCCTCATACCGGTATGATTATACCAATCCCCATCGGTATAAAGAGCGTCATTACAGTGGGATAAAACCCAACACTAGCCGATAGGTTGAAAAGTACGTAGATAACAATTTATTTCAACGGAATAAATTCAACAATTTAACTTAGTCCATCACCATCCCATATTCCACAGTCTATATAGTGCAAAAATAGAACGACAATGTCCACATTATTACATGATGAAAGAGCTACATTGTCCAAATAACATTTTTATTTAACTATGAAAGGAAAATACAACTACTACTTGCTCCTCAAAAGCCTCACCTCCAAGATAGCGTCTCTCCCCCTAGCACGGGATACCTGTCAACCTGTACGCCGAAGCAAGGGTGAGTCCAAAGACTCAGCAAGTAAAGCAAAGACTTAATCTTAAACATATCACATTCACATTAAGCTATTAAACACTCATGAATACATACTATCATTTAAACTCCCAAACATATGGAACATACTCTTAGCTATCAACACATTTTTAATCACCTAGACATGTTTCATTCTATCATATGTTTATTCTAAATCATGGATACTATTACTATACACTTGTACATATTCTCTACACTTAACACATAACATGATTCCTTCATTTCCACATTAATTCATTTCATGACATATTTCTACAACTAGAACATAAAATTAGACATAAAGGAATGAACAAACTAATATGATGACTATTCACTTTTCACATGCACTTTTCATATTTAATTTCACATTTTGCTTGCTGTTTTAAATGTACATACATCTCATACACATGGTTTCATATTTTATAACATGAATTGAGAAGTTAAAACATGGTCAAATTGGTTGGCAACAATAAGTACTAAAGCATGAAACTTTGTACTAAGCAAACATCACATCTAGCATGGAACCTAATTAATATTACATGTATTTATCACCTTCATAACTACACTTCACTTGCTGTTTTGACATGAATTACATTCAATTACATGGATTTACATTTGTTCATATGTTATCTTATCCAATTCACAATTCTACATTTTCATCTTTCATGTTGCATAAATGACATAGTTACTCATGTTTATTCACATACACTATTACATGAGAACGATAAACTACATGACATGATGATAAGCATGATATTGCAAATGAGGTAATTAATGCATGACAATATGAACATTATGCATTACCACATCGGTTTTCACATGCAAGCACACTCTCAATAACATTAACTGTCTCTTACATATCTTTTCACATATTCTTCACATCATTTACTCTTTGGTTTTCATTTATCACATATCATATCATTTGCACTCATCATGTGCCACATTCGCATATAATCTTACACTTTATACATATTCCAATTACTTAAAGTGCCATGACACATAGTCCTAACTACCTTTTAGAGGACATAAACAAATATCTCATACTCATAACTCATCACATCTCATAACACATAACTCATAACACAACTCATATCACATAACTCATATCACATACCCACCACCTAGGCAATGAAGTGGTGAATCTTGGTAACTGCGCAGACCGGGAGAAGCTCTCTCCACCCTATCCAATGGTACTTGTCCACCTCCGGGTTTTTCCCAATGCCTTTAGGACAAACTTTTACAATGTAGAGCCTTCCATAGGGACTTTTCTATGTACAGTTCTCGAAGCCTCTAGGGTAGCAGTGTCATTCCTTGGCCCAATTATTACACATTCACTCATTCACATTTTCACACACTAGTCACGTATTGTTCATATACTATTTAATACCTCTTCATACCTTATTTACTATTTGCCTATATCTCATTTGACCTGATCATGATACTATGGTTTTTCAGAAGTAAACAACTCCTATTACAATTCTAAACATGCAGCAAATTACTGAATTACATAAGATTAGTTTTTATCATATCAAATATGAATAATCCGCATAGTTTAACTAATAATCACAATTACTGTCATCAGATTAGTTCCAAATTTTTATCCCAGGTTACTAACAGTAAACATATCACATCTTCAATTTTCTGGATTTTTCAAACAGTAAATATAATTTCTACAAATTAAAACAGATTTCAGTCATATTTATCGAAACATCATTAAACATGGTACATGTGATCATGTTTATGTACTAACAGTTTAGAAGTCAGATATTAGTACTCATACTGTCATGTAAAATTTATGCAATCCTAACTTACAGTAATTCCATTTATGCCATATTTAAACATGCTTATGTGATGCACATAATATAGTTATTGAATTTTCATAATTTACATGGTTCACAGAAAATTTAGGCAACATTATGACATGACCTACTAACAGTATACAATCACCTATAAAAATTTCAGAGTATACCCATGTCCAGAAATTTTTTAAACAACAAAAGAAGATCAAAAAGCACACTTTCAGGTTCTGAAGAAGTAGACGTCAAGGGATGTTGCCGTCAACTTCTTCTGAAGAACTTGATTGCAACCTATGTTGCCTTCTACTTGCTCCCAACAGCACATACATAAGACTTTTCATACAACGGTGAATTCAGGGTTCCAGGACGCGAGGAAAAATCCGTAAAAATACCTAGGACTTAGGGGACATGTATAGGATCAAGATCTAGGTTTACTTGCCTCTTAAAAAAATCTACAAAGATCAGAATCGTCGGTGAAGCCCTTTTCGGCCCTGTCAAAAAGGTGCTCAGAAACGCCTTAGATCTTCTTCTCCTGTCGATGTGGATGGCTCCTCGGAGTTGGAATCTCTTCTCCTATGCATAGGTTATCCTTCAGATGTTGTAGCTCTTCAGGGAACACCTCCAGTTGACGGATCCGGCCTTCTGAAGTTCAGCTTTTCACCATCTCGGAGCTAGGGTTTTCACCAAATGTTGAAAGCCTTTCCTTCGTCCCAGAGTGGGTATTTTATAGGTTCAAGGGTTGGGTACGCATTAGGGTAGGTTACCCAAGGTTTAGGAAGGGTTTCCTAATCTGGAACCAGCCTTTACACGGACATTAACAATTTTGGAACCGTTACGCAGCAGGATATTAACGTCAACATCGGTTGTAGTCAACCTGGAAGTTGACGTCAAGGTCTGGCCGCCAGAATGGGGTTGGCGTCCAGGGGGTGGCCGCCCACTGGGGGTTGGCATCCAGGTTTGGCCGCCAGCAGTGTCTTGGCGTCCAGGTCCTGGCCGCTAGCAGCACTGTGCAGCCGAAACACTGACAGACCTAGAATTTCATGCATAAATGCACTAAAATAATTTAGTATATGCAAAAATAATTTCATATATCATTACCACATAAAATACTTGCATTATGTAATATTTAATTAATTACTATTTACACTAATCATAATTAAGAACAATATGCATCAATACATACATATATGCACATATACGTACACATTGCATAATTACATACATTACGCATGAACTTATGATTAAAATGTGTCCATTATTAGTTAAATATTGTATGCATATTATCATCCAAGTACTTTACACACCCTAAATAATTTAACACGCTTAAAGTAGATAAATATTATTTAAACAAGGATAACACATGTATGTATACATACGCACATCCATAACACTAACTACGTGCATTAAAATAATTAAATACAATAGGCACCTCAATAATTAGATAATTCACACACGTTTAAATATATATATTGCATGCTCAGAAATAAACTCATGATTATTTACAAAGTGTAAGATAATAATTTCTTACTATGTGTACAACACGCACCATATGCATGAGATTTACATACATTAATAACTAGATAATGCATGCACAATTATGTATGTTTTATAATTGTATGAAAATAGCATACATATACTTACATGGTCCATAGCAAATTACCTATTACATGGACAATATTATCTATGTATTATTCATGTACTATAGATGAATTTGATGTACATAGGATTAAATAGATAGATATCACATGTATAAGGTAACATACATACATATATATATATATATATATATATATATATATATATTTACACACAACTTCCATGGAATAGGCAGGATAGTATGCACTTTAGGATTAAGATAGAGTATGCATAATATTATTAAGATACAATTTGGAATAAGTTATCTATGAATAATCTATACAACAAAAGAAATCCTTGCATGCACATACTTGAATTATCATATGCATAAATATATAGGCATTTACAACATAATTATATACATTATGCATGAAATAGATAAACATAACATGCACATCGGTAATTAGATTAGCATGCATAGTATTACTTAAGTATTACGAGCCTAGTATTTTAGTATACACAATACACCTCAATTTAGCTAATTGCCCATTCTCACAAAAATATTATATATATATATATGCATGAGTTCATAAGGAATATAGAAATTATAATACGCACAATTGAATACACACACTATACACACAACAAATAATTATACACGCACAATATAAAATGAATGAAAATTTCGGGGTATCACACATATAAAAGATGAAGCAAGACTGAATAAAAGGAAAAGAGCTTTCCTGAAGATCTTTGAAGGAGTGTACATCTTGTGAGGAACCTGAACTCTAAATACACTCAAAGGAAAAGAGAGAAAGAGCCCGAGCCCAAGAAGAAGTGTTCAAGCATCTAAAGTCTTCAAGCTTCAAGCTTCTTCTCCTCTCTTCACTCTCTCTGTGGTCATTGTAAATCTGGGGGAGAGTCTGTGGCTGAGAGCTGGAGTTCTTAGTGTTCATTTTGTAATAGCTCTCGACCTATTCTTTCTTTTCTAAGAAAGATTTTTGTCCAGCTATAGGACTGTATATAGTGTAGAACCTATCTAGGGGTTTAAGTCTAGCAGAACCGCACTGGGGTTTGTATCAGGAGGTTGGCTTCTTTACCTGTAAGAGAAGTGGTCTGCCTTCTTACCCGGGAAAGAGAAGAAGACTAGCTGGGGTGCTGGGTGTTGTATTGTCCTTGAGGGGGACTATACCCTTGGTTAGTAAAATCCCAAGAGGTTGCTTGGGGACTGGACGTAGGACTTCCATGTAGGAAGGGCCGAACCAAGATAAATTCCTTGTTTCCTTTGTGTGATTGTTTATTTGCTTCTGCACTGCTACTCTCTATCGTACTTAACTAACCAAACTTTCAAGTGATAATTTTCTGTGGTTAAGTTTCTATTTTAGATTTCAGAAAAACCTATTCACTCCCCTCTAGGTTAGCTTGCTGCCGTACCAAAAGGGCCAACAAGTGGTATCAGAGAGAGGTTCTCTAATCATTCAAGAAGATCCAATGATCTTAGAGAAGATCCATGGCAGCTCAAGGATTTCCTGAAGGTCAATCAGTCATCAGACCTCCACTCTTCGATGGAGAGGATTACCAATACTGAAAAATGAGAATGGAATGCTTCATTCGAGGCACAGACTTTGATCTGTGGCAGGTAATAGAGATAGGTGATTTTGTCGTTGTCCCTGCTGTAGGCACTACTGCCATTATAACAGCTGACAAGAATAAATTATCTCTAAATTTTAATGCAAAGAACTATTTATATTGTGCTTTATCCAAAAAGGAATTTAGTAGAGTATCTGCATGTAAATCTGCTAAAGAAATGTGGGATAAACTGCAGATAACTTATGAAGGAACAGATAAAGTAAAACAAACTAGGATAGATATTCTTGTTTCACAATACGAACAATTCAAAATGCTTCCAAATGAAAACATTACTACTATGTATAATAGATTTTCAAGCATAGTAGTAGGTTTAAATTCTCTTGGTAAAACTCTTTCTAATGAGGAAACAGTTAGAAAGATACTTAGGTCTTTAACTCTTTCATAGACACCTAAAGTAACTGCTATTGAAGAAGCCCATGACTTAACCAAACTTTCTATTGATAACTTAATAGGTTCCCTCATGGCACATGAAATTAATATGGAGCGACTATCTGAAAGGTCATCAAAGAAAAAATGTGCTAATGCTCTTAAAGTTCCAGCTGCTCCTTCCACTTCTTCTTCTTCTAGTTCCAAAAATATAGATTCTGAAGATAGTGACGTAGATGATGTACTGTCCAAGATTCATAAAATTCTCAAGAAGAAGAAAAATGGATCAAGAAGGATTTAAAAGAAAGAGAAAAAGGAGAAAGAACCAGTCTACTATGAATGCAGAAAACTTGGACATCTGAGACCAGATTGTCCAAGAATTAAGAAGACTAGTCAGCCAGAAAAATCCAAGAAGTAGCACAAGAAATTCAAAAGAAAAACCATGGCAGCTGCTTGGGAAAATGAAGAGACCACAAGCTCAGAATCAGAGAAAGAGCAGGTAAGTCTAGCCCTCATGGTAGGACTAGATGAGGTACATTCTGACCCTTCTTTTAGCTCTTGCACTGATTCAGGATCATAGTATGAAGACTTAGAAGAAGTCTTTAATGAACTATATGGAAAACATAAAACTGTTGTAAAAGAATTAAAGAATCTGAAAAACAACACTATTTGCTTAGAAAACACCAATTCTGATCTTAAATCCGAATTGGAGCAGCTAGAAAAATAATTAAAGGACAGTAAGGATAACATTTATCTTTTGAATGAAGATTTAAAAAATAAGGACAATAAAAAATTAGAGTTAGAAGAAAAATTAAAAACTCTAACTGAAGAAAATCTTTATTTAAAAGAATCAGTTAGGAAGTTAACTAAAGGAAAAACATCTCTAGCTCTATGTTTAAAAGGATCAAAATCAAGAAACAACAATAAACAAGGTCTTGGATACAATCCTCCTGAAAAAGGAAAACAAGTCATAATTCCTGAAAAAATATCCATTACCAAAATTTGTAAAAGAAACCAAGTTGCCTCAGAAAAAGGCCCCTGTAAAAGAAAAAGTTTTCAAAAATTGTGTTCTAAACAGACATCATAAAAACAATAAGAATTGCAAAATAGATTATATTCATTGTTGTTCTCATTGCAATAAATTAGGACACACAGTAAACACCTGCACAACAAGACACCTAGTATGGATCCCGAAAAGATATTTTTATGCATCTAGCCATCAAGGACCCAAAAAGATTTGGGTACCTACTTCTGAGTAGTTTATTTGCAGGATATCCTTGGAGCATCAGGAACAAATGATGCTCAAGGCACTGGTGACTGCCAGCTCTTCATCCAACTCATATCTGAAGAGGGAGTAGTCATTAATTTATTTTTAAATTTTAATATTACTAACAATTATTTGCAAGTCTCATTCAGGTGGAGTCTCTCATTCAGGGCGAGCACAGACTAAGGAGAAGTTATTCATTAATGTCAATCATTGTTGAACCCCTCAATGGTAAAAAATTTTCACAAAGGGGAGAGAATACATGGTAAGATCCTTCCTTTTTTGGTTAGTGACAAAAAGGGGGAGAGTATGCATTATTTATGAATTTTTTATATTTTTATGCTTTAAGTATTTTTGTCAGAAAATTCTCATAAATTTTGTCATCACCAAAAAGGGGGAGATTGTTGAACCACTATATATTTTACCCTTATATTTTGGTGATAACAAAATTTATGATTAATTAAATATTATTAAATACATTTAATATCATATTTTCCTAATAAATATAAATTTATGATATTTTTGGTGATAACAAAACTTATAATTAATTAAATATTATTAAATATATTAAATATTATGTTTTTTCTAATAAATATAAATTTATGGAATTATCGTTGTGTGTTTTGTACTAAAAAGTTAAATCGATGTCCATTCAATATACATCGATTTCAGTTCACAAAGTGCCACATCGATTTGCTTGAAAACATGGATTTCACTGCAACATTGATTTGCTTGAAAACATGGATTTGCCTTTCACATCGATTTGATAAGTGAAACATCGATTTGCTTCTCACATCGATTCGATAAGTAAAACATCGATTTGCCTCTCACATCGATTCGATAAGTAAAACATCGATTTGCCTCTCACATTGATTTGATAAGTGAAACATGGATTCGCTTGAAAACATAGATTTGCTTCAAACATGGATTTGATAAGTGAAACATGGATTCGCTTGAAAACATAGATTTGCTTCAAACATGGATTTGATAAGTGAAACATGGATTCACTTGAAAACATGGATTTGCTTCAAACATGGATTTCATAAGTGAAACATGGATTTTCTTGAAAACATGGATTTCACTTAAACATCAATTTCTTTTATATTTCAAATTGTTTTGACATCTAGTGAAAAGTTAAATATACTTCTGACAGAAGATCTCTTTTATCTTTCTAGATCTCTTCTCTCTTCTCAGAATAAAAAAAACTTACCCACCACTTCTGGGAGACAACAGGAAATATAGAGGTATGAACCTTTTTGACAGAAACACTCTTTTATCTAAACACTTTCTTCTAAGCTTGCAGATCTCGTAGACCACAAAATATCAGAAGAAAAAGAAGATGAGCAACGACTAGAACTCCAACGGATTTGTTCAAAGCTGCTCATATAAAAGATGAAGCAAGGCTGAAGAAAAGGAAGAGAGCTTTCCTGAAGATCTTTGAAGGAGTGTACATCTTGTGAGGAACTTGAACTCCAAATACACTCAAAGGAAAAGAGAGAAAGAGCCCGAGCCCAAGAAGAAGTGTTCAAGCATCTAAAGTCTTCAAGCTTCAAGCTTCTTCTCCTCTCTTCACTCTCTCTGTGGTCATTGTAAATCTGGGGGAGAGTCTGTGGCTGAGAGCTAGAGTTCTTAGTGTTCATTTTGTAATAGCTCTCGACCTATTCTTTCTTTTCTAAGAAAGATTTTTGTCCAGCTATAGGACTGTATACAGTGTAGAACCTAGCTAGGGGTTTAAGTCTAGCAGAACCGCACTGGGGTTTGTACCAGGAGGTTGGCTTCTTTACTTGTAAGAGAAGTGGGCTGCCTTTTTGCCTGAGAAAGAGAAGAAGACTAGCTGGGGTGCTGGGTGTTGTATTGTCCTTGAGGGGGACTATACCCTTGGTTAGTAAAATCTCAAGAGGTTGCTTGGGGACTGGACGTAGGACTTCCATGTGGGAAGGGCCAAACCAGGATAAATTCCTTGTGTCCTTTGTGTGATTGTTTATTTGCTTCCGCACTGCTACTCTCTGTCACACTTAACTAACCAAACTTTTAAGTGATAATTTTCTGTGGTTAAGTTTCTATTTCAGATTTCAGAAAAACCTATTCAGCCCCCTCTAGGTTAGCTTGCTGCCGTACCAAAAGGGCCAACAGAACTAATATGCTTACTCTTGGCACTTGCCACTAGAACTTGAAACACTCATAGTTAGTATTTTCATTCATACTTTCTTGTCATGAAATATGATGTCTTGTGCTCTTATTAGTCTAATTATTCACTTGTGTGCATTGCTAAGGGACTAGCAATTAGTAAGTTGGAGGTGTGATAAGTATACAATTGTCATTAATAATCATGTTATTTTTATTGATAAATGGTCATTAGTTTCATAAGAATCTATTACATTATAAATATGATAATTGACCAAAACTCTTGTGTGCATTTTATTTTCAGGTTAATGGGCCAATGAACAAGGATTTGTTAATGGACTAAGTTGAACCAAGAGAAAATAATAAGAGATTCTAATTTTAAAATCTTCCTTCTCTCTCTTTCTTTTTAATTTTCAAAACTCCCTCTTTTTTTTTTAATAAAAAGGACAACAGGGTCAGCGACCAGTCGGGTGCATTCTCCTCCAGATGAGGATAATGTGCTCACCCCCCAGGCGATCAACCATTGCCTAGAATTTTATTGATATAAAAATGGAAGCAGTACACGGTACACCCGACCCCTTAACAATAGGACAGTCGAATGTTCAGGAGGCCGGTTTTATCAATCAGGAGCGGCCCTTTACAAGCATAAGGCAAACATTTAAAGCCCCAAAAAACCTCATTACACATAGTGTAAATGGCATGGTTGGCAAGCCGGTCTGCAACTTGATTTGTTTCCCGGAAGACATGAACAAAAGAGGAGCCGTTGTCCAGCAGGTCCCTAGAAGAACGCCACCAACGATGGATGAGCCAGCTTGGACATTTACCCTGCTGCATGGATTGGACAAGAGTAGAAGAGTCCGAATAGATAGCTGACAAACGAACTCCCACAAAATGAGCTAGCCGCAGACCATCACACAAAGCTCTAGCTTCAGCAATAAGGCTATTCCCTGCACCATAGTAATTAGAAAAAGCCAGAAGAACATTGCCGTGCTTGTCCCGGATGCAACCCCCACCACCACATAGACCAGGGTTGCCTTTGGAGGCACCATCCACATTTAAAAAAAAATCCACCACAGGAGGTATCCAGCGAACCAGTTTTGTTTGTTTGGCCAAAGTATGATAAGTGAAACCATAAGATAGGAGGACCTGACTGGCACTCCAGGCCGTCTCCGTCTTAAAAACCAATTTTCCAAGAGCAAAACCGACATTGAATTTGATGGCACGGATAATATCTGCAGGCCGATTATTTTTATGATCAAACCTCGCGGCACAACGGCACCTCCAAATCTCCCAGAGCATGAGAATGAGACAATAAATGGATATGAAACCAGATGGAGTTTGAGTATTGGTATTATTAATAAAATTCCATAACCTGGTAGTAAGTTGAGGATGAAGATGAATATCATTGTGGACCAAGGGGAGGAACCATCTCCACAGAGTTGTTGCTAAATCGCTGCCAATAAAAACGTGATTCAGATCTTCACATTTAGGAATAGCACAGCAGTTGCACTTGGAAACCAGTGGAATGCCACACTCTGAAATCCGGCCATCCACAGCCACAGCTCTATGAAGCAGTTTCCAGCAGAAAAGAGACGCTCTAGGATTAAAAAGATGATGCCAAATTTTTTGGATAGCCGGTTTACGAACTCCAGTATGTCTGACCAAGTCATAGGTGGATTTGGTAGTAAACTCCCCAGAAGAAGATGGCTTCCAAATGCATTTGTCCTCATCCTGAGTTAGGGACAGATCAAGAAAAACCTGAGGTGAAATAAGAGAACGAGCAGGGTGGTATGGATCCCTAACCACGGCCTGTAAAGTAATACCAGCTGGCGGCGGCCCCAGCAATCTTTCTGCAATAGACTGATCCCCATACCAAGAATCATGGATAAAATCGACCTTGTCACCTTTGCCAAGAATCCACCTGGAGTTAGCTTTGACAAGCACATACGCATGCAACATCAGGTGGTTTGGAATACCAGGAATAAGCAAAGGAGAAAGGCCAGCAAAACGCCTTCTAGCATAACTCGCCCAGAGAGAAGTCCCATGAAGAATGGTCCAAATCTGTTTAACCGCCAGCGAGGTTTGAACATGATTGATATTCCGAATACCTAGGCCCCCTTCCACCTTAGGACATTGGATTTTATTCCATGCAACCCAGTGACGACGTCGAGATCCATCATTGCCATTCCAGAAAAAGGCCGCTGAACACTTCTCAACATAATAAATGATACCTTTTGGGAGATAAGAAGCAGCAGCCAGATAGATAGGAAGAGAGGCTAAAACCGAATTAATTAGAATAATTCTACCAGCTTGTGATATAAGCTTGGCCTTCCAACCGCTCAAAGTGGAATTGATTCTGTCGATTAGCATTTTATAATCAGAGGTAAGGACCTTACCAGATCGGAGGGGAACACCAAGGTAAACAAACGGACCAGTCATATGTTTATAACCAGTGATATTTCTGAGCCGCTGGATAGACACAGTAGTCGCTTTCCTAGAGAGCATGAAAGAACTCTTATCCGCATTGATCAGTTGGCCTGAAGACAAAGAGTAAACCTCCAAGAACCTCATCAGCCGCTTCACATTATCAACACTACCATTAGTAAAAATTAAACTATCATCTGCGTAGAGCAAATGCGAGGGAGGCGGGCATCCCCGAGGGCCAGCATAAGATTTGAGGAAACCATTGTAGACCATCTGCCGCAAGCCACGGCTGAGCACTTCTTCCATGATAATAAATAGGGCAGGAGCAATGGGATCCCCTTGATGAAGGCCCCTAGTGGACTTATAAAAACCGGCCTGCATACCATTGATCAGAACAGAGAACCAACAATTGGAGACAAGCATACCAACATAAGATATAAATCTGGACGCGAAACCAAATTTCTTCAGGACAGCAAATAAGAAATCCCACTCCACACTGTCATATGCTTTCCGGATATCCAGCTTGAAAATGGCATTACCTCCTCTGGTTTTCCGGTCCACATCCCGCACTAGCTGACGGGCAAGAGAAACGTTATCAACAATAAACCTCCCTTTCACAAAGGCGCCTTGCTCATCCGAAATGATCCCAGGAAGAATATTCTCCAATCTTCCACAAAGAATCCTGGATACAATCTTGTAACAGAAATTACAAAGGCTAACAGGCCGAAAATCGTTAAAAGTAGCAGGGTTGGCTTTCTTCGGAATCAAAGCAATAAGAGTAGAGGTAACCCCTCTAGGGAATGCATACCCCTTGAAGAAAGCAGAAACCGCATTAAAAAGATCCACTTTGATGATATCCCAACAAGTAGTATAAAAAATACCAGAAAAGCCATCAGGCCCCGGAGAACTGTTACCATTCATACTCCAAACAGAAGTCCTGACTTCCTCCATAGTGGGAGAAGCACAAAGCGAGGTATTCTGCTCATCAGAAATCAATTGAGGTATTACATCAAGAAGAGAGTGGTCAATTGAGTGCTGAGAAGACTGCATCAGATTTTGATAAAACCGGGCACCCTCTTGCTGAATCAAATCCTGGTTTTCCGTCCACTCCCCATCAACCTGGATTCTGTAAATACGACTACGACGGCGTTGGCCTTGAACCACAGCATGATAAAAACCAGAGTTCCTGTCCCCATTTTCCAGCCAGTTCATCCGGGCTTTTTGAGCCCAAAACGTGTCCAGACATAACAACGCCTTTTTATAATTTGCAGAAACCTTATTGAGAGCAGCTCGGTTCTCCTGAGAAGGTAAGCAATCAAAGGTATCCTGATGAAGAGCAACTTCCAACTCTAGACGCTTGACATTATCCTCAACATTACCAAAAGTGTTTTTATTCCAAACCCGCAAAGTCTGTTTAACCGCTTTCAGCTTCATGAAGAAAGTAGTGAATGGATTAGGATGCCAAGTAGTGTACTCATTCCATGTCAACTTAATTACATCAAGAAAGGAGTCATGATAAGTCCACATAGCCTGAAAGACAAAACGAGCAGGAGGACGGGTGTCCGTCACAATGGAAGCCAGAAGAGGAGAATGGTCCGAGGTGCATCTGATGAGGTGCTTAACATTAAAACCTTGATAGTTGTTAACAAAAGCACTGTTCATCAGAAAACGGTCTAGTCTAGCTTTGATGGATGCCTGACCAGTGCGGTTATTAACCCAGGTGAAAGGGGAACCAACAAACCCTGCATCAACAAGGGACGAAGCATGCATGAAAGCATTGAAGTCCACCATGGATTGCAAGTTACCAAAAAGCCCGCCAGACTTCTCAGAAGGAGTGGAGATGCAATTAAAATCTCCTCCAATGATCCAGGGAACACTGACATTATCAGACTGAGCAATAAGGTCATCAAAAAGGCAGCGTCTAGAGGAGACAGTACAGCTAGCGTACACAAAAGTGATCAACATATGAGCCTGGTCTTCCTGAATAACTGAGAGGGTGATCTGTTGATCAGAAGAGGAGAGAACCTGCAAGTTGGCATTGCGCCAGAAAACCCACAGCTTGGAATCTTCCCCATAATTCCCAACAAAAGATTGCATGCGAAGAGATCTACATAACACGCTGGCCCGGCTAATAGGGATCATAGGCTTCGCAATAGCAACAATATCAGCGTTATGTTCATTGACGATTCTGCGTAGAGATCGCCTAGAGGCAGCATTAGAAATGCCCCGAATATTCCAGTAAATAATAGAACTATTCATGAGGAAACGTAACCATTCTGACCGCCCACAGCTTTAGTTTTTGACCTAGTGATCACCCCTGTCCTCCTTTTGGCCTGAGTAGTTTCCATATCTTCAATAGTTGGCATAAAGGTATTCTCCCTAGCTGCGATGATTGAGGCCTTATATAGCTGTTCGTCTGGAGGGATAGGAAACAAATCAGATGAATCAATACCTTCTAAATTTTCAACAGCTGTATCCGCCACCGTCCCCGGAGAGGATGGTCGGCACTCCTGCTCCGTCACCGGAATATGGGCATCACAGGCCTCAGTGCTCGGATCCGGGGCATCACAGACCTCAATGCTCGGATGTTCACGTAACGAATCCTGGGCATGCAAGCCAGTTCCCTCGTCCTGAATAATATCCTCCATGGTAGGAGGCTGTCCACGTAACGTAGCATCCCCATGCAAACCCTCGACAGGAACAAAGTCCTCCGGTAAAGACAAGTCTTCTTTTGGTGGTGACTCTTTGAGCATAGCCTGGTTCCCCTCAATCCCATCAACACCCTCTTGAAGGATGGAAAACCTGTTTCCAGAAGGAAGTTGAAATGGTTTTTCCTGAGGGTTTTTCTGTCTCCAAGATCGCTTTGCAGGCACTGGAGTGGGGACATTATTCTGGGCCGCCTGCATTGCAGGGACTTCCTGAACGTGTCCCTCCGAAGGTTTCACCTTCTTGTGACAAGTAGAAACGTCATGACCCAGCTTGTGACAAAAGGAGCAGATCGCAGGGATACCATAGTAGATGATATTCTGCCAGAAACCCTCAGCACCACACCCAATCCATATCCTATCAGGCCTGGTCTTAAGAATATCAATTTCAATACAGACAAAAGCTTCCTTTGTCTGCGTAAGAGCCATAGTTGGTTCATATATTCTCAAACGTGGCCAAGATTACCTGCAATGGACTTCAGGAAGTCCTCAAAGTAATAGTTCACAGGTAGCATTGGTAGCCCGATCCAAATCGGAATAACTGTAGGGTCAGCGTTAAAATCGAAGTGGGGATCCCATTTGAAAAACCTGTATAATAGCCCCTTGAGATAGAGACTTCTGCGCATGATAACTTTCAGATAATCCTCTTCTTCTTCAAAGCGCAATAACAGGTGCCGGTTATTAAGAACACTAACGATGTATTCACCTTTGAGCAGCATCCGTTGGGAGAGGAGAGACTTGAAATCCGGGATTGAGCATCGACCAAAAGGACACCGGGTTATCAATGCAAACTTTAAAGTCTGTATAGATTTACTAACCTCTTCGCGAGTGAAGAAAACAGTCGGTTCCCCCGAGTCAGTGAAACTCGGAGGTTTGATACCAATGGGTATGGAAGGCGGTGGCTTGGTGGAGGAGATGATCTGGGCATAAGACCGCCGGCCTGGATCATTGTTGCCAACCGAAGAAAGGTCCTGGATCGCCATGGCAGCAGGGGAAACCACCGCCCCCGCTAGCCCCCAGGGCCGGCGGCGAGCAGAGAGAAGAGACCCGGAGAAACCAGATACCCAGAGATTCTCTCTCTAGGGGCTAGAGAGAGAAAGCTCTGGGTCATGTTATTTCCTCAAAACTCCCTCTTATTTTAAAAAATCCCTCTTTATTTTCAAAAACACTTTCCTAAACTCTCCCATCTTTTCTCTCTTCTTTCTATCTATATTTTAAAGACTCTTCATCTCTCAACCTCTCTCATTCTTTACCACACACCTCCTCTCTCTCTTCCCTCTCCTCTGATCTTTTCTTCCCCCTTCTCTTCTTCTTCTCTTCTTCCTCTCTCTCTCTCTCTCTCTCTCTCTCTCTCTCTCTCTCTCTCTCTCTCTCTCTCTCTCTCTCTCTCTCTCTCTCTCTCCGCACCTTCCCCCCTTCTTCTTCTTCTCTTCTTCCTCTCTCTTTTGTCACTCTCTCAGTTTCTCTCTCTGCTCGCCTAGGCCATCGCTCGCATAACCCTGTGCGCACGCCGGACAGCACCTTTCGCGAACGGCTGAGCCCCCGCGCGGACGCCCCGCTTCACTGCCTGCGCCAGCCTCGCCTGCCACGAACGTCCGCCCAGCAACCTGCTCGTACGGCCCGCCTCGCTGCCCATGCCAGGCCTTCATGCCTGCACCAGGCCTTCGCACCAGGTCTTCGCGGCCCCACGCCCCCTTGTGAGCTCGCCCTCGCCGCCACGCACCCCCGCGCCTCCTCGCCTGTGCCGCGGGCTCCTTCCCCTTTTCACGTTGCATGCGTTTGCATGCAATGTGAAAGGGCCACATTCTCCCTCCCTCTCTCCTCTTACTCGCCTCTCTCTTGCTTCTCGCTTCTCTCTCTCATTATCTCTCTTCTTCCCTCTCTATTCTCTCTCTTCTCGTTGCTCTCTTCTTTCTCTCACAGTTTTTAAAATATTCTCTCTCTCTCTCTCTCTCTCTCTCTTTCTATCTTCTCTCTATCTCTATCCTTTAGTTCTCTCTCTTCTTCACAGTCCAAGGAAGAGGTTTGTCAGAGTCGTCGTCATTCAAAGGTCGGGTCAAACTACTTGGTTGCACACCGTTGTCGTCGGGACTTCATCTAGCCAGAGCTCTTCCACTTCTTCTCTACTTTATCATTAATTGTATTTTCTGATTCATGCACTTTTGTTATTAAACATTTGCTTGATTAGTAGAGTTTATGTTTAGTACTTTATGCCTTTCTAATCCATCTTTATCTCTCTCTATTTCGACTCTTTAGATTAGATTTATTTGGTGCATCATTGTCTTAAAATTATCATCTATTTTCCTAAACAAAAATCCAACATTTTCAACTCTAAAATCTTTTTCCTTGTAGATACGACTTGGTTCTCACCACTTAACTATTGTTAAAATATTTGTTGCCCAGCTAGCATGTAAGACCTGGTTTCCCGGCTTCCGTCCGGTGTCGTGGGATGACTGGCCACTGACGCGTCCAGGCTGGGTGATGCATTGGTGTTGCGTCGGGGGTGCTCGACGCGACAGTCATCTGTGTCGCGGTGAGCTTGTGGGTCGCGTGTTGGTCGCGCCCTGGTTCTCCGTCGCGTCTTGTTGTCGTGCCCGGTCAACGGGCCACGACAGTGTTTTGTCGTGTTGCACTGTCCAGTCGTCTGACGCCTGTCAGGGTGGCAGGTGTGTCAGTACGGCTTGTCGCGTTGTCGCGGCGCCCGTGGGGGGCGCGTTCTTGTCGCGGTCCGTAGACTCGTCGCGTTAAGGTTGTTAACGCGACGGGGCAGTCCGTCGCGTTCTGGGTGCCGGGCGCTTAAGGCGCAGGCCGGCTACCCCTTCCCCCACTCTCTTCTTCTTCCCTTCTCCCTCTCCCTCCGGCGACCCCTTCCTCCCCTCTTCTCCCTTTATGTGTTTCAGGCAAGGAGGAGGGCCGTGCGTGGTGTCCCGGCGTCGTGGAGCGTGCGTGGAGCGAGGAGGAGGTGTTCATTCCGACGTGAAGGGCCCCTCGTGGGTTCGTTCTTCATGAAAGGTAGGGATTTCTTGTGCCCACTCCCATCCGGGTGGATTGGGAACCCTCGGGGTTTTTTAGATAGCTTTACTGCTTTCCCCATGCTCCCCTCCCCTGTGTGTGCATGTGTGTGATTCGTGGGCGACCCCGGGATTGAGGATCCCGTTGGTCTACCTCCCTACTGGTGTCGCGACCACACGGTGTGTCATGACATCAGTAGAGGCATCGCCCCGGTCGGGCGCGACCTTATCGCGGCGCACTTGGCGGTCGCGATAAGGATCGCTGTTGCGACCTAGTTTCCCGTCGCGACAGGGTGGCTGTCACGACGCGCTGCCCCGTCGCATCAGGGTTCGTGTCACGGCGCCCTTCCCTGTCGCGATGGTATCGCGACGGCCTGTGGGGGCGCGACAGTACCTGTGGGCGCCTTGGGTGTTTCCGTGGCCCGGTTGTGTGTCGGCGTGTGCCCCAGGGCAAGCTTTGCCCTTAGGACCTTCTGGTAGGGAACGCGGAAGGTTGCCTCCTTGCGTTTAGTGACCGAAGGTGACACCTTCATGGCCATGTCCTGGCAGCGGTGCCAGGAGGGTCGCGTCTATCTAATAATCGATTGACTGGCGGTCAATCGATTATTAGCAGAGCGGCGGGTTTCCGTACTGTCTGGTGGTGTTCCAAGGTTTTGGCTCGCTCTTGCGTGTTTGCTTGGCCGACGACCCTTTTGAGGGTCCGTGCGTGCCTCTCGCTTGCTGGGCTTGTAGTGTGCTACAAGCCAGTGGTTCGACGTGGTTCTTGTTGTGCTGCCCCGCCTGTTCGCCCGGTGCTTGGCAGTTGAGGGTTTGTCTCGTTCAGAGGTTGTCTCCGTTTCCTGGGACCCCCATCCTCGGGAGCCCGTTGAGGGAGGTATCCGGGCTACGAGCGTGCTCGAGTTGGCAGCCCACGTGAGCAGACTCTGGAGCTGAGGGGAAAATGAGGTTTGGACAGCGGCGCTGAGTCATTTTAGAGCTCTCTTGTCTAGGTCTGGGACGCCGAGGGGTTCGGAGAGCTTTCCTGGCGCAGACCAGACAGTCCCTTGTCTCACTGCCTCTCTCTGCGTTGGTTCCGGAGCCACATAGTGGTGTCAGGCGTGAGGCCGCAGCTTGGCTAGGCTGCGATGTTGCATGTGTTGTGTGTTCTGTGGCGGCTCCATCTCACCCTTGCGCAGGGGCGGAGGCAGGAGCTAGGCTAGCGAGCAGAGCGTGTGGACTGTGGGTCCCCCTCTTGGCTGCTAGCGGTAGTGGCTTGGTTGCTGTTGTTGTGACGACATTTTCCTCACGACGTTTTCAAGTGTTCCTCGTTGCCTGTGCTTGCACGGTGGTTATAGCCGGGCTGTGCCTAGTTTTCGTGGGCGTCGTTGGTCTGGCCTTGGGCAGACCTGTGATTCTGGTGGTTCCTGCTTTGGTGTTCTCTCGGTTTCGTGGTCCCGTTCTTGGGTGCCAGCCCGTGATGGCACCGGCGTGTGTAGCTTCCCTACCTGGCGGTGTGTCCAGGGTCTGGGGTGGTTCTGCTTGTGGGCCCTCGACCTTGTAGAGGTCTGAGGTGGCCGTGCTTGCGGTGAGATGTCGTTCTCACTTGGTTGTTCTGTGGTCTTGGCAGGTGTGCTGAGCACTGCTTCCGCTTTGTGCCTGACTCCGTTGGTTTCTGCAGGAGTCGTGTGTGTGCCACGGCCTTGGTTGGTGGTCGTGGCGTTGTACTGTTCTCTTCCGCTGCTTAGTAGTACCATGCTGTAGGTGTTCCTCGGTTTACAGATTTCTAGTGTAGTTTCCTGTTTTCGGAGTTCCTGCTGCTCTGGCCGGTGAGGGACTGGTAATCCCTACTGGGCCTTGTTCACAAGGCTCACCCCCTACTTCCTTCAGCTAGGGGCTCGTCGTCGCGGGAGCTCGGTGTCGGATGGGTTGCGGAGGCGGCCGTGGCACCGTGTTGTTGTCAGCAGCAGTGAGAGCGAGTGTTGTGAGATCTTGTACCTGAGTGAGCTGAGAGTTGTGTTTTGCAAGTCCTCGGTGTATGCCCCTTAAGGACTGCACCTTTTCTCTCGTACCTGTGCTTTTGCTTGGGACGCGTTGTACAACCCTTTTGTATAATGTACAGATTATTATAGTTATTTGAACTCAGTACATATCTCACTAGACTATGTCTTCTAACCCTTCCGGATCTTCAGATCCGTGGGTGGCGACGCGACCCTCAGGACCCCTGGCGAGGGTCAGGGAGGTCGGGTCGTTACAGTGGTATCAGAGCGAGGAGTCTACTGAGATTTGTAAGGAATTGATAACTATAGCTGTCCCAAGGAAAGGTACTAGTGCGCTGCTGACGCCGTCCGACTAGTGTTAGGCTTGTGCTTTCAAATGTTTTGTAGGTGTGCGGCTTCCCTGCATGATTCGTGCGCGTGTTGCAGGTTGCAGTTGTTGTTGTGCCGTGTGCATGGCGAGCGTGGTCGCTTGGTGTGTTCGTGCTGTAGCGGCGCAGTTGGCTCTGGACTCGCTAGCAGTGGTCTTCCTTGTGTGGAGGACGCTTGCAGGCAAGTCTAGGTGCGTTGCTCCTGTTCGTCTTCGGCGCATTTGAGTGTGTGTGTGCGTCGTGAAGGCTGAGAGAGCCTGCGTGTGGTGTGACCTTCACCGGTGCAGGGTTGTTGCCTGTGGAACCGGTGGAAGGTGTCCCTGCCTTGTTGGCTGCCCCTCTGTTGTTGGGTGTGTGCTGTGGTTGTTGTGTGTTTGGCCTTGTGTGCCTATGCGCTGTGCTCGGGACGTCGAGCTGAGCAGGTGCTTTGTGTGCGGTGTTGCATCGCCGGTTGAGCGCTGCGACACTTGTCTGCGTTTGTTGTCAGCCTGGTGCTGACTGATTGTGAACTCTAGTGAGGTGCTTCTGGAGTTCTTCTCTGTTGGTTCTGGTGGGAGTGAGGTCTCCCTAGGACTGTGCTGTGCACGTTTTTGGTTGTTGTTGTGTTGCCCTCTAGGTTGAGGTGCATCTCTTGGTTGCCCTGTGTTTTGGCAAAGTTTCCCAGAACCGTTTGCTGTTGTCCTAGTGAGGGTTTCTCTCAAGACTGTTCCTCGCTCGTTTCTGCTGTTGTCGTGCCACCTCAGAGTCTGAGGTGCGCTGTTGGTTCGGATGGTGCATTCTGGTAGTTTTTCCCAGAACGGTGCCTTGGTGGTTCTGGTGGGGGTTCTCCCAGGACCGGCTTGCGTTGCTTGCTGCATTGTTCTCTTTAATGGTTTGCGTTGCGTGCCGTTTGGGTGGGCTGCGTTCTGGTGAGGTTCTCCCAGGACGGCTCTTGGCGCTTTTTGGTGGAGGTTCTCCCCAAGGCTGCTTCGTGTTGTTTTGGTTGTCGTTGCTCTCTCTCTCTCTCTCTCTGTGGAGATGAGCTGTCGTTGTTGCCGATTGGGCTGTCTTTGTTACAGTCTGCTTGGGCGTTGTTGGTCAAGGTGTTGTGCCCTTGGCTGTGCGTCTGGCTGCTGCGTTGTCCAGCTTGTCTCGTTAATCGTTTCCTTTCTCGGTTGTGCTGGTGGGACTGTGTGTCCCCGTGGCTCGGATGGTTTGCTTCATTTTTCGTGCCCTGCGTACTCTCGCAGATAGTGGTCTGGCGAGTGTCGTAGGTGTTTGGCTGACTGTGCTTCTTGTGGAAGTGCCAGTCTCGTGTTGTGGTTTGCCCCTCGCGTGTGGAAGAGACTCGTTGCCTGTCTCCTTCCCCTGCTTTCCGTTGGTTGCTCGGGGTGGAGATGCTCCACTGTGGTGTTGTATTGCCAAGGTGCGCATCGTTGCGACCTTCTGGTGGAGTCATCTTCCCTTGAGTTGTTTTTGGGTTGAGCTGGTTGCTCCCCTCATGCTGTCGTTTCCTTGTGGCACCGTGGGTCGGTGGACCTGTTCGTGCTGTTCGTCGCTGTGATTGTTTCTCGCTACCTGCCAGGCTCAATTCGGGGCATTGGGTCCCTGTTGGTTTGGTGCGAGGTAGCATTGTTTTCTTGTTGGGCCGCTCGTGTGAGCGTTATTCCGCTGTGCAATGGTTTTTTGTGATTGGCTTGCTCGTGCAAGCATTATTCTGTTGTATGCCCAGTGGTGCCTCGGCTTGTGCCTTGGAGGCTTTCCACGTCATCGCTTTGGTGTTCGGCCTCTCTATCAGTTGCGATGGAGGTGGTGCTTCTTGCTCTTGCGTGCCAGGGAGTCGTCATGGTTTTCGCTCCCCGTGCGGCGAAGTCGGTGCTCCGTGTTTTGTGTGCTTCTTGGAGCGAACATGGGTGTTGCGCTCTTGAAGAAGTTGTCGGCTTTCCATGTGCTTCTGTTGTGGGTCTCTGGTAGAGAGTCCACTTCGATGGGCCTTGTATCGTCTCGGGCCGTTGGTGCCGCTGTGTGTGCTGCACCTTGAGCGTTTTCTCTGATGCTTCATGTTTCGTGCCTCAAGGGCTAGGGCCGGCGTGGCCTGTTGTGCCCTATCAGGCTTGTTGTTCTTTGTGCGTGGCTTTTGGTAGGTCTCGGGTGGAGAGTCCTTCCTGTTAGCCCGTGGCGTTGTTTCGGCCGCTGGTGCACCTGTGTTGCACTTTGTTTAGTTTTGGTGCTTGTGGTAGCACCGTGTGCTCGTACTAGAGCATTTTGGTTTGTGCCGTCTGGAGCCTGGGTGCATTGTGTTGTACCTTGGGTGGCTCCTGGTGCTTGTGGTAGCACCATGTGTTGTGCCGTGTGTCTGTTCGTGAGATTTGTGCGTCGTTTCCTGAGTTTGCTCAGTGTTGGAGGCATTGAGCTTTCCGCTTCTGGGACACGTGTGATAGCCTGAGTCTTGTGGTTGTACCGTTACCACTGTGGGGTGGCTGCTTTGCCTTGTCTAGGTAGCCCTATCGGTGGTACACCAGGCTTTGGTCGTGACCTGTGTCCAGGTTTCCCCTCTCGCTTTTGGAGCGAGTGTGTTCGGTTGTGGTACCCTGCTTAGGTTTGGGTCCCTCTGAGGTCGGTGTGTTGTTCTCGACCTCTGCGGTTCTTCGGTTCCCATGTGGTTGTGTGCCTTTCTGGCGGTTGGCATGTTGGTGCCCGCGCTAAGCCCTGTGTGCGTGTGGCGGGTGTGCTGCTAACTCTTCGTTGGTTCTCCGTTGTGCGTGGCGTTGGTGAGTCTGGAAGCCGATGGCGGAGTCTCCTGTCGGTTCTTTTGGTGACAGTGAGGCCTGTTGGCTTGCTAGTACTCGACCACGTGGTTTGATGGCGTTGTGAGGTGCTCGACTTTTGGCTTAACCTGTCACGTCCTAATAAAAGGCTATTTATCGGGAGTGACAGAAAAACAGGTACAAAAGTAATATTTCTTTATCCATTCATAACGTCATAACGCGGAAGTTTAATTACATAGATACTCCTCATAACAACTAAGTGAGGAGTAGATCAAAACAAACTTAATTTACATATCTCATTTCACACTACTAAACAAAAGTAGAAACTAGTTGGCTTTGCTTGTCACGTCGGTCCACTCAGCACTCAGACCCTTAAACGTCATCCCCATCTGTATTACCTGAAAATGGTAGGAAATAATGAGCTAACTATCCCAGTAGAATTCAAATTCCATAGTTCAGTTGATAGTTCAAGAATGTATACATGATAACCAAGACAAGGGCAGAATATCAAAGAGAGTCACACCAGATTTCAGGACAGTAAGCTTGATGCAATGACAGTAAAACTCAGATCATGCTCAGATATATAGCTCGAGAATTGATTCACATATCATCTACATAGTACTGGAATTATGATGACCATATTCAGAAAATAGTTGATGCAATGCCAGACATCCAGACATCCTTATCATTCCACGTGGTTCGAAAATGAATTCGGGTGCTCCTCCCAGGACTGGACTAGCCCTATTTGCACAGGCATAAAAATCACCGGGGGTACAAAGACCCAATAATGTCATCTCCATTTATTCACATCTCATAAGGTGTTCAAGCATATGAACTCTCAGGTGTTCAGATTTTATAGACCCAATTACCGTATACCGAAGAATAGACTCAATCGGAGTGCTATTCGTAATTGACAACTTTAGAAACAATTCAAGGAAAGTTAAGGTACTCAAAGTGGATGAACTTTGCAGTAACATGACAGTAAATATCAAGGTAAATGAGAGGGTAACTTCCTTGGCTTTTAGGATGAAGTTTTGGCATAGATTCGGACATGAAAGAGTGCAGAAATCCGAATCAGCATGGTACCTGTCGACAGCCAAGAAGGGGCTGTCGACAGATGAGAGCAGACAGAGTTCAGGTTGTCTGGCTCTGTGTGTATCTGTCGACAGCAGCAAGGGATCTGTCGACAGATCCACACAGTCCAGAAACCTGAAGTTCTGTCAGACGTGCGCCTGTCGACAGATTTGGACCGGCTGTCGACAGGTGGCTGCAGAACTTTTAAAAATGGCTTCAAATCTATCCTAAACACCCTAACTATAGAACTTATGAACCTAAACATGTTTGATACCAAATAGAAGAGTCTAATTAGAGTTCTCATAGGGATTTATAAACCGAACAAACAAGATAAAAGAAGGGGTTTACAATTCAAACTTGACTTGCTTGAAACTAAACATAGTTTAGTACTAGAAGTAGAACCTTGATAGCAATGGTTCCTTGGGAGGATTCTTACAAGATAAACAATAAAACTCCAAGTGTTTCATGGATCTAAATCAAAGCTTGAGATACTTATTAGTTAAGTAAAAGTTCTCTCATAGTTCTATACATATTAGAACTTCTACATGACTCCAGATCATGAACAAAGATCAAAGGTAGAATAGGAATTGAATTCTAAATAGAATCAAGTTGTTCCTTCCCCAAAAAGAGTAATTCTACCATGAACAGAAGGGAAAATAGAGAATCACAAGTACAGTCACTTATTCGTTCATACGAATTCCTTGTGACATATGAACAAAACCCGAACTGAACCATAGAGAGATGAATCCTACCTTGATCAAATAGTTAACCTTTAAGCTTTCCAAACCAGAGAACCTAAGCCAGTAGGAGAAGAGATTCTCCCAACAGTTGACGATGTGCCAGCAATATCCACGCCAAGTTAAGCAGCTACAGTGGTACACAGGAGCAGAGGTGAGAGCAGTTGCAGTTGCAACGGAGTTAGCAACTCCCACAACTCCCCAGCAGTAGTCCTAGGAGCTCCTCCACCACACTTCTAGCAGCCAAGAGCAGGGAAAAGCAAGAACAGAGACAGAAACCAAAGAGTAGAAAGGATCGAACTCAGCAAAGGAAGTGGCTTTTATAAGCCTCAAGACTTCCTCATGCAGAGGCACGTCGGCCATGAGGTGTCATGGTAAAAACTCTTTGGTTTTTATCCCAACACGTAGCTCATGCAAGGCTTCCCAAGCTCACACATAGTTATCCTCCATGATTACCTTACCCTTAAGTGTGCTGGCCTTCCCAGGCTCCACACGTAAGCTCCCGTAAATATCCCAGAAAATGGTTACCGTAAATAATCCATAATTCAACTGATCCAATCTTCACTATGTAAACCCATCAAATGGTGTCCATTGGTAATGAAATTTTAACCATAGACTAATATAATGGTTTTACAAATTATGGTAATTTTTATTCAATTTTTAGAATTTATTTTACAGTAGGTGAAAAATCACCCGAAAAATAGTCGCGTCGACTTAATCTCGAAATCCGTACGTCGAAAAATTTGGATAATTACATATTTGACTTCTCCACATTTTTATGGAAATTATGATGTTCTCAGATTTTTATTTCGTAGTCGTTTTCCGGTGTCGCCCTGTGGGAGCGCGCACTTCGATGTACGACACTGGGGTAATGTTCATTACCACTAATTATACCTATCCTCTAATTATCACAATTTAATAACATTCCTAAGGTATTTTAACCAATTTATTTCTATTTTCTTAACACCTTGAATTTCTGGGGCGTTACAACTCTCCCCTACTAAAAGAAATTTGGTCCTCCAAATTTAATAACATGCAGATGTAGTTACTAACCTGTAAACAACTCTGGATACTTGTCCTTGATGGCATCTTCGAATTCCCATGTTGCTTCTTCTTGTCCTCGCTTATTCCATTGAATCTTTAATAAAGGAACTTCCTTGTTCCGAAGTTGCTTGATTTTTCGATCGATGATCTGTACTGGTCTTTCTTCATATGCCAAATTTCCTTGTACATCCAAATCTTGGAATCCAATAATGTGTTCCGGATCATACACATATTTCTTAACATTGATACATGAAAAATATCATGAACATTGGATTATTGTGGTGGGAGTGTCAATTGGTATGTCATTTCACCAACTCTCTTCAGTATTTCAAAAGGTCCAATGTATCTTGGACTCAATTTTCCCTTGATACCAAATCTTTTAATTCCTCTTCGGGGTGACACTTTAAGAAACACATGCTCTCCTGGCTGAAATTCTAACTCTCTTCTACGTCGATCGGCATAACTTTTCTGTCGATCTTGAGCAGCTTTCATCCGATCTTGTACCAATTTGATAACTTCCGTCATCTCTTGGATCATTTCTGGTCCAAGAATATGCGTTTCTTTTAATTCGACCCAACACAATGGTGATCTACATTGTCGACCATACAAGGCTTCAAATGGTGCCATTCGAATAGTAGACTGGTAACTATTGTTATATGCAAATTCCATAATTGCTAGATGAGTGTTCCAGTCATTTCCGAACTCTAATACACAAGCACGGCACATATCCTCAACAATTTGATTCACCCGTTCGGTCTGTCCATCTGTTTGAGGATGAAATGCGGTACTAAATTTTAATTTTGTTCCCAAAGCATCCTGTAATTCTCTCCAAAAATGCGAAGTAAATCTTGCATCTCGGTCAGAAACTATGTTCTTTGGAATTCCATGCAAACGTACAATTTCTTTCATATATAATGCTGCCAAAATATTAACAGACCATCTTATCTTTATTGCTAAGAAATGAGCTGATTTGGTAAGTCTGTCAATGATTACCCAAATATCATCAAATCCACTCCGTGTTTTGGGTAATCCCACAATAAATCCATACCAATGCTATCCCATTTCCACTCTGGTATCTCAAGTGGTTTTAATTTTTCTGTAGGTTTCTGGTGTTCTGCCTTAATTTTCTGACATGTCAAACATTTTGCAATAAATTCCCCAATATCCTTCTTCATGTTGTACCACCAGAAATACTTCTTCAAATCCTGAGACATTTTGACAGCTCCGGGATGAATAGTGTAGTGAGACCGATGAGCTTCTTCTAAGATCTGTTTCTTGATTTTGGGATTATCCGGTACACACAATCTGTCCCGGAATCGAAGATTTCCATGAAAATCTTCATTAAAATTAGGTTTAGAAGCCAATCTTTCTCTGATAGCTACCAATATAGGATCATTGTCCTGCTGCTCATTAATTTGCTTTAGCAAATCTGACTGCACTACCAAATTTCTAATCACCATTCTTTCTCCTTGTGTTTCAACTTTCAAGCTCAATGTGGAAAATTCTTCTAACAATTTCCATTCCCTTACTTGCAACCGAAACATCTTGGCTATAGGATTTCTGCTAAGTGCGTCAGCCACAGTGTTTCCTTTTCCCGGATGGTATTCAATCTTGAAATCATAGTCTTTGATACATTCCATCCATCTCCTTTGTCTCATGTTCAGTTCTTTTTGTGAAAATAAATACTTGAGACTCTTATGATCGGAGTACACTATGAATTGGTTATCATACAAGTAGTGTCTCCAAAGCTTAAGAGCAAAGATCACAGCAACCAATTCTAAATCGTGTACTGGGTAGTTTTTCTCGTGAGTCTTCAACTGTCTTGATGCATAGGCAATTACTCTTCTATCTTGCATCAATACACATCCCAATCCAATGTTGGAAGCATCGATATAAACCTCAAATATTTTTCCTTCCACCGGCAAAGCTAGAATTGGTGCAGATGACAGACATTCTTTTAATAATTGGAATGCTTCCTCACAATTCTCATTCCAAATAAAAGCAGTTCCTTTTCTAGTCAACTGTGTAAGAGGTGAGGCAATTCTAGAAAAATCTTTGACAAATCGCCGGTAGTAACTGGCCATGCCCAGAAAACTTCTTACTTCAGTGAGATTCTTAGGTTGCTTCCATTTCTGTATGGTTTCAATCTTTGAAGAGTCTACTGATAGACCTTCTTTAGAAATAATGTGTCCTAAGAACATTACTTCTTTCAACCAAAATTCACACTTGCTAAACTTTACATATAACATATTGTCTCGTAACAATTGCAAAGTGATCCGCAGATGAGTTTCATGCTCCTTTATACTATTGGAGTAGATCAGTATATCATCGATGAATACAACCACAAACTGATCTAAATAAGATCTGAAAACATCATTCATCAAACACATAAATGCAGCCGGTGCATTGGTCAATCCAAACGGCATCACTACAAATTCATAATGTCCATATCTTGTTCGAAAAGCCGTTTTATAAATATCTGATTCTTGAATTTTAAGCTGATGATATCCAGATCTTAAATCAATCTTGGAAAAACACTGAGCTCCAGACAATTGATCAAATAGATCATCAATTCTCGGCAGTGGGTACTTATTCTTTATAGTCAATTGATTTAACTGCCGATAATCTATACACAACTGCATAGATCCATCTTTCTTTTTAACAAACAGTACTGGAGCACCCCAAGGTGAGGTACTGGGTCTAATGAATCCCTTCTCTATCAATTCCAACAATTGTCTTTTCAGTTCTTTCAGTTCTTCTATTGACATTCTGTAGGGTGTTCTAGAAATTGGTGTAGCTCCTGGTTCCAACTCAATTGAAAAATTCACCTCTCTACTAGGTGGTACGCCAGGTAGCTCTTCAGGGAAAACATCAAGAAATTCTCTTACTACCGGAATGTCTTCCAATCCCGCAATATTCTGATTTAATAGGGTCACAGAAGCCAAATACCCTTGACAACCCTTTTGTACTAATTTACAAGCTTTCACTGCTGAAATTATTGGTATTCTCTTGGTTTGGGGTTTATCAAAACTTATAGAATAATTTTCCTCTCCTAGGAAAGTCACTTGTCTCAATTGGCAATCTAGATTTGCATGGTATTTTGATAGCCAATCAACCCCAAGGATTACATCATAATTCCATATTTCTAAACATATCAGATCACCAGGTAAATCATGTCCTTTGACAATAATCTGGCTAGCAGGGTAATATTCTTTAAGCTTTTTACCTTCACTTAAAGGAGTTGCAACCTCAAGTTGTGTGGTTAATGGAACTGACTTTATATCCAACAATTTAGCAAACTCATAGCTAATGAAAGAGTGCGTAGCTCCAGAATCAAATAACACAAATGCAGGTTTTGAGTTTACTAATAAAGTACCTTCAATCAATCCGCCTTCCTGCGGGGATTCAGGTTCCACATCCTGAATGGCTTGTAGTCTTCCTTGCTTTACTTGGGGGTTCTTATTTGTTGGTGTTGTCTTAGCCATCGGGCAGTCCGGAATTCGGTGTTGAGTGCTACCACACCGAAAACATGCGCCCAATTTACGCCAACAATTCTCAACCTTATGCCCAACACGATGGCAATGCTTACAAACATCCTTACTCCCTACTGGAGCTTTGCCTGCCTTCTTAGCAGCTTGCTGAACCTTCGGGGCATTCCCCGACTCATACTTCCTTTTTCGATCTGAAGACCCTTCTCCAGATTTCCCTCTAATCTTATCCACAGTTTCGTTCGCAGCTTCTAATGCCAAGGCTCTCTTTACCATTTCTGAATAGGTAGTAATCAGATGAGGAGTTAACTGCGTAATAAAATTAGGACGCAGTCCATTCATAAACCTCTTAGCCTTTAGCTTCTCCGTGGATATAAGATGAGGAGCATATTTTGACAACCGGGCAAATTGAGCCTCATACTCGGATACCGACATTCTTAGTTGCTTTAACCCAGCAAATTCATTCGCTTTCTTCTCCTGAACCACCTCAGAGAAATATTGCTCATTAAACAGTTCCACAAACTCTTCCCAACTGACTTGATTTGAATCTTCCATGGTAGCTTCCACAGTTTCCCACCAAGCACGAGCATCCCGATCCAATTGGAATGTAGTGAGACGAACCTTTTCTTCTTCAGTACACTTAATCATTCTGAATATTCTTTCAATGTCTTTTAGCCAATTCTCAGCTTCATCTGGATCCGTACTTCCTACGAATCTCGGAGGGTCCAGGCTTCGGAAATCCTTGAACAAGCTTGTCCCATTGTGACTGTTATTTCTAGCTACTACCTTCATTACACGGGTCAAATCATGCATAGAACTTTCCATCTTCCTCAAACTAGCATCACCACCATCCATGATTAAATCAAAAGGAATCTGAAACATTCAGTAATACATTCATTAATTTCACAAACATCTCAATCTTGCATTCATCACATACACAATTCAATTTCACATAACACACCATCTATATTATCAAGTCAAATATTTACATTGTAATACATCCCCATGTATCCATAAAATATATCACAACCTTCTCCTACCAAGTTTACCATATATACAAAACTCCAACCTCCACTAACCTCTCACTCCACATACATATGGGAGTTACATATATACAATCAGTGTTTACACAAAAAGAGAGGTATACAAAAAGATGAGTGGTCTAAGTCTTCTTCTAGTTTCGGGTCAGATCTATAACGGTTTCCATTGGCGGTACTTGCTGCTCTACTTCGGCCCCATGGTACAGCTCTCTAGCTGCATCAGTCAATGCCTCCCAATGATCTTCAACTTGGTGGAGCAACAGATCTTGTCCCAACTTTAAGTTATCCAGATTGATCATAACTTGACTCATAATTTCTAAGGAAGCACATGGATTGCCTGCCATGAAAGCACCTGCAGTCAAGTCGAGCACCTCTTCCTTAATTTGCAGGTGGGCTTCTCGCTGCGCTTGGGCATACAATTCTATATCCTGACGTAGCAATTCCATGGCAGTAACCAACCTTTCTTGGGCATTCATGTCCATTCTGAAATGATTAACAGGTTAAGCATTTACATGATTACAAAAATCATGCTAACTAATCCCATGTTTCTACCCCAACTCACTGGTTTCCCTAGGTTTATCGAACTAATGCTCTGATACCAAATTTATCTGTGACGTCCTAATAAAAGGCTATTTATCGGGAGTGACAGAAAAACAGGTACAAAAGTAATATTTCTTTATCCATTCATAACGTCATAATGCGGAAGTTTAATTACATAGATACTCCTCATAACAACTAAGTGAGGAGTAGATCAAAACAAACTTAATTTACATATCTCATTTCACACTACTAAACAAAAGTAGAAACTAGTTGGCTTTGCTTGTCACGTCAGACCACTCAGCACTCAGACCCTTAAATGTCATCCCCATCTGTATTACCTGAAAATGGTAGGAAATAATGAGCTAACTAGCCCAGTAGAATTCAAATTTCATAGTTCAGTTGATAGTTCAAGAATGTATACATGATAACCAAGACAAGGGCAGAATATCAAAGAGAGTCACACCAGATTTCAGGACAGTAAGCTTGATGCAATGACAGTAAAACTCAGATCATGCTCAGATATATAGCTCGAGAATTGATTCACATATCATCTACATAGTACTGGAATTATGATGACCATATTCAGAAAATAGTTGATGCAATGCTAGACATCCAGACATCCTTATCATTCCACGTGGTCCGAAAATGAATTCGGGTGCTCCTCCCAGGACTGGACTAGCCCTATTTGCACAGGCATAAAAATCACCAGGGGTACAAAGACCCAATAATGTCATCTCCATTTATTCACATCTCATAAGGTGTTCAAGCATATGAACTCTCAGGTGTTCAGATTTTATAGACCCAATTACCGTATACCGAAGAATAGACTCAATCGGAGTGCTATTCGTAATTGACAACTTTAGAAACAATTCAAGGAAAGTTAAGGTACTAAAAGTGGATGAACTTTGCAGTAACATGACAGTAAATATCAAGGTAAATGAGAGGGTAACTTCCTTGGCTTTTAGGATGAAGTTTTGGCATGGATTCGGACATGAAAGAGTGCAGAAATCCGAATCAGCATGGTACCTGTCGACAGCCAAGAAGGGGCTGTCGACAGATGAGAGCAGACAGAGTTCAGGTTGTCTGGCTCTGTGTGTATCTGTCGACAGCAGCAAGGGATCTGTCGACAAATCCACACAGTCCAGAAATCTGAAGTTCTGTCAGACGTGCGCCTGTCGACAGATTTGGACCGGCTGTCGACAGGTGGCTGCAGAACTTTTAAAAATGGCTTCAAATCTATCCTAAACACCCTAACTATAGAACTTATGAACCTAAACATGTTTGATACCAAATAGAAGAGTCTAATTAGAGTTCTCATAGGGATTTATAAACCGAACAAACAAGATAAAAGAAGGGGTTTACAATTCAAACTTGACTTACTTGAAACTAAACATAGTTTAGTACTAGAAGTAGAACCTTGATAGCAATGGTTCCTTGGGAGGATTCTTACAAGATAAACACTAAAACTCCAAGTGTTTCATGGATCTAAATCAAAGCTTGAGATACTTATTAGTTAAGTAAAAGTTCTCTCATAGTTCTATACATATTAGAACTTCTACATGACTCCAGATCATGAACAAAAATCAAAGGTAGAATAGGAATTGAATTCTAAATAGAATCAAGTTGTTCCTTCCCCAAAAAGAGTAATTCTACCATGAACAAAAGGGAAAACAGAGAATCACAAGTACAGTCACTTATTCGTTCATACGAATTCCTTGTGACATATGAACAAAACCCGAACTGAACCATAGAGAGATGAATCCTACCTTGATCAAATAGTTAACCTTTAAGCTTTCCAAACCAGAGAACCTAAGCCAGTAGGAGAAGAGATTCTCCCAATAGTTGACGATGTGCCAGCAATATCCACGCCAAGTTAAGCAGCTACAGTGGTACACAAGAGCAGAGGTGAGAGCAGTTGCAGTTGCAACGGAGTTAGCAACTCCCACAACTCCCCAGCAGTAGTCCTAGGAGCTCCTCCACCACACTTCTAGCAGCCAAGAGCAGGGAAAAGCAAGAACAGAGACAGAAACCAAAGAGTATAAAGGATCGAACTCAGCAGAGGAAGTGGCTTTTATAAGCCTCAAGACTTCCTCATGCAGAGGCACGTCGGCCATGAGGTGTCATGGTAAAAACTCTTTGGTTTTTACCCCAACACGTAGCTCATGCAAGGCTTCCCAAGCTCACACGTAGTTATCCTCCATGATTACCTTACCCTTAAGTGTGCTGGCCTTTCCCAGGCTCCACACGTAAGCTCCCGTAAATATCCCAGAAAATGGTTACCGTAAATAATCCATAATTCAACTGATCCAATCTTCACTATGTAAACCCATCCAAATGGTGTCCATTGGTAATGAAATTTTAACCATAGACTAATATAATGGTTTTACAAATTATGGTAATTTTTATTCAATTTTTAGAATTTATTTTACAGTAGGTGAAAAATCACCCGAAAAATAGTCGCGTCGACTTAATCTCGAAATCCGTACGTCAAAAAATTCGGATAATTACATATTTGACTTCTCCACATTTTTCTGGAAATTATGATGTTCTCAGATTTTTATTTCGTTGTCGTTTTCGGTGTCGCCCTGTGGGAGCACGCACTTCGATGTACGACACTGGGGTAATGTTCATTACCACTAATTATACCTATCCTCTAATTATCACAATTTAATAACATTCCTAAGGTATTTTAACCAATTTATTTATATTTTCTTAACACCTTGAATTTCTGGGGCGTTACATAACCTCAGACGTCTTCCGTGTTTCCGTCGCGGTGTGCCACGTTGTGGAGTGTGTGACTCCCAGTTTTGTGGCTCCGCGTGCATTTGGTATCCTTGTAGGACCATGAGGAAGGCCCGGGTGAGACCTAGTGGTGACAATGGATGCCATTTTTGCGTTGAGGGTTCTTCGCGTGCGTTTGCTATCCCTGTTGGAATGCAAGGAAGGTCTGGGTGAGACTTAGTGGTGACGGTGGACGCTGTTTCATGTGTTGAGAATTCCCCGCGAGTGTGTCCTCGCTCTGGTTTGTGTTTCTCGCGTGGCTTCTCGGTTGGGTGGGTGACCGGTGCTAGCTGCTGCTAGTAGCGTGAGGCTATTTCCCTGAGTGTTGTGCTTGGGCCTCAAGTGTTTCTTATGCGGTTGTCAACAACTGTATACTCTGTTAGGTTTCGCTGGCGATCGAGTGAGTTGCTGACCGGCGATTTTTGTGTTGTTGTCGGCAACTGCGTCCTCTGTCGGGTTTTTCTGACGATAGAGAGGGTTGCTGATTGGTTGGTCCCAACAGCGAGGTCTGTTGGTGGCTGCAGCCTTGTAGTTTTTTGCTGGCGTTTTCCGCTGTTCGGGCCAGATTTGGCATCGCTCGGCACCTGTGGAGTTGTCGTTCCGTTTGGGCGCCCCACGTATGGCTGGAGCGAGCCATTAGTTTTCGGTTATGTTCTCCACCCGTGTGTTTGGAGCCCGTTGGGTGAGCCGTTGGTTTTCTGGCTTCGTGTGCTTCGCTCGTGTTTGGTTGTGCGATTGTTGCCATGAGGAAGTCGTGTTGGGACTTAGTGGCTTTTTCGCGCTGGTCTTACGTTTGCTCCCTGTGCTTCATTTTGTGCCTCGGGATCTTTTAGGCTTGTCCCAATTTCGAGGACAAAATTGTTTTAAGGGGGGTAGAATGTAAGACCCGATTTCCCAGCTTCCGTCCGGTGTCATGGGATGACTGGCCACTGACGTGTCCAGGCTGGGTGATGCGTTAGTGTCGCGTCGGGGGTGCCCAACGCGACAGCCATCCGTGTCGCGGCGAGCTTGTGGGTCGCGTGTTGGTCGCGCCCTGGTTCTTCATCGCGTCTTGCTGTCGCGCCCGGTCAACGGGTCGCGACAGTGTTTTGTCGTGTTGCACTGTCCAGTCGTCTGACGCCTGTCAGTGGCAGGTGTGTCAGTACGGCTTGTCGCGTTGTCGCGGCGCTCGTGGGGGGCGCGTTCTTGTCGCGGTCCGTAGACTCGTCTCGTTAAGGTTGTTAACGCGACGGGGCGGTCCGTCGCGTTCTGGGTGCCGGGCGCTTAAGGCGCATGCCGGCTACCCCTTCCCCCTCTCTCTTCTTCTTCCCTTCTCCCTCTCCCTCCGGCGACCTCTTCCTCCCCTCTTCTCCCCTTTGTGTGTTTCAGGCAAGGAGGAGGGCCGTGCATGGTGTCCCGACATCGTGGAGCGTGCGTGGAGCGAGGAGGAGGTGTTCATTCCGATGTGAAGGGCCCCTCGTGGGTTCGTTCTTCGTGAAAGGTAGGGATTTCTTGTACCCTCTCCCATCCGGGTGGATCGGGAGCCCTCGGGGTTTTGTAGATAGCTTTACTGCTTTCCCCATGCTCCCCTCCCCCATGTGTGCATGTGTGTGGTTCGTGGGCGACCCTGGGATTGAGGATCCTGTTGGTCTGCCGCCTTGCTGGTGTCACGACCGCACGGTGCGTCACGACATCAGTAGAGGCGTCGCCCCGGTCGGGCGCGACCTTATCGCGGTGCACTTGGCGGTCGTGATTAGGGTCACTGTCGCGACCTAGTTTCCCGTCGCGACAGGGTGGCTGTCGCGACGCGCTGCCCCATCGCATCAGGGTTCGTGTCGCGGCGCCCTTCCCCGTCGTGATGGTATCGCGACGGCCTGTGGGGGCGCGACAGTGCCTGTGGGTGCCTCGGGTATTTCCGTGGCCCAGTTGTGTGTCGGCGTGTTCCCCAGAGCAAGCTTTGCCCTTAGGACCTTCTTGTAGGGAATGCGGCAGGTTGCCTCCCTGCGTTCAGTGACCGAAGGTGACACCTTCGTGGCCGTGTCCTGGCAGCGGTGCCAGGAGGGTTGCGTCTGTCTAATAATCGATTGACTGGCAGTCAATCGATTATTAGCAGAGCGGCGGGTTTCCGTACTATCCAGTGGTGTTCCGAGGTTTTGGCTCGCTCGTGCATGTTTGCTTGGCCGACGACCCTTTTGAGGGTCCGTGCGTGCCTCTCGCTTGTTGGGCTTGTAGTGTGCTATAAGCCAGCGGTTCGACATGGTTCTTGTTGTGCTGCTTCGCCTATTCGCCTGATGCTTGGCACTTGAGGGCACGTCCCGTTCAGAGGTTGTCTCCGTTTCCTAGGACCCCCATCCTTAGGAGCCCGTTGAGGGAGGTATCTGGGCTACGAGTGTGCTCGAGTTGGCAGCCCACGTGAGCAGACTCTAGAGCTGAGGGGAAAACGAGGTTTGGACAGCGACGCTGAGTCGTTTGTAGAGCTCTCTTGTCTAGGTCTGGGACGCCAAGGGGTTCGGAGTGCTTTCCTGGCGCAGACCAGACAGTCCCTTGTCTCACTGCCTCTCTCTGCGTTGGTTCCGGAGCCACGTAGTGGTGTCAGGCGTGAGGCCGCAGCTTGGCCAGGCTACGGTGTTGCGTGTGTTGTGTGTTCTGTGGCGGCTCTGTCTCGCCCTTGCGCGGGGGCGGAGGCAGGAGCTAGGCTAGAGAGCAGAGCGTGTAGACTGCGGGTCCCCCTCTTGGCTGCTAGCTGTGGTGGCTTGGTTGCTGTTGTTGTGACAGCGTTTTCCTCACGACGTTTTCAAGTGTTCCTCATTGCCCGAGCTTGCACGGTGGTTATAGCCGGGATGTGCCTAGTTTCCGTGGGCGTCGTTGGTCTGGCCTTGGGTAGACCCATGCTTCTGGTGGTTCCCGCTTCAGTGTTCTCTCGGTTCCGTGGTCCCGTTCTTGGGTGCCAGCCCGTGATGGCACCGGCATGTGTAGCTTCCCTACCTGGCGGTGTGTCCGAGGTCTGGGGTGGTTCTGCTTGTGGGACCTCGACCTTGTAGAGGTCTGAGGTGGCCGTGCTTGCGGTGAGACGTCGTTCTCACTTGGTTGTTCTGTGGTCTTGGCAGGTGTGCTGAGCACTGCTTCCGCTTTGTGCCCGACTCCATTGGTTTCTGCGGGAGTCGTGTGTGCCACGGCCTTGGTTGGTGGTCGTGGCGTTGTATTGTTCTCTTCCGCTTCTTAGTAGTACCATGCTGTAGGTGTTCCTTGCTTTACAGCTTTCTAGTGTAGTTTCCTATTTTTGGAGTTCCTGCTGCTCTGGCCGGTGAGGGATTGGTAATCCCTACTGGGCCTTGTTTGCGAGGCTCACTCCCCTACTTCCTTCAGCTAGGGGCTCGTCGTCGCGGGAGCTCGGTGTCGGACGGGTTGCGGAGGCGGCCGTGGCGCCGTGTTGTTGTCAGCAGCAGTGAGAGTGAGTGTTGTGAGCTCTTGTACCCGAGTGAGTTGAGAGTTGTGTTTTGCAAGTCCTCGGGGTATGCCCCTTAAGGACTGCACCTTTTCTCTCGTACCTGTGCTTTTGCTTGGGATGCGTTGTACAACCCTTTTGTATAATGTACGGATTATTATAGTTATTTGAACTCAGTACATATCTCACTAGACTATGTCTTCTAACCCTTCCGGATCTTCGGATCCGTGGGTGACGAGGAGACCCTCAGGACCCTTGGCGAGGGTCAGGGAGGTCGGGTCATTACATAGCAATCCCAGAGGGGGGTGAATGGGATTCTTAAAATTTGATTATCTAAACTTGTCAACAAAAATGTTCAACATAAAACACTTCATTTGACTGTTAGTGTTAGTAATATAGAAAAGATAACAATTACAAACAGGCAATCACACGACACAAGGATTTTATCCTGGTTCGGACCACCTCTCCAAAGGAGTCCTACGTCCAGACCCTAAGCAACAATTCAGGATTTTACTACCCAAGGGTACAGTCCCCCTCAAGGACACTTACACATCCAGCTGCAGCTGGCCTTCTCTTCACAACCCGAAGAGGAAAACAACACCTTGATTCACAGATCTTCCTTCACCACGAAGGGAACACTCTCCACCTATTTCCAAACAGGTCTTCTCTTCACACACGAAGAGGAACTTCTCAGGAAAGTAAGAAAACATGCGAAATGCCCCTAAACCAAGCTTATAGCAAACGCTTGATCTGAGGCAGTGACTGAGAGAGAAAGATCTACAATAATGAAATCTCTCAGATCACAAGAGCTCTCCAAAACTAACAATAATGAGGCACTGGAGAGCAAGAGCTACAAGGTTGGAGTGAAATGCAAGAAGCTCTTTTTGCTAAGACTCTATTCTTCCAGATTTTTTGTTAATATTTTGAATCCTTCAAAAGTTGTGTTTCCAGGAGTCTTCAGTCTTGTATATATATCTTCTCTTGCTGAATTAGCCGTTTAGATGACCGTTGTCTCTAGGCTTTAGTGAACGTTAGACTACATGGTTCTCCTTATTCTTCAACAGGTATGTTGCAGTCAAGAGTCCTTTATGTTCCATGCACGCAAGGAGAAGATCCTTCTTGATATCCTTCAGCTTCCACTTTGTTCAACATTGTATTGGGTTGTGCTGTCAGAGACCTGCACACAATAAATGCTAAATCATAGACAGCTACGCTGTCTCTTGTTGTCAGTCAACGTTAGAATCCATGTAGTAAGACATTTCACCAAAATGGAAATGGCATTCTACTATATATAAAAAAATGTTTCATATAGAAGCATGATAATAGAGGATATCCAGATATGCATCGTGCAGAGAAATGTACAGTCATATTAAATGCATGGATATTAGAGAAACACGCGGAAGGACTTTGACTTTCAAAATATTTGAGACATGTTTGAATGTCAAGTCATTGTAGTCCATGAAATCGTTATGAGTACGACTTATGAAATCGTTGTGTGAATAAGTCGTTGTTTATGTAAATCGTTATTCATCCATAAACAAATCGATGTGAACACAAGTCGTTATACAATCATAATCAAATCATTGTAGAGACAAATCGTTATGACAGTATAAGCAAGTCGTTACAAGCAAGTCGTTGTGAGCAAATCGTTATAACCGAATCATTGTGAATGAATAGTTATAACAAAATCGTTGTGAATGAATCGTTATAACCAAATCGTTGCGAGCAAATCATTGTTTCACTTATCAAGTCGATGTAGTGATCAAATCGTTGTTTGCTATATCGAATCGTTACGGCGACCAAGTCGTTGTGTAACTTATCGAATCGTTACGGCGACCAAGTCGTTATGTAACTTATTGAATCGTTGTGGTGACCAAGTCGATGTGAAACTTATCAAATCGATGTGAAAGTAAATCGTTGTTCTCACTTACCAAATCGTTGTGAGCGCAAATCGTTGTTCTCACTTACCAAATCGTTGTGAGCACAAATCGTTGTTCTCACTTAACAAATCGTTGTGAGAGCAAGTCGTTGTTCTCACTTAAAAAATCCATGTGAGATCAAATCGTTGTTCTCACTTATCAAACCTTTGTGAGAGCAAGTCGTCGTTCTCACTTAGCAAATTGTTGTGAGATCAAATCGTTGTTCTCACTTACCAAATCGTTGTGAGCGTAAATCATTGTTCTCACTTATCAAATCGTTATATCACATAGGAAGTCGATGTGTACTTAGAAAAATTACATGCTTTGAACTTTAAATGCTGCAATGTAAGAATACTTACAGGTTTTGCTTGATTTTGCCTGATTTATTTCCTGTGACTAAGCTTCATAAAACCATGTTAGATAATACTTTATTGAAGTTTTGTTAATCACCAAAATAGGCATATAATTTATGAAATTATATGGGGATGAACTGATCATCAATCTCCCCCTTTTTGGTGATGACAAAACATAACATAAACATAAAGGTTCTGAAATAAATCTAGGTACCATTGCGGAAATAGAAATGAGGAATGTATTTCAGAATGGTTATTTTTCTCCTCTTTTTGTCATTAAGTAAAAGATACCATAATGAGACAAAGAAAGAGAGAAAAGATAAATATGAGAGCAAACGAAAGTATTTGTATTACTCTTGAGAGGGTACAGGAAGGTAGAAGGCATGAGACATAATAGATGCATGGTGAGAAATGACCTCCCAAGCCTTAAGTTCCTACTCTTCAAAATACTACCTAAAAACACCGCAGGCGACGGAGTAGGAAGGTCCCATGACAGGAACCATCCTCTGGATATGAAGAACCCGCTGCTCTTCTAAGAACATGTCATAGCGATCTCTATCAAAGGAAACTTTATAAAAACTAGTTTTCCCAAAACTGGCGCACGAGAGGAACTGATCAATGGAGATGGGATAAAAGATCTGCTTCTACTTCAGTTCTATTCTCATGGCAACATAAACCTTGTATCTCTCAACCTAGATAGCAAATGGAACTCGAACAAGGTGAATGGAGTTCATGTCGAGGAATTTAGCAGCTGAAATAGGAAGCTTATTGTCTCTGGTTTGAGAGGCGTTGAGATCTTCAAGTTGCTGAGCAGACAGAGGGTAAAATCTGGCCCATTCTACTGGAGACAACCTCTCACATTCAGACAAGAGAGGGGCAAGAACATCTGAATTTATATGGCTCTGAAGGTATTCTCTGAACAAAAATATATGAAAGGCAACGAGATTTCCCTTTTGCACATGTATTCTCCCCATGACTCTGGAAAAGCGCTAAAAAATGATGGAGCCAACATCGGAGTCCATAATCAGAGAATGAAGAGGAGGGAGAAATACGACATCAGGCAACTGCAAAGTGGCAAAATCCACTTGAATGGAGGAGGTGGCAGCCACATGAGATCTAAGATTATATATAGCTTGCCAAAATTGGCCAAGCTGAACTTCAGGCAGATTATTTAGATAGCGGTAGTCGTTGAACATCTGAAAATGCCTGATCAACTTAATCTCCTTCTGAACAAAGGGAGCCCAGGTGTCTTTGTGAAGAATCTGGAACCACTCAGAGAGAGTCAAGGAGTGATCCCAGGGAGGGAATCTGGCTGACCTGGCAAGCAGAAATTTATTGTAGAGTGTCTTGTGGCCCCGAGCCCATTGCTCTTCGGATTTGGCTTCAGCCATTGAAAAGATTTTAGATTTTTCAGCTTTGGAAAGAGAGGTGAAAGGGAGAATGACATTGAGATGGTCGGTTAGATTTAGGTGAGGAAGTCCCAAAATGGTGGCAAAGGTGGTTTTCTGAAGGAATTCACGGTAGAGGGGCTTGTTTTTATTTTCGACAGTAAGAGAAAACCAAAGGAGTGGAAAACAGGGTTTAGAAGAAATGGAATGAGTGGAAGTAAGTCTTCTTTTCTTAGGGACAGGGCTAGAAGAGCTTGTCCTATGAATGTGAGGGCAAGCTTTCAAAACTGAGTGGAGAATAGCTTCTTCAAATTCATCTTTAATGGCCCTGAGGAAGGGGGCATCAATTTGAGCACTTTCAGGAATAATAGTTATAAAAGAGGGAGGAGTAGGAGAATGAAGGAAGGAGTGAGATGTAGAAGGAGGAATATCGGATGGTCCAGAGGAAGAGGAACCAGAGGAGGAGGCTCCAGCTGATGAGGAGGCTGGAGGAACCTCAGAAGGAGGAAGAGGAGGAATGTGAGTGGAGGAGACAGAAGATGAGGAGGACTGGGAAGGAAATGGTGTAGGAGATGAAATGTTTCTAAGAAGGGGTTGTTTGAAGGTGGTAGGTGCTGGAGGTGCTATGGAGGAGGATGGTGGAGAAGTAGGAGGATGAAGGAAGGAGTGAGATGTAGAAGGAGTAGGAGGATGAAGGAAGGAGTGAGATGTAGAAGGAGGAATATCGGATGGTCCAGATGAAGAGGAACTAGAGGAGGAGGCTCCAGCTGATGAGGAGGCTGGAGGAACCTCAGAAGGAGGAAGAGGAGGAATGTGAGTGGAGGAGACAGGAGATGAGGAGGACTGGGAAGGAAATGGTGTAGGAGATGAAATGTTTCTAAGAAGGGGTTGTTTGAAGGTGGTAGGTACTGGAGGTGCTGTGGAGGAGGATGGTGGAGAAGGAGGAGCTGGAGTTGGAAGAGGAGAAGGACTAGGGGGCTCAGGGACTACAGCCTGGTCTTCTGCTCTGAAAGGTGCAGCCTCTGAATTCACTGGCCTGAGTGGCCCAGACACATCCTCTGCTGGCCCTGATGGCCCAGACTTCTCTGCATCAGCTGGCACTGAAATTGCCACTTCTTCAACAACTTTCGACCCGGATGGCCCTACTGATTCTTCAGAATTTGGCCCTCAACGGATGGCCCTTGTTCTGCCACAACGAATGGCCCTGAAGGCCCAAATTTCTCAACATTCACTGGCCCTGATGGTCGGATATCTTCAGCTGATTGCCTTGGCCCTAATGGCTCTGAGCCGCTGGCAGGAGGTGCAGGAGAAGGAGTTGGAGGGGCAAAAGTGGATTGCGCCCTCAACAGGTCTGAAAGAGCAGCTATTGAATCTTTGATGCTGCTTAGCTCACTTCTTACCCACCTGACGGCATTTATGACCATGCCCATTTCTTTGGCTGTAGTGCTCTGGCTTATAAAAATAGAGGCAATATCAGATTGCACAGAGCAAAGAATTTTACCTTGTTTATCCAGTCTGTCAATGATGGGCTTCATATTGATCTTCATTTTCTTCTTCCTCAGCCTCTGATGTGGCTTCCTGGTGAGGAGAGGGATCTCAGGACCTACCTCTTTCCCCTTTTCACTTGCCCTAGCAACGGGCTCCACATTTTCAACATTTTCTTCATCAGAGGTGCTCTCCATGACACCTTCTTGAAATTGATCAATTGGGGGGTTAGCAATGTGCTCCCCCTGAAGCTCTGCTTCCTTCTCAGAAACATGCTCCCTCTGACTGGGAGCATCCTCCATCAAGATATCCTCATTGTGGCATGATGCCACAACCTCTGCAACTTGATCACCACCCATTTAGGGCTCCACTTGAGTGCTGGTGATAGAATCCAACACACCTCGAAGAACTGATGCTACCATTGAGGTGGGGGTGACAACCTCTTCAACTTGCCCAACGGGCTCAATATGCTCCAGAGGAATGTCCTCAATTCTGCTTCCAGTGGCTGCAAGATCTTCAACACTGATCTCTGTTGCTGCTGCTGCTGCTTGTTCCTCTTGGACTACTGGCATCTCTTCCCTGACATCTGCTTGCTGATCCTGAACTGCTGGTGCTGCTGCTGCTTCTGCCTGAGCTGCCTCCTCTTGGACTTCTTGGGCTTCGCTGATGATAGCTTCACCCTCTGCTACTGAAGTTTTGGTCCAGACTCCAGCAATAAGAGAAAATCCACTCTTCTTAAGATTCCTGGACCGAATAGCCTGGCCCATCTTCTCAGAGACTTCACCATTTAAACTGATGCCATGGTGCAGGAAAATCTTGGTTAATAAATAGGCATAAGGAAGAGACACATTCAACTTGCTTTTCTTGTCCCAAATCATTCCATAGCAAGCTTCATTCGCTCCATGATAACTTCTGCCAAGTTTATACCTTGGTTCTGGATGGCCTAGAACATCATATCAAAGTCCGCCTTGGTGTAGGTGGAGAAGGTGACACTCCTGGGCACCAAAATTTGACACACAATGAAATGCAGGATCCTGTTGAAGGCGTTCAACTGGTTGATATCTATCTTTCCATCCTTCAGCTTGAACTTAGGACCAACTATTCCCAATCCCTTAGCTTGAATGTCGACACTATCTACCCCGCTGTGACCGGAAGTAGAAACTCCAAAAAGGGATTCCAACAACCCATAAGTGATACTAATCTGGGTTCCTTTGACCATGAATGTCAAAGACCTATCTGCCTCTGATTTCAGACAAACATAAAAAGCTTTCACCAAGTCCGGATAACTTGCCTCTGTAAAGGTTGCCAACTGCAACCACTTCATTCTTTGCATCGCTGCCACTATGCTATGCATGCCATTCTTCTCTAAATCAGCTACATCCACTGCCTTGTTGCCGCACAACTTCATCTTCATGGAGGTGAACCTTTCTTGCTGCTCTACGGTGAGGAAAGCAGCCCCATAGCCCCCGACGGTGCCGAAAACTCCAAAAACGGCCATGGATTCGAACAGAAAAAGGTTCTGGACGATCGTGAAGAGGATTGGAGCAAAATCCCTCAAGAAATTTTTCGCAGGAAGGGAGGGATGTTTTGAAATCTCACAGAGTCGATGCCGGAGTCGATAGGGTTTTTCGTCTCTAGTGAGTCGAAAGAGATGAAAGAGGGAGATGAATCGTTATGACACAGATTTGTGGGATTTAAGAGATAAAGATAAAGTGCCTTTTGAAGGGACAACGCCATAAATGCAGAAAACGACAAACGGAGATAGGTTCGAGATGAATAAATACTTTTAAATTAGCGAACCGTCAAAGATATGTATGAAGAAAATGACTTATTAAAGAATTTGCTTAATTTTAGGGGAGAGAATAATTGTTATTATGAAATTATTGTTATTTCAGTTGTATACAGATAAATCTATCACAATTTACATATGCCTAGTTCCCTTCTAAGAGACGTAAATCTCTCTTCAGGTAAGGCCTTTGTGAATATATCTGCTAACTGATTTTGAATATCTATAAAGGAAATATTTATATTCCCATTAGCTACATGATCTCTAATGAAATGATATCTGACCTCTATATGCTTTGTCCTTGAGCACTGAACTGGATTTTTGGTGAGATTTATTGCACTGGTGTTGTCGCACAGCAAATGAATTGTCTTAATGTGCAGTCTATAATCCTCAAGTTGCTATTTAATCCATAAGAGTTGTGTACAACAGCTTCCAGCAGCCACGTACTCAGCTTCAGTTGTTGACAGTGCTACTGAATTTTGCTTCTTTGAGGACCATGAAATTAGACATCCTGCAAGAAATTGACAACATCCACTGGTGCTTTTTCTATCTATTTTACATCCAGCATAGTCAGCATCAGAATATCCCACTAAATTTACTTCACATGATTTTGGATACCACAATCTTAGATCATGAGTTTTAGCTAATATCTAAAAATTCTTTTGACAGATATTAGATGAGATTCTTTAGGATCAGCTTGATATCTAGCACACATGTACACTAAATAGAATGTCTGGTCTACTAGCAGTTAAATAGAGTAAAGAACCTATCATATCTCTGTAGAGCTTTTGGTCTACTTTCTTACCATTCTTGTCACTATCTAGCCTTGTCGATGTGCTCATTGATGTTGACAGTGGCTTGGGGTTTTCAAATCCAAACTTCTTTAGTAGTTCTTTGGTGTACTTGGCTTGACAAATATGTATTCCTTCTATTCCTTGCTTGATTTGCAATCCGAGGAAGTAGTTGAGCTTCTCCCATCATGCTCATTTCAAATTCTCCCTGCATAAGATTTTCAAAATACTTGCAAAGAGATTCATCAGTAGAACCAAATTATATCATCTACATAAATTTGTACAAGTAGTATATTATTGACCTTTGTCTTAATAAATAATGTGCTATCTACTTTTTCTCTGATGAAACTATGGTTTAATAAAAATGCACTTAATCTCTCATACCATGCTCTAGGTGCTTGCTTTAAACCATACAAAGCTTTATGCAACTTAAAAACATGATTTAGATAATCTATATCATCAAAACTAGGAGGTTGTTCTACATAGACTTTCTCCTTTATATATCCATTTAGAAAAGTGGATTTTACATCCATTTGAAATAGTTTAAAATCCAATGCTAATGCATAAGCAAGTAAAATCCTAATTGCCTCTAGTCTAGCCACCGGTGCATAGGTTTCATCGAAATCTATGCCTTCCTCTTGGGAATAGCCTTGAGCTACCAGTCTGGCCTTATTTCTAGTGATCACACCAGCTTCATCCAATTTGTTCCTTAACACCAATTTGGTGCCAATCACAGGATGATTTGATGGTCTCAGAACAAGTGACCACACTTGGTTTCCCTTGAACTGATTAAGTTCATCTTGCATGGCTAATATCCAAGATTCATCAGATAGTGCTTCATTGACTGTCTTAGGCTCTATTTGGGATACAAAAGCTAAGTAATCACAGGGAATTACGTTACCTCTAGTTCTTACCCCAACCGATGGATCCCCAATGATGTTATCTAACGGGTGATCCTTTTTGTATCTCCATTCCTTTGGAAGATCATTATGGAATATTTCTCTTTGTTGTAGTTCTTCCAAGAGTGGATCTTCCTTGTCCTAGATGGATGTATCCTTTAATTTCTTGGACAAGTCATCTGTATCATCATTATCACTATCTACTTCCATTCTCAGGGAAGGGTTAGTTTCATCAAAAATAACATGCACAGTTTGCTCAATTAATAAACTTTGTTTATTAAATACTCTATAGCCTTTGGGTTTAGAAGCATACCCCATAAATATACCTTGATCGGATTTGGAGTCTAGCTTACTAATATCCCTTTTTTCCATTATTGTGGATGAAGCATAGACATCCGAAGGTTCTGAAGTGACTGATCTTTGGTTTTTTCTGCTTGAATAACTCGTATGCTGTCTTCTTCAAGATTGACCTGATCATTACTCTATTGATTATGTAGCAAGCTGTGTTGATGGCTTCGGCCTAGAAGTACCTTGGTAGGTTGTATTCCGATAGCATAGTTCTGGCCATGTCCAATAAAGTTCTGTTCTTTCTCTCAGCAACTCCATTTTGTTGTGGTGTCCTTGGTGCTGAGAAATTGTGCTCTATTCCTTGATCATCACAGAACTCAGCAAATCTTTCATTCTAAAACTCTCCACCATGATCTGATCGAATACCAGTTATGCTGTATTTCTTATCCTTCTGAACTTTCTTACTGAAGCTAACAAAGCTATCGAAAGTGTCATCTTTATGTTCCAAGAATGATACCCATGTGAATCTTGAATAGTCATCCACTATTACGAATCCAAAGTTCTTTCCCCCAAGACTAGTAGTTCTCGTTGGCCCAAATAGATACATATGTAGTAGTTCCAATGGTTTTGAAGTTGTTACAACTGTCTTTGACTTGAAAGATGATTTAGTGTGCTTTCCTTTTGCACACGGTTCACAGATGTCATCCATTCTTGTGCTTACTTTGGGCAGTCCTTCTACTAGATTTCTCTTGATTAGCTTTTTGATTCCATCCAAGCTGCAGTGGCCCAATCTTCTGTGCCACATCTAAACTGAATGATGTTTGCTTGCTGCAAGGCACACATCCTGATCTTTCAATTCTTCCAAATGAAGTACATAGAGATTCTTCTCTCTGCAGGCTTCAAGTACTGTTAAACCATCTTTCATGATACTGCATCTTGACTCTTGAAACTTGATTTGATGGCCTTTGTCGCACAGCTGGCTGATACTGATTAGATTATGCTTGAGTCCTTTTACGCATAGAACATCCTCTATGAGAGTTCTGCCTTGACTGCCAACTGATCCGCAGCCAATTACTGTCCCTTTTCCATTGTCGCCATACATTACTGTGCCTTCTTCAGCTTCAAGGTGGGAGAACATCTTTCTATTCCCTGTCATGTGCCTTGAGCACCTGCTGTCCGGGTACCACTTAGATGCTCGAAGGTTTCCCTGTAATGAAAACACTAAACTATAGGTACCTAAGTTCTTTTGGGTCCTTACTGGTTAGTTTCCTAATTTTTCCTTTTAATTATCCATTTTATGTGTTTAGTTGGACTTGTTATTTTAATGTGACCTAATTTGTTATAGTGGCTACAACAAGATGTTTTACTTATTTTTTTAGTTTGACTATGTTTAAAGTCAGACTTGTATGTAGTGTTTTGTTCGGCTACAAGCTTAGGTGTTGGATATATTTTAGGATGCAATATTGTTTCCTCATTATCAGGAGGGATGTATCCTAAGCCATACTGCTTTTTCCCTGATCTTCTAGCTCCTTTTAGTATTAATGTGGATTTACCATTTGCAATTTTTCTAATGTACTAGATAAATATTCATTTTATTTTGTTAATGTGTTAATTTCCTGTTTTAGCTTACTTACAATTTCCTGGCTTTCCAGATTAGCTATCTGATCATTTTTACTTTTTAAATCTTCACATAATAATTCATTCCTTCTTTTTAGCTCAGAAACTTGTTTTTCTAACTGTTCATTTTTAGATTTTAAATCTGAGTTAGTAATTTCTATACAAGCATGATTTTTCTTACTTATTTTTAATAGTTTGCATACACCTTTGTATTTACTATACAACTCATTAAACACATCCTCTAAACTATCAGAGTCAGATTCGTTGCAGGAATTGAATGATGAGTCAGAGGTTATCTTATCCTCGATGTTGGCCATGAATGCCAGGTTGGCATTTTCTTCTTCTTCACTCGAGCTTGACTCACTGTCTGAGTCGCTGTCGTTGTCCCATGCTGCTGCCATGGCTTTCTTATTATATTTTCCGAATTTTCTAGAGTTGTCTTTCTTTCTGAATTCAGTCTTTTTCAGCTTTGGACACTCGGCCTTGATGTGTCCAGGCTTCTTGCACTCATAACAGATAGATTCAGCTTTCTTTGAATCCTTGACTTCTGGTTTCTTGAAGTCTTTTCCTTTCTTAGATTATCTCCTTCCAGACTGGTATTTCTTCTTAGCTAGTATTCTTTGCAGTCTTCTGGAGAGGAAAGCTTCTTCATATTCACTGCTTCCCGTGCTCTTATTGTTATCTGATTCTTCACCAGATGTCTCTTCTGCGGCCTTGAGAGCGTTGCTTTGCTTCTTTCTGCTGGACGACTCTCCTAACCTTTCCATGTTGATCTCGTGGGCCATGAGTGACCCAATAAACTTTTCTGGAGACATTCTTCTTAAATCATTGGCTTCCTCTATGGCTGTTACTTTAGGAGTCCATGATGTTCGTAGAGATCTCAAGATTTTTCTTACCATGTCTCCCATTTCGTAATTCTTTCAAAGTCCAGCCAAGCCATTTGTAATGTTGGTGAATCTGCTATACATTTGTGTGATTGTTTCACCTGACTGCATCTGAAGCCGTTCATACTGAGCTACTAAAATATCTATTCTGGTTTCCTTCACTTTATCTGTGCCTTCATAGGTGATCCTCAATTTTTCCCACATCTCCATAGCGGATTTGCAGGCTGATATCTTGTTGAACTCCTTCTTACTAAGAGCGCAACATAGTATGCTCTTCGCTTTGCAATTGAGAGAGATCTTTTTCTTGTCGTTTTCTATCCACTTATCTTTCTCGTTAGTGACTAGAAGGTCTCCTTCTTCTATAATTGACCAAATTTGATAATCAAGCCCTTGAAGGAAGAATTCCATTCTGGTCTTCCAGTAGGTGTAGTCTTCACCATCGAACAATGGTGGTCTGTTGACGGACTGACCCTCGAAATGACCTTGAGCTGCCATTTAATCTTTTCACTTCAGATCGTTAAATCTTCTTTGTCGAAGAGACTTGGCTCTGATACCACTTGTTGCCCAGCTAGCAAGCCCAGAGGGGGGGGGGGGTGAATGAGATTCTTAAATTTTGATTATCTAAACCTGTCAACAAAAACGTTCAACACAAAACACTTCGTTTGATTGTTAGTGTTAATAATAAAGAAAAGATAACAATCACAAACAGGCAATCACACGACACAAGGATTTTATCCTGGTTCGGACCTCCTCTCCAAAGGAGTCCTACGTTCATACCCTGAGCAACAACTCAGGATTTCACTACCCAAGGGTACAGTCCCCCTCAAGGACACTTACATATCCAGTTGTATCTGGCCTTCTCTTCACAACCCGAATAGGAAAACAACACCCTGATTCACAGGTCTTCCTTCAACACGAAGGGAACACTCTCCACCTATTTCCAAACAGGTCTTCTCTTCACACACGAAGAGGAACTTCTCAAGAAAGTGAGAAAACATGCGAAATGCCCCTAGACCAAGCTTATAGCAAACGCTTGATCTGAGGTAGTGACTGAGAGAGAAAGATCTACAATAATGAAATCTCTCAGATCCCAAGGGCTCTCCAAAACTAACAACAATGAGGCACTGGAGAGCAAGAGCTACAAGGTTGGAGTGAAATGCAAGAAGCTCTTTTTTGCTAAGACTCTATTCTTCCAGATTTTTCGTTGAGATTTTGAATCCTTCAAAAGTTGTGCTTCCAGGAGTCTTCAGTCTTGTATATATATCTTCTCTTGCTGAATTAGTCGTTTAGATGACCGTTGTCTCTAGGCTTTAGTGAACGTTAGACTGCATGGTTCTCCTTATTCTTCAACAGATATGTTGCAGTCAACAGTCCTTTACGTTCCATGCACGCAAGGAGAAGATCCTTCTTGATATCCTTCAGCTTACACTTTGTCCAACGTTGTATTGGGTTGTGCTGTCAGAGACCTGCACACAATAAATGCTAAATCATTGACAGCTACGCTGTCTCTTGTTTTCAGTCAACGTTAGAATCCATGTAGTAAGACATTTCACCAAAATGGAAATGACATTCTGCTATATAAAAAAAATGTTTCATATAGAAGCCTGATAATAGAGGATATCCAGATATGCATCGTGTAGAGAAATGTACAGTCACATTAAATGCATGGATATTAGAGAAACACGCAGGAGGACTTTGACTTTCAAAATATTTGAGACATGTTTGAATGTCAAGTCGTTGTAGTCCATGAAATCGTTATGAGTACGACTTATGAAATCGTTGTATGAATAAGTCGTTGTTTATGTAAATCGTTATTCATCCATAAACAAATCGATGTGAACACAAGTCGTTATACAATCATAATCAAATCGTTGTAGAGACAAATCGTTATGAGAGTATAAGCAAGTCGTTATAAGCAAGTCGTTGTGAGCAAATCGTTATAACCGAATCGTTGTGAATGAATCATTATAACAAATCGTTGTGAATGAATCGTTATAACCAAATCATTGTTTCACTTATCAAGTCGATGTAGTGATCAAATCGTTGTTTGCTATATTGAATCGTTATGGCGACCAAGTCGTTGTGTAACTTATCGAATTGTTACGGCGACCAAGTCGTTATGTAACTTATCGAATCGTTGTGGTGACCAAGTCGATGTGAAACTTATCAAATCGATGTGAAAGCAAATCGTTGTTCTCACTTACCAAATCTTTGTGAGCGCAAATCGTTGTTCTCACTTAACAAATCGTTGTGAGAGCAAGTCGTTGTTCTCACTTAGCAAATCGTTGTGAGATCAAATCGTTGTTCTCACTTATCAAACCGTTGTGAGATCAAGTCGTTGTTCTCACTTAGCAAATCATTGTGAGATCAAATCGTTGTTCTCACTTACCAAATCGTTGTGAGCGCAAATCGTTGTTCACTCTTATCAAATCGTTATATCACATAGGAAGTCGATGTGTACTTCGAAAAATTACACACTTTGAACTTTAAATGCTACAGTGTAAGAATACTTACAGGTTTTGCTTGATTTTGCCTGATTTATTTCCTGTGACTAAGCTTCATAAAACCATGTTAGAGAATACTTTATTGAAGTTTTGTTAATCACTAAAATAGGCATATCAATTATGAAATTATATGGGGATGAACTGATCATCAATACTCAGTATAGGCCGGTTATTTTAAGACTGTTAGCCACGTGTTTAACGACACATTTGAGGGCTATCATGCACTAAAATTTAAGCGGCGCATAGTTTGATGCTATCGGATCATGCCAGAATGAAAGTAAAACACAACAGTCTATGTAGTCACATTTTAGGTAATCGCAAAAGGTCAGCCGGTCGCGATACCATCCTCTAAAGTGCGACGTCTGGATTGGCCGTGCTTTAGGGTTCAACCTGAAAACTGTAAAAAAAATGATGTAGTCATGCATGTTTGGCCTATAACTCAAGATCTAGTGCTCTTTGGACAAAACTATGAACATGAAAGTTGTAGACGATGAAGCGTAGAAAAGAACTATACTTTTGGGTTGACTCGATTTGATCTTAGGATGCGTGAAACATGTTATGAACACTAAAATCCCAACCTTGCATGATGTTTGGAAAACACTAAATATTCATAGCATGCTCAATCAAAATTAGTCAAAACAGGTGCATATGAAAGTAGACATGAAGAGATTTAACATGGTATATGGTTTGTTAAGATTTGGCCCGAGAATACCTACCTTTTAGTGCTCCAAAGAAGGGTCTTTTGCAGGTCGATGCAAAATGCTGGTTGGGGAAGAAAGCTCTGGTTGGGGCAATCTCCACCTCCTTTGGTACTCTAGCTAGTCTCCACACGACCCCAACTAGTTGCTAACTCGTCCCAAGGGGTTTATGACAAGTATTTATAGATTTAGGGTGGTTTAGGAGTCCTAATGTGTCTACAAAAGGGGGTTGTGGTTTTAGCTTGATCCCTTCCAAGTTTTGAGGACTCTCATCCCAATTGGAGGAGGAAAGCCTTTAGGAAACATTATATTATGGTTGGGCACGAATTTTGGTTAATATGACAGTCTAATTGTCTTAGATTTTGCCATAATTGCCCTTCCTAAATTATGCCCAATTTGAGCTATAAATTTCCATGATTTTTTCTAACTTGAATTTATTTGTGGCCCAAAAGACATCCTTTGGTCCATTTCTTTCATTGGGTTGTCAATACTCATTGTTTGGAGTCCATCTATAATTTTTATTTTATTTTTTGGCTCCCTTAAATACATGTGATAATGATTTTTCGACTTATTCCCTAATTACGATAATCAGTCTCAAAATGCCTTACACTTATCCAATCAGATTTTTCTTTGCACGAATTTCTTCGTCGGTCATTGGAATTTTTAAATATGTTTTTGTACATACGATAATAGCACGTACGTTTTATTATTTCGATAATTTATCATATTCAATTTATTTTTTAATTTTTCAATTATTGAATTTTCAGGGTGCTACACAGAATGAGAAATCGAGTCTTAAACAAACTGAACGAATCGAGTCTTAGACTCTGACTCAATGAAGAATCGAGTCCTAATAAGAATTGAGTCTTAGAAGGAATCAAGTCTCAAAGTCTTAATGAAGAATCGACTCTCAAGACTCAACAAAATGAATTGACTCTTCAGTTACATTTAAAAGAATCGAGTCTTGTTGGCACCCAAAAAATACCAATGACTATAAGACAAAATACAAATACTGCACAAGGCGAAGATCTGCATGTTAGTGATAAGTCAAGTGACTTGCGATCATGTAATAAGTTGGAAGCCCACAGTCATGAAGTTGAAGCTCTGGAAATGGAGCAGTTTATGCCCAGATGCTAGAAATGCCAGAAAGCTCAAGGTGTTGAAGACCCCGATGCTGGATCAAGTATGGCGTCAGATCATCACTGACGTCAGATCATTTAGCGCCAAATCAAGACTGGCATTGGATCATCACTAGCACCAGATCATCTGTTGCCGTATCAAGTCTGGCCCTGGGTGATCTCCAACATCTCACACCCGACACCGGCACCAAGTCTTTAACGCTAGATCATTATGGTGCACTGGATCATGCTTATATTTCCTCTATAAATAGGACCCCAAGGGTCTATGTAGGCATATGAAGAAGAGAGAAGAGGGGGAGATGTTGCCACTTTGGTGTCTCAAAGTCTTCTAAGAACTTGGAGCAACTTCTCTATTGGGGATTCCTTGAGGGCTTTTGTAAGGGAAGGGAGGGGAAGGTAGGTTATGTCATGCTTTTCTCCTATTTAACTCTAAGTTTCTCCCATCAATAAAGAGCTTTTCATATGAAGATAGCCTTTTGTGCCCCATATTTATGTGTTATATGCCCATCTTTTCTCTCCTCAACCTCTTCTTCTTGAGTTTTTCCTTTCATTTAGGTTTCTTTTTTTGAACCTAAATGAGACTTATTGACATGGGATTTGCTCAAATGATTATGGCCCCATGATCTTATTGGTCCAACATGGCTTGCATAGGCTCTCTTTTTACCTTCATGTCTTGTTCATATAGCTTGTATACTTTTAACTTACTTTTTGATAAGGGGTCAAGGTTTGCCCATTAAGTGGGTATGACCTTTGTGCTCCCATGATCATACATATACATAATAGATAATTTCAATAAGCATGCATGTATAGAGCTTTTCTCTTGGTGACATAGTTTCTCATCTCCCTCTCTTCATATTTGTTTTGATCCGGAAGTAAGGTTTGTTCACTTAATGGGTATGACCTTCACATCCCATAATCATATAAAAATTCCCCACGGCCCTATCTTCTGGGCACTAGCTTCATGAGAATGGTCTTTCAGTTTATTTACTTTATGCAACGTATGTTTATATTCAAATAGCATGTTCATCCTCTCTCTACTTCTATGGGCTACTTGGCCATTCTTTTACCTTTGTATATCTCCGGATCAATGGCAATGCCCCCCGCTACTTGGAGCGTGCATCAAGCCAAAAGAGGGAGATCTCTCTTGACCAATGAGGGATGTCGTATCCATATGGTTAAAAACTGTGGCTTTCATTCCCGTGGGAAATGGGGATAAACCATGGGGATTATGCAAGAGCATTGACCTTGTATGTTATGTGCCTCTCATTCTCCGAGGCCTACATCCACAACCATTCATTCACAATGCCCCATGTCCCCATCTTTCGAGCACTGGCTTCATGAGAATGGTATTTCAGTTTATTTATTTTATGCAACATATGTTTATGTTCAAATGCGCATGTTCATCCTCTCTCTACATCCATGGGCTACTTGGCCATTCTTTTACCTTCGTATATCTCCAGAACAATGGCAATGCCCCCCCTACTTGGAGCGTGCACCAAGCCAAAAGAGGGAGATCTCTCTTGACCAATGAGGGGTGTCGTATTTGTATTCGTATGGTTATGAGCTGTGGCTTTCATCCCTGTGGAAATGGGGATAAACCATGGGGATTATGCAAGAGCATGGACCATGTATGTTACGTTCCTATAATTCTTCGAGGCCTACAGCCACAACCGTTTATTTCACACCGCTTGATTTTAGACATTTACCATGATGGTTTTTTTCCGGATCGAGGGCATGAGTCCTAAGCTAAGGGCAGATGCTTGACCTCCAAAATGTTGGATCCGTCCAACAAGTTTGGGTCTCCAAGGGCCCTCCCAGCCTCTCACTTAGACACATACCTGGCCAAGATTGGGACATTATCAAAGAAACCATGCACTATATAACTTTGGGTGTCATGTCAAAGCATCTAGATATCTTGGCCCCCCTTGAAGGCAAGTCATCGAGAGAATAATATCTAGATCACCTTTAGGTGCGTTGCTAGACACGTATCCCATTCGTTGGGGTCATCACTTCTGAGTCTATGAATGGTGACCTACTTGCACTCTCCAACAAGTCTCGGGGAAAAATGGGAGATGTTGTTGAAATATTGTTAGATTTTTTATTTAATTAATATTATATGTTTGATAAAACAAGTAAATAATGACAAAGAAAATGATAATGACCACAATAAATTCAACCTCCTCGGTGTGACCGAGTGACAGGCTCGAACTATTTTGATGCCCATGGGGCCGACCAAGGACCCGCCTTGACATGATGTCAATTGGGCGATGAAGATGACATATTTATAAATTAAGGCATTAAGTAAATAAATGTAAAAGGGGGAATGTTTAAATAAAGGACTCAACAATTAGTTTTATTTAATATAAAATATGCCAAAATATCAACATTAAATAAACTCTAACAAGAAAAGAAGATTAATAATAAATCATAATGATAATAAGAAAATAAATAAATAAATAAATAACATATATATATATATTTCTCAATAACAACATAATAATGATAAGGCAAAATAATATCCCCAAGCAAGTAAAATTCAAATCTAAATGAACAATATAAAGAGAAACAAAAATAAATGAGAATAAATAAATGAATAATAATAAGGAAATAAAGTGAAAGATAAAAAATCCAAGCCACATGAAAATAAATCAAATATGTTCAAACCTTATCACACAATAAATCCAAGTCAAATAAAGTAAATCATGATAAATAATTATGGACGTCGTTTCATGTTCGGTCTTGGACCGAACGGGCCTCCACTGAGAATAGAGGGAAGGGATGGTCGCCGGTGCGGATGAAGGCCTGCAAAAGCTCAAAAAGGATCAGGGAGGCCCGGTTGAAGAACCAGGGAGAACCCTCCAATGCCTAAGTCAGGTCAGACTGCAAAGGAGGCAGGAATGGAAGGTTCTCTGGTGTGTGCTCGTGCGTGGGTGAACGTGTGGGAAAGGTTACGTATCTTGGCATGAGGATTACCTGTGCCTTTTATAGGCAAGGGAGATGAAGGGTCCAGACACAATCTCCTTCAATGATGATCGAAGGGACGCGTCGATTGGAGTCCCTAGGTTGGGAGTTTTCTGTTTGAGGTGCCTGTTAGGATTCTCCATCATTAATGCCCCTAACCATGAGGCACGTGCCGCGCCGTCGTATTAACTACCGTTGGTAGGCGAAGAGCCGCTCAGGGCCGCAGACTAAAGGGGTGCCGTGCAGAGACCTGCTCGGCCCAGACTGCGCGGTGCTTGGTGCTTGGTAATCTTGCTCGATGTTCGGTGCCTCAGGCGACAGGCTATAGGGGGTTCGAACAGGAGACCTATGGTCTGCCCAAAAGGTCACGTCCTGCTCGAACAAGTTGTGAGGTGTCCGGGGACTACCCTTGGGGCCCTTAGGTGCCTATCGGTCAAAGCGTGTTCGGAAGCGAATGGCTGAACCTGAGGACACGTGGCTTGATGACTAGAGCCTAGCCATCTAGATGGGCTATGATGAGCCTATAGGCCTAAGAGGCTGAAAATAGCCTCTACACTTGCCCCCCACCCTCTCAAGTCTGCTCGAACGCGATCAAGAGCACTTGAGAGGGGAGATGTCTGCTTGACGTCACCCTCACATTAAATGCGATACCGACCGCAGTGGTGCATACGGTCTCTTGGCGACGCCGTTTCATGATGGCAGAGGAGACGTGTCACGTTCTGGATCCAAAACGGCCCATTTGAACGAGCCATTGGGAGCGGGCGAACCGTCAATTCCACCCTTCGAATTTTGCGCCTCTCCTTCCTTATAAGGAAGGGGTGAGGGGCATGCTTTCTTGCTTCAGAAAGAGTTTGCCTCTGCCTCTGCTTCTGTTCTCTTGCTCCCCCTGCATCTTCTTCTCCAGCTCTTCGTCTTCCCCACCACTTGCTAGCAGTGATGTCGCAGTGAGAGGGCAAGGTAGTTGCCGTGGCCGGAGGGAGCGAAGCAAAGCCGGCAACAACGAAAGGGCCGAAGTATCAGTTCTTCGAAGACCTCTGGGAACGCTACCACATCGGCGAGGAGTACAATATCGTCTTGGCTCGTGAAGACCAATCGTACCTTCTGGACAAGCCTGGCTGCTTCGCGCTCTCTTTAGACCTCCTAGAGGCAGGATTCCAGCTACCGTTGCTGAAGGTGGTGAGGAACCTACTGAGTGTATGGAAGATTTCACCCATCCAGTTGACACCCAACTTGTGGAGGACGATCTGCATCTTTTGCATCGTCTGCGAGTTGCGAGGAGTGCGAGCCACAACAGACATCTTCCAGGGGCACTTCAGCCTCACGTCTTCGCTGCAGTAGGGGAACAACATGTTGTATACCAAGCATAGGCCGAACAGGATGCGGATCAACTTTTCTGAAAAATACTCGAACAACAAGGGTTGGATGAACCGCGTCTTCTTTATCGGCTGTCGCTAAGGGGTTGGAGCGCCCGAGTGGGGATTCCCTACTCGGATCCATGACCCACTGAAGAAGGATGTTGTGCCCCTCTTGGTTCGAGAGGAGACGAAGGCCTCAGAGATCTTGAACACGGTGCTTGTGGAGCACGCGGAAGACTACCTGATGGAGTTCTAGCTCTTCAAGCACGGGCTTAGCCGAGCATGGGGTGAGTATTCAACTTCGATTTTGCCCTTTTTGATTCGCTAGGGGATTGTCTTCTGAGCCTTTCTCTTTTTGTGCAATGTTGCCGAGCTAGCCACCAGCCGGGACCAGGAGGACATGGCCCTCTATGCCGAACAGATAACTGTCAACTCATACTTGACGTATCTTGGCGAGGGCACACCCCTGGCTGCAACCGGAGTAGGCCGACCTCCCATCAGCAGGCGTCCCACCAAGGAGCGACCTCTGAAGATCAGTCTTTGGAGGGAGTCTACCTCTCTGATGGCAGTGAGGGGCATACAGCAGGAGGCTGAGGAGGAGGCCGAAGAAGAGGAAGATGTTGCCCCCAGCTTCAACTCCGTAAGAAGAGGAGGCTGGTGAAGGCGGCCGAACAGGAGAGGCAGAGGGCCTCAGTCGTGACGAAACCCCTGTCAGTCGAGAGGATGTTGTCTGAGCTAGGGCTCATCAGCGAGGATGTGGTCGTCATCAGCGACCCATCAGATGGAGGCTCCCTCGAGGAGCAGGTCGGGGCACTGGCACCCCTTGGCCCCGTCGGGGGTCAAGAACAGGAGACGACCGCGGTGGGAGCATCAAACATTGCAGTGGTGGATGGGGAGACTGCCCCCGCGGAGGTGCCCGTAGGGAACGCCCCAAGCGCAGCGGCAGCGGTGGTGTCCACACCCGGGCTGGTGTTTGCGCCTGTGCCGACCTCGGGGGTGTCAACAGTGGGGGCCACCACGGAGCTGGCGCCAGAGCATAGGACGACTGCCAAGACCGCCGTGGTGGTGCCCATGGGGGAGCGCGCTTCTGTGGCTGTTGATGAACAATTAGCATAGCGCGGTGTGGCAAGGTCCCCTCGAGGAGAGACTGAAGGAGATACCAAGGATGCAGAGGTTTTGACCAGCAATGAGGCTATCGGTCAAGCAGCTGAGGAGCTCGTGCCTGCCATTGGGAGGGCAGTAGCGAGGTCAGGGTCCGAAGAGGACCGGGCGCCGTTGTCGAGAGTGCTCTCGGTAAGGACTTATGCTCAGCCGATGGAGGCCGAACTAGAGGCGACTCTAGACCATCTCTGAGCGGGTCCTTCAACCCGAGCCTTGCTCCCCTGTCCCACCACTGAGCAGCTCGAGGTGCTCGTGCGGTGCCAGGGTCTGAGCTCAGAGGAGACCCCGAAGCGGTCTGAGGAGCAGGGCCGGAGGGAGAGCCACTCGAAAGATGATGCCAACCTGGACATCAATGAACTAGTCGACGGCATTTCATGGTCGGTGGAGCGGCTGCGAAAGTTGGCGTCGCGAGCGCAGGATCAGCGGCATCTTTGGGGTGCCGAGGTCACGTTTTTGGTGGAATGTGAGGAGCACCACCTCCGACGGGAGGCCGAGCTGCGGAGGGAGAATGACAACCTCCAGATTGTGCTCAAGGCCTCAGAGTGGGAGCTTTCCATCACCAAGGCGAAGAAGACCACCCTCACAGAAGTCCTCTATAAGGCCGAGGCTCGCGGGTGTTGGATCTCTGATTTTGATGTTGCTTAAGTATGATTCATAAATATGTGGAAATCATGATTATCATATTTCACTTATATCTCACACTGTTTTTCCATGTGTAGCTAAAATAAAAGATCAAACAATGCCCAGTGGTGTCGACACAGTGCACTTGTGTGTCGACACTAGCTGACTGTCCCAGAAGTCCATTTCTAAGTTAGTAGCTGGTGTGTCGACATATAGTTGTGTAGTGTCGACACAGTTTAGATGATTTTCTAGATCTAAGATGCCAAGACTCGTGGATGATTTTGGTAGGGGCTTTTTAAGCGGGAATTTTTGTGCCCCCAAATCCCAAGATATTTTGTGGACTCATGGGACTATAAATGCTCCTTATCCACTTGGCTTTTGGCGCAACACACATCTGCTCTTCCAGTCTCCAAAGTTTTCTATGCGATTTCAGAAGAAGGCTTCATCCTGGTGAATTTCTTCCAGATCTGAAGGAACTGAAGCCTCGAGCATCTTGGATGATCCATCTGAAGAAGGAATTCAAGTCCTCAGAGTCTTCTTCCTAGAGCTAAAGCAGAAGAGTTGGTCTCCCTTCTTGAAGCAGAAATAGGGAGCTTCGAATCAGACATCTCCAACCTAGGTTTCAACTGTTTTGTCTGGTTCCTCATCTCAAACTCATTCTATAGTGTGTGTTTTGTGAAATTGGTGCAATCCTTCTGCCCAATTTTGTGTGTGTGTGGTTGGATCTGAGATTTCTGCATATCAGAGAGTGTGTGGTGATTTGTGACTTTTTTGAACAGGCAAGATAAGCCACAATTGTGTGTGTGTGTGGATGGTGGATGTAGGATACACTATTGTGTAATCCGAACCACCTTAAATCTCTTTGTCTTTGTGGTTTGATTGCATCCTGCGTTAGATGCTTGATAGGCTCGTTAGTATTTCACCATCTAACTTGTCTAAGTTGTTCAGAATTGTCATTGAACTTTAGATTTTACTCTTAATTCAATCTCTTTAAGATCCTAATCAAAGTGATTTTTAAAATTCAGTGAAATCTATTCAACCCCCCCCTTCTAGATTTCTTCATAGTAGTTTTTTCTCAACATTTCAGCGGGGTCGCCGAGTATAAGGCCGGGCCGAAGTTCTGGGAAGACCTGGAATAGTACAGCGTGGCCTGTTACAAGGTTGAGCTCGAGGTCGGTGAGGACCGGGGATGAAGGTTGGCCACCATGGAATACGCATGCGAAGCGTTCGAAGCCGCTCTCCTGGAATGTCGATGACTGTAATGTCGCGCAATTTTCGGATCCTCGTGGATCCTTGTTTAGTGGGTTTGGTGGCCAAAGTGTGGCCCATTAGCCTGTGTTTCAGGTGTTTGCACAAATTGTGAGGCTTGGTGGGCCGGCAGTTGGGCCCAAAGCGCTCACATGTCTTGTGCCTGTGAACGCGACAAGGGGTCACGTCGCGTTCTGAACACGACGGCCCTGGGGGTCGCGTTCACGTTGCCGCTGTTTAGTGGTCTTCGTCTGCATGGCTGCCGCATGTCGTGCGCTAGGCAGTCAGCTGACATCGGCCTTGGGAAGGCAATGGCCCATGAGGTCGCAACGTAGGTGCACGTCGTGATCCCAACTGCTGGACATTTTTAAGAAGTTTCGGCCGAACAGAGCTTCCACAAGCTCTGCTCGACCAGGAGGGGTTGCTACGGAGGTCCCTCGGGAAATTCAGACTTATGGAGGTGTTTTTGGCGCGTTCTCGCCACGAGGACGTCGCGTGAAGCGGGGGAGATTCCGTGCCATGGATAGTTTTCGCGTTCTTCGTGAAGGTAGGGAATTCTACCTTGATTTGTAATGTGGATTGCAAGTTAGCTTGTTTATCGCTTTGCAAACCATAGATACCATGTCTAGGAGGTGAATTAAGCATGAAAACGGGGTTGGTTTACTATTTTGGGTGGTTTGCATGGTAGATTCGGAGAGAGGATCCGGATTAGGGTTGTCGCCTATGAAGGCGACAGACCCTGCTGTCGCGACCAGGTCGCGACAGGCCGACCCGTCACGTTAGGATTCTCTAATGCGACATATTGAGGTGTCGCGATCTGGAGGCAACGTTACCCTATGTCGCGACCTCAGCCATGAGGTCCAGTTGTGCATGGTTTTAACGGTGGGATTATCCGATTATTGTTATTCCTTGTGCATGGCACCGGTAGGTGGTGCATTGGTATTTGTAGCGCTCATGGAGCATGTCGCTCACATGGTGAGCGTGTTTTTAAGTGGTTAACGTGTATTTATGTAGACAGTGTGGTGTTTTACGTGGTATGAGTGTGTGCATGGCACACACACTGTTATGGTGTAACTTTTATGATTCGTCGTAGTAGTTGGGCAGTGAGGTTCTTATGTGAACCTAGCCGCAGTTTTGTGGTGTTTTTCATCAATTATTTAAGATGGTTTAATTTGAATAGCATGTGTGGAATTAAGTATTAGTGTATGGTTATGGTATATTACGTTTATATGGTATGGAGGTCATGGTATGACCAATGACAGGCCGAGTTGTTAATGTTTAATACGATTCGTGGATATGTCTGTGTAGGGTGGTTTGTGGGTCACGGAGTGACCAGGTCAAGCTATTCCTTACACTTGCACCGTAGTTCATAATAAATATTATATATTAAATATCGTGGTTTGTGCGTTGTCGAGTTTGGTGGTCCGACGCCTATTCTGGAATGTCTCTTCAGTCAGGTACCCCATATTCTTTGTGAGCCAGGCACGTTGTGTTTGTTGTGCTCAGGGTTTGTCCCAGTACAGTGTGGTACCGTTGAGGTCTGTGTCATCTTCCTAGACACCATCACTCCTGAGTTTGAGTTGTACATCCGACTGAGGGAAAGACGACAGAGGACAGCGACTTGTGTTGAGCTGGTTTTATGTTTGGTCGCTTGTAGCGCGCTCGTGGTTGGGGGTACGGACACCAGTAGACGTACTGGGCCCCAGCTAGTCCTATTACCAGTGCCTCACTTTAGGGAGCTCGGGCCTGAGTCCCTAAAGGTGCCAGGCATGGGTCTGCAGTGTGTGTGAGGCTGCAGGTGGTGGTGGTGTTTGTTGGTCTCCACAGTTAGTTGCTTGACTTGTGAGTTTGTGGAGCCATAGCTGGACTGAGTTTGATCAGCCAGTAGTCCGTTCCCGTGTGGTGGTGTCGTTCCTTTCCAACTCGTGCTTTGCCAGTGGTCGTGGCTTGTGAGTAGTGGCTCATTGGTTGTCGTTTTACCCCTTGAGGTGTGTCCTGGTGTTGGCATGGTACTAGTTGTGGTTGGTGAGCGGAGACTCACTGGTTGTAGTTTGACTCTCATGGTGTGCCCTGTTGTTGCCACAGTTGTGTTAATGTTTTGCCCGTGGTGGAGTGCCTTGTGGTGGCACTAGTTTGGTTGTGGTCTTTGTGGTGGTACCTCATGGTGGTAGGTATCTGTTGTAAGACCCGGCTTCCCGGCTTTCCGTCTGGCGTCTGGGATGACTGGCCACTAACGTATTCAGGTTGGGCGACGTGTTAGTGTCGCGTCGTGGGTGTCCGCCGCGACAGTCATCTGTGTCGCGACGCACGTGTGCGTCGCGTTCTTGTCGCTCCCGGGGTTCCCGTCGCGTCTTGGTGTCGCGACCGGTCAACGGGTCGCGACTACTTTCTGTCGTGTCGGTCGTCTGACGCCTGTTTGGGTGGCAGGTGTGTCAGTAAGGCCTATCGCGTTGTCGCGGCGTTTGTGGGGGACGCATTCTCGTCACGGTCCGTTGACCCGTCGCGTTAAGGTCCTTAATGCGGAGGGGCGGTCCGTCGCGTCTTGGGGGCCGAAGGCTAAAAGCCTTTACCGGCGCCCCTTCCCCCTCTCTCTTCTTCTTCCCTTCTCCCTCTCCCTCCGGCGGTGCTCCACCTCCCCCTCTCCCCTTTGTGTGTTTTAGGTGAGGAGGAGGGTCGTGCGTGGTGCCGTGGCATCGTGGACCTTGCGTGGAGCGAGGAGGAGGTGGCCAACCGACGTGAAGGGCCCCATTAGGGTTTGTTCTTCGTGAAAGGTAGGGATTACTGGAACTCTTCTCGATCCTGGTGGATTGGGAGCTTCTCATGGTTTCTAGTTAGCATTTACTGCTTTCCCCATGCTCCCCTCCCCAATGTGTGAATGTTTATATAGCGTGGGCGGCCCCAGATTGAGGATCCCGCTGGTCTGCCTCTCCGCTGATGTCGCGACGGCTCGGCGCATTGCGGCATCAGAAGAGGTGTCGGCCCGGTCGGGCACGACCTTATCGTGGTGCGGTTGGCGGTAGCGATAAGGGCATTGTCACGACATGTTTCTTGGTTGCGACAGGGCTTGCTATCGCGGCTCTTCGCCCAGTCGTGACAAGGCTATCGCGGTGCCCTTGCCCGTCGCGATGGGATTGGGGGTCGCGATGGCCTTGGGGGTCGCGATAGTACCTGTGTCGGCGTGTGCCCCAGGAAGGCTTTGCTTTTAGGACCTTCTGGTAGGGAACGCGACAGGTTACCTCCTTGCGTTCAGTGACCGAAGGTGACACCTTTGTGGCTGTGTTCTGGCAGTGGTGCCAGGAGGGTCGCATCTGTCTAATAATCGATTGACTGGTGGTCAATCGATTATTAGCAGAGCAACGGGTTTCCGTGCTGGCTGGTGGTGTTCTAAGGCTTCGGCTTTTTTCGTGTGTGTTTGGTTGGCCGAAAACCCTGTTGAGGATTTGTGCGTGCTTCTCGCCTACTAGGCTTGTCGTGGTTACAAGCTAGAGGTTCGACGTGGTTTTGTTGTGCTGCCCCACCTGTTCGCCCGGTGCTAGGCACTTGAGGGCTTGTCCTCGATCTGAGAGGTTGTTACCATTACCTGGGACCCCCATCCTCGGGAGCCTATTGAGGGAGTGCTCCGGGCTATGAGTGTGCTCGAGTTGGCAGCCGACTTGAGGAAGACTCTGGAGCTGAGGGGAAAATGGTGGTTTGGACGGCGGCACTGAGTCATTTGTAGAGCTCTCTTGTCTGGGTCTGGGACGTCGAGGTGTTTGGAGTTCTTCCTGGCGTAGACCAGACAGTCCCTTGTCTCACTGCCTCGCTCTACGTTGGTTCCGGAGCCGTGTAGGGAGGTCAGGCATGAGGCCGCAACTTGGCCAGGTTGCGGTGTTGCGTGTGTTGTGTGTTCTTGGCGGCTCTGTCTCACCCTTCCGCGGGGGCGGAGGCAGGAGCTAGGCTAGCGAGCAGAGCGTGTGGACTACGGATCCCCCTCTTGGCTGCTAGCGGCAGTGGCTTGGTTGCTGTTGTTGTGACGGCATTTCCTCACGACATTTCTAAATGTTATCCATTGCCCTAGCTTGCATGGCGGTTATAGCCTGGCTGTGCCTAGTTTTCGTGGGTGTCGTTGGTCCGGCCTTGTGCGGACCCATGCTTCTGGTGGTTTCTGCTTCGGTGTTCTCTCGGTTCCGTGGTTCCATCCATGGGTGTCAGTTCGTGGTGGCACCAGCGCATGCGGTTTCCCGACCTGGTGGTGTGTCCAGGGTCCGGGGTGGTTCTACTTGTGGGCCCTCGACCTTGTAGAGGTCTGAGGTGTCCATGCTTGAGGTGAGACGTCGTTCTCACTTGGTTGTTCCGTGGTCTGGGCAGGTGTGCCGAGCGCTGCTTCCACTTTGTGCCCGACTCCGTTGGTTTTTGCACGAGTCGTGTGTGTGCCACGACCTTGGTTGGTGGTCGTGGCGTTGTACTATTCTATTCCGCTACTTTGTAGTACCCTGTTGTAGGTGTTACTCGCTTTACAGCTTTCTAGTGTAGTTTCTTGTTTTCGGAGTTCCTACTGCTCTGGCTGGTGAGGGACTAGTAATCCCTACTAGGCCTTGTTCACAAGGCTCACCCCCCTACTTCCTTCAGCTAGGGGCTCGTCGTCGCGGGAGCTCGGTGTCGAACGGGTTGCAAAGGCGGCTGTGGCGCCGTGTGTTGTCAGCAGCAGTGAGAACTGAGTGTTGTGAGCTCTTGTAGCCGAGTGAGCTGAGAGTTGTGCTTTGCAAGTCCTCGAGGTATGCCCCTTAAGGTCTACACCTTTCTTCCTGTACCTGTGCTTTTGCTTGGGACACATTGTACAGACCTTTGTATATTGTACATATTGTTATAGTTATTTAAATTCAGTACATATCTCACTAGACTATTTCTTCTAACCCTTCCGGATCTTCGGATCCGTGGGTGGCGGCGCGACCCCTCGGGACCCCTGACGAGGGTCCGAGAGGTCGGGTCGTTACACATGTACCCTGCGTGGGTACCTGTTTCTCGTGGTACGTTGTGTACCAATCTTTTCAGGTGTTGTGGTGGAGCTATGCTCCGTGGAGGTCGTGTGGTGAGACCTTCCACTTGTTGTGTTTTACCCTTCCTTTGGTAAACTTTCGATTAAGGTTATAATATGCGATGGATTGGCATCGTGGTAGCCAATCCTGTTATTTAAGTGTGACATTCGTTATATCGTGGTTTAGGGGTATAAAGGACTAGCCCTTGGTTAGCAGTCCTGTTACCCATGTGTTTGGGGTTCGCCTGTGAAGCTTGAAGCCTAGGCAAGAGGTTTGCCTTATTGAGGTAAGGTGCCTGTAAGGCTTGTGGCCTAGGCATTTCAGTTGTTGAGCGGACTAGTAGTGCTATGCTAATCCTGTGGTTCCCCTTTCTTTCCAAGGAGTATGTATTTGTTTATGAATTACTATTTTAGCTATTGTTTATTATAAATGTTGTGAGCATGCCATGGTTTGGCCTTTAGTGTTGCCAGTGAGACCCACTGGGGTTTAGGTTCTTCAGTGTTGTGTGTGGTTTTTGGGTGGTTCCCTACTGAGCCTGTGACTTGTTGAGGCTCACTCCCCTACAGTTCTTTTCAGGGTTTACTGTTGGTGTGGCTTGTGGAGACGTTATGGCAGACTTGTACCACCAGCAGTTGAGTTGTAGTTATGTTGTGTGAGCTTGTGCTCCCTCAGGGTATGCCCCAGGTAGTTGTACTTTTTATTTGGATATGTAATAATGTATTGGGACAGTTATACAATGTGGTTTACAGATATGAGTACATGTACTTTCTTATGACTTATACTATAGTTGTTGTCTTTTATATTCTTACTAGACACGTGTGTGAGATATCCCTTGCGAGACTTCGGTCTGTTCGCGGGAGGTGGATCTGGATATGGAGCCTTAATGGGCATAGATATCCAGGGCCGTCACAGTTGGTATCAGAGCATGGTCTAGTTAGAATATGAAAAGACATTGAGGTTACAATGTCCCAATACATGGATTAATGTCCACTACTGGTAGTAAGTCTACGGTTGTGTGGTATAAAGTGGTTTTTACGTGAGCTTTTGGCACGTAAACTGTGTGTTTCTGTTTGCTAAATTGGCAGTTGTGAGCAGTTGTTGAGGTACAATGTGGTTAGTGGTATGAGTTGTGCGGTTGCACCAATGTGTCAGGGTGCAGTTAAAGTATAGTATCTAATGGTTTTTAGTGGTAGTTATTAAGAGAATCAGTGAAATCAGTTGTATTAGTTGGTAAAGGTAAAGGGCGATCTCAGAAAGAAAGGAATAGAGTTGGCAGAGAAAGGTACAGGATGGTGATGTGGCAGAGCAGTAGTGGGGTCATAGTTATATGTGAAAGAATATATGTTAAAGATTGGTAATTATGTAAACTGTGGTTGGGAACCTTAGCAGAGGTGCTTGTTGTGTTTAAGATTTGTAATAATGAGTGTTTAAGGAGTTGTTTGCTTGATAATGTGAGTAATAGAATGAAAGGTTTGAAGTAAGCAAGTGAGGTAGTTCAGCTTAAGATGTGGTATTAATAAACAGAGGAATAGTACTGTGTGGCAGTCAGATGAAGTGTGTTTTGTGGTTAGAGATGGGTGCAGTAAAGAATTTCAGAATAGTGATTTTATGAATAGTGGTGATAATGGAAAGTTTGATACAGAGATTCGTGTAAGTATGTACAGAGATGAGCAACTGGATAAAGAAAGAATAAAGGAAGAGCAGTGAGCAGTCAGACTTTTCTGAAAATCCTATAAGAAAGATATTTGGTTAGTAAGTGGCAGTGGACAAGAATTCTGCAAAAAGATTTGTATAGAATTGCAGTGTTAAAAATAAGCGCGGTAATGTCAGCATTTGTGTGCAATTTATGGAAACATGGAAGTAAAGTTTGTGTCAGAGGTAAATTAATGTCAAGGCAAGGTAAATTATGAACAAACATTTGTGAGTAAGCTGCAATAGTGGAAATTGTTTGTATTTGATGGTGGATCAATAATGTAGAATAGAGGGGCCTGGCAGAATCAGATATTGTGTTTAAAGGAAATAGTTTCAGTTTATGGCTATGTTAGTATTTTAATAAAAAGGATTGCAGTATAAATGGTACAGTAAGATTAGGCAGTTAGCAGAATAGTTAAAAGAAATATTCTGCAGAAAGGATATGATGCTGTTGGCAGTAAAGTTAAAGTTCAGTATTACTGATCAGATGAAAAAAAAAAGAGAAGAGAAGAGAAGAAGAGAATGTGATAGATTAAAGAGTAGCGATAATCAGATGAATCAAGGAATGTGTTGTAGGAATTTGTATAATAGCAAGCAGTAAAGTGATTCAGATGAATGAATGTGTGTTGTTATAAAAAATGTTTCCAGAGTTTAATATGAAGGTCACAGCAGAACAGTTAAAGAATAATAGGCAAATTAAGGCGTGTCAAAGAAAAACAGAAAGAATAAGGAAAAGCATGATCAGTTTAGCAGTAAAGAATTTTGTATTAGATATCATTAAGCAAGTTTTGACAATGGAAATTGTAAAGAGATATGGGTTTGGTTTGCTGAATTAGTCGAAAAATAATGTTTGAAATGAGGTAAGTGTATAAAGGAGCAAATTATGTCAATAATAATATGGCAAGATTTAGAATTCAGTATGGCACAGTAGTAGTCGAAGACAAAATCTCAGTAGAGGCAGTTAAGCAGTGTTAATAAAGGTACAAGGTCAGCTTGAAAATATGATTTAAGTAAGATGTGTTAGCAATGATATGTCAGAATTTAAAGTTTGAGTAAGTGGTTCGACCAAAATAAGAAAAGCATACCAGAAACATTAGTGTTTTCTTCCAATGGTAAGTGAATAAATAAGAAGATTAGGGAAGCCAGTGCAGTTAAAATTAAAATCAGAGTTTATGAAGCATTTTTCCAAATGTTCGATATAATCTGAGTAGCGCAGCGGAAGCGTGGTGGGTCCATAACCCACAAGTCAGACAGTTAAGTATGCGAATACAGATAAAGCAGAGTAACGGCTAACAGTGACAAGTGGATAATGGAATGGCACCGAGGAATTCGAGAATTTAAGGTTTAGCATGACAGAACATCCAAAAGTAGCGGAATAAAGTGAAAGGATTTGAGCAGGGAAAAACGGCCCGGAAAGAAATGTTGCAAACACAGCCCAAAAAATGTGGAAGCAGGTCGAGTCCAAGGAGATAAAGCGCCACCAGTAATGTGACGACCCTCATTATACCGGTACGGTTATACCAACCCACGTCGGTATAGTGAACGTTATCACAGTGGGACATTTACCCAAACGCTATCACATGATTGAGATACACACAAATATAGATACAGAGTAGTGGAAGAAAAGAACCACTGTCTTCATTTCATTCATCATCCACATTTAACATACATGATTCAACTAACAATTTAAAATAACTAAAGTCCACATAATTGAAGTGCTAAAATTTAATACATAGTTTGTCCACAATTACATGATAATTCTATTACAATGCCTTAATACATACTATGAAAGCAAAAGTCACACAATGTCTCCTCCAAGTTACTCGCCACGCTCGGAGTCACTCTCCACTGTCTCCTCCAAGTTACTCGCCACGCTCGGAGTCACTCTCCACTGTCTCCTCCAACGGTGTGACGTCACCAACTAAACCTGTACGCCGAAGCAAGGAGTGAGTCTAAAAGACTCAGCAAGTAATCTCCACACACATCATACATGCATATATCACGGTAGGTTTTTACATTCCAATTTACAAGGCAAAACATATAGCATGCTTGAACACTGATAACGAGACAACCTATCATAGTAATTCTACAAATTAAACACATGGTACATGATTTAAGACATTCAACATAAATATCCTATCACATGCTCTCTACTCATTCAATCACATGAAAACCACACTTCAGATTAAACTATAACATGAAACGACTAAACATGGGATTCTCACATACATGAAGGAAATCATTCCTAACATGGTTGCTACACATTTTTGCATATGTAAACTATCATTTTATACACTTTAAGGTTGCTATTTTTGTCATGGATTAGAAATTCATACCCTTCACATGAGAGCTACATTCTTAATTAAACTACAACATGTTAACAACGAGACATGGAATTGGTCACACATATGCAAGAAGTGCTACTAGCATGGATCTACGATTTTTTACACATATAAAACATTCTCATAGCCACAATTAGGTTGCTCTTGTAACATAATTTCACATTATCATATCATGGACTACAATTTCACAATCTCACATATTGGTTCCACATGTTTTCACAATTTCCCATTCATATAGTTCTCTTTTCACACATTGCACATTTACACATATTCACACTACACAATTTGCACATGATCACATTCACATTTCACATTTCACATTTTACACTTTACACTTTAGTGCCGTGACACATAGTCCAAACCACCATAAGAAGGACACATCATATAACACATACAGATAGACGCCACCTAGGCAATACAGTGACGACTTTTGGACTGCGCAGACCGGGAGAACAAGTCTCCACCCTAACCAGTGGTACTTGTCCACCTCCAGGATTTCATCCTAATGCCCTTAGGATCTTAACACATTGAACCTTCCCATGGGGACTTTTCCATGGTACGGTTCCACGGCCCTCTATGGAAGCAGTATCACACTTGGCACAGTCTTACACATTACACATACCGATTTTTTTTTACACACATTTTTACACATGGCGCACACACACCTTTACATTCTCTCATTCACATATGGCTCTGTTTTCCTAGCATGATACTACAGATGACAGAGATCACACATTCAGTAACTTATAGTAATCAGGTTGAAAACACAATTAAACTCATTTTCATAATGGCATGCATTAATTACATATTTTTGCATGGAAATCCCATAATGCATTCCACGGTTATCCCAATGGCCTGTAAATTTAACCACATTCTGATTACAGGTTTATAACCTCACATGCAAATTTCTATATTTTTCTGAATTATCAGATATTTACAGAAATTAAGACATTCATTTTCACGCTATTAAAAATTCAATTCAACATGGAATATAACACGAACATCAGGTTTAACAGTTCACAGCCCTGAACCCAACATACACATCATTTCAGACATTTTTCCCCTGGATTTAATGCACAACACACCATTTACTATAAATTTTGCAAGCCTACGCATGTTTGCTATTTTCCAAAATAGAAATTTACAGTAAATCATAGGAGCATGGGAAAAATTCAGTAATTGCAGGGCACAGACTGACCCATACACGCATGGTTTATAAAATTTAGGGCACCCAAATTCTCCACAGATCATGAGAATAGTGGGTGAACATACATAGCCATATCTTCCACATGCATTCCAATAAGCTAATAAATTCTACCATCCACAAAAAAATGCACAATAATTCTCTCACACACCACATTAACTAGTTGACATAATATATAGAAGTTACATTATATCCTCATTGCGAAAACACATCGAAAATAGTCATATACTCGGAAGAACAGCTCACTGTTATGTCCTGAAGAACTTAACGACAGTCTCTGGCCGTTCAAGGAGTTGGACGGCAAGATCGCTGGACGCAGACTGGAGATCTTGGCGGCAAGAGGTCTTGACGCCAAGTTCCTGTCTGTGCAAGAGCATAGACCGAGCTCCAAATACAGGGTGAAAAGGAGGATCCAGGACACGATTTAAAATCTGTAAAAATAGTAAAACCCTACTAGACATCTACATGGATGAAATGTATGAGGTACTTGCCTCTAAATAAATCTTAAACGGGATCAAAGAGGTTGATGAAGCTCTCCTTGGGCAGTCCCAAGAAGTCTCCAAAACTTCCTTCCTCCTGGTTCTAGGTCGATCTCCACAGCAGGTTGGAGTCGGGGAAGCCTTCCTCTAGGCTCCAGCTAGCTTCCAGTTGCTGTAGGTCGCCGGATGAGCTCCAAATTGCCGGATCAAATCATGCAACTTCAGGTTTTCTCACAGCTAGAGTTAGGGTTTTATCTCCTCTTTGCAAAGAGTCAAGAGAACTCTTTCTGGTGCAGAAGGAGTTTGGTTTAAAGGAGAGGGCTTTGGGGAACCCCGGAGAGGTGATGTGAAGGCTTGCTAGCCGTTGCGAACATCTCCCCAATGGCTGGGCTTGCTTGCCCCCAGAGTTTCGGGGTCTGCAACGCATGCAGGTCAGAGTTCTTAACGTCCACATCAATGGACGTTGGCTTAAGTATTGGCGTCCATCGAGGTGGATGCTGACTCAGCATGGGCGTCCATCCATGTGGACGCCATTTGGGTCCTTCGGCCAGAACTCAAAACATGTAGAAACCATGCTTAACTTATACATATATACATGCCATACATATGCTATCATGTACACACTACCACCATGCAATTCATACATTATTTACAACTAATTATACACATGCACACATAAGTATAAGTAGTCAATACATACGTAGATATGTACATCTATGCATACACAAACATGAATTATTTACACGCAATAATACAACAAAATTTGAGGGCCTTACACCCTCTCCCCCTTAAAGAAACTTCGTCCTCGAAGTTTAAACAAAACTACTCAAACAAACGGGGATACTTCTTCTTCATCGCATCCTCAAGCTCCCAAGTAGCCTCCTCTCGCGAGAAGTTCCGCCATAGAACTTTCACCGACGCAATACCCTTGTTCCAGAGATGTTGAACCTTCCGGTCAAGAATAGCTACTGGTTGCTCCACATACGACAAATCTGGCTGAATCTCCACTGGCTCATGACTAATCACATGAGAAGGATCTCGGACATACTTCCTGAGCATAGAAACGTGGAAAACAGGATGAACACTAGCTAAAGCTGGGGGTAAAGCTAGCTCATATGCCACGCTGCCCAATCGTTTGAGAATCTCATACGGGCCAATGAATCTAGGGCTCAGCTTACTATGCTTGCCAAATCTGACGACACCACGAGTAGGTGATATCTTCAAGAAGACATGCTCACCTACCTCGAATTCCAAATCCTTCCTCCTGTTGTCGGCATAGCTCTTCTGTTTATCCTGCGCCGCAACAAGCCTCTTCCTGATAAGCTGGACCTTATCCGAAGTCTCCTGAACTAACTCCGGACCGATCAGCTGCCTATCACCGGTCTCCTCCCAACATAAAGGAGATCTGCAAGGCCTACCATACAATGCCTCAAATGGAGCCATACCAATACTCACATGAAAGCTGTTGTTGTATGCGAACTCCACTAGAGGTAGATGACGCTCCCAATCATCCTTCCAATCCAGTACACACGCTCTCAACATATCCTCAAGCGTCTGGATAGTCCTCTCGGACTGTCCATCTATCTGGGGATGAAACGCCGAACTGAGCTTCAGCTCCGAACCTAACTCATGCTGAAGACCCTTCCACAATCTCGAAGTAAATCTCGGATCTCGATCTGAAATGATCGACTTCGGCACACCATGCAATCTAATGATACCGCTAACATACAATCTAGCTAAACTCTCAACCGACTGCTTCTTCTTCATAGGCAAGAAATGCGCAGTCTTCGAGAATCTATCTACAACTACCCAAATCGAGTCATTGCCCCTTCTAGATCGAGGCAAACCCGAAACAAAGTCCATAGTGACAGCTTCCCACTTCCACACTTGGATCTCCATCCTTTGCATAAGGCCGGATGGTCGCTGTCGCTCGGCCTTCACTTGCTGACACACTAAACACCGAGATACATAATCTGCCACATCCTTCTTCATGTCGGACCACCAAAAGGACCTCTTCAAATCCTGGTACATCTTAGTGTTACCCGGATGAATAGAGAATCTCGACCTGTGAGCCTCCACTAACACATGCTCACGGACATCTACCAAATCAGGGACACAAACACGGTGATGGAATCTAATCACACCGTCCTCATCACGAGCAATGCCTGTGTAGCACCCCGGAAATTTTAATTACATAAAAATTCAAATGAATTGAAATAAATAATTTCCATAATATTAGAGTATTTAAAACATACGTACCATTATCGTATGTGCTAAAACACATCGGAAAATTTCGTAAAAATTATAAATCAACCCTAAACATTATTACTAAATGTTTCACAAAGAAATTTGTGCCAAGAAAAATCAGATCATCCAAGTTTAAAGTGTTTCGCGACTTATTATCGTAATTCATGAATAAGTCGTAAAATCATTATCACACGTACGTGGATGAGTCAGAAAATAAAAAAAAATCATATATGGACTTCAAATAATATCCTCTAATGATCCCTCAAGAAATTTGGTTCAATAAAAATCATTTGGGCTAGGTTTGAGAGTTATTGTGACCGATTATCTAAATAAGGAAACAAGTCGGAAAACCGTTAACACGGAAATACGACGCAATCAAAAATTAAATAAAAGTGTTGGGGAGACTTCCAACATTATATATTGATGACCCATTATCATAATTGGGCCAATGGGCAACATTTGGCCCAAAAATCAAATAAAGCTAGAAAATATATAGAAATTCGTAACCATAAATAAGCTGAAATTAAATAGAGGCAATTAGAGTTGAATTGAGATGCAATCATGCATTCATGGCAACCCAAATTCGTGCCTAACTATGAGGGGAGGTTTCCTAATGCCTCACACACTCAAAGGGAGGAGGAAATCATCAAAAATAGGAAACCAAACATGCCAATCCCGAAATCCTCTTTTCCTAGTTATAATAGGACTCCTAAACACCATGGCTACTTAAATACTCTTCACCCAAACCCTAGGAATGAATTTAGAACTTGCTAGGGTCGTGTGGAGGAGCTCTTGGTGGCTGAGGAGCTGTGGAACGACCACAAGAAGCCGTTCTTCTTCCCCTTCTTGTCTGCTGCGACCTGCACCAACCACCCTCTTGAAGTCGACTAAAGGTGAGTCAAACCTAAACCAAACCTTGCAAGGCCTATACCCCTGGAAAGAGGTTCAACTCTACGTTCTAACCCAAGTGGAATGCCCAAATTCCATGTAGTATACACGGAGTAGTAAGCGTTTTCCTCCAAGTGGTCTGAACACGGGTTTTCTGGAATAACGGGACTTCTTCAACCCAAAAGGTAGGTTTTCTCGGGCCAAACCTTAACATTTCCTATACCAATGTGTAGAGCATCAAGTTAACTTTCATTTCCCACTAGTTTCATCGAGTTTCATTTAGTAGATCTTGATTTATAAGCGTTTTGCCAAAGTCGCGCACTGTTAGAGCTTTTCCCGTTCTTAATATGTTGCACATATTTCAAGACCGAATTAGAGAAAACTCATAACATGAAAGTTATTCTACTAGTTGTCCTTGTCAGGTTTCATGTTGAACATTTTGTATAAATATCAATAGTTAGAGAGTTATAAGCATGGTAATAGGGTTGCTGCATAAAACTACGTCTTCAAGTTACCCTTGGTCTGACTTTGTGTTCCCCGTGATCAAAACCTATCGAAACCATCTTTATTGTTCAATTCCGATTTACTGGAAGTACCATAGTATGTCTAGGTTATTTTAAAACTGGTTTCGTTATTTTTCACGCACCGTGCAATTTGTTCTCTATTTTAGAACAACCCTATGTCAAAAGAAGGAAAGACAGGTCCGCAATCCAAGGCACTGTGCTTGCTCTGTCCGAGCCAGGCACGGACCCTATGAACGCGATGGCCCGATATGTCGCTTTCAGAGGGTTGATTGTGACATACCCCTTGTCGCTTTCTCAAGGCGACATGCGCTCTGTCGCTATCTACCTACCTGATCTAACTTCCCTGTCGCGATGCTTAGACACCTGTGTCGCCTTCTGGGCCCGACCTGTCGCCTTCCTTACATGAGCCTGTCGCGATCTGACCCCGACCGGACAACACCCTGTCGCCTTCCTTATATGGCTATGTCGCGATCTCAGGATTTTTACCGGAAACCACGTGTTTTCTTACAAAGTTTTCCGCATATACCCGAGGTCTGTATAAATGTGATATTTTCTGTGTAAGTTACCTGTCTTGGGTCTGATCATTACATGATTGTTGTTTAATGGCTTAAAAGCGATTAACCCATTTAAAAAGCTTTAATTACATGGATGCTATTCTAAGTGCTCCTTAAATGTTATGATCTATTCATGTTCTTGTGATTTAATCTTCCTACTATTCTACCATGTTTAAATGATAAGAGTTATCATAAAATCTTGCAAACCATGATGAGTTAAAGTGCATAGTTTTGTTCCATGTTATATTGTCAAGTGCTTCCTGCAAGTTTGAGACCGATGGTTTGAGAATTGAGACACGCGTACCGCACTACACACTAGCACTGTTAGGTAGCCTTTTCTTGGGAAATTGGAAACTCTCTACCGGTCATTCCGAATCGGTAGACTAGCGACCTTTTCACCAAGGCCTCCGTAAATCTCCTCTGACCATGGATTCCCACATGGCCGACGAGTTGGTTGTACCATTGAAGTTCCCTGGAGTTAGCACGCACTTCCTTTCTCTTCTTGTTCTCGTGAGTGAGACTTACAAACCGGACTAAAGCCATTAATGTAAAGATTGAACGAAAGTATAAATCGTACCGTTATGCTGCCGAATTTATCTCTTGACCATTGTACTCGTGAAATCATGTTCCATTACTTATTACTTGTTCTCCTCATCATCATGAACATGACATTACACATGCTTACTTATTGAAACTCTCATTGGCCATTATAAATGACTGTGGGTATCTACATTTAAAATTTAAGTGAGATGCTGACAGGGCACGACGTGTGTCCAAGGGCTCCAATCTAGCCCCAATGACGGCGAGTCATAGATATAATGTTAACCATGGGGTATAATGATTACTGGCGTTCCATCTGCGCTGGGAAAATCGTGCGTGCGTGTTGAATGATAGATACAATACCACATACACGTGACCTAGTGTACATTCTTGATGGATTTTTTCTCGGTGTACATTAGTGTCTACGTGTCTGATTAGTGTTACTTGATCGTGCTCGTGCGTGCTTGCTTGCGTGATATGGCCATCCTACATTTATTGCAATTTACATGATATCTTGCGTGCTTGTACAAAGTGATCTATTTCTAGTTCTCTCTTGTCATCTTGTTCATCAATCTTGTTCTATCATGATCTCTCTCTCTAGCTTGTTTTATATATCATGTTTTAACGTGTTTTATTCGTACTTGCATATCATTCATCGTACTTGCCTAGTTCTAAAATGTTAATCACTTATATCATTGCCCGCACATTGAGATATAAATCCTACTGGGCTAGTTTGCTCATTCCCTACTTTTACCCAATCTAGGTGACCATGAAGTGCAAGAGGAAGAGCAAGTCGAGGATGGGAATGCGTCCAAGTGAAGAGCGTTCCAAACATGAGTCTATCTATAGTTAGTTTTGAGTGTTAGAACAATGTAGTAGGAAGTGAGGTAGTATGTACTTTTGCTTTTATTGAGTCTTAGTCCTGTATTAGTTTATCTGAGACAAATATGAGATTTTAATACAATTTATAATTGAGTTCACATTTGGGCCCTATTATGATGTTGTGTTGATACACATCTAGTGCGTGCTAGCTAGAGGCTTATTTGCCGACTGTCCATGTCTCGAAATATCGACTCGAATTCTTCGAATTAATATCCGCTGCGTAATTCTCGGGACGTGACAGTTTAGTGGTATCAGAGCCTAGGACTACCAAATAGGATATGTCTCAGGGATAGGAGATACATATGGAACCTAGGTCATGGAAATTAAATACAGTACCCGGTGAGAATGGGTAGAGACTGGGAATAGGTTAGAAGGAATTAAACACTCCTACCCATTGACTCTTAAAATAAATCTAGAGACATTAATTGGTTTCCCTCCTTTTTCTCAGGAACCCTCATAACTCTCTCACTCAAATGCAATGGCTCGTAACCATTGGCAAGCTATGCAAGAAACCGTGGCTGAGTTGACTCAGGCCCTGCAGAATGTGGTTCAGGCTGGAAATCAAGCTGGAGCTGCAAGGAATGGAGCCGGTGATCTGCACCGGAATTTCAGGAGTTTAAACCCTCCTCGTTTCTCTGGATCCCCTGACCCAGACGAGGCAGAAAACTGGCAGGAAGAAATGGAAAGGATCTTCCAAGTAATGCAATGCACTAATAGGGAGAAGGTGGTACTAGCCACTTTTCAATTTACTAAGGATGCCCGGGCATGGTGGAAGGCCACATCGGCCCACCTGCCTAATATAGCTGAACTAGAATGGGCTGAATTCCTAGAGATATTCCGGGGAAAATATTTCTCTGAGAGAGTGAAGGAGAAGAAAGCGACAGAATTTGCCGCACTAAAGTAGAAGGGAATGTCCGTGGCTGAGTATGAGGCTTAGTTCGCGCGTCTTGCTATGTATGCCCCACATCTGGTAGGAACTGAAAGACTGAAGGCTAACCGTTTCATGGATGGGCTCAGACCCATGTTCATTGAAAGGCTCGGACCACACAATATTCAAACTTACACTGAGATGGTCCAAAGAGTCAACTGGTAGAAGACACTATGGCTAAGGTGGAAGGCATGAGGGGGAAGGACATCTCAAAGCCGACCTTTATAAAAAGGGGAGCAGTCGATACAACTGGAACTTTCCCCAATAACAACAATAATAACTACAACAACAAAAGGCCAACCACTGGGAAGGACTATGGCATGGAGAAAAAGATCAAGGTAGAAGAAACAAAGACGGTGGAATATTGTAACTTTTGCAACAAGCCTGGACATAGAGCAGAAGAGTGCTGGAAGAAGGCAGGAGCTTGCCTGCGATGTGGAAATCGTGACCACCGCCTTCCCAACTGTCCCATGCTAAAAGACCAAGCTGGAAGGAACCAATGAGTGGTAAAGCATCAAGGACGCGTGAATGCAGTAACACAAGCGGAGCTCCCGGAAGGAGGTATGATTGTTAAACCCATAGACTGATCTTAAGATGCTTTTCTTATGAGTACATTTCTAAGTGGGGGAAATCATTAAGGAGAAATTAGAAAATGAATAATCTAGTGGTTATACCCTAGTTCAACTGGAGGATTAAGATGGAGTTGTAACAACTGTGGAAGGAAAACAAGAGTGGAAGGAACCAAATGAATAATATGGGTGGCCATAGGTGTAGATGTTGAACTAGCATCCATGATGATTGAAACAAGTTAGAGGAATTAAATCTGGAACCAACTCATGGATCATAATTATCGGGATCCAATTAATGACCTATAAATTTGGGGACCAAATTCTCTTAAGTGGGGGAGGGTGTAGCACCCCGGAAATTTTAATTACATAAAAATTCAAATAAATGGAAATAAATAATTTCCATAATATCGGAGTATTTAAAACATACGTACCATTATCGTATGTGCTAAAACACATCGGAAAATTTCGTAAAAATTATAAATCAACCCTAAACATTATTACTAAATGTTTCACAAAGAAATTTGTGCCAAGAAAAATCAGATCATCCAAGTTTAAAGTGTTTCGCGACTTATTATCGTAATTCATGAATAAATCGTAAAATCATTATCACACGTACGTGGATGAGTCAGAAAATTAAAAACAAATCATATATGGACTTAAAATAATATCCTCTAATGACCCCTCAAGAAATTTGGTTCAATAAAAATCATTTGGGCTAGGTTTGAGAGTTATTGTGACCGATTATCTAAATAAGGAAACAAGTCGGAAAACCGTTAACACGGAAATACGACGCAATCAAAAATTAAATAAAAGTGTTGGGGAGACTTCCAACATTATATATTGATGACCCATTATCATAATTGGGCCAATGGGCAACATTTGGCCCAAAAATCAAATAAAGCTAGAAAATACATAGAAATTCGTAACCATAAATAAGCTGAAATTAAAAAGAGGCAATTAGAGTTGAATTGAGATGCAATCATGCATTCATGGCAACCCAAATTCGTGCCTAACTATGAGGGGAGGTTTCCTAATGCCTCACAAACTCAAAGGGAGGAGGAAATCATCAAAAATAGGAAACCAAACATGCCAATCCCGAAATCCTCTTTTCCTAGTTATAATAGGACTCCTAAACACCATGGTTACTTAAATACTCTTCCCCCAAACCCTAGGAACGAATTTAGAACTTGCTAGGGTCGTGTGGAGGAGCTCTTGGTGGCTGAGGAGCTGTGGAATGACCACAAGAAGCCGTTCTTCTTCCCCTTCTCGTCTGCTGCGACCTGCACAAACCACTCTCTTGAAGTCGACCAAAAGTGAGTCAAACCTAAACCAAATGTGACGGCCCTCATTATACCGGTACGGTTATACCAACCCACGTCGGTATAACAAGTGCTGCCACAGTGGGACATTTACCCAAACGATACATACAGCTGAGATACACGCGAATATACAACATAGTAGCAGAAGTAAAAGAGAACTATCTCTATTCATTCATCATCCACATTAACCATACATGAATTTTCACAATTAACAATGAGGAACTAAGAGCTCACATAATTTAAATTGCTGAAATAGGATTACAAAATGTCCACATAATACATTCCTTCCATGATAATTCTAATACAATGTTCCAAATACATACTATGAAGTACACAAATCACAAAGAAGCTCCAACAACTAGATAGTCTCCGCGCTCGGAGTCCGTCTCCACCGTCTCCTCAAGCGGTGTCGTGTCACCAACTATACCTGTACGCCGAAGCAAGGAGTGAGTCCAAGGGCTCAGCAAGCAACACTACTCATGATGTACACTTAGAAGTCCTAATGGTTTCTACATGCACATTACAATTAGCAACACATAGCATGCTAGTCATTTCAAGTTTTCAACCTATCATGAACATTCTACAATTTCATACATAACTCATGCTTTCAGTTTTCTAAAATAAACTTCACCTATCACATGGTCTCTATTCAATTTACTCATGAAACTTTAATCTTTAAAGAGTCAAACATGAGAGCTATCAACATGAACAATTTACATGCATGAAAGGTAACGCAACTAGTATGGGTTTTACACATTTTTAAACACATACATGAACCTTTTTACATACTTTAGGTTGCTGATTTCACATGATTCAATGGCTATAAATCTACACATGAGGGCTACAATGTTGCTTAAACATGTCATATGAACAATTATCATGCTATTTGCACACATATTCATTAGTTGTCCCTAACATGGACTCTAAACATTTTTGCACACATAAACATAAGAATAATAACATGCATTTTCTGAATTCACATGGTTTCAGATTTAGTCTCACATGGGTTTCAATAACACATTTACACATCTAGAATTTCACATTTTTCTTTACACTAGTTTCCTCTTTTCACATGGTTACACTTTACACATACACATTCACATTGTCACTTACACATTTACACATGGTCACATACACATTTCACATTACACTTTACACATTTTTAGGTGCCGTGACACATAGTCCAAACCACCAAAGAAGGACATATACACATCACATTACACATAGACGCCATCTAGGCATTCCAATGGCGACTCTTGGACTGCGCAGACCGGGAGAACAAGTCTCCACCCTAACCAGTGGTACTTGTCCACCTCTAGGATTTCCCCCTAATGCCCTTAGGGTCACTTAACACAATGAACTTTCTCAGGGGAACTTTTCCCTGATACAGCTCCACTGCCCTCTACGGAAGCAGTGTCACATTGGCACAGTTACACATTTACATTTTTACCGTTTTTACACTTGGTTTTACACATGACACTTCATCTCATTCACTTTCTCACTCACATGAATACCTCTGTTTTTCCTAACATGGTACTACAAAACTTCAAGGTTTAATACACAGTAAACACGCTAATCATGCTGGGTTTAAACAAAATCTAATCACACTACGATCATATGCACGAATTATCACATTTCACAAGAAAACACATAACTTTTTATTACTGATCCAAATGATCCGAAATTTTAACCACATGCTGTTTTCGGGTTCTAGATGATACCCTCAATTTTTCAGATTTTTCTGAGCTAAATAGGATTTACAAAAAATAAAACGCCTAATTAGCATGCTATTAACAACTTAAATTAACATGGTCTAACACATTTTGCAAATTGGCCACTTGCTGTTTACACATAAGCCATTCACATATGCATGAACTGAGAACACAAAATTTCCCTAATTCATACATCTATGGATTGAGCCCTACAAATCATTCTTGCATGCTTTTATTTTACCGAACCAAATATATTCGCAAATTACACAAGCATGGATAAATTACCAAAAGTTGCAAACACATATGCTAACCCACTGATCTTCATGATTAGGCTAAACCATGGCATTCATACACATTCTAATCAGGAAAACTAAATTTGTAAAATCAACACCTCATGCTCACAAGTTTAAGGAACACCATTTTCCCACATCCACCAACACACACCATTCATCCACACACCACAAACACAATATACATAGAGTATAAGGTCTACCATATATCCTCATCACGTAAAACATACCGAAATTAATGTATAAGAGGGACAGAACAGCTCACTGTTCTGTTCAGAAGAACTTGGCGGCGGTCTCTGGCCGCTGACTCAGAGTCAGCGGCATGGTCGATGGACGCCAAGGATGATCTGGACGTCCAGGGACCTTGCCGTCTAACCAGGTCTGTGCAGAAACACAGACCCGAGCTCTGAATCTTTGGTGAATTGGAGGGTCTAGGACTCGAGGAAAAATCCTTAAAATTCACAAAACCATCCTAGACTCATAAGGGGACATCAAGGATAGGTTACTTGCCTTTCAAAAATTCTTCTAAGGGATTTAAAGGCTTGGTGAAGACCTCCTTGGGCAGTCCCAAGAAGTTGCAGAAGTGCCTCCAAACGATCTCTCCTCCGGGCTCCTGGGTGATCTCCACGCCGGGGGGATGTCGGGGAAGCCTTCCTTGTTGGTCCAGCAACCTCCTTGCAGTAGGGGAACGCCGGATCCAGGTCCAAGGGGTCGGATTTGAGGGTTCTAAAATGGGTTTTTTCTCACAGCTCACCTAGGGTTTTTCTCTCCTCTATTTCTCCTCTTGCAAGGTGAAGTGAGAAGTGGGAGAGGCCAAATTCGGGTTCAGACCTAATGAGAGCCCCTCACCCACTCACCATACCGATTTGACAAGCTGAGAGCCGTTGGGGAACATCCCCCCAATGGAGGCCATGCCTTGCTCCCGGATTTTCTGGCTCTGCAACGCATGCAGGTCAGAGAAGTTGGCGTCCATATCGCTGGACGCCGGAGTTAGTGTTGGCGTCCAGGTCTGGACGCTGACACCAGATAAACGGCCTAGGGTTGACGCCAAGGTGGCCTTCGGCCAGAACCCTAATTATGCAGAAAACCATGCATATCAAGCATATATACATGCAATATGTATATGGTATTATATCCACACTATCATCATGCAATATATACATTATTTATACTTAATATAAACACATGCACACGTAATTATACTAATTAATACGTACGTAAATATGTACATACACACACAAGCACAATATACACACATAATTACAAATAATACGACGGAAAATTAGAGGGCCTTACACCCTCTCCCCCTTAAAGAAACTTCGTCCTCGAAGTTAGAACGACACTACTCAAACAAAAGGGGATACTTCTTCTTCATCGCATCCTCAAGCTCCCACGTAGCCTCCTCACGTGAGAAGTTCCGCCATAGAACTTTCACCGACGCGATACTCTTGTTCCGGAGATGCTGAACCTTCCGGTCAAGAATGGCTACTGGTTGCTCGACATACGAAAGATCTGGCTGGATCTCCACGGGCTCATGACTAATCACATGAGACGGATCTCGGACATACTTCCTGAGCATAGATACGTGGAATACAGGGTGAACGCTAGCCAAAGCTGGGGGTAAAGCTAGCTCGTACGCCACGTTGCCCAAACGTCTGAGAATCTCATATGGGCCAATGAACCTAGGGCTTAGCTTGCTATGCCTGCCAAATCTGACAACACCTCGAGTAGGCGATATCTTCAAGAAGACATGATCGCCAACCTCGAACTCCAAATCCTTTCTCCTGTTGTCGGCATAACTCTTCTGCCTATCCTGTGCCGCAACAAGCCTTTTCCTGATAAGCTGAATCTTATCCGAAGTTTCCTGAACTAACTCCGGTCCGATCAACTGCCTATCACCAGTCTCCTCCCAACATAAAGGAGATCTGCAGGGCCTACCATACAACGCCTCGAATGGAGCCATACCAATACTAGCATGAAAGTTGTTGTTGTATGCGAACTCCACAAGAGGTAGATGACGCTCCCAATCATCCTTCCAATCCAGAACACACGCTCTCAACATATCCTCGAGCGTCTGGATAGTCCTCTCGGACTGTCCATCGGTCTGGGGATGAAACGCCGAACTGAGCTTAAGCTCCGAACCTAACGCATCCTGAAGACCCTTCCACAACCTCGAAGTAAATCTCGGATCTCGATCCGAAATGATCGACTTCGGCACACCATGCAATCTAATGATACCGCTAACATACAATCTAGCTAAACTCTCTACTGACTGCTTCTTTTCATAGGCAAGAAATGAGCAGTCTTCGAGAATCTATCTACAACTACCCAAATCAAGTCATTGCCCCTTCTAGATCGAGGCAAACCCGAAACGAAGTCCATAGTGACAGCTTCCCACTTCCACACGGGAATATCCATCCTCTGCATAAGGCCGGATGGTCGCTGCTGCTCGGCTTTCACCTGCTGACATACTAGACATCTAGACACATAATCCGCAACATCCTTCTTCATGCCGGACCACCAAAATGATCTCTTCAGGTCTTGATACATCTTAGTGTTACCCGGATGAATAGAGAATCGCGATCTATGAGCCTCCGCTAACACATGCTCACGGACATCTACCACATCGGGGACACAAACACGGTGCTGAAATCTAATCACACCGTCCTCATCACGAGCAATGCCCGCCTTACCCACTAACTCTAACAATCTAGGATTGGCTTTCTGCTGCTCAATCACCTCATCCAAGACTGAGGATCTAAGGGATAGCTGGGCTACAAAAGCCTGACACAACGATGGCTCTAACTCGGTCATAGAGCACGCTGCATCCTCCAACATCTTCCAATCCTGCTGGAGCGAAGACCTCTTCCTACTAAGAGCATCCGCTACGACGTTCGCCTTTCCAGGATGATACTGAAGGTCGAAGTCATAGTCCTTCAAGAACTCAATCCATCTCCTCTGCCTCAGGTTTAATTCCTTTTGGGAGAAAAGATACTTCAAGCTCTTGTGGTCGGTAAACACCTCAAATCTGACACCATAAAGATAGTGCCTCCAGATCTTTAGTGCATGAACCACAGCTGCGAGCTCTAAATCATGAGTCGGATAGTTCCTCTCATGCTCCTTCAACTGACGAGAAGCATAAGCTACTACCCTCTCTTGCTGCATGAGCACACAGTCTAAACCAATCTAAGATGCATCCGTATAAATGGCAAAGCCTTCTAGACCACTGGGCAATACCAATACCGGAGCAGAAGTAAGCTTAGCCTTCAATAGCTGAAAGCTACGCTCACATGCCTCAGACCATACGAACTTCTCACCTTTCCGGGTCAGCTTTGTCAAAGGGGCGGCGATGGATGAGAAACCCTCTATGAATTGCCGATAATAACCAGCTAACCCAATAAAACTACGAATCTCCGATGGGGTCCTGGGAATCTCCCAATCCATAACTGCCTGGACTTTTGCTGGATCAACAGCTACACCAGCGCCGAAGATAACATGCCCGAGAAAATGAACCTCGCGCAACCAGAACTCGCACTTGCTGAACTTCGCATACAGCTTGTGCTCACGGAGAACCTATAAGACTAACCTCAAATGCTGACGATGTGTGGCCTCATCCGGAGAATAGACCAACACGTCATCAATAAACACAACAACAAAGCTATCTAGATACGGACTAAACACCCGGTTCATGAGATCCATGAACGCTGCAGGGGCGTTGGTCAATCCGAAAGGAAGAACCAAAAACTCATAATGTCCATAATGGGTTCTAAATGCCGTCTTGTACACATCCTCACTCCTAATTCTCAACTGATGATAACCAGATCGCAAGTCAATCTTGAAAAAGACTGATGCCTCTCGCAACTGGTCAAACAGATCATCAATCCGAGGTAAGGGATACCTGTTCTTCACAGTCACCTGGTTTAGCTTCCTATAATCAATGCACAACCGAAGTGACCCGTCTTTCTTCTTGACGAATAATACAGGTGCGCCCCAAGGGGAAACACTGGGGCGAATAAATCCCTTGTCGAGCAATTCTTGCAATTGCTTCCTCAACTCGGCTAACTCTGCAGGGGCCATCCGATATGGGGCCTTCGAGATAGGAGAGGTGCCTGGAAGCAACTCTATAGTGAACTCTATCTCCCTATCCGGTGGCAATCCAGACAAGTCATCGGGAAAGACATCTGGAAAGTCCTGCACCACATCGATCTCTGCAAGAGTCAGTGACGAACCAGCATCGGGTACTAGCATAACGCTGGCAAGAAATGCGTCACAACCCTTGTTCACCATGCGCATCGCCTTCATGGCAGAGATAACTAACTTTCCCGCTAAGTTCTTTGGCAAGGGATGATGGAACTCGTCCTCATTAGGAATGCGGAAAACAATCTTCTTCCTACGACAATCCACTAACGCATAGTGCTCCTCTAGCCAATCCAGACCAAGGATACAATCATAATCCTTCATCTTTAGCAAGAAGAAACACCCATCTAGGAATCTATCCTCAATGCACACAGGTAATGACGGAATGCACTTCCTAGTCGATACCGTACCCGCAGGGGTGTGCACAGACAAAGGGACCTCTAACTCCTCAGACTCTATGCCTGACTCTAGGGCTAACTGCCTAGCGAACCGCTCGAAAATGAACGAGTGAGTAGCACCCGTATCAAACAAAACCCGAGCGTGCACACCGAAAAGTAAAACTGTACCTTCAGTGACATGCTCCGCCTGCTCGGCGTCCTCACGAGCTAACGCAAACACTCGAGCTGGGGCTCGAGGCCTTCCTGGTCGTCCTGTAGCTGGCGCGGCTGCCGCTACTGCTGGTACTGGCGCTCCTCGCTGAGCTTCCTGCTGAAGTCTTGGGCAGTCCTTGATCTTGTGGTCGCTGCTTCCACACTTTAAGCATCTACCCGCTACTAACCAGCACTCGGAACCTCCATGGGTCTTCCCACAATGGGGACACTCTCTTCTCACCGGGGGAACGTACAGAGGGTACCTGAGAGTTGCTGACTGCCATTTGTTTCTGCGGTGTCTGGTACACCGTTTTCCTCTTATCCTGCCGCTGGAATGTCGCTGCCGGCCTCTTCTGCGAAGCCTTCTTCTCCTCCAGATACTGCTCCATTTCTCCCTCCTGTCTGCAGGCTGCGCTGAGGGCCTCGTCTAGCGTGCGGTGGTCGAACGCCACGAGCCTCGTCCTCAGTGATGGTTTGAGACCCATCACGAACTTCTTGGTCTTCCTGCGCTCATCCTCTACTATATGCGGTGCATATTTAGAAAGTTCAGAAAACCTTGCCTCGTATTCCAGAACGGTCATTGATCCTTGCGTCAGGGAAAGGAATTCTTGCTCCATCTTGTCCTGGATGTGCTCTGGGACGAACTTGGCTCGGAAGAGTCTCACGAACGCGTCCCATGCCACATCTACTGCTCCGTCCTCGAAGCACGTACGCAGTAGGGAGGACCACCATACATCAGCTCTCTCCTGCAATACACCTTCATAAGCACTAACCAACAATTTCTAACTTGACAAACAACATACAAGCATAAACCAAAACATACATGTAGCATGTAGGTGGCTAAGGTCACCTTGTCCTCGTCAGGACACCTGATAGCTCGGAAGATTTTCTCTGTCTCCCTCATCCAGCTTTCTTCCATTAGCGGATCACTCTCACCCTTAAAAGAGGGTGGGGCCATCCTCTTGAATCGCTCCATGATGGAAGGTCCACCATGGTCCTGAGCTGGTGCCTGAGCCTGCTACATTAAACAATAACAATATACAGTAAACACAATATCATGCAATTTAAATAGCAAACTACTAGGTTGTTTTATTATTCTACCTGGGCCTCCAACTGGGCCTGGAGTGCTGCCTGGGTGTGGGCCTGCATCTGCATGGCTTGCACCAGACCTTGCATGAATACTCCATAGTCCACTGGCGGTGGTGGGGGAAGCACAGGACCCTGTGGGGCCGGGCCTGCTGTGACGGAACGCCTCGGCCAAGCCCGTTAAACCGATAACGCACTTGAACCGAGTCCGCCTCCCGCGAACGGGCCGAAGCCTCGCAAGGGATACCAAACCACAGTCCGTATAAACATAAAGGAACACACCACATTTCATATATAATTTTTCACAATTTACATAGCCATATTCCATTAAAACTGTAAAGGTGTACAAAAGCCTGGGGCATACCCCGAGGTACAACAAAAGAAAGTAAACAACCACAAAACTACAAGGCTACACTGCTGAGTACTACTCCGCTGGAGGTACTGACCCTGCTCCGCTACGACGCGGCCCAGAACTGGACGTCGGACGGGAAACGTCCTCCTCGCCCTCACCTGTGGGGGTAGGGGTGAGCCTCTCTAGTCACTGGCTCAGTAGGGAACTCCCCCAAAGCCGAACAAACCACAAACCACAGGTACAAAACAGTAAACAGTCCCAACAACATATAAAACAGCTAAGCAGGTAAGTAAAGCTGTAAAAGTACTCACCGTCTGCCGACTACGAGAAACAACTGTAGTAACTAAACGGAAAACCCAAACAGGTGTACAAGCCAAAGTAGAGACAGCCAACACGAGCCACGTAAACTGGTTCGCGACACCAGAAACTGACTCGGACAACTAACACAGGTCCACCTCTCAGTCTCGCAGCCACGGACGAAAGGTCCAGCTGCCGCTCCACGTAAAAAGGTCAAACAACTGTGGAGACCAACTAAAACACCACAACCTGCAGACCACACGGTCACAGGCCCATGCCTGGCACCTCCAGAGACCCTGGCCTGGGCTCGCTAGAGTGAGGCACTGGAAAAGGACTAGCTGGGGTCCAGTACGTCTACTGGTGTCCGTACCCCCAACTACGAGCGCGCTACAAGTGACTAAAAACAACCACAACTGTCACTGTCCCACTGTCGTCTTTCCCTCAGTCGGACGTACAACTCTAACACAAGAGTGAGGGTGTCCAGGTCAGACGACACAGACCTCGACGGTACAACACAAGTACCGGGACAAAGCCCCGAGCTAACAGCCTGGCTCACAAAGAACCTGGGGCACCCAACTGGAGAGGTAACCACGGTAGGCGTCGTACTACTCGTCACGTACACAAAACCACGTGCACGTCACACACAAACCACGTGAAACCTCACGCAAACCACAAGTAACCACTGGTCCACTACACGTGAACCCAACTGACTTGCGTACATAACGCGCAGTCACCGAAGTAAACAATTAACAGCATACCTTGTATGCTAAACACGTAAACCATGTGCACTCAGTGCACCTCATACGTTAACACCCACGCATTAACGATAAAACACCATAAATAGCCATTTCTGTTCATATAGGAGTAGGCGGCCACATCGATTGCCGCTTACAGGAAGTAGACGGCAAGGTCCCTGGCCGTCAACCTCCTGGCTGAAGATCTTGGCGGCAAACGATGTTGACGCCAAGTTCCCCGGCCTTAAACCCTGCAGAAACCCTAATCCGGTCCTGCGAGTTTTCTAGCTGTTCTAATTACGGAAAACATGCAAATGCATACCCTCTAGCATGACAGAACCCAATGCAACCCGTTTAAACATGATTCGAACAATAAACTACTCAAACCACCCATTATCCCATATGGTGCAACTCTATCCAAACATGGATTATCATGCTGGTTCAAGTAGTTATGATGTGTTTTAATGTTTCTACGGAGCTACCAGGGTTCGTCCCCTACCTCAGAACGCGTTAGAATCTCCCGCAACTCCCCGGTTTACGCCGAGCCCTCCGCGAGCTCCCACGCGAATTGCACCACGCCGCGACGTTTCCTCGCGCAATTCGGCGACGCCGCGCGTCCCACGATCGACCAGCCACTCCTCGATACCTGTTAGAACCTTCAAAGACTCGGGGGCAGCAAGCTGGGGCAAGAGGGAGAGAGGGTGAGCTGAGAGAGCTGCCCTCGGGTGAACATATAACCTGCTGAACTGACAGGTTGGCGTCAACCCCCTTGTCGCCCACATGCACCGCCAGACTAAACGTCCACAAAAGCTGCCGCCAAGTTCAAGAAGTCAACGTCCATAAACCTGGTCGCCAACAGTAAACGACCACCCCTTGGCGCCAACTCAGACAGAACAGCAGCAGGTCCTATTCCAATTCAGGACCTACCCTGCTCTTCACCTGCTCAAGCCACACAATCACACCATGCATTCCACACACCCAACTCACACTGGCCTCACAACGGCCGCCACAACCACAATGCACATGATCCGCATGGATCCGAAAAGCACGCGACGTTACATTACTATCATCTAAAAAGAAAATTTCGACCTCGAAATTCATAACACAACACAAAGTCAAACGATTTAAACATACATAACTTTACAAGCATTATCATCTAAAAAGAAAATACAAAACTTATACAAACAGATAGGGATACCCTTTAGCCATTTCAGCGGCCAACTCCCAGGTATCCTCACCACCCAACCTATTTTCCCATCTTACCTTAACCAACTCAATTTCCTTATTTCTTAGCTTCTTCATCTTTCGATCTGTGATCTGCACCGGATATTCTGGCATTGTCATATCCGGCCTCAGGTCACCACCTTGATATCTAATTATCTGAGCTGGATCTTCAATGCATTTCCTTAACATGGAGACATGGAAAATATCATGCACATCTGCAAAATCAGCTGGCAAATCCAGCCTATAAGCCACTTCCCCAATTCTTTCAATTACCTGGAAAGGTCCCACATACCTTGGACTCAGCTTTCCAGATTTACCAAACCTCATTATACCTTTACTTGGGGAAACTCTCAGAAAAACAAAATCTCCCACCTCAAACTGAAGTGGTCTCCTCCGCACATCTGCATAACTTTTCTGCCTACTTTGAGCTGCCTGCAATTTTTCTTTAATAAGCTTCACTACTTCAGTGGTTTGCTGAATCAATTCAGGACCCACTAATTGCCTTTCTCCCACTTCATGCCAGTTCAACGGAGTTCTACATGGCCTTCCATACAAAGCTTCATACGGTGCCATTCCAAGACTGGTATGATAACTATTATTATAGGCAAACTCAACCATTCCCAAATGATGTTCCCAACTGCCTCCCCAAACTAAGCAACAGGCTCGCAACATATCTTCAATTGTCTGAATGGTTCTTTCTGTTTGACCATCTGTCTGGGGATGATAAGCGGAGCTATATCTCAATTCAGAACCCATCACCTTTTGCAAACTTCTCCAAAAACCAGAAGTAAATCTTGGATCTCTATCCGATACAATAGTCTTCGGAATACCATGCAGTGGAACAATTCTTTCAACATAAACATTTGCCAATTTGTCCACTGTCCAAGACATACTTACTGCCAGTAATCTGCAAACTTTGGTCAATCTGTCAACAAACACCCATATTCCATTATGCCCAGAACTTGTCCTTGGTAAACCTGCCACAAAATCCATTGCAATATCATTCCATTTCCACTGTGGAATGGGTAACGGTTGCAACAGACCTCCCGGTTTCTGATGTTCTACTTTAATTTGTTGACAAACGGCACATCTTGCCACAAATTCTGCTATTTCTTTCTTCATATGAGGCCACCAAAAATGCTTTTTCAAATCATGGTACATTTTAGTACTACCCGGATGAATAGTGTACCTTGATTTATGAGCCTCTTCTAGAACACGCTGCTTCACTTCTCTTTCTGCAGGAACAAACAACCTGCCCCTAAGCCTGACCACACAATTATCATCAATAGAAACTCCTTCCATTTTCACAATTTCAGGTAAACCTGCATCTGCTCTTTGAGCCTCAATAATCTGCCAATATAAAGACGGCTCTACAGCACTAGCAGCTAGAATTGCTCGACGCTGACTGCTGGGCACATACAAGGAATTCTCTGCTACCTCTTCATACAACTTCCATTCTTTAATCATCATCAAGTTCACATAAGCCTTTCTGCTTAAGGCATCGGCCACAACATTGGCCTTACCCGGATGGTAAGCCAAACTAAAATCATAATCCTTCAGATACTCGACCCATCTGCGCTGGCGAAGATTTAAATCTTTCTGCGAGAAGATATACTTCAAGCTTTTATGATCTGTAAAAATCTCAAATCTTTCGCCATACAGATAATGCCTCCACATTTTCAAAGCAAATACAACTGCAGCTAATTCCAAATCATGAGTGGGGTAATTCTCTTCTGCTGGTTTCAATTGCCTGGACGCATAGGCTATCACTTTACCATGCTGCATAAGCACTGCTCCAAGACCTCTCCTTGAAGCATCAGTATACAGCACAAAACCACCACTCCCTGCCGGCAATGTCAATATAGGTGCTGATGTAAGTCTTTTCTTCAATTCCATAAACTTCTTTGACATTCACCGGACCACACAAAAGGCACACCCTTTCTGGTCAGCTTAGTCATAGGTGCTGCAATTTTAGAAAAATCTTGAATAAAGCGCCTATAATAACCTGCCAACCCCAGAAAACTTCTAATCTCGGTTATTGACTTAGGCACTTCCCACCTCGACACAGCTTCCACTTTACTTGGGTCTACAGCTACTCCTTTAGCAGAAATAACATGACCCAAAAACTGAATTTCCTTCAACCAGAATTCACACTTACTGAATTTAGCAAACAACTGGTTATCTCTTAACAACTGCAAAGTAAACCTCAAATGAGCTGCATGCTCCTCTTCAGATGCTGAATAAATTAAAATATCATCAATAAAGACCACAATAAATTGATCTAAATATGGATGAAATATTCTATTCATCAGATCCATAAAACCTGCAGGAGCATTAGTCAACCCAAAAGGCATTACCACAAACTCATAGTGACCATATCTGGTTCTGAATGCTGTCTTGTCTATATCCTCCTCTTTAATTCTCAACTGATGGTACCCGGACCTCAAATCAATTTTGGAAAACACTTTTGCTGATTGCAACTGATCAAATAAATCATCTATTCTTGGCAACGGGTACTTATTCTTGATGGTCACATCATTCAACTTTCTATAATCTATACACATCCGGAAACTTCCATCTTTCTTTTTCACAAATAAAACCGGCGCTCCCCACGGGGAATGACTCGGTCTAATAAACCCTTTTTGCAACAATTCTTCTAATTGCTTTTTCAACTCCTTGAGTTCTGCTGGTGCCATCCGATATGGGGCTTTAGAGATCGGCATAGTACCCGGCAGCAACTCAATAGTAAAATCCACCTCTCTATGTGGAGCTACACCAGGCAAATCTTCCGGAAAGACATCAGCAAATTCCCTAACCACGGGAACTGCTTCCATTGGCTGACTGGCTTCTACCAAACTTACTGAGGCTAAATAGGCCACACACCATCATTTATCAACTTTCTAGCTTTAATTGCAGAAATTAGAAACTTTGAGGTATAAAAAGGCATACCTTGATATTCAAATTCTGCACCATTAGGATGATAAAACCTGATCCTTTTCTTTCTGCAATCTAGCATTGCTCCATACATCTCTAGCCAGTCCATACCCAGAATGATATCATAATCTGACAACTGCAGGGCATACAACCGACCCGGCATCTGGTTCCCTTCAATCATAACAGGAGCTTCATCTATGTAGCTCGAAGTGAGTAAGAACTCACCTGAAGGAACCTCTACCACTAACTCACAAGACTTCTCTTCTAATGGATGAGCTATGCAATCCAGAAATTCTTCGGAAATAAAAGAATGAGAGGCACCCGAATCAAATAAGACTCTTGCTGAATATTCATAAAGAGGTAAAGTACCTTCTATCATATTTGATGCCTCTGCCTGGGCTCGGGTGATAGCCATAACCCGGCCTCTCCCCTGCTGCTGCGGTGCTCCTCTGCCACGACCTGCCTGTGGCTGCTGAAACTGCTGAGGCTGCTGCTGCTGCACACCTCTGCCATACCCATACTCTCTTGCATACGGACAATTGCGGATCAAATGTCCCGGCTGATTACAATTATAACATCGGTATCCTGGAGGAACTATAGGCTGCCTGGCTGTACTCTGCTGCGACTCCTCCACCTTAGGCCTACCACGGCCTTGCTGATACTGCGGACGACCTCCCCATCCTTTTCCTTTTCCTTTAAGTGCTTGCTTTAATTTCTGTCCCCATTTCCCAAAGCCTGATGAAGAAGGTCTTGCTGGTACCTTGCCCTTGCTAGCACCTACTGACTCCTGCGGTAACCGAAAACTACCAGAACCTGACTCACCTGCCTGACGAGTCCGAATAGACCTCTCTAAAATAGCTGCCCTTTGCGCTGCCTCTTCCACTGTCTTGCACATGAGAGGAACTATCGCATTCTGCAATTCCACTCTCAATCCTCTAATAAAATACTCAACCATCATGTTATTATTAGAAACAACATAAGGTGCATAACGGCTGAGTGCCATAAATCTCATCTGATACTCAAGAACCGAAGAGTTACCTTGCTGAAGAGTCCGGAATTGCTCTCTTTTTACCTGCTGCACTTGAATCGGAAAGAATGTATCATTAAATACCTCGAGAAACTCCGACCAAGTGATAGCTTCTTCTCTTCTACCTACGAAAGTGGTCTGCATCTTCAATCGCCACCACTCCAAGGCAAAACCTCTCAACTGATAAGTAGCCAATACAACTCTGTCTGCTTCAGGACACCGCATGGTCGCAAAAACCCTCTCAATTTCATGAATCCAGTGCTCAGCTGTATCTGGATTCGGCCCTCCTGAATAAGTAGACGGCTGCAATCTCAGAAATTTCTCCACCTGTATCACTGGTTCATCTACTAATTGCACTGGCGGTGGTGGTAGCACAGGTGCTACAAAAGGTACCTCCACCCTCGGCGGAATTAGAGCAACAGGTACTGCCTCTCCTTCCCCAGGTGGCACTGCAACTGGTGGTATAGGCGCCTGCTGATCCATTCTCGCTCGAATATCCGTAAGGCTCTCCCAGATTCTTTCTATCATTCGCTGGGTGCTTTCCTCCGGATCATCTCCTCCACCACCCCAATCTCTCCTATAAGCCATTCCAGAAATTCTTCATACACAAAACACCAGGCAAAAATCAAAACCACAGATTATCGAAAATCAGGGTCTCTACCAGCAGTGTATAATGACCGAAATAAGGCTATGTATTCTTCCACTTCCCTTATATTAACACGGACCTTGCTCTGATACCAACTGTGACGGAACGCCTCGGCCAAGCCCGTTAAACCGATAACGCACTTGAACCGAGTCCGCCTCCCGCGAACGGGCCGAAGCCTCGCAAGGGATACCAAACCACAGTCCGTATAAACATAAAGGAACACACCACATTTCATATATAATTTTTCACAATTTACATAGCCATATTCCATTAAAACTGTAAAGGTGTACAAAAGAAAGTAAACAACCACAAAACTACAAGGCTACACTGCTGAGTACTACTCCGCTGGAGGTACTGACCCTGCTCCGCTACGACGCGGCCCAGAACTGGACGTCGGACGGGAAACGTCCTCCTCGCCCTCACCTGTGGAGGTAGGGGTGAGCCTCTCTAGTCACTGGCTCAGTAGGGAACTCCCCCAAAGCCGAACAAACCACAAACCACAGGTACAAAATAGTAAACAGTCCCAACAACATATAAAACAGCTAAGCAGGTAAGTAAAGTTGTAAAAGTACTCACCGTCTGCCGACTACGAGAAACAACTGTAGTAACTAAACGGAAAACCCAAACAGGTGTACAAGCCAAAGTAGAGACAGCCAACACGAGCCACGTAAACTGGTTCGCGACACCAGAAACTGACTCGGACAACTAACACAGGTCCACCTCTCAGTCTCGCAGCCACGGACGAAAGGTCCAGCTGCCGCTCCACGTAAAAAGGTCAAACAACTGTGGAGACCAACTAAAACACCACAACCTGCAGACCACACGGTCACAGGCCCATGCCTGGCACCTCCAGAGACCCTGGCCTGGGCTCGCTAGAGTGAGGCACTGGAAAAGGACTAGCTGGGGTCCAGTACGTCTACTGGTGTCCGTACCCCCAACTACGAGCGCGCTACAAGTGACTAAAAACAACCACAACTGTCACTGTCCCACTGTCGTCTTTCCCTCAGTCAGACGTACAACTCTAACACAAGAGTGAGGGTGTCCAGGTCAGACGACACAGACCTCGACGGTACAACACAAGTACCGGGACAAAGCCCTGAACTAACAGCCTGGCTCACAAAGAACCTGGGGCACCCAACTGGAGAGGTAACCACGGTAGGCGTCGTACTACTCGTCACATACACAAAACCACGTGCACGTCACACACAAACCACGTGAAACCTCACGCAAACCACAAGTAACCACTGGTCCACTACACGTGAACCCAACTGACTTGCGTACATAACGCGCAGTCACCGAAGTAAACAATTAACAGCATACCTTGTATGCTAAACACGTAAACCATGTGCACTCAGTGCACCTCATACGTTAACACCCACGCATTAACGATAAAACACCATAAATAGCCATTTCTGTTCATATAGGAGTAGGCGGCCACATCGATTGCCGCTTACAGGAAGTAGACGGCAAGGTCCCTGGCCGTCAACCTCCTGGCTGAAGATCTTGGCGACAAACGATGTTGACGCCAAGTTCCCCGGCCTTAAACCCTGCAGAAACCCTAATCCGGTCCTGCGAGTTTTCTAGCTGTTCTAATTACGGGAAAACATGCAAATGCATACCCTCTAGCATGACAGAACCCAATGCAACCCGTTTAAACATGATTCGAACAATAAACTACTCAAACCACCCATTATCCCATATGGTGCAACTCTATCCAAACATGGATTATCATGCTGGTTCAAGTAGTTATGATGTGTTTTAATGTTTCTACGGAGCTACCAGGGTTCGTCCCCTACCTCAGAACGCGTTAGAATCTCCCGCAACTCCCCGGTTTACGCCGAGCCCTCCGCGAGCTCCCACGCGAATTGCACCACGCCGCGACGTTTCCTCGCACAATTCGGCGACGCCGCGCGTCCCACGATCGACCAGCCACTCCTCGATACCTGTTAGAACCTTCAAAGACTCGGGGGCAGCAAGCTGGGGCAAGAGGGAGAGAGGGTGAGCTGAGAGAGCTGCCCTCGGGTGAACATATAACCTGCTGAACTGACAGGTTGGCGTCAACCCCCTTGTCGCCCACATGCACCGCCAGACTAAACGTCCACAAAAGCTGCCGCCAAGTTCAAGAAGTCAACGTCCATAAACCTGGTCGCCAACAGTAAACGACCACCCCTTGGACGCCAACTCAGATAGAACAGCAGCAGGTCCTATTCCAATTCAGGACCTACCCTGCTCTTCACCTGCTCAAGCCACGCAATCACACCATGCATTCCACACACCCAACTCACACTGGCCTCACAACGGCCGCTACAACCACAATGCACATGATCCGCATGGATCCGAAAAGCACGCGACGTTACACCTGCTGCTCCGCCCGCTCCTCACGCCTCTGCTCGTCGTCGCGAACTGGCACACCTCCACGTCGTCCACGGGAAGCCATGGCTGTAATAAAATTCCAGCCACTATTAGAGCTAGGTTACTAAATTTTATAACCATTTCTTATCTATTTTTCATTTCCTATTAGTGTTTTCTACACATGTGGACATACTTAGCATGCAATGGGGATGATGACTTAGGTATATTCATGTGCAATCTCAACCGGTCGCTTTGATACCAATCTCTGTGACGGCCCTCATTATACCGGTACGGTTATACCAACCCACGTCGGTATAACAAGTGCTGCCACAGTGGGACATTTACCCAAACGATACATATAGCTGAGATACACGCGAATATACAACAGAGTAGCGGAAGTAAAAGAGAACTATCTCCATTCATTCATCATCCACATTAACCATACATGAATTTTCACAATTAACAATGAGGAACTAAGAGCTCACATAATTTAAATTGCTGAAATAGGATTACAAAATGTCCACATAATACATTCCTTCCATGATAATTCTAATACAATGTTCCAAATACATACTATGAAGTACACAAATCACAAAGAAGCTCCAACAACTAGATAGTCTCCGCGTCGGAGTCCGTCTCCACCGTCTCCTCAAGCGGTGTCGTGTCACCAACTATACCTGTACGCCGAAGCAAGGAGTGAGTCCAAGGACTCAGCAAGCAACACTACTCATGATGTACACTTAGAAGTCCTAATGGTTTCTACATGCACTTTACAATTAGCAACACATAGCATGCTAGTCATTTCAAGTTTTCAACCTATCATGAACATTCTACAATTTCATACATAACTCATGCTTTCAGTTTTCTAAAATAAACTTCACCTATCACATGGTCTCTATTCAATTTACTCATGAAACTTTAATCTTTAAAGAGTCAAACATGAGAGCTATCAACATGAACAATTTACATGCATGAAAGGTAACGCAACTAGTATGGGTTTTACACATTGTTAAACACATACATGAACCTTTTTACATGCTTTAGGTTGCTGATTTCACATGATTCAATGGCTATAAATCTACACATGAGGGCTACAATGTTGCTTAAACATGTCATATGAACAATCTATCATGCTATTTGCACACATATTCATTAGTTGTCCCTAACATGGACTCTAAACATTTTTGCACACATAAACATAAGAATAATAACATGCATTTTCTGAATTCACATGGTTTCAGATTTAGTCTCACATGGGTTTAAATAACACATTTACACATCTAGAATTTCACATTTTTCTTTACACTAGTTTCCTCTTTTCACATGGTTACACTTTACACATACACATTCACATTGTCACTTACACGTTTACACATGGTCACATACACATTTCACATTACACTTTACACATTTTTAGGTGCCGTGACACATAGTCCAAACCACCAAAGAAGGACATATACACATCACATTACACATAGACGCCATCTAGGCATTCCAATGGCGACTCTTGGACTGCGCAGACCGGGAGAACAAGTCTCCACCCTAACCAGTGGTACTTGTCCACCTCCAGGATTTCCCCCTAATGCCCTTAGGGTCACTTAACACAATGAACTTTCTCAGGGGGACTTTTCCCTGATACAGCTCCACTGCCCTCTACGGAAGCAGTGTCACATTGGCACAGTTACACATTTACATTTTTACCGTTTTTACACTTGGTTTTACACATGACACTTCATCTCATTCACTTTCTCACTCACATGAATACCTCTGTTTTTCCTAACATGGTACTACAAAACTTCAAGGTTTAATACACAGTAAACACGCTAATCATGCTGGGTTTAAACAAAATCTAATCACACTACGATCATATGCACGAATTATCACATTTCACAAGAAAACACATAACTTTTTATTTACTGATCCAAATGATCCGAAATTTTAACCACATGCTGTTTTCGGGTTCTAGATGATACCCTCAATTTTTCAGATTTTTCTGAGCTAAATAGGATTTACAAAAAATAAAACGCCTAATTAGCATGCTATTAACAACTTAAATTAACATGGTCTAACACATTTTGCAAATTGGCCACTTGCTGTTTACACATAAGCCATTCACATATGCATGAACTGAGAACACAAAATTTCCCTAATTCATACATCTATGGATTGAGCCCTACAAATCATTCTTGCATGCTTTTATTTTACCGAACCAAATATATTCGCAAATTACACAAGCATGGATAAATTACCAAAAGTTGCAAACACATATGCTAACCCACTGATCTTCATGATTAGGCTAAACCATGGCATTCATACACATTCTAATCAGGAAAACTAAATTTGTAAAATCAACACCTCATGCTCACAAGTTTAAGGAACACCATTTTCCCACATCCACCAACACACACCATTCATCCACACACCACAAACACAATATACATAGAGTATAAGGTCTACCATATATCCTCATCACGTAAAACATACCGAAATTAATGTATAAGAGGGACAGAACAGCTCACTGTTCTGTTCAGAAGAACTTGGCGGCGGTCTCTGGCCGCTGACTCAGAGTCAGCGGCATGGTCGATGGACGCCAAGGATGATCTGGACGTCTAGGGACCTTGCCGTCTAACCAGGTCTGTGCAGAAACACAGACCCGAGCTCTGAATCTTGGGTGAATTGGAGGGTCTAGGACTCGAGGAAAAATCCTTAAAATTCACAAAACCATCCTAGACTCATAAGGGGACATCAAGGATAGGTTACTTGCCTTTCAAAAATTCTTCTAAGGGATTTAAAGGCTTGGTGAAGACCTCCTTGGGCAGTCCCAAGAAGTTGCAGAAGTGCCTCCAAACGATCTCTCCTCCGGGCTCCTGGGTGATCTCCACGCCGGGGGGATGTCGGGGAAGCCTTCCTCGTTGGTCCAGCAACCTCCTTGCAGTAGGGGAACGCCGGATCCAGGTCCAAGGGGTCGGATTTGAGGGTTCTAAAATGGGTTTTTCTCACAGCTCACCTAGGGTTTTTCTCTCCTCTATTTCTCCTCTTGCAAGGTGAAGTGAGAAGTGGGAGAGGCCAAATTCGGGTTCAGACCTAATGAGAGCCCCTCACCCACTCACCATACCGATTTGACAAGCTGAGAGCCGTTGGGGAACATCCCCCCAATAGAGGCCATGCCTTGCTCCCGGATTTTCTGGCTCTGCAATGTATGCAGGTCAGAGAAGTTGGCGTCCATATCGCTGGACGCCGGAGTTAGTGTTGGCGTCCAGGTCTGGACGCTGACACCAGATAAACGGCCTAGGGTTGACGCCAAGGTGGCCTTCGGCCAGAACCCTAATTATGCAGAAAACCATGCATATCAAGCATATATACATGCAATATGTATATGGTATTATATCCACACTATCATCACGCAATATATACATTATTTATACTTAATATAAACACATGCACACGTAATTATACTAATTAATGCGTACGTAAATATGTACATACACACACAAGCACAATATACACACATAATTACAAATAATACGACGGAAAATTAGAGGGCCTTACACCAAACCTTGCAAGGCCTATACCCCTGGAAAGAGGGTCAAGTCTACATTCTAACCCAAGTGGAATGCCCAAATTCCATGCAGTATACACAGAGTAGTAAGCGTTTTCCTCCAAGTGGTCTGAACACGGGTTTTCTGGAATAACGGGACTTCTTCAACCCAAAAGGTAGGTTTTCTCAGGCCAAACCTTAACATATTCTATACCAATGTGTATAGCATCAAGTTAACTTTCATTTCCCACTGGTTTCATCGAGTTTCATTTAGTAGATCTTGATTTATAAGCGTTTTTCCAAAGTCGCGCACTGTTAGAGCTTTTCCCATTCTTAATATGTTTCACATATTTCATGACCGAATTAGAGAAAACTCATAACATGAAAGTTATTCTACTAGTTGTCCTCGTCAGGTTTCATGTTGAACATTTTGTCTAAATCACAATAGTTAGAGAGTTATAAGCGTGGTAATAGGGTTGCTGCATAAAACTACGTCTTCAAGTTACCCTTGGTCTGACCTTGTGTTCCCCGTGATCAAAACCTATCGAAACCATCTTTATTGTTCAATTCCGATTTACTGGAAGTACCCTAGTATGTCTAGGTTATTTTAAAACTGGTTTCGTTATTTTTCACGCACCGTGCAATTTGTTCTCTATTTTAGAACAACCCTATGTCAAAAGAAGGAAAGACAGGTCCGCAATCCAAGGCACTGTCCTTGCTCTGTCCGAGCCAGGCACAGACCCTATGAACGCGACGGCCCGATATGTCGCTTTTAGAGGGTTGATTGCGACATACCCCTTGTCGCTTTCTCAAGGCGACATGCGCTCTGTCGCTATCTACCTGCCTGATCTGACTTCCCTGTCGCGATGCTTAGACACCTGTGTCGCCTTCTGGGCCCGACCTGTCGCCTTCCTTACATGAGCCTGTCGCGATCTGACCCCGACCTGACAACACCCTGTCGCCTTCCTTATATGTCTATGTCGCGATCTCAGGATTTTTACCGGAAACCACGTGTTTTCTTACAAAGTTTTCCGCATATACCCGAGGTCTGTATAAATGTGATATTTCTGTGTAAGTTACCTGTCTTGGGTCTGATCATTACATGATTGTTGTTTAATGGCTTAAAAGTGATTAACCCATTTAAAAAGCTTTAATTACATGGATGCTATTCTAAGTGCTCCTTAAATGTTATGATCTATTCATGTTCTTGTGATTTAATCTTCCTACTATTCTACCATGTTTAAATGATAAGAGTTATCATAAAATCTTGCAAACCATGATGAGTTAAAGTGCATAGTTTTGTTCCATGTTATATTGTCAAGTGCTTCCTGCGAGTTTGAGACCGATGGTTTGAGAATTGAGACACGCGTACCGCACTACACACTAGCACTGTTAGGTAGCCTTTTCTTGGGAAATTGGAAACTCTCTACCGGTCATTCCGAATCGGTAGACTAGCGACCTTTTCACCAAGGCCTCCGTAAATCTCCTCTGACCATGGATTCCCACATGGCCGACGAGTTGGTTGTACCATTGAAGTTCCCTGGAGTTAGCACGCACTTCCTTTCTCTTCTTGTTCTCGTGAGTGAGACTTACAAACCGGACTAAAGCCATTAATGTAAAGATTGAACGAAAGTATAAATCGTACCGTTATGCTGCCGAATTTATCTCTTGACCATTGTACTCGTGAAATCATGTTCCATTACTTATTACTTGTTCTCCTCATCATCATGAACATGACATTACACATGCTTACTTATTGAAACTCTCATTGGCCATTATAAATGACTGTGGGTATCTACATTTAAAATTTTAAGTGAGATGCTGACAGGGCACGGTGTGTGTCCAAGGGCTCCAATCTAGCCCCAATGACGGCAAGTCATAGATAGACTGTTAACCATGGGGTATAATGATTACTGACGTTGCATCTGCGCTGGGAAAATCGTGCGTGCGTGTTGAATGATAGATACAATACCACATACACGTGACCTAGTGTACATTCTTGATGGATCTTTTCTTGGTGTACATTAGTGTCTACGTGCCTGATTAGTGTTACTTGATCGTGCTCGTGCGTGCTTGCTTGCGTGATATGGCCATCCTGCATTTATTGCAATTTACATGATATCTTGCGTGCTTGTATAAAGTGATCTATTTCTAGTTCTCTCTTGTCATCTTGTTCATCAATCTTGTTCTATCATGATCTCTCTCTCTAGCTTGTTTTATATATCATGTTTTAACGTGTTTTATTCGTACTTGCATATCATTCATCATACTTTCCTAGTTCTAAAATGTTAATCACTTATATCATTGACCGCACATTGAGATATAAATCCTACTGGGCTAGTTTGCTCATTCCCTACTTTTACCCAATCTAGGTGACCATGAAGTGCAAGAGGAAGAGCAAGTCGAGGATGGGAATGCGTCCGAGTGAAGAGCGTTCCAAACATGAGTCTATCTATAATTAGTTTTGAGTGTTAGAACAATGTAGTAGGAAGTGAGGTAGTATGTACTTTTGCTTTTATTGAGTCTTAGTCCTGTATTAGTTTATCTGAGACAAATATGAGATTTGAATACAATTTATAACTGAGTTCACATTTGGGCCCTATTATGATGTTGTGTTGATACACATCTAGTGCGTGCTAGCTAGAGGCTTATTTGCCGACTGTCCACGTCTCGAAATATCGACTCGAATTCTTCGAATTAATATCCGCTGCGTAATTCTCGGGACGTGACAGCCTGCCTTGCCCACTAACTCTAGGAGTCTAGGGTCGGCTTTCTGTTGCTCGATCGCCTCATCCAAAACCAAGGACCTAAGGGATAACTGAGCTACAAAATCCTGGCATAGCGATGGCTCTAACTCAGTCAACGCGCAAGCCGCATCCTCCAACATCTTCCAGTCTTGCTGGAGAGATGGCCTCTTTCTACTCAGAGCATTCGCTACGACATTCGCCTTCCCAGGGTGATACTGAAGGTCGAAGTCATAGTCCTTCAAGAACTCAATCCATCTTCTCTGCCTCAGGTTTAATTCCTTTTGGGAGAAAAGATACTTCAAGCTCTTGTGGTCGGTAAACACCTCAAATCTGACACCATAAAGATAGTGCCTCCAGATCTTTAGTGCATGAACCACTGCTGCGAGCTCCAAATCATTAGTCGGATAGTTCTTCTCATGCTCCTTCAACTGACGAGAAGCATAAGCCACTACCCTTCCTTGATGCATTAGCACACAGCCTAAGCCAATCCGAGACGCATCCGTGTAGATAGCAAAACCCTCTACACCGCTCGGTAAGACTAACACCGGAGTTGACGTGAGCTTAGTCTTCAACAATTGAAAACTACTCTCACACTTCTCGAACCAGACAAACTTCACTCCCTTTCTAGTCAGCTGTGTCAATGGGGCGGCGATGGATGAAAATCCCTCAATAAATCGCCGATAGTAACCAGCCAAACCAATAAAACTCCGAATCTCTGAAGGGGTCTTGGGAATCTCCCAATCCATAACTACCTGGACCTTTGCTGGATCAACTGCAACACCAGCACCGGAGATAACATGCCCGAGGAAATGAACCTCGCGCAACTAGAAATCGCACTTGCTAAACTTAGCATACAGCTTGTGCTCACGGAGAACCTCTAATACTACCCTCAAATGCTGATGGTGTGTGGCCTCGTCCGAAGAGTAGACCAGCACATCATCAATAAACACTACCACAAAGCTATCTAGATACGGCCTAAACACCCTGTTCATGAGATCCATGAACGCTGCAGGGGCATTGGTTAATCCGAAAGGAAGGACCAAAAACTCATAATGTCCATAACGGGATCTGAATGCTGTCTTGGACACATCCTCACTCCGAATCCTCAACTGATGATAACCAGATCGTAAATCAATCTTAGAAAAGACTGATGCATCTTGCAACTGGTCAAATAAATCATCAATACGAGGTAAGGGATACCTGTTCTTCACAGTCACTTGGTTCAGCTTTCTGTAGTCAATGCATAACCTAAGGGACCCGTCTTTCTTCTTCACGAACAATACAGGTGCGCCCCAAGGGGAAACACTAGGGTGAATAAATCCCTTATCTAGCAACTCTTGCAACTGCCTCCTCAACTCAGCTAACTCCGCAGGTGCCATCCGATATGGAGCCTTCGAGATAGGAGAGGTGCTCGGAAGCAACTCTATGGTGAACTCTATCTCTCTATCCGGTGGCAATCCAGATAAACCATCAGGAAAGACGTCTGGAAAATCCTGCACTACCTCGATCTCTGCGAGAGTAGGTGATGATGATCAGTCTGTCCCCATGTAATTTTAATTAAATACATATGTATTTTGGTGATTAATAAAATTAGATTTTATCAATAATATCTAATGAATATTTCGTAAGTCTTAAGTACAGGAAAAATACCAAGGTCAAACAAGCCAATAAAGGTATGCATTACTTCTCTGAAGCTTTAATCTTTTCAACATGATATTTCTCAAAGTCCATATCGATTTCTGTTGAAGATCATAATGATTTCCTTATAAGACTGAAAAGTCATGTTGTTTCAAACAAGTCGATGCTGTAACGATTCTATAAGTCATCGCAACGATTTCTTTAGAGCTCGCAACGACTTGCTCGCCGTAACGATTTCGTAAGTTACCGTAACGATTTCTTTAGAGCTCGCAACGACTTGCTCGCCGTAATGATTTGCTTTGCACAAAGATTTCTTTAAGCGCTCACAACGATTTGCTTTGCGCAATGATTTCTTTAGAGCTCATAACGACTTGATAAATGTTCATAACAATTTCCCTGTTGAACACATACACTTGCTTTAACGATTTGCTCTCTATAATGACTTGTAATCATAACGATTTCATAAGTCATATAGACAACGACTTTACAGTTTATATCAACTTGACTTTTATCTTATCTCTTGAAGCATTGACTAGTCAAAGTCATGTATATATCTATCTGTCACTCCTGCATTTATGAGTTTTGAACGTATCTCTGCATGCATGCAGACAATATCGTCCATTATTGTGCTTACTTTGTATACATCTTTTAAAACAAGCTATTTGGGATTGCTATTCTAGTGAGTACTCACATCAACATATACTGACAACAAGAGACAGCTTAAGTTGTCTACTGTTCTAGCATTTAATGTGTGCAGGGTCCTGAAGACATTCTATCATACAACGTTGGACCTATAGACGCCAGAAGACCCTATCTCTTTGCGTGCTCAAATGGATAAAAGATAGTTGAAGCTTCCAAATGTCAAACAGTCTAACGTCTATCAATCCAAGAGACAACGGTTATTTCAACGGCAACATTTCAAATAGAAGATATAAATTCAAAGACAGAAGAAAAGAAGTATATAACAAACGAAGTAGAGAACAAGCATCTAGTATTCAAGCATTCAAATTCTTCGGCAAGAAGTCCAGAGCAAACAACTTCATTCCACTTAGCTTTCGCTCTTTGCTCTCCTCACTGTAGTGAAAATCTTGAGAGAGCTTGTGTAGTTCTGAGAGTGTGCTTAGCATAGATTCTTTGCTCTCAGTGCTAGTCGCTTCAGATCTTGGCTTGTTAAAAAAGTTTGATCTAGGGGCTTGATCTTATTCCATTCTCTTGGTGTTGTTTCCCTTCGGTTGTGAAGGAAGACCTGGTGGTATCCAGGGTGGTGTTTCCCTTCAGTTGTGAAGGAAGACCTGGTGGGGTATCCAGGGTGTTGTTATTCCCTTCAGGTGTGAAGGAAGACCAGCCGAGCTGGGTGCTGTAGCGTCCTTAGGGGGACTGTTCCCTAGTTAGTGAAATCTTGAGTTGTTGCTCAGGGACTGGACGTAGGACTCCTAAGGAGAGGAGGTCCGAACCAGGATAAACCTTGTGTTGTGTGATTGTCTTCTTTGTGTGTTTGATATTTAAACTAACAGTCACTAACCTCCTTCGAAGAACGTTTGTGTGAATGTTTTTAGTTACAGGTATCTTCTAGATTATTTTTAAAAGACCCATTCACCCCCCCTCTGGGCTCGTCAACTGGGCAACAAGTGGTATCAAAGCGAGTCTCTTCGACAAAGAAAAAGGATCCAACGATCTGAAGAGTAAGGATCCATGGCAGCCCAAGGTAACATTGAAGGTCAGTCTGTCAACTGACCCTCTCTCTTCGATGGTGAAGACTATCCTTACTGGAAGACCAGAATGGAATACTTTTTACAAGGCCACGACTATCAAATTTGGTCCATAGTAGAAGAAGGTGATCTGGCAGTCACAAATGAGAAAGCGCAATGGACAGATGATGACAGAAAGAAGATCTCCTTGAATTGCAAAGCAAAGAGCATCTTATGCTGTGCTCTAAGTAAGAAGGAGTTCAACAGAGTTTCAGCCTGCAAATCCTCAATGGAAATGTGGGAAAAGCTCAGGATCACACATGAAGGCACAGACAAGGTAAAGGAAACAAGAATCGACATTCTTGTCACTCAGTATGAGAGATTTCAGATGCAATCAGGTGAATCCATAACTCAAATGTTCAGTCGGTTCACTGACATCACGAATGGACTAGCTGGTCTGGGGAAAACCTATGAGATTGGAGACATGGTGAGGAAAATACTTAGATCCTTACCATCCTCATGGACCCCAAAGGTCACAACAATAGAAGAAGCTAATGACCTGAAGAGAATGTCAGTAGAAAAGCTCATTGGGTCCCTCATGGACCATGAGATCAACATGGAAAGGCTAGGAGAGTCCTCTAGCAGAAAGAAGCACTCCAACGCCTTAAAATCTGAAGAAGATTCACCAGAAGCAAGTTCAGATGAGAGTGAAAGTGATGTGGACAGCGAGAATGAGGAAGCAATGCTATCTAGAAGATTGCAGTGGATTTTGGCTAAGAAGAAGAAGTTCCAATCTGGTAGAAGGCACTTCAAAAGGAATAAGGACTTCAAGAAGCCAGATGGAAAAGAGATGAAGAAAGGAGAACCCATCTGCTATGAATGTAAGAAGCCAGGACATATTAAAGTTGAGTGTCCAAAGATCAAGAAGCTGGAATTCAGGAAGAAAGACAGCTCCAAGAAGTTCAGAAAGTACAAAAAGAAGGCGATGGCAGTAGCATGGGAAAACAGTAGCGACTCAAACAGTGAGTCAAACTCCTGCAGCGATGAAGAAGAAGCCCATTTGGCTTTCATGGCAAATACTAAAGATAAGGTAACTTCTGACTCCTCTTTTGATTCATGCAATGATTTTGATTCAGATAATTTAGAGGAAGCATTTAATGAACTATATAATAAATATAAAGAAGTAACTAAACTATTAAAAGCTAGTAAGAAAAACAATACGTGTTTAGAAAACACTAACTCTGATCTGAAAACAGAAAATGAAGAGTTAGAAAAACAAATAACTAAACTTAAAAGAAGAAATGAATTATTATGTGAAGACTTAAAAGATAAAAATAAACAAATAACGGAATTAGTAAAATAGGAAAATGTAGATGAACTAAGAACTGAAATCAAGACTCTAACAGAAGAAAACATAAATTTATCTAGCACGTTAGAAAAATTCACAAATGGTAAAAACTCCCTCATATTAAAAGGTGCTAGAAGATCAGGTAAGAAGAAAAATGGATTAGGATATACACCCCCAGATAATGAAGAAACCATAGTTTATCCTAAAACATATCCAACACCAAAATTTGTACCTGAACAAGATATAGCATACAAAGCTGATTTCAAATATATAGAAAAGGTAACCAAATTATCATGCTGTAGTCACTGCAACAAGTTAGGACATATCATAACGACATGCCCAACAAGACATAAGAAATGGATAATAAAAAGTAAAATCAATGATACTAACCAATCAGGACCCAAAAGAATTTGGGTACCTAAAGCTTGATGATTTCATTTCAGGTTAACCCTCGAACATCCAAATGGTACTTGGATAGTGGGTGCTCAAGGCACATGTCAGGAAACCAGAAGTTATTCACTCATCTCCAAGCTGAAGAAGGAATAGTTACTTATGGAGATAATGGGAAAGGAACAGTAATTGGCAGTGGCTCTGTGAATAGTAAAGGAAGAACAGTTATAGAAGATGTGTTGCTTGTCAAAGGGTTGAAGCATAATCTCATTAGCATCAGCCAGCTGTGTGACAGAGGCCATCAGATCCAGTTTCAAGAATCGAAATGCAGCATACTGAAAGATGGATCAGTCATCTTTGAAGCAAATAGAGAAAAGAACTTATATGTGTTATCTTGAGGAACTCAAAGAACAAAATGTCTGTCTGGCAGCAAATAAGGAAAAATCTACTGAATTATGGCACAGACGACTAGGACATTGTAGCATAGATGGTATGAGAAAATTAGTGAAGAAAAATCTTGTAGAAGGTCTGCCAAAGGTCAGTACAAAGATGGAAGGTGTCTGTAGACCTTGTGCTAAGGGAAAGCACACCAAAAGCTCCTTCAAGTCAAAGACGGTGGTAACCACCTCAAAACCCTTAGAGCTCCTTCATATGGATCTATTTGGGCCAATGAGGACTACCAGTCTTGGAGGAAAGAACTTTGGATTTGTCATAGTCGATGATTACTCAAGATTCACATGGGTATCATTTCTAGAGCATAAAGATGACACATTTGATAACTTTGTCAGTTTCAGCAAGAAAGTTCAGAAGGATCAGAAGTTCAGCATTGTTTCTATCCGATCAGATCATGGTGGTGAATTTCAGAATGAAAAATTTGCTAAGTTCTGTGATGATCAGGGAATTGAGCATAATTTCTCAGCACCAAGGACACCACAGCAAAATGGAATTGCTGAGAGAAAGAATAGAACTCTATTGGATATGGCAAGAACAATGTTATCAGAATATGATCTGCCAAGGTATTTTTGGGCTGAAGCAGTCAACACAGCAAGCTACATTATCAATAGAGTAATGATCAGACCAATCCTAAAGAAGACTGCATATGAACTGTTCAAAGGGAAGAAACCAAAGATCAGCCACTTTAGGACATTTGGATGTCCTTGCTTCATCCACAACAATGGAAAAAGAGGCATTGGTAAGTTGGATGCCAAATCAGATGAAGGTATCTTCATGGGGTACACCTCTAAACCCAAAGGCTATAGAGTATTTAATAAATGCACTTTATTAATTGAACAGTCTGTACATATTATTTTTGATGAAACTAACCCTTCCTTGAGAAAGGAAGAAGATAGTGATAATGATGATGCAGATGAGCTGTCCAAGAAACTAAAGAATACATCAATTGAGGACAAGGATGATCCACCTCTGGAAGACATGCAACAAAAGGAAATTACACATGAAAATCTTCCAAAGGAATGGAGACACAAGAAAGATCACCCACTCGAAAATATTATTGGTGATCCATCTGTAGGGGTAAGAACAAGAGGTAATGTAATTCCCTGTGATTACCTAGCATTTGTTTCTCAAATAGAGCTAGGACAGTCAATGAAGCTCTTTGTGATGAATCTTGGATATTAGCCATGCAAGATGAACTAAATCAATTCAAGAGAAACCAAGTATGGTCACTTGTTCCTAGACCATCAGACCATCCAGTCATTGGCACCAAATGGGTGTTCAGAAATAAATGGATGAAACTGGTGTAATCTTAAGAAACAAGGCCAGATTGGTAGCTCAAGGCTATTCTCAAGAGGAAGGCATAGATTTCGATGAAACCTATGCACCTGTAGCTAGACTTGAGGCTATTAGAATATTATTGCATATGCATCAGCATTAGGCTTAAAACTATTTCAAATGGATGTTAAATCTGCATTTTAAATGGTTTTATAAAAGAGGAAGTTTATGTGGAACAACCCCGGGTTTTGATGACACAGAATTTCCTAATCATGTTTTCAAACTTCACAAGGCATTATATGGTTTAAAGCAAGCACCTAGAGCCTGGTATGAAAGGCTTAGTTCTTTTCTTTTAAACCATGGTTTCAGTAGAGGTCAAGTAGATAGTACTCTTTTCATAAAGTCAAAGGTCAAACACATTCTACTAGTTCAAATTTATGTAGATGATATTATTTTTGGTTCTACTGATGAATCCCTTTGCAAGTACTTTGAAAAGTTGATGCAGGGAGAATTTGAAATGAGCATGATGGGAGAACTTAATTATTTCCTTGGACTACAAATCAAACAAGGAAAGGAAGGAACTCACATCTGTCAAGCAAAGTACACAAAAGAACTCTTGAAGAAATTTGGATTCGATAATACCAAACCACTGTCAACACCAATGAGTACATCAACAAGGATGGACAGTGATAAAGATGGTAAGAAAGTAGATCAAAAGATCTACAGAGGTATGATAGGTTCACTCCTTTATTTAACAGCTAGTAGACCTGATATTTTATTTAGTGTATGCATGTGTGCTAGGTATCAAGCGGATCCTAAAGAATCACATTTAATTTCTGTGAAAAGAATATTTAGATATTTAGCAAGAACTCATGACTTAGGTCTGTGGTATCCAAAATGTTGTGAAATTAACTTAGTAGGTTATTCTGATGCTGACTATGCTGGATGCAAATTAGATAGAAAAAGCACCAGTGGTTGTTGTCAATTTCTTGCAGGATGTTTGATATCTTGGTCTTCAAAGAAACAAAATTCAGTGGCACTATCTACAGCTGAAGCTGAGTACGTAGCTGCTGGAAGTTGTTGTACACAACTCTTATGGATAAAGCAACAACTTGAAGATTTCGGATTAAACATCAAATCCATCCCACTGTTGTGTGACAACACCAGTGCCATTAATCTCACCAAGAATCCAGTTCAACATTCAAGGACCAAGCATATTGAGGTTAGATATCATTTTATTCGTGATCATGTAGCAAATGGTAATATTGAAATATCTTTTATTGATACAAATGGTCAGTTAGCAGACATTTTCACAAAAGCCTTACCCGAGAGAGATTCACATCTCTTAGAAGGGAATTAGGCATGTGCAATTTGTGAAAAAGGTTTTTTAAAACTGGCACATTAAATTTCAGAATTAAGTAATTTTTCCCTCCATGGCTTTAAGCAAAAGAAATTCAAATTATCCTTTGTAACCGCTCTCTCATTGAAGTCGGTTTGAATAGTCAAACTCTTTTGTCTTCTTCTGCCGCCTTTTGGCGCCTCACTTTCCACAACGCATTAATTTATTCCTAAAAATTGAATGAGATAACGATTCATATCTCGTCTTCAACCTTTTTCCCTCTTTCGTCTGGATGCTCAAGCCGATGCCCTAGCGATTCCGACATCGACTCTCTGCTAGTTTTGAAGCTTCTCTCCTCTTCCCGCGAAATTTCTTGAGGGATCTCTCTCCTCCTTTCTTCTCAATCCTCTAGAAAACCTCCACACTTGATTCCATGGCTGCATCAGCCGTTTTTGGGAGTTTGGGTGGCTACAGTGCCGAGTTCCTCACTCCTGAGTAGCAGGAGAGGTTCAAGTTCGTGAAGACCAAAGTGTGTGGGAACAAGACAGTGGACGTTGCTGATCTTGAAAAGAATGGTATGTATAGTGTTGTTGAAGCTTTGATCAAGATGCAATGGATGGGAGTAACAACTTTCTCTGAGGTAAGTTATCCAGACCTCGTGAAGGCCTTCTATGTATGCTTGAAGACTCAAGAAGATGGGTCCCTGGTTTCATATGTCAAGGGAACCCAGATTAAGATAGATAGTGAGCTATTGCATGAGTTGTTTGGAGTAACAACATCAGGGCACAGTGGGGTTCACTCCGTGAACGCCCAGGTCAAGGGTCTTGGCATTGTAGGGCCGGGATACAGATTAAGAGATGGTAAATTGGACATCAACCAACTGAATGCGTTCAACCGCCTCCTTCACTTCATAGTGTGTCAGATTTTGGTCCCAAGAAGCGCCACATTTTCCACCTGTTGAAAGGCAGATTTTGACATGATGTTTTGGGCCATACAGAACAAGGAAATCAACATGGCCGCAGTGATGATGGAAAAAATGACTTTTGCCAGAGATCAGATTTGGGACACAAAAAGCAAGCTCAATGTTTCCTTGTCGTATGCACATCTGCTCACCAAAGTTTTCAAGCACTTTGGTATTGATCTGGCAGGAGCAGTTGTTGAGAAAACGGGCCAATCAATTAGGTCCAGAAATCTCAGGAAAAGTGGTTTTTCAGTTATAAATGGTGTTTGGTCTAAGACCACAGTGGCCGAGGGAGAGGCCATCATAGGTGATATTTCTGATATTCCTGATGTTCAGGAAGAAGCAGCAGAACCAGCAGCAGAGCAATTAGCAGCAGAAACACAAGCAGCAGTTGAGGCTGTAGGGTCACCCCTTGTCCAAATAGTTTCACAATCTCCAGAAGGTCCTATAGAAGAAGCAGTGGAAGGTGCAGCAGATAATCTGCCCACCTCCATTATTGCCTCCATTCTCAGAGATGTAGTAGATTCAGTTCTCACCACTCCAGTCATCTCAGAGACTGGTGGAATTGCAGAAGAAGTTGTGGCATCAGGCCACATTGAGGAATCAGTGGCAGCAGCAGTTCAAGAGGAACAGTCCAGTGCTCCATCAAGTGTTGCTTTGGAAGATGCTCCCATTCAGGGGGAGCAAGAATTAATGGAAAAAGATGCTCCTACTCAGGGGGAGCAATCCAAGGAAGGTCAAGCAGAAGAAGCAGCTCACCATGATGAGCCAATGGGTGATGTACCAGTTGATAAAGACCTACCTCATGATCAGGATGATGTCAGAGAAGGGGAGACAGCCAGCTCCTCAGATTCAGATGATGACCAGCCTCCTCCAGTTTCAGAGGCTAGGCAAAAAGGGAAAGAAGTAGAATCCATAGTCCCATTGTTAGTAGACTCTCCTTTTGAAAGGCAAGTGAAGCAGAAAATTGTGATCAATTTGAAGCCTGTGATTGAGAGGCTTGATGCTCAAGGCACAATCATGTGCTCTCTCCAATCAGATGTTAATTCAATCTTCATGAGCCAAGCATCAGCTACAAAGGAAATTTCCAACATAAGAAATGCCATGAAGTGGTTTAACCAGGAAATGGGCACCATGAAAAATTTGCTGGGAAAATTCTCAAGGTGGTTGGAGCTCAATTTTCTCCTCCTCCACCTCCTGCAGCTCAGGTTCCGAAGTCAGGGCCTTCAAGGCCATCAGTTCAAGCGGCAGGGCCAACAGGGCCAGAAACAGCAGCAGCACCAGTAGAGGCAGCAGTAAATGTGCAAAGGCCATATGGGCCAGCTGAGCAAGTTGAAGAGTCTCCAGGGCAAGCTGAGCAAGTGTCAGGACCAACAGGGCCATTGGAGAGTGAACCTATGCAGACAGAGGCTGAAGAAGAGTCCTTGGCACCCAAGCCCCCAGCTCCCTCTTCTCCCTCTCACACACCTATTCCTCCAACTCCACCCTCAGCTCCTACAGCTCCTCCTGCTCCACAAACATTCAAGAAGCCTCAATCCAGACCAATTTCCTCTCCCACTCCATTTCCTCCTCATTCCACCTCATCTCCTGCCTCCTCTACTACAATTCCTTCTCCTTCTCCTATCCTTGAGGCCCCTCCAGCATCCTCAGCTGGAGCCTCCTCCTCCTCCTCTGGCCCCTCCCTTGGACCAGTTGATGATCTCCCAACTACTTCACATTCTTTTCTTCATCCTACTCCTCCACCCTCTTTCATCACTATCATACCTGAAAGAGCCCAACTTAATTCTCCCTTTATGGAAAAGATAAATGATGAGTTTGAGAAAGGGATCCTCAAGTCTGTGTTGAAGGTTGGAGAACATGTCCATAGGGCAGACTCTTCCAGTCCTGCCCCCAAGAAGAGGAAACTTACTTCTACTTCCTCCATTTTCTCTGAACCTAAATACCCACCTTTGTGGTTTTCTCTCACAATGGACAACAAACATAAACCACTGTACAGAGAATATCTCTCAAAGGTTGTTCTTGCAACTATTATTAACCTTCCCTTTCTTAATCTCACAGATCATTTGCACACCATTCTACCCTACACTTCTCTTACAAAATCAGAAAAATCCAGAATTTTCTCTCTTGCCCACTCCAAATCAGAAGACCAATGGGGCAAAGGTCACAAGGATCTCTTCAAGAAATTTATTCTTGCCAAATCTGCTAGATTCCTTCTAAGGGACCACTCCCTGACCTTATCAGAATGGTTCAGGTTGTATCATAGAGAACTTTAGGCACCCTACATTCAAAAGGAAATCAAAATGATCAGACATTTCATGATATTCAACAATTACAAATATGTTCATAGACTTCCAGAGGTTCAGCTTAGCCAATTCAGAAAGGTCATTTCAGCTCTGACTCCGGATATCTCACATACTTCAGATGTTCAGGTAGATTTTGCTACCCTCCAAGTGCCTGAAGAGATAGCCCTTCCATAAATCCATTTTCTAGTTATGGAATCCTCTGTAGGATCCATCATCTTTGAGCGTTTTGCCAGAGTAATGGGCAGAATTAGAGTACAGAAAGGCTGTCTGGTTGCTTTTCCTAGATTCCTATTTAGGGAATATCACCAGGGGCATGTAAGTGCTGAAGTTCTAGCCCCCATTCTGTCTGAATGTGAAAGGCTGACATCCTCAGAATGGTCCAAGTTCTACCCTTTGTCAGCTCAGCAGTTGTTTGCACTCAATGAAGCTCAGGCCAGGGAAGGCAAACCAGCTATCTCTCCAGCTACTTTCTTGGATATGAATTCTATACATCTTGTTAATGACCCTTTCAAAGTCTGGGAGGAAAGATACAAAGTATATGTAGCTCTTCATAAAGCTCTCAGAGATAATCACAATCACTATCCTGTGTCCATGGATCAGTTTCTTACCTGTGCCAGCTTTGGGACTCGTCATTTCCTAAAGATGACTATGGATAAGGAGACTTATGCTGATCTTCTCTACAAACACCTAGATCTTCATCTCAAAAGGATGGCTTCCTCCATGGGACCAACCTACTCTTTGTCCTTTGGAGTCTTTAAAACTCATTTTGAAGAGCAGAAAGCCCAGGCATGGGAAACCATCTCCCATTTTGCCTCTCTTTTGTCTCCTGCCTTCTATTTACCTGTACCTCCGCAAAGTTAATGAAATCTCCTTCTTTGTGTACTCCTATTTTCTCTCTCTCTTCTTTCTTTGTCTCAGGTTGTCTTTTTGCTCAATGACAAAAAGGGGGAGAAAATTAGCATGTCTGAAATACATTCCAATAATTTTTTAAGGAAGAAAATTAGCATGTCATATCTTTAGACTGATTTCAGATTTTTTTTTTATCCATGCTTATTGTTCAGTTTTGTCATCACCAAAAAGGGGGAGATTGATGATCAGTCTGTCCCCATGTAATTTTAATTAATTACATATGTATTTTGGTGATTAACAAAATTAGATTTTATTAATAATATATAATGAATATTTCATAAGTCTTAAGTACAGGAAAAATACTAAGGTCAAACAAGCCAATAAAGGTATGCATTACTTCTCTGAAGCTTTAATCTTTTCAACATGATATTTCTCTAAGTCCATATCGATTTCTGTTGAAGATCATAACGATTTCCTTATAAGACTGAAAAGTCATGTTGTTTCAAACAAGTCGATGCTGTAACGATTCTATAAGTCATCGCAACGATTTCTTTAGAGCTCGCAACGACTTACTCGCCGTAACGATTTGCTTTGCACAAAGATTTCTTTAAGCGCTCACAACGATTTGCTTTGCACAACGATTTCTTTAGAGCTCATAACGACTTGATAAATGTTCATAACGATTTCCCTGTTGAACACATACACTTGCTTTAACGATTTGCTCTCTATAATGACTTGTTAGTATTCATAATGATTTCATAAGTCATATAGACAACGGCTTTACAGTTTATATCAACTTGACTTTTATCTTATCTCTTGAAGCATTGACTAGTCAAAGTCACGTATATATCTATCTGTCACTTCTGCATTTATGAGTTCTGAACGTATCTCTGCATGCATGCAGACAATATCGTCCATTATTGTGCTTACTCTGTATACATCTTTTAAAACAAGCTATTTGGGATTGCTATTCTAGTGGGTACACACATCAACGTATACTGACAACAAGAGACAGCTTAAGTTGTCTACTGTTCTAGCATTTAATGTGTGCAGGGTCCTGAAGACATTCTATCATACAGCGTTGGACCTATAGACGCCAGAAGACCCTATCTCTTTGCGTGCTCAAATGGATAAAAGATAGTTGAAGCTTCCAAATGTCAAACAGTCTAACGTCTATCAATCCAAGAGACAACGGTAACTTCAACGGCAACATTTCAAATAGAAGATATAAATTCAAAGGCAGAAGAAAAGAAGTATATAACAAACGAAGTAGAGAACAAGCATCTAGTATTCAAGCATTCAAATTCTTCGGCAAGAAGTCCAGAGCAAACAACTTCATTCCACTTAGCTTTCGCTCTTTGCTCTCCTCACTGTAGTGAAAATCTTGAGAGAGCTTGTGTAGTTCTGAGAGTGTGCTTAGCATAGATTCTTTGCTCTCAGTGCTAGTCACTTCAGATCTTGGCTTGTTAAAAAAGTTTGATCTAGGGGCTTGATCTTATTCCATTCTCTTGGTGTTGTTTCCCTTCGGTTGTGAAGGAAGACCTGGTGGTATCCAGGGTGCTGTTTCCCTTCAGTTGTGAAGGAAGACCTGGTGGGGTATCCAGGGTGTTGTTATTCCCTTCAGGTGTGAAGGAAGACCAGCCGAGCTGGGTGCTGTAGCATCCTTAGGGGGACTGTTCCCTAGTTAGTGAAATCTTGAGTTGTTGCTCAGGGACTAGACGTAGGACTCCTAAGGAGAGGAGGTCCGAACCAGGATAAACCTTGTGTTTTGTGATTGTCTTCTTTGTGTGTTTGATATTTAAACTAACAGTCACTAACCTCCTTCGAAGAACGTTTGTGTGAATGTTTTTAGTTACAGGTATCTTCTAGATTATTTTTAAAAGACCCATTCACCCCCCCCTCTGGGCTCATCAACTGGGCAACAGGTGACTCATCAGCCTCTGGTACTAATACCATGCTGGCAAGAAAAGCGTCACAACCCTTGTTTACCATGCGCATCACCTTCATGGCAGAGATGACTAGCTTTCCCGCCAGGTTCCTTGACAGGGGATGAGAGAACTCATCCTCACCAGGAATGCGGAAAACAATCCTCTTCCCACGACAATCTACTAATGCATAGTGCTCCTCTAGCCAATCCAGACCAAGAATAGCATCATAGTCCTTCATCTTTAGCAAGAAGAAACACCCTTCTAGGATTCTATCCTCAATGCACACAGGTAACGACAGAATACACTTCCTAGTCGATACCATACCCGCAGGGGTGTGCACAGACAAAGGGACCTCTAAATCCTCAGACTCTATGCCTGACTCTAGGACTAACTGCCTAGCGAACCGCTCGGAAATGAACGAGTGAGTAGCACCCGTATCAAACAAAACCCGAGCATGCACACCTAGAAGTAAAATCGTACCTTCGGTGACATGCTCTGCCTGCTCGGCGTCCTCGCGTGCTAAAGCAAACACTCGAGATGGGGCTCGAGGCCTTCCTGGTCTTCCCGTAGCTGGTGCTGCTACCGCTACCGCTGCTGGGGCTGGCGCTCCGCACTGGATTCCCTGCTGAAGTCTCGGTCAATCCATGATCTTGTGGTCGTTGCTTCTGCACTTCAAGCACTTTCCGTAATCATCCAACACTCGGAACCACCATGTGTCTTTCCACAGTGGGGACACTCTTTCTTCACACCAGGGGAACGTACAGAGGGTACCTGAGTACTGCCGACTGCTATTGATCGCTGCTGTGTCTGGTCACCGCTTTCTTCTTATCCTGCCACTGGAACATAGTTGCAGGTCTCTTCTACAAAGCCTTCTTCTCTTCAAGGTATTGCTCCATCTCACCCTCCTGTCTGCAAGCAGCACTAAGAGTCTCATCCAAGGTGCGATGGTCGAACGCCACTAGCCTCGTCCTCAGTGATGGTTTGAGTCCCATCACAAACTTCTTCGCCTTTCTGCACTCATCAGCCACAATGTGAGGTGCGTACTTAGATAGTTCTGCAAACCTTGCCTCATACTCTAGCACGGACATGGAGCCTTGAGCCAAAGAGAGGAACTCCTACTCCATCCGATCTTGAATATGCTCGGGGATGAACTTGGCCCGAAAGAGCCTCACGAACTCGTCCCAAGCAAGATCAACCGCGCCGTCCTCAAACCGTGTACGTAGTAATGAAGCCCACCATACATCAGCTCTTTCCTGCAGTACACCGTTCATAAGCACCATCTAAACAAATCCAACTTAATAGAACATACAAACATACAAAACTAACACATACCTGAAGCATATAGGTGGCTAGAGTAACCTTATCCTCATCCGCACACCTGATAGCTCGGAAGATCTTTTCAATCTCCCTCATCCAAGTCTCAACTAGTAATGGATCGCTCTCCCCCTTAAAAGAGGGTGGCAGCATCCTCTTGAATCTTTCCATGATGGAAGGTCCACCATGGTCCTGAGCTGGAACTTGAGCCTGCTACATCCCACAACAATTAATGCACATTCAACATAACATCATACAATTAAATAAAACAGACTACACTTGAATTAATTATGCTAACCTGAGCCTCCAACTAAGCCTGGAGTGCAGCCTGGGTGTGGGCCTGCATCTGCATGGCCTGCACCAAACCTTGCATGAACACTCCATAATCCACAGGCGGCGGTGGGGGAAGTACAGGACCCTGCGGTGCCAGGGCCTGCTGCTCCGCCCGCTCCTCACGTCTCGGCTCGTCCTCACGGGCCAGCACACCACCACGCCTACCTCTTGAAGCCATGGCTGCAGTAATTTCAGCCACCATTAGAGCTACGTAAATTTATTTTCTAACCATTTTCTTATCTATTTTTCATTCATCATTAATCAATTCTACACATGTGGACATTCCTATGTAGACTTAGCATGTAATGAAGATGATGATTCATGTATATTTATGTATAATCTCAATCGGTCGCTCTGATACCAATCCCTATGACGACCCTCATTATACCGGTACGGTTATACCAACCCACGTCGGTATAGTGAACGTTATCACAGTGGGGCATTTACCCAAACACTATCACATGATTGAGATACACACAAATATAGATACAGAGTAGCGGAAGAAAAGAACCACTGTCTTCATTTCATTCATCATCCACATTTAACATACATGATTCAACTAAAAATTTAAAAGAACTAAAGTCCACATAATTGAAGTGCTAAAATTTAATACATAGTTTGTCCACAATTACATGATAATTCTATTACAATGCCTTAATACATACTATGAAAGCAAAAGTCACACAATGTCTCCTCCAAGTTACTCGCCACGCTCGGAGTCACTCTCCACTGTCTCCTCCAAGTTACTCACCACGCTCGGAGTCACTCTCCACTATCTCCTCCAACGGTGTGACGTCACCAACTAAACCTGTACGCCGAAGCAAGGAGTGAGTCTAAAAGACTCAGCAAGTAATCTCCACACACATCATACATGCATATATCACGGTAGGTTTTTACATTCCAATTTACAAGGCAAAACATATAACATGCTTGAACACTGATAACGAGACAACCTATCATAGTAATTCTACAAATTAAACACATGGTACATGATTTAAGACATTCAACATAAATATCCTATCACATGCTCTCTACTCATTCAATCACATGAAAACCACACTTCAGATTAAACTATAACATGAAACGACTAAACATGGGATTCTCACATACATGAAGGAAATCATTCCTAACATGGTTGCTACACATTTTTGCATATGTAAACTATCATTTTATACACTTTAAGGTTGCTGTTTTTGTCATAGATTAGACATTCATACCCTTCACATGAGAGCTACATTCTTAATTAAACTACAACATGATAACAACGAGACATGGAATTGTTCACACATATGCAAGAAGTGCATTTTTACACATATAAAACATTCTCATAGCAACAATTAGGTTGCTGTTGTAACATAATTTCACATTATCATATCATGGACTACAATTTCACAATCTCACATATTGGTTCCACATGTTTTCACAATTTCCCATTCATATAGTTCTCTTTTCACACATTGCACGTTTACACATATTCACACTACACAATTTACACATGATCACATTCACATTTCACATTTCACATTTTACACTTTACACTTTAGTGCCGTGACACATAGTCCAAACCACCATAAGAAGGATACATCACATAACACATACAGATAGACGCCACCTAGGCAATACAGTGATGACTCTTGGACTGCGCAGACCGGGAGAACAAGTCTCCACCCTAACCAGTGGTACTTGTCCACCTCCAGGATTTCATCCTAATGCCCTTAGATCTTAACACATTGAACCTTCCCATGGGGACTTTTCCATGGTACGGTTCCACGGCCCTCTATGGAAGCAGTATCACACTTGGCACAGTCTTACACATTACACATACCGATTTTTTTTACACACATTTTTACACATGGCGCACACACACCTTTACATTCTCTCATTCACACATGGCTCTGTTTTCCTAGCATGATACTACAGATGACAGAGATCACACATTCAGTAACTTATAGTAATCAGGTTGAAAACACAATTAAACTCATTTTCATAATGGCATGCATTAATTACATATTTTTGCATGGAAATCCCATAATGCATTCCACGGTTATCCCAATGGCCTGTAAATTTAACCACATTCTGATTACAGGTTTATAACCTCACATGCAAATTTCTAGATTTTTCTGAATTATCAGATATTTACAGAAATTAAGACATTCATTTTCACGCTATTAAAAATTCAATTCAACATGGAATATAACACGAACATCAGGTTTAACAGTTCACAGCCCTGAACCCAACATACACATCATTTCAGAAATTTTTCCCCCGGATTTAATGCACAACACACCATTTACTATAAATTTTGCAAGCCTACGCATGTTTGCTATTTTCCAAAACAGAAATTTACAATAAATCATAGGAGCATGGGAAAAATTCAGTAATTGCAGGGCACAAACTGACCCATACACGCATGGTTTATAAAATTTAGGGCACCCAAATTCTCCACAGATCATGAGAATAGTGGGTGAACATACATAGCCATATCTTCCACATGCATTCCAATAAGCTAATAAATTCTACCATCCACAAAAAAAATGCACAATAATTCTCCCACACACCACATTAACTAGTATACATAATATATAGAAGTTACATTATATCCTCATTGCGAAAACACATCAAAAATAGTCATATACCAGGAAGAACAGCTCACTGTTATGTCTTGAAGAACTTAACGGCAGTCTCTGGCCGTTCAAGGAGTTGGACGGCAAGATCGCTGGATGCAGACTGGAGATCTTGGCGGCAAGAGGCCTTGACGCCAAGTTCCTGTCTGTGCAAGAGCGCAGACCGAGCTCCAAATACAGGGTGAAAATGAGGATTCAGGACACGATTTAAAATCTGTAAAAATAGTAAAACCCTACTAGACATCTACATGGACGAAATGTATGGGGTACTTGCCTCTAAATAAATCTTCAAAGGGATCAAAGAGGTTGATGAAGCTCTCCTTGGGCAGTCCCAAGAAGTCTCCAAAACTTCCTTCCTCCTGGTTCTAGGTCGATCTCCACAGCAGGTTGGAGTCGGGGAAGCCTTCCTCTAGGCTCCAGCTAGTTTCCAGTTGTTGTAGGTCTCCAGATGAGCTCCAAATTCCCGGATCAAAGTATGCAACTTCAGGTTTACTCATAGCTAGAGTTAGGGTTTTATCTCCTCTTTGCAAAGAGTCAAGAGAACTCTTTCTGGTGCAGAAGGAGTTTGGTTTAAAGGAGAGGGGTTTGGGGAACCCCGAAGAGGTGATGTGAAGGCCTGTTAGCTGTTGGGGACATCTCCCCAATGGCTGGGCTTGCTTGCCCCTGGAGTTTCGGGGTCTGCAACGCATGCAGGTCAGAGATCTTAACGTCCACATCAATGGACGTTGGCTTAAGTATTGGCGTCCATCGAGGTGGACGCTGACTCAGCATGGGCGTCCATCCATATGGACGCCAATTGGGTTCTTCAGCCAGAACTCAAAACATGCAGAAACCATGCTTAACTTATACATATATACATGCCATACATATACTATCATGTACACACTACCACCATGCAATTCATACATTATTTACAACTAATTATACACATGCACACATAAGTATAACTAGTTAATACATACGTAGATATGTACATCTATGCATACACAAACATGAATTATTTACACGCAATAATACAACAAAATTCGAGGGCCTTACAAGCAAGGTAGAATCGCTTGCGGTCAAAGGGTAAGAATGTCAGATTGAATCCATTGAATGGAGCAGTAATTAAATGAATTGAAAAGAGAATAGAAGGCAAAACAAGTATGAAAATGAATAAATGGATCAGTCAGCACTGAAAGTCTGAAAGGAAGATGTAGAGGAACCGTATCCTACTTGTTCTGTATATGGTTTTATTTCTTTTTAGATGATAATTCGCATGATTGTGGTTTGTTTTGAATGTCGAGGACGACATTCCTTTTTAGGTGATAATAATGTAACGTCGCACATTTTTTGGATCCTCGTGGATCCTTGTTTAGCGGGTTTGGTGGCCAATGTGTGGCCCATTAGCCTATGTTTCAGGTGTTTGCACGAATTGTGAGGCTTGGTGAGTCGGCAGTTGGGCCCAAAGCGCTCACAGGTCTTGTGCCTGTGAACGCGACAAGGGGTCGCGTCGCGTTCTACACGTGACGCCCCTGGGGGTCACGTTCACGTTGCTGCTGTTTGGTGGTCTTCGTCTGTATGGCTGCCGCGTGTCGCGCGCTGGGCAGTCAGCTGACGTCAGCCTTGGGAAGGCGATGGCCTATGAGGTCGCGACGTAGGTGCATGTCGCGATCCCAACCGCTGGACGTTTTTAAGAAGTTTCATCCGAACAGAGCTTCCACAAGCTCTGCTCGACTAGGAGGGGTTGCTGCGGAGCTCCCTCGGGCGATTCGGACTTTTGGAGGTGTTTTTGGTGCGCTCTCTTCGTGAGGACATCGCGTGAAGTGGGGGAGACGCCGTGCTGTGGATAGTTTTTGCGTTCTTCGTGAAGGTAGGGAATTCTACCTTGATTTGTGATGTGGATTGCAAGTTAGCTTGTTTATCGCTTTACAAACCATAGATACCATGTCTAGGAGGAGAATTAAACATGAAAACCGGGTTGGTTTACTATTTTGGGTGGTTTGCATGGTAGATCCGGAGAGAGGATCCGGATTAGGGTTGTCGCCTGTGAAGGCGACAGACCCTGCTGTTGCGACCATGAGCAGTGGCTCATCGGTTGTGGTTTTACCTATTGAGGCGTGCCCTGGTGTTGGCATGGTACTAGTTGTGGCTGGTGAGCGGAGACTCACTGGTTGTAGTTTGACTCTCATGGTGTGCCCTGTTGTTGGCACAGTTGTGTTAAGGTTTTACCCATGGTGGAGTGCCTTGTGGTGGCACTAGTTTGGTTGTGGTCTTTGTGGGTGTACCTCATGGTGGTAGGTACCTGTACCCTGCGTGGGTACTTGTTTCTCGTGGTACGTTGTGTACCAGTCTTTTCAGGTGTTGTGGTGGAGCTGTGCTCCGTGGAGGTCGTGTGGTGAGACCTTCCACTTGTTGTGTTTTACCCTTCCTTGGGTAAACTTTCAATTAAGGTTATAATATGCGATGGATTGGCATCGTGGTGGTCAGTCCTGTAATTTATGTGTGACATTCGTTATATCGTGGTTGAGGGGTATAAAGGACTCGCCCTTGGTTAACAGTCCTATTACCCATGTGTTTGGGGTTCGCCTGTGAAGCTTGAAGCCTAGGCAAGAGGTTTGCCTATGTGGCTTGCGGCTTAGGCGACTAGTTGTTGAGGTAAGGTGCCTATGAGGCTTGTGGCCTAGGCATTTCAGTTGTTGAGCGGACTAGTAGTGCTGTGCTAATCCGGTGGTTCCTGTTGAGCAACTACCCCTAAGAAAATCTAAAATATTGAAGATATAGTATATATCATGTTTTTGATATAACAAAATCTTTAAATAGACTATCTACAAAAAAATGAATATCAAAATATATATGCATACAACTGTGTGATAAACTTCATCGTCAAAAATTTTCTAAGTCCACGGACACTCTCTATGCCCTACTGAATTCGGCTATTGACTTCGACTTCTTCAGAAATGAAGTTAAACAACCTCCAAAATTTTCTTAGTCCACATCTTTATATGTAATTTGACTGATGACTCCGACTGTTATAGTCGAATGCCTTACAAAACCCAACTCTTGATTCGACTGTCATCTCCGACTTCCACAGTCGAATGCTTCAGAAATTAATCTCAGTAATTCGACTGCTGGAGTCGAATTGCCTTGTCTTCTCAGAAGTCGAATTACATTGCTATTTTCTTGTTAGAGTCGAATTGCCTTGTTTTCTTAGAAATCGAATTACCTTATCATTTCTTTACTGAAGTCGAATCACTCCTATTTCTTTAGTCGAATAATTCTTCAACTTCTACAATCGAATTGCAGGATATTATGAATTCAACTTCTCTGTCAGTTCTGTGCTTAATACTTTTCTGATCTTTTAAAGCTTAAAACTTAATGTAAGATTATCTCCTAATCTTTCTTACAACATTTCCAATTAACTTTTAATTTATTCATCAAATATTTTATTATTTTATTATTTTTTCTGACAAAGACAAGTCATATTAAACTTAAAATATTCATCTAAATCCTATGCAAACTATTTCTGAAACATTTTTGATCTGAGCCTCATGGTCTTCACATCTTTGCTCTGGATCATCATGGATTCATTAGACACTGTGCATTTATGAATTCTCAGGCGCATGGCATCTGACAATTCTCACCTACCACTGACAGACCCATGCTTTACCTTTTTAGCCTAACTATCTGTCTATTCCTTCTATCTGAAAGCCTGTGATACGAGGTTTCCATACCTTCTTTCTGTACTTTTCTGACTCACCTACCTCAAAGGTATGGAGATACTCTTCTCTTTTGTCTTGTCTTTGTGCAGGCATTTATTGGAGCTCGTTTTTAGCATGTCTCTTTCACAGTTCACTCCGAAGAGAAAGAGCTTATTTTCTAGCTGTGAAAACTGCACTCCTTCTGAAGATCTTGGAAAGAAGCAAAACTAAAAGACTTCTAGATAACAAACACTTCAAGACCCAAAGGATCCTAGAGATCTCTTCAAACGGACATATTGCAAACGGCCACAAGCTCCAACGGCTATTTTCTAAACGACTATTTTTCTGAAGTTTATAAAAGGAGCTCAAGTTTGAAGAAGGGATATACACATAAAAATACAACAAGCACATACAAGCCTTTACCCTTCTGGAAAGCATCATTCAAATCCTTCAAGTCTTCTCAAGCTTTTCTGCAAGCCACAAGTCTGAGAGCTTTACTTCAGAAAATATTCTCTGAAGTTCTGTGTTGGGTGGCAACTGTAATTGCCTATTTTTCTTCTAGTCTACCCTTGCATTTCAGATAGGATTCAGTCTCATTTCTGATCTATTAATCCTTCTGAAGTCTGTAGGTGTTTGTGCTCAGATCTGAGGCAAACACACAAGTGTTTCTTTATTATTCATGTGTAATTTCTGCAAAAGTCTGGTTCTGCATTGCCCCTCCTGTGAAGGGAAGACCTTGTGAAAGGTAGTTGTTGTACCCCTGTTTAGGGAAGACTTGCTTGGGAGCAAGTGGGTTTGTAATTCCTCTCAAGGGTGGGAGAAGGCCAATTTATTGGCAGATAGTGGAAATCTCAAGTGGTTGGCTTGAGGACTGGATGTAGGACTTCCATGTGGGAAGGGCCAAACCAGGATAAATCCATGTGCATTCATTGTGTGATTGTTTCCGCCTTGTCTACACTTGAATCACACACACCACACTAAGCTCTAACAATTTATTTAGTGTTGTGCAATTTTAGAAGCAATTTTTTTTAAAAAGGGAAGAAGTCCTATTCACCCCCCTCTAGGACATTCTTAGTGCCATTTTGATCCAACAAGTGGTATCAGAGCGAGGTCTTCTCAAAAGAATCTAAGAGATTTGAGAAGAAATGGCATTCGAAGCTCACAACTATGAAGGCCAATCAGTTACAAGGCCACCATTCTTTGATGGTGAAGATTACCAATATTGGAAGATGCGAATGGAATGCTTCATCAGAGGTACTGACTTCGACTTATGGCAGGTAATTGAACAAGGTGACTATCAAATCCTTGGAGAATCTTCTTCCTCTGGTCTTTCCATAGCAGATAAGAGAAACATGTCTTTAAATTACAAAGCAAAAAATTATCTTTGTTGTGCTTTGTCTAAAAGAGAATTTAACAGACTTTCAACATGTAAAACAGCTAAGAAAATGTGGGATAAACTTCAAGTAACCTATGAAGGTACAGATAGGGTTAAACAAACTAGGATAGATATACTTGTATCCCAATATGAACAGTTTAAAATGCTCCCTAATGAAAATATAACTCAAATGTATAACATATTATCAAACATAATTTTCGGACTAAGTTCTTTAGGAAAAGTCCTAACTAATGAAGAAACAGTTAGAAAAATATTAAGATCTCTAACTAATGTCTGGACTCCTAAAGTTACAGCCATAGAGGAAGCTCATGACTTAACACAATTGTCTATTGATAAATTAATAGGATCCCTTATGGCTCATGAAATTAACTTGGAAAGGTTTTATGAAAATTCCTCGAAAAAGAAAATTTCAAATGCTTTGAAGATTGCAGATTCCTCTTCATCTGAAGACTCAAAGGAAAAGTCAGATGACAGTGATGATGAGGCTATGCTCTCAAGAAAGTTGCAGAGAATTCTAGCAAAGAAAAAAAAATTTGGTTCCAAAAGATTTTTCAAGAAGGATAAGAAAAATGAGCCAACTTGCTATGAATGTAATCAACCAGGACATTACAAATCTGAATGTCCCAAGATCAAGAAAAAGGATCAAGCAGAGAAATCCGACAAGAAGAAAGGCAAAGAGAAAAAGTTTAGAAAATTCAAGAAGAAGGCAATGGCAGCAACATGGGACAATGAAGAAGCAACAAGTTCAGAGTCATCAAGTTCAGAATCTGAAGAGGAAGAGAAGGCAAATCTAGCCCTCATGGCAGGACTAGAATAGGTAAACTCAGAAACCTCATTCACTTCATGAATCCGATTCTGATAGCCTTGAAGATGCTTTCAATGAACTTTACGAAAAATATAAAATAGTAGTAAAACAAATGAAAATAGTTAAACTAAATTTACTGAACCAAAAAAGGCTAACACCTTTCTTAAAAATGAAATAGAAAGGTTAAACAAAAGTTTAAGTGAAACTAAAAGAACTAATGAACTAATATGCGAAGATTTAAAAAATAAAAATAGCAAAATTTTGGAAATTGAATCAAATCTTAAGGAACTCAAAAATGAAGAAAATTTGTTGGAGGAAAACAATTATTTAAAAGCCACCATAGAAAAGATCTCTAACTGCAAAACTTCTTTATTCGTCAACATAAAAGGTTCTAGAATAGGAAAGAAGAAATATGGATTAGGATACACTCCTCCACAAAATGAAGAAAACATTATTCATCCTCAAGTGTATCCAACCCCTAAATTTGTAGCAGAAAAAGAAATAAAAAATACTAAGAAGGTAAATCAGTATATGTACAAACAAAAATAGAAATCTAACAATTTTGCATATATGAAGAATGCTTTTGATTTATTCTGGAGTCACTGTAATCAATTAGGACACATAGTTAGCACATGCACTACTAGACACTTGAGATGGATTCCTAAAACTAACCATCAAGAACCCAAGAAAATTTGGGTACCAAAAGTTACAACCTGATTTTGTTTGCAGGGTCGGCTGAGGGCATCCAAATGATATTTGGATAGTGGATGCTCAAGGCATATGACAGGGGATAGGAAGCTATTCACAAGTTTTAGATAATAAAGTGGTCAAGTCACATATGGTGATAATGGAAAAGGAAAAGTGCTAGGATGTGGAACAATTGGTACTAAAGAAAAGAACCTAATTGAAGATGTCATGTATGTAGAAGGATTGAAGCATAATCTAATAAGTATCAGTCAGCTATGTGATAAAGGGCATACAGTAAATTTTCAGAATGATAAGTGTATCATCCAGAAAGATAACAAGATAGTTTTTGAAGCTCAAAGAGTAAAAAACATGTACACTTTGCAGTTGGCAGAATTAAGGGAAGTGAACTTATGTCTTGCAACCACCAAAAGTGAAGAGTCTGATTTGTGGCATAGAAGACTTGGTCATGCAAGCACCTCAGTGATCAAGAAGTTAATAAAGCATGATCTGGTTGAAGGTCTTCCAAATATGAAACTTAAGAAATCTGAAATTTGTTCGGCTTGTGCAAAAGGAAAATAGACCAAGACCTCATTTCAGTCCAAAACAATTGTTACAACTTCCAAGCCTTTGGAATTAATTCACATGGATTTATTTGGACCTATGAGGACAGTCAGTCTTGGAGGAAAAATATATGGCTATGTATTAGTTGATGACTACTCAAGGTACACTTGGGTGTCTTTTCTGGAAGCCAAATCTGAAGCCTTTCAAGCATTTCTGAAGTTCAGCAAAATAGTTCAGAAAAATCAGAAATTTCAGATTACAAGCATTAGATCTGATCATGGAGGTGAATTCAAGAATGAAGAATTCATGAAGTTCTGTGAAGAAAATGGGGTTGAGCATAACTTCTCAGCACCAAGAGCACCTCAACAAAATGGAGTAGCAGAGAGAAAGAACAGAACACTGCTAGATATGACCAGAACAATGCTGAATGAGTATAATTTACCAAAATATTTCTGGGCAGAGGCAGTCAATACAGACTGCTACATCATCAACAGGTGCATGTTCAGACCCATTCTAAAGAAGACTCCATATGAACTCTACAAGGGAAAGAAGCCCAACATCAGTCATCTTCGACCTTTTGGCTGTAAGTGCTTTATCTTAAATAATGGTAAGGATAATCTAGGAAAATTAGATGCTAAGAGTGATGAAGGTTTCCTGTTAGGATACATTTCAAAACCTAGAGGTTATAAGGTATTCAATAGAAGAACATTAACCATAGAACAATCTGTGCATATATTATTTGATGAAATTAACACTTCTATCAAAAGGATAGACGAAGAAGAAGAATGTGTTGATGATCTTTATAGGGATTTAGAAAAGACTTCCCTTGAACAAAAGGAAGAAGATAGAGAAATGGAAGATCCTCCATTAGAAGATCTTCAACAACAAGAAGAACCACAAGAAGATCTACCTAGGGAATTGAGGTACCACCGGGATCATCATAGAGAAAATATCATAGGTAATCCTCAAGATAGGGTAAGAACAAGAGGTATGCAAATTCCTTGTGATTTTTTTGCTTTAGTTTCTCAAATTGAACCTAAGACAATCAATGATGCACTAGGTGATGAATCTTGGATCCTTGCTATGCAAGAGGAACTTAATCAGTTCCAACGCAGTGACGTTTGGACTCTTGTACCTAGACCTACTGACCATCCAGTTATTGGAACCAGATGGGTTTTCAGAAACAAGATGGATGAATCAGGGGTAATCACTAGGAACAAAGCCAGACTTGTAGCTCAAGGATATTCCCAAGAGGAAGGCATAGATTTTGATGAAACCTATGCTCCAGTAGCTAGATTAGAGGCAATCAAAATTTTATTAGCATATGCTTGTTCTCTTAATATCAATTTATTTCAGATGGATGTTAAAAGTGCATTTCTTAATGGTTTTATTAAAGAAGAAGTATATGTTGAGCAACCACCAGGTTTTGAAGATACTACTTATCCTAATCATGTTTTCCGTTTAAAGAAAGCACTGTATGGTCTGAAACAAGCTCCAAGAGCTTGGTATGAAAGATTAAGTGCTTATCTTATATCACATGATTTTATAAGAGGTAAAGTAGATAGCACATTATTTATAAAGAAATTTTCAGATGGAATCTTAATTATGCAGATTTATGTTGATGACATTATCTTTGGTTCTGCTAATGAATCACTTTGCAAGTTCTTTGAAAATTTGATGCAAAGTGAATTTGAAATGAGCATGATGGGTGAGCTAAATTATTTTCTTGGGTTGCAAATCAAGCAGACCAAGGAAGGGACTCACATTTGTCAAACTAAGTATATTTCAGACTTACTTTCTAAGTATGGTTTTGACAAGTGTAAGCCATTAGGAACACCCATGAGCTCAGGCATTAAGTTAGATGGTGATCCTCTTGGTAAAAAGGTAGATCAAAAGATCTATAGAGGAATGATAGGATCACTGCTCTATCTTACTGCTAGTAGACCGGATATAATGTTCAGTGTTTGTTTATGTGCAAGATTCCAAGCTGATCCAAAAGAATCTCATGTTCATGCTGTTAAAAGAAATTTTAGATATCTTATAAATACCAGTAAATTAGGACTTTGGTATCCCATATGTTCTGAATTCAAGTTAATTGGATATAGTGATGCTGACTATGCTGGATGCAAAATAGATAGGAAAAGCACCAGCGGCACTTGTCAAATTCTTGCAGGGTGCTTGATATCTTGGTCTTCCAGAAAGCAGAACTCAGTAGCTTTGTCAACCACAGAAGCTGAATACATTGCAGCTGGGAGTTGCTGTACTCAACTCTTGTGGATCAAACACCAATTGGAAGATTATGGTCATCAGCTCCAAGAAATTCCTATGTTGTGTGACAATACAAGCGCAATAAATTTGACCAAGAATCCTATCCAGCACTCAAGAACCAAGCATATTGAGGTTAGACATCACTTCATCAGGGATCATGTAAGTAATGACAATATTTCACTTGAATTTGTTTCTACAGAAAATCAACTTGCAGATATTTTTACAAAACCTCTTCCTGAGGATAGATTCACATCTATTAGAAGAGAAATAGGTATGTGTAATCCTGATTAAATTACCAAAGTAAAATAATACTTGAATTGCATGCTAAGATAGTGTTGTCTGTGAAAACCATCCTAAAAAATTCCAAGTCCCAGACATTCAACTTATGAATTCGAATCATGTTAAAATCTTGCATTCGACTGATGCAGTCGAATACATAATTCGACTTATTATGAAATCGTGAAAAGGCGCTTGTAATTTAAAATTATATAACTGACACTTTCTTAAGACGCATCCCTTCATATCTTAATGGTCAAATCATTTAATCCCGACCGTTCACCCTGAAATCTAGGGGCAGTTATCTTCTCTTTCCTTATAAAAGAAAACCCCATCTCCTTTAGAAGACACTCTTTCGAAATCCATCTTCGACTTCCTTGTCTTCTTTTGCCCTTTGGCGCCCTCACAGTTCTCCGGCAAAGGACTTCCGAAGAACCCTGAAATCTCCATCCTCCTCGAAGAAAGGTAGGGTCTTGGAACTCTCTTCAGCATTTCTATCACTCCTTTACTGGTCCCCTGAGCCATATCCATTCTCTTTCTTTAGATGGACTCATCTAGGGCTCCGGAAACCACCCAGATGACTCCTGATCAACTCGTGAGACTTGCTAAGATTCCCATCTGCCCAGGGATGGTTGTAGATTTCTCCCATCTTTCTGGAAGTCTAGCGTGGGTAGAGGACACCCTCAATACCATGGGTTGGTCCAAGTTGTGCCAAATTTCGGAACCCACTGTTGAGAATGCCGTTAGAACTTTTTATGTCACCATGGAAATCTCATCTCGAAATACAGTGTTCGGTTATGTCAAAGGAACCAAGATCTCTATTTCTGAGGAACTGCTGGTTGAGATGTTGGAGTGTCCAAACTCCAGGCATAAGCTTAATAAAGTTATACCTTTGGAAAAGCAGAAATTGGGTATTATTGGGAGTTTGGCCTCTATTAGCAAGAAAGGTCTGTCTGTAAATGAGTTGTCAGCCGAAAAGAGACTGATTCATTCAGTGATTACAAACATTGTGACCCCTAGAGCAAGAACCCACTCATCTATCACCTCTAGAGATGGGAACTTGTTGTTTTGGGCTATTCAAAGGCACAAAGTGAATTTGGCTAGAATCATTTTGGATAGAATGATAGCTGCAAAGAATCTTCAAAAATCTTTTCCCTATGGACCTTTGCTCTCCCTAATCTTTAAGAGATACTCAGCAGATCTGTCAGGAGAAATATCTATTGGAATTAAAGAGAATATTGGGATCTCTACCTTGAGAAGAAGCCATTATTCCTTGGTCAACAAGAAGCAAAATCTTTGGCTAAAAGACTCAGTGTCTGAATGTGATCATGAAGTTTTTCCTGATGAACCTCTTGTTCCTTATGTTCCTCAAATGATTCAACAAGAGATAGAGCCTCGAGAACAAGTTAGATCTGAAGTCCCAGTTCAGACCCAAGAGCAAGTAGATCAAGTTCTTGTTTCCTCCTCATTTCCTGAACTTGAGGCACCTGAGGAAACTTGTAAGGCCCTCGAATTTTGTCCTTTTATTTGATATTATGTGTAGAATCGTGCTTGTGTGTAAATATCATGTATGCATATGAAGATATCTACGTACATATTAGCTAGGTGTACTTATGTATGCATGTGTATGTTTAGATGTAATTATTGTCTGTTTGCATGGTGTAGTAGTGTGTATGTTATACTACATATATTGCATGCATATACATAGTGTACATATGGTTTCTGCTTGTTTTAAGCTCTGGCCGAAGGGCCAATTGGCATCAACATGGATGGACGTCCATGAGGAGTCAGCGTCCACCCCGATGGACGCCAACTCTTAAGTAAACGGCCATAGATGTGGACGTTTATTTCTCTGAAACTCTGTAAGCAGCAGACACCGAAATTCTGGGGGCAAGCAAGCTCACCAGTTGGGGAGATGTTTCCAACGGCTCTCAGCCTTCACATCAGGCCCTGCGTGAGACAGAAGGTCTCTCTTTATAAAAACAACCCCCTTTGCAACCTGCAAGAGCTCTCTTGGCTCTTTGCAAGGAGAGAAAGAAACCCTAGCTGAGAACAGGAGAAAAAAACTGACCTTTGCAAGATTTGATCCGGTGGTTTGAAGCTTCTCCCTGCAAGCTATTGCAAATGGAGGATAGTGTGGACATAAGGGAAGGCTTCTCCAACCTCGGACTGGTGGCTACTTCGATCTAGAACCCGAGGGAAAGCTTTTGTGGAGACTTCTTGGCACTGCCCAAGGAGAGCTTCATCACCTATTTTTGTCCCTTTGGAGGTTTTTAGAAAGGCAAGTAACTCATCCCCGTCGTCCATGTGTATGTCTAGTAGGTCTTAGGCATTTTATGGGATTTACTTCGCATCCTGGAACCCCTACATTCACTTTTCTTTGGAGCTCGGTCTGTGTTTTTGCACAGACAGGAACTTAACGGCAAGACCCCTTGCCGTTAAGCTGTTCCGTTGGCGGCAGACGATGTTGCCGTTAACCCCCTTGAACGGCCAGTTGTTGCTGTTTAGTTCTTCAGGACAGAACAGTGAGTTGTTCTTCCTTATATATATGATTAATTTCCAAAGTTTTTCGCATGAGGATATATTGTAAACGTTATATGCTATATATTATGAATGGTGGAATGCGTTGTGAGACTTTGTGAATTTCTGTAAATAGTATGAATGGTTACATTTATGAAAAATGCATGTTAGACGAGACCTTGGTTGTGTTAGTCTACTGTTCACATGATTCGTGAGGAATTTGAATGCCATAATTTTTCTAGAACATGCGTATATATGTCAGTCTCTGTCCCAAAAATTTGAGAATTTTCCCATTGTCATGTGATTTATTACAGTTTCTGCACTAAAAATAGATACCATGTGTAGGTTCTTGTAAAACTCACAGTAAATTGTATGATGTGAAATAAATTCGGGGAAAACTTCTGTGGTAATATGATTGATAGATGCAGGTTAGTGCACTGTCAAAAAAGACCATGATATTATGCTTCCATGATAACTGAATTATTAATGGCATGTGAATGAGTGATTCATTTTCTGTAAATTTTGTGTAATTCAGAAAAAATGTGAAAATTTGCATGAGTGGTCTGAACCCTGCAAATAGTGTGTGGTTAAATTTTCATGAGATTTGGGTAACTTTAAGTTATATTGTGAAATTTTCATGTGAAAATGAGTTATTAATGCATGCTATCATGATTATGTGTTTTCAACCCGATTAGTATAAATTACTGAGTGTTTAAATTCTGTTAAAAGTAGTATCATGTTAAGGGGAAACTGAACCATATGTATGAGTGTGAGATTGGAAATGGTGTGTTAATTGTGTAAAATTTTGCGTGTGTTAAATCGAAAAATGTGTAAACTGTGCCGTGTGTGACACTACTTCCATAGAGAGCTGTGGAACCGTACCGTGGTAAAGTCCCCACAGGAAGGTTCAATGTGTTTGATATCCTATGGGCAGTAGGATGAAATCCTAGAGGTGGACAAGTACCACTTGGTAGGGTGGAGAGTTCTTCTCCCGGTCTGCGCAGTACCAAGAGCCGTCACTGTGTTGCCTAGGTGGCGTCTATGTGTTACGTGTTATGTGAATGTGTCCTTCTAGTGGTGGTTTGGACTATGTGTCACGGCATCTAAATGTGAAAAAGGTGAATATGCATATGTGCAAATTGTGTAGTGTGAACATGTGTATGTGTGAAATGTGTAAAAGTAAACAATGTGAATGTGTAAATGTGTAAACATGTGAACCCAATGTGTTAGAATGTGAAATTGTGATTTATGATATGGAAATGTTAGATTCATGTCAAAACAGCAACCTTAATGTGCTTATAACAATGCTTTACATGTGCAAAAATATGTAGAATCCATGTTAGGAGCATTTCCTTTTTATGTGTGCGAAAATCCCATGTTAAGTTGCTATTATATTGTAGCTTAAATGTAAATGTGCTCTCATGTGGATAGATAAGTAGAAAGCATGCAGTAGGTATTTTATTTTGGAATGACGTGAACCATGTTTCCTGTGTTATAAAAGTTTGATAGAAGTATCATGGTAGGTTCTTCTTAAGGTTGTTCAAGCATGCTACATGTATTGATTAATGTCATTGAATGTAAATTGCCTATGCGACGTATGCATGTATGATGTGTATGGAGTTTACTTGATGAGTCTTTTAGACTCACCCTTGCTTCGGCGTACAGGTTTAGCAGCGGATCCTACTTCCTTGGAGGAGACCGTTGAGAGCGACTTCGAGCGAGGAGAGTAGTTGTGGTGGATTATCGACTTGTACTTTCTTTCATAGTATGTATTTGAGACTTATGTAATTGAAACTTATGTAAATTTGTGGGCGAACAATATAATTAAAATTTTGTATTTCATTATGTGGACTTAGTTCCTTAAATTGCTATATGGGTCATGTATGTTTAATGTGGATGATGAAATGAAAAGATAGTGATTCTTTTACTTCCGCTACTCTGTATTCATGTTTGTGTACATCTCAATCATATGTGTTAGTGCTTGGGTAAATGTCCCACTATGACGAGACTCACTATACCGACGTGGATTGGTATAATCGTACCGATATAAGGAGGCTCGTCGCAGAGATTGGTATCAGAGCAACTGGTTGAGATTTTACATAAATATACATAAGTCATCATCTCCATTACATGCTAAGTCTTTATAGAATTGTCCACATGTGTATAATTGATTAATAATGAATGAAAGATAGATAATAAAGTGGTTAGGGACTAAATAACGTAGTTTCTAATAGTGATTAAATTAATTGCAGCGTATGGCTTCACGCGGTAGACGTGGTGGGGTACCTACTCGTGATGTCGAGCAGGTGGAGCATGTCACCGAAGGTACGATTTTACTTCTAGGTGTGTACGCTCGGGTTTTGTTTGATATGGGTGCCACTCACTCGTTCATTTCCGAGCGGTTTGCTAGGCAGTTGGCTATAGAGTCAGGCGTAGAGTCTGAGGATTTAGAAGTCCCGTTGTCTGTACACACACCCGCGGGTACGGTATCGACTGGGAAGTGTATTCCATCGTTACCTGTGTGTATTGAGGATAGAGTCCTAGAAGGGTGTTTCTTCTTGCTAAAGATGTAGGACTTTGATGCTATTCTTGGTCTGGATTGGCTAGAGGAGCACTATGCGTTGGTAGATTGTCGTCGGAAGAGGATTTTTTTCCGTATTCCTGGTGAGGACGAGTTCTCTCATCCCTTGCCAAGAAACTTGGCGGGAAAGTTGGTCATCTCTGTCATGAAGGCGATGCGCATGGTAAACAAGGGTTGTGACGCTTTTCTTGCCAGCGTAGTGTTGGTACCCGAGACTAGTGAGTCACCTACTTTAGCAGAGATCGAGGTAGTGCAGGATTTTCCAGACGTCTTTCCCGATGATTTGTCTGGATTGCCACCGGATAGAGAGATAGAGTTCACCATAGAGTTGCTTCCGGGCACCTCTCCTATCTCGAAGGCTCCATATCGGATGGCACCTGCGGAGTTAGCCGAGTTAAGGAGGCAGTTGCAAGAATTGCTAGTTAAGGGATTTATTCGCCCTAGTGTTTCCCCTTGGGGCGCGCCTGTCTTATTCGTAAAGAAGAAGGATGGATCACTTAAGTTATGCATCGATTATAGGAAGCTAAACCAAGTGACAGTGAAGAACAGGTATCCCTTACCTCGTATTGATGATTTGTTTGACCAGCTGCAAATTGCATCAGGAGTGAGGATGTGTCCAAGACGGCGTTTAGAACCCGTTATGGACATTATGAGTTTTTGGTCCTTCCTTTCGGATTGACCAACGCCTCTGCAGCATTCATGGATCTCATGGATAGGGTTTTTAGGCCGTACTTAGATAGCTTTGTTGTGGTATTTATTGATGATGTGTTGGTCTACTCTCCGGATGAGGCCACACACCGTCAACATTTGAGGGTAGTGTTAGCGGTTCTCCGTGAGCACAAGCTGTATGCAAAATTCAGCAAGTGCGATTTTTGGTTGCGCGAGGTTCATTTTCTTGGGCATGTTATCTCCGGTGCTAGTGTACCAGTTGATCCAGCAAAGGTCCAGGCAGTTATGGATTGGGAGACCCCCATGACCCCTTCGGAGATTCGTAGTTTTCTGGGTTTGGCTGGTTACTATCGGCGATTCATTGAGGGATTTTCATCCATCGCCTCCCCATTGACTCAGCTTACCAGAAAAGGGGTGAAGTTTCTGTAGTCCGATGCATGTGAGAGTAGCTTTCAATTATTGAAGGCTAAACTTACTTTCGCTCCGGTATTGGTATTACCTAGTTGTGCTAAAGGTTTTGCCATTTATACGGATGCATCTCGGATTGGCTTAGGCTGTGTACTAATGCAGCAAGGAAGGGTAGTGGCTTATGCTTCCTCGCCAATTGAAGGAGCATGAGCGTAACTATCCGACTCATGATTTGGAGCTTGCGGCAGTGGTTCATGCACTAAAGATCTGGAGACACTATCTCTATGGTGTCAGATTTGAGGTGTTCACTGACCATAAGAGCTTGAAGTATCTCTTCTCCCAGAAGGAACTAAACCTACGGCAGAGGAGATGGATTAAGTTCCTCAAGGACTACGACTTCGACCTTCAATATCATCCAGGCAAGGCGAATGTCGTAGTGGATGCTCTTAGCAGGAGGAGGTCTTCGCTCCAGCAGGATTGGAAGATGTTGGAGGATGCGGCGTGTTCGAAGACTGAGTTAGAGCCCTTGTGTCAGGCTTTTGTAACTCAGTTGTTCCTTAGGTCTTCGGTGTTGGATGAGGTGATCGAGCAGCAGAAAGCCGACCCTAGACTCCAAGAGTTAGTGGGCAAGGCAGGCATTGCTCGTGATGAGGATGGCGTGATTAGATTCCATCACCGAGTATGTGTTCCTGACATTGTAGATGTCCATGAGCATGTATTAGCAGAAGCTCATAGGTCTAGATTCTCTATTCATCCGGGTAACACTAAGATGTACCAGGATTTGAAGAGGTCTTTTTGGTGGTCTGGCATGAAGAGAGATGTAGCGGATTATGTATCTAGGTGTTTAGTGTGCCAACAAGTGAAGGCCGAGCGGCAGCGACCATCTGGTCTTATGCAGAAGATGGAGATCCCAGTTTGGAAGTGGGAAGTTGTCACTATGGATTTTGTTTCGGGTTTGCCTCGATCTAGACGGGGTAATGACTCGATTTGGGTAGTCATAGATAGATTCTCGAAGATTGCACATTTCTTGCCTATGAAGAAGAAGCAGTCAGTAGAGAGCTTTGCTAGATCGTATGTCAATAGAATTATTAGATTGCATGGTGTGCCGAAGTCGATCATTTCGGATCGAGATCCGAGATTTACTTCAAGATTGTGGAAGGGTCTTCAGGATGCTTTGGGTTCAGAGCTGAAGCTCAGTTCGGTGTTCCATCCCCAGACAGATGGACAGTCCGAGAGGACTATTCAGACGCTCGAGGATATTTTGATAGTGTGTGTACTGGATTGGAAGGATGATTGGGAGCGTCATCTACCTCTAGTGGAGTTTGCATATAACAACCGTTTTCATGCGAGCATTGGTATGACTCCATTTGAGGCATTGTATGGAAGGCCTTGCAGATCTCCTTTATGTTGAGAGGAGACCGGCGATAGGCAGTTGATCGGTCCGGAGTTAGTTCAGGAGACTTCGGATAAGATTCAGCTTATCAAGAAGAGGCTTGTTGCGGCACAGGATAGGAAGAAGAGCTACGCTGACAACAGGAGGAAGGATTTGGAATTCGAAGTGGGTGAGCATGTCTTCTTGAAGATATCACCTACTCGAGGTGTTGTCAGGTTTGGCAGGCATAGTAAATTAAGTCCTAGATTCATTGGCCCGTATGAGATTCTCAGACGATTGGGCAACGTGACATATGAGCTAGCTTTACCCCCAGCTTTAGCTGGCGTTCATCCTGTTTTCCACGTATCTATGTTCAGGAAGTATGTTCGAGATCCGTCTCATGTTATTAGTCACGAGCCAATGGAGATCCAGCCAGATCTGTCGTATGTAGAGCAACCAGTAGCTATTCTTGACCGGAAGGTCCAGCATCTCCGGAACAAGAGTATTGCGTCAGTGAAGGTTCTATGGCGGAACTTCTCGCGAGAGGAGGCTACTTGGGAGCTTGAGGATGCGATGAGGAAGAAGTATCCCCAATTGTTTGAGTAGTGCTGTTTAAACTTTGAGGACGAAGTTTCCTTAAGGGGGAGAGGGTGTAAGGCCCTCAAATTTTGTCCTTTTATTTGATATTATGTGTAGAATCGTGCTTATGTGTAAATATCATGTATGCATATGAAGATATCTACGTACATATTAGCTAGGTGTACTTATGTATGCATGTGTATGTTTTGATGTAATTATTGTCTATTTGCATGGTGTAGTAGTGTGTATGTTATACTACATATATTGCATGCATATACATAGTGTACATATGGTTTCTGCTTGTTTTAAGCTCTGGCCGAAGGGCCAATTGGCGTCAACATGGATGGACGTCCATGAGGAGTCAGCGTCCACCCCGATGGACGCCAACTCTTAAGTAAACGGCCATAGATGTGGACGTTTATTTCTCTAAAACTCTGTGCACAGCAGACCCCGAAATTCTGGGGGCAAGCAAGCTCACCGGTTGGGGAGATGTCCCCAACGGCTCTCAGCCTTCACATCAGGCCCTGCGTGAGACAGAAGGTCTCTCTTTATAAAAACAACCCCCTTTGCAACCTGCAAGAGCTCTCTTGGCTCTTTGCAAGGAGAGAAAGAAACCCTAGCTGAGAACAGGAGAAAAAAACTGACCTTTGCAAGCTTTGATCCGGAGGTTTGAAGCTTCTCCCTGCAAGCTATTGCAACTGAAGGATAGTGTGGACGTAAGGGAAGGCTTCCCCAACCTAGGACTGGTGGCTACTTCGACCTAGAACCTGAGGGAAAGCTTTTGTGGAGACTTCTTGGCACTGCCCAAGGAGAGCTTCATCACCTATTTTCGTCCCTTTGGAGGTTTTTAGAAAGGCAAGAAACTCATCTTCGTCGTCCATGTGTATGTTTAGTAGGTCTTAGGCATTTTATGGGATTTACTTCGCGTCCTGGAACCCCTACATTCACTTTTCTTTGGAGCTCGGTCTGTGTTTTTGCACAGACAGGAACTTAACGGCAAGACCCCTTTCCGTTAAGCTCTTCCGTTGGCGGCAGACGATGTTGCCGTTAACCCCCTTGAACGGCCAGCCATTGCCGTTTAGTTCTTCAGGATAGAACAGTGAGTTGTTCTTCCTTATATATATGATTAATTTCCAAAGTTTTTCGCATGAGGATATATTGTAAACGTTATATGCTATGTATTATGAATGGTGGAATGCGTTGTGAGACTTTGTGAATTTCTGTAAATAGTATGAATGGTTACATTTATGAAAAATGCATGTTAGACGAGACCTTGGTTGTGTTAGTCTACTGTTCACATGATTCGTGAGGAATTTGAATGCCATAATTTTTCTAGAGCATGCGTATGTATGTCAGTCTCTGTCCCGAAAATTTGAGAATTTTCCCATGGTCATGTGATTTATTACAGTTTCTGCACTGAAAATAGATACCATGTGTATGTTCTTGTAAAACTCACAGTAAATTGTATGATGTGAAATAAATTCGGGGAAAACTTCTGTGTTAATATGATTGATAGATGCAAGTTAGTGCACTGTCAAAATAGACCATGATATTATGCTTCCATGATAACTGAATTATTAATGGCATGTGAATGAGTGATTCATTTTCTGTAAATTCTGCGTAATTCATAAAATGTGAAAATTTGCATGAGTGGTATGAACCCCGCAAATAGTGTGTGGTTAAATTTTCATCAGATTTGGGTAACCGTAAGTTATATTGTAAAATTTTCATGTGAAAATGAGTTATTAATGCATGCTATCATGATTATGTGTTTTCAACCCGATTAGTATAAATTACTGAGTGTTTAAATTCTGTTAAAAGTAGTATCATGTTAAGGGGAAACTGAACCATATGTATGAGTGTGAGATTGGAAATGGTGTGTTAATTGTGTAAAATTTTGCGTGTGTTAAATCGAAAAATGTGTAAACTGTGCCGTGTGTGACACTGCTTCCATAGAGGGCTGTGGAACCGTACCGTGGTAAAGTCCCCACGAGAAGGTGCAATGTGTTTGATATCCTATGGACAGTAGGATGAAATCCTAGAGGTGGACAAGTACCACTTGGTAGGGTGGAGAGTTCTTCTCCCGGTCTGCGCAGTACCAAGAGCCGTCACTGTGTTGCCTAGGTGGCGTCTATGTGTTACGTGTTATGTGAATGTGTCCTTCTAGTGGTGGTTTGGACTATGTGTCACGGCATCTAAATGTGAAAAAGGTGAATTTGCATATGTGCAAATTGTGTAGTGTGAACATGTGTATGTGTGAAATGTGTAAAAGTAAACAATGTGAATGTGTAAATGTGTAAACATGTGAACCCAATGTGTTAGAATGTGAAATTGTGATTTATGATATGGAAATGTTAGATTCATGTCAAAACAGCAACCTTAATGTGTTTATAACAATGCTTTACATGTGCAAAAATATGCAGAATCCATGTTAGGAGCATTTCCTTTTTATGTGTGCGAAAATCCCATGTTAATTTGCTATTATATTGTAGCTTAAATGTAAATGTAGCTCTCATGTGGATAGATAAGTAGAAAGCATGCAGTAGGTATTTTATTTTGGAATGACGTGAACCATGTTTCCTGTGTTATAAAAGTTTGATAGAAGTATCATGGTAGGTTCTTCTTAAGGTTGTTCAAGCATGCTACATGTATTGATTAATGTCATTGAATGTAAATTGCCTATGCGACGTATGCATGTATGATGTGTATGGAGTTTACTTGCTGAGTCTTTTAGACTCACCCTTGCTTCGACGTACAGGTTTAGCAGCGGATCCTACTTCCTTGGAGGAGACCGTTGAGAGCGACTCCGAGCGGGGAGAGTAGTTGTGGTGGATTATCGACTTGTACTTTCTTTTCATAGTATGTATTTGAGACTTATGTAATTGAAACTTATGTAAATTTGTGGGCGAACAATATAATTAAAATTTTGTATTTCATTATGTGGACTTAGTTCCTTAAATTGCTATATGGGTCATGTATGTTTAATGTGGATGATGAAATGAAAAGACAATGGTTCTTTTACTTCCGCTACTCTGTATTCATGTTTGTGTACATCTCAATCATATGTGTTAATGTTTGGGTAAATGTCCCACTATGACGAGACTCACTATACCGACGTGGATTGGTATAATCGTACCGGTATAAGGAGGGTCATCGCAAAACTATTAATGAAGTATTAAGAGATATTAGAGGCAAAGGTATTGCATCTGATGACATTCTTGCAGAAATAGTTTTTGAAGAAAGAGAGCATCACTTCTCCCCTTCTCATTTTGAGACCCGGCCAAGGTCTCAAGGGGAGAGTAGCAACAGCCTTCAAACCATTTTGGACTTATTGGGCAAGCAACAAGAAAACCTGTCAGTCCTTCAAATGCAAATAGAGTTTATTGATGTCAAGTTTGATAGTCTGTCTGATGAGGTTAATCAAATGAAAGATTTGCTACTTCAGTTAGTATGCAAGCAGGGCACTTCTCGACCATCAGGGCCTGCTTTCCATCAGCAGTAAGAAGAACTTGTTCAAGTCCAAGAATCTCAAGCACCAGAACCTGAAGTACCAGCTCAGGAACAGCAGTCAACGCAAGACCAATCCTAGCAGGTTGAGCAGCAACCTGAGCAGCAGCAGGACCAGGAGCCAGAATCCCAAGTACAAGAACATGTTGAACCAGTTCCTGATCAGCAGAGTGTGGAGGAACAGCCTCCTGAGCAGCAGAAAGATTTAGAGCATGAGGCTCAATTAGCTATGGTAGTGTTTCAACCTCAAGTGGAGCAACAACAACAGTCTGTGTTAGAGAAGCAGTCAGTGGCAGTGGCAGCAGCAGAGGCTTCCCAGCCCAGGCAGGTTTCCCAGATGGAATCTATGGCTAAGAGACCCCTGGAGTCCACTTCTAATTTGAAAACCTTCAAGAGGAAAGTGAAGCGCAGACTGGTCAAAAATTGTGACCCAGTCTTGCCTCCTCCTCCTTCTAGACCAATTCATCCTACTCCAGCTCCATCTGTTAAGCCTCTTCCAGAGCCTAAAAAGTCAAATCCAGCTGAGCCTCAACCCACTGCACCCTCTGCACCTACTTCTTTCACCACTGAAATTCTCTCACAATCCATTTTTTCTGATCCTCCTCCCCTTGCATCCATTCCAGGGGATCCATTCCACCAGGACATCAAATTCAAAATCTACCCAATGAAATACCGGTTCAAACCTCCCAAACCTCACACTCTTTCCACTCAACCTCCTCAGTATTTTTCTTGTCTTCCCACTGCCTCAAGAATAGACTCCAAGAAAACACTTCTCCATCTAGCTGAAATACTTCCCAGTATTCAGCTTTCCTCATCTAGTGGACCCAAACTTGGAGACAATCCTTCTAAACTCCTTCCACCTTTTTGGTATGCCTTCATCTACCACTCTGAACATCACATGAATCTGTTCAGAGAATATCTATCTATTCGTGCTTTCCTTGAAGTTCATGAGATGCTAGGGTTCACCTTCGAACATTGGCTTCCTATTCTTATCACAACTTCACATATTTCAGTTGAGGAACTTCAATTCATCTCTCAGAAAAGTCATAGCTTGACTCCTAAGGAGTTCCTTGATCTCTATCCAGGAGAAGCAGCCAAATATCAGCAAACCCAATCTAGAAACCAATTCTTAACTGTGCAACATCACCTATCCTTGAGGTTTCATGATATGTTTGGACATTTTATCCAGGACTCTCAGGCCAAGTACACCAGAATGAAGACTTTCAATTTCGACAGATTCAAATTGGGATTGCCTGATGTTTCTAAAGGCCAATGGGACAATCTTCTAAGAGGTCAAAGAGAAATCATTCCCTCCATGACTGTGGCCTTACCCTTTGAACTGCATCCATCCTTTATCGGAGCAGTTTCCTTCAGAAGGGATTTTGCTGAAGTAGTATTCAACAGATTCATCCGCATTGCCACTAGATTCAAAATTAAATACAAGCTCAAATTGTCTTTCCAAAGATTTGTGTTCCTCCAAATCTCCAAGAACCCCCATCATCTATTGGATTTCTAGTTATATTTTGCTGAATCTGAGAGACTCAATGAAGATTAGTGGGAGCTGCCTATCCCTCTTACCACTCTGACTGTGAAAAGATGAAGCTCTCTCTTTATGAATTCCAGTCCAAGAGTCTTGAGGATCTGAGGAAGAACATTGGTCATAAATGGGCTCAAAGGTACTTAGTGTATTATCAAGCCAAAGATGCAGTTGTGGACCGAGGCCTGCACTAGAACATCACTGTCCATGAGTTTCTTCTTCTTGCAGCCTCTAAGAAGTTTGTCTCCCTTAAGTATCGTCTGAGCAGGGACAAATTCCACTCCAAGATAGGCTGGTTCCATAGGCGCCACATCAAATCTCATAGGAAACTGCCTACTACTAATCCCTCCTACAACATTGACCTCTCCTTGTTTGAAAATTTCTTTTGTGAAAATGAGTCAAAGCTCTGGGACCTTCTCAAACCATATTTTGCTCAAATTCCCAAATCTTTGTACTTGCCTAGCTCCTTATCTAGGTCTTAAACACTATGCTATGTATTTATATTTTTTTTCTTCTAAATGTAGCTATGATCTTTCTTCCCTGCTTATTTCATGCTTTCCTTGTGGTTTGTTACCCTTTCTGTTAATGACACAAAGGGGGAGAGAGGAAATCTTCATTATTTTTTTTACTGTTCTTTACTGTCTATTTTAAAGTTTTGTCATTAACAAAAAGGGGGAGAATTGTTGAGCAACTACCCCTAAGAAATCTAAAATATTGAAGATATAGTATATATCATGTTTTTGATATAACAAAATCTTTAAATCAAAATCTTGAAATAAACTATCTACAAAATAAATGAATATCAAAATATATATGCATACAACTGTGTGATAAACTTCATCGTCAAAAATTTTCTAAGTCCACGGACTCTCTCTATGCCCTACTGAATTCGGCTATTGACTTCGACTACTAACTTCGACTTCTTCAGAAAAGAAGTTAAACAACCTCCAAAATTTTCTAAGTCCACATCTTTATATGTAATTCGACTGATGACTCTGACTGTTACAGTCGAATGCCTTACAAAACCCAACTCTTGATTCGACTGTCATCTCCGACTTCCACAGTCGAATGCTTCAGAAATTAATCTTAGTAATTCGACTGCTGGAGTCGAATTGCCTTGTCTTCTCAGAAGTCGAATTACATTGCTCTTTTCTTGTTAGAGTCGAATTGCCTTGTTTTCTTAGAAATCGAATTACCTTATCATTTCTTTACTGAAGTCAAATCACTCCTATTTCTTCAGTCGAATCATTCTTCAACTTCTACAATCGAATTGCAGGGTATTATGAATTCAACTTCTCTGTCAGTTCTATGCTTAATACTTTTCTGATCTTTTAAAGCTTAAACACTTAATGTAAGATTATCTCCTAATCTTTCTTACAACATTTCCAATTAACTTTTAATTTCTTCATCAAAAATATTATTATTTTATTATTTTCTCTGACAAAGACAAGTCATATTAAACTTAAAATATTCATCTAAATCCTGTGCAAATTATTTCTGAAATATTTTTGATCTGAGCCTCATGGTCTTCACATCTCTGCTCCGGATCTTCATGGATTCATTAGACACTATGCATTTATGAATTCTCAGGCGCATGGCATCTGACAAGACTCACCTACCACTGACAGACAGGCATTTATTGGAGCTCGTTTTTAGCATGTCTCTTTCACAGTTCACTCCGAAGAGAAAGAGCTTATCTTCTAGCTGTGAAAACTGCACTCCTTCTGAAGATCTTGGAAAGAAGCAAAACTGAAAGACTTTTGATAACAAACACTTCAAGACCCAAAGGATCCTAGAGATCTCTTCAAACCGACATATTGCAAACGGCCACAAACTCCAACGGCTATTTTCTAAACGACTATTTTTCTGAAGTTTATAAAAGGAGCTCAAGTTTGAAGAAGGGATATACACAGAAAAATACAACAAGCACATACAAGCCTTTACTCTTCTGGAAAGCATCATTCAAATCCTTCAAGTCTTCTCAAGCTTTTCTGCAAGCCACAAGTCTGAGAGTTTTACTTCAGAAAATATTCTCTGAAGTTCTGTGTTGGGTGGCAATTGTAATTGCCTATTTTTCTTCTAGTCCACCCTTGCATTTCAGATAGGATTCAGTCTCATTTCTGATCTATTAATCCTTCTGAAGTTTGTAGGTGTTTGTGCTCAGATCTGAGGCAAACACACAAGTGTTTCTTTATTATTCATGTGTAATTTCTGCAAAAGTCTGGTTCTGCATTGCCCCTCCTGTGAAGGGAAGACCTTGTGAAAGGTAGTTGTTGTACCCCTGTTTAGGGAAGACTTGCTTGGGAGCAAGTGGGTTTGTAATTCCTCTCAAGGGTGAGAGAAGGCCAATTTATTGGCAGATAGTGGAAATCTCAAGTGGTTGGCTTGAGGACTGGATGTAGGACTTCTATGTGGGAAGGGCCGAACCAGGATAAATCCCTGTGCATTCATTGTGTGATTGTTTCCGCCTTGTCTACACTTGAATCACACACACCACACTAAGCTCTAACAATTTATTTAGTGTTGTGCAATTTCAGAAGCAAATTTTTTAAAAAGGGAAGAAGTCCTATTCACCCCCCTCTAGGACATTCTTAGTGCCATTTCGATCCAACAGTTCCCCTTTCTTTTCGAGGAGTATGTATTTGTTTATGAATTACTGTTTTAGCTGTTGTTTATTATAAATGTTGTGAGCATGACAAGGTTTGGCCTTTAGTGTTGTCAGTGAGACCCACTGGGGTTGAGGTTCTTCAGTGTTGTGTGTGGTTTTTGGGTGGTTACCTACTGAGCATGTGACTTGTTGAGGCTCACTCCCCTACAGTTCTTTTCAGGGTTTACTGTTGCTGTGGCTTGTGGAGACGTTGTGGCAGACTTATACCACCAGCAGTTGAGTTGTAGCTGTGTTGTGTGAGCTTGTGCTCCCTCAGGGTATGCCCCAGGTAGTTGTACTTTTTATTTAGACATGTAATAATATATTGGGATAGTTGTACAATGTGGTTTACACATATGAGCACATGTAATTTCTTGTGACTTATATTGTAGTTGTTGTCCTTTATATTCTTACTGGACACGTGTGTGAGATGTCCCTTGCGAGACTTCGGTCCGTTCGCAGGAGGCGGATCTGGATATGGAGCCTTAATGGGCATAGATATCCAAGGCCATCACAACGAAGAACCAAGACCCTCGCCTGAATGGGGTCCGTTTTGCAAGCTTTCGAGCATGATGAATTCCTTCTGGGGACAAGGAGGCCGACCCCTCCGACCAAGCTCCCTGAAATCTGTATCTTCTTTTTTTTGTTGTTTTTGTTTGTAACCTGGCCCTAGTAGGCCTGTGTACTCTTTTTGATAAAATGGAAGGATCACTCTGTTGACTATATGGATGGCCTCTTTTTCTATCTTCTTTCCTTGTTGTGTTCTGTTCGAATCAAAATTCGTCGACGCTTAGAGGCTCTTAGGTACCGTGCAGGTCTCTGGAATTGAAAAGTTTCGACCAGGGGTTTGTACCGTATGCCTCTGTTCTAGGACTTTGGTATCGCGCAGGCTTTCCGAGCTGAAGAGTTCTTAGCCAAGGGTTGTACCAATCGTCCTTGTGTTTTTGGGTTTTTTGGGGTACCATGCTAGCCTTTCGAGCTGAAGAGCTTCGACTAGGGTATGTACCGCACACCCTTTTCACAGACCGATAGAACAGGAAGAAGAGAAGTAGGATGCTGAACAGAAGGCTTTTATAAATAGTAAGCTTTTAAGTTAGATACATGCCAGGTTCTTGGTATGGTCTCACCGCCAAGGGTAGACAGCTTATAGGAACCTTTTCCGAGAACTTGAGTGACCTTATAAGGTCCCTCCCATTTCGGGGCGAGCTTGCCGGTTGCTCTTCAGGGTCCGATGTCGAGCAACAGCATAGAACAAGGACGCCTTTGAAGAAAAGCCGCTCACGTACTCGGGAATTATAGTACTATGCGAGTTGTTGTTGATAGGAGATGAGCCTGATGCTGGCATCACTCTGATGTTCGCCGAGCATGTCTAGGTTTTTCCTTAGCGCGCGGTTGTTGGCCGCTTCGTCGAAGTGAGTTGTTCGGATCGTGAGGAGAGCGACTTCCAGAGGTACGACGGCCTCTGTGCCATAGGCCAAGTGGAAGGGTGGCTCTCCTGTGGCCACCCGAGCAGTTGTTCGGTGGCACCACAGCACGTTAGGGAGCTCCTCGACCCATGATCCTCTAGTAGCCTCCACTTTTGTGTGTATCCCATGCAGCAGTGTTCGGTTGGCGTTTTCGACCAGACCGTTTGCTTGTGCATGCACAACGGAAGTGAAGTGGTTGTATATGCCAAGCTCTGAGCACTTCTGCTTGAAGAACGTGCTATCGAACTGCTTCCCGTTGTCGGTGGTGAACACCTTTGGGACGCCAAATCGGCAAAGGATGCTCTTCCAGGTGAACTTTCAAGCTGCTTGGTGGGTGATGGTGTCTACAGGCTCGGCTTCGATCCACTTGGTGAAGTAATCGATGACGACAAGCAGAAATTTCTTTCATCCTTAAGCCTCTGGGAATGGTCCCATGATGTCGATTCCCCACCGAACAAAAGGGCACGGCTCGAAGAGGGTGTGCAACTGTTTGGTAGGCTGACAAATGAGCTGCCCGAACTTCTGGTACTCCGGGCACTTCTTTGCGTAGGTCATACAGTCCTTTTACAATGAAGGCCACTAGAACCCTGCTCGGAGGATGCTGCACGCCAGAGTCCTTCTGCCCAGGTGGCTTTCGCACAAACCTTCGTGTACCTCCTCGATGGCCAGAGTTGCCTCGAAAGGACTAAGGCACCGTAAAAGGGGTATTGAGAGGGAACGTCGGTATAGTTGGCCTTCGATGATGGTGAACCTCTAGCAGCACAGCTTGATCTTATGGGCTCCAGCTTGATCACGGGGGAGTTCTCCTTGAAGCAGATAGGCCAGAAGCGGATCCTTCCAGCTTGGAGCTGGTCGATCGGTTTCGATGGCCGCAACATTCACTTCGGTGCTCGGCGAGGCGAGCTCTTCTAAAAACACGGAGCGAGAAGGGGTGATGTCGCCTAAAGACGCTAGTCTGGCGAGTGCATCAGCGCGCGCATTCTGCTCTCGTGGGACATGCACAACTTCAAAGTAGAGGAAGCCTTCTACTTGGCATTTGACCTGTTGGAGGTACTACGCCATACAGGGCTCTCTCTCCTCAAACTGTCTGTTGACCTAGCTGGTGACCAGCTGGGAGTCGCTGAAGGCCCGCAGCCGAAGCGCTCCGAGGTGCCTTGCCATGCGGATTCCGGATAGGAGTGCTTCAGACTCAGCTGCATTTTTGGAGGCAGCGAAGCAAAACCTAAGGGCGTACTGGAATTCCAAACCTTCTGGGGAGGTAAGGACCAGATCTGCTCTGCTTCCTGTGATGCAAGAGGACCCATCAACATAGAGCTCCCATGGGGACTCGTCTGCCAGTGAAGGGTCCTTCTCGGTTGGAAGGGTGCATTCTGCCACGAAGTCTGCTAGTGCTTGTGCCTTGATAGCCGTTCTTGGTCGGTAGCTGATGTCAAATTCCCCGAGCTCGATGGCCCATTTGATGAGCCTACCGGAAGCCTTGGGACATTGAAGGATAAGCTTCAGTGGCTAGTCAGTCAGCACCGTGATCAGATGGGCCTGAAAGTAGGGCCTGAGTTTCCAAGTAGCTATGACGAGTGCCAGAGCAAGTTTCTCTGCTCAGGGGTATCTTTTCTCAGCTTCCCCCGCACTTGCCCCCCCCCCCCCCCCCCGCACGCAGTGAGGCACCTTTGGGGACTCGCAGCAATTTGAAGAAGTTGACGCTCTTTTCTGCTGCTCGGGACATGAAGCTATTGAGTGCCGCGAGACGTCCAGTGAGCCGCTGGACATCGCGTAAGGTCTTCGGGGTGCTCATCTCTAGTAGCTCGAATCTTCTCGGGGTTAGACTCTATTCCTCGATTGGAGACAAGGAAGCTGAGGAATTTTCTCGAGCAGACTTTGAACGTGAACTTCACCGGATTGAGCTTCATACTATACCTTCGTAGAGTTGTGAAGGTTTCTTCGAGGTCGGTAATGTGGTCGGCACTCGGGCGCATTTTGACTAGCATGTCATCGACGTAGACCTCCATGTTGCGCCCGATCTACTGCTCAAATATCTTTTTGACCAACCGCTGGTAGGTCGCGTCTGCGTTCTTCAGACCAAATGACATTCTGGTGAAACAGTAGAGGGTGAGGTCGGTGACGAACGTTGTGGCATCTTGATCCGGGGGATGCATACTGATCTGGTAATAGCCAGAGTAGGCATCCAGGAAGCTGAGAAGCTTGTGCCCGGAAGGTGGCGTCCACCAGTTGGTCGATGCGCGGTAGGGGGAAGTTATCCTTGGGCGTCGCCTTGTTGAGATCCTTGTAGTCCACACAGACGAGCCATTTGACATTGGCTTTGAGCACGAGGACCACATTGGAAATCCATCTCGGATATTGAGCTTCTCAGAGAAGTCCAATTGCTCGGCTTGTGACGACGTGATTGTGGATCACGATCTGCCGTTCTCGGTTGACCGGTCATCATCTTTGCTGGACAGGTGGCACCCTCAGATCCAAGTTGAGATGATGAGTCGTCACCTCAGGAGGGATGTCGGGAAGCTCGTCATCCGACCATGCGAACACGTCCAAATGGGCGAGCAGGAAAGCCTTGTAGCATTGCTGTTCGGCTTCTGTCAGAAGTGCACCAATGCAGAGGACGTGTTTGGGGTCGTCGTCGACTCGCACAGGCAGCAGATCTTCGGCAAGTGCTCCTCGACTGGTGGAGGGTTCACAGGTTGGCGCTGGCGGCGCTTCTGGGTCCGCAACGAGCTGTTTGTCTTGCAAAGAGAGAACATAGCACCGTTGCGACTCACGTTGGCTGCCAAGCACATCTCCGACACCGTGAGGAGTTGGAAACTTCATCTTCTGGTGTAAGGAGGAGGGTATAGCTTGGATGCGGCCGATCAGGCCCCTGCCGAGGATGGCGTTGTACCCTGGCATGTTCCGGATCACCAAAAAATCAACCATTTTGGTTACATTTTTCTGTGTTGTCCCTAGGGTGATTGGGAGATTTATCCGTCCCATGGGATGCACCGAGACCCCAGAGAAGCCGAACAGAGGCGATTCTACTAGGGAGAGCTGGTCGGCTTTTAAGCCCATCATGAGAAAACAGTCGTAAGCCAACACATCAGGGGAACTTCCATTATCCACCAATATGCGTCACACAGTACAATGATTGATGGTGGCCGCGATGACCAACGCATCAATGTGTGGAGTTGTAACTCCTACAAGGTCATTGTCCGAGAAGGTGATAGCCTCCTCAGAACGTGCGTGTGCAGGACTGGGATAAGGGCTTGGTCGCCAGGCGGGGGGCCATTCGACCTGGTGCACCCGACGAGAATAGTCGCGTTGGCTCTGGCTGCTTTCTCAGCCCGCGCCGAAACCTCCCACGATAACATTGATCTCTTGCCCATTTGGCTCATTGTTGATGGGCTGCTCGGGGGTTCGTTCTCGGCGTCTTGGGCGATCTTCATTGCGGTGCATGTACCGTCCGAGGTAGTCGCGCTTGATCAAGGATTCGATCTCATCCTTGAGATGGCGGCATTCGGAGGTGTCGTGGTTGTGGTCGCGGTGAAAGCGACAGTACTTATCTTGGTTGCACCTGCAAGGATCAGAGCGCATCCTGGGTGGCCACCGAACATATTGTTCGTTCCATATTTCGGCCAGGATCTGTTTGGGGGCCACCGTGAGTGGGGTGTAGTCAGTGAAGGGGCGTGGTCGGCGCGGAGAATCCCCATTGCGTCGGTCCTTCTTCCTTTCTCAGTCGGAACCGTTCTTGGAAGGCCTCTTCTTCTCCGACTGTTCGCCCTGCTCTGCTCGGCCGGCTGCCAGGCTCTCTTCGCATGCTGCGTGGTGCTGAGCGGTGGAGAGGAGCTTGGCCAGAGTGGTGGGCTGCTGCACTCCAAGTGTCCTTTGGAGGAAGCCATCACGAGTGCCCTGAATGAGGGCACTAGTGGCTAAGGAGACGTTCAGGCATGGGATGCAGAGCGTCTCATCCTGGAACCACTTGACGTAGTCCTAGAGCACTTCGCCCTTCTTCTGCCGAATGAACAGAAGGGAGGCCGCTGTGCGCGGCTGCGACCTTCCGCCTAGGAAGTTGCCCCGGAAGGACTTCTTCAGCTGGTGGAAGGACGAAAATGGAGCCTACGAGTTGGGTTTCAAACCACACCCACGCGGTCTCCTTCAGCGTGGCCGGGAAGGCCTGGCACTTGGCCACGTCTGATGCTCCGTGGAACACCATGTGCCACTCGAACCCGTGGATGTGATCCACCGGATCAGAGGTGTTGTCGTAGGGCGCAATGGAGGGTAGGGGCAGCTTCAGGGAGACCCTGGCCTCCAGGATCTCCGTAGCAAACGGGGAGCGGAAGTCCAAGTCCTCGTCCCCTGGAGCTCTGCTCTCGACCCTCTGAACCATCGCGTACATGCGACGCTCGAGGTCGACGACGCGGCGAAGATGTCTGGCTAACTCCTGATCGGAGTGTACAGAGCCTTCGCGCCTAGACCCATGGGAGTTAGCGCCGACGACAGAGCGTGGCAGAGGAGGAGCCGCAGCGAACTAATGAGGCGACTCATCCCGCTGTTCTGGTGTTTGGCGGGCCGACTGAGCTCTCTGCAAGCGTCTGGCTGACTCCTCCCGCTGTTCCTGCTGCATCGACGGGATAGGGGGTCGTCGTCGTGACGACTCCGCCTGTTGTTCCGACAGCGGGGGGATCATCAGGGCTGGCTGCCTTGCCATCTGAGCCTAGAGCCCCTGACAGACCCCCATCAGGTGCTGCAACTGCCCCCGGAGCTCAGCTACTTCCTGGGCCGACGCCGGGGCATCAACCACGAGACCATTGGTAGTTGCTCCGACAGTGACAGTGTTGTCGTCGGCAGGAGGGGCTTGGTCACGCGAGTCTGCGTGTGACAGGCGAGACCGCGTCGTCCTGCTGCCGGGGTTCTGGCGGGAAGATCGTCTGCGAGCCGTGGCAGTTGTTGTTCCCACAGATGGCGCCAAAAATGTGGACGTTGTTTCCTGTTTGGTCTTGGGCCGAACGGGCCTCCACTGAGAATAGAGGGAAGGGACGGTCGCCGGTGCGATGAAGGCCTGCAAAAGCCCATAAAGGATCAGGGGGGGCGGTTGAAGAACTGGGGAGAACCCTTTCATGCCTAAGTCAGGTCAGACTGCAAAGGAGGTAGGAATGGAAGGTTCTCTGGTGTGTGCTCGCACTTGGGAGAGTGTGTGGGAAAGGTTACGTACCTTTGCATGAGGATTACCTATGTCTTTTATAGGCAAGGGAGATGAAGGGTCTGGACACAATCTCCTTCAATGATGATCGAAGGGACGCATCGGTTAGAGTCCCTAGGTGGGAGTTGTCCGTTTGAGGCGCCTGTAATTAGGATTCTCCATCATTAATGCCCCTAACCATGAGGCACGTGTCGCGCTGTCGTATTAACTGCCGTTGGTAGGTGAAGGGCCGCTCAGAGCCGCAGACCAAAGGGGCGCCACGCAGGGACCTGCTCGGCGCAGGCTGCGCGGTGCTTGGTAATCTTGCTCGGTGTTCAGTGCCTCAGGCGACATGCTACAGGGGGTTCAAACAGGAGACCTATGGTCTACCCGGAAGGTCACATCCTGCTCGAACAAGCTGTGAGATGTCCGGAGACTACCCTTGGGGCCCTTAGGTGCCTGTTGGTCAAAGCATGTTCGGAAGCGAATGACTGAACCCGAGAACACGTGGCTTGATGACCAAAGCTTAGCCGTCTAGATGGACTATGATGGGCCTATAGGCCTAGGTGGCTGAAAATAGCCTCTACCATAATAAAAAATTATTTCTAGAAATAAATAAACATAAACAGCAAAATTAGACACCCGGACCTACCACACCAAGCTTTTTTATATTTATGACATTTCTGTGATTTTTTAGATAAGAAAGGTTCAGAATAAAAATGATTTTTTTTTTTTTTTGAAAGGAAAGCATGAGGGAAGGTGAGTCATGTTGCAAGAGGAATAAATTCTTGGTATGGTTTATTCGTTCATATTAAAGTGACCTTTCTATCTGCCATCGACTTTCTTTGGGTTTCGCATACATACCTATTTGTATGTACACTACTCCTACCACATCTCTGATAACATCCAAACATGAAAAATACTTGTTGCACTTTTACAAGTGCACTTATTATATTTGTGAAGTTTTTTATTTTTAGACAAATATAATGTGTAATTTTTCTTTTTAGCTAACAGGTGTAAATAGCCGAGGCCCTACACCTGGGCCAATCACACAACGACACACATTAATTGACTCTCCCAACGCTGCACCCCTACTAAAAATTAATCCCATATCGAATCACACAAAAACTCCCCCTTTTTCAGGACCCCTTATACAAAGGTTCAAAAAAGGTCGCATATTAGGAATCCAATGATTGGGGGGGGGGGAGGTTATCTAAATATGTTCATATAAACAGTTTCCAAACAACAAAAAATTCTTCCTTACAAGGAAGGAGATCCTTTAACTATTCCCTTTTCCCTTCTTGAGGCTTGTCGAGCACCATCTCTCTATCTAATGTACTAGCTAGTGCCATCTCCCTAAGATGTTTTTTGTTGGTCTTAAACAGGGTAGGGTTCTATGTATTAAAATCGATATATAATGTGACTCATTAGTCAGACTAATACCCTCCACGTACATTTAAGTGACCAAAAATTAAATCCCTACTTCCTTATTATCTACCAAAAAGAATCAAGATCCAGACATGTGGAAAAGTTGACACCCAAGCCAAGTGGAAGCTAATGCGGATGGACGGCTCGGATGTCTCAGAAGCGTCTGGCCGATTTCCGCAAGTGGTCAGGGCACGAAATTAACTTAACAAGAAATCTGCAATATAACTCAGCAACGACACTTTTTGTCTAGAGAACATCCAACAATTAAGCTGGCTAAATGTTAAATAGCTAATTATGTTAGAAACTTGGATTGTCCACTCGGCCAATTATATAGAACGTGAGGCACTCCTTTAGACCTCTCGTATACACTGGATACTCTGTTGTTTGCCATTCAGATCTATGCAGCCCGTGGTAAAGGAGTAGCAAATGTCGGCTGAGTGAAACCTTGAGGTGCACAGTTGAGGTCCTCCATCAAGTCCCTTGTAACATCTTTCATTCAAGCCCCTGCAAAACAAGGAATTAGAATGCAGATATCAAAGGGTGTCAGAATGTTCTTCAAATTCTAACGCTATCTGGAACATCTTTCATTCAAGCCCCAGCATTTTCTGATAGACTATAGTTATCAGATGATTAGTCAAATACTCCCAATCACCTACAAGTATGGGCAGCCATGAAATGTCCAGCACTGGGAACTGGAGGATGAAGTCCACCCGTCAATAGGTACAATTTTTATTTAAAAGATAACTAGGCTTGGAGTTCGATGTCTATAGTGTTACATGCGAAAAGAAACAACTCCCTCTGATATACTGAAGCTAGTGAAGGTATTACATTGACCAACTGACAGCACATGCACAGAGGATGAGAAAGGGAAAAAATTGTCATTTACCTTTCCCTCTGAATCATTCCAAATGCACAGCATTTTGTGATCTCCTAAGCTATGGTGCAAGATCCTGGAAATGGTTTTTCCTGTTAGGTGTTCGACATTACAAATAAGGAACAGTCACCTTAAAAAAAAAAAAAAACCAAAAAATGATTCACCGAAACAAGAGCAGATAAGCATATACCTGTACAGATGGGCCATGATATATCCCTGACCGTATGTAGAGATCATCTGGAGCTTCAATCTTTACAAGCCATGCATGATCTTTCTCCTTTTCTTGCATTTCACTTCCAATATCTCCTGCTGCCATGGTGATCAAAGTTATCATTAAAAAATGATCAAAGGATTGAAGCACAAGACTGTACATGTATGGACATCTTTATTTGATTTCATTTGGTTTTTGCAAGCATACTTGTAAATTATTGAAGATGGCTAATTATCAGAACCATTTATCTCTAGGCCCAAACATGTCAGACAAGGAAGAAAACCAATCAGTTAGTGTACCTAGCCAGCATCAATAGTTTTCTTCAGTTTAATTATGTCAAGCTAGTTTTTGATTCATATGGGACCCTCTTTTTCTTTTCAGAAATGTTCGTTCCTTGCACAACAATAGCTGAAGCATCTTTAACTTGTCTAAGGCTCAAATAAAATTCTAATTTTATTATCATATTTCATACAATTGCAATGTAATAAAATAAAATTTTGCTTGAATGCTAACAAATATCATTAGACATAAACTCTACTATCAATAAATAATGATTCCCTTACAGAGAGTGGAATAAGGATAATCGTGATAGTATGTGCAAAACCGGCCAGCTGCTTCAGAATATGGTGGAGCGAGTACGTCAAGCACAGCACAAGATGCTACTGAAGTGAAACAATGCAAGTTGCCTCCACTTTTGGGATAGAGAACGGAAGTAGGGCATGATGCTGCTAGAACAGTGTCCTTTTGCAACTTTGCCAATCTTACTGCATGTTAATAACTATATATTGTTAGATTTGAGACAACAAAACCCAAAAAAGGGAGCAATTTCATGTACGTCAGGGGAAAAAACAGGAGCAGGAGATAGATAATCAGAGTGAGATAATCATGTTTAGCAAGACACAAAAAATCTCTGCATATTTGCAAAATGATGGCATAAGATACCATCTGGCACCTGGGTACATATGTTACCACAGTATGTATCTGAGAGTCTCTCTCATGTTGGAAGCAGGCATACCTCATGTTTTTGAGAAACTTAAGTTTGTGGAACTACAAAGTGTATCATATCCAGTGTATAACCAATCATCCTTGCTTCTAAAGGATATGGGCAGCATAGCCTCCTAAAAGAAGAATTGCATGATCCAGCTAATTTGCTTAGCAATAAATTATGCATGATACGACAATGTAAAAGCTCTATGCCCATGAGGAATCATTAGCATCATGCTATCATCGATCTGACTTAGATGAGTTCTCCCAGAGAGGACAAATTCAATATTTAATGCACAAACGAGTGAGATCTCCTTTAGGATACTATCATTGTTATGTTTTGGCAGACATGCTATACAGGCAGTTGACACTTGCAACATCAAAGAATGACCTCATTGATGAGTTCTCGCCTAAATATGACTTCTCTGCATGAAAATCCATAGGGAGTACAAATTGGACTTCTAGTTACTGCAATCCGAACTTAGGACACTTCTTGCATTAACTCATCTGATGGGGAGCAAGAAGCTGAAGCAATGGTTTAAGCCTATTTGGAGATTTTTTATTTTTCTGTAATTTTTGGGTGCAATTTTCGCACTATTTTTAAGTCTAAGGGTAAAATTGTCCAAAAGGGTCATATTAGAGTCCAATTAGCTTTTTATTGTGTAATTTTCATTTCTTTATTTGAGTCAAGTCCTATTTGGGTAGGAGTCAATATTTTTCTTTCTTTAGGTTTCTAATATGATAAGTCTTATTAGGGATAGAAGTCTATCTTTAATTTGAAGTCCATTAAGATTAGGAATAGCCTAAACCTATATAAACACATGTATGGCTCTATTTTGAGATAGTTGATAGTCGAATTATTGAATGAAAGAAGAATTGTGCTTGTTCTCTGCGATGGAGAGAAAGGAGCTTTGAGAAGAAGCTCCACCCCATGGTGGTCCCTGCGAAAGGGAGGACGCGAAGCCTACACCCCCACCTTCTATCCCCTCTTCGGTGAGACTCTGGCTATCCTCCCCTTCTTTTCCGTTGTTCCCCACTCTGTCCCGCATCAATTTTGGTATCATAGCAAGTTTCGGTTCCTTCCACAGAGTCGAGATCCAGCGGCCTTCTTCCTCCCGGTTTCTTTCTCCCTGCCTGTGGAATCCCCTGGTCGCTACACAGTAACAGGCTGCCCTGCCCTCTCCAGCCCCACGCACCCCTGCGTCCGGTCAGCCCACGCCAGTTTGCGCCAGCGTCGGCGCCTTCTCCCACGCCTGCGGCCGCCTTTGCCTGCCTCCGCCCTGCTCAGCGCGAACGAACCCCGCGTCTGAGCTCGGCCCTGGCCTCCCCGCGACCCTCTCCACCCCGCGCCCTGCCTCCGTGACCCCCTCTCCCGCACCTGGCGCCTAGGTCGACCAAGCCACCCCCTGTGCCGGATCAAGCCCCTTCTCCGTGTGCGCCCCGCCATCGCCAGCACCTTCTGCGCCCTCGTTCGCCAGCACCAGCCCCACCACGAGCCAGCGCCTGCACCGACTTTGCCTGAGCTATCGCCGCACCGCCTGCATCCGGGCCAACCGGCCACCCCCGCCGCCTGAGCCCGCAGCTGCCGCAGCTGCCTTCTCTCGCTTTCTCTGGCTTCTCCCTGCACGAGGTCAGAGAAAAGAGGGAGGAAGGAGGAAGCTGACTCTTTTAAAGTGGACCGGTCAAACCAGGTTTGACCTGGTTAGGCCCAGACCCAATTTGCTACAGTATCGGCCCGCTACAGTAACCGGGCGGTGCACCAGAGCTGTTATCGCACCACCAGCACTAGAGATCCATTTGTGCTCCAATTCACGTGTCGTTTGCGCCGTTGTGATCGTCTCGACGAATTCTAATCAATCAGCGGCCGACGCCCTACGGTAGTTCATCCAATTTCGCATCAATTTGGGTAATCTCTTACACATGTGCCACATAAATTTTAGCTTCCTCACCCTTCTACCAAACGAGAAGCCGACAAAAATAATACTCGATGAGGAGAATCAGAACAATTATATTTCCCAGACTATTGTTAATATTTATTACAAACTGGTGAAATTATTGTTGATGGTGATCAAGCTTTTGTAGAGTTTCACCTAAAATTTTTGGGTAAAATTCAGAAGAAATCAGTTAATTATTTTGATGGAGCATGGTGCACTATTGATCCCTCGAGATCCTACATTACTTTGGGAAAAGAGTGGTTGGAAGAGCGACATGTTGTTTTCAACTCAAACTAGTGCATTATCCAGCCACCGCATTTAAGAGGTAAACTTTGTTTTCCCAAGTATATTTCTACTGTTGCCAAGCCAGTGCCACCAGAGAAGACTGTGATTCATGAAAAGCCATTGGAGTTGGTGACTATTACTGAGTGTGTAAGTGTGAAGACTGTTCTTGTTGAAGCTTGGGATCAAGTCCATCATTAACAGCTACTAGTGAGCTGCAAGATTTTACCAGAGATCAGTACAACTATGATATGATATGGTCCGATCTTGATGCACACATTTTATGCAGACTGCAACTTTTCAGAAGGCATATTGGTTTGGATATCCTTATGGCGACTTTATTAATGCATGACTTCATTATTCCCTTGCCACTTGTATGGATATTGCGACACTTCAAAACTCGAGGACGAGTTTTCTCAAACCAGGGGAACGATGGGGAGCAAGAAGCTGAAGCAATGGTTTAAGCCTATTTGGAGATTTTTTATTTTTTCTGTAATTTTTGGGTGCAATTTTCGCACTATTTTTAAGTCTAAGGGTAAAATTGTCCAAAAGGTCATATTAGAGTTCAATTAGCTTTTTATTGTGTAATTTTCATTTCTTTATTTGAGTCAAGTCCTATTTGGGTAGGAGTCAGTATTTTTCTTTCTTTAGGTTTCTAATATGATAAGTCTTATTAGGGATAGAAGTCTATCTTTAATTTGAAGTCCATTAGGATTGGGAATAGCCCAAACCTATATAAATACATGTATGGCTCTATTTTGAGATAGTTGATAGTCGAATTATTGAATGAAAGAAGAATTGTGCTTGTTCTCTGCGATGGAGAGGAAGGAGCTTTGAGAAGAAGCTCCACCCCATGGTGGTCCCTGCGAAAGGGAGGGCGTGAAACCTACACCCCTACCTTCTATCCCCTCTCCGGTGAGACTCCGGCTATCCTCCCCTTCTTTTCCGCTGTTCCCCACTCCGTCCCACATCATCATCCTTGCAGATAAAGGACCAAATGTGAAACATCTCACACAAGGAGTGTTAATCAGCATGATGCACTTCTAAATACAGGACAAACATGATTTTTTTTTGTTTTCCATGCCACAAAATGCGGAAATAGAAAACCATGCCATACAGAATTTGCTGGTTCTTACTGAATGAGTTGGAGCTAGATTAGAACGAGCAGTTTTCTGATTGGGTTGGCCATTATCAGAGTCAAAACCAGCCAGTCCAATTAAAAGAAAAAAAACACAAGTTGAACTAGCTGGACCCAGGACAAACCAGCTGTCCTTGACTCCTAGTTCATACATAAGGACTACAAACACACATCCAGATGTTACGCAACTACCTACTCCAGTATTATCATCATGAAGCAACAGACCCTTTCTGCAGGAGGCTCCAAGATGTAACCCAAAAACATTTAAAAACTAGAAGGCCACTTAATGACCACTATTCATTAATCACATTACATAAGAAGAAAGAAAAAGAAAATGAAGATAACAGAAGGGTCGGGATCTGCCAAGGTGGTAGAAAAGAGCTCTCCATCCCACCCAAAACCCAAGTGCACCCCACCTAGCATATAAATTTCCTCCCAAGAGTACAATTTTGTGATAACGACAGACCCCTTTCCCCAGTTCTAAAACATGAGAAATGCCACTCTTGATGAGAGTGGATACAACTCTCGTTCACTTCAACTGGTTGCTTGTACAAATACCACAAAATGTTCCTTTAACCCCTGATTGTCCAAAACATTGCTAGCAAATTCATCGTCCAAATTATCTTATCCCATTTCACTGGATTAAGGTCATCTCATTCCAAAATCAGAGAAACAATGTCTTATCAGTCCAATGTACCCTCCAAAGTTTTAAAAGAATACCTTGCATACTGCATTACTGATTCCACAACTCACCATGAACATGATTTGTTTCCAGCTAGAACTTTGAAGCTTCTGAGTCTGTTGAATATAGTCAGTCTCTACCAAGCTAATTTCTAAAGGAAAATTTCGATCTTTATAGTAATCTATACTTTCATATCTGATTATATCAGAACATTCCTATGCCTCCCTGAGACAACTTTGGCTGTTGATATCGCTGAGAACTTGCCATTTGCCAACCTCTTAAATTCTAGGGACGCCAGAGCTAGGTACAGGTCCCAAACTTATAATTAGTGACCATTGCAACACTTTCACAGTTTATTTTTTTTTTGGGGGGTGCGCAGGGAGAGAGCATCACGTGTACTCCTAAATAGCATCACAAAAATAGTTTTCACATTGTTTCTATGCTCAGTATACAATCCAAAAAGGATGCAAGTCATTAAGCTGCAATTTTCAACATCATACCTTGACCATTTTTCTGTGTACAGGAAGGTTCAATCCAGTCATATGCTTTAACATGCATAGACCCATAAAGGATCTTGCTTAAGACAGTCATTCCTGGATGATCATGGAGTGGAATAACTGATGACGTTGGCAAGCAGAATATACCAATCTAGATGCCAAAGGAAATGCTACATGAGAAGGTGAAAGAATACAGAAAACTGTAATCAGATATCAAAATTTTAAAGGAGTAGCAAGTAATAATGCATGTAATGTTTGAGAATGGAAGAAATAGGGCAGACAAAGATATGTGGGAGAAATAGGTTCCAAATATCTACATAAGAATCATCTACAGAAGTCGGTACTCATACAATATAATGAGGTTGATGAATATTGAACCCCCACCATTACGCTCCCCTTCTGGGGTGGCAGCCTCGCCATCCATTGGAGTTGATTCCCTGTCAGCCCCTCGCGAGCCTTGTGCTGATGCTCCCCGCATGAAGACCAGCAGAGACGCCATTGAGGGTCCCATTGTTTGCCTACCGGCTGATTATGCTTGCCCACCTACTGATTATGCTCGTGCATCCCCGGGAAACTATGTAGGTGATCATAAGGGACGCCCAAGAAAGACCTATCAAACCTCAGGTGTGAAAACCAGAAATACATTCCGCAAAGTAAACTCTACGAGCTCATTCCGGGACCGGATCTGATCCTCGGCCTGCTGGTTCACTTTTCGTTTTCTTGGGCCGATGCTTCATTTACAGTTGACCCCTCTGCGTAGGGTGTCTTCAGCTTGTGACCCCCGTCACCTTGTACTTCCTTTCATCTCATGCATCTCATATATATAATCTGTCTAGCTGACTACGACATCGGAGGTTCACTCTTTTGTCGTATCAGTCTAGATATCGCTTTACTTAAAAAAAAAAAAAAGTTGATCTTGTGAGAATGATTCCTGTAGGGGTAGCTAATCGAATGACTGCTTTGAATTTGAAAAACATACAAACATTAGAAATATTAGACAAAACTGAAAGTCACCAGCTGTCAAGGCAGTCAGTGGTGCCTAGGCACCAAGTGCTTTTGGAATGGCTACATGCTGGGCCACCTTATCTGAGCCCAGAAAGGTGGGCCAGTCAGCCAAAGGCACTCACTCTGGTGCCTTAGCCTGCCTGATCCAGCCCACTCAGTAATAGGATCTGGCTACTCCGCTGCCAAGCTACCGTCATCTAAGCCACTGTTTGCCACTGCCAGCAGTCACATCACCGTCTGTCACCACCATACTTGCCATCTGTGGTCTTGTTGCCTTGACGATATGAACATTACAAGTCAATTTGATTTTCCATCTTGCCTTTCACAGATTTTCTCCAATTTTTCATATTTTTATACATTTCATACATTATTTCTAACTCCCAATCAGTCATGCTGGTGCAAGATTGCACCATGCACTAGCATTTTTTTGTTTCCACAATTAGGTGACATGAAGCAGAACTTCCACTTGACAATAGGAAGTAAAAGACTTTGGACCAATAGATAGGATTAGTAATCAGATAACCACAGGATATTGAGAAAGACCAATCTGGAGATTTTAACTGGTCCAAGTATATGATAGGAAGGATCTAAAGTTCCTTCTAGAAGCTTCAATGAACAATAAGAAAGACTAAAGTATCCTCGTCCAAGCAGATGACTGCCATGGATGAAGGAACATTCAGATCAGGATACAGTAAAGGCATCCCCACTTAGCAAACAGATAAGATAACGCCTACCTATTTTTTCATACTAATTTTGCCAAAGGGGTGATCTACCAGCTCAACAAAGGAGGCCCAATCTTTTTAGTGCAATGATGCAGAAACATGTCTGAATCAATTTATTGGAAAATTACACCAGGTTATGTTAATCTACCCCTGAAAATTATTCACAACCAACAAAGAATACTATTTCTTAGGACAGCCTGTCGTCTGTAATGCCTAAGACATAGATGCCTAAATGAGAAAAACTATCTTTCTATGATGATCCTGTTCAGTTTATTCGATAGCTGATAGTAGCCTTTCGAAGAATGCATATCTGATGCGTGAGCATGATCAATCAAAGTGGCAATGACAATATGATGGAAGATGGTCATTAGATTGTGATTTGAGTCATCTTTTTTCTTCATTTTCTAGGGTCATAATTTCTAAGCTCAAGGTGAAATTGGATTGGTCAGTCTACTAGTAGTCCACTTGGAACTAGGATTTCCTATTTCATGTCTATTAGAAATCTAAGTGGGACTAGAATTTCCTATTATATATTTCCTTTCTTCAGAGTCCTAAGAGAAGATGGATTGAAATTGTCTTTGTTTTAACAGTTTGAGTCCTAAGAGAAGATGGATTGAAATTGTCTTTGGTCTAACAGTCTAATTAGGTCTTGGTTTCTTGTTTTAGCAGTCCAACTACGAATCAGATTCTTTTGCTCTGAAAAGCAGTCCAAGTAGGAGTCAGATTTCTGTGGTCTTGGTCTATAGATACCCATGCAATTCAGGATTTTGAAGAAAGTTTCTATTCACTGTTAGAACTCCGAGAAAGAGTTATTGAACATGAAGAGGGTGGGGAGAGAGGCCTAAGCATACAGCTAACATGTTCTTACTTCCTTGCATTCTCTCTCTTGTTCTCTGTTTTCCTCTGTTTTCTCTTCTGAAAATGCAGCAGTAAGACAAAATATGGAGCTTTCACTTTGTTCAACTTCAAGTTTGGCCCAATCTGAAAAACCAAACCAAATCAACCAGTTCATTCTGGTCCAGTTCAGTTTCCAGATGTGCTCAGTTTGTTCAGCTTCAAGTGCCTTCAAAACCAAACCAAACCAAAAACTGAATTACATTATCATGTAGTAAATTATCAGTACATAGTTTTATTTTGGACCTTGTCCAGCCCATTTCCCTGCAAGTCACATGCACAGCGTCTCCAGGAGGTCCAAAAAAAATATGGAGCTTCACTGCCAGATCTTTTCCTTGTCCAATATGGGGCTAATGTCTCGCCAGGATGCCACACAGTTCTATACTGCAGCAACACATAGAGATGGGTGGATTAGAGCAACCCCATATCACAGAGTTAAAACTTTTGATTCAATCCCACATGTGATGTAGTCCAGAGAGTCAGAACTGCACAAAAGTGAATTAGATTGATACAAAACATTTAATTAAAATAGATTAGCTCGAACCGAACTGAATCAAGGTTTTTTGGTTTGATTCAGTTCATTTTCTAAGATTTGTTATATTCGGTTCAGTTTATAGACAATTTCTCTAAAACTGAACTAAATTAATCTGTGCACAATATTAATGAATGACATGGTGAATTTGGAAGGTAATGGAAGGGAAACTATCTATTGAATGATAATTTGGCAAGGGAATTTCAACAAGGGGCATGCTTATCTCAAAGATGTCCTTGGCCTAGAGGTGGTTAGATCCCAGAAAGGTACCAACATCTGGCAACATGAATACACGTTGAATTTTTCTTCAACAAAATCAAACCATGACTTAAGCAAAGAAGAAGAGCATCAGAGAAAGGCCAATAAAGTGATGCACCAAAGCGTAGTCAAGCCTTTCTACTCATCACTAACTAGATCAGATATCACATATCCCATTTTTGTTGTTTGTCAGTTTATGCATGCCCCAACAACATGACACCTCAGTGCACATGTCAAACAGGAAACCTAGAATTGTACATTATTGTGGACTTGAGGTAACCAAGGATTAGTGCATAATCTAAACCCCATAAAAGTCTCCTTTTTATGGACTTATCCTCTCTTATATTGCTAGTAACTGAGGCAAATCATTTATGTAGATTGTGGAAACTAAGATGCTAGTAATTAGAACAAGATAGGGGACAAACTGCCATGTAAGACCAGATGTCTACATTGCTGAGCACAAAACTTTTCCAAAAATCCAACCAACAGTTGGGTAAAAGATATCTGAAGAATATCTTACAGTGAAACTTTCACACTCATATATATGCAGGTATGTAATAGGCAGAGCCCATCTTGCTGTCCTGCTTGAATAAAGATTTTCTCTTCCAAAAAATCCATGCCCTCTCTCATCATCTAGATTCGTGCCACTGAGCCCAACATCCTCTGGACCAATTGTATCTGAACAATGAAATGGCATGTAAAGATATCAGGGGCCAAGAACCAATCACTAAATATTTACAAGTCAGAACTTTGTCAAATAAAACACGTAAGAAAGCAAAATAAAACATGGTACATATCCCTCTCAGAAAGAGGGAGGAAATCACTTGATTTTATTTACTAGATGTTGTCTAGTTTAGCTTGGTTACTTTCTTAGCAAGGTATATGTCTTACGTTGACGGTTGAATATGTACAACCATTATCCTGTTTGTTTTCCCTTCTTTCATAGCACAGTTAATTGTTTGAGTAGTGGGTGGAGCAGAGACAATGCTACTTCTGCTCAATGTTATATTTTGGATCTAGAGAATTCATGAGAAAGAGAGGACAAAAGATGGATGCCATGCATTACAAATACAAACAGAAAAGAAGACAAGGTTACCCAACTCCACCCCTTATCCTCTCAAACTATTGCCTAAAAGCTTCGTTCTAATTCCACAAAATAAGCATATAAGAAATATTAGGGGAGAGGAAAGGGAGATGCAAAATAAGCATATGCACTTCCAGGGGGACGGTGGCACATTTGGCTCACAGCAAATTACATTTGTTATTCCCCACAAGCCAAGGGTCCAACATCCAACAGCGTCCATATTTCCAACATCTAGCGGCATCTCTAGACTTCTCATGTGGTTCGCACCATGGAGTATACATGACAATATGAAAACTACTACTTTCAAAAAATGACAATATGAAAACTATGTCCCAGTCTAACTATTCCTTTCCCTTGTGTGATGTCCACTTGTGTTTCAAGAAACATCTGTTAGTGCATATTCAACATTCTTTTCCTGTTAATCCTTAGCGTTGAAATTTCACATTACCTACACTGTAACAGGGGATTCTCAATGCCTTGCTTGTTACATTCTTGATCAAATGGCAGATTAGCATATCCTTCCAAACTATCATATCACTGTCCCACAGTGTGCTACTATAAAGTGGATACTGACTATTTTATCATTGTGGATGCCGTCGATCTTGTCTGACGCAGCTTGTGCCTCTAACTCGAGAAGAAGTCGCAAGACCACCAAGAAGGTCACCAACATTTTTGGCAACAATAGCGTGCCTGGGCTAGACCACATCCTGGCCACGCCTGATGCGAAGCAAAGGCATAACCGAACGAGTGATAGAACTACATAAAAGCGACGACCTTTTAGGCATAAAATACCAGCCACAGTCTCCATCGCAAAATAATTCGCAGAAGTTGGAGCTTTTGAAGCACCAGTCCAAGCCATACAAACTATGAACCTGAAACAACCCAGTTAACTCGCAGGAGCTCATAACGACCCGCATGATTCCCCAGAATTTGACAACGTCACGAGCAGACTTCAGGCACACAGACATGCAATGCACTTAAAAAATTCGACAAAGAGACGAAAACCCAAAAACCCAAGGACACAGCATCAGGTAGAAGAGGTAGAAAGGCATATGGGTTTCACATTCGTAAGCGCAAACAGGAAAGTATGAACGCCAAAAGAGGGGTGGACGGGGTAGTCGAGGGAACCCATGAGAGCGCTGAGCTTTCGAATGGCCTGGGGAGGCGGTGGCGCCCGAGGGGCCGAAAGTTTTCCTGCAGAGCTCGTAAAGCGCCTGCACCGACCCCGACCCCTTCGCCATCACCTGCGCAGCCGGCGGCAATAGCGGCAACCGCTCTTCCCTCTGCTCGCCTCCAAACGCCCTCAGCTGCCGGGTCCCGGGTCCCTCCCCGCCTCCCTCCCGGCGTTTAAACAGACCATCGGATCGGAGGAAGGAGGAGAACCAACAAGAAGGTGAGGCCCGTTCTCGAAGATCAGTGGGATCTTCTAACCGTAATAAATCGTCGTGATCCTGTTGCTGTGTGGATGAGGAGTTAACGTAGGTACGCAGCACCGGCGCCCCCTGTGTGTGATCCCTGGTCGGGAGTTCTCGGGCAAGAATCCTATCCATCCGATCGATCGCTGATTTTTTAGTTTTGAATCGAATTCAGTAATATCAAATTTAAATTTTGATATTTTCTTGATCAATGTTCGACTCTTAAATCATTCAGCAGGGAAAAGAATCTACGATAGATTAGATGACAGAAATTAAATGTGGCTGACGTGATATTTCTGTATATTTGGGGATTTTTACATAAACTATTCTTACATTAAAATAATAGATTTATCAATCTCCGTATTTAAATTATGTATGATTGAAAATATAAAAAATTACGGAGTAGTCTTTTGTACTGATTTCTTCTTCTTAAAAAAACAAGGTCAGTTTCTATTTCACTGATATAAATGTGTGTGGTTTTAATGTAATTGATGTGGTCGGTTTGGCCAACCACAGAAATAAGATCGAGATTTGGCCGACTTGGGATTTCAACTAGTCGAGGTAGGGCAGCAAAAGATGAAGTGGTTGATTTGACTCACCATTGTGATGAGGCCGATGTCTTACTTGTAGCGACTCTGGATATTTATGCCCAATAAGACTCTATATCCAAATCTACCTCCGGCGATCAGATCAGAGTCTCGCAAGGGATATTTTACACTATTGTCCAGTAAGAATATAAAAGATAACCACAAGAGTATAATATACAAGAAAATACAAGTAATTATGCTCATTTCCACAAATTACATTGTCTCAATACATTATTACATGTCCAAGAGAAAAGTACAACTACTTAGGACATACCCCGAGGGAGCAAAGCTCACACTGAACACAACTACAACTCATATGCTGATGGTACAAGTCTGTCACAACGTCGTTGCAAGCCAAACACACGACAAGCTCTGAAAAGAACTATAGAAGAGTGAACCTCAACAAGTCACAGGCTCAGTAGGAACCTCCTAAAAACAACCTCAAGAGACCTCAACCCCAAAAGGGGTCTCATTGGCAATACCGTTAGCCAAACCATGTCATGCTCACAACAATCATGATTAACAACAACTAAAACATAATTGCACCAGCTAATACAGATCTCGGAAGATAAGAGAAACAACATGACTACCACAGCACCACTAGTCCGCCAACAACTGAAATGACTAGGCCACAAGCCTCAAAGGCAAACCACTACAACAACTGATCGCCTAAGCTATAAGCCTCATAAGCAAACCACTGCTTAGGCTACAAGCTTCACAGGCGAACCTCAAACACATGGGTAACAGGACTGCTAGCCAAGAGCTAGTCCATTATACCCTAAAATCACAACACATCGGAAGGCTACCTTTAAAAAGGTACAACATGGCAAGTGGAAGGCCCTACAACACGACCTCCACAGAGCACAACTCCACCTCACTACCTGAAAAGGCTGGTATACAATGTACCATGACAAACGGTTATTCACGAAGGTGCAGGTACCTACCACCACGAGGTACCACCATAAAACCTCAACACAACTATGCCTTCAACAAGGCACACCACAGCGAGTCAAACCATAACCGGTGAGTCAACACTCACAAGCCACAACCACTCGCAAAGCACGAGTCGGAAAGAACGACGCCACCATACGGGAACGAACTACTGGTTCATGACGCCAGTATCCAACCCGGACAACACAGCACAAGAACTACCTCTTAGTCTCACAGTCACGAACGAAAGGTCCAACTGCCGCTCCACAACTACACAGTAAAGCCAAAGAACAGTGGAGACCAACAAACACCACACCTACAAACAACACAACTGCAGGCCCATGTCTGACACCTTTAGGGACTCTGGCCTAATCTCTCTAAAGTGAGGCACTGGAAAACAGGACTAGCTGGGGCTCAGTATGTCTACTAGTATCCGTACCCCCAGTCACGAGCGCGCTACAAGTGACCGCACACCCACAAACATAAGTCGATGTCCTCTGTCGTCTTTCCCTCAACTGGACGTACAACTCAAACACATGAGTGAGGGTGTCCAGGAAGACGACACAGATCTCGACGGTACACACAGTACCGGGACAAACCCCGAGCACTAATGTACCTGGCTCACACAAAACCTGGGGTACCCGACTAGAGAGGCACTCCGGAATAGGCGCCGGACCACCAAACTCGGCAAGCACACAAATCATGCCGATCACTCAACACAACCATAAAACTTATACCACAATACACAAACCATAATCAGCTCGTCACTGGTCACCACGTGACCTCCAAGCAACTACACACTGCTAAAGACATAAACTACATTACAATCTTGTCTGTGATTGGTCATTTCATGACCTCTATAGTAGCACACCACTATGCACATAAACCACACATATATTTCTTAAAACATGTTTAACATGATTCACATAACCATGAACCTAAACATGCTCTGCTAATCATTAATCGACTCAGAACAACTTAAAATACCCTAAATGACCTGAGCTAGGTCCACATAGGACCCTCATTTCCCAAGGCTCAACCACTTATTTCGAACAGAAGAACGCGACGAGGGCCACTATCGCAATAAGAACGCGACAGCCCGACAAACCGCAATCACACACCAGAACGTGACAGCGTCTACCGTCGTGTTAAGAATGCGACGGCTCGATAGGCCGCTTCACAAACCAGAATGCGACGGGGCCAAGGGTCAATACCTGAATGCGACAGCCCGATCCATCGCCTTCTCAGACAGAAACCATGCACTCCGGTTTTCACACAGAAACCAGCTCAAAACCTCATTTCCATGCATACCAAACTTCTACAAATCAATTACACTAAACAGAAAACACAACTACACATCTATACAAATTAAACATGCTTCAAATTAATCAAATAATGCAATAAAAACAAGGAAAGTCCCTACCAATAAGAAGAACTCGCAGAACGAGGCTCAATCGGTGCTCTCCACGCTCCGAGCAGCTTCTACACGCCAAAACCACGTCGAAACACAAGCTCCAAACCTGACGTCGCCAAAAATCGCCCCAACAACCCTCTCCCCAGTCGAACAGAGCTTCCTGCTCTGTTTGGCCGGAGGGCCAAACTTATCCCAAATCAGAAACAAGAACGCGATGTAGCATTCTGTCGCCTTCAAAATGCAACGCACCTAACCGTTGCCTTCTGAAAACTCTCCATGCCACGCGTCACAAAAGGCGGTGCGGAGAACACGACGCATGTGACTGTCGCATTCAAAATGTGATGCCCCACGCTGTCGCGTTGACAACCAGTGAACCGGTGGATTGTTTGGGCTAAAACCTCTGGCCCACAACACCCACACAACACATGGAGATCACGACCAGGGCTCAACGACCCCACATTGGTCATGAGCACCACACCAGAACCAATAAACACAGATCTAAACGGCCACAACGTTACATTACTATCACCTAAAAAGGAATGTCGTCCTCGACATTCAAAACTAACCACGGTAAGTTGGACTATCACCTAAAAAAGAATAAAGCCATATACATAACAAGTAGGATACATTTCCTCTGCATTTGCCTTTCAAACCATTCTGTGCTGACTAACTCAGTTTGTTCGTTTCCATGCCAGTTCTACTTTCTCTTTTCTCTTTAATTATTTTCATAACTGCTCTGCACTATTAACTCAATCTGCCTTTCTTTATCTTTCAACTATAGGCAATTCTACCTTGCTGTTGGCGATTTATTTCCTTGGACTCAACCTATTTCCACATTTCCTTGGCTGTGTTTGCAACATTCCTTTCTGTGCCGCTTCACTTACTTAAAACTCTTTACCATACACTGCCACTCTTAACTACTCTGCCATATTAATTTGTCTTCAAATTATTGATTTTTTGGTGCTATTTCTTTATCGGCCTATTACTGGCAACTGTTATTCTACCTAGCCTTTATTTATATTCTCAACTGTTAATTCCTTGAAGAAAACCAAAATATCATATCTGAATTTTCTACATCTGTATATCTGTCACGTCCTAATAGAAGTCTATTTATTGGAAATGACAGAAATCAGGCACAAGAAGTAGAACTTATGTTTTATTCATTCTATATCAACAGTGCGGAAGTGTCATTACATAACACTCCTCAATACAGTCTATAAGAGGAGCAGAGAAAAGGAAACCTTTTAATTGCATTTCATATTCACAATACTAAAGAAAAGTAAAATGGTTGGACTTCTAAAGTTGGGTGATCCACTCAGCACACTTCCCCTTTTAAGTATCACCCTCATCTTGATCACCTGAAATGGTAAGATTATGTGAGCTAACTAGCCCAGTAGGATTCAATTCCTCTAATAAAAAGGGATCATGATAGTTAAAAATCAAGATAAGAGACCTGACTGTTATCAACACTGAATGTCAAAGATGATAGAACAAGCATATCAACTAGACAATAACTGGGTAATAGAAATACTGAAATACGAATACATGGTCAGGAACTCATGATAATACTCATGTTCTGATTCAAATACATATTCACACATGAAAAGATAACATGATGACTAATCAAGCTTGTATTGATGCAATGCCAAATATCCATAGATCCTTTATCATTCTGTACGACCTGTAAACGAATTCGGGTGCTCCTCTCAGGACTGGACTAGCCCTATTTGCATAGGCATATATCTCAAATGAGTCCAAAGACCCACAAATTGTCATCATAACTCACTCTTGTAAAAGATTCAAATGGGGTACACAAGTATTCAACATATCTTATATAACATGAATCTATGGATCATTGTCACTGAACACAGAAGATGGTAACTCTATAGAAGTCAATTGTACTTGGAGATTTCAAAGGTAATTCAAAGTAAGTATGGAAAGAAATTGGATGTTCCCATCTAGTGTTTAAGTGATAGAAACCCAAGAGAATGAAGGAGGCAACTTGCTAGGCTAATAGCATGATGTGTCCACAAGAGATTGGGCAAGAAGAGGTGCTGGAAAACTGGGCAAAATAGTGTATGTCGACAGCCAGAAGGTGGTTGTCGACAAGTACAGGCTTCCAGAACCACACTTATGGAATCTGGGCAATATCTATCGACAAGCCAGAGTCGACTGTCAACAGGTGAGGCTATCTGTCGACAGGTCAGAGTCACCTGTCGACAGTTACTGGATGTTCTTGAAGGTTCTAGGTTCTGGGAGCTTGTGTCCTGTTGACAGGTAGTTTCTAACTGTCGACAGTCACAACTTAAGCTTCCAGAAATGGATTGCAACAACTCTAAAGGTTCTTTTAAATGTTTCTATGAATTCAAACATGGATAACAACAACTAGAGGGATTGGTTTACAACTCCAAATACAACTTTACATGGAGAACAAAATTTAAAGCATGGGAAACACAACCTACACATAGGTGGCCAGAAGTTTAGAAAAACGAAGTACTGGGAATATAGCTCATCTAAACAATACTTGCTTGCAACCTATAGGAAGACTTTCACAGATACACATGCCAAAACATGTTTACAGGAGATGGACACACAGTACTAAAGAGGATTTACAAGATGAGAGACAAGTATGTATGTGGTCATGAACTCTTTAGCAAAGGCAAGAAATAGGAACAAGAGAAGAATAGTGAATCCTACCTAACTAGAAAGAGTAAGCTTCTCCTCAACGTAGAGGTCCACAACAACAAGAAGAAGAAATGAAAAGACTGCAAGGGTAATAGCTTCGGCAGGTGCAACTGGAGAAGTGGCAATCCTCCGAAGGAAAAGTAGTAGCAGCAGCCACGGCAAGTAACTGCACAGTTCCTATAGCTCCAGCAACAGCACACCAACTACAAAGAAATTGGCAAGCACAGCAGCAGCACACCATGCAGCACAGTAGGAAAGGCTTGCACGATGGGTGTTGGGGGGTTTTTATAACCCTCCAAGCATCCCATGCACGATGGCATGTTGGTCATCGATGTGTCGTAGTAAAAACCATTTGGTTTTTACTGCAACATGTTTCCCATGCAAGCCCCCCAAAGCTTACACGTAAGTAAAAACGTGTAGGGTGTTTAACCCCCAATGACATGTGCTTACGTTGCCCATGTTACGTAAGCAAAAAAAAATCCCAAAAATAGTTACCATAATTGGGCTATAATTCAGCTGGCCCATTTGACCCCAAGTTTAAGTGTCCTATGGTGTTCAATCAAGTTGAAATTTCAACCATACACTAATGAAAATATTTTACAAATTATGGTGATTTTAGTTTAATTATTAGAATTTAATTTTTACCTAGCAAAAATTGCCCAAAAAATAGTTGTGTTGGTTTAATCTTGAAATCCGCACGTCAACAATTCTGGATATTTGCATTTATGATATCAGCATATTTTTCCTGGAAATTATGGTGTTCTCGGATTTCATTTTCGTTACAGAATTCTGATGTCGCCCTATCAGAGCGCGCACTTCTGAGTACGACATTGGAATAACTTTTATTATCACAAATTAATCATAAATTAAGGTTAATTACATCTCATGATAATAGTTATATTTAATCATCAAATTATTCATATTTTTCTAGTAAATAAAATTTTCAGGGCGTTACAACTCTCCCCCACTAAATAAAATTTGGTCCTCCAAATTTAACACATAGTAAGAGTGTAACTACTGACCTGTAAATAGTTCCGGATACTTGGTTTTGATGGCATCTTCCAGTTCCCATATTGCTTCTTCTTGTCCTCGCTTATTCCACTGAATCTTTAATAATGAGACTTCCTTGTTCTGTAGTTGCTTGATCTTTCGGTCGAGGATTTGCACAGGTCTTTCTTCATAAGCCAAGTTTTCTTATACATCCAGATTCTGATATTCAATAATATGCTTTGGATTGTACACATATTTCCTCAACATTGACACGTGAAAGATGTCGTGTATATTGGATAATTGAGGTGGAAGTGCCAGCTAGTATGTCATCTCCCCAACTCTTTTCAATATCTCAAACGGTCCAATGTATCTTGGGCTCAACTTTCCTTTGATACCAAACCTCTTGATTCCTCTTCGGGGTGATATCTTAAGGAACACATGATCACCTTGTTGAAATTCCAGCTCTCTTCTTCGTCGATCAACATAACTTTTCCGTCGATCTTGGGCAGCTTTCATTCGATCCTGCACTAATTTTATAATTTCTGTCGTTTCTTGGATCATTTTGGGTCCAAGCATGTGTGTTTCTTTCAATTCCACCCAACATAGTGGTGATCTACATTGCCGGCCATATAATGCTTCAAATGGTGCCATTTGAATAGTAGACTAGTAGCTATTGTTATAAGCAAATTCCATAATTGCTAAGTGATTACTCCAGTCATTTCCAAATTCTAGTATACAGGCACGACACATATCCTCAATAATTTGATTTACTCGTTCCGTTTGTCCATCGGTTTGAGAATGAAATGCAGTACTAAACTTCAACTTAGTTCCTAACACATCTTGTAGTTCTCTCCAGAAATGTGAAGTGAACCTTGCATCCCTGTCAGAGATAATATCTTTTGGAATTCCATGCAACTGAACAATTTCCTTCATGTACAGAGCTGCTAAAACATTGACAGACCATCTTGTCTTAATAGCCAAGAAGTGAGCTGATTTTGTAAGTCGATCAATTATTACCCATATTGCATCATATCACTACGTGTTCTGGGTAATCCCACAATAAAATCCATACCAACACTATCCCATTTCCATTTTGGTATTTCAAGAGGCTTCAATTTTCCTACAGGTTTCTGGTGTTTAGCCTTTATTTTCTGACATGTTAAACATCTAGCTATGAACTTCACAATGTCCTTCTTCATGTTACACCACCAGAAATGTTTCTTTAAGTCCCGGTACATTTTGACGGCTCCTGGATGGATAGTGTAATGTGCTCGATGAGTTTCTTCTAATATTTGCTTCTTGATTTCTGAACTATCTGGTACACATAATCTGTTCCGGAACTAAAGACTTCCATGTGCATCTTCATTGAAGTCGGGTCTGGAATTCAGTTTCTCTCTGATTTCTATCAACATAGGGTCATTGTCTTGTTGTTCACTAATTTGTCTCAACAGATCTGATTGTACTGTCAAGTTATTAATCACAACCCTATCTTTTTGTGATTCAGCTTTCAGACTTAGTGTAGAAAATTCTTCCAACAACTTCCATTCCTTGACTTGTAACTGAAATATTCTAGCTATGGGATTTCTACTGAGAGCATCAGCCACAGTATTACCTTTTCCAAGATGGTATTCAATCTTAAAATCATAATCTTTGATATATTCCATCCATCTTCTTTGTCTCATGTTCAATTCCTTTTGTGAAAATAAGTACTTCAGACTTTTATGATCGGAGTATACTATGAATTGATTATCATACAAATAGTGTCTCCAGAGTTTAAGAGCAAAAACTACTGCGGCCAACTCCAAATCATGCACCGGGTAATTTTTCTCATGTGTCTTTAATTGTCTAGATGCATGAGCAATAACTCTTCCTTCCTGCATCAATACATACGCAACCCGATGTTTGATGCATCAGTATACACTTCAAATTTTTTCCCTTCTACCGACAAGGCTAAAATTGGTGCGGACGATAAACATCCCTTCAATGTTTGAAATGCTTGTTCACAATTCTCATTCCATTCAAATACAGATCCTTTTCGAGTTAATTGTGTGAAAGGTGAATCAATCCTGGAAAAATCTTTAACAAACCGCCGGTAATAACTAGCCATTCCCAGAAAACTTCTTATTTCAATAATATTCTTAGGTTGTTCTCACTTTTGTATAGCTTCAATTTTTGAGGAATCTACTGACAATCCCTCTCTAGAAATAACATGTCCTAAGAACATTACTTGTTCCAACCAAAATTCACATTTACTAAACTTCGCATATAACTTATGATCTCTTAACAATTGTAAAGTAATCTGTAAATGTGCTTCATGTTCTTCTACACTCTTAGGGTAGATCAATATGTCATCGATAAACACAACCACAAACTGATCCAAATATGACCTGAATACGTCATTCATCAGACGCATAAACACAGTAGGTGCATTAGTCAATCCAAATGGCATCACTACAAATTCGTAGTGTCCATATCTAGTTCGGAAAGCTGTCTTATGAATATCCTCTTCTTGAATTCTTAATTGATGATACTTAGATCTAAGATCAATTATTGAAAAACACTGAGCTCCAGACAATTGATCAAACAAATCATCAATTCTTGGAAGCAGATATTTGTTCTTAATGGTTAACTGATTCAATTGTCTATAGTCTATGCATAATCGCATAGTCCCATCCTTCTTCTTAACAGATAACACTGGAGCACCCCAGGGTGATGTATTGGGTCTAATGAATCCTTTCTCTATTAATTCCATAAGTTGCCTTTTTAATTCCTTCAACTCTTCCATTGACATTCTATATGGCGTTCTTGAAATTGGTGTGGCTCCTGGAACCAATTCAATTGAAAAGTTTACCTCTCTACTAGGTGGTAAACCAGGTAATTCTTCCGGAAAAAACATCAAGAAATTCTTTTACTACTGGAATATTCTTCAACCCAGTGGTGTTCTGATTTATTAGTGTCACAGAAGCCAAATACCCCTGACATCCTTTTTGTACTAACCTACATGCCTTGACTGCCGAGATTATGGGTATCCTTCTTGTACGGGGTTTATCAAAATTCATGGAATAAGTTTCCTTACCCAGAAAGGTTACTTGTCTTAATTGGCAATCTAGATTTGCATGATGTTTAGATAGCCAATCTATCCCAAGAATTACATAATAATCTCACATCTCAAGACATATCAAATCGCCTGGCAAATTATGTCCTTTGACTAAAATTTGACTGGCAGGGTAATATTCCTTAAGTTTCTTACCCTCACTTAAAGGAGTGGCAACCTCTAACTGTGTAGATAGTGGAACTAGTTGTATTCCCAAGGATCTAGCAAACTCACAACTAATGAAAGAATGTGTAGCTCCTGAATCAAATAATACATATGCGGGTTTTGAGTTTACTAGTAGTGTACCTTCTATAAGTCCACCCTCCTGCGGAGATTCAGGTTCCACTTCCTGAACGGCTTGCAAACGTCCTTGCTTGGCTCGGGGGTTCTGGTTTGCTGGTGCATTCTTGATCATAGGACAATATGAAATCCGATGTTGAGTACTTCCACATCGGAGACAAGCACCCAACCTACGCCGACAGTTCTCAGTCTTATGTCCACTGAGGTGGCAATGCGTACACACATCCTTGTTTCCAACTGGAGCTTTCCTTGCTTTCTTAGTGATTGCTGAACCTTAGGGGCATTCCCTGACTCAAACTTTCTTTTTCGATTGAAAGAACTTTCTCCAGACCTTCCTCTAATCTTCTCCACAGTATCGTTGGCAGCTTCTAACGTCAATGCTCTCTTAACCATTTCAGGATATGTAGTGATCAAATGGGGTGTTAACTGTGTAATAAAATTCGGACGCAGACCATTCATAAATCTCTTGGCTTTCAGTTTCTCTGTGGCTATTAGATAAGGAGCATACTTAGATAATCGGGCAAACTGTGCTTTGTACTCCGACACCGACATTCTGAGTTGCTTTAATCCAGCAAACTCGTTAGATTTTCTCTCCTGAACTACCTCAGAAAAGTATTGATCATTAAACAACTCCACAAACTCCTCCCAACCAATCTGGTTCAGGTCCTCTAAAGTAGACTCCACTGTTTCCCACCAAGCTCGGGCATCACGATCTAATTGAAATGTTGCTAGGCGAGTCTTTTCTTCCTCTGTGCATCGGATCACTTTAAAAATTCTCTCAATGTCCTTTAACCAATTCTCAGCCTCATCCGGATCCGTACTACCTGTAAATCTCGGAGGATCCAAACTACAGAAATCTTTAAATAGACTTGTTTCATTGTGGCTGTTGTTCTTGGCCACAGTCCTCATTACCCGTGTCAAATCATGTATCGAGCTCTCCATCTTCTTCCAATTCGCATCACTTGCGTCCATGATTAATTTGAACAAGTATCTGACATATCCAACAATGCATATATTAATACCATATCCAAACCATGCTTACACTCATCTCATACAAACTTCAAGTTTTACATAACACACCACTTTTCATTCACTAGTAAAAATATTTACACCACATTATCATTCTTGTTCTATAAACTAAAAATATTTACAACATCCTTCCTAATAAGCAGAAATATTTACAATACCATCAACACCCTCTAACCTCTCACCTCACATATACATGTGAGTTATATATACAATCCCAACTTAACCAAAAAGAGAGGTTACAAAAGTGAGTTTCTCATTTTCTAACTAACTTTAGGTCTGAAAAACAGACTCCACAGCCGGTTGCTGATCTCCCCCAGGCCCATGGTACAGCTCCCTTGCTGCTTCAGAAAGCACTTCCCAATAACTTCAACTTGGTGGAGCAGCATGTCCTGTCCCAGCTTCAGACTATCTAAATTATTCATGATCTGGACCATGGTCTCTAAGGAGGCACGGGGATTTCGTGCCAGAAATGCACCCGCAGTCAGGTTCAGTACCTCTTCCTTGATTTGCACATGGGCCTCCCTTTGGGCCTGAGCATACAATTCCACGTCTTGGCGGAGCATCTCCATTGCTGCCACCAGTCGTTCCTGAGCATTCATGTCCATGCTGTAGCAACAACAAGTTAAGTAACTACGTAATTACAAAATCACTATTACATTTATAACTAATCCCAGGTTTCTACCCCATCTCACTGATCATTCCCTAGGTTTACGGAACCTAAGGATCTGATACCAAATTATCTGTCACGTCCTAATAAAAGTATATTTATTGAAAATGACAGAAATTAGGCACAAGAAGTAGAACTTATGTTTTATTCATTCAATATCAACAGTGCGGAAGCGTCATTACATAACACTCCTCAATACAATCTATAAGAGGAGCAGAGAAAAGGAAACCTTTTAATTACATTTCATATTCACAATACTAAAGAAAAGTAAAATGGTTGGACTTCTAAAGTTGGGTGATCCACTCAGCATACTTCCCCCTTTAAGTATCACCCTCACCTTGATCACCTAAAATGGTAAGATTATGTGAGCTAACTAGCCCATTAGGATTCAATTCCTCTAATAAAAAAAGATCAAGATAGTTAAAAATCAAGATAAGAGACCTGACTATTATCAACACTGAATGTCAAAGATGATTAAACAAGCATATCAACTAGACAATAACTGGGTAATAGAAATATTGAAATACGAATACATGGTCAGGAACTCATGATAATACACATGTTCTGATTCAAATACATATTCACACATGAAAAGATAACATGATGACTAATCAAGCTTGTATTGATGCAATGCCAAACATCCATAGATCCTTTATCGTTCCGTACGACCTGTAAACGAATTCGGGTGCTCCTCCTAGGACTGGACCAGCCCTATTTGCATAGGCATATATCTCAAATGAGTTCAAAGACCCACAAATTGTCATCATAACTCACTCTTGTAAAAGATTCAATTGGGGTACACAAGTATTCAACATATCTCATATAACATGAATCTATGGATCATTGTCACTGAACACAGATGATGGTAACTCTATAGAAGTCAATTGTACTTGGAGATTTCAAAGGTAATTCAAAGTAAGTATGGAAAGAAATTGGATGTTCCCATCTAGTGTTTAAGTGATAGAAACCCAAGAGAATGAAGGAGGCAACTTGCTAGGCTAATAGCATGATGTGTCCACAAGAGATTGGGCAAGAAGAGGTGCTGGAAAACTGGGCAAAATAGTGTATGTCGACAGCCAAAAGGTGGCTGTCGACAAGTACAGGCTTCCAGAACCACACTTATGGAATCTAAGCAGTATCATGCCAGAGTCGGTTGTCGACAGGTAAGGCTATCTATCGACAGTTCAGAGACACCTATCGACAGTTACTGGATGTTCTTGAAGGTTCTGGATTCTGGGAGCTTGTGGCCTGTCGACAGGTAGTTTCTAACTATCGACAGTCACAACTTAAGCTTCTAGAAATGGATTTGCAACAACTCTAAAGGTCCTTTTAAATGTTTCTATGAATTCAAACATGGATAACAACAACTAGAGGGATTGGTTTACAACTCCAAATACAACTTTACATGGATAACAAAATTAAAGCATGGGAAACACAACCTACACATAAGTGGCCAGAAGTTTAGAAAAATGAAGTACTGGGAATCATCTAAACAATACTTGCTTGCAACCTATAGGAAGACTTTCACAGATACACATTCCAAAACTTGTTTACAGGAGATGGACACACAGTACTAAAGAGGATTTACAAGATGAGAGGCAAGTATGTACGTGGTCATGAACTCTTTAGCAAAGGCAAGAAACAGGAACAAGAGAAGAATAGTGAATCCTACCTGACTGGATAGAGTAAGCGTCTCCTCAACGTAGAGGTCCACAACAACAAGAAGAAGAAATGAAAAGACTGCAAGGGCAATAGCTGCGGCAGGTGCAACTGGAGAAGTGGCAATCCTCTGAAGGAAAAGCAGTAGCAGCAGCCATAGCAAGTAACTACACAACTCCTATAGCTCCAGCAGCAGCACACGAATTGCAAAGAGACTGGCAAGCACAACAGTAGCACAACATGCAACACAGCAGGAAAGGCTTGCACGATGGGTGTTGGGGGATTTTTATACCCTCCTAGCATCCCATGCACAATGGCACGTTGGCCATCGATGTGTCGCAATAAAAACCATTTCAACACGTTTCCCATGCAAGCCCCCTAAAGCTTACACGTAGGTAAAAATGTGTAGGGTGTTTAACCCCGAATGACATGTGCTTACGTTGCCCATGTTACGTAAGCAAAAAAAAATCCCAAAAATAGTTACCGTAATTGGGCTATAATTCAGCTGGCCCATTTGATCCCAAGTTTAAGTGTTCTAATGGTGTTCAATCAAGTTGAAATTTCAACCATACACTAATGAAAATGTTTTACAAATTATGGTGATTTTAGTTTAATTTTTAGAATTTATTTTTTGCCCAGTAAAAATGACCCAGAAAATAGTTGCGTAGGCTTAATCTTGAAATCCGCACGTCAAAATTCCGGATATTTGTATTTCTGATATCAACACATTTTTCTAGAAATTATGGTGTTCTCAGATTTCATTTTCGTTATAGAATTCTGGTGTCGCCCTGTCGGAGCGCCCACTTCTGAGTATGACACTGGAATAACTTTTATTATTATCAATTAATCCTAAATTAAGCTTAATTACATCTCATGATAATAGTTATATTTAATCATCCAATTATTCACATTTTTTTAGTAAATAAAAATTTCGGAGCGTTACAATATCAATCTAGTTGTCCTGCTTTAAATTCATATCTTGTTAAGAACTATTATCTCTTTAATTAGCTATGCAAAAACCTCGAATTCTTTTTCAAACACTTGAGCTTCTGATGACCTAGGAGTCTTGAATATGCTATGGTTCCTCTGCGCCACTCTGATTACATTAAATGCTTACCAAAATACTTCATAAATTCTGCCTTCACTTTTACCTTTAATTCTCTTTATTTCCACTACTAATCTAATTCTAATTGAGCTGACTTCACTTACTTATCAAATCATCTTACCTAATTAATTAACACAGAAAGATAATACCTGAATTCCTATGCTACTTTCTTTAATGCTTCAACTTTATCTGTGCCACACTAAATTCTGACATACTGCTACTGATATGCTTTACTCTTTACATACTTACCTTACTTCAAATAATATTCTCTGACTGACTCTACAGACCAAACTCATAACTCTTCACAATTTCCATTCTCATTGCTATGACACTGTACTATCTGATCGGGAAATAAAACTGCTCAATTAATTCTGCACATATTCTGCCTTCAACTTTACCAAACTCTTTCTCGATCAAGTGCTATCTGACCCAAAATACGTTGATGCTTAACTGATCACACTTTTCCTTTCTATATTTTACAATATACTGACTTTAACAATTCCAATTTCCATACATTTCCTAGTCTTCCCGCTCTATTCTGCCATAACTTTAATCTGCTTACTATTAGTTAACTGATCTGTTGTAGCTTTCACATCAAACTCTGGAAATACCATTATAATAAAACTCTTCTGTTCATCTGAATCACTTTCTGCACACTACTATATAAACTCTTTCTAAACATTTCTTAAATCATTTGACTATTATCACTCTATAATCTGCCACATTCTGTCTTCCTCCAATTAATAACACTAAGCTTAAACTATACTAACAATCATATCGAATATAATACCATCTGTGATGACCCTCATTATGCCGGTACGGTTATACCAACCCACGTCGGCATAGTGAACGATGTCACAGCGGGACATTTACCCAACACTTACATACGATTGAGATATACACAAATATAAATACAGAGTAGCGGAAGTAAAAGAACCATGTCTTTCATTCATCTCATCATCCACATTTAACATACATGATTCATGTAACAATTTAAAGATCTAAAGTCCACATAATCCACATAAAAGAAGTGCTAAAATAAACTACATAGCTTGTCCATGATTACATGATAATTCTAATACACTGCCTTACAATACAAACTATGAAATCACAAAATGTCACAAGTGAACTCCAAAGAGCTGGTCTCCACGCTCGGAGTCGCTCTCCACTGCCTCCTCTAACGGTGTAGCGTCACCAACTAAACCTATACGCCGAAGCAAGTAATGAGTCTAAAAGACTCAGCAAATAACACCACACATATCATACATGCATATATCATAGCAGGTTTTCATCCCAAGTCACAAGACAAAACATGTAGCATGCTTGACATCAATAAGAGACAACCTATCATGGTAATTCTACCAAATTAAACACATGGTTCATGATTTCAGATTTTCCAAAATAAAACGTCCTATCACATGCTTTCTACTTATTCCACCACATAAAGATTTTTCCTCCAATTAAGCAAAACATGAGAGCAACCAAACATGGTGTGCTTACATACATGAAAGGAGACCTTCCTATCATGATTTCTACACATTCTTGCACATGCACATTGTCATTTTATACACTTTTAGCTTGCTGTTTTGACATGAATTAGAAACTCACAACCAATCACATGAGAGCTACAATCTCATTTAACTATATCATGGTGGCGCTTAAACATGGAAACGTTTACACATAAGCAAGAAATGCTACTAGCATGGATTCTACGCATTTGTACATATGTAAAACATTTTCATAACTACAATTAGGTTGCTGTTATGACACAAGTTTAACATTAACATATCATGGATCACCATTTCATCATCTAACACATTAGTTTCACATGTTTGCACAATTTCCTCATTCACATAGTTCACTTTTTACACATTGCACATTTACACATGTTCACATTACACGACTTACACATGTACACATTCACATTTTTCACACTTTAGTGCCGTGACACATAGTCCAAACCACCATTAGAAGGACACATACACATCACATACATATAGACGCCACCTAGGCAATACAGTGACGACTCTTGGACTGCGCAGACCGGGAGAACAAGTCTCCACCCTAACCAGTGGTTCTTGTCCACCTCCAGGATTTAATCCTAATGCCCATAGGATTTAACACATTGAACCTTCTCATGGGGACTTTTCCATGATACGGTTCCACGGCCCTCTATGGAAGCAGTGTCACACTTGGCACAGTCTTACACATTACACATACCGATTTTAGTACACATTTACACAAGACATCCTCATACCTTTACATTCTCTCTCTCACACACATGGCTCTATTTTTCCTAGCATGATGCTACTGATAACAGGGATTAACATTCACTAACTTGCATTAATTAGGTTGGAAAAACACATCATTAAGTCATATTCATGATAACATGCATTTATCACATTTTTTCACATGAAATTTTCATAACACACTTTGCAGTCATCAGAATAGCATGAAAATTTAAGCACATACTCATTTCAGGTTTATAATCTTACATGAAATTTTCCATATTTTTTTCAGAGTTAACATATATTTTCAGAAATTGAAACATTCAGCCTCATATTATCCATAATTCAATTCCACACCGAACACAACATGAATAGCAGATTCAACAGACCTCAACCCTGAACCCAACATATACCTTATCACAAGAATTTTCCCCGGATTTATTACACAACACATAATTTACTGGAAATTTCACAAACCCTACACATGTTTTCTATTTTCAGAATAGAAATTTACAGTAAATCAAACGAGCATGGAGAAATTTCAGAAATTGCAGGGCACAGACTGACCCCTACACACATGGTTCATAAAATTTAGAGCATCCAAATTCCTCACGAGTTGCACAAACAAAAACTAACATGATCTAGGATTTTTATCATACATGCATTTTTCATAAATGACACCCTTCATACCAATTTCAGAAATTGTAAGGACCTCACCACACATACCACCATTCATAATACATATCATAGTATGGTTACCATATATCCTCATGCAAGAACCTCGAAAAATTATCATATAGAAGGAGAGAACAGCTCACTGTTCTGTCCTGACGATCTTAACGGCATAGTCTGGCCGTTAATGGAGCTTAACGGCAACATCGTTGGCCGTTAATGAAGATCTTGACGGCAAGGGATCTTGCCGTCAAGTTCAGGTCTGTGCAGAAATACAGACCCGAGCTCCAAATACAAGAAGAATGGGGGATCCAGGACTCGATTTAAAATCTGTAAAAATAACAAAACCCTACTAGACATCTACATAGACGAAATGTGAGGGTTACTTGCCTTTAAACAAGTCTCCAAAGGGATTAAGATGGTGGTGAAGCTCTCCTTGGGCAGTCCCAAGAAGCCTCCACAAAAGCTCTCCTCCGGGTTCTAGGTTGGTGTAGAAGCTAAACCGCGGTTGGGGAAGTCTTCCCCGATATTCCAGCTACCCTCCTGATGCAGTAGGTCGCCGGATGAAGCCTTGAATCGCCGGATTGAAGCCTCCAAAGTTCAGTCTTTATGCAGTTCCGAGCTAGGGTTTTCTCTATCTCTTGAAAGAGGTCAAGAGGGGTTGTCTGGTGTAGAAGGGGGTGTGGTTTATAGCAGAGGGGTTTGGGGAACCCCAGAGAGGTGATGTGAAAGCCTGCTAGCTGTTGGGGACATCTCCCCAATGGCTGGGCTTGCTTGCCCCCGGAGTTTCGAGGTCTGCAACGCATGCAGGTCAGAGATCTTAACGTCCACATCCATGGACGTTGGCTTAAGTATTGGCGTCCATCGAGGTGGACGCTGACTCAGCATGGACGTCCATCCATGTGGACGCCAATTGGGTCCTTCGGCCAGAACTCAAAACATGCAGAAACCATGCTTAACTTATACCTATGTACATGCCATACATATGTATTATCATGTACACACTACCACCATGCAATTCATACATTATTTACAACTAATTATACACATGCACACATAAGTATAACTAGTTAATACGTACGTAGATATGTACATCTATGCATACACAAACATGAATTATTTACCCGAAATAAAATAATGCAATAAAATTCGAGGGCCTTACACCCTCTCCCCCTTAAAGAAACTTCGTCCTCGAAGTTTAAACAAAACTACTCAAACAAACAGATCCTCAAGCTCCCAAGTAGCCTCTTCTCGCGAGAAGTTCTGCCATAGAACTTTCACCGATGCAATACCCTTGTTCCGGAGATGCTGAACCTTCCGGTCAAATAGTTACTGGTTGCTCCACATACGACAAATCTGGCTGAATCTCCACTAGCTCATTACTGATCACATGAGATGGATCTCGGACATACTTCCTGAGCATAGAAACGTGGAAAACATGATGAACACTAGCTAAAGCTGGGGGTAAATCTAGCTCATATGCCACGCTGCCCAATCGTCTGAGAATCTCATATGGGCCAATGAATCTAGGGCTCAACTTACTATGCCTGCCAAATCTGATGACACCACGAGTAGGTGATATCTTCAAGAAGACATGTTCACCCACCTGGAACTCCAAATCCTTCCTTCTGTTGTTGGCGTAGCTCTTCTGCCTATCCTGCGCCGCAACAAGCCTCTTCCTGATAAGCTGGACCTTATCCGAAGTCTCCTAAACTAACTCCGGACCGATCAGCTGCCTATCACCGGTCTCCTCCCAACATAAAGGAGATCTGCAAGGCCTACCATACAACGCCTCAAATGGAGCCATACCAATACCGCATGAAAGCTGTTGTTGTATGCGAACTCCACTAGAGGTAAATGACGCTCCCAATCATCCTTCCAATCCAGTACACATGCTCTCAACATATCCTCGAGCGTCTGGATATTCCTCTCGGACTGTCCACCAGTCTGGGGATGAAACGCCGAACTGAGCTTCAGCTCCGAACCTAACGCATGCTGAAGACCCTTCCACAACCTCGAAGTAAATCTCGGATCTCGATCCGAAATGATCGACTTCGGCACACCATGCAATCTAACCACACTACTAACATATAATCTAGCTAAGCTCTCAACCGACTGCTTCTTCTTCATAGGTAAGAAATGCGCAGTCTTCGACAATCTATCTACAACTACCCAAATCGAGTAATTGCCCCTTCTAGATCGAGGCAAACCCGAAACAAAGTCCATAGTGACAGCTTCCCACTTCCACACTGGGATCTCCATCCTTTGCATAAGGCCGGATGGTCGCTGTCGCTCGGCCTTTACTTGCTGGCATACTAAACACCGGGATACATAATCCGCTACATCCCTCTTCATGCCAGACCACCAAAAGGACCTCTTCAAATCCTGGTACATTTTTGTGTTACCCGGATGAATAGAGAATCTCGACCTATGAGCTTCCGCTAACACATGCTCACGGACATCTACCAAATCAGGGACACAAACACAGTGATGGAATCTAATCACACCGTCCTCATCACGAGCAATGCCTGCCTTGCCTACTAACTCTAAGAGTCTAGGGTCGGCTTTCTGTTGCTCGATCACCACATCCAAAATCAAGGACCTAAGAGATAACTGAGCTACAAAATCCTAGCGTAGCGACGGCTCTAACTCAGTCAACGCGCAAGCCGCATCCTCCAACATCTTCCAATCCTGCTGGAGAGATGGCCTCTTTCTACTCAGAGCATCTGCTACGACATTCGCCTTCCCAGGGTGATACTGAAGGTCAAAGTCATAGTCCTTCAAGAACTCAATCCATCTTCTCTGCCTCAGGTTTAATTCCTTTTGGGAGAAAAGATACTTCAAGCTCTTGTGGTCGGTAAACACCTCAAATCTGACACCATAAAGATAGTGCCCCCAGATCTTTAGTGCATGAACCATTGCTGCGAGCTCCAAATCATGAGTCGGATAGTTCTTCTCATGCTCTTTCAACTGAAGAGAAGCATACGCCACTACCCTTCCTTGCTGCATTAGCACAGAGCCTAAGCCAATCCGAGACGCATCCGTGTAGATAGCAAAACCCTCTACACCGCTCGGTAAGACTAACACCGGAGCTGACGTGAGCTTAGTCTTCAACAATTGAAAACTACTCTCACACTTCTCGGACCAGACAAACTTCACTCCCTTTCTGGTGAGCTGAGTCAATGGGGCGGCGATGGATGATAATCCCTCAATGAATCGCCGATAGTAACCAGCCAAACCCAGAAAACTACGAATCTCCGAAGGGGTCTTGGGAGTCTCCCAATCCATAACTGCCTGGACCTTTGCTGGATCAACTGCAACACCAGGACCGGAGATAACATGCCCGAGGAAATGAACCTCGTGCAACCAGAAATCGCACTTGCTGAACTTAGCATACAGCTTGTGCTCACGGAGGACCTCTAATACTACCCTCAAATGCTGACGGTGTGTGGCCTCGTCCGAAGAGTAGACCAGCACATCATCAATAAACACCACAACAAAGCTATCTAGATACGGCCTAAACACCCTGTTCATGAGATCCATGAACGCTACAGGGGCGTTGGTCAATCCGAAAGGAAGAACCAAAAACTCATAATGTCCATAACGGGATCTGAATGCCGTCTTGGACACATCCTCACTCCGAATCCTCAACTGATGATAACCAGATCGCAAATCAATCTTAGAAAAGACTGATGCATCTTGCAACTGGTCAAAGAAATCATCAATACGAGGTAAGGGATACCTGTTCTTCACAGTCACTTGGTTCAGCTTTCTGTAGTCAATGCATAATCTAAGTGTCCCGTCTTTCTTCTTGACGAATAATACAGGTGCGCCCCAAGGGGAAACACTAGGGCGAATAAATCCCTTATCTAGCAACTCTTGCAACTACCTCCTTAACTCGGCTAACTCCGCAAGTGCCATCCGATATGGAGCCTTCGAGATAGGAGAGGTGCCCGAAAGCAACTCTATGGTAAACTCTATCTCTCTATCCGGTGGCAAACCAGACAAGTCATCAGGAAAGACATCTGGAAAGTCCTGCACCACATCAATCTCTGCAAGAGTAGGTGACTCATCAGACTCTAGTACTAATACCACGCTAGTAAGAAAAGCGTCACAACCCTTGTTTACCATGCACATCGCCTTCATGGCAGAGATGACCAACTTTCTCGCCAAGTTCCTTGGCAAGGGATGAGAGAACTCGTCCTCACCAGGAATGCGGAAAACAATCCTCTTTCCACGAAAATCTACTAATGCATAGTGCTCCTCTAGACAATCCAGACCAAGAATAGCATCATAGTCCTTCATCTTTAGCAAGAAGAAACACCCTTCTAGGACTCTATCCTCAATGCACACAGGTAACGATGGAATGCACTTCCTAGTCGATACCGTACCCGCAGGGGTGTGCACAGACAAATGGACCTCTAACTCCTCAGACTCTACGCCTGACTCTAGAGCTAACTTGTAAGACCCTCGAATTTCCGTAGTATTTCTTTCGTATTTATGTGTGTATATTGTGCTTGTGTGTGTATGTACGTACTTACGTAGGTATTAAAATAGTATAATTACGTGTACATGTGTTTATATTAAACGTAAATAAGGTATGTATTGCATGGTGATAGTATGAACATAATACCATGTACATATTGCATGTATAGAAGCTTGGTATGCATGGTTTTCTGCATAATTAGGGTTCTGGCCGAAGGCCACCTTGGCGTCAAGCCCAGGCCGTTGAGCCAGTGTCAGCGTCCAGACATGGACGCCAGCACTAGCTCCGGCGTCCAGCGATCTGGACGCCAACTTCTCTACCCTGCATGCGCAGCAGAGCTGCTGTCTTCTGAAACAAGGCATGGCAACCATTGGGGGATGTCCCCCAACGGCTCCAAAACTGTCAGATCGGCATGGTGAGTGGGTGAAGGCCTCCCCTACTTCCTGAAACCGAAATGGCCTCTCCCCACTACCCATTTTTCACACTTGCAAGAAGAGAGAAGAGGAGAGAAAACCCTAGAGCTTCCTGTGAGAAAACCTAAAGCTTGGAGGCTTTGATCCGACGATCCAAGGCTTCTTCTGGAGATCTACTTCGACAAGGAGGAAGACAACATAACCGGCTACACATCCCCGGCCCTGGATTTCAGAGGGGAGCATCACAGAAGCCGGAGTGGAGGCATCTTGGAGGCTTCTTGGGACTGCCCAAGGAGAGCTTCTCCAACTAATTTGATCCCTTTAGGAGTTTTCCAAAGGCAAGTACCCCTTTCACATTGTCCATGTATGTGTCTAGGAGGTTTTTATCATTTTTGTAGATTTTCCTCGTGTCCTGGATCCCCTACATTCCCCATTATTCAGAGCTCGGACTGTGTTTTTACACAGGTCCGAACTTGACGGCAAGACCCATTGACGTTGAGATCTTGAGTCAGCGGCCAACGATGTTGCCGCCAACTCTTGTAAACGTCCGTAGTATGCCGTTTAGTTCTTCTTGACAGAACAGTGAACTGTTCTGCCCTATATCTTTAATTTCTGGGTTTCTACGCATGAGGATATAATGTAAATTTTATATGTTATGTAAAATAGGTAATGTGATGTGTGTGGAATTTTCTGTATTTTTCTGTAGATGGCATAATTTATTAGAATTATTGAAAAGCATGTGTAGGAAAGAGGTTATGCTTGGTTAATTTGTTTTTCCATGATTTCTGAGGATTTAAATGCTGTAGAATTTTATGAACCATGTTTATATGTATCAGTCCATGCCCTGCAAATTTGGGAATTTTCCCATATCCATGTGAATTCTTATAATTCCTACAATGAGAAATAGAAAGCATGTGTAGACCTTGTGAAAATTCTAGTAAATCATGTGTTGGGAAATAAATTCGGGAAAAATTTCTGTGCTAATATGTATGTGTGGTTCATGACTGTGCATGATCAAATCTGAAATCCATGTCATGTTCTATGTGGACTTAGTTTAAGAATGGCATGAAACTGAATGTTTTAATTTCTATAAATGCATGTGAATTCAGAAAAATGTGAAAATTTGTATGTGTGTTATTATACCCGAAAAAGCATGTGGTAAAATTTTCGGGAAAATTTGATAACAGTAGCCTACACTATGAGATTTTCATGTGAAAATGAGTATAAACACATGTATCATGATTAAGGTTAGATAAGGTGTGTTCCAATTAATCCATGAGAGCTACTAAATGCTGAATTCTGTTATTAGTAGCATCATGCTAGGGATGAACAGAACCATGTGCATAAACAAGAAAGTGTGAAAATCATATGTGAAACATGTGTTGAATCGGAATGTGTAATGTGTAAAATGTGCCGTGTGTGACACTGCTTCCATAGAGGGCTGTGGAACTGTATCATGGAAAAGTCCCCATGAGAAGGTTCAATGTGTTAAGATATCCTAAGGGCATTAGGATGAAATCCTGGAGGTGGACAAGTACCACTGGTTAGGGTGGAGACGTGTTCTCCCGGTCTGCGCAGTGCCAAGAGTCATCACTGTATTGCCTAGGTGATGTGCTATGTGTTATGTGTATGTGATGTGTCCTTCTAGTGGTGGTTTGGACTATGTGTCACGGCAAATAAATTGTGAAATGTGTATATGTGAACATGTGTGAATTGTGTGTATATATGTGAGCATGCAAATGTGAAATGTGAAATCATGTGAACCATTTATGTTAGAATGTGAACATATGTACATGTGAAATGCTTGAAAAATGAACCATGTGAAATATGGGAATGTGTAACCATGTGAAGTGAATGTGTTAGGATATGTTACGTAAATTCATGCTATGATATTTCTAATCCCATATAAATTGCTATCATGTTATAGTCAAATTGGAAGTGTAGTCTTCATGTGATTAATGAGTAGAAAGCATGTGATAGGAAGTGTTATTTGAAACATCTTAAACCATGTACCATGTGTTTTGATTTTGTAGAAATACCATGATAGGTTGTCTCTCATAAATGTTCAAGCATGCTATATGTTGCCTTGCAAATTGAAATAGTAGACCCTACTATGATGTATGCATGAATGATGTGTATGGAGCTACTTGCTGAGTCCTTTAGACTCACTCCTTGCTTCGGCGTACAGGTGTAGTTGGTGACACACCTTTGGAGGAGACAGTGGAGAGCGACTCCGAGCGTGGAGATTAGCGGGTGGAGTTGACGTAGTGTCCCTTTTTGGTTTCATAGTATGTGAATTGTAGCTTGTATTAGAGTTATCATTATGTAATTGTGGACAAACTATGTATTAAATGTAGAACTTTAATTTTGTGGACAATGTAGCTTGGTTTAGTTTCAATTATGAAAGTTTAGTCTTTTATTTTGTTATATGGATCATGTATGATAAATGTGGATGATGGAATGTGATGACAGTTAGTCCTTTACTTCCGCGACTCTGTATCTATATTTGTGTATATCTCAATCATGTGATAGTGTTGGGTAAATGTCCCACTGTGATAACCTTTACTATACCGACGTGGGTTGGTATAACCGTACCGGTATAATGAGGGTCGTCACAGAGATTGGTATCAGAGAAACCGATTGAGATCTTACATAAATATACATGAATCATCATCCTCATTGCATGCTAAATCTTTATAGATTGTCCACATGGGTAGAAATGACTAATAATGAATGGAAGATAGACAAGAAAATGGTTAGAAAACTTAGTAACCTAACTCTAATGGTGGCTGAAATTTTCTTACAGCCATGGCTTCCCGTGGACGACGTGGAGGTGCGCCAGCTCGCGACGACGAGCAGAGGCGTGATGGTCAGGCGGAGCAACAGGCCCCAGCACCACGAGGCCCTGTGCTTCCCCCACCGCCGCCTGTGGACTATGGAGTGTTCATGCAAGGTCTGGTGCAGGCCATGCAGACCCAGGCACACACTCAGGCAGCACTTCAGGCCCAGTTGGAGGCCCAGGTAAATTAATAGAATAACTAAGTAGTCTGCTATTTGAATTGTATGCTATTGTGTTTATTGTATATCGTTTGTTGTTTAATGTAGCAGGCTCAGGCCCCAGCTCAGGACCATGGTGGACCTTCCATCATGGAAAGATTCAAGAGGATGCAGCCACCCTCTTTTAAGGGGGAGAGCGATCCGTTGCTAGCAGAGAGTTGGATGAGGGAGATCGAGAAAATCTTCCGGGCCATCAGGTGTGTGGATGAGACAAGGTTACCTTAGCCACCTACATGCTACAGGTATGTGTTAGTTATGTGTTTCCTATTCCCTGTTAAGTTGAAGTTGTTTAGCGGTGCTCATGAAGGTTATGTTGCAGGAGAGAGCTGATGTGTGGTGGGCTTCGTTACTACGTACGCGGTTTGAGGATGGTGCGATTGATGTCGCTTGGGACGAGTTCGTGAGGCTCTTTCGGGCCAAGTTCGTCCCCGAGCACATCCAGGACAGGATGGAGCAGGAGTTCCTCACTTTGACTCAGGGCTCCATGACCGTACTTGAGTATGAGGCCAGGTTTGCAGAACTATCTAAGTATGCACCCCATATTGTGGCGGATGAGCGCAGGAAGGCGAAGAAGTTCGTGATGGGTCTCAGACCATCACTGAGGACGAGGCTCGTGGCGTTCGACCACCGCACGCTAGACGAGGCTCTCAGCGCAGCCTGCAGACAGGAAGGCGAAATGGAGCAATACTTGGAGGAGAAGAAGGCTTCGCAGAAGAGGCCGGCAGCAGCTTTCCAGAGGCAAGATAAGAGGAAGACGGTGTACCAGACACCGCAGAAATCATCGACAACCAGCAGCTATCAGGTACCTTCTGTACGTTCCTCTGGTGACAAGAAGGAGTGCCCTCATTGCGGAAGGGCACATGGTGGTACGGAATGTTGGATGATAGCGGGCAAATGCCTAAAGTGTGGGAGCAGCGACCACAAAATCAAGGACTGCCCTAGGCTTCAGCAGGGAGCTCAGCGAGGAGCGCCAGTACCAGCAGTGGCGGCAGCCGCGCCAGCGACAGGGCGACCAGGAAGGCCTCGAGCCCCGGCTCGAGTGTTTGCGTTAGCTCGTGAGGACGCCGAGCAGGCGGAGCATGTCACCGAAGGTACAGTCTTACTTTTCGGTGTGCACGCTCGGGTTTTGTTTGATACGGGTGCTACTCACTCGTTCATTTCCGAGCGGTTCGCTAGGCAGTTAGCCCTAGAGTCAGGCATAGAGTCTGAGGAGTTAGAGGTTCCTTTGTCTGTGCACACCCCTGCGGGTACGGTATCGACTAGGAAGTGTATTCCGTCGTTACCTGTGTGCATTGAGGATAGATTCCTAGATGGGTGTTTCTTCTTGCTAAAGATGAAGGACTATGATTGCATTCTTGGTCTGGATTGGCTAGAGGAGCATTATGCGCTAGTAGATTGTCGTAAGAAGAAGATTGTTTTCCGCATTCCTGGCGAGGACGAGTTCTCTCATCCCTTGCCAAAGAACTTAGCGGGAAAGTTAGTTATCTCTGCCATGAAGGCGATGCGTATGGTGAACAAGGGATGTGACGCATTTCTTGCCAGCGTTATGCTAGTACCCGATGCTAGTCCGTCACGGACTCTTGCAGAGATCGATGTGGTGCAGGACTTTCCAGATGTCTTTCCCGATGACTTGTCTGGATTGCCACCGGATAGGGAGATAGAGTTCACTATAGAGTTGCTTCCAGGCACCTCTCCTATCTCAAAGGCCCCATATCGGATGGCACCTGCAGAATTAGCCGAGTTGAGGAAGCAATTGCAAGAATTGCTTGATAAGGGATTTATTCGCCCTAGCGTTTCCCCTTGGGGAGCACCTGTATTGTTCGTCAAGAAGAAAGACGGGTCACTTCGGTTGTGCATCGATTATAGGAAGCTAAACCAGGTGACTGTGAAGAACAGGTATCCCTTACCTCGCATTGATGATCTGTTTGACCAGTTGCGAGAGGCATCAGTCTTTTCCAAGATTGACTTGCGATCTGGTTATCATCAGTTGAGGATTAGGAGTGAGGATGTGTCCAAGACGGCGTTTAGAACCCGTTATGGACATTATGAGTTCTTAGTTCTTCCCTTCGGATTGACCAACGCCCCTGCAGCGTTCATGGATCTCATGAACCGGGTGTTTAGTCCGTATTTAGATAGCTTTGTTGTTGTGTTTATTGACGATGTATTGGTCTATTCTCCGGATGAGGCCACACACCGTCAGCATTTGAGGTTAGTCTTAGAGGTTCTCCGTGAGCACAAGCTGTATGCGAAGTTCAGCAAGTGCGATTTTTGGTTGCGCGAGGTTCATTTCCTCGGGCATGTTATCTCCGGCGCTGGTGTAGCTGTTGACCCAGCGAAGGTCCAGGCAGTTATGGATTGGGAAGTTCCCAGGACCCCTTCGGAGATTCGTAGCTTTATTGGGTTAGCTGGTTATTATCGGCGATTCATTGAGGGTTTCTCATCCATCGCCGCCCCCTTGACAAAGCTGACTCGGAAAGGTGAGAAGTTCGTGTGGTCTGAGGCATGTGAGCGTAGCTTTCAGCTATTGAAGGCTAAGCTTACTTCTGCTCCGGTATTGGTATTGCCTAGTGGTCTAGAGGGCTTTGCCATTTATACGGATGCATCTCAGATTGGTTTAGGCTGTGTGCTCATGCAACAAGAGAGGGTAGTAGCTTATGCTTCTCGTCAGTTGAAGGAGCATGAGAGGAACTATCCGACTCATGATTTGGAGTTAGCAGCTGTGGTTCATGCACTAAAGATCTGGAGGCACTACCTTTATGGTGTCAGATTTGAGGTGTTTACCGACCACAAGAGCTTGAGGTATCTTTTCTCCCAAAAGGAATTAAACCTGAGGCAGAGAAGATGGATTGAGTTCTTGAAGGACTATGACTTCGACCTTCAGTATCATCCTGGAAAGGCGAACGTCGTAGCGGATGCTCTTAGTAGAAAGAGGTCTTCGCTCCAGCAGGATTGGAAGATGTTGGAGGATGCAGCGTGCTCTATGACCGAGTTAGAGCCATCGTTGTGTCAGGCTTTTGTAGCTCAGCTATCCCTTAGATCCTCAGTCTTGGATGAGGTGATTGAGCAGCAGAAAGCCGATCCTAGATTGTTAGAGTTAGTAGGTAAGGCGGGCATTGCTCGTGATGAGGACGGTGTGATTAGATTTCAGCACCGTGTTTGTGTCCCCGATGTAGTAGATGTCCGTGAGCATGTGTTAGCGGAGGCTCATAGATCGCGATTCTCTATTCATCCGGGTAACACTAAGATGTATCAGGATTTGAAGAGATCATTTTGGTGGTCCGGCATGAAGAAGGATGTTGCGGATTATGTGTCTAGATGTCTAGTATGTCAGCAGGTGAAAGCCGAGCGGCAGCGACCATCCGGCCTTATGCAAAGGATGGATATCCCCGTATGGAAGTGGGAAGCTGTCACTATGGATTTCGTATCGGGTTTGCCTCGATCTAGAAGGGGCAATGACTCGATTTGGGTAGTTGTAGATAGATTCTCGAAGACTGCTCATTTCTTGCCTATGAAGAAGAAGCAGTCAGTAGAGAGCTTAGCTAGATTGTATGTTAGTGGTATCGTTAGGTTGCATGGTGTGCCGAAGTCGATCATTTCGGATCGAGATCCGAGATTTACTTCGAGGTTGTGGAAGGGTCTTCAGGATGCGTTAGGTTCGGAGCTTAAGCTCAGTTCGGCGTTTCATCCCCAGACCGATGGACAGTCCGAGAGGACTATCCAGACGCTCGAGGATATGTTGAGAGCGTGTGTTCTGGATTGGAAGGATGATTGGGAGCGTCATTTACCTCTTGTGGAGTTCGCATACAACAACAGCTTTCATGCTAGCATTGGAATGGCTCCATTCGAGGCGTTGTATGGTAGGCCCTGCAGATCTCCTTTATGTTGGGAGGAGACTGGTGATAGGCAGTTGATCGGACCGGAGTTGGTTCAGGAAACTTCGGATAAGATCCAGCTTATCAGAAAGAGGCTTGTTGCGGCACAGGATAGGCAGAAGAGTTATGCCGACAACAGGAGAAAGGATTTGGAGTTCGAGGTTGGCGATCATGTCTTCTTGAAGATATCGCCTACTCGAGGTGTTGTCAGGTTTGGCAGGCATAGCAAGCTAAGCCCCAGATTCATTGGCCCGTATGAGATTCTCAGACGTTTGGGCAACGTGGCGTACGAGCTAGCATTACCCCCAGCTTTGGCTAGCGTTCACCCGGTATTCCACGTATCTATGCTCAGGAAGTATGTCCGAGATCCGTCTCATGTGATTAGTCACGAGCCAGTGGAGATCCAGCCAGATCTTTCGTATGTCGAGCAACCGGTAGCCATTCTTGACCGGAAGGTGCAGCATCTCCGGAACAAGAGTATCGCGTCGGTGAAAGTTCTATGGCGGAACTTCTCACGTGAGGAGGCTACGTGGGAGCTTGAGGATGCGATGAAGAAGAAGTATCCCCTTTTGTTTGAGTAGTGTCGTTCTAACTTCGAGGACGAAGTTTTCTTTAAGGGGGAGAGGGTGTAAGACCCTCGAATTTCCGTAGTATTTCTTTCGTATTTATGTGTGTATATTGTGCTTGTGTATGTATGTACGTACTTACGTAGGTATTAAAATAGTATAATTACGTGTACATGTGTTTATATTAAACGTAAATAAGGTATGTATTGCATGGTGATAGTATGAATATAATACCATGTACATATTGCATGTATAGAAGCTTGGTATGCATGGTTTTCTGCATAATTAGGGTTCTGGCCGAAGGCCACCTTGGCGTCAACCCAGGCCGTTGAGCCAGTGTCAGCGTCCAGACATGGACGCCAGCACTAGCTCCGGCGTCCAGCGATCTGGACGCCAACTTCTCTGCCCTGCATGCGCAGCAGAGCTGCTGTCTTCTGAAACAAGGCATGGCAACCATTGGGGGATGTCCCCCAACGGCTCCAAAACTGTCAGATCGGCATGGTGAGTGGGTGAAGGCCTCCCCTACTTCCTGAAACCGAAATGGCCTCTCCCCACTACCCATTTTCACACTTGCAAGAAGAGAGAAGAGGAGAGAAAACCCTAGAGCTTCCTGTGAGAAAACCTGAAGTTTGGAGGCTTTGATCCGGCGATCCAAGGCTTCTTCTGGAGATCTACTTCGACAAGGAGGAAGACAACATAACCGGCTACACATCCCCGGCCCTGGATTTCAGAGGGGAGCATCACAGAAGCCGGAGTGGAGGCATCTTGGAGGCTTCTTGGGACTGCCCAAGGAGAGCTTCTCCAACTAATTTGATCCCTTTAGGAGTTTTCCAAAGGCAAGTACCCCTTTCACATTGTCCATGTATGTGTCTAGGAGGTTTTTATCATTTTTATAGATTTTCCTCGTGTCCTGGATCCCCTACATTCCCCATTATTCAGAGCTCGGACTGTGTTTTTACACAGGTCCGAACTTGACGGCAAGACCCATTGACGTTGAGATCTTGAGTCAGCGGCCAACGATGTTGCCGCCAACTCTTGTAAACGTCCGTAGTATGCCGTTTAGTTCTTCTTGACAGAACAGTGAACTGTTCTGCCCTATATCTTTAATTTCCGGTTTTCTACGCATGAGGATATAATGTAAATTTTATATGTTATGTAAAATAGGTAATGTGATGTGTGTGGAATTTTCTGTATTTTTCTGTAGATGGCATAATTTATTAGAATTATTGAAAAGCATGTGTAGGAAAGAGGTTATGCTTGGTTAATTTGTTTTTCCATGATTTCTGAGGAGTTAAATGCTGTAGAATTTTATGAACCATGTTTATATGTATCAGTCCATGCCCTGCAAATTTGGGAATTTTCCCATATCCATGTGAATTCTTATAATTCCTACAATGAGAAATAGAAAGCATGTGTAGACCTTGTGAAAATTCTAGTAAATCATGTGTTGGGAAATAAATTCGGGAAAAATTTCTGTGCTAATATGTATGTGTGGTTCATGACTGTGCATGATCAAATCTGAAATCCATGTCATGTTCTATGTGGACTTAGTTTAAGAATGGCATGAAACTGAATGTTTTAATTTCTATAAATGCATGTGAATTCAGAAAAATGTGAAAATTTGTATGTATGTTATTATACCCGAAAAAAGCATGTGGTAAAATTTTTGGGAAAATTTGATAACAGTAGCCTACACTATGAGATTTTCATGTGAAAATGAGTATAAACACATGTATCATGATTAAGGTTAGATAAGGTGTGTTCCAATTAATCCATGAGAGCTACTAAATGCTGAATTCTGTTATTAGTAGCATCATGCTAGGGATGAATAGAACCATGTGCATAAACAAGAAAGTGTGAAAATCATATGTGAAACATGTGTTGAATCGGAATGTGTAATGTGTAAAATGTGCCGTGTGTGACACTGCTTCCATAGAGGGCTGTGGAACTGTATCATGGAAAAGTCCCCATGAGAAGGTTCAATGTGTTAAGATATCCTAAGGGCATTAGGATGAAATCCTGGAGGTGGACAAGTACCACTGGTTAGGGTGGAGACGTGTTCTCCCGGTCTGCGCAGTGCCAAGAGTCATCACTGTATTGCCTAGGTGATGTGCTATGTGTTATGTGTATGTGATGTGTCCTTCTAGTGGTGGTTTGGACTATGTGTCACGGCAAATAAATTGTGAAATGTGTATATGTGAACATGTGTGAATTGTGTGTATATATGTGAGCATGCAAATGTGAAATGTGAAATCATGTGAACCATTTATGTTAGAATGTGAACATATGTACATGTGAAATGCTTGAAAAATGAACCATGTGAAATATGGGAATGTGTAACCATGTGAAGTGAATGTGTTAGGATATGTTACGTAAATTCATGCTATGATATTTCTAATCCCATATAAATTGCTATCATGTTATAGTCAAATTGGAAGTGTAGTCTTCATGTGATTATATGAGTAGAAAGCATGTGATAGGAAGTGTTATTTGAAACATCTTAAACCATGTACCATGTGTTTTGATTTTGTAGAAATACCATGATAGGTTGTCTCTCATAAATGTTCAAGCATGCTATATGTTGCCTTGCAAATTGAAATAGTAGACCCTACTATGATGTATGCATGAATGATGTGTATGGAGCTACTTGCTGAGTCCTTTAGACTCACTCCTTGCTTCGGCGTACAGGTGTAGTTGGTGACACACCTTTGGAGGAGACAGTGGAGAGCGACTCCGAGCGTGGAGATTAGCGGGTGGAGTTGACGTAGTGTCCCCTTTTTGGTTTCATAGTATGTGAATTGTAGCTTGTATTAGAGTTATCATCATGTAATTATGGACAAACTATGTATTAAATGTAGAACTTTAATTTTTTGGACAATGTAGCTTGGTTTAGTTTCAATTATGAAAGTGTAGTCTTTTATTTTGTTATATGGATCATGTATGATAAATGTGGATGATGGAATGTGATGACAGTTAGTCCTTTACTTCCGCGACTCTGTATCTATATTTGTGTATATCTCAATCATGTGATAGTGTTGGGTAAATGTCCCACTGTGATAACCTTTACTATACCGACGTGGGTTGGTATAACCGTACCGGTATAATGAGGGTCGTCACATAACTGCCTAGCGAATCGCTCGAAAATGAACAAGTGAGTGGCACCCGTATCAAACAAAACCCGAGCGTGCACACCTAGAAGTAAAATCGTACCTTCGGTGACATGCTCCGCCTGCTCGGCGTCCTCGCGCGCTAAAGCAAGCACTCGAGCTGGGGCTCGAGGCCTTCCTGGTCTTCCTGTAGTTGGTGCCGCTGCTGCTACTGCTGTGGCTGGCGCTCCGCGCTGGACTCCCTGCTGAAGTCTCGGACAATCCTTGACCTTGTGGTCGCTACTTCCGCACTTCAAGCACTTTCCCGCAATCATCCAACATTCGGAACCACCATGTGTCTTCCCACAGTGGGGACACTCTTTCTTCACACCAGGGGAACGTACAGAGGGTATCTGAGCATTGCTGACTGCTATTGATCGCTGCTGTGTCTGGTACACCGCTTTCTTCTTGTCCTGCCGCTGGAACGTAGCTGCAGGTCTCTTCTGCGAAGCCTTCTTCTCTTCAAGGTATTGCTCCATCTCACCCTCCTGTCTGCAAGCAGCACTAAGTGCCTCATCCAAGGTGCGATGATCGAACGCCACTAGCCTCGTCCTCAGTGATGGCTTGAGGCCCATCACGAACTTCTTTGCTTTCCTGCGCTCATCTGTCACGATATGAGGTGCATACTTAGATAGTTCTGCAAACCTTGCCTCATATTCTAGCACGGTCATGGAGCCTTGAGTCAGAGAGAGGAACTCTTGCTCCATCCGATCTTGAATATGCTCGGGGACGAACTTGGCCTGAAAGAGCCTCACGAACTCGTCCCAAGCAACATCAACCGCGCCATCCTCAAACCATGTACGCAGCAATGAAGCCCACCAGACATCAGCTCTTTCCTGCAGTACACCGTTTATAAGCACCATCTAAACAAATCTAACTTAACAGAACATACAAGCATATAAACTAAAGCATACCTGTAGCATGTAGGTGGCTAATGTGACCTTATCCTCATTTGCACACCTGATGGCTCGGAAGATCTTTTCTATCTCCCACATCCAGCTTTCTGCCAACAATGGATCACTCTCCCCCTTGAAAGAGGGTAGTAGCATCCTCTTGAATCTCTCTATGATGGAAGGTCCACCATGGTCCTGAGCTGGAACTTGAGCCTGGTACATCAAACAACGAGCAATTTCATATTCAACACAACATCATGAAATTTTAAATAACATAGACTACTAGTTGTTTTATTAGTCTAACCTGAGCCTCCAACTGTGCCTAGAGTGCTGCCTGAGTATGAGCCTGCGTTTGCATGGCTTGCACCAGACCTTGCATGAATACTCCATAATCCACAGGCGGCGGTGGGGGAAGTACAGGATCCTGAGGTGCCGGGGCCTGCTGCTCCGCTCGCTCCTCTCGTCTCAGCTCGTCCTCACGAGCCGGCGCTCCGCCACGCCTACCTCTCGAAGCCATGGCTGCAATAAAATTCAGCCACCATTAGAGCTACGTTTATTAACTTCCTAACTATTTTCTTATCTATTTTTCCATTCATTATTAATCAATTTTACACATGTGGACAGTCTATAAAGATCTAGCATGTAATGAAGATGATGATGCATGTATATTTATGTATAATCTCAATCGGTCGCTCTGATACCAGATCTCTGTGATGACCCTCATTATACCGGTACGGTTATACCAACCCACGTCGGCATAGTGAACGATGTCACAGCGGGACATTTACCCAACACTTACATACGATTGAGATATACACAAATATAAATACAGAGTAGCGGAAGTAAAAGAACCATGTCTTTCATTCATCTCATCATCCACATTTAACATACATGATTCATGTAACAATTTAAAGATCTAAAGTCCACATAATCTACATAAAAGAAGTGCTAAAATAAAATACATAGCTTGTCCATGACTACATGATAATTCTAATACACTGCCTTACAATACATACTATGAAATCACAAAATGTCACAAGTGAACTCCAAAGAGCTAGTCTCCACGCTCGGAGTCGCTCTCCACTGCCTCCTCTAACGGTGTAGCGTCACCAACTAAACCTGTACGCCGAAACAAGTAATGAGTCTAAAAGACTCAGCAAATAACACCACACATATCATACATGCATATATCATAGCAGGTTTTCATCCCAAGTCACAAGACAAAACATGTAGAATGCTTGACATCAATAAGAGACAACCTATCATGGTAATTCTACCAAATTAAACACATGGTTCATGATTTCAGATTTTCCAAAATAAAACATCCTATCACATGCTTTCTACTTATTCCATCACATAAAGGTTTTACCTCCAATTAAGCAAAACATGAGAGCAACCAAACATGGTGTTCTTACATACATGAAAGGAGACCTTCCTATCATGATTTCTACACATTCTTGCACATGTACATTGTCGTTTTATACACTTTTAGCTTGCTGTTTTGACATGAATTAGAAACTCACAACCAATCACATGAGAGCTACAATCTCATTTAACTCTATCATGGTGGCGCTTAAACATGGAAACGTTTACACATAAGCAAGAAATGCTACTAGCATGGATTCTACGCATTTGTACACATGTAAAACATTTTCATAACTACAATTAGGTTGCTGTTATGACACAAGTTTAACATTAACATATCATGGATCACCATTTCATCATCTAACACATTAGTTTCACATGTTTGCACAATTTCCTCATTCACATAGTTCACTTTTTACACATTGCACATTTACACATGTTCACATTACACGACTTACACATGTACACATTCACATTTTTCACACTTTAGTGCCGTGACACATAGTCCAAACCACCATTAGAAGGACACATACACATCACATACATATAGACTCCACCTAGGCAATACAGTGACGACTCTTGGACTGCGCAGACCGGGAGAACAAGTCTCCACCCTAACCAGTGGTACTTGTCCACCTCCAGGATTTCATCCTAATGCCCATAGGATTTAACACATTGAACCTTCTCATGGGGACTTTTCCATGATACGGTTCCACGGCCCTCTATGGAAGCAGTGTCACACTTGGCACAGTCTTACACATTACACATACCGATTTTAGTACACATTTACACAAGACATCCTCATACCTTTACATTCTCTCTCTCACACACATGGCTCTATTTTTCCTAGCATGATGCTACTGATATCAGGGATTAACATTCACTAACTTGCATTAATCAGGTTGGAAAAACACATCATTAAGTCATATTCATGATAACATGCATTTATCACATTTTTCACATGAAATTTTCATAACACACTTTGCAGTCATCAGAATAGCATGAAAATTTAACCACATACTCATTTTAGGTTTATAATCTTACATGAAATTTTCCAGATTTTTTTCAGAGTTAACATATATTTTCAGAAATTGAAACATTCAGCCTCATATTATCCATAATTCAATTCCACACCGAACACAACATGAATAGCAGATTCAACAGACCTCAACCCTGAACCCAACATATACCTTATCATAGGAATTTTCCTCGGATTTATTACACAACACATAATTTACTGGAAATTTCACAAACCCTACGCATGTTTTCTATTTTCAGAACAGAAATTTACAGTAAATCATACGAGCATGGAGAAATTTCAGAAATTACAGGGCACAGACTGACCCCTACACACATGGTTCATAAAATTTAGGGCATCCAAATTCCTCACAAGTTGCACAAACAGAAACTAACATGATCTAGGATTTTTATCATACATGCATTTTTCATAAATGACACCCTTCATACCAATTTCAGAAATTGTAAGGACCTCACCACACATACCACCATTCATAATACATATCATAGTATGGTTACCATATATCCTCATGCGATAACCTCAAAAAATTATCATATAGAAGGAGAGAACAGCTCACTATTCTGTCCTGACGATATTAACGGCATAGTCTGGCCGTTAATGGAGCTTAACGACAACATCGTTGGCCGTTAATGAAGATCTTGATGGCAAGGGATCTTGCCGTCAAGTTCAGGTCTGTGCAGAAATACAGACCCGAGCTCCAAATACAAGAAGAATGGGGGATCTAGGACTCGATTTAAAATCTGTAAAAATAACAAAACCCTACTAGACATCTACATGGACGAAATGTGAGGGTTACTTGCCTTTAAACAAGTCTCCAAAGGGATTAAGATGGTGGTGAAGCTCTCCTTGGGCAGTCCCAAGAAGCCTCCACATAAGCTCTCCTCCGGGTTCTAGGTTGGTGTAGAAGCTAAACCGCGGTTGGGGAAGTCTTCCCCGATGTTCTAGCTACCCTCCTGATGCAGTAGGTCACCGGATGAAGCCTTGAATCGCCGGATTGAAGCCTCCAAAGTTCAGTCTTTATGCAATTCCGAGCTAGGGTTTTCTCTATCTCTTGAAAGAGATCAAGAGGGGTTGTCTGGTGTAGAAGGGGGTGTGGTTTATAGCAGAGGGGTTTGGGGAACCCCGGAGAGGTGATGTGAAAGCCTGCTAGCCGTTGGGGACATCTCCCTAATGGCTGGGCTTGCTTGCCCCTGGAGTTTCGGGGTCTGCAACGCATGCAGGTCAGAGATCTTAACGTCCACATCCATGGACGTTGGCTTAAGTATTGGCGTCCATCGAGGTGGACGCTGACTCAGCATGGACGTCCATGCATGTGGATGCCAATTGGGTCCTTCGGCCAGAACTCAAAACATGCAGAAACCATGCTTAACTTATACCTATGTACATGCCATACATATGTATTATCATGTACACACTACCACCATGCAATTCATACATTATTTATAACTAATTATACACATGCACACATAAGTATAACTAGTTAATACATACGTAGATATGTACATCTATGCATACACAAACATGAATTATTTACACGAAATAAAATAATGCAACAAAATTCGAGGGCCTTACACCATCTCTGCAAAAAGACTTTCCCCTAATCATTCTACTATCTGACTAATCTCACTGCACCACCTACAGTGTGATCTTTCTTAACACCCAATTACCTTTCACTGTAACACTGCTAAAACCAGAATCTGAATACCCTTTTTCTTAGACACGATAACCTGCTCTGCCTGATTCCTTTGTTCTACACTGCTGCTTTACAATCTCAGTATCTGCCTTTCCAATTACCTTACTATAACTACTTTATTCTTAAGAACTGAAAATACCCTTGTTACAACTTACTCATTAATATTCCTTTCATTCAAACCTTTACTTTAATTCTTTCACAATCTGCCTTTCTGTCCTACTCAACTTGACATTCCCTTATCAGTTTCATAACTAACTCGTCTCTCCTTTTCATCATACTGCCTACAACTACTAAATATTATTGATCTGATCTTTAACACTACGATTTGCAAAGAAATTCTTATGTTGAATTTTCACAAACTGCCACTTACCAATTGAATCTCTTTACTTCAAAATTTCTCAAAAAAAAAAAAAAAAGCTGAACACTGATCTTCTTTCACTCTCTCTGCACCCAATTGCTCACCACTGCACACCCTTATATTGATCTTTGTACTAAACTTCCTGTTACCATCCTCACTTATAACCACATTATTCTCAAACTCTCTGCTATAGCCATTTCTAATCCCAAAACACATTTAACTCTGTTGTAGAAAATCACTGCTCCTCTGCATACTAATACCTTTCCTAAAACTGATCTGACCCACTTAACCATTCAAAATCTTCCATATCACTGACCGCATTGTCATCCAAACAATTTCTTAACACTTACTGACACAAATCTCAAACATAACAATTATCTTTGCTTACTTCCTCAATCATAATCCTTTCATCTAACAATCTTTAACACCCACTACTCCACACTGCAATATTGTTCCCGCTATAACTCTATTACACAACTATCTCTACAATAACTTCCTCTTATACATATCCGCAATCATTACCTTATACCTGTCTCTACTGATTCTCTACCTTGTTAAAACACTTTCATAACATTAAATCATATCTTTCTCAGAACAGAACTCTATCTTTACTAATTATCACAACTAAACTTACTAATTCCCTCAATTTTCCACAACTGATAACCTCTACACAATCATACCTTTCCACAATAGCCCAACTTACTAGCGTAATTCAAGCAACTATACCATTACCAACCACACCATTTCTCTGCCAGCACTAACATATGTCAATCTGACAAACATAGGCACCCAATCCACATGACAAAAACTCACGTAAAAACCACACTAAAATCACACAAAACCGCAGACTTACTACCAGCAGTGGATATTAAACCATGTCTTGGGACATTGTAACCTCAATGACTTTTCATATTCTAAATGGACCATGCTCTGATGCCAACTGTAGTGACCTTGGATATTTATGCCCAATAAGGCTCCATATCCAAGTCTACCTCCCGCGATCGGACCAGAGTCTCGCAAGGGATATCTCACACAAGTGTCTAGTAAGAATATAAAAGACAACCACAAGAGTATAATATACAAGAAAGTACAAATAATTATACTCATTTCCACAAATTACATTGTCCCAATACACTATTACATGTCCAAGAGAAAAGTACAACTATCTGGGGCATACCCCGAGGGAGCAAAGCTCACACTGAACACGACTACAACTCATCTGCTGGTGGTACAAGTCTGCCACAACGCCGTTGCAAGGCAAACATACGGCAAGCTTTGAAAAGAACTATAGGGGAGTGAGCCTCAACAAGTCACAGGCTCAGTAGGAACCTCCCAAAAACAACCTCAAGAGACCTCAACCCCAAAAGGGTCTCACTGGCAACACCGTTAGCCAAACCATGTCATGCTCACAACAATCATTATTAACCGCAACTAAAACATAATTGCACCAACTAATACAGATCTCCAAAAATAAGAGAAACAACAAGACTAGCACAACACCACTAGTTTGCCAACAACTGAAATGCTTAGGCCACAAGCCTCAAAGGCAAACCACTACAACAACGGATCGCCTAAGCTACAAGCCTCATAAGCAAACCACTGCTTAGGCTACAAGCTTCACAGGCGAACCTCAAACACATGGGTAACAGGACTGCTAGCCAAGAGCTAGTCCATTATACCCTAAAACCACACCACATCGGAAGGCTACCTTTAAAAAGGTACAACACGGCAAGTGGAAGGTCCTACAACATGACCTCCACGAAGCACAACTCCACCTCACTACCTGAAAAAGTTGGTATACAACGTACCACGACAAACGGTTATCCACGAAGGTGTAGGTACCTGCCACCACGAGGTACCACCACAAAACCTCAACACAACTATGCCTCCAACAAGGCACACCACAGCGAGTCAAACCACAACTGGTGAGTCAACACTCACAAGCCACAACCACTGGCAAAGCACGAGTCGGAAAGAACGACGCCATCACATGGGAACATACTATGGTTTATGACGCCAGTATCCAACCCGGACAACACAACACAAGAACTATCTCTCAGTCTCGTAGTCATGGACGAAAGGTCCAACTGCCGCTCCACAACCACACAGTAAAGCCAAAGAATAGTGGAGACCAATAAACACCACACCTGCAAACCACACACAACAGCAGGCCCATACCTAACACCTTTAGGGACTCTGGCCTAAGCTCCCTAAAGTGAGGAACAGGAAAACAGGGCTAGCTGGGGCCCAGTACGTCTACTAGTGTCTGTACCCCCAGCCACGAGCACGCTACAAGTGACCGCACACCCACAAACACAAGTCACTGCCCTCCGTTGTCTTTCCCTCAGTCAGACGTACAACTCAAACACAGGAGTGAGGATGTCCAGGAAGACGACACATACCTCGATGGTACACACAGTACCGGGACAAACTCCGAGCACTAATATGTCTGGCTCACACAAAAACTGGGGTACCCGACTAGAGAGGTATTCCGAAATAGGCGCTGGACCACCAAACTCGGAAAGCAGACAAACCACCCCGATCACTCAACACAACCATAAAACTTATACCACGATACACAAACCATAATCAGTTCGTCATTGGTCACCACGTGACCTCCGAGCAACTACACACTGCTAAAGACATAAACTATATTACAATCTTGCCTGTCATTGGTCATTTCATAACCTCCATAGTAGCACACCACTATGCACGTAAACCACACATATATTTCTTAAAACATGCTTAACATGATTCACATAACCATTAACCTAAACATGCTTTGCTAATCATTAATCGACTTAGAACAACTTAAAATACCCTAAATGACCTGAGCTAGGTCCATACAGGACCCTCATTGCCCAAGGCTCAACCACTTATTTCGAACAGAAGAACGCGACGAGGGCCACTATCGCAATAAGAACGCGACAGCCTAACAAACCGCAATCACACACTAGAACGCGATAGCGTCTACCGTCGTGTTAAGAACGCGACGGCTCGATAGGCCACGTTCACAAACCAGAATGCGACTGGGCCAAGGGTCGCAACCTGAACGCGACAGCCCGATCCGTCGCCTTCTCAGACAAAAACCCTGCACTCTGGTTTTCACACAGAAACTAGCTCAAAACCTCATTTCCATGCATACAAAACTTCCACAAATCAATTACACTATACAGAAAACACCACACATCTATACACATTAAACATGCTTCAAATCAATCAAATAATGCAATAAAAACAAGGAAAGTCCCTACCGATAAGAAGAACTCGCAGAATGAGGCTCAATCGGTGCTCTCCACGCTCCGAGCAGCTTCTACGCACCAAAACCATGTCGAAACACAAGCTCTAAAGCCGACGTCGCCGGAAATCGTCGTAGCAACCCTCTCCCCGGTCGAACAGAGCTTCCTGCTCTGTTTGTCTAGAGGGCCAAACTTATCCCAAACTGGAAACAAGAACGCAACGTAGCATTTTGTCACCTTCAGAACGCGACGCACCTAACCGTCGCCTTCTAAAAACTCTCCATGCCACGCGTCACAAAGGCGGTGCGGAGAATATGACGCATGTGACCGTCGCATTCAAAATGTGATGCCCCACCCTGTCGTGTTCACAACCAGTGAACCTGTGGACTGTTTGGGCTAAAACCTCCGGCCCACAACACCAACACAACGCACGGAGATCATGATCCGGGCTCAACGACCCCACATTGGTCATGAGCACCACACCAAAACCAATAAACACAGATCCGAACAGCCACAATGTTACATTACTGGTCTGAGACTTCAACTGGCCGAGGTGGACACTAGCCAAGATGGATGACTGAGGATATCTGACCAGTAAAGGTAGCCCATCTCGGGTGGTGTTCGCTGAACTGACCCTCTGATGGTCAAGTAAATGCGGCTTAGCTCTACCTTGTCTTGGGGGGGGGGGGAGACACACACACACACACACACACACACACACACACACACACACACACACACACACACACACACACACACACACACACACACACACACCACACACACACACACACACCACACACACACACACACACACACACACACACACACACACACACACCCACACACACACACACACACACACACACACCCACACACACACACACACACACACACACACACACACACACACACACACACACACACACACACACACCACACCACACACACACACACACACACACACACACACACCACACACACACACACACACACACACACACACACACACACACACACACACACACACACACACACACACACACACACACACACACACACACACCACACACACACACAAACACACACACACACACACACACACACACACACACACACACACACACACACACCACACACACACACACACACACACACACACACACACACAACCACACACACACACACACACACACACACACACACACACACACACACACACACACACACACACACAGAGAGAGAGAGAGAGAGAGAGGTTGAATGGGTGGACTAGGTCGAGTGAGCCACCTATCCCCCCTCTTTATCTGTGTCCCTTGGGCTCTTTTGAAGACAAGTGGAGGGTGAGGAAAGGCATGGCAATATGGGATTAATTTTGCCCTTCCCCCTCTTTGACTTTTTCCCAAGGTGTGGCCTAGCTTGAGCCCACTGAGGTTGACGAGGCCTGTCCAGCGGCCCCATCATGAGCCCCCCACTCTGAGCTCGAGACTTAGGTATCATGTCATGGGTTTGGAGTTCTGACTTGGTTTGCATTTTGTTACTAGACCAGCACTGTGGACCGAGACCTTCCAAGTCTAGTTGACATGGGCAGTGTGTGCTGAGGTGGTGGAGCAACGTTTAGCAGAGTACTATTTGTCCACCCAAGTGCTACTGAGGTGGAGGTTGGCCGAGGTGTTATGATAGAAGAGAGGGACGATCGTGTTATGGTAGCCAACATCAGGATATAATCAGACTTGCTATTAGAGATCAAATACGAAAAAGACAATGATTCATGATTAGTTGAGATTAAAGAGACTATAAATGAAAAACCTAATTTCTCTATAACCGAGGATGGAATACTATTATTCCGTGGAAGGATGTATCTACCTGATCATGAAGAACTTAAAAAGAAACTGATGGAAGAAGCACACAAAACTAAATACACTATCCATCGAGCTACCAAGATGTATCAAGACATGAAGAGGACGTACTAGTGGCCGAACATGAAAAGAGAGGTATTCAAGTTCGTCGCTCACTGTATTACATATCAACAAGTCAAGGCAGAACACGTAAGACCTATAGGTGTGTTAAAACTTCTAAACATACCAGAATAGAAGTGGGAGAGTATTGGTGTAACAACCTTGTGTTTTTTTAAATCCTAAATAAATAGGAATAATAATAATAATAATAATAATAAATTTGTGGAGAGGTTTGATTAAATGCACACCAAATGATAGAGCAATGGATAAAACAGTCAACGATCGATATGAGCTAGTCAACAATCGACATGACACTGGGTTATAACATTAATTGGTAGAAATATAACAGCAATCGATGTTGCCTAAGGGAAATTGATGTTTAAGGACAATCGATGTTGGTTAGCAATTGATGTTTAAGAATAATCGATGTTGGTCAATAATCGATGTTTAAAGAACCAATCGATATTTAAGAACAATCGATGTTGGTCAGCAATCGATATATCTATTCGACTGACCATGGCCAAACCGTGCATGACGAAGTGGAACTTCATATATGACAAAGTGGACTTCGTATATGACGAAGTTAGACTTCGGATATGACAAAGTTAGCTTCGACTGATCAAGACCAAATCATGTATGACTTCATATATGATGAAGTAGAGTTCGTATATGATGAAGTTAAGCTTCGATTGATCAAGACCAAATCATGTATGACTTCGTATATGACGAAGTGGGACTTCGTATATGATGAAGTTAAGCTTCGACTGATCAAGACCAAATCATGTATGACTTCGTACATGTCACGTCCTAATAAATGTCTATTTATCGGAAATGACAAAAAAATAAACTTAAGAAATAGAACTTAATTTATATAACATCTCTCATTATTACTGCGGAAGCTTTACATACTCAACACTCCTCATTACAATTCACAAGAGGAATGAGAAAAAGAAACTTAATAACATCTCCATCACTAACTTCAGTACTAGCAAGGTAATTTATTGGACTCCGAAGGTTGGTTGTCTCGCTTAGCACACCCCCATTAAGAACTAAGCTCATCATGATTACCTGAAAAAGTAAGATTTAATGAGCTAACAAGCCCAATAAGATTCACCCATTCTAATAAAAAAGGAGTAAGATAACTAGAGAGATGAGCAACAAGCTTAACTGGTAGCAATATTGAAGGTCAAAGATGACGGTACAATCGTGTTAAATAGATAACAGTTATAGAACAAGAGTACTGAATCAAACTTGCTGAGATAAGAATTCTGTATAATAATCACATTGTGGCTCAAGTACATGTTCAACTCAGGTTAAAATAAGATGATGACCAATCAAGCATGTATGATGCAATGCCAAACATCCAAAAAAAATCCTTTATTGTTCCGCACGACATTAAACAAATTCGGGTGCTCCTCCCGAGACTGGATCAGCCCCATTGCACAGGCATATATCTCAATTGAGTCCAAAGACCCAAAAATTGTCATCATAATTCATTTCTGTAACTTATTCAAGTGGGGGTACACAAATACTCAAGATCTCACTAGTAACAAAGGGTTGGAAGTCAATGCCAATAACTTCATAAGATTGTAGCTATGTAGGAATCAAGTATACTTGGTGTGTTCAAGAACATTCCATAATTGGATGTGAATGGAAATTGAATGGTTCTTCTCAGCTTAAGGTAGTTGGAATCCAAGAAAATGAGGGAAACAATTAGTTGGGTTAATACCAAAGTGTGTCACCTTTGGTTGGACATGAAACAAATCAGATTTAACACCACAGACATGTGTATGTCGACAGCTAGAGAGTGGCTGTCGACAGTCCCTGTCCATCCAGAACTAGATTTATGGAATTTGGTCACTGTCTGTTGACAGGCCAGGGGTGGCTGTCGACAGATGAAGGCCATCTGTCGACAGATGAAGGCTACCTGTCGACAGCTACTGGTGTTTCTGCATTTCTGGGTTCTGGAAGTTGAGGCATGTCGATAGATGGTTGCTAACTGTCGACAGACGCAGGTTAAACTTCCAGAAATGGTTTTACAACATCTCAGAAGACTCTTCTAAGTGTTCCTATGATTCCAAACATGGTTAACAACATCTAAAGGGTCTTATTTACATCTCAAAACACCATTTACATGAATAAGACAATTAGGACAGTAAGAGTGCAAGCTTTACACATGGGTGGCATAAAACTTATGGAAGGATGATTATTGGGAATACAACTCTTCTAAACAACACTTCCTTGCTTCTTAGTAAGAAGATTTCCACAAATGTACTTGGATAAGACATGAATATTAGCTTAAACATGACTACAATGGATAAGAAAACATTCCTAAAGATGTTTACAGAACTAAAGTCAAGTGTGAACAGGGTAAACATTTAACACAAGCTCTCTACCAAAAGAAGAAGACAAGAGGGAGAGACGAAGGAGAGAATCCTACTTGTCTAAGGAAGGATGAAGGTTCTTCTCCTCTCTCCAATGAAGGAACCAGAAACAAGGGAAAGAAGAAGAAGGAGCAGCTTCGGCAGGTACAATGGATGGAGTTGCAGCAAAGCAGCTTCAGCAGAAGCAGCAGCAGCAGCTACGAAAAAGCAGCAGCAGCAGCTCCCCAGAGCAATGGTAGTAGCAGTAGCAACAATAGTAGGGAGACTGGGCAAGTGGTGTAAAGGCCCACACGAAGGGTTGAGGAATTCTCAGGTTCCATGCATGTTTGGCACGTAGCCAAACATGCGGAGCCGTAAAAACTCCTCTTACCACCACAAGGCCACGATTACCATGCAGCTTCCCATGACTTACACGTATGGTAAAACATGTAACTCTTCTAACCCAAGTGGTAATAAGCCTTACGTAGCCAAGGCTACGTAAGCCAAGTAATTAAAAAAAATGTTTGACGTAAATAAGAGATAAATCAGCTGGTCCATTTGTCCCTATGTTTTTATGCTCAAATGATATCCAATCAAGTTGAAATTTCAAACATAAGCTAATAAGAATGTTTTACAAATTATGGTGATTTTAGTTTAATTTTTAGAATTAATTTTTTACCCAGCAAAAATTGCCTAGAAAATCATTATGTCGACTTAATCTTGATATCCGTGTGTCAATAATTCTGGATATTTACATTTCTAATATCAACACAGTTTTCTAGAAATTATGGTGTTTTCGGATTTCAATTTCATTATAGAATTCCAGTGACGCCCTGCCGAAGTGCGCACCTCTGAAAACAACACTGTAACAATTTTATTAATTTAAAGATAATTCCTAAAATAAGGATAATTATATCCAATGTAGATGATTATGTTTGTTAACCAAAATCATCACATTTATTTATATTTTCAATAAATAAAATTTTGGGGTGTTACAACTCTCCCCCACTAAAGAAAATTTGGTCCTCCAAATTTAACAGTAAGTGATACTAACATGTAAACAATTCTGGATACTTGGTTTTGATAGCATCTTCCAATTCCCATGTTGCTTCTTCTTGTCCTCGCTTATTCCATTGGATCTTTAATAGCGGAACTTCCTTATTTCGAAGTTGCTTGATCTTTTGGTCAAGGATTTGCACATGTCTCTCTTCATATGCCAAGTTTTCTTGTACTTCCAAATTCTAGTACTCAATAACATGTTCTGGATCATAAACACATTTTCGCAACATTGACACATGGAAGATGTCATGAACATTGGATAATTGGGGTGGTAATGCTAGTTGATACGTCATTTCCCCAACTCTCCTTAATATCTCAAATGGTCAAATGTATCTTGGACTAAGCTTTCCTTTAATCCCAAATCTCTTGATTCCTCTTCGTGGTGACACTTTGAGAAAAACATGATCACCTTGTTGAAATTCTAGCTCTCTTCTTTATCGATCAGCATAACTCTTTTGTCGGTCTTGGGCAGCTTTCATTCGATCTTGTACTAACTTTATAATCTTTGTAGTTTCTTGTATCATTTCAGGTCTAAGAATATGTGATTCCTTCAATTCAATCGAACATAACGGTGATCTGCATTGTCGGCCATATAAAGCTTCAAATGGTGCCATTTGAATTGTAGACTGATAGCTATTGTTATAAGCAAATTCCATGATTGTTAAGTGGTTACTCCAGTCATTTCTAAATTCTAAACACATGCCTAACACATATCCTCAATAATTTGATTTACTCATTCTGTTTGTCCATCGGTTTGAGGATGAAATGTCGTACTAAACTTCAGTTTAGTTCCCAGTGCATCTTGTAGTTCTCTCTAAAAATGTGAAGTGAATCTTGCATCTCTGTCAGAAATGATATCTCTTGGAATTCCATGCAGTCGAACAATTTTCTTTAAGTACAAAGCTGCTAATACATTGACAGACCATTTTGTTTTGATAGCCAAGAAATGAGCTGACTTTGTGAGTCGATCAACTATTACCCATATCACATCATATCCATTACGTGTTCTAGGTAATCCCACAATAAAGTCCATACCAACACTGTCCCATTTCCACTCTGATATCTCAAGGGTCTTAATTTTCATGCGGGTTTCTGGTGTTCAGCCTTGATTTTCTGACATGTTAAACATCTAGCAATAAAATCTACACTATCTTTCTTCATGTTACACCACCAGAAATTTTTCTTTAAATCTTGGTACATTTTGACAGCTCCTGGATGGACGATATAATGTGCCCGATGAGCTTCCTCGAATATCTGTTTCTTGATTTCTGAATTATCCGGTATGCACAATCTATTTCGGAACCAAAGGTTTCCATGAGCATCTTCATTAAATTCAGATATGGAATTCAGTTTTTCTCTGATTTCTATCAATGTGGGGTCATTGTCTTATTGTTCTCCAATTTGCCTTAATAGATCAGATTGTACTAATAGGTTATCAATCATAACCCTATCATCTTGTGGTTTAGCTTTCAGACTCAATGTAGAGAATTCTTCCAACAGTTTCCATTCTTTGACTTGCAGATGAAATATTTTAGCCATGAGATTCCAACTGAAAGCATCAGCTATAGTATTACCTTTTCCAGGATGGTACTTGTAGTATCCCGAAAAATTCATTAATATAAAAATATAGATAAATTGTAATTTTATCAATTAATGAATTCAAAACTAGTTAAAAGGGTACGCATCACTATTGCATGCGTATAAACCCATATAAAAATTTCATAAAAATAGTAGTTATACTTTAAACGATATTCTCTAATGACCCATTAAGGAATTTGGGCATAAAAAATCATTTAGACCAAGTTTTAGAATTTATGTGACTTATTATGGTAATTAAGGAATAAGTCAGAAAACCTGTTATTTTATGAACCAAAGTGAATTAAATATTAAAATAAAATTATGGGTAGACTCCAACGATATGTATTGGTAGTCCATCATAAGAATTGGGACCAATGGACCTCTCATAGCCCATGAATAAATTCAAGTAAGAAATGCAATAAAAATCTGTAACTCTATTATTCCTTAATTAAAAAGGGAAATCCCATAAGATAAATTCCAATAAATAATGAGCTTTGTTAAATAGACCATATAAAATTTATTGGGTCAAAATAAGGATTTTTAAAAGAAGAATAATAGAAAAATACCCTAAATTCGTAACTTAAATATTACCTAAATAGAAAATGGGTATTAAAGTATTAAAATAAGTAGTTTGTGTTGGAATTAGATTCCTATGTTGGGTTGAGTGTGAATATAATTCATTTCTCCTCACATTTTGATGATGACAAGTTGTGATTTTGATGCATAACCATTGGAACATGTAAAATACATCACCTGAAATTACAATATTCAAAAAGCGTGTTTCTAAGCACATCTATCATTGATATTCATAATAATATATTTAACTAATGATTTATGTGTTTATTTTCTCAGGGACAAACATTTTCTGCAAAGGTAGTGTCGACACAACCATCCTTGGTGTCGACACAATGGTTTAGAACAAAGGCAGAAATGTGAAGAAAAGTTCATCTCAGGTCGACACGAATCCAGAGCAGGTCGACACTAGAGAGCCTTCCCAGAAGGCCTGTTGTTCAGATAGCCAAAGCAGGTCGACACCAAATGCAGGCAGGTCAACACTAGATGGCTCTCCCAGAAGGCCTATTTTTCAGATGGCCAGAGCAGGTCGACACAAGATGAGATCAGGTCGACACTAGAGAGCCTTCTCAGAAGGGCTGTTTTGCTGTCTGGGTCATGAGGTCGACACTGAATCATCTCAGGTCGACACTAGAGACCTCTCCCAGGGATTTGTTTTGCCAGTCTGGGAGAGTGTGTTGACACACCTCATGGGCAGGTCGACACACTCCGGAATCTCTGTGACTTAAACTTTCTCCTGGACACGTGGCACCCTAGGGAGATGTCAGATCAACATTGGATCTTGTGCCCACGTACCCCAAGGGTATCTTCTGGATACTTAGGGTATAAATACCCTCTTATTGGGCACTCATCCCAAGAGAATCTCTTTAGAGCCTGCAGAAACCTGCAAGCGGCGGCAAGAGAGTCTCACCTCCCTGTTCTTGCTCTCTCCTGTGCTCCCACACCAATTCTCACTTCTCTGAGCACAAGACTTGAAGATTGATCAGCATGAAGCACTAGGATCAACTTCAAAGGAGCAGATCAAGTAGAAGCCAGCGATTGTGAAGCTCTCAAGGAAGATCCCAAGATCAAAGTTGCAGAGCATCGACCAAGGGACTTCAAGTGATCAAGATTCTTCCAATTCGGCCTCTACAAGGGAGTTTTCTTGAAGAACAAGAATTGTCAACCTCGAGTCTAAAGTCTTTCTTGTTTCTTCTTGGCTATTCTAGAAATTGTGCATTATCCGTTGCACCAATCTTCTTGAATTGGCCTTAATAGATCAGATCATTGCTAGAGGATCTGAATCTTGTTGTTTCTGTTCTAGCAAGTGGTTGTGAGCCTGTGTGCTCAGGTTTTTGAGTCGTCGTACTCAAGTTGGTTGGTTGAGCAGTCTTGCTCAGATTCTAGAGTAGTCTTGCTCTAGGTAGTGTGTGAGTTGTCTAACTCATTTGTGGAGTTGTCAGGCTCCAATGTTGGGTGTGTAACCCAGGTTGTTTAGTGGATCCTCACTGTGTGTGAGGGGTGGATGTAGGAGTCACGTGGTGTGATTTCCGAACCACCTAAAAATCTCTGTGCATTGGTCTGCTTGTGGTTTGAACTTACTCTTCGTTAGATGAATGCATAGCATCGTTTGAATCTATCTAATCAACTTGTTTTTCACACTCCCATTGTTTAACTCACCTAATCTCTCTTTAGATCAATGAAATTTGCTTTCAATCTAACTCTGATTCAAAGGTTTTTCAAAACTGGTTTAGCTTCCGCATTAGTTGGCATAGATCTATTCAACCCCCCCTTCTAGATCTTGTCCACACCTTTTATCGATCCTTCATCCTAAACTTACCCTAATGGCTTGGCCACAAATTTAGCTCCCATCCTAACCCAATTAGGAGTTGGCAAGCTTGGAAGGAGGAGAGAAAATAGGAAACCTTGTAATTAAAGGGGAATTAGAGTTAAACTAGGAAAGGGAAAGTAAAGAAGCATAAATACTCCTTAAATCCTCTATGGCCGGCCCTAGCACATTGCTGAGGCTTGCTGGACGTGGAGAGGAGGCCAAGGAGGAGGAGAATTCGTGGGGAGAAGGCTTCATCAAGCTTCATCCTGAGTTCTTCAAGTTCTAGCCCTAGAAGAGGAAATCGAGTCAAGGTTGGCATTCTCATGAGCAATACCAAATTAAGTTTGTCTGTAGATTGTTCCATGCATCAGGAACAAAAGCCCTCTTGTTTCATAATTTTCCATTGAGCCTATCTTTTCTTCTTGATTTTTCAGGTTCTTCAACTAGCATGAGCTCGAACCCTCTTCTTAAATCTTGTTCTCCACGTATACTCAACCCCATGCCACAAAATTTTTATTGGAGATACTGATGATTGTTAGGCATCTTTTTCCCCTGAAAGCCCTAATTTTCATCCACCCTATCCTGCGAATGAATTCTTGCATCTCAACAGTTCATAGTTTTCTATTCTCCATGATTGACTTGATTAAAGCCTATCGAAACCATGTTTGTTTTCAAATTTCTATTTATTGGAAGTACTCTTGCATGTCTAGAGTCGTTTAAAATTGGTTTCATGAATTTTCATCATTTGTACGATTTGTTATTAATTTTTGAATAACCCTATGTCAAAATATGGTAAGTTGGACCGCAATCCAAGAACATGTCTTTTCTCTGTCTGACTCAGGTGCAGTACCTGAGAACGCGATGGCCCGATAGGCCCTGTTCTTAGGGCTGGTCACGACAGCACCGCCCGTCATGTTCTGAACGCGACAAGGGCTGTCGTCGCGTTCTGTCTGCCTGATCTGGCAAGTCTGTCGCGTTCTGTGCAAGGCCCTATCGCGTTCTGACCTGACCCCATCGCGATCCTTACTAAGGTACGTCGTGATCTGGGACTTTTACTTGAAAACCCATAAATTTTGATGCTATCACTTTCTACGGTGTTCATACCCTTTGTTAACAATCATGCACATAGTAAATTCACCTGTTATAAATGGAATGTATATCAAGTGATTTAAATACATGCACATGACCTCTTTCTATCTATAATTTCTCTTACACATACACACACTTTGAACCATCTATTATGGCTTAACTTGGCATAAAAATACCTCATAATACATTTGGTAATTTATGTCAATTACAGATTTAAATTGCCCTATTTTAAATGAACTTGTCTACGTTTTCGCGCGATGTTTGGGAATACCGTTACCGACGCTCCACTATTCTAGAATCCCTCTAAGAACGTCGGGCACTTGTTTCTATATACACACTCTCTCTTGACTTGGACGAACTCTCCGTCGGATACTCCTTCTGCCGAACTAGTGAGTCTTTGTTCAAGGCCTCCGTAAGTCTCCTCTGTCTATGGATTCCCACATGGTCGACGAGCTGGTTGTACCCTAACACCTATGATACCCTTTAGGGATCAACATGATCCAAACAACTATTAGAAGTTCGCTCTTATCTTGAATCACGCCGGACCTCTGGACCTGTGCATAACATGGCCAGTGGAAGAGGAGTGAATTCCACCTGACTGCCTACACCGATCACGCGTGTTGTGCAACTGTTATTATCGCTTGTTTAATGTTGTCTTACGAATATGTCCTTGTCTCATTTACTATCTCTATACTCTCATCTATTCATGTTCACTCTACTATCTCGACTATCTCGTCTATTCATCTAGTACTCTCTTGGTACCCTTTGAGCTGTGTGGCTCCTACTATTTTGTACTGTTCTTGACTGTCTAGCGCTAAAATGGGTCTTGTGACTCTACTGGACTTGAATGCATACTGCTGAGGGCACAGAGAGTGTCCGAGGGGCTCCAATCTAGTCTTGGGGGTGGAGAGCCACCCGAAAATATCTGCAGGGGCTAATGACGGTGTAAGACCCTCGAATTTCCGTCGTATTTTTTTCGTATTTATGTGTGTATATTGTGTTGAGTATGTATGTACGTATTTATGTGGATATTAAAATAGTATAAATACGTGTACATGTGTTTATATTAAACGTAAATAATGTATGTATTGCATGATGATAGTGTGAATATAGTACCATGTACATATTGCATGTATAGAAGCTTGGTATGCATGGTTTTCTGCATAAATTAGGGTTCTGGCCGAAGGCCCTATTGGCGTCAATCCCCAGGCCGTTGAGGTGGTGTTAGCGTCCAGCCCTGGACGCCAACCCTAATTCCGGCGTCCAGCGATATGGACGTCAACTTCTCTGGCCTGCATGCGCAGCAGAGCTGCTATCTTCTGAAGCAAGGTATGGCAACCATTGGAGGATGTCCCCCAACGGCTCTGAGGGGTGTCCCATCACCCTAGTGAGTGGGGGAAAGACCCTCTTTAGGTCTGAACCCGAATTGGCTCACCCCATTCTTCCCCTTCACCCTTGCAAGAGGAGAGAGGTGAGAAAGAAAAACCCTAGAGCTCTGTGAGAAAAACCCCAGTTTGAACCCCTAAAATCCGACCATTTGAAGCTGGTTTTGGAGATCTTCTGCATCAAGGAGGGAGCTGAAGCAAAGGGGAAGGCTTCCCCATCATCCCCTCGGCGTGGAGATCAACCAGAAGCCCGGAGGAAGGCGATCTTGGAGGTGCTTCTGCAACTTCTTGGGACTGCCCAAGGAGGTCTTCACCAAGCCTCTAAATCCCCTAGAAGAATTTTTGAAAGGCAAGTGACCTATCTATGGTATCCCCGTATGAGTCTAGGAGGTTTTTATAATTTTTATGGAATTTCCCTCGAGTCCTAGACCCTCCATTTCACCCAAATTTCAGAGCTCGGGTCTGTGTTTCTGCACAGACCTGAGTAAACGGCAAGGTCCCTGGACGCCCAGTTCCTCCTTGGCGTCCATCGACCCTGCCGCTGACTCTGAGTCAGCGGCCAGAGACCGCCGTCTAGTTCTTCAGGACAGAACAATGAGCTGTTCTGTCCCTTCTATACGTTAATTTCGTTATGATTTTCGTGATGAGGATATATGGTATTTCTATAAGCTATGTATATTGTGCATTGTGGTTGTGGATTGAATGTGGTGTGATGGTGAATGTGGGGCAATAATGTCTTGTAGACTTGTGAGCATAACTTGTGGAAAAATTTTGCGAATCAATGTTCCATGATTAGGATTAGTTGAATATCTTGTTTTCAGTCTATTCATGAAGATTTGTGGGGCATGTATGTAGATTCTGAAATTTTGGAAATTATGCATGCTTGTGGAATCGTAAATAAAGTTCGGTTCGGTAAAGTTAAAAACATGCAAAAGCGGTTGTGGTAATTGATTTATAGATGTATGAATTAGGATGAAGTTGTATTCTGAAATCATGCATTAGTATTTTCTGTGCAAAACAGTAAGTGGATGAATTTCAAATGTGTTAGACCCATGTTAGCTTAAATTGTGAATAATATGCTAATTAGGTATTTGATTTTCTGTAAATCCTATTTAGCTCAGAAAAATCTGAAAAATTGAGGGTATGATTTGGAACCCGAAATCAGCATGTGGTTAAAATTTCAGGTCAATTGGAACAGTAAATAAAAAGTTATGTGTTTTCATGTAAATTGTGAATAATTCGTATATATATGATCGTAATGTGATTTTATTTTGTTTAAAACAGCATGATGGGTGTGTTTACTATGTGTTAAATCTTGAAAACTCTGTAGTACCATGTTAGGAAAAAAAAAACAGAGGTGTTCACGTGAGTAAGAAAGTGTGAATGAAATGAAGAGTGCCAAGTGTAAAACCATGTTTAAAACGTTAAATGTGTAAAAGTGTAAACTGTGCCAATGTGATACTGCTTCCGAGAAGGCAGTGGAGCTGTATCAGGGAAAAGTCCCCCTGAGAAAGTTCATTGTGTTAAGTGACCCTAAGGGCATTAGGGGGAAATCCTGGAGGTGGACAAGTACCACTGGTTAGGGTGGAGACTTGTTCTCCCGGTCTGCGCAGTCCAAGAGTCACCATTGCATTGCCTAGATGGTGCCTATGTGTTATGTGATGTGAATGTGTCCTTCTTTGGTGGTTTGGACTATGTGTCACGACACTAAAACATGTGTAAAGTGTAATGTGTAAAGTGTATGTGACCATGTGTAAATGTGTAAGTGACATGTGAATGTGTATGTGTAAAGTGTAACCATGTGAAAAGAGGAAATTGTGAAAAAGGAAAATGTGAAAATCTAGATGTGCAATGTGTTATTGAAACCATGTGAGGCTAAATCTGAAACTATGTGAATTCAGAAAATGCATGTTATCCTTCTTGTGTTTACGTGTGCAAAGTGTTTAGAACCCATGATAGGGACAACAAATGAATATGTGTGCAAGATGGCGTGATTGATTGTTCATATGTTATGTTCTAAGCCACATTGTAGCTTCCATGTGTAGGTTTATAGTCTTTGAACCATGTGAAATCAGCAACCTAAAGCATGTTAAAAAGTTATGTATGTACTTAAGAACATGTGAAATCCATGCTAACTATGTTCCCCGTTCATGTGTGTAAATTGTCCATGTTGATAACTCTCACGTTTGGTTCTTTATAAGGTTAAAGTTCATAAGTGAATGGATTAGAGACCATGTGGTAGGTGAATGTTATATTTTTGAAATCTGAAAGCATGCGTTATGTATAAAATAGTAGAACCGTCATGATAGGTTGAAAACTTAAATGGACTAGCATGCTATGTGTTGCTAATTGTATGTGCATGTAGAAACCACTAGGACTTGTACGTGTATATCATGCGTAGTGTTACTTGCTGAGTCTCTGGACTCACTCCTTGCTTCGGCGTACAGGTGTAGTTGGTGACACGACACCGTTGGAGGAGACGGTGGAGACGGACTCCGAGCGCGGAGACTAGTTACTTGGAGCTTCTTTGTGATTGTGTACTTCGTCGTATGTACTTGAACATTGTATTAGGCTTATCATGAAAAGAATGTAATATGTGGACATTTGTATTTCTATTTCAGCAAATTAAATCATGTGAATTTTAGTTCCTTTTTGCAAATTGTAAACGGTATGTATGTTTAATGTGGATGATGAATGAAAGGAGATAGTTCTCTTTTGCTTCCGCTAATCTGTTATTGATATTCACGTGTATCTCAGCTGTTTGTATCGTTGGGTAAATGTCCCACTGTGAGGACTCTCGCTATATCGACGTGGGTCGGTATGACCGTACCGGTATAATGAGGGCCATCACAGACGGTGTCTGCATTTGCACCGATTCTGATTGACTGTTCTGAATTAGCTAGACATCTGACTGTTATACTGTTACTGTTAGTCTGTTAGTTCAGACATACTGCACTATTACTGTGCTACCATTGATTGTTACTGAATTGCTACTGTCCTGTTATTGAGCGACTACTGTCGTACTCTCTCCTTGCTCTACTTGATACTTGCTATCTTGAGTTATTGCATTCTGTCACAACTTAATCACATTCAAAGTGCTATATTCTCTCGTTGTCCTTTGACAACAAAAGTGCTATGTTCTCTCTCGGCTATCTACGGATAACCAAAGTGCAATACTATTTCGATTGACGAAAGTTAATCAAAAGTGCTATACTATCTCAATTGATGAAAATCAATCAAAGTGCAATTTACTCTCTATATGACCAACTACTATATCTCTCCTTGCTATACCTGTCGCTTGCTATTGCTTGACATTGTCGCTACATGCTATTGTGTTGTTATCATCGTGACTTGACTTTAATCATCGTGCTATACTTGATTCACTTGCTATTTGAACCATGTTACCTGTGCTATTACTTTCTCGACTTTACATGACTCTCTCTATCATTAGTTACTCTGTCCTTTTAAAGCATTAATCATTTAAAGCATGCTTGATCTTGAGATTTAAGTCCTACTGGGCGTTATTGCTCACCCTTCGTTATTTGTTATTGTGTCTCAGGTAAGTCAGACAATGACGTCACACACACAATGGGACGGGACCAGAGTGATGAGCGACATGGAGTCAGTTGATGAAGTTGCCCTAGTACTATGGAGTCTAATAGTTATTGCTTAGATTTCCTTTCAATGTAATGATGTCATTGAGCCCTATGAATTGGCTCCGAATTAGTGGTTGTAATAGTCATAGTGGAATTTCAATGAAATGAAGAGTTTATTTCAATTATTATTCATTAGATGCTTTGATGTTTGCGTCTGTATGCGCAATTTACGTTACCATACTTGTTGCTCATGTTTCCTCCAATTTATTTCACTGCTAAATTGGAGGGGCGTGACAGTACTCAATCTTAAAATCATAATCTTTGATGTATTCCATCCATGATCTTTGTCTCATGTTCAATTCCTTCTATGAAAATAGATATTTCAAACTTTATGATCGGAGTACACTATGAATTGAGTATCATATAGATAGTGTCTCCAGAGCTTTAGAGCAAAAATTACTGCTGCTAACTCCAAATCATGTATTGGGTAATTTTTCTCATGATTATTTAATTGCCTTGATGCATAAGCAATAACTTTTCCTTCTTGCATCAATACACATCCTAGTCTGATATTTGATGCATCAGTGTAAACTTCAAATGTTTTTCCTTCTACTGGCAAGGCTAAAACTGGCGCAGATGATAAACATTCCTTCAACCTTTGAAATGCATATTCACAGCTCTCATTCCATTCAAATGTAGTTCCCTTTCGGGTCAATTGTGTAAGAGGTGAAGCAATTCTGGAGAAATCTTTGACGAACCGCCGGTAATAACTAGCCATATCCAGAAAACTTCTAATTTTGGTAATGTTCTTAGGTTGTTCCCACCTCTGAATAGCTTCAACTTTAGAGGAGTCCACTGATAATCCCTCTCTAGAAATGACATGTCTTAAGAACGTCACTTGTTCCAACCAAAATTCACATTTACTAAATTTTGCATACAACTTATGGTCCCATAGTAATTGTAAAGTAACCCGTAAATGTGCTTCATGTTCTTCCATACTCTTAGAATAAATCAATATGTCATCAATAAATACAACCACAAACTGATCCAAATATGACCTGAATACATCATTCATCAATCGCATGAATGCAACAGGTGTATTGGTTAATCCAAACGACATCACTACAAATTCGTAATGCCCATATCTACTTCGAAAAGCTGTCTTGTGAATATTTCCTTTCTGAATTCTCAGTTGATGATACCCAGATCTAAGATCAATCTTTGAGAAATATTGGGCTTCAAACAATTGATCAAATAGATCATTGATTCTAGGAAGCGGGTATTTATTTTTGATTGTTAACTCGTTCAATTGTGTATAGTCTATGCATAGTCGCATAGTCACATCCTTCTTCTTAACAAATAGTACTGGAGCACCCCAGGGAGATGTACTGGGTCTAATGAATCCCTTTTCCATTAGTTCCATCAATTGCCTCTTTAATTTTTTCAATTCTTCCATTGACATTCGATAAGGTGTTCTTGAAATTGGTGTGGCTCCTGGAACCAATTCAATGGAAAAATTTACTTCTCTACTAGGTGGTAATCCAGGTAATTCCTTAGGAAATACATCGGAAAAATCTTTTACCACCGGGATATCCTTCAATCCTGTAGTATTCTAGTTTATTAGTGTCACAGAAGCCAAATATCCTTGACATCCTTTTTGTACCAACTTGCATTCTTTGACCGCCGAGATTATGGGTATACTTCTTAGACGAGGTTTATCAAAAGTCATGGAGTAAACCTCCTTACCCAGAAAAGTTACTTGCCTTAATTGGCAATCCAAATTTGTATGATGTTTAGATAGCCAATCTACCCCAAGGATTACATCATAATCCCACATATCAAGGCATATCAAATCACCCGAAAAATTATGTTCTTTAACTAGAATTTGAGTGGCAGGGTAATATTCCTTAAGTTTCTTACCCCCACTTAGAGGAGTAGCTACTTCAAGTTGTATAGGTAATGGAACTGATTGTATTCCCAAGGATCTAGCAAATTCTTGACTAATAAAGGAATGTGTAGCTCCTGAATCAAATAAACATTCGCAGGTTTAGAGTTTACTAAAAGTGTACCTTCAATAAGTCCGCCCTCCTGCGGACATTCAGGTTCCACTTCCTGAATAGCTTGTAGACATCCTTGTTTGTCTCGGGGATTCTGGGTTGTTGGTGCATTCTTCATCATAGGACATTCAGGAATTCGATGTTGATTACTTCCACATTGGAGGCAAGCACCCAACCTACGCCAACGATTCTCAGTCTTATATAATGACGACAAACATCCTTATTCCTACCTGGAGCTTTTCCTACTTTCTTGGTGGACTATTGTACTTTCGGGGCATTTCCTGTCTCAAACTTCCTTTTACGGTCAGAAGAACTTTCACCTGACTTTCCTCTAATCTTTTCCACTGTTTCATTGGAAGCTTCTAAAGCCAAGGCTCTTTTAACCATTTCAGAATATGTGGTAATTAAATGAGGTGTTAACTGAGTAATGAAGTTTGGTCGTAGACCGTTCATAAATCTCTTTGCTTTCAATGTTTCTATAGCTACTAGATGAGGAGCATACTTAGACAGTCGAGCAAACTACGCTTCATATTCCGACACCGACATTCTGAGTTGCTTTAGATTAGCAAACTCATTAGCCTTCCTTTCTTGAACCACCTCATAAAAATACTGCTCATTGAACAACTCCATAAATTCCTCCCAACCTACCTGATTTGGATCCTCTATAGTAGATTCTACAGTTTCCCACCACGCTCGGGCATCACGATCCAACTAGAATGTGGCTAGATGTATCTTATTCTCTTCGGCACATCGGATCACCTTAAAAATTCTTTCAATGCCTTTTAGCCAATTTTCAGCCTCATCCGGATCCGTGTTACCTACAAACCTTGGAGGATCTAGACTTCGGAAGTCCTTAAACAGGTTTGTTCCATTATGAGTGTTGTTCTTAGCCACTATCCTCATCACTTGGGTCAGATCATGTATTGAGCTTTCCATCTTCTTCCAATTTGCATCGCCTCCCTTCATAATTAATTTAAGACAATATCTGAGACATCCAACAATTCATATATTAATATCATCATCCAAACCATTACACACATTCATCACATACAATTTTTTTGTCATCTCATAACATACAAACTTTTCATTAACAAGCCAAAAATATTTACATTACCATCATTCTTATCCTAATAAGCCAAAATATTTACATCATCCTTAGTAAGCTGAAAATATTTACAACATCATCACTACCCTTAAACTCCCATCACACATTTACATAGAAAGCTATATATACAATTCGCTATTAACAAAAGGAGAGGTTAACAAAAGTAAGTTCTAATTTCCTAGCTTGCTTCAGGTTTGTACGGTAGATTCTACGGATGGCTGTTGCTCACCCCCAGGCCCATGGTACAGCTCTCTTGCTACTTCAGACAACACCTCCCAATACCCTTCAACCTGATGGAGCAGCATATCTTGTCCTAACTTCAGACTATCCAGATTGCACATAATTTAGGTCATAGTCTCCAAGGAAGCACGGGGATTTCCTGCCAGGAATGCGTCAGCAGTTAGCTTCAACACTTCTTCCTTTATTTGCACATGTGCTTCCCTTTGGGCCTGAGCATATAATTCCACATCCTGTCGGAGTAATTCCATTGCAGACACCAGTCATTCCTGAGCATTCATATCCATTCTGTAGCAACCAAAAAATTAAGTATATATACATATACAAAATCACTATTACCTTTATAACTAATCCCAGGTTTCTACCCCAACTCACTGGTCATTCCCTAGGTTTACGGAACCTAAGGCTCTGATACCAAATTATCTGTCACATCCTAATAAATGTCTATTTATCGGAAATGACAGAAAAACAAACTTAAGAAATAGAACTTAATTTATATAAACATCTCTCATTATTATTGTGGAAACTTTACATACTCAACACTCCTCATTACAATTCACAAGAGGAATGAGAAAAAGAAACTTAATAACATCTCCATCACTAACTTTAGTACTAGCAAGGTAATTTATTGGACTCCGAAGGTTGGTTGTCTCGCTCAACACACCCCCATTAAGAACTAAGCTCATCATGATTACCTATAAAACTAAGATTTAATGAGCTAACGTGCCCATTAGGATTTACCCATTCTAATAAAAAAGGTGTGTAAGGCCCTCGAATTTCCGTCGCATTATTTGTATTTGTGTATGTATGTTTGTGCTTGTGTATGTATATACATATTTACGTACGTATTAATTAGTACAATTACGTTGCATATGTTTATACTAGATGTAAATAATGCATGTATTGAATGGTGATAGTATGAATACACTACCATATACATATTGCATGTATACAAGCATGGCATGCATGGTTTCTGCATATTTTAGAGTTCTGGCCGAAGGCCAGATTGGCGTCAACCCCTAGCCGTTAAGGTGGTGTTAGCGTCCAGACCTGGACGCCAACACTAATCCTGGCGTCTAACGATATGAACGCCTATTTCTCTGGCCTGCATGCGCAGTAGAGCCAGAAATTCCGGAAACAAAAAGCTCAGCCATTGGGGAGCTGTCCCCAACGGCTCTGAGAGCTATCTTGTCACCCTGTGAGTGGGAGAGAGGCCTCCCCATATGTCTGAACCCGGATCTGCCTTCTCCCACCCCTCTCTTCACCTTTGCAAGAGAGAAACAAGAGGAGAAAAAAACCTAGAGGGAGCTGTGAGAAAACCCCCACTTTGCACCCAAAGATCTGACCCCCTGAAGCTGTATCCGACCATCTTCCTCGACAAGAAGCTAGCTGGACTGAAGGAGAAGACCTCCCCGACGTTTCCTTGCTGTGGAGATCATCCAGGAGCCCGGAGGAAGGGGATCTTGGAGGACGTTCTGCACCTTCTTGGGACTGCCCAAGTTGGGCTTCACCAGCACCCTAGATCCATTGGAGCAATTTCTAAAAGGCAAGTGACCTAACCATAATGTCCCCGTATGTGACTAGGTCGATTCTACAATTTTTATGAATTTTCCCTCGAGTCCTAGACCCTCACATTCACCCAAACTTGAGAGCTCGGGTCTGTGTTTCTGCACAGACCTGCATTGACGGCAAGGTCACTGGACACTGAGATTATGCTTGGCGTCCATCGACCATGCCGCTGATACTGAGTCAGCGGCCAGAGACCACCGCCAAGTTCCTCTGGACAGAACAGTGACCTGTTCTGCCCTTCCTATACAACTATTTTCGGTATGGTTTCCGTGATGAGGATATATGGTAACCCTATACACTATGTATACTGTTAAATGTGGTGTGTGGATGAGTGTGATGTGTGGTGGTGAATGTTAGAAAATTGTATCCCATGAACTTGTAAGCATGATTTGTTGATAATCTTGCCAATCTATGCTTTATGATTAGGACTAGTCTGAATGCCTCAGTTTTGTCAGATCATGAAGATTAGTGGATCAGTACACGTATACTCAATTTTTGATAAATTGTCCATGCTTGCATAAGTTGCTAATAAATTCGGTTCGGTAAATAAAAAGGCATGTAAGAATGGTTTGTGGTGATCGATCTGTGGTTGTATGATTTAGGATAATTCTATATTCTCAGGTCATGCATATAACAGTAGTCTCTGTTCAAACAGTAAGTGGCAAAATTGCATGATGTGTTAAACTCCATGTCAACTTAAATTGTGAATGGCATGCGAAATAGGTATTTGATTTTCTGTAAATTCTATTTAGCTCAGAAAAATCTGAAAAATTGAATGTATGACTTTGAACCCGAAAATAGCATGTGGTTAAAATTTCAGGTCATTTGGATCAGTATATAAAAAGTTATGTATTTTCCATGTGAAATGTAATAATCTATGTATGTTATCGTAATGTGGTTAGATATTGTTTAAACCCAACCTGATTAGTGCATTTACTGTGTGTTAAACTCCTGAAATCTGTAGTGCCATGTCAGGAAAATAGAGATATGCATGTGAGTGAGAAAGTGAATGAGATGAAAAGTGATATGTATAAAACCATGTGTAAAATCGGTAAAATGTGTAAATGTGTAACTGTGCCAATGTGACACTGCTTCCGTAGAGGGCAGTGGAACTGTATCAGAGAAAAGTCCCCTGAGAAAGTTCAATGTGTAAGTGACCCTAAGGGCATTAGGGGGAAATCCTGGAGGTGGACAAGTACCACTGGTTAGGGTGGAGACTTGTTCTCCCGGTCTGCGCAGTCCAAGAGTCGCCATTGAAATGCCTAGATGGCGTCTATGTGTAATGTGATGTGTATATGTCCTTCTTTGGTGGTTTGAACTATGTGTCACGGCACCTAAAATGTGAATGTGTAATGTGTAATGTGTATGTGTTCATGTGTTAATGTGTAAGTGAACCATGTGAAATGTGTATGTGTAAAGTGTAACCATGTGAATTGGAAACTAGTGTAAAAAAAATGTGAAACTAAAAATGTGAGAATATGACATTGAGATCCATGTGAGACAAATCTGAAACCATGTGGAATCAGTAATCTCATATTGTTATCATCATGTTTATATGTGCAAAAATGTCTAGAATCCATGTTAGGAATAATTGTTGAGCACTTGTACAAAATAGCATGATTGGTTGTGCACATGGTATGTTTTAAACAACATTGTAGCTCTCATGTGTAGGTTTACAACCATTAAACCATGTGAAACCAGCAACTTAAAGCATGTGAAAATGCCTATGTATGTGTTTAAAAACATGTAAGATCCATGCTAGTCGTGTTTTCCTTTCATATATACACAGTGTTCATGTTGGTAGCTCTCATGTCTTGGTTCTTTAAAGGCAAAATTTCACGAGTAAATTGAATAGAGAGCATGTGATAGGTAAGTTTTATTTTTAGAAATCTGAAAGCATGATCCATGTATTAATTTGTAAAACTTTCATGATAGGTTGAAACTTTCAAATGACTAGCATGCCATGTGTTGAAAATTTTGAATGTGCATGTAGAAACCGCTATGACTTATACGTGTATGTTATGAGTAGTGTTGCTTGCTGAGTCTTTAGACTCACTCCTTGCTTCGGCGTACAGGTGTAGTTGGTGACGTGGCACCGTTGGAGGAGACAGTGGAGACGGACTCCGAGCGCGGAGATTAGTCTTTGGAGATCTTTGTGACTTGTGTATTTCATAGTATGTAATTTGAACGTTGTATTAGAGTTATCATGAAAAGAATGTATACGTGTGGACATTATGTATTTAAATTTCAGCAATTTAAACTATGTGAACTTTTAGCTCTTAATGTTAATTGCGAATTTCATGTATGTTTAATGTGGATGATGAATAAATGAAGACAGTTGTCTTTTACTTCCGCTACTCTGTTGTATATTCGCGTGTATCTCAGCTGTTTGTATCGTTTGGGTAAATGTCCCACTGTGAGGACTCTCGCTATACCGACGTGGGTTGGTATAACCGTACCGGTATAATGAGGGCCGTCACAAGGTGTAAGATAACTAGAGAGATGAGCAAGAAGCTTAACTGGTAGCAATATTGAAGGTCAAAGATGACTGTGCAATCGTGTTAAATAGATAACAGTTATAGAACAAGAGTCTTGAATCAAACTTGAAGAGATAAGAATTCTATATAATAATCACATTGTGGCTCAAGTACATGTTCAACTCAGGATAAAATAAGATGATGACCAATCAAGCATGTATGATGCAATGCCAAACATAAAAAAAATCTTTATCGTTCCGCACGTCTATTAAACGAATTCAGGTGCTCCTCCCGGGACTGGATCAGCCCCATTGCACAGACATATATCTCAATTGAGTCCAAAGACCCAAAAATTGTCATCATAATTCATTTCTGTAACTTATTCAAGTGGGGGTACACAAATACTCAAGATCTCACTAATAACAAAGGGTTGGAAGTCAATGCCAATAACTTCAGAAGATTGTAGCTATGTAGGAATCATGTATACTTGGGGTGTTCAAGAACATTCCATAATTGGATGTGAATGGAAATTGAATGGTTCTTCTCAACTTAAGGTACTTGGAATCCAAGAAAATGAGGGAAACAACTAGTTGGGTTAATACCAAAGTGTGTCACCTTTGGTTGGACATGAAACAAATCAGATTTAACACCACAGACAGATGTATGTCGATAGCTAGAGAGTGGTTGTCGACATCCACTGTCCATCTAGAACCAGATTTATGGAATCTGGTCACTGTCTGTCGACAGGCCAGGGGTGGCTGTCGACAGGTGAAGGCCATCTGTCGACAGATGAAGGATATCTGTCGACAGCTACTGGTGTTTCTGCATTTCTAGGTTCTGGAAGCTTGAGGCCTGTCGACAGATGGTTTCTAACTGTCGACAGACGCAGGTTAAACTTCTAGAAATGGTTTTACAACAACTCAGAAGACTCTTCTAAGTGTTCCTATGATTCCAAACATGGTTAACAACATCTAAAGGGTCTTATTTACATCTCTAAACACCACTTACATGAAGGAAACAATTAGTACAGTAAGAGTGCAAGCTTTACACATGGGTGGAATAAAACTTATGAAAGGATGATTATTGAGAATACAACTCTTCTAAACAACATTTCCTTGCATCTTAGTAAGAAGATTTCCACAAATGTACTTGGATAAGACATGAATATTAGCTTAAACATGACTAAAATGGATAAGAAAACATTCCTAAAGATGTTTACAAAACCAAAGTCAAGTGTGAATGGGGTAAAACATTTAACACAAACTCTCTACCAAAAGAAGAAGACAAGAGGGAGAGAAGAAGGAGAGAATCCTGTTTGTCTAAGGAAGGATGAAGGTTCTTCTCCTCTCTCCAACGAAGGAACCAGCAGCAAGGGAAAGAAGAAGAAGGAGCAGCTTTGGCAGGTATAGTGGATGGAGTAGCAGCAAAGCAGCTTCAGTAGAAGCAGCAGCAGCTACGGCAAAGCAGCAGCAGAAGCTCCCTAGAGCAATGGTAGCAGCAGCAACAACAGTAGCAGGGAGACTGGGCAAGTGGTGGAAAGGCCTACATGAAGGGTTGAGGAGAGTTTATATAAACTCTCAGGTTCCATGCATGTTTGGCACGTAGCCAAACATGTGGAGCCGTAAAAACTCCTCTTACCACCACAAGGCCAGGATTACCATGCAGCTTCCCATGACTTACACATATGATAAAACGTGTAACTCTTCTAACCCAAGTGGTAATAAGCCTTACGAAGCCAATGCTACGTAAGCTAAGTAATTAAAAAAATGTTTGACGTAAATAAGAGATAAATCAGCTGGTCCATTTGTCCCTATATTTTTATGCTCAAACGATATCCAATCAAGTTGAAATTTCAAACATAAGCTAATAGGAAGGTTTTACAAATTATGGTGATTTTAGTTTAATTTTTAGAATTAATTTTTCACCCAACAAAAATTACCCAGAAAATCATTACGTCGACTTAATCTTGATATCCGCGTGTCAATAATTCTGGATATTTATATTTCTAATATCAGCACATTTTTCTAGAAATTATGGTGTTTTCGGATTTCAATTTCATTACAGAATTCCCGTGACGCCCTGTCGGAGTGCGCACCTCTGAAAACAACACTGTAACTATTTTATTAATTTAAAAATAATTCCTAAAATAAGGATAATTATATCCCATGTAGATGATTGTGTTTGTTAACCAAAATCATCACATTTATCTATATTTTCAATAAATAAAATTTTGGGGTGTTATAGTACATGACGAAGTTACCAGTCATTGTCAAACTATAAAAGACGTGTTAATTTTATACCCGATGATAAAAAGGGGTTAGTTAAGATAAACATGAAAAGTGTGGGTCATAAATCATGTCTAAACCCAAGTCTAACTTGGAAATACAGATTTACTTCCTAAAACCAGGGATGGAATGATAAGAAAATAACTCCTAAAGAAATTCTAGACATGGTAGGACTCCTACCAGGAGTTAGAAAACTACAAACTTGAAAATTTCACCATCATTAGATTTCCATATTAACCCAAATTCGTGCCGCATCAAGAGGAGGGTTTTTCTAAAGGCTTCCTACTCCAATTGGGATGGGAATCCTCCAAACATGGAAGGGATCAAGCTAAAACCGCAACCCCACTTTCCTAGTTACAATAGGACTCCTAACAATCCTAAATCTATAAACTCATCATAAACCCCTTAGGGATGAGTTACCAACTTGTTGGGGGACGTGTGGAGGCTAGCTAAAGCACTAGAGGCGGAGGAGATCACCCCCAACCGCAGCTTTCTTCCCCAAACCACGTTCTGCTTCATCCTGTAGAAGGCCCTTCTTAGAAACGTTCAAAGATAGGTAATCTCGGGCACCAACATAACATAGAGTATATCTTCTGAAAGTTCTTCAAGTCTAGTCTCATGTGTCCCTATTTTTTTGATTTTACCGTTCATGTAAAGTGTATCAAGTTGTTTCTAAATTTCGTGCATTCTTTGAACCTTGTTTCCTTGTATTTCATGTAATTGGGTCAAACAAATGCCATAGATCTATTTACTTTTCATTTCCAGCAATCTCTTTTGTTTATAGTTCCATCCTAGGAACCCTAGAGTCAGAGTATTGATCAAGCAAGTGAGTCTACGTCATTTTCCTAGTCTTGCTAGTATGATGATCAGTCGACGTCTGTACTTTAAAAGTCATCAACCACATGTTAAAAACATTATTTAGATGAATAGGATTCTAATGTTCTATATGGAAGTTATTAACCATACTATCCTTTGATTTTGCCACTTCGTCCTTTGTTTCCAATGCAAAGTTATAATGTTTCGATAAAAACTATGAGAGTACATGCTAGGTTTCGACGTTAGGCTACTCGTTTTCTTACTATGATCCTTACTATGTCCTGACTCTCCTTATTGGATATGTTTTCCAGTTATTGCATGTTACTACCATTTTCCTGCGAACGTAATTAAGGAAGTCTTCGTACTCTATTGATTTCCTCATAGAAACCTAACTGATTGTACCTTGAAGTTCCCTAGAGTTAGAGGACTCTTTATCCTGTATACATCCTATTCTATTTTGGTCAAAGTCATCAAAGTTTATGGAACTTAAAAATAAGCCGTTATGCTGCCGAAATTCTCTCTTGACCATTGTTATCATGAAATCATGTTCACATGACTTGTTATGCTTGAAATCATTATTGACACGACACTATTTATAATACTTCGAACCGTTGCTATTGTCTTGATAGTCTTGAACTTCCTTGACCATCTTATTTGTGATACTTGCTTTTGAAACTCACTCTTGACATGATACTCTTGAACTACTAGTGAACATTGTTTCTTGACATGATCATACTAATGTTCCCAAACATCCTGACGTGACGTTCCTGAACTCTTGAGAGTACCCTTTTGGTACCCTTCGAGTTGTTATGACTCCTACTGTCTTGTACTGTTCTGAACTGTCTAGTGCTATAATGGGTCTTGCGACTCTACTGGACTTGAATGCATACTGCTGAGGGCATAGAGAGTGTCCGAGGGGATCGAATCTAGTCTTGGGGGCAGAGAGCCACCCAAAAATACCTATAGGAGCTAATGACGGTGTCAGCAATTGCACCGATTCTGACTGTTCTGATTTAGCTAGACATCTGACTATTATACTGTTATTGTTAGTCTGTTAATTCAGACATAATGCACTATTACTATATTGCCAATGTTCTGACTATTACTGAACTACTACTATCCTGCTAATGCTCTCCTACTGCACTGCTACTATTCAATTACTATTATTTATGTTACCTATTATTATTTGACTGAAACAAAGTACTTTCTCATCTCGTGAAAAGCACCTTATACATTGACAGTCTAAATTCTATTGTCTTGACTTGTTCCTGTCTGCATGAAATTCTGCTAGCACCTTGTCATCGATTTTATCGTGCCTATGATTTATCTTGTTACTCGTGCTTTCCTAGTCCTTAAAGCATTAATCACTTATATCATTACCCGCACATCGAGATGTAAATCCTATTGGGCTAGTTTGCTCATACCTACTTTTCTAACATTTTAGGTACTAAATATGAGGAGTATGTTTAATGATGGGACTTGTGCGCCGAGCGTGTAGTACACTTTAGAGAGTCTTTGTTTATTCCAGTTAGTGAGAGATTGATAATCATTGTAGTCTTGTCTTCCTTTGAGAGATAGATGAGACTAGTAGTAAAGAGATGTTCTTGTTTTGACATTAGAGATTGTAACGTTTACTTATGATGAATAAAGGAGTTTGATTATTAAATTATGGTCCCTATCAATATTATTAAATCAGGGTCGTGACAAAGTGGTATCAGAGCCTAGGCTTTCCTTAAGTCCTAGGATATATTCGAGGTTGAGTTGTGACTCTAAGCTATAGGAGTCTTGGTCATGAGGATCTAGGATCCATAAGGTTGTGATCACAATTAAGCTAGGCACCTGATGAGATTGGGTAAAAGCTTGGAGTTATGTTAGGAGCTTAAATGTATGAATAATCACCCTAAGGTTAAAAGGAAATTGATAAATTAATATTTTTAGCAGGAGACTAGAGGAGATGGCCGGTGAGTGTGCACAAATGCGCGAATTACAATAGACCGTATGGGGGTTAAGTCAAGCCCTTAATAATGTGGTTCAAGTAGGAGTAAGGATTGGAGCAGGAGACATATATGAGAACTTTCAACGAATGAATTCCTCTAGGTTTAATGGAACCCCAGATCCCGATGAAGCTGAAAATTGGGTGAAGGGAACGAATCTTTAGAGTTATGCAATGTTCAGAGTAGGAGAAAGTCCTTCTGACAACCTTCCAGTTGGACCGCGATGCTAGAGCGGTGGGAAGTTGCCAGTCGACATTTTCCCAACATAGACATAGAGTGGGATGAATTTTTGGAACTCTTCAACACAAAATATTTCTCCGAGAGGATTCATGAGAAGAAGGCAAAGGAATTTACAGACTTAAAACAATGGATGATGTCTGTAGATGAATATGAAGTGCAATTTGAAAGACTAGCGCTGCATGCACCACATTTGGTGAGTATAGAAAAGATGAAGGCAAGGAGATTCTTAGAAGGGTTGAGGCCTGTCTACTGGGGAAAGTTGGCTCCAGTAGACATTGTAGTATATTCAGACATGGTATTGAGAGCTCAATTGGTAGAGGACACCATGGAACATTTTGAAAAGATCCATAAGAAGAAGGCATTGAAAAGAGAATGGGATGTGCATCCCAATGGCAATAAAGGAAGACATACCGTAGATAACAAAAGAGTGAAAGGGGTAGTGGAGCGGAAGGAAGTCTGTGAATTCTGTGAAAAGGCAGGACATCAGGTTGAAAATTGTTGGAAGAAATTGGGCAGATGCTTGCGATGTGGAAGTTAACAGCATCGAGTCATCGATTGTCCAGCAAAGAAGAACCAACCTCCACACCAAGGACGATTACAAGCCCTGGTGGATATAGATTCTGTCAATGAAGGTGGACAAGGTACCTTCACTAAACCCTTAGTCTAATTTCTTATTATTTTCTCGATAGCAAAGTCTTAAGTAGGAGAGATGATGGGAAGAGATATTCAGAATAAATTGGTAGTCCTATCATACCATATCATATCATAGGAATTTGGGGACCAAATTCTTTTAAGTGGGGGAGGGTGTAACAACTTGGGTTTTTTTTTATAAAAAAAAAATCCTAAATAAATAGGAATAATAATAATACTAATAAATTTATGGAGAGGTTTGATTAAAGGCACATCAAATGATAGGTCAATGGATAAAACAGTCAACAATCGATATGGGCTGGTCGACAATCAATATGAAACTAGGTTTATAACATTAGTCAGTAGAAATATAACAACAATCGATGTTTCCTAAGGGCAATCGATGTTTAAGGACAATTGATGTTGGTCAGCAATCGGTGTTTAAGGACAATCGATGTTGGTCAACAATTAGTGTTTAAAGGACCAAACGATGTTAGTCAGCAATCGATGTTTAAGGACAATCAATGTTGGTCAGCAATCGATGTGTAAGGCAATCAATATATCTGTTCGACTGACCATGACCAAATCGTGCATGACGAAGTGGAACTTCATATATGATAAAGTGGACTTTGTATATGGCAAAGTTAGACTTCGGATATGACGAAGTTAGCTTCGACTGATCAAGACCAAATCATGTATGACTTCGTATATGAAGTAGACTTCGCATATGATAAAGTTAGCTTCGACTAATCAAGACCAAATCATGTATGACTTCGTATATGATGAAGTAGACTTTGTATATGACGAAGTTAAGCTTCGATTGATCAAGACCAAATCATGTATGACTTCGTATATGATGAAGTGGGACTTCATATATGACGAAGTTAAGTTTCGACTGATGAAGACCAAATCATGTATGACTTCGTACATGACGAAGTTACCAGTCATTGCCAAACTATAAAAGGCGTGTTAATTTATACCCGATGATAAAAAGGAGTTAGTTAAGATAAACATGGAAAGTATGGGCCATAAATCATGTCTAAACCCAAGTCTAACTTGGAAATACGGATTTGCTTCCTAAAATTAGGGATGGAATGATAAGGAAATAACTCCTAAGGAAATTCTAGACATGGTAGGACTCCTACCAGGAGTTAGGAAACTGCAAACTTGGAAATTTCACCATCATTAGATTTCCATATTAACTCAAATTCGTGCCGCATCAAGAGGAGGGGTTTCCTAAAGGCTTCCTACTCCAATTGGGATGAGAATCCTCCAAATATAGAAGGGATCAAGCTAAAACTGCAACCCCACTTCCCTAGTTACAATAAGACTCCTAACAACCCTAAATCTATAAATACTCGTCATAAACCCCTTGGGGACAAGTAACCAACTTGCTGGGAGACGTGTGGAGGCTAGCTAGAGCACTAGAGGAGGAGGAGATCACCCCCAACTACAGCTTTCTTCCCCAAACCACGTTCTGCTTCATCATGCAGAAGACCCTTCTTAGGAATGCCCAAAGGTAGGTAATCTCGGGCACCAACATAACATAGAGTATATCTTCTAAAAGTTCTTCAAGTCTAGTCTCATGTGTCCCTATTTTCTTGATTTTATAATTCATGTAAAGAGTATCAGGTTGTTTCTGAATTTCGTGCATACTTTGATCCTTGTTTCCTTGTATCTCATGTAACTGGGTCAAATGAACCTATAGATCTATTTACTTTTCGTTTCCAGCAATCTCTTTCGTTTATAGTTCTGTCCCAGGAACCTAGAGTCAGAGTATGGATCAGGGAAGTGAGTCTGCGTCATTTTCTTAGTCTTGCCAGTATGATGATCAGTCTACATCTGTACTTTAAAAGCTATCAACCACATGTTAAAAACGTTATTTACATGAATAGGATTCTAATGTTCTATATGGAAGTTATTGACCATACTATCATTTGATTTTTCCTCTTCGTCCTTTGCTTCCAATGCAAAGTTATAACGTTTCGATAAAAACTGTGAGAGTACACGTTAGGTTCCGACATGAGTCTACCTATTTTCTTACCATGATCCTTACTATGTCCTGACTCTCCTTATTGGATTTGTTTTTCAATTATTGCATGTACTGCCGTTTTCCTGCGAATGTAATTAAGGAAGTCTCCATACTCTATGGGTTTCCTCATAGAAACCTATCTGATTGTACCTTGGAGTTCCCTAGAGTTAGAGGACTCTTTATCTGTATACATCCTATTCTATTTTGGCCAAAGTCATCAAAGTTTATGGAACTTAAAAATAAGCCGTTATGCTGCCGAAATTCTCTATTGACCATTGTTATCATGAAATCATGTTCACATGACTTGTTATGCTTGAAATCATTATTGACATGACAATATTTATGATACTTCGAACCGTTGCTATTGTCTTGATAGTCTTGAACCTTCTTGACCATCTTGTTTGTGATACTTGCTTTTGAAACTCACTCTTGACATGATAATCTCGGACTGCTAGTGAACATTGTTTCTTGACATGATCATACTAATGTTCCTAAACATCCTGATGTGACATTCTTGAACTCTTGAAAGTACCCTTTTGGTACCCTTTGAGCTGTTATGACTCCTACTGTTTGAGCTGTCTAGCGCTATAATGAACAATTTACATGCATGTGAGGTAACGCAACTAGCATGGGTTTTACACATTTTTAAACACTTACATGAACCTTTTCACATGCTTTAGGTTGCTGATTTCATATGATTCAATGGCTATAAACCTACACATGAGGGCTACAATGTTGCTTAAAACATATCATATGAACAATCTATCATGCTATTTGCACACATGTTCATTCGTTGTCCCTAACATGGACTCTAAACATTTTTGCACGACTCTACTGGACTTGAATGCATACTGCTGAGGGCACAAAGAGTGTTTGTGGGGCTCCAATCTAGTCCTGGGGGCAGAGAACCACCCAAAAATACCTGCAGGGGCTAATAACGGTGTCGACATTTGCATCGGTTCTAACTATTCTGATTTAGCTAGACATCTGACTGTGATACTGTTACTGTTAGTTTGTTAATTCAGACATACTGCACTATTACTGTACTGCCACTGTTCTGACTATTACTAAACTACTACTGTCCTGCTAATGCTCTCCTACTACTATTCAATTACTGTTATTTATGTTACCTATTATAACTTGATTGAAACAAAGTACTTGCTCGTCTCGTGAAAAGCACCTTATACATTGGCAGTCTAAATTCTTTGTCTTGACTTGTTCCTGTATGCATGAAATTCTGCTAGCACCTTGTCATCAATTTTATCGTGCCTATGATTTAGCTTGTTACTCGTGCTTGCCTAGTCCTTAAAGCATTAATCACTTATATCATTGCCCGCACATTGAGATGTAAATCCTATTGAGCTAGTTTGCTCATACCTACTTTTCGAACATTTTAGATAGTGAAGATGAGGAGTATGTTTAATGATGCGACTTGTGCGCCGAGTGTGAAGTACACTTTAGAGAGTCTTTCTTTATTCCAGTTAGTGAGAGATTGGTAATCATTGTAGTCTTGTCTTCCTTTGAGAGATAGATGAGACTAGTAGTAAAGAGATATTCTTATTTTGACATTGGAGATTGTAACATTTACTTATGATGAATAAAAGAGTTTGATTATTGAATTATGGGCCCTATCGATATTAGTCATTTGCTTATGGCTTCCGAATACTTGCTTGTTCGTCGCGTTCCTGATTAATTCTGCTGCTAAAAATTGGGGTCATGACAATTGGCATAGACTTCATCATGGGTTTTTCTAAACTCGAGGTGGACTTATTGACATATGGGTTATAATAGATACATTGACCAAGTCTGTACACTTCTTACCAATCAAGAACAAGTGAACCGTGGACATGTTGGCCGCACTTTATGTCAAGGAAATAGTAAAGCTGTATGGAGTTCTAACATCCATAGTCTCGGATCGTGACCCTAGATTCACCTCTCACTTCTGGAAAGGACTCCAATCTGCACTGGATTCTAAGCTGAACTTTAGCACTGATTTCCACCCACAAATAGATGGATAGATATAGAGGACCAACAAGATCATAGAAATTATGTTAAAAGCTTGTACCGTTGACTTTGAAGGCTACTAGAATAAGCACTTGTCGCTGATGGAGTTTGTATATAACAACAGCTATCAGGCAAGTATAAAGAATATGGCTTCGTTAGAAGCCCTATATGGTAGATGTTGTAGATCACTTGCATGTTGGGATGAAGTCGACGAGAAAATAATGGCTAGGTGTGGACTTGGTATAAACCACAACCAAATATATCCAGATCATTCGAGACCAACTAAAGATTGTTCAATCCAAACAAAAGAGCTATGTAGACAAGCGAAAGAGAGACTTAGGATTTCAAGTGGGAGATCACGTACTCTTGAAGGTATATCCTACTCGTGGAATTTGAAGGTTTGGAGTCAAAGGAAAGTTAAGTCCAAGATTCATTAGCTCTTTTGAAATACTTGAAAGGGTTGGTGAAATGGCGTATCGACTGGCGTTACCTCGACACTTATTATGCATACATAATGTCTTCCATATCTCTATGCTAAGGAAGAATGTGTACGACCCTACCCACGTTATGCACCATGACGATTTGGTGCTACACAAGGACTTGACTTATGAGGAAAAGCCAATCACGATCTCAGATCAGAAGTTACAACATCTTAGGGATCAATCCATACCAATGGTGAAAGTTCAATAGAGCAGGCGTGGAGTGGAAAAAAACACCTGGGAAATTGAAGGAACAATCAAAAGGAACTATCCTGAAATATTTGGTATGACATAACTGCGACGACCCTCCTTATACCGGTACGATTATACCAATCCACGTCGGTATAGTGAATCCCATCACAGTGGGACATTTACCCAACACTAGTACACATGGCTGAGATGCTCATAAATATAGATACAGAGTAGCGGAAGTAAAAGAACTACTTGTCATTTCATTTCATCATCCACATTTAACATACATGGTTCAAATAACAATTTTTAAGAGAACTAAAGTCCACATAAATAAAATACTAAAATCAGATTACATAGCTCGTCCACAATTACATAATAGTTCTATTACAATGCCTCATTACGTACTATGAAAGCAAAAGTCACAACGTCGACTCCACCAAGCTACTCGCCACGCTCGGAGTCGCTCTCCACTGTCTCCTCCAAAGGTGTCGGGTCACCAACTAAACCTGTACGCCGAAGCAAGGAGTGAGTCTAAAAGACTAAGCAAATAACTCCATACACATCATTCATGCATACATCACAGTAGGTTCTACATTCCAATTCACAAAGCAAAACATATAGCATGCTTGAACATTGATAAGAGACAACCAATCATGGTATTTCTACAAAATTTAAAACATATGGTACATGACTTAAGACATTCCAAAATAAATATCCTATCACATGCTTACTACTCATTCAATCACATTAAGCTACAACATAATAGCAACTAACATGGGATTCTCACATGCATAAAAGGAAACATTCCTTTCATGGTTTCTACACATTCTTGCACATGCACACTATCATTTCATACACTTTAAGGTTGTTGTTATAACATTATTTCACATTAACATATCATGGATTACAATTTCACAATCTAACCCATTAGTTTCACATGTTTGCACAATTACTCATTCACATAGTTCTCTTTTTACACATTGCACGTTTACACATATTCACACTGCACAATTTACACATATTCACATTCACATTTCACAATTTAGTGCCGTGACACATAGTCCAAATCACCATTAGAAGGACACATCACCTGGGCAATATATTGACGACTCTTGGACTGCGCAGACCGGGAGAACAAGTCTCCACCCTAACCAGTGGTACTTGTCCACCTCCAGGATTTCATCCTAATGCCCTTAGGATCTTAACACATTGAACCTTCCCATGGGGACTTTTCCATGGTATGGTTCCACGGCCCTCTATGGAAGCAGTGTCACACATGGCACATTCTTACACATTACACATTCCGATTTTAACACACATATTACACATGATATACACATGTCTTTACATTTTCTCACTTATACACATGGCTCTATTTTCCTATTCATGATACTACTGATGACAGAAATCAAACATTCAGTACCTTAAAGAAAGTGAGAGCAATAATTTTTAAAGATGGGGCCATATTAAATGCTTTAAAATACACATTCATGACTTCTTTTCTATCTAAGATCTCTCTTACACATGCACACACATGAACCATCCATATATGGCTGAAATCTGGCATAAAATATCTCATAATGTATCGGGTAATTTATTGCAATAAAGTATATTAATTGCCCTATTTTAAAGGACTTGTATTCATTTTCTTGCGTTGTTTATATACCGATATCAACGCTCCACTGTTCTAGAATTCCTCTAGAGCGTCGAACACCTATTTTATATACACACTTTACTTGGCTTGTGGTGAACTCTCTGTCGGATATTCCTTTCGCCGGACTAGTGAACCCTTGCACAAGGCCTCCGTAAGTCTCCTCTGATCATGGATTCCCACATGGTCGACGAGCCGGTTGTACCCTAACACGCATTACACCTTTAGGGATCGATATGATCTAAATAGCTATTAGAAATTCGCTCTTACCTTGAATCACGTCGGACCTCTGGACTTGTGCATAACATGGCCAGCGGGAAGATCGTGAATTCCACCTGACTGCCAATACGACGTGCGCGTGTTGTGCAACTGTTACTATCGCTTGTTTACTCGTTGTTTTACGTGATGTACCCTTAGCTCTCATCTATACTCTACTCGCTCGTCTATTCACGTTCTCTCTACTATCTCATCTATTCATCTAGTGCTCTTATCTATTTCTTGGTACTCTCAAATTGGCCATTAATTGATTGTCTAAAGATAAACAATATAACCAATGCCAGTGCAATAGGGCCCGATCAGGTCCTAGGGGGAGCGCCCGAAAGTGCCATTTGCCCACGGGAGTTAAATGATCAGGATGTCGGCATTACATCCAAGTGCCATACTATCAAGATTAATCTAAGACAATCAACACAAAGTGCTATATTCTCTCGATGTCTTTGACACACAAAGTGCTATATTCTCTCGTTGTCTTTTAACAAACAAGTGCTATACTCTCTCTCGGCTATCTTCGGATAACCAAAGTGCAATTACTATCTCGATTGACGAAAGTTAATCAAAAGTGTCAGACTATTTCGATTGATAAGAAAATCAATCAAAGTGCAATTTACTCTCTATATGGCCAACTACTTTTTCTCTCCTTTCTATACATGTGTCGTGCTATTGCTTGACGTTGACGTTATTTGCTATCGTGTCGTTGTTGCTTTCTATCGTGACTTGATCTTATTCATTGTGCTATACTTGATTCATCTGCTATTTGAACCATGTTACTTGTGCTCTTACTTTCTCGACTTTACATAACTCTCACTATCTTTAGTTGCTCTGCCATTTAATGCATTAATTATTTAAAGCCTGCTCGAGCCTGAGATTTAAGTCCTACTGGGCGTTATCGCTCACCCTTCGTTATTTGTTATTGTGTCTCAGGTAAGCTAGATGACGATATTCACACCAATGGGACCGGACTGGAGTGATGAGTGACCTGGAGTCACATGATGAAGTCACCCTAGTACCATAGAGTCTAGTAGTTATTACTTTAGAATTTTCCCTCGCTATGTAATGATGTCATTAAGCCTTACGTATTGGCTTCGAATTAGTGATTGTAATAGTCTTAGTGCTTTTATAATGGAATAAAGAGTTTATCTCAATTATTGATCATTAGATGGTCTAATTTACTCAACTGATCGCACACTTTTCTCTACTATGTACTTGGTTCGCGTTTCCTCCGATTTATTCCGCTGCTAAATTGGAGGGGCGTGACAACACAGGTAACGATGGAATGTACTTCCTAGTCGATACCGTACCCGCAGGTGTGTGTATAGACAACGGGACTTCTAAATCCTCAGACTCTACGCCTGACTCTAGAGCTAACTGCCTAGCGAAACGCTCGGAAATGAACGAGTGAGTGGCACCCGTATCAAACAAAACCCGAGTGTGCACACCTAGAAGTAAAACTGTACCTTCGGTGACATGCTCCGCCTGCTCGGCATCCTCTCGTGCTAGAACAAACACTCGAGCTGGGGCTCGAGGCCTTCCTGTAGCTGGCACTACTGCTGCTACCGCTGCTGGGGCTGGCGCTCCGCGCTGGACTCCCTGCTGAAGTCTCAGACAATCCTTGATCTTGTGGTCGCTGCTTCCGCACTTCAAGCACTTTCCCGCAATCATCCAACACTCTGTACCACCATGAGTCTTCCCGCAATGGGGACACTCCTTCTTCACACCAGGGGAACGTTGAGAAGGTACCTGTGCACTGCTGGTTGTTACCGGATGTTGCGGTGCCTGGTACACTGCTTTCTTCTTGTCCTGCCGCTGGAACATAGCTGCAGGCCTCTTCTGCGAAGCCTTCTTCTCCTCGAGATACTGCTGCATCTCGCCCTCCTGTCTACAAGCAGCACTAAGTGCCTCGTCCAAGGTACGTTGGTCAAACGCCACTAGCCTCGTCCTCAGTGATGGCTTCTGGCCCATCACGAACTTCTTTGCTTTCCTGCGCTCATCTGTCACGATATGAGGTGCATATTTAGATAATTCTGCAAACCTGGCCTCATACTCGAGCACGGTCATGGGGCCTTGAGTCAAGGAGAGGAACTCCTGCTCCATCCTGTCCTGGATATGCTCGGGGATGAATTTGGCCCGAAAGAGCCTCACGAACTTGTCCCAAGCAACCTCAATAGCGCCGTCCTCGAACCGGGTACGCAGTAATGAAGCCCACCACACATCAGCTCTCTCCTGTAACATAACCTTCATAAGCACCAACTAAACAACTTCAACTTAACAGAGGATATATACAAATAAAACTAGCACATACCTGTAGCATATAGGTGGCTAAAGTAACCTTATCATCGTCCGCACACCTAATAGCCCAGAAGATCTTCTCGATCTCCCTCATCCAGCTTTCTGCTAGTAACGGATCGCTCTCCCCCTTAAAAGAGGGTGGCAGCATCCTCTTGAATCTTTCCATGATGGAAGGTCCACCATGGTCCTGAGCTGGAACTTGAGCCTGCTACATCAAACAACAAATAATACATATTCAGCATAACATCATACAATTAAATAAAACAGACTACACTTTGATTGATTATGCTAACCTGAGCCTCCAACTAAGCCTGGAGTGCAGCCTGGGTGTGGGCCTGCGTCTGCATGGCCTGCACCAAACCTTGCATGAACACTCCATAATCCACAGGCGGCGGTGGGGGGAGTACAGGACCCTGTGGTGCCGGGGCTTGCTGCTCCGCCTGCTCCTCACGCCTCTGCTCGCCCTCACGAGCAGGCACACTACCATGTCTACCTCTCGAAGCCATGGCTGCAATAAATTTCAGCCACCATTAAAGCTATGCTATTTAATTTCCTAACCATTTTTCTTATCTATTTTGCACTCATTATTAATGTTTTCTACACATGTGGACATTCCTATGTAGACTTAGCATGTAATGGGGATGATGACTTATATATATATTCATGTGCAATCTCAACCGGTGGGCTCTGATACCAATCTCTGCGACGACCCTCCTTATACCGGTACGATTATACCAATCCACGTCAGTATAGTGAGTCCCGCCATAGTGGGACATTTACCCAACACTAGTACACATGGTTGAGATGCTCATAAATATAGATACGGAGTAGCGGAAGTAAAAGAACTACTTGTCATTTCATTTCATCATCCACATTTAACATACATGGTTCAAATAACAATTTTTAAGAGAACTAAAGTCCACATAAATAAAATACTAAAATCAGATTACATAGCTCATCCACAATTACATAATAGTTCTATTACAATGCCTCATTACATACTATGAAAGCAAAAGTCACAACGTTGACTCCACCAAGCTACTCGCCACGCTCGGAGTCGCTCTCCACTGTCTCCTCCAAAGGTGTCGGGTCACCAACTAAACCTGTACGCCGAAGCAAGGAGTAAGTCTAAAAGACTCAGCAAATAACTCCATACACATCATTCATGCATACATCACAGTAGGTTCTACATTCCAATTCACGAAGCAAAACATATAGCATGCTTGAACATTGATAAGAGACAACCTATCATGGTATTTCTACAAAATTTAAAACATATGGTACATGACTTAAGACATTCCAAAATAAATATCCTATCACATGCTTACTACTCATTCAATCACATTAAGCCACAACATGATAGCAACTAACATGGGATTCTCACATGCATAAAAGGAAACATTCTTATCATGGTTTCTACACATTTTTGCACATGCACACTATCATTTCATACACTTTAAAGTTGCTGTTATAACATTATTTCACATTAACATATCATGGATCACAATTTCACAATCTAACACATTGGTTTCACATGTTTGCACAATTACTCATTCACATAGTTCTCTTTTTACACATTGCACGTTTACACATATTCACACTACACAATTTACACATATTCAAATTCACATTTCACAATTTAGTGCCGTGACACATAGTCCAAACCACCATTAGAAGGACACATCACATAACACATACACATAACACATAGACGTCACCTGGGCAATACAGTGACGACTCTTGGACTGCGCAGACCGGGAGAACAAGTCTCCACCCTAACCAGTGGTACTTGTCCACCTCTAGGATTTCATCCTAATGCCCTTAGGATCTTAACACATCGAATCTTCCCATGGGGACTTTTCCATGGTACGGTTCCACGGCCCTCTATGGAAACAGTGTCACACATGGCACATTCTTACACATTACACATTCGATTTTAACACACATATTACACATGATATACACATGTCTTTACATTTTCTCACTTATACACATAGCTCTATTTTCCTATTCATGATACTACTGCTGACAGAAATCAAACATTCAGTACCTTACACTAATCAGGTTGAAACATACATAATCAACCATGTTCATATTAGCATGCGTTGAACACTCGTTTTCGCATAGAAATTTCATAGAGCACTCTACAGTTATCCAAATAACATGAGAATTTAACCACAGACTAATTTCGGGTTTATGATCACACATGCAAATTTTCATATTTTTATGAGTCATATTACATTTACAGAAATTAAAACATTCAATCTCATGCCATTTATAATTCAATTTATCATGGAACATAACATGAATGTTCGATTTGACCATTCACAGGTCTGTACCTATCATTCATAATGTCACATAAATTTTTCCCAAAATTTTTGCACAACATGCAATTTTCTGAAGTTTTAAAACAATTTAGGCATGCTCTCTATTTTCTAATACAGAAATTATAACAAGTTTCATAATCATGGGAAAATTCCCAAATTTTCGGGACATGGACTGTCATGCATTTACATCATCTGGAAATTTTATGGAAGTCAAATTACACATGGATCATGCAAATAGTAAGCTACCATACCCATGATCTTCATTTCACATGCATTTCACATAATTCTAACAACTTAGATAAATCACAAAAAAGTATAAAAGTCTCACAAACACATTCCATTAACCATATTACATAACATATAGTGTTTACAATATATCCTCATGCGAAAACACATCGGAAATTTATCATATAGGAGGAGAGAACAGCTCACTGTTCTGTCCTGAAGAACTTAACGACACAGTCTGGTTGTTAAAGGAGATTAACGGCAATATCGTTGGCCGCTAATCGAAGAGCTTGACGGAAAGGGATCTTGCCGTCAAGTTCCGGTCCGTGCAAGAAGACAGACCGAGCTCCAAATACAAGAAGAATGGGGGAATCTAGGACACGAAAAAATCTCATAAAAATGATAGAAACCTCCTAGACACATACATGGACGAAGTGGGTGGGTTACTTGCCTCTTGTAAAATCTCCAAAGGGGTGAAAATGGGCGATGAAGCTCTCCTTGGGCAGTCCCAAGAAGCCTCCAAAACACCTTCACTCCGTCTTCTGTGGTGTTGTAGCTTCCAGTCCGAGGTCGGGGAAGCCTCCTCCTATGTCCAAGCTAGCTTCTAGTCGCTGTAGATAGCCGGATGAAGCTCCAATCGCCGGATCTGAGCTCTCAAAGCTCAGGTTTTCTCACAGGGCTTAGGGTTTCTCTCCTTCTCCCTGCAAAGAGCCAAGAGAGGGTCTTGGGGTTGCAAAAAGGGTTTGTTTATAGGAGAGAGACCTCTCAACTCACGCAGGGGTTGATGAGAAGGCTTGAGAGCCGTTGGGGACATCTCCCCAATGGTTGAGATAGCTTGCCCCCGGAATTTCGGGGTCTGCTGTGCACTGAGTTTCAGAGAGCTAGACGTCCACATCCATGGCCGCCTACTGAAGTGTTAGCATCCAACGATATGGACGTTGACTCACATGGACGTCCACCGATGTTGATGCCAATTGGCCCTTCGGCTAGAGCTTAAAAACATGTAGATCCATGCTTACTCCATACATATATGTACATGAAACCTATGTACTATAATGTATACACTACTACACCATGCAAACATCTAATATTTACAACTAATATACACATGCATACATAAGTACGACTAGATAATATTGTACATAGATATCTACATATGCATATACAAGTTACACACAAATATGAATTCACATAAAATAGAATAAAATGACAAACAAATTCGAGGGCCTTACAATAACTCTCCGTAATTTGTAAAGTGCTATCATGTGAATTTGGAGAACCAAATTCCTTCTAAGAGTGGGAAGATATAGCAACCCAATTTATTAACTAAATTAAATTAATTAAATCTCAAAGAAAAAATGGATAGAGTAACCCAATAAGTAAAAGATGATAATGGGCTTAATTAACGGTCTATAAGAGAATTAATGGGCCAAAATAGAACATAAAATAAGAACAAAATAGGAAAATCTTATTAAATCCGCAATGCTCATTCTCCCTTTAGATAAATTGGGCTAAATTAATTTAAATACACAAGATAATTATGTAAATTCATGCTCAAGCCCTAACCCAATTTGGAGAGCAAGTTTCTATCATAATCCATCTCTAATTAGAGATCGAAAGGCTTAAGAAATATAGATAAACATGGACATTTGCATTAAGATTAAGTTTGAGTAACAATAGGATTCCTAAATCCCAATCCCTATAAATAAACCCAAATTCCCATTTTTCCCAATCCTATTACTGCTTGGAGGAGTTCCTGGATGTAAAAGGACGGCTGGAGGAGGAGCAATTCGCAAGGAGAAACCCTAAGAATCAAGTTCATCCTGTTCTTGCCTTAATCTTCCAAATTTGCTCAAAGGTAAGTATTCTCTTGGACAAAATTTAATTAACTCTCTCTGTAGGCTAATCTCCATTCCAAAAATATGATCCTCATGTTTTCCCCAATTTTTAACATGCACATGATGAATATTTTGCATTTAAAGTTCATGTTTACTTGTGTACTCGGCCCCTTGTTCTTTCTCTCAATCCATGTTCAATCCATGTCTATTTATCAATTCTATGTTCATTTATAAGAAATTTTCATGCCTTATACATTGAGATCCATACATTTTGTGGTGGTATTTCTATTCAGTAATGGGTCGGACAGGCCTCCACTTGAGAATTGGGAGCGGACAGTTGCCCCGTGCGGACGAGGGGCCTGCAAGATCAGAAGACTTCAGAGGAACATAGTTGGAGAACTGGGAGAACCCTCCGATGCCAAAGTCAGGGATGACTGCTAATGGGCTTAAGAGAGAAGGTTCTTTTGTGTGTGGTTTCACGCATGGGCAATTGTGAGAGATGATTGCTCGTATCTTTACATGAAGGTTACCTGTTCCTTACATAGGAAAGGGGACCTGAAGGGTCTGGATGTGTCATTCAAGAATGATGCTTGAAAGGGCGCGACTGTTGAGTTCCCCTGATGAGGGATGTTTGTTCGAGACGTCCCTTGGGAACCAGCACCTGGGCAACTCTGGTTCACGGGGAGGCGTGTAGTGCCATCCTATTGAATGCTGCTGGGAGGCCAAGGGCCACTCCTTATGATTGCTCTAGCAGGCACCGAACAGGAGACCGTGGTCGTGCTCAGTGAGTTTGTCCAGTGTTCAGTGTAGCCGTTGGCTTTCTGTTGAACTGCAAGAGAACTGAACAGAAGCCCGGAGGCTTGTTCAGTGAGGCTCTGGGCCTTCTATTGAGCAGCTGGTGCTCAGTGACCTTATCCTATTCGGATATGTTCGGAAGCCAGGTTCCGTGAGGCCCTTGGATGCATGGCGATTAAGATGTGCACAAGACTTCATATATCTTTGAGGACATGTGGCTGAGGGGCCATCACACTGTCTCCTTACTGGGTCATGATGGGCCTATGGGCCTAGGAGGCTAGAAATAGCCTCCACACTTGCTCCCCACCCTCTCAAGCCTGCTCGGATGTGACCGTGAGCACTTGAGAGGGGAGATGACTGTTCGGCATCGCCCTCTTCACATTAAATGTGATGTTGGTCACGACAGTACGTACGGTACTGGGTGACGCTGTTGGGGATTCCTAGCCTTGGGGTTCTCATTTCATGATGGTGGAACAGGCACGATGTGACTAGGGCACTCAAACGAGCCATTTAAGCGGGCAATCTACTGTATTTGGGCCTTTGAATTATGTGCCTCTTCTTCCTTATAAGGAGGGGAAGAGCTAGGAATGCCTCACACTTCCCTGCTTCGAACCATGCCTTTCCACTTTCATTGCTAGTCTCCTCACTCTTTTCATCTTCTCCTCTGTTCGCCTTCTTTGTCTCCGATCTCTCCACCGATGGCATAGAGGGAAGGAAAAGTTGCTGCTGTTGCAGAGGTAAGTGGACAATCGCCGGTGAAGACCAAGGTCCCAAAATACCAGAGCTTCAAAGGCCTCTGCGAGCGGTTCCGTATCGGAGAGGAGTACAATATCATCTTGATGCACGAGGATCAGACATATCTGACAGACAAGCCTGATTGTTTTGTTCTCTCCCTGGACCTCCTGGAGGTAGGGTTCTAGCTACCAGTGCCAGTGATCGCTAGGGACCTGCTAAATGCCTGGAAGGTTGCCCCCATCCAACTGACGTTGAACTCATGGAGGATGATCTTCGTCTTCTACATCATGCTCCATAAGTGAGGATTTCAAGCTTTGGCAGACCTCTTCCGAAACCACTATAGCCTTGCATCATCATTGCAATATGAGTATGGTATCATGTATACCAAGCACCGGCAGAACAGGATGTAGATTAACTTCTTCCCCTACTTGTCGAACAATAAGGGGTGGACTGGACGCCTCTTCTTTGTTGGTCGGAAGAAGGGGACTGAGCCCTCAGAGTGGGCGTTCCCCATTCGGGTGAATGTAATGCTCAAGAAGGTGGATGCCACGCCCTTATTGATCCAGGATGTGGCCAAGGCCTCCATGAAGTTGTTGAAGGTGCTCATGGACAAGGCCGTGCTGCTTCTGACTGAGTACAAGCTTGTCAAGCACAAGCTGAGCCATGCCTAGGGTGAGTCTTTCTTTTGTCCTCATCTTTCATTTGATTTACTAAACCTCTCTTGATTATCGTTTGATCTCCACAGATGCCGCAAAGGTGGCCGCTGGTCAGAACCATAAAGACCAGGCTAGGTACGCCGAACAAATCCCCGTCAAGTTATACTTGATGTATATTGGTGACGACGCTCTGACAATGGCGACAAGGGAGGTTCGGCCTATCACAGAGGGATAGTCCTTTGGGTCGAAGCCCTTGAAGATCAGTCTCCAGAAGGAGACCGCGACCCCAAGGAGGGAGGCCGATGAAGAGGTCAAGGAAGAAGAGGGCACCGCCCCCAACTCTAGCTTCGGAAGAGGAAGAAGTTGGTGAAGGGGGCCGAGAAGAAGAAGAAGCCGAAGTTGACGTTGACTGCAGTGGAGCCCCCGACCATAGAAGCGGTGCTCCTCGAAATGGGTCTCCTCGGAGGAGACGTGGTTGTCGTCGATGACCAATCTGACAGGGGCTCCATGAAGGAGCTTGGTGGGGCTTTGGAGCCCTTGATGCCTGCTGACCGAAGTAGAGCGACGGCGGCCGCACAGGAGATGACAACGACCACAGAGGGGCAGTCGGTCATGGTGCTCACCCTAGGGGCGCCGACAGTGTCTGCGAAGGGATCACTGGTCCCTGTGCAGACTGCAGATGCGGTGGCGTCTGAAGCGGAGCAGATGACCAAGGTCTCCGTCGAGTGGTCGGCGGACCGAAATGAGGTGATGATCCCACAAGGGGCACCTGTGGTGGATGCCGAGGACCCGGAGGCCACGGCGGTGAGGGCGGTCTCTGATGACATGGCTGAAGAGCCTATGGCTCCTGTTGGGAAAGCGGCCGAGGCGGGGGAGGAGCCAGACAAAGACTGCGTGCCCTTAATGAGGGTATTCGCGGAGAAGGCCTCTGCCATGTCTTTGGAGGCTCGCTTAGAGGCTGCTTTGGAGTGCCTCCGGGCAGGTCCTTCGACCAGGGCCTTGCCCCCCTGCCCCACCACCGAGCAGCTAGAGGTGCTCATGCGGTGTCAAGGGGAAGCCGCAGAAGCAGAAGTTGCTACTGCAGAGGGAGGCGCGGTGTCTTCCTCGGAAGGGGAGAGACCCGACGAGTCAACGATCTCGCCCACGGCATCGTGCGGTCGGTGGAGGTGATGCGGAAGCTGGCCATGCGGGCACAGTTTTAGCAAATCCTTTGGAATGCTAAGGTTATGGCTTCGACAGAACGTGAGAAGCAGAGCCGTCACCGCGAAGCCGAGTAGCAAAAGGAGATTGACAACCTCTGTGCTGTGCTAAAGGCTTCTGAGTTGAAGCTCGCTGCTGCCGAGGCTGAGAAAGCTGGTGTCACCATAGTGCTTCACGAAGCCGAAGCTCGGGGTGTTGCTATGTACAAGGCTGGGCCAGAGTTCCAAGAGGACTTAGAGCAGTATGGCGCGGCTTGCTACGAGGTCGGCCTCGAGGTTGGTGACCACCGAGGTCATCACCACTCCATGGTGGAGTATGCCCAAGAGGCTTTCGACGCAGCTCTTCGGGAGTGCCGCTGATGAACATGGGACCCTTGCCTAAATGGGGTCTGCTTTCCGAGCTTCCGAGTAGGGCAGAGGCAATCTGACACCGAGGGCGCCGGTCCTTCCGAGCAAGGGCCTTAGACCCTGCACTCATGTATCTTCCCTTTTTTTTGTATTTTTATTGTTGTTGGGGCGTAACTTGCCCTTGTGCAAACTTTTACAAATGTATGAACAAAGAGTTCCCCTTTTCGATTTTCTTTCTTTTTGCACTAGTTTTTATCAAATCGAAATTCGTCATAGTAACTAGGGTTTTTGGGTACCGCACAAGCCTTCTGAGCTGAAGAGCTTGGAATAAGCTAGGGGTTTTCTGAACACCCTTCTCCCCCAACCAGTAGGAAAGAAAGAAATGGAGAAAAGACATCCTTATTTGATAAAGGGAAATACAGGAGGCACTTACGAATAAGAGGCCTTTAAGTTTGAAATGTGCCAGATTCTGGGTATGGTCTCGTCACTGAGGGTAGACAGCTTGTAGGACCTTTTTCTGAGAACCTAGATGACCTTATAAGGTCCTTCCCACCTTGGGGCGAGCTTTCCGGTTGCTCTTTGGGGATCCGAAACCGAGCAATGCCGTAGTACTAAACCACCTTCGAATAAGCACCGTTCACAAACTCGGGAGTCGGGAGTTGTAATATTGCGCGAGTTGCTGTTGATAGGAGACCAACCGGATGCTGGTGTCACTATGAGGTTCACCGAGCATGTCTAGGTTTTCTCTTAGTGCGCAATTGTTGGCTGCTTCATCGAAGCGGTTTGTTCGGAGCATTGGGAAAACAGCTTCCAAAGGCACAATAGCCTCTCTACCATAGGCCAAATGGAAGGGAGTCTCTGCAGTAGCTACTCAGGCAGTTGTTTGGTGACACCAGAGAACATTGGGCAATTCTTCTATCCACGAACCTCCTGCAGCTTCTGTCACGTCCCAACATTTAACATATCTATAAATGCCGGAACATGAACGAATAAGAAATCAAGATTAAAATTTGAACTATTTGAGCAGAAAATTGCTCGGGGCTTCACTAAATAAGAATTTATTAACTGTCATTCTATAGGTATTACATGATTCTCAATTTAGAACTCAAAGGTAAACGTCGCAAAGGTTGATCTCTCAGCTCATAAATCCCGATGTCCTGCCTTCTAGAACTGTAGATTACCTGAGAAAAAGTAGGTATGAGCACTCTTGTCCAGTAGGATTTATCCTCCAAAATCAAGCAATATAAAAGTTTACATAAGTCTAGGATAATTGAGGTACAAGAAAGCAATAGGTATTGATTACAAGTAATGGAAAATGATACAAATTAAATCATAAATGAAGTGAACCATGATTATCAAATAGTAACAAATAGGAAGCAATATGCCAATGAACTGACATAAGGTGACCATCAATGAAATAGCAAAGCACGAGTGTATATAATCAACAATTTAGAAGGAAAAAAAGAAATTGTATGTGTAGAGATGCCCTGTCCACTCCTTCAAGCAAGCAATAAACAATCATGTTTCAAGATAGTTCATGGAAATGTCAACCAATCTAGCTTGTAGTGGTGTCATGCCAAACACCCTAGAGATCTATACCACTCTACGCAGATTAAACAAATTCGGGTGCTCCTCCTGGGACTAGATCTGCCCCATTTGCACTGGCATTAAATCAAGAGAGAGTCCGAAGACCCAAAAGTACGTCATCCCATTTCCAATTCTGATATACATACATGGTGTTGCCCAGCTAGCAAGCCCAGGGGGGGGGGGTGAATGGGATTCTTAAAAATTATTTAAGACTCAAAACCTGTTCACAAAACAGTCATACAAAACACACTTTGCAGATAGTTAGTGTTAGTGAATTGAAAGATCAAACACACAAAAGTAATCTCACGACATAAAGAATTATCCTGGTTCTGATCTCCTCTCCTTAGGAGTCCTACATCCAGTCCCTGAGTAAAATCTCAAGATTTCACTAACAAGGGTACAGTCCCCCTTTAGGACACTACAACACCCAGCACCCCAGCTGGTCTTCCTTCAACCGAAGGGAACAACACCCTGGATACCCCACCAGGTCTTCCTTCACAACAGAAGGGAACAACACAAGGGAATGTAAACAAGGAGATGATGCCCCTAGATCAAGCTTATAGAACACTGCTTGATCTGAAGCAAGGCCTGAGAAGATGAGATCTACAATCAAGGACTCTTCTCAGATAAAAAGGCTCTCACACAGATGTGAACTTAGCACTGAGAGCAAGAGCTAAAACTAATGAAAGTGTATGCTTGGCTCTAAGAATGGCTTACAGGAGGTTGAAGGCGTTGTAGCTTGTTATTCTCTAACACCACCCATCTTGTCGAACTTCATTCTTCTATATATATATCAACGTTTGAAATTCGAACGTTGGAGTGTCCATTGTCTCTATGCATAAGTGTACGTTAGACTGCATGGTACTGTAGAAGCTTCCAGTCAGCAGTCTTTTATCCATTTGTGCACGCAAAGAGATCTGTAGTATCCTTTGGCTTCTATTTTGTCCAACGTTGTATGACGAATGTTGTCAGAAACTTGCATACATTAAATGCTAAACAATAGACAGCTACGCTGTCTCTTGTTGTCAGTCAATGTTAGATTGATTTTATGCAGAAGTAGAAATTTCATTCTATTCTTCCAAAAATATGTTTGCAGAATAAGCATGAGAATAGAAGATATCATCTGCATGAATACAGAGATACGTTCAGAGTAATAAATGCACAGACGTTAGAAAGATGTGCGAGAAAGCTTTGAACTTTCAACGTAGTCAAAAGTGAGTCAAAATATCAAGTCGTTATATTTGGCTTAAGTAAATCGTTATGATTCTATATTCAAGTCGTTATAATCAAATCGTTATAGAATCACAAACAAATCGATGTACAGGTCGTTATGACGTTATAAGCAAATCGATGAACAAATCGTTATGACGTTATGAGCAAATCGATGTATAAATCGTTATGACGTTATGAGCAAGTCGATGTACAAATCGTTATGACGTTATAAGCAAGTCGATGTACAAATCGTTATGACGTTATAAGCAAGTCGATGTACAAATCATTATGACGTTATAAGCAAGTCGATGTACAAATCGTTATGACGACTAAAGGAATCGTTACAAGAGCGAATCGTTATGATGACTAAAGGAATCGTTACGAGGGCAAATCGTTGCAATCACTTATCGAATCTGAGATCTTTATGAATATAAGGAAATCGTTATATCTTCATAGAAATCGTTATGAGCTTAGACAGATATAATGCTTCAAACTTACATTGTTGTAGAGTGATGAATACTTACATTATGGTTGATTTGCTTATTTATCCTTGGTTTATTTCATGTGCTTAAAACCTCATAATAATTTGTTAGAGTAAACATTTATCATTGTTTTGTTAATCACCAAAATAGATATGTAATTAATTTAAATTACATGGGGATAAACTGATCATCAATCTCCCCCTTTTTGGTGATGACAAAATTAACAATTAGCAAAGATGATTTGAAATAAGTCTAAGCATTCTTGCGACAAGAATATAAGGGAAATATTTTAAAAATGCTATATTTCTCCCCCTTTTTGTCATGTAAGCAAAAAGATACAAGAGCTTGAGACAAAGAAGAAGAGAAGAGATAAATGAGAGAGCACAAAAAAAAACTATATTGGATTAAACTTGAGGGGGTACAGGGAGATAGAAATTTGGAGAAAGAAGAGAGGCATGTCGGGAAATAAGGTCCCAAGCCTTGATCTCCTGTTCTTCAAAAAGTTGTTGGAAGATGCCAGACTCTATAGAGAAGGATGCACCCATCTCAGGATGTATGCGCTCAATGTAAAGCTGCCGCTGATCTTCTAAGAAATGGGCATACTGATTTTTATTAAGGGTGAACCGAAAATGGCTTGACTTCCCAAAGCTGGCACGCTGAAGAAAGTGAGCAATGGTAACAGGATAGAAGAACTGATGATCCTTCAGATCCTTCATTAAGGAAATAAAAGTGGAGTACCGCGCAGCCCATTGCACAAACAGTTCCTGAACTAGATTGATGGAATTCAAATCCAGAAAAGCTTCAGCAGAGAGAGGTGGCTTGCCTGCTCGGACCAATGAACTGTTCAAGGATTCCAACTGGAGAGCAGATTGATTGTAGTACCTCTCCCAATCAGTGGGAGAGAGCCTTTCACATTCAGACATCAAGGGAGCAAGCACTGCAGAAGATATGTGGCCCAGATGATATTCGCGAAAGATAAACCTTTGAAAGGAGGGAAGGCGACCCTGCTTAGCTGAGATTCTCCCCATGACTCTGGCAAATATTTCAAAGGCATGAGAGCCAACGGAGGAATCCAAGACCAAGGAGTGTAACTTCAGAAGAAATACTACTTCAGGGATCTGCAGAGTGGTGAAGTCCACTAGGTAGGGGCAATTAATTGGACTTTCAGTTCGAAGAATAGCAAGAGCCCCATGGAATTGGCCAAACTGAACTTCAGGTAGCTTATGTAAATACTGGAAATTGTTGTAAAGCTGGAAGCACCTGGTGATTCTAATTTCTTTGAGAATGAAAGGGCCTCAAAGTGCTTGATGATGAATTGTAAACCATTCAGAGAGGGTGAGAGGATGATCCTAGCGAGAGGTGCTGTCTGATCTGGCAAGAAGATACTTGCTGTAGAGAGTCTTATGCCCTTTGGTCCATTGATCTTCAGTCTTGCATTCTGCCAATTGGAAGATTTTGTGTTGGTCGGCTTTGGAGAGGTGGCAGTAGGGAAGTATAATGTTAAGGTGATCAGTAAGATTAAGAAAAAGAATGCCAAACAGGCTGGCGAGAACACAATTTTGGAGATATTCACAGTAAATTGGTCTCCTTCGATTTTCAACAGTGAGGGAGTAGCAAAGAGGAGGAAACAAGGGTTCAGAGGAAAGAGCAAGAGTCTTTGAAATTTTCCTCTTTTTAGAAACATGACTAGAAGAATCAGTCCTGTGAACATGTGAAGCAACTGCCAGGATTGAGATGAGGGTGGTTCGTTCCAACTCATTCTCAAATTTATTTTGAAAAACACTGGCAAGTCGTGGATCAGTTGGAGTAATTGTAACAGATGTAGGTGGAATAGGAGGATAAAGGAATGATTTGGGAGAAAGATTAGTGGACGGCCCGACTGATAAGGGATTAGATGAAGAAGAGGCTCCAGCTGATGAAGACACTGGAGGATCAATAACAATAGGAGGAACGAGAGAAATGGATGTAGAAATGGTAGAGGGCATGATAGGAGATGAATAAGGTTCAGAAGGAAAAGGTGCTGGAGAAGAGATGGTTCTTGGTGCAGGTTGTTTGAAGGTAGGTGGAGCTGGAGGGGCTGTGGAAGAAGAAGGTGGTGAGGGAGGATCTGGCGTTGCAAGAGATGAAGACTCATGGGCTTCGGGAGCGGCAGCAAACTCAACTATTCTTGGATCCACACCTTCAGAGATCAATGACCCTGGTGGCCTAACCATATCTTCAGATGGCTCTAATGGCCCCAGCTTCTCAACACCACAAGATTCCGCTGCAGGTATTATATTCTCATTATTTTGTGGCCCGGATGGTTCTGATGATGCTTCTGCATTTTCTTCTGCTGACCTTGGCCCTGATGGCCCTGCATTACTAACAGGTTCAGCATGAGAGAGATCTTGAGGGGCAGAGGTGGATTGTTCCCTTGAAGAGATGAGCTTCTTGACACTGTCAAACTCACCTTTCATCCATCTGCATAATTGCTTGAACATTCTGAAATAATCTCTCAAGTTATGAACTTCAGTGGACAAAGTTCCAAGTTCATTTGATACAGACGTTTGGCTGATAGAGATGGACTGAATATCTGATTTCATAGATGAGATGGCATTGCCTTGCTCAACCAACCTTTTGATGACAGGCTTCAAACTGACTTTCTGCTGCTTCTTCTTTGACCTTCGATGAGCTACTCACTTCCCCTTTGAACTTGTCTTGCAATGGGCTCCACAAAATCAACATGTTCCTTAGAGAATTGATTATTGATAGAAATATTTTCATTGTGCTCCCCCTGAGGTGCTCTATCTTTCTCGGATGATTACTCCCCCCGAGCAAGAGCATCTTCCATTTGATCTCCTTCAATAATGATTTCTTGCTCCCCCTAAATGGGAGCTTCCTCTTCGATTATTTTCTCAGTGTGGCCTGGAGCCACAGTTTCTGCTGCTGAATCACCACCAATTTCTGACTCCTCCTGAGTACTTTGGATTGAGTCTAGCACATCCCTGAGTATAGAGGCTACTCGGGAAGAGGGAGGAGTATCCTCCAAATTATGGCCAACAGGCTCGATATCCTCAGGAGGGATATCCTCAATTCTGCTACTGGATAAAGCTGCTGCTACTGCTGGTTCTGCTTCCACAGAAGGTGCTGCTGCTACTGGTTCTGCTTCCACAAAAGGTGCTGCTGTTACTTCTGGTTATGCTGTTGCTTGAATTTCTTCTACATCTGGAATTGTAGGAACTGCGCCAGTTGCTTCCTAACCTTCTTGGGCTTTGCCAATGATGGCTTCACCCTCAGCCACAGAAGTCTTAGTCCAAACCCCATTGACAACTGAGAAACCACTTTTTCTCAAATTTCTGGACCAGATAGCTTGGCCCATCTTCTTAGACACATCTCCCACCACACTGATGCCATAGTGTTGAAATATCTTGTTGAGCAGATGAGCATAAGGTAGAGAAACGTTCAACTTACTCTTTGTATCCCATACTTGCGCACTTTCAAACTTCATCCTTTCAATCATGATCTCTGCAGTGTTAATTTCTTGGTTCTAGACAGCCCAGAACATCAGGTCGGAATCTGCCTTTGTGCAAGTGGAGAAGGTGGCACTCCTTGGGACTACTATTTGACACACAATGAAATGCAATAAGCAGTTGAATGCATTCAACTGGTTGATGTCTAGCTTTCCATCCTTCAATCTATATTTGGGACCAACAATCCCTAGACCTTTCGCCTGGATATCCATAGTATGAACTCCACTGTGTTCGGAGGTAGTCACATCGAAGAGAGATGCTAGTAGAGCTTGTGTGACCCTAATCTGAGTTCCTTTGACCATGGAAGTCAGGGTTCCGTCTTCCTCTGTCTTCAGACAAACATAGAAGGCTTTCACAAGATCTGGATAACTTACTTCTGATAGGGTGGCTATCTTTGTCCACTTCAATCTGCCCATAGCTGCGACGATACTGTCCATTCCATTCTTCTGCAGGTCTGCCACATCTACTGCTTTGTGGCCGCATAGCTTAGTCTTTACTGAAGCAAATCTTTCCTGCTGCTCGGCGGTAAGAAATGCAGCTCCATAGCCCCCGACGCTGCCGGAGACACTAGAAGTGTCACGCCTCGACGCGGAATATCGGAGCGCGAAGGCAGTTGCAAGAAAAAGGTATAGAGCAAATACTAGACATCAAACCATTGCATATTGAATAATACTAAAGCAAATCTTTCTCATTAATAACTTTTCAAATGTCTAGTTACAACCACTAATATCAAGCCATTCTATAGGGCCCGATTACATTGCAAAAAGGAATAACTAACTACAACTCTAAGATAACATAATGACTCGAGGGTACTCCTAGCTTCACTCTTGGTCATTCCCTTCCTCGTGAGTGTATGTGTCATCCTCGGTCTCACCTGAGAACACAACATCAAATAATGTAGGGTGAGCGATAACGCCTAGTAGGACTTAAATCTCAGGCTCAAGCAGGCTTTAAATAATTAACACATTTAATGGCAGAGTATCTAAAGATAGAAGGTACAAGAGAGTCAAAATATAGCAAGAGATAGCACAACAGGTAATAGGATAGCACAATAGCACGAGATCGTGTATAGTTTCCAAAAATAGCACAAGTATCGAGTATAGCACGAATAGCAGGATGGCCATAGCACAACTAGCACAAGTATGGTAATAGCACGACGAGTATAGCACTTGTTTGTCATTCTAGACATCGAGAGAGTATAGCACGTTTTGTGTTTTGATTGTCATATAGATAGTCGAGATAGATAGCACTTGAGTGTAATGCCAAACACTCTGATCATTTAACTCCCATGGGCACTAGCACTTTCGGGCACACATCCCAGGACCAGATCGGGCCCTTTATATATTGCCAGGCATTGGTTATATTGTTTATCTTTAGACAATCAGTCAATGGCCAATATAGAGTACCAAGAAGTAGATGAGAGCACTAGATGAATAGACGAGATAGTAGAGTGAACGTGAATAGATGAGTGAATAGAGTATAGATGAGAGCTAATGGACATTACACGTAATGCGACGGGTAAACAGGCGATAGTAACAGTTGCACAACATGCGCACGTCGTATTGGCAGTCAGGTGGAACTCACGACCCTACCACTGGCCATGTTAAGCACAGGTCTAGAGGTCCGACGTGATTCAAGGTAAGAGCAAACTTCTAATAGTCGTTTGGATCATATAGATCCCTAAAGATGTAATGGGTGTTAGGGTACAACCGGCTCGTCGACCATGTGGGAATCCATGATCAGAGGAGACTTACGGAGGCCTTGTGCAAGGGTTCACTAGTCCGGCGAAAGGAATATCCGACGGAGAGTTCACCACAAGCCAAGTAAAGTGTGTATAAAACATGTGCTCGACATTCTAGAGGAATTCTAGAACAGTGGAGCATCGATATCGGTACATACATGGTGTTGCCCAGCTAGCAAGCCCAGAGGGGGGGTGAATGGGATTCTTAAAATTTATTTAAGACTCAAAACCTATTCACAAAACAGTCATACAAAACACACTTTGCAGATAGTTAGTGTTAGTGAATTGAAAGATCAAACACACAAAAGCAATCTCACGACATAAAGAATTATCCTGGTTCGGATCTCCTCTCCTTAGGGGTCCTACGTCCAATCCCTGAGCAAAATCTCAGGATTTCACTAACAAGGGTACAGTCCCCCTTTTGGACACTACAACACCCAGCACCCCAGCTGGTCTTCCTTCAACCGAAGGGAACAACACCCTGGATACCCCACCAGGTCTTCCTTCACAACAGAAGGGAACAACACAAGGGAATGTAAACAAGGAGATGATGCCCCTAGATCAAGCTTATAGAACACTGCTTGATCTGAAGCAAGGCCTGAGAAGATGAGAACTACAATCAAGGTCTCTTCTCAGACAAAAAGGCTCTCACATAGATGTGAACTTAGCACTGAGAGCAAGAGCTAAAACTTATGAGAGTGTATGCTTGGCTTTAAGAATGGCTTGCAGGAGGTTGAAGGCGTTGTAGCTTGTTATTCTCTAACACTACCCTTCTTGTCGAACTTCATTCTTCTATATATATATCAACGTTTGAAATTCGAACGTTGGAGTGTCCGTTGTCTCTATGCATAAGTGTACGTTAGACTGCATGGTATTGTAGAAGCTTCTAGTCAGCAGTCTTTTATCCATTTGTGCACGCAAAGAGATCTGTAGTATCCTTTGGCTTCTATTTTGTCCAACGTTGTATGACGAATGTTGTCAGAAACCTGCATACATTAAATGCTAAACAATAGACAGCTACGCTGTCTCTTGTTGTCAGTCAACGTTAGATTGATTTTTTGCAGAAGTAGAAATTTCATTCTGTCCTTCCAAAAAGATGTTTGCAGAATAAGCACGAGAATAGAAGATATCGTCTGCATGAATACAGAGATACGTTCAGAGTAATAAATGCACAGACATTAGAAAGATGTGCGAGAAAGCTTTGAACTTTCAACGCAGTCAAAAGTGAGTCAAAATATCAAGTCGTTATATTTGGCTTAAGTAAATCATTATGATTCTATAATCAAGTCGTTATAATCAAATCGTTATAGAATCACAAACAAATCGATGTACAAGTCGTTATGACATTATAAGCAAATCGATGAAGAAATCGTTATGACGTTATGAGCAAATCGATGTATAAATCGTTATGACGTTATGAGCAATTCGATGTACAAATCGTTATGACGTTATAAGCAAGTCGATGTACAAATCGTTATGACGTTATAAGCAAGTCGATGTACAAATTGTTATGACGTTATAAGCAAGTCGATGTACAAATCGTTATGACGACTAAAGGAATCGTTACAAGAGCGAATCGTTACGATGACTAAAGGAATCGTTACGAGAGCGAATCGTTACGATGACTAAAGGAATCATTACGAGAGCGAATCGTTGCAATGACTCAAGGAATCGTTACGAGAGCGAATCGTTACGATGACTAAAGAAATCGTTACGAGAGCGAATCATTACGATGACTAAAGGAATCGTTACGAGAGCGAATTGTTGCGATGACTAAAGGAATCATTACGAGAGCAAATCGTTGCGATCACTTATCGAATCGTTGTGAGGGCAAATCGTTGCGATCACTTATCGAATCGTTGTGAGGGCAAATCGTTGCGATCACTTATCGAATCTGAGATCTTTATGAATGTAAGAAATCGTTATATCTTCATAGAAATCGTTATGAGCTTAGACAGATATAATGCTTCAAACTTACATTGTTGTAGAGTGATGAATACTTACATCATGGTTGATTTGCTTGTTTATCCTTGGTTTATTTTCTGTGCTTAAAACCTCATAATAATTTGTTAGAGTAAACATTTATCATTGTTTTGTTAATCACCAAAATAGATATGTAATTAATTTAAATTACATGGGGATAAACTGATCATCACATGGTACTTGGGCACACATCAGGAGTAAAACAATATCACAGGAAGCAGGGTTCTAGGAGTTAATGCTTAAAGATATCCAAAAGGTATAAGAATCAAGATAATCTAGGATGTCCAAGAATAATCCAAAGGTGGACATAGATGATGATTACATGATTTCTCTCAGTGGTATAATAGTTTAGAATCCAAGAAAATAAGAAAGGTAACTTGTTTGGACAATATAAGAGTGTGACACTTGGATTGAGGATGAAATGGTTCTATATGTCAACATGAACTGGTGGTTTCACCGGACCTTGGATTTTTTTAGCATTCTACTAGGTTTATTTGAATTATGAGACTTTTAGGTAGGCCAATTTATGAGAGATTAGAAAGACGCTATTTTGATGGAATCGCCAAAATCACGTTTTTCTTCTTCGGTGGAAGAGTTGACTTTTTATTGGTAAGAGATACGATTTTTCTGATATTTTTATTGGATTCAAATAGGGGGTACTTCCTTATTTACATTTCTTATTTACATGTAATATCTATGGAATGTAAATAAGGTATGAGTTTCAGTCTTACAGGATTCCTGCTGACACCTTTGACTGGAAAAGGAATGGTTCAGGTTAACATCACATACTGGTGTATGTCGACAGCCATAAGGTGGCTGTCGACAGCTACTGGTCATCCAGAACTGGATTCTGATCTGGCCCCTAGCTGTCCATAGGCCATAGATGGTTGTCATCTGTCGACAGATGAGCTCTATCTGTCGACATCTACTGGTGGTTCTGAATTTCTGGGTTCTGGGAGCATGATATCGATCGACAGTTGGGTTCTGTCTGTCGAAATATGCAGGCTATTCTTCCAGGAATGGTTTAACATCACTTCAAGAGACTCTTCTAAGTGTTCCTATGATTCTATGCATGATTAACAACACCTCATGGGTCTTACTTACATTTCTAAACACCACTTACATGAAGGAAAGAAGTAGAACAATAGGGGTACAATCTTTACAACATGGATAACATGAAAACTTATGAAAGGAAGATCATGGTATGAACAACTCTTCTAAGAGCTTCTTCCTTGCATCTAGTGAAAAGTTTATGTGAAGAGTACATGAACTTCAACCATAAACATGGACATAACTAAAAGAAACATGATAATCAGAAAAGAAAACTATTCCTAGTGGCTTCTACTGATCACAAGTCGAGATAGGAACATGGTAAAACATGAACACAAGGTTCTTAATGAAAGAAAGAAACAAGAAGGAAAGAAATTTTACAGAACATGGAACAAAAGAAATATGGGTTGTACAAATGGAGAGCATAAGTATGAAAACAAGGAATGGAAGAAGAGTCATAGGGAGGAACCTGCTTAGCCAAAGAGGAATGCAAATCCTCCTCTTCTCCTCAACGAAGGAACTAGCAGTAGTAGTAGCAACTATAACAAGAGCAGCAAGAGCAGGAGTCGCAGCAACAACAGCTACAGCAGCAGCAACAACAGGAATGACAGCAACAACAACTATATTAGGAGCAGCAGCAGTAGCTACAGCAGAAGCAGCAGCTACAATAGGAGCAGCAGCTACAACAGGAGCAGCAGCAGCTTCAACAGGAGTAACGGCAGCAGCAGGGTGGAAGGTTGAACAAGTGGGTAAACTTTCACGAGTATGTGCAAGGAAGGGTATAAATAGGGGTGCAGTTTCGGTGCATGTATGGCATGTAGCCATACACTTGCCACCGTACAAGCTTCCCTTTCTCACAGCCTAGCCACGTTCACAGTGAAGCATTCACTGCCAACACATAGTATAGGAATGTGTAACCTAGTTACACAAGAAGTAGGAAATCCTTACGTGGCCAAGGCTACAGAAGCAAAATTATTCCAAAAATAGTTTACATAAATATAGCATAATTCATCTGGCCCCTTTGTCCTAATGTTTTTATATTCAAACGATGTCCAATCAAGTTGAAATTTCAAACATAAGCTAATTGAAAGGTTTTACAAATTATGGTGATTTTATTTTAATTTTTAAAATTAATTTTTCACCCAGCAAAAATTACCCCGAAAATCATTGTGTCGACTTAATCTTGATATCCGGGCGTCAATAATTTAGGATATTTACGTTTCTAGAATCAACACAATTTTTTGAGAGTTATGGTATTTTCAGATTTCAATTCTGTTACCAAATTCTGGTGGCACCCTGTCGGAGTGCGCATATCTGAAGACAATACCGGGGTTACTTTAATAATGTAGAAATATCTCTAAAATAAAGATAACCAGGTTTCTAGTAAGTACTTATATCTTTTATGAAAATTAGAATCTTCTCTAATTTTTAATATCATATTATTAATTTGGTATTAAATTTTGGGGTGTTACAGCTTCAACCCTCGTGCGTAGCCCGTGTAACAATGTTCGGTTGGCATTTTCTACAAAACCGTTTGCCTGGGGATGTGCCACGGAGGTGAAGTGGCTGTAGATTTCGACCTCTGAGCACTTCTATTTGAAGAATGTGCTCTCGAACTGCTTCCCGTTGTCAGTGGTGAATACCTTTGGAACGCCGAATCAACATAGGATTCCACATGAACTTCCAGGTAGCTTGGTCCGTGATGGTGGCCATGGGCTTAGCTTTAATCCACATGGTGAAGTAGTTGATGGCGACCAAGAGGAACCTCTTTCTCCCTTGGGCTTATGGGATGGGACCCATAATGTCGATTCCCCACTGAGCAAAGGGTCACAGTTTGAGAGGGAATGCAGTTGTTCGGCAAGCTGATGGATAAATTGTCTAAACTTCTGGCATTTTGGGCATTTCTTCACATAGGATAGGCAGTCCTTTTGAAAAGTTAACCACCAAACCCACTTCTGGCACTTCCGCCCAAGTGGCTTCCGCACAGACCCTCACGCACTTCCTCAATCACCGGAGTTGCTTCGGAAGGACTGAGGCACTTCAAGAGGGGTATGGAGAGGGAGTGTCGGTAGAGCTGACCTTATCAAACCTTAGGAGCCTCGGCCTGGTCGGAAGGAAGCTTTCCTCAGAGGAGATAGGGCAGGATATGATCCTTCGAGCTCCGGGCTAGTTGGACATCTCCTATGGCTAAGACATCTATCTCTGTTCTTGGTGAAGCCAACTCTTTGATAAATACCGAGAGAGATTGAGCAACGTCGCTTGAGGACGCTAGTCGGGCAAGTGCGTCTGCCTATGCATTATGTTCTCGTGGAAAATGCACCACCTCAAAGTAGAGGAAACCGACTGCTTAGTGCTTCACCTCCTGAAGGTATTGCACCATGCGGGGCTCCCTTGCTTCGAACTGCCCATTGACCTAATTTGCGATGAGCTATGAATCGCTGAAGGCACGTAGCCGAAAAGCACTAAGGTGCCTAGCCATTCTGATTCCAGACAGTAGTGCTTTGTATTCGGCCACATTGTTGGAGGCGGCAAAGCAGAACCAGAGGGCATACTGGAATTCCAGCCCTTCTGGGGAGGTGAGGACCAGTCCCGCACCACTCCCTGTGACACAAGAGGACCCATCCACATAGAACTCCCACATCGGTTCATTCGCCAGTGGGGGTCCTTCTTAGTAGGGAGAGTACACTCTGCCACGAAATCTGCGAGCGCTTGAGCTTTGATAGCCATCCTCGGGTGGAAGTCCACTTCAAACTCTCCGAGTTCAATGGCCCACTTGATGAGTCTTCCGGAAGCCTCTGGGTGTTGTAGAATGTGCTTCAGTGGTTGATCGGTTAACACCATGATCGGATGGGCCTAGAAATAAGGCCTTGGCTTCCACACAGCCGTGATGGGCGCCAGAGCAATCTTATCTGCTCTGGGGTACCTCCTTTCTACCTCCTGCAGAACCCTACTAATGTAGTACACTGGATGTTGGACAGTTGCCTCTTCCCTAATCATGACCGCACTGATAGAGTGCTCGGTGATTGATAAGTACATGGACAACCATTCTCCTTGAACTGATTTTGAGAGGACCGACGGAGTGACTAGGTATTTCTTCAGCTCGGTAAAGGCTACTTCACAATATTGGGTCCACAATACCTGCCCCCCTTGCGGTGAGGCTCCTTTGGGGACTCGCAGTAACTTGAAGAAGGGAAAGCACCTCTCTGCTGCTCGACACATAAACCAGTTGAGCGCCGCGAGGTGCCTAGTGAGCCTCTAGACGTCGTGTACTATCTTCGGTCTGCTCATCTCCAGTACTGCTTGGATTTTTTCAGGGTTTGCCTCTATTCCTCTATTAGACACGAGGAAGCTGAGGGACATTCCTGAGCGGACCCCGAACGCGTACTTCGCTGCATTGAGCTTCATGTTGTACCTTTGCAGGGTTGCAAGAGTCTCTACCAAATCGACGATGTGGTCGGTGCTCGAGTGGGTCTTGACCAACATGTCATCAATGTAGACTTCCATGTTGCACTCGATCTGCTGTTTAAACATCATGTTGACCAGTTGTTGGTATGTCGCGCCTGCTTTCTTCAATCCGAATGACATTCTGGTGAAGCAATAGAGGCCAAGGTCGGTCACGAATATTGTGGCATCTTGGTCCGAAGGATGCATGATGATCTTGTTAAACCACTCTTATATTTTATCCTTTATTTTGGTGATAACAAAACTCATGATTAACTTAAATATCATGAATATATTTAATATCATGTTTTCCTCGTAAATACAACATACTATGGCACTATTGTTTTGTAACATCCCGAAAATTTTATTTCCTAGAAAAATATGAATAATTTGATGATTAAATATGATTATTATCATGAGATGTAATTAATCATAATTTAAAACTTGTTGGAGATAATAAACGATACTTCAAGTGTCATACTTAGATGTGTGCGCTCCGACAGGGCGACACCGAAATTCTATAACGAAAATAAAATTCGAGAACACCATAATTTCTAGAAAAATATGGTGATATCAAAAATGTAAATATCTGGATTTGTTGACGTACGGATTTCGAGATTAAGCCGACATAACTATTTTTTGGGTATTTTTCACCCAGTGAAAAATAAATTCTAAAAATTAAACTAAAATCACTATAATTTGTAAAACCTTTTCATTAGCCTATGGTAGAAATTCCAACTTGATTGGATATCATTAGGACACCTAAACAAGGGTTAAAGGGGCCAGCCGAATTATAATCTAATTATGTAACCATTTTTGGGTTATTTCTCACCTACGCATTAGGAAGCCACGTACCCCATTTCTCATGAGGTAGATGATCACCACGTTTTACCCATATGTGTCACCCTTGCAGGTTGCATGAACCAGGTGGCCTTGGATAGTAAAAGGGGTTCTTACCATGACACATTGGCGGCTAACGTGTCGTTGTGCATGGGGCGCCTGGAAGCTATAAGTTCACCCCACCAGCCGAAGTCCAAGTCTTTCCTTCTTCTACCTCTATTGCACTTGGCGTCTCCTTGCTTTGGGGTGTTGCTGCTGCCGTTACGGTGCTGCTGTCACCTCCAAGAGGAGTTGCTACTTCTTCTGCTGCCGTTGTTTTGCTTAGAAGAAGCTACTGCTGTTGTAGTGGTGCTTGCACCCTTGCATGGGTGACTGGCTGCTGGAACGGCTGCTTCCATTGCTTGACCAAAAGTGTTGAGAGCTGTAGCTGTTGGAGGCAACAACGTTGCACCTTGGTTTCATCTCTCTTCCAGCTGTTGTGGACCATCGAGGAGAAAGTGTCATTCTCCAAGCTCCAAGATCATGTAGAATTCTCTTCCTTTCTCTCTCAATCTTACCCATTTCACTTGTTGTGAAGCCTTCTGTGTAGGTGTTCCAATCCTCCAACTGTTGCTTTGACTCTGTAAACACTCTTGGAAGTGTGTGTGTTCATCCGGTTGTTCTCCTGGTATCATGTTGTGTTAAGACTTAAACTAATTATGTGTAAGATTCACTTTCTGTTTTCTTCTTCTTCCTATATCTCATCCTTGGTTCAGTGGTTTGAAGTTAACTTGTCCCCATGCATATACTAGTTTCCAAATCCGGGAAGTGGTTCCATGATAATTCTTTCTACCTTCATTGAGTTGGTTCAGTTAGAGACCATGCTAGTCTCAAGTGTGTGTGTCTTGGTAAATGATTGGTAGAGGTAGAGAAAAGATTTCTAGAAGAATTGCTCTTCCAGTAATCTTCTTCTTTGAGTTTTTGTCATCCATGTATACCATGTCGAATTTCTTTTCCTTCATTTCCTTGTGTCATTGGCTCGGTATTTTGAGGTTAAGATTATACTTGTATAATGTCATAGACATGGTAGGAATTGTAGGTGAGCTTGGTAGAACATTCCTTGGTAGTTTTGATCATTTTCTAGAAGAGTACATAGCACCTGTCGACAACCATGACTTACCTGTCGACAGGAACCATGTTCCAGAACCCAAACTGTGCTGGAAACCAATACCTGTCGACAGATAGTCCCTACCTGTCGACAGCCGATCCTGGCCTATCGACAGGTAGCAGCCAGACCCAAGTTTCTACTTCTGGGAAGCAGTATCTGTCGACAGGTCTTCCCTGGCTGTCGACAGGCCCTGCCTGATTCATGTTTCCAGTACTTACCTTGGTTCAAACCCTTGCTGATGCAACACACAGTTAGTCTAGCTATTTGCCCAACTAATCTTTGTTGTTTCTACCACTTAAACACTTGACAGAACTATGCAATTTTCTTTCATCCTTACCTTGAGTTATCTTTTTAGAGTTCCAAATACAATTGACCTTTGTAGAGTTATCAACTTTTGTGGTCAGAGAAAGTAGTCTCCAAGTTCCTATTGTGTGAGATATGTTGAGTACTCTTGTACCCCAATTGAGCCATTTCAAGAGTGAGTGTGTTATGATGACAAGTTGTGGGTCATTGGACTCATTTGAGAAATATGCCTATGCCAATAGGGCTGGTCCAGTCCTGGGAGGAGCACCCGAATTCGTCTGTGGCCGCGTGGGAACGATAGAGGACAAGTGGATGTTGGCATACATCATTATGTGCTTGATTAGTCATCATGGCATCTATGTGTGTGTGAATGTGTATTTGAATCAGAACTTGAGTGTCATCTTGAAATCTAGATCATGTTTCCGTAAGTTATTGCTCTTGTTCCTCATGTGTTATATAATTGGCACGATCGTTCATTCATTTTTGATATTCAGTGCTGACAATAATCAAGTTTCTTACCTTGATGTTGTACATCTTAGTCCTTTCTGATTAGCGGAATTGAATCCTATTGGGCTAGTTAGCTCACCAAATCCTACCTTTTCAGGTAATCTTTAGTTCAAGGAGGCGAGACTTCGGGATTTGTGTGTGGAGGGACCAACCTTGGCGGCATTTTACTTTTGAGATTGTAAATGAGGAATCATGTAACACCTATCGAATGGCAAATAATAAATTTTATTTAGTGAAGCCTCCGAGCAAACTTCTGCTCAATTAGTTCAAATTTTACTCTTGATTTCTTGTTCATTCACATTCCGACATTTATAGACATATTAAATGTCGTGACGTGACACATTTCATGATTTGCAATGAAAATCTAAATCGAATGTTGTTCAATGCATATCGGTTACTGACTAAGTGCCACATCGATTACTATTTTTGAAGTCCACTTCTATTTCATTCAAACATCGACTTCAGTTGAACATCAATTTCATTCAAACATCGATTTCACTTAAACATTGATTTCGGTTCAACATCGATTTCATTTAAAACATAAATTTCACTTAAACATTGACTCTATTCAAACATCGACTTCAGTTGAACATCGATTTCATTCAAACATCGATTTCACTTAAACATCAATTTCGGTTCAACATTGATTTCATTTAAAACATCGATTTCATTTAAACATCGACTTCAATCAAACATCGATTTCAATCCAACAACGATTTCACCTAGAACATCGATTTCACTCCAACATCGATTATGTCTCAACATCGATTACACTTATACATGGATTATGTTCACATCGATTATGTTCAAACATCGATTACATACATGGATTACATTCAAATATCGATTGCTATTATACTTAAACATCGATTGTCTCTACTTTTCAAATGTTTCAAAATATCTTTGGCGCCCAACTGAAAATTCATATGTACTTCACATATTATCTTATTATTTCTCTATCTGACTGAAGGTCATTTTGTTGTCTATCCTTCAAGGTAGGTGAGATGTTGTCAGCAGAAAACAAGGAAATAAGGCAAGGTATGGGCTTTTGTCAGAAGACCTTTTTAGTCTGACCCTATCTTCTATACCTACAGATAAGACTTCCCTCTACACCAAGTGCCTGTTAGACAGAAGAAGAAGAAGAGTAGATGAAGAAGAAGATGAGCAACGGCTAGAAGAGTTCCAATGGATCTCTTCAACGGATCTGTTCAAAGCTGCTCTATAAAAAGATGAAGCAAGGCTGAAGAACAACAAAAGAGCTTTCCTAAAGATCATTCAAAGAGTGTACATCCAGTGAGAAGCCTCAACGCCATACACACTCAAAGCAATAGAGAAAGAGCTCGAGCCCAAGAAGAAGTGTGCACACATCCATCTGAAGTCTTCAAGCATTCAAGCTTCTTTTCTCTCTTCACTCTCTCTGTGCATCATTGTAAATTTGAGGGAGAGTCTATGGCTGAGAGTTTGAGTTCCTTTGTTCATCTTGTATATCTCTTGATCTCTTCTTTCTTTTCTAAGAAAGATTTTTGTCCAGCTGTAGGACTATATACAGTGTTCCTCTTCCTGTGTGAAGAGAAGGCCAGTGGGGTTGCTGGCGGTTTCTGTCCAGCTAAGGGACTGTTCTTAGCACTTCCTTTTTGGTTAAGGGAAGAACCTAGCTGGGGTTGGTGTCAGCAGAACCTAGCTGGGGGTTTAAGTCTAGCAGAACCGCACTGGGGTTTGTTCCAGGAGGGTGGCTTCTTGACCTGTAACATAAGTGAGTTTCCTTCCTACTCGAAAGGAAGAGGACTACTGGGGAGCTGGGGGTTTGTATATCCTTGGGGGATTGTACCTCAGTTAGTGAATCCCAAGATTTTGCTTGGGGACTGGACGTAGGTCTTCATTCTGTGAAGTACTGAACTAGGATAAAATTCTTTATGTTCATTTGTGTGAGTGTTTAAATTTGCTTCCGCACTGCTACTCTTTATCACACACTATCACATTCACTAACCAAAGTTTTTTTTAAGTTGTGATTTCTGTGTTTTAGTTTCAAAATTTCTATAGCTATTCTATTCACCCCCCCCTCTAGATAGCTTGAGCTTGCTGCCATATCAACCGTAAGCGGGCTAACAAGTGGTATCAGAGCCAAGTCTCTTCAAGCAAGTAGATCTCATGATCTAAAGAGCAAAGATCAAATGGCAGCTCAAGATTTTGCAGAAGGCCAATCCATTTTCCTGCCTCCACTCTTTGATGGCGATTACACTTACTGGAGGATAAGGATGGAATTCTTCCTACAAGGCTGCGACTATCTACTCTGAAGCATTATTGAAGATGGTGACTTTGTAATATCAAAGCCCAAGGAAGAATGGTCAGACAACGGCAAGAGGATGATATCATTAAATAGCATGGCTAAGAGATTCATGTCATATGCTCTATCCAAGCCAGAATTGGATAAAATATCCGTCTGCAAGATAGCCAAAGATATGTGGGATGAGCTGAAACTCAAATATGAAGGAGAACCCACGATAGTTGAAGAACATGCTGCTCAAGTTGAAGAAAATCCAGAAACTCCTCAAGATGAGATCATTCTAGTTCCAAAAGAAGACACTGATGCTCAAGTGTCTAAAGAAACTAGACAGGAAGCTATGACTTCATCTCCTCTAACTATCTTTGTTCAAGAAGTATTGGACCAATATCATGCTGAGAGTATGATGGAAGTTGATGAAGAAGCACCATTCAGGGGGAGGAATCTCAAGTTAAGAAAGAGTTTCAAAATTTTCCCCAAGAGAATATCCCTAAAGAGGAAACTGTTAAAGAAGAAATTGATGAAGAAGAAGATGAGGGTGAGATACCAAAGTTCCAAGGACTACATCAAAAGACACCTTCAATGAACAACTCCTCAGGCTACTCCAGCACTGAAGAAGAAGAAAATGCCAATCCACCTTTTATGAACAAAACAAAAAGGCATTCAAATGGGTATGGTTAGGGATGCTCAAAAGCATCCAATTGGTGACTACCAACTCTTCACTTATTTCCAATCTAAAGAGGAAGTAGTCATCCTTAATTTTTAGCTTTTAGTTTTTAAACTTACATTTTTTTTATCTATTCCCTAAATTACAAAGCTGCTAACATCCTTGCAAGGATTTTATCTGTTATATAGGTCAATGCAGGGAATATCCTTGAAGACCTTCCAACAACAGCAAGTGTAAATGCAACAGGAGATGTCGACAAAAGATTTAAAATTCATCAAGCCATACACTGAGGGGGAGCCTCACATTCAGGGGAGCGAACACTAAGGGGGAGCAATAAACAATGACAACAATAAACGTATTGTTGAACCCCTCTCCTTCAACATGGTAAGAATATTCCTTAACAAGGGGGTAAATGCAAATGGTAAGACCATTCCTTTTTGGTTATTGAGAAAAAGGGGGAGAGTATCTTTAACTTGTGAATTTTCTGTTTATTCCATGTTTTGAGTATGTTTGTCAGAAAATTCTCATAAGTTTTGTGATCACCAGAAAGGGGGAGATTGTTGAACCACTCTTATATTTTATCCTTTATTTTGGTGATAACAAAACTCATCATTAACTTAAATATCATGAATATATTTAATATCATATTTTCCTCATAAATACAACATACTATGGCACTATCGTTTCATGATTTGCACTGAAAACTAAATCAATTGTTGTTCAATGCATATCGATTACTGACTAAGTGCCACATCGATTACTGTTTTTAAAGTCCACATCGATTTCATTCAAACATCAACTTCAGTTGAACATCGATTTCATTCAAACATCGATTTCACTTAAACATCGACTCCATTCAAACATCGACTTCAGTTGAACATCGATTTCATTCAAACATCGATTTCACTTAAACATCAATTTCGGTTCAACATCGATTTCATTTAACACATAGATTTCATTTAAATATCGACTTCAATCAAACATTAATTTCAATCCAATAACGATTTCACGTAGGACATCGATTTCACTCCAACATCGATTATGCCTCAACACCGATTACACTTATACATGGATTATGTTCAAACATCGATTACATACATGGATTATATTCAAACATCGATTACTATTATACTTAAACATCGATTGCCTCTACTTTTCAAATGTTTCAAAATGTCGTTGGCGCCCAACTGAAAATTCATATGTACTTCACATATTATCTTATTATTTCTCTGTCTGACTGAAGATCTTTTTGCTGTCTATCCTTCAAGGTAGGTGAGATGTTGTCAGCAAAAAATAAGGAAATAAGGCAAAGTATGGGCTTTTGTCAGAAGACCTTTTTAGTCTGACCCTATCTTCTGTACCTACAAATAAGACTTCCCTCTACACCAAGTGTCTGTTAGACAGAAGAAGAAGAAGAGTAGATGAAGAAGAAGATGAGCAATGGCTAGAAGAGTTCCAACGGATCTCTTCAACGAATCTGTTCAAAGCTGCTCTATAAAAAGATGAAGCAAGGCTGAAGAACAACAAGAGAACTTTCCTGAAGATCATTTAAAGAGTGTACATCCAATAAGAAGCCTCAACGCCATACACACTCAAAGTAAGAGATAAAGAGCTCGAGCCCAAGAAGAAGTGTATACGCAACCATCTAAAGTCTTCAAGCATTCAAGCTTCTTTTTTCTCTTCACTCTCTCTGTGCATCATTGTAAATCTGAGGGAGAGTCTGTGGCTGAGAGTTTGAGTTCCTTTGTTCATCTTGTATATCTCTCAGTCTCTTCTTTCTTTTCTAAGAAAGATTTCTGTCCAGCTATAGGACTATATACAGTGTTCCTCTTCCTGTGTGAAGAGAAGGCCAGTGGGGTTGCTGGCAGTTTCTGTCCAGCTAAGGGATTGTTCTTAGCACTTCCTTTTTGGTTAAGGGAAGAACCTAGCTGAGGTTGGTGTTAGTAGAACCTAGCTGGGTGTTTAAGTCTAGCAGAACCGCACTGGGGTTTGTTCCAGGAGGGTGGCTTCTTGACTTGTAACAGAAGTGAGTTTCCTACCTACTTCGAAAGGAAGAGGACCAACGGGGAGCTGGGGGTTTGTATATCCTTGGGAGAATTGTACCTCGGTTAGTGAAATCCTAAGATTTTACTTGGGGACTGAATGTAGGTCTTCCTTCTATGAAATAGCAAACCAGAATAAAATTCTCTGTGTTCATTTGTGCGAGTGTTTAAATTTGCTTCTACATTGCTACTCTCTATCACACACTATCACATTCACTAACCAAAGTTTTTTTAAGTTGTGATTTATGTGTTTTAGTTTCAGAATTTCTATAGCTATTCTATTCACCCCCCTCTAGATAGCTTGAGCTTGTTGCCATATCAACCGTAAGCAGGCCAACAGATCTGGTGATAACTAGAGTAGGCATCCAAAGAGCTAAGGAGCGCATGCCCGGACATTGCGTCTACCAGCTGGTCTATGTGCGGCAACGAAAGCTATCCTTCAGCGTCGCCTTGTATAGATCTTTGTAGTCCACGCACACTTGCCATTTGCCATTGGCTTTTCGAAAGAGGACCACATTTGAGATCCACCTTAAATACTGAGCTTCTCGGAGGGGACCGGTCGACTGGCTTTGTCGTTTTTGATTTTGCGAGCAAGAATTCTCTGTAGCAGAGTTGCTTGGCTTCTGGAAGCAGTGCCCTAATGTAGAGGACATGCTCGAGGTCATCGTCTACCTGGATCGGTAGCAGGTCTTTGGCTGGCGTCCCTTGGTTGGTTGAAGCCTCTTCTATAGGTGCGAGTGGAGCCATTGGGTCTTCCACTGCAGGCTGCTTGTCTCTTAGCGAGAGGACATAGCACTGTCGAGACTCGCATTGGCTCCCGAGCACCTCGCCCACGCCTTTTGGGGTGGGAAACTTCATCTTCTGATGCAGGGATGAAGGGACGACCTTGATACATCCAATCAGACCTCTTCCAAGGATGGCGTTGTAGCCTGGCATGCTCCTGATCACAAAAAATTCCACCATCTTTGTCACGTTCTTTGGTGTTGTTCCTAGGGTAATGGGCAAACAGATCTAACCCATTGGTTGAACTGAGACCCCGGAAAAGCCAAACATGGGTGTCTCTACCGGTGACAGATGTTTTCTTTTCAAACCCATCAAGAGCAAACAATCATAAGATAACACATCAGGGGCACTTCCATTATCCACTAGAATGTGGTGCACAGTACAATAATTGATGGTGGCCGAAAAGACCAGCGCATCAGTGTGTGGAGTCATAACTCCTACAAGATCGCTGTTCGAAAAGGTGATGGCTGTAAGGAAACGCACAGAGCGCAGCGGAAACGCGATTTCCACAGATAGATATCGTTTCCGGTGGTCGGATCAAACAAAAACCGTGAACCCGCGCACAGGAAGATCCGATCTTTACCTTTGCGGGGTTGTGAAACTCCCGAATCCGGGGAGGAAGTGGCGCTGGAGGCGCTGGTGCTTCAAGCCGTTCAAGTGTCTGGCCTCTAGACGTATCCACGCGAGCTCCGGACGCAGACGGGATCTTCTCGGTCTCCACGCGTCTCCCGGATCTCAACTCCACCATGTGCCAGAGAGAGAAGAGAGAAGAGGTGGGGGCGCCCTGGAGAGAGAGAGGAGTGGGGCGGCCAGGGAGAGAGCCTGGAGCTTGGCCCAGGGTTTGACTCTATGCTAATACTTATAGACACTGCGGTTTTTCACAAAAACCCAGTTATTGTCTATAACAACCATCCTGCCCAGTCTGCTCGAAACTCTATTGCGTGTGACCCTCTAGGCCCAAGTGCTAGTCCAGTTTTCTGCCCATTAAGCCCAATAACTCTTTATTGACTTATTGCAATTAATTAATATTTCATATTAATTAATTACACAATCAATTATCGTCTCACGATAATTGATCGGGCTTCCAATCAAGTTGGGTGCCAAGCAACACCACTTGATCCTGGAAAGCATTGGGGTTCAGCAACCCAATCAAGGAACCTTTTTCCGTCATCAGTTACCACGTAACTATAATCCTTCGCTCGTACAATGCTCCCGAGTGCACTTAGGGTATGGTCAACTGTCAAACCCTAATATGTGCACTCACCTGGTTTAGATGCCGCATAACAATATCAGAAAACTTCTTTTCTGATAAGTAGTCATGCCCTGGCCAGGGACTATCAGGCATCTTTCCTTAGAGCATTCACTCTCTTATTACCGAGAGCGAGCGATCCCATGTTGACCACACAATCACATTCGAAGGTATTCCGCTAGATCCGAACACTTAACTGATTAAGACCTCATGGTTAGAGATCTATAAGTCAAGGTCAAAACCTAGAAGTCCACCAACAGGGTGTCCTTAGTGTCTCAGGTCTAAGGACCAATCACGCCACTGTGACAATGAATCTAGCTGGTTGACAGTTAGGTAACATTACCATCCAGCGATTCATAACGGATCAGTTCAGTGAACTCATTCCCCAATGAGCACCTACAGATTCACCTTAGTGTCTCCACACAAGTGACTATGAGATCAGTCACCCTCATCATATGAGCAGGTGCAACCTGTACTAGTCTAACCGGATATTCGATGTCCTTCTCGAATATCCTCCGACTAGGAACAATTAAGAATATACGTTTAAAAGATATTAATCTCATTGTTATGATCTCATCATAATTAATATCCATTGAGTATATTCATGGACTTCATAATGAAACGGTAAACGAATTACACATAATGAATATAAAAGCCTTATTATTATTATCAAAGAACAAGATTATACAAGTTATGATTGGCTTGAGGACACCCATAACTAACAATGGTCTCTTCGGGCTGTGTGCGGGATGGACTGGCCGAATATGGAGTAGGCCGTGGTGCAGGGGACCGTTCCACCTGATGCACCTTCTGAGCATAGTTGCACCGATTCTAGTTGCTCTCTCTGCCCGTGCCTTTACCTCCCACGATGATGTTGATCTCCTGCCCATTTGGCTCGTTGTTGATGAGCTGCTTGAGGATTTGTTCTCGGCACCTTGGGCGGTCTTCATTACGGCGCACGTATTGTGTGAGATAGCCGCGCTTGATCAGGGACTCGATTTCATCCTTGAGTTGGCGGCAATCGGAAGTGTCATGGCCGTGGTTGCGGTGAAAGTGACAATACTTGTCGACGTTATGCCTGCGGGGATCCGAGCACATCCTGGAGGGAACACCAGACATATTGCTCATTCTGGATCTCAACCAAGATCTGTTCGGGAGCCACCGTGAGAGGGGTGTAGTTGGTATATGGGTGCGGCCTGCACAGAGAATCTCCGTTGCGACGGCTCTTCTTCCGATCTCGGTCGGAACTATTGTTGAAGGGCCTTTTTTTGTGAGTATGGTCGCCTTGGTTGGCTCTACTAGACACAAGGCTTTCTTTGCATGTAGCATGGCGCTGGGTGGTTGACAGGAGTTCTGCCAGGGTCGCTGGTTGTTGCACCCCCAACGTTCGTTGGAGGAACCTGTCGCACGTGCTCTGAATGAGGGCGCTGGTGGCGAGAGGGACATCCAAACGTGGGATGCGCAGGGCTTCACTCTGGAACCTCTTGACATAGTTCCAAAGGGCTTCGCCCTTCTTTTGCTGCACGGCCAGTAGGGAGGCCGCTATTTGGGGCTATGACCTTCTGCCCAAGAAGTTGTCATGGAAGGACTTCTATAACTGATGGAAGGAGGTGATGGAGCCTGCGGGGAGGCTTTTGAACCAGACCCTCGCAGTCTCTTTCAGGGTGGCCGGAAAGGCACGACACTTTTCTGCGTCTGATGCTCCGTGGAACACCATGTGCGATTCGAACCCGTAGATGTGGTCCGCTGGGTAGGTAGTGTCATCATAGGGCGCGATGGAGGGCAGAGGCATCCTCAGCGATACCCAAGCCTCCAAAAGGATCTCCACTGCAAAGGGGGAGTGGAAGTTTAGGTCATCATCCGCTGGGAGCTGGCCCTCCACCCTATGAACCATCGTGTCCATCCGTCATTCCAGGTCGACGACATGGTGGAGCCTCCTGGCTAGCTCTGGGTCAGAGCGCACAGAACGTTCTTGTCTGGAACTGCTGGAGTTTGCACAGACGACGGACCATGGAGGAAGCGGAGCCACAGCAGACCTGCAGGGTGATCCTTCTTGGCACTCTGGGGTTCGACGGGCCGACGGGTGCGCCACGACCGACGAGGTGACTCCTCGTGCTGTTCTGGGGTCTGACAGGCCGGCGATGCCATTCGCGATTGTCAGACTGATTCCGCCTATTGCTCAGGCTCTGGGGGATTGATGGGGCTGGCTGCCTTGCCAACTGAGCTTGAAGTCCTAGGCAGAACCCCACTAGTTGTTGAAGTTGTCCTTGGAGTTCTACCACTTCCTAGGCTAAAACCGGAGTATCGGCCGCAGGGGGGTTCACAGTTGCTCTGGCAGGGACTGCATTCTCCTTGACGGGAGAGGCTTGATCGCGAGAGTCCTGGGACTGGAGGGATCGCGTCACTTTGCTCTCGTGGTTGTGGTGAGAGGATCGTCCACGATCCATGGCTATCATAGTTCCCACAGACGGCGCAAAAAATGTGGTGGTATTTCTGTTTGGTAATGGGCCGGACATGCCTCTACTTGAGAATTGGGAGCGGACGATCGCCGGTGTGGACGATGAGCCTGTAAGACCAGAAGACGTTAGAGGAACCCTGTTGGAGAACTGGGAGAACCCTCCGATGCCAAAGTCAGGGATGACTGCTAATGGGCTTGAGAGAGAAGGTTCTTTGGTGTGTGGTTTCGCACGTAGGCGATTGTGAGAAATGATTGCTCGTACCTTTGCATGAAGGTTATCTGTTCCTTATATAGGAAGGGAACCTAAAGGGTCCGGATGCATCCTTCAAGAATGATGCTTGAAAGGGTGTGACTGTTCAGTTCCCCTGATGGGGGATGTCTGTTCGAGACGTCTCTTGAGAACCAGCATCTGGGCTGCTCTGGTTCATAGGGAGGCGTATAGCGCCGTCCTATTGAATGCTGCTAGGAGGCCAAGGGCCACTCTTTATGATTGCTCTAGCAGGCATCGAATAGGAGACCATGGTCGTGCTCGGTGAGTTTGTCCGGTGTTCGGTGTAGCCGTTGGCTTCCTGTTGAACTGCGAGAGAACCGAACAGAAACCTGGAGGCTTGTTTAGTGAGGCTCTAGACTTTCTATTGAGCAGCTGGTGCTCGGTGACCTTATCTTGTTCGGATATGTTCAGAAGCCAGGTTCCGTGATGCCCTTGGATGTGTGGCGATTAAGACATGCAAGGGGACTTTGATATCTCTGAGGACACGTGGTTGAGGAGCCGTCGCACTACCTCCTTACTGGGTCATGATGGGCCTATGAGCTTAAGAGGTTAGAAATGGCCTCCACACATTTTATTACACACGTATCACTTTTGGGTTCACTATGGATGAATGTGATGGTACCTATGACTGCCTTCTTGAACGCGTCCCAATGATAGTGTGTGTTAAAAGTATATTAATAAAAGGGGATAGTAATTCTTTCTCTAAAAAAATGGATCATTTTCTAGAAAATATATTTCTATTTAAAATACAGGATGGGGAGAGTGATACTTTCGTTGTAGCACTATATTAGTCAAAATATATTTTCTGAAAAGTTATTTTCTCTTGATTTGTAGTGTAAATTATTTTCTTTGTTCTTTTTCTGATTATGTAGTGTAAATTTTCTCTTAGCTTGTATTATTACTTTTTCCTTCATCCTTATTTTTTATTTATCTAAGTAAGCAATATATCTTCTAATTTTTTTTGCAACTCTCATTATAGTGGCATTTATGTAGTGCTCTATTTCTTCTTATCTGTACTTAAATTAATTGGAGATACAATGCACCTAAACTAATAAATTCATGAAACAAGTAACGTGTGCCGCCTGTGAGGAATGCTCGCCATTGGGCCACTCCGCCTACGTGCCTGCAGCCCTGCTGTGGCCTCACCAGCATCGACGGCGCCGCTCAACAAGCTACTTGTGCCGCTGGCCTCTTCCATGATTTCATGTTAGTATTACATAAAAAATTATATTTTCAAATAATATACTCTCAATTATTAATTTTTTCTTTTGAATATCTGATGTCCTTTTCCTACATATGAATTACTACGTTTTATCGATCAATTGTCTGCCTATAAAATCAAGAGGAGCTGTACTTATTGATAAGGCGGGCCTTCCCAGCTTTAGACAGTACCATTAACTAGTTCATCCTGTGTTTTTTCCTGGGTTTAATAGTTTATCTGGAGGTGGTTTTTATCTTATTAGCTTTTGTTTGTGTTCATCGGGGGTATACCCCGCAGAATATTGTAATCATCCACTTTGATATATATGAAATGAGTTTGATGGTTGATTTTTTGGTGAAGTGAGAATATTTTCTCTCCCTAGAATGAGATACACTCTCCCGATCGTTGATCCATCGTATCTTTTATTAAAAAAAAAAAAAAAAATAGAAAATCTTTATTATTTGCTATATTTGCTTTACTAAATAACAAGGGTTTCAAGTATGGTGCGTACGTTGAGGAATTCACCGATGGTTGGAATCGTATTGTTGACATAATTTTTGCTCATCTGTTGTAATGTCCACCTTCGATGCACTCAAAAATTATTTTCCCCTTCTCTAAAAGTTATCAGAGCTCTGATGGGATGCCCAAAAGCCTGGCTATAATGGACTGATGGATGTTACCGATGTTGGGTTCGGACCCAACTAAAGTGGTCCATTTATCAGGTTTAGGCTACACATAAAGGATGCACGCTTCCGGTCTAGTCAAATGGATGGGCCTAACCCCATATGTGGCCCATGGATTCCTGTTATGGGTGGGAGCCCAATAAGGCACCTCTTGGACTGGTCCCTCCTCTCTATATATGGTCAGTCTTCCCCATAGATAAATAAGGCATCCAGTGACATAGAGAGAGGAAACCAGGGAGACTCCGTGGGGTTACGGTCGTCTCCTCCAACATTTGGCGTTCGCGTCATCTTCCTCCTCGTAGTTGCACCGTCATGGATTCCGCTTCCGCTTCAGGTATGCGCACATGCTTCAACATGTGGTATCAGAGCCCGTGTCAGATTTCCTGGGCTCCGATGTTTGTGTGTTTCTTCCTATACTGGTCGGAGGGGAAGATGCTCATCCCCGTTCATCGGGGTCCATCAGACGCAGTGCAGACTGCATCGCCATGCAGGTTTCCACCGCGCTGGATGCGGAGGGGAGGCGGCTGACCCACCACTGTGCGGTTCTGCCGCAGAGGGCGTGGCGCGAAGGGTGACCTATGGGCCTCGCCAGCGCCGCCCACGCGTAGTGCGGTGGGCAGGCGGCCACGGCTGGCCGCTGCCACGCGTGCAGGGGCGTGGGGCGCGGTGGCCACGCGGGCGCGGTGACCACTCGGCTGCGGCCAGCCACTGCGTGGGCGTGAGCCGCGGCAGCACTGCGACTGCCCTCCCCGTGTGCAGGCGCGGCAAGGCGGGGGGGGGGGGGGGGAGCAGCGCTGGCCGCTGCCTCGCCAGCGCGGCCCACGCGGGCTGCGCAAGGCGCAGTGCGCTAGCGGGTCCGGCCGCGGCAGGCGGCTGCCCTCCCACGTGCAGGCGCGGTGTGCTGCGATCCCCGCCGGACGACGCCACCGGCACCGTCTCCGGCTGGTGGGGGTCCGGCCGCCGTTGGCATCCCTTCCCCAACTGTCGCGGCGGTTCCTCCCTTACACGGTTTTCTTCCCCTTCCGAACAGTCGCCATTGAGATGTTACGGGGAGGGTGTTGGGGTGAGGAAGAAGATGGGTCTTTGACCCTTTTTCCCCCAACATTTTATTTATTTACATTTATACCATGTGCTTAAAGTTTATGGATCTTTTTTCTTATTAGATCCGGGTTTTGGGGCTTTAAGTTTGGATATTGGATAATTGGTTCGATTTTGGATATTGGGTCTGTTATGGATCCATTTAAGATCCAACTTTAGATACCATTAAGGATCCAAATCCGATTTGCACTTATACCCATAAGTATCTTTTATTTTATCTGTATCCGATAAGTCTTAAAACTGTTTACTTAAAGGTTATTTTGTTCCTATCTTGTAATATCCATTATTGGGTATCCTTATCAGGATCCATGTAACGACCCTCTTCATACCGGTATGATTATACCAATCCCCATCGGTATAAAGGGCGTCGTCACAGTGGGACATGTACCCAATACTAGTCGATAGGTTGATATGTACCTGGATAGCAATAGAGTACAGCGGAATAAAATAAATAACTCAACTCTTACCCATCACCAACACACATTCCACAATCTAAATAGCAAAATAGAAAGACAATGTCCACATTAATACAAGATAAAAGAACTACATTGTCCAAATATTGTCCATACAATAACCCTTTTCGTGCTATGAAAAAAAAGAAAGTACAACTAGTAACAGCTCCACAAAATAGTCTTCTAAATGACGATCCTCACCAAGCTTCCTTCTAGAACCCGATACCTGTCAACCTGTACGCCGAAGCAAGAGTGAGTCCAAAGACTCAGCAAGCAAACCAAAGTCTTAAACTTAAACATGTCACACTCACAATATGACATTAACATTAAAGAGATGCACACTATCATCAAATCACGAAGGTACTCATGGTCCTTACTCTCAACTAGCAATACATATTATATTCACAGGAGCATGCTTTAGTCTTCCATAATTCTATTCTAAATCATGAGCATTACGTCATACACATGCACTTATTATATACACTTAACATGTAGCATGATTCGTCCACACATTCTTTTAATCCATAGATATCTCTACTACTATAGCATACAATTGAGCGTAAGGAAGAGAACAAGCTACCATGATGACTACTTTCTTTTCACATGACCTTTTTGTATTTATTTATACAATTTACTTGCTGTTTTAACATAATAAAATCACATGCACATCGTTTCACATTTTGTAGCATGACTTGAAGGTTAAAACATGGTGAAACCATTTAGCAATCCATGAGCACTTAAGTATGAAACTTTTATACTAATTGAGCCTTTCAACTAGCATGGAATCCAAATATTTTTCATGCATTTGCCATATTCATAATCAACCTTTTGCAAACGTGAAAATCCTATTACATGCTCACTACCATTTCATTCACGTGAGAGCTATATATATATACAATTCAATCACAACATGATAGCAATTAACGTGAGATTCTCATATGTTTGAAAGGGAAGTTCCTAATATGGATTCTACTCATTCTTACACATGTGAAACATCGTTTTGCATACATTTAGGTTGCTGTTTGGATATGCATTTAACACTTTCATGACATATATCATAAGTTCACAATCTAACACATTTATCCCTCATGAATGCACACTTACTCATTCACATTGTTCACTTTTACGCATTTGACATGTACACATGTTCACACTTACACAATTTACACATTTCCACATCATTTACTCTTCAACTTTCACTTATCACGTATCACATCGATTGCACTTACCACGTGCATCATGGGCACTTACCACGTGCCATATTCACATATTTCACACTTTATTCATTTTTCATTGCTTAAACAATTTGCCATGACACATAGTCCTAACCACCAGTAGAGGACACTAACAAATATCTCATTCTCATAACTCTTTTCACAACGCATAACACATAACACGACTCATAATCACATACCCACCACCTAGGCAATACAGTGGTGAATCTTGGTACTGCGCAGACCGGGAGAAGCCCTCTCCACCCTATCCAGTGGTACTTGTCCACCTCCGGGATTTCCCTAATGCCTTTAGGACGAACTTTTCACAAATAGAGTTTTCCATAGGGACTTTTCTATGTACAACTCTCGAGGCCCCTAGGGTAGCAGTGTCATTTTGGCCCGATTATCACACATTACATTCACTTTATCGCATTTTCACACATTATTCACATGTTCTACTTATTCCGTTGAATCATTTTATATGTTACATGCATAAATTTCACATGTCTCAGTTAACCCTAACATGGTACTAGTGTTAACAGAAATCAAACATTCAGTACCTCACACTAATCAGGTTGAAACATACAAAATCAACCATGTTCATATTAGCATGCGTTGAACACTCGTTTTCGCATGGAAATTTTATAGAACATTTTACAGTTATCCAAATATCATGAGAATTTAACCACAGACTAATTTAAGGTTTATGATCACACATGCAAATTTTCATAATTTTTCTGAATCATATTACATTTGCAGAAATTAAAACATTCAATCTCATGCCATTTATAATTCAATTTATCATGGAACATAACATAAATGTTCGAGTTAACTGTTCACAGGTCTATACCTATCATTCATAATGTCACAGAAATTTTCCCCGAAATTTTTGCACAACACGTGAATTTTCCGGAATCTTAAACCAATCTAGGCATGCTCTCTATTTTTTTTTATACAAAAATTATAACCAGTTTTATATTTAGGAGAAAATCCCCAAATTTTCGGGACATAGACTAACATGCATTTACCTCATCTAGAAAATTTATGGAAGTCTAATTACACATGAATCATGCAAACAGTAGGTTACCATACCCATGTTCTTCATTTCACATGTATTTCACATAATTCTAACAATTTAGATAAATCACAGAAAATTTTCAAGATCTCACGAGCACATTCCATTAACCATATTACATAACATATAGTGGTTACAATATATCCTCACGCGAAAATACATCGGAAATTTATCATATAGGAGGAGAGAACAGCTCACTGTTCTGTCCTGAAGATCTTAACGGCATAGTCTGGCCGTTTTAGGAGCTTAACGGCAGTATCGTTAGCCGCTAATAGAAGATCTCGGCGTCAAGGGATCTGGACGCCAAGTTCTGGTCTGTGCAGAAAGACAGACCGAGCTCCTAATACAAGAAGAATGGGGGAGTCCAGGACACGAATTAAAACCCACAAAAATAGCTAGGACTTAGGGGACATGCACAAGCTTAGGATCTAGGGTTTACTTGCCTTTGAATAAATCTCCAAACGGATCTAATGGCCGGAGAAGCTCTCCTTGGGCAGTGCCAAGAAGCCTCCCAAACTCCTTTGCTTCGGGTTCTAGGGGGTTGTAGGCCGCAGTCCAGCGCCGGGGTGGTCTTCTCCTATGCTTGGACTTCCTCCTTGTCGAAGAAGATCGCCGGATCCAAGCCTCAGAACGCCGGATCTGAGCTCTCAAGTTCATGTTTTCCTCACATTCCTGAGCTAGGGTTTCCCTTCTAGTAAAGAGCCAAGAGAGCTCTCTAGGTTGCAAGAGGGATGAGTTTTATAGATTAAGGGACAAGAGGGCTCGTGCAGGGGCCGAAGGGACAGGTGAGAGCCGTTGGGGAGACATCTCCCCAATCAGAAGCCTGGCCCAATGAGTGTTCTCTGCGCTCTGTTGCGCACAGAAAATTAGGGATATTGACGTCCACATCCATGGACGGCTACATTAGGGTTGGCGTCAGTCGATATGGACGCTGACATATCATGGGCGTCCATCCATGTTGACGCCAAGACACTCTTCTGCCAGAACTTGAAATCATGCAGAACCATGCTTAATCCACTCATACATGCACATGAAACCTATGTAGTATAGTGTATACACCACTACACCATGTAAACATCCAATATTTACTACTAATCTACACATACATACATAGGTACATCAAGATAACAACACGCACATGAATATCTTCATACGCATACAAGGTATAAGGTATAATATGTATATTACTACACCGGGCAATCAATAACATTTATACCTAGGCATACACAAGCATACATGAATACACTAAGATAAGATGTACGTAGATATCTACCTATGCATACACACACTTGATTTGACATATATATAGTATACACACACGGGTGTAGCATACTTGTGTACATTATGCTTGAAATAGATGGATACAACATGCGCACCGGTAATTAGATTAACTTGCACAACTTTACCTAACATTGCTTAAGTACTATATGCATAGGATTCCTTAATATGCACTATATGCATAATTTAGCCAATTGACTATTCTCACCTAATTATCATAAAAATACATGCATGTTTTTCATGAGGAGTATAGAATCCCAATATAAACTACTAAATACACCTGCCATGCTTGAACTCTTTATGTACATGCAATGTACGAAGTACAATGTACGCATTAACTAAACCACGCAATGAACCATGTTTACAACTAAACATACACATGCATACATAAGTACACCAAGGTGTTATGCATGTAGAATTAGGTATACAATTGTCACACGCATAAGATAACATACATATGTACATACACATATGTACTTCATATACTCTCATACAAAATTCCATGAAATAGGTAGTATAGGATATTCTTCAATATTTAGAAAATACATACATAATATTACTCAATCATTCTAAGTCTAAGATTCTTGGAAAAGAAAAGAGAACATTCATATTACTTCTTAATTTAGCTAATTGCTCACTTCTACGCGAATACACGTATACATATATATATATATATATGTAGTTCATTGTGCTACTATAAGTTTTATACTTCTCTTGAGCATGAGCATATACGTATATATATATATATATATATATATATATATATATATATAAGAGAATAAAAATTCGGGGTCTAACACTCTCCCCCTCTAGAAAAAGATCTTCGTCCTCGAAGATCGCATCGAGTACCTATGGTGACGTCACCGAGGTCATCACCAGCTACTCCTTGCTCCTTTATTGCCGTCGATGAAGCACCTCGTGGAGTAAACTTTGTCTTCAGGTTCGGACACTCCTTAAGCCGATGCTCCTTGCTACCGCATTTAAGACACCTTCCTTCCTTTCTCCAACATGCGCTCCCGCCATGATGCTTCCCGCACTGGATGCACTCGGGTTTCTCGCTAATTGAGGTCATAGTTGATTTCGGATTTTCTCCTTCTTCTTATCTTGCCCTTGGAATGGCTTGGTCACATCCTCCTTTGAAATTGCCTCCCCCTCTTGGAGAGGTCCCACTCTACTTTCTTGTTTGGTTGCCACACCTAGAATTTCTTCCAAGGTACGAGAATCATGCTCTAGAAGCTTAGCTCTCACTGAGGGTTTAAGCCCTTTCACGAAATTCTTCAACTTGCGGTTTTGTTCATACCTCCTAGACTGAGCACTATGTCTACCCCGTCCAGCCATAGTCTGCAAAATACGTAACTCAATTAGAACCTAGGTTACTATATTCTAACTATTCTCCTTACTATATTCCATCAACTATTAGTAAATTCTATATATATGGACAATTCCCTATGAAGACTTTGCAATGTTGTGATGGTGATGGTCTATCCATGTACAGTCTCAACCTTGTGCTCTGATACCAATGTCTGTAACGACCCTCTTCATACCGGTACGATTATACCAATCCCCATCGGTATAAAGGGCATCGTCACAGTGGGACATGTACCCAACACTAGTCGATAGGTTGATATGTACCTGGATAGCAATAGAGGACAGCGGAATAAAATAAATAACTCAACTCTTACCCATCACCAACACACATTCCACAATCTAAATAGCGAAATAGAAAGACAATGTCCACATTAATACAAGATAAAAGAACTACATTGTCCAAATATTGTCCATACAATAACCCTTTTCGTGCTAGGAAAAAAAAGAAAGTACAACTAGTAACAGCTCCACAAAATAGTCTTCTAAATGACGATCCTCACCAAGCTTCCTTCTAGAACCCGATACCTGTCAACCTGTACGCCGAAGCAAGAGTGAGTCCAAAGACTCAGCAAGCAAACCAAAGTCTTAAACATAAACATGTCACACTCACAATATGGCATTAACATTAAAGAGATGCACACTATCATCAAATCACGAAGGTACTCATGGTCCTTACTCTCAACTAGCAATACATATTATCTTCACAGGAGCATGCTTTAGTCTACCATAATTCTATTCTAAATCATGAGCATTACGTCATACACATGCACTTATTATATACACTTAACATGTAGCATGATTCGTCCACACATTCTTTTAATCCATAGATATCTCTACTACTAGAGCATACAATTGAGCGTAAAGAAGAGAACAAGCTAGCACGATGACTACTTTCTTTTCACATGACCTTTTTGTATTTATTTATACAATTTACTTGCTGTTTTAACATAATAAAATCACATGCACATAGTTTCACATTTTGTAGCATGACTTGAAGGTTAAAACATGGTGAAACCATTTAGCAATCCATGAGCACTTAAGTATGAAACTTTTATACTAATTGAGCCTTTCAACTAGCATGGAATCCAAATATTTTTCATGCATTTGCCATATTCATAATCAACCTTTTGCAAACGTGAAAATCCTATTACATGCTCACTACCATTTCATTCACGTGAGAGCTATATATATATACAATTCAATCACAACATGATAGCAATTAACGTGAGATTCTCATATGTTTGAAAGGGAAGTTCCTAATATGGATTCTACTCATTCTTACACATGTGAAACATCGTTTTGCATACATTTAGGTTGCTGTTTGGATTTGCATTTAACACTTTCATGACATATATCATAAGTTCACAATCTAACACATTTATCCCTCATGAATGCACACTTACTCATTCACATTGTTCACTTTTACACATTTGACATGTACACATGTTCACACTTACACAATTTACACATTTCCACATCATTTACTCTTCCACTTTCACTTATCACGTATCACATCGATTGCACTTACCACGTGCATCATGGGCACTTACCACGTGCCATATTCACATATTTCACACTTTATTCATTTTTCATTGCTTAAACAATTTGCCATGACACATAGTCCTAACCACCAGTAGAGGACACTAACAAATATCTCATTCTCATAACTCTTTTCACAATGCATAACACATAACACGACTCATAATCACATACCCACCACCTAGGCAATACAGTGGTGAATCTTGGTACTGCGCAGACCGGGAGAAGCCCTCTCCACCCTATCCAGTGGTACTTGTCCACCTCCGGGATTTCCCTAATGCCTTTAGGACGAACTTTTCACAATAGAGTTTTCCATAGGGACTTTTCTATGTACAACTCTCGAGGCCCCTAGGGTAGCAGTGTCATTTTGGCCCGATTATCACACATTACATTCACTTTATCACATTTTCACACATTATTCACATGTTCTACTTATTCTGTGGAATCATTTTATATGTTACATCCATAAATTTCACATGTCTCAGTTAACCCTAACATGGTACTACTGTTAACAGAAATCAAACATTCAGTACCTCACACTAATCAGGTTGAAACATACAAAATCAACCATGTCATATTAGCATGCGTTGAACACTCGTTTTCGCATGGAAATTTTATAGAACATTCTACAGTTATCCAAATATCATGAGAATTTAACCACAGACTAATTTCAGGTTTATGATCACACATGCAAATTTTCATAATTTTTCTGAATCATATTACATTTGCAGAAATTAAAACATTCAATCTCATGCCATTTATAATTCAATTTATCATGGAACATAACATAAATGTTCGAGTTGACTGTTCACAGGTCTATACCTATCATTCATAATGTCACAGAAATTTTCCCCGAAATTTCTGCACAACACGTGAATTTTCTGGAGTCTTAAACCAATCTAGGCATGCTCTCTATTTTTTTTTATACAAAAATTATAACCAGTTTTATATTCAGGAGAAAATCCCCAAATTTTCGGGACATGGACTAACATACATTTACCTCATCTGGAAAATTTATGGAAGTCTAATTACACATGAATCATGCAAACAGTAAGTTACCATACCCATGTTCTTCATTTCACATGTATTTCACATAATTCTAACAATTTAGATAAATCACAGAAAATTTTCAAGATCTCACGAGCACATTCCATTAACCATATTACATAACATATAGTGGTTACAATATATCCTCACGCGAAAATACATTGGAAATTTATCATATAGGAGGAGAGAACAGCTCACTGTTCTATCCTGAAGATCTTAACGGCATAGTCTAGCCGTTTTAGGAGCTTAACGGCAGTATCGTTAGCCGCTAATAGAAGATCTCGGCGTCAAGGGATCTGGACGCCATGTTCTGGTCTGTGCAGAAAGACAGACCGAGCTCCTAATACAAGAAGAATGGGGGAGTCCAGGACACGAATTAAAACCCACAAAAATAGCTAGGACTTAGGGGACATGCACAAGCTTAGGATCTAGGGTTTACTTGCCTTTGAATAAATCTCCAAACGGATCTAATGGCCGGAGAAGCTCTCCTTGGGCAGTGCCAAGAAGCCTCCCAAACTCCTTTGCTCCGGGTTCTAGGGGGTTGTAGGCCGCAGTCCAGCGCCGGGGTGGTCTTCTCCTATGCTTAGACTTCCTCCTTGTCAAAGAAGATCTCCGGATCCAAGCCTCAGAACGCCGGATCTGAGCTCTCAAGTTCAGGTTTTCCTCACATTCCTGAGCTAGGGTTTCCCTTCTAGTAAAGAGCCAAGAGAGCTCTCTAGGTTGCAAGAGGGATGAGTTTTATAGATTAAGGGACAAGAGGGCTCGTGCAGGGGCAGAAGGGACAGGTGAGAGTCGTTGGGGAGACATCTCCCCAATCAGAAGCCTGGCCCAATGAGTGTTCTCTGCGCTCTGTTGCGCACAGAAAATTAGGGATATTGACGTCCACATCCATGGACGGCTACATTAGGGTTGGCGTTAGTCGATATGGACGCTGACATATCATGGGCGTCCATCCATGTTGACGCCAAGACACTCTTCTGCCAGAACTTGAAATCATGCAGAACCATGCTTAATCCACTCATACATGCACATGAAACCTATGTAGTATAGTGTATACACCACTACACCATGTAAACATCCAATATTTACTACTAATCCTACACATGCATACATAGGTACATCAAGATAACAACACACACGTGAATATCTTCATACGCATACAAGGTATAAGGTATAATATGTATATTACTACACCGGGCAATCAATAACATTTATACCTAGGCATACACAAGCATACATGAATACACTAAGATAAGATGTATGTAGATATCTACCTATGCATACACACACTTGATTTGACATATATATAGTATACACACATGGGTGTAGCATACTTGTGTACATTATGCTTGAAATAGATGGATACAACATGCGCACCGGTAATTAGATTAACTTGCACAACTTTACCTAACATTGCTTAAGTACTATATGCATAGGATTCCTTAATATGCACTATATGCATAATTTAGCCAATTGACTATTCTCACCTAATTATCATAAAAATACATGCATGTTTTTAATGAGGAGTATAGAATCCCAATATAAACTACTAAATACACCTGCCATGCTTGAACTCTTTATGTACATACAATGTACGAAGTACAATGTACGCATTAACTAAACCATGCAATGAACCATGTTTACAACTAAACATACACATGCATACATAAGTACACCAAGGTGTTATGCATGTAGAATTAGGTATACAATTGTCACACGCATAAGATAACATACATACGTACATACACATATGTACTTCATATACTCTCATACAAAATTCCATGAAATAGGTAGTATAGGATATTCTTCAATATTTAGAAAATACATACATAATATTACTCAATCATTCTAAGTCTAAGATTCTTGGAAAAGAAAAGAGAACATTCATATTACTTCTTGTGGTGGCCAAATCTGGCCACCTAGGCCCATGATGGCTCGTTACGGCCTGCTCGCGTCATATCAACGGGCGTGGCCCTATGTCATTATGCCACGTCCTCATCAGGGTGGTTCAGAGGCCTTCGAAGACCTTTTCGCGCCCACGAACGGACTTCGCCAAAGCCCCTCTGCTTGTTTCCGAGAAGGGTCATCTGCCTTGATTGTTCTGAACAGCCGCAGACAGTGCCGAACAGCAGTTCCGTTTGCCCCCTCGCGAGACACCTGCTTGGACATCACATCCAGAAGTGGCCGAACAGGTCTCTTGGAATACGCAACGGTTATAACCGCCACAGGCCACGCACCCCACCATCAAGGGGCGCATTGACTGCCTGACATCCCCACGGATATCGGAGCGCGTAACTCCTTCCGTTGTGCGCGCCCATCAAGGCGCCTTTCCAGGCACGATCTCTAGGCATTACGCATGCCTGCCTCTGCATCCTCGTCTATAAAAGCACAGGTACAGGATCATGCAACGGTACGTTTTCTCTCACGCGAACATACTTTCATACTCCAAAACCCCCTGCCTTACAAGCTCTCCACTGACTTAGGCATCGGAGGGTTTCCCCGGTCTTCACCGGGCCCCCTGATCCATTTCTGGTCTTGCAGGCTCCCATCCGCACCGGCATCCGTCTTCCCAGTTCTCATTAGTGGAGGCCTGTTTGGCTCCGGCCCAAACAGGATTACACCACCACATTTGGCGCCGTCTGTGGGAATCGACGCAGCCATGGCTCGCGGACGATCCTCATACCAGAACGTGGGGAGCAGGGTGACAAGATCCCATCAGTCGCGAGGGGACTCTCGCCGGCGATCCCTCTTGTTGACGTCGCCATCGCCCCTGCCGGCGCTAACCACGACGTCCCTGCACCAGCGGCCGCCGCACCTGCAACTACCCTTGAAGTAGCAGAAGTTCGAGGGCAGATGCAGCAGTTGACGGACGTCTGCCTCGCCCTACAGGTTCAGCTGGCAGGAGCAGCGGCCCCGGCGGTTTCCCTGCAGCGCGAGCGGCAGGCGGAATCGTCGCATCGACGCTCTCGCTCCCCCCCGGCGCCTTAAGAGCAGCAGGCTGATTCGTCGCGCCGTTCCCACTGAGCTCCGTCGGAAGAGCGGGCACCGGAGCGCCACGGGTGTTCTCCCCGTCGCTCTATCGCCTCCCCCCGTCCGCCACAATCAGTCGTGGGAGGCAACTCCCACGCGTCCGGATGAGGGGGCCCCGCCAACTCCGAGCAAGAGCTCGCCAGGCGCTTAAGGCGTGTGGTCGACCTCGAGCGCCGCATGGACGCGATGGTTCAGCGCGCGGAAGGGAAAGCTCCGGCGGAGGATGACTTGGACTTCCGCTCCCCTTTCAGTAGGGAGATCCTGGAAGCTCAGGTCTCCTCCAAGCTCCCTCTGCCCACCATCGCACCCTACGACGGCACTACCGACCCGGCCGACCACATCCACGGCTTTAAGTCGCACATGGTGTTCCATGGAGCATCAGATGCGGCCAAGTGCAGGGCCTTCCCTACAACTCTCAAGGCGACCGCCAGGGCCTGGTTCGAAACCCTCCCTGTGGGCTCCATCACCTCCTTCCGCCAACTGAAGAAGTCCTTCCGGGACAACTTCCTTGGCGGAAGGTCGTAGCCGCGAACGGCGGCTTCTCTCCTGGCCGTGCGCCAGAAGAAAGGCGAGGCACTCTGGGACTTCGTCAAGAGGTTCCGAACAGAGGCGCTTCACATCTCTCGCCTGGACGTCCCTCTGGCAACCAGTGCCCTTATTCAGGGCACTCGCGATGGATTTTTGCAGAGGACCCTCGGTGTCCAGCAACCCGCTACCCTCGCCGAGCTGCTTTCAATCACACAGCGCCACGCGGCTTGCGAGGAGAGTCTAGCAGTGAGTAGGGCCGAGCAGGGGGAGCAGTCGGATAAGAAGCGGCCTTCCGACAACGGTTCCGACCGAGATCGGAAGAAGGGACGACGCAATGGTGATTCTCCGCGTCGGCCGCGCCCCTTCACCAACTACACCCCCCTCACCGTAGCACCCGAACAGATCCTGGCAGAGATCAGGAACGAAGCATTTGTTCGGTGGCCACAGAGGATGCGCTCCGACCCCCGGAAGCGCGATCAGAACAAGTACTGTCGCTTTCATCGCAACCACGGCCACGACACCTCCGAGTGCCGCCAGCTTAAGGACGAAATCGAAGACCTTATCAAGTGCGGCTATCTTGGATGGTTCGTGCGCCGGAATGAAGAGCGCCCCAGATGCCGAGAGCGTACTCCCGAGTAGCAGATCAACAACGAGCCCAATGGGCAGGAGATCAACGTGATCGCGGGAGGCTTCGGCGCAGGCGGCGAAAGCACTCGAAGCCGACGCGACTACGCAAGGCGAGTGCATGTCGTAGATAGGCCCTCTGCACCTCGGCCAGCCCCATATCCCACCAGCCCTACACGCACATAGCCCGAGGAGGCTATAACCTTCTCGGACGAAGATCTTGTAGGGGTTACGACCCCGCACACCGATGCGTTGGTCATTTCGGCGACCATCAACCACTGTAATGTGCGCCAGATTCTGGTGGATAATGGAAGCGCCCCCGATGTCTTGGCTTACGACTGTTTTGTCCTCATGGGCCTGAGAACCGACCAACTCACCCCTGTAAACTCGCCTTTGTTCGGCTTTTCGGGAGTTTCGGTCCAGCCCATGGGAAGGGTTCGCCTCCCAATCACCTTACGGACGACTCCAAGGGTTGTGACCAGGATTGTTGACTTTTTAGTCATCAACAACATGCCTGGATATAACGCCATCCTCAGCAGAGGTCTGATCGGGCGTATAAAAGCAGTACCTTCGTCGCTCCATCAGAAGATGAAGTTCCCTACTCCGAGTGGGGTTGGCGAAGTGCTCGGGTGTCAGCGCGAGTCTCGCCGCTGCTATGTCCTCTCTTTAAGGGACAAACAACAACTCGCTGATCCAGCCCCTCCAACGACCGATCAACCTTCCACCATCAGAGGAACCCCTGCTGAAGATTTAATCCCCATCCAAGTAGACGAAGACCCTGAACACGTCCTATATATTGGCGCCTTGTTGACAGAGGCCGAGCAGCAGCGCTACACAGCCTTCCTGCTGGCCAATTTGGACGTGTTCTCCTGGTTTGATGATGAGCTTCCAGGCATCCCCTCGGAAGTCATGGTGCATCGCCTCCGCCTGGATCCCTGGATCCCACCAGTTCAGCAAAGGAGGCGACCTGTGAACCGAGAACGGCAGACCGTGATCCAGGATCACATAGTCAAGAGCCGAACTGTTGGGCTCCTCTGAGAAGCCCAATATCCAAGATGGATCTCCAACGTGGTCCTCGTACGCAAGGCCAACGGTAAATGGCGCGTGTGCGTGGATTACAAAGATCTCAATAAAGCAACGCCCAAGGACAACTTCCCTTTGCCGCGCATTGACCAGCTGGTGGATGCTACTTCTGGACATGAGCTTCTCAGCTTTTTGGATGCCTATTCTGGTTACCACCAGATCAGTATGCATCCCCCGGATCAAGACGCCACGACGTTCGTCACAGATCTAGGCTTATACTGTTTTACCAGAATGCCTTTCGGTCTAAAGAACGCGGGCGCGACTTACCAGCGGCTGGTCAACAAGATGTTCGAGCAGCAGATCGGGCGCAACATGGAAGTCTATGTGGATGACATGTTGGTCAAAACGCTTCCGAGCATTGACCACATTTCCGACCTCCAGGAAACTTTTGCAACTCTGCGAAAGTACAATATGAAGCTCAACCCTGCCAAGTGCGCGTTTGGTGTTCGGTCGGGCAAGTTCCTCGGTTTCCTCGTGTCAAATAGAGGAATAGAGGCAAACCCAGAGAAAATCCAAGCCGTGCTTGAGATGAGCAGTCCAAAGACAGTGCGCGACGTCCAACGTTTAACAGGGCGTCTTGTGGCACTGAACCGGTTCATGTCCCGAGCAGCGGAAAGAAGTTTTAACTTCTTCAAGTTGCTCCGAGGCCCTAAAAGTGCCTTGAAGCAAGGGGGGAAAGTACGGTGGACTGAAGAATGCGAGGCTGCCTTCACTGAGCTGAAGGCATACTTGGTAGCCCCTCCTGTTCTCTCAAAGCCTGTGCTCGGGGAACCTCTGTTCGTGTACCTTTCGGTCACCGAATACTCCATCAGTGTAGTCTTGATCAGAGAAGTGGGAGCGGCGCAGCATCCGGTATACTACATCAGTAGGGTCCTCCAAGAAGCTGAAAGGAGGTACCCCAGAGCAGAAAAACTCGCCCTTGCTCTCGTCACGGCTGCTCGGAAGCTTAGGCCCTATTTTCAGGCCCATTCCGTTACAATTCTAACCGATCAGCCGCTGAAATCCATCCTTCAGTGGCCGGAGGCTTCCGGCAGGTTGGTTAAGTGGGCGATAGAGCTTGGTGAGTTCGACATTAGCTTTCGACCGAGGACGGCGGTCAAAGCGCAGGCGCTAGCAGACTTCGTGGCGGAATGTACCCTTTCGGCCGAGCAGGATCCACCGTTGGCATACGAACCCCCATGGGAGCTTTACGTTGACGGATCCTCTTGTGTCACCGGAAGTGGAGCGGGTTTGGTCCTCACCTCCCCGGAGGGGTTAGAGTTCCAATACGCCCTCCGTTTCCGCTTTCCGGCCTCCAACAACGTGGCCGAATACGAAGCTTTGCTGTCTGGTATCCGCATGGCTAGGCACCTTGGAGCCATTCGGCTTAGAGTCTTTAGTGACTCTCAACTGGTTGCCAGCCAAGTGAGCGGACAGTTCGGAGTGAGGGAACCCCGCATGGCTCAATACCTCCAACAGATCAAGAGCCAGACAGAGAGCCTCGAATACTTTGAAGTTATACATGTTCCACGGGTGCAGAATGCGCGAGCTGATGCACTGGCCAAACTGGCATCTTCAGGTGACATCGCCCCTTCCCGCTCTGTGTTTATTGAAGAGCTCACCTTACCGAGCACGGAGGTAGATGTAGCAGCCATAGAAACGGGCCCACCAACTCCGAGTTGGGTGGACCCTCTCTTGGCGTACTTACTCCGGGGTGAGCTTCCGCCCGAACAGGGCGAAGCTCGGAAAATCAGGATGCGTTCTCAACATTTCACCCTCGTAGAAGGCAAGCTGTACCGACGGTCCCTTGCAAGACCTCTTCTACGTTGCCTCAATCCTGAGGAGGCCCTTGTGGCCACAGAAGAAGTTCACGAGGGGCTGTGTGGAAGCCACCTGGGGGACAGAACACTAGCACGCAGCATCATCCGAGCAAGGCTCTGGTGGCCTTCTCTTCAGAAGGATTGCATGTCCTTTGTCAGGAAATGTCCAGAATGCCAAAAGTTCGGAGAACTCATCAAGCAGCCTGCCGAACAGCTTCACAGCCTGTTCGAGCCGTGCCCTTTCACCAGATGGGGCATTGATATCCTGGGTCCCTTCCCAGAGGCCCAGGGGCGGAAGAAGTTTCTGTTCGTGGCCATCGATTACTTCACCAAATGGATCGAGGCCGAACCCGTTGCCACAATCACCGAACAAGCCACATGGAAGTTCATCTGGAAGAACCTTCTCTGCAGGTTTGGCGTCCCAAGGGTGATCACTTCTGACAACGGGAAGCAGTTCGACAGCACCTTCTTCAAGCAGAAATGCGCCGAGCTCGGGATCTACAACCACTTCACCTCTGTGGCTCATCCCCAGGCTAACGGTTTGGTTGAAAACGCCAACCGAACACTGCTGCACGGGATCCGCACAAGAGTGGAGGCTGCAGGTGGATCATGGATTGACGAGCTCCCAAACGTCCTTTGGTGTCACCGAACGACTGCTCGGGTAGCTACAGGGGAAACACCCTTCCACTTGGCCTACGGCTCGGAAGCAGTTGTACCTCTGTAAGTAGCCCTTCCAACCATCCGAACAACCCACTTCGAAGAAGCCGCCAATAATCGTGCTCTTCGTGAAAACTTGGACATGCTTGGCGAACGACAGAACGACGCCAGCATTCGCCTCGTTTCCTATCAGCAACGGCTTGCGCAATATTATAATGCACGAGTCAAGGAAAGGCGGTTCAACGTGGGAGATTTGGTCTTGCGCCGCTGTTCGGCTTCGGATCCCCGAAGAGCAGTCGGCAAACTTGCCATCAAATGGGAAGGACCTTATCAAGTCCTCGGAAAAGGCTCATATAAGCTAACTACCCCTAGTGGCGAAGCCATACCCAGGACTTGGCATGTCTCTAATCTTAAGGCTTATCATTTATAAAAGCCTTCTTTCAGCATCCTACCTCCCTCCTCCCTACTCCTGTTGTTTCATAAGCATTTGGCGTATACACCTGATCAGAACCTCCTTTACGGTTCCCAACGATCCGCGTCTTACATGCAACGCTTATGAAGCTAACGGATTCTGATCCGAGCAGGAACAACCAACAAAAAGGGAGAAGATAGAGAAAGTGAAGCTATAAGACAAGCTCATGAGCAGAAGATTCCATTTACAAAAAGTTTTTGCTTACATACAGGCCCTCCTTGGCCGCGGTTACAAAAGAGAAGTACAAGAAGACATGAGGCATGGGAATTAAGGAGCTTGTTCGGAAGGACCAGCATCTTCACCCGAAGAGGGCATCCGCCCAGACTGGAATTGTGCGAAGCGCACACCATCTAAGCGGACGTCTTGAGTGTGACGTCGGCACTCTCGAACAGCAGCCTCGAAGGTTTCTCGGGCGCGTTCAACCTAGGAAAGCCGCTCCCCCAACTCCTTCCCAGCATTGAGGCCCACCCTGTAGCAGCGGGCCCCATACTACTCCAAGTCTTCCTTGTACTCTGGCCCGGCCTTATAGTCAGCAATGGCACGGGCCCCCGCATCCACTACTACCCTGGCCAGGGCGTCCTTTTTGGCCCGCGCCAAGGTAGCATCCAGCCTCGCAGCCTGGAGGGCAGCTTTGAGGTCCTTCACCTCCTCCTCCAGGACTGCTTCGCGAGCTTTATGCCTCGCAGAGAGGTCCTCGCAGAAAGCTGTCTGTGCCTCATAGAGATACTTCTGTCTCTGGCCCCGAACAGCCAGAGCCTTCAGAATGCCCAGCGACTTGGACATCCCATCTACAAGCGCCTCCAGTTCAACGTCGCTCAGCCCATCTTCCCCGTGGCCCTCTGGGTGGTAACCTTCCACTGACCTCTCCGGGGTCTGCTCGGAAGGAAGGTCCAGGCACCTTGCCAGCTGGTCGAGGCGAGAAGCAGTGGGGCTCGCGATCAGCTCCCTTGGAGCATCCTCCATGCGACGAAGGGTCGCCTCCAGCGCCGCCACCGAAGGGTCTGCAGGTAGCTTCTTCAGCAACGCTTCGCTGAGGGGTCTTCTGTCGTCTTCGGACTCTTCAGCCCGAGCACTGCCCCCAACACCCGCAGCCTCCCCCCCAGCACCATCAACTACCTTGGAGGTCGCATTTACATTAGCAACCACCTCGGTGGGGGGCATGGGGGGCAGGATACCCCGATGGTAGCAGCAACCTCCTCGGACGTCCCCGTCGTCGCAGCTGTTTTTTCAGTGGCCCTTGCAGCAGAGGCCACTTCCTGCCCTTTGGACAGAGTTGCGCTTGGCGCCGGGGCCATCGCGCTGCTAGCAGCCACCCCAGCAGGGGCGGAAACTTCCACTGCATCAGCGTCCTCCTCCCGCCGAACAGGAGACGCCGCAATTTCTTCACTCCTTCCGGAAGGAGCCCCCGCAGTGTTGCTGGTAGCACCGTGCTCGGCACCACCAACATTGGAAGCACCAGAGGGCTCCCTATCCTTCGAGCAGGTGGAGCCCCTGGCCTCTCCTCCAGCAGGGCTCTCGGACCCTTCGCTTACAAAGACGAGTCCCAGCTCGGTCGCCATCTTCTGTGCGACCTCTGGGCGCGTCATGGAGGCCACCCGTGGCACTCCCTGATCGGCCGATTGCACGGCCTTATTTCTTCTGTGCAGCAGCAACTGCACCTCCTCTTCTTCTTCAATCCCCTCCTTATCACGTGGAGGAGTAGCTTGGATTGTCTTCTTCCTCTTCCGAGCATGGAGTTGTTCCTCCTCCTCCGTGCTCTCTTCAAACAAAACTGGCCTCTTCTTGGCGGAAGCAGAAGGCCGACTCGCTCCGTCACCCTCCGCCGGAGAAGTCCGAGCTCCAGCCGGAACCACCTCTTTGGTGGCCTTCTTCTTCAGGTGGATCCTTCCAGGCCCCTTTTCAGGAGCTCGTGCCTTGGCTGGACGCTCTTCGGCAGGCGGAGGCGCAATGAGCGCCGTTGTCACTGCGGTGCTAACCCTCATGGCAGAGGGAACTCGAACAACGGCCGCAACGTCGTCGTCCTCGTACACCATATGCGCCAGGACAGGGATCTACTCGGCGAAGTTTTCGTTCGCCTCCTGATCCCTCCCGGCCTCCAGTTCCGCGGCAGCTACACACAAAAAGAAGAAGAGTTAGAGCAAGGTCACCAAACCAGTGAGTAAATGACCAAAGTCCGTATACTTACTCCACGGTTTGCTCAACCCGTACTTGACGAGCTGGAACTCGGTCACGTATCCTTCTCCATTCCGAACACCTGCTCGGAGAAGTCTGTCCGATGCCCTCGCCTCGTCCTGGATCAGCTTCGGAAAGCTGTCCTTCCGTGCCGAGCGGATGACAGTGGGGAATCCCCACTCATCACCACCCCGGTGGCACACAAAAAGCAGTCTGTCCATCCAACCCTTGTTGTTGGAGTACATGTTGGACAGCCCGATGTGCATCCGGGTCTGTTCGGTGCTTTGCGTAGTAAATGTCTGCTCCTGACGCTCTGGAAGCAGACAACTTGAAGTGAGCTCGGAAAACATCCGCCGAGCCTCGGATCTCCTTGATCTTGCAGATGACGCCGAAGATGCAGATGTATCTCCAGGTGTGGGCGTCAGTTGTATGGGCGAAACGCCCCAACAGTTCAGGAGCGCCTTCGCCACTGCCGGCAGCGGTAGCCGGAAGCCTGCCTCCAAATGATCCACGGAGAGAAGGAGGCAGCCTGGTTTGTTCACCAGGATCGATTCCCCTTCCTTGGCATCGATGATTTCGTACTCGTCGCCGATCCTGAAGCGCTCACGGAACCCGCTGTAATGGCGGTACCGTGGTCCACTGGACGCCGCGACAGTCACCCCGCTCACTCCGGCAACGGCCTTCCCTCTGCTTGCCATCGCTGGAAGAATCGTGGGAAGCAGCGGCGACGCAAGGAGACAAAGGAGAAGATGGAAAGTGGGGAAGGCAAGGGAACGCGAAAGCTGGAATGCTGGAAGGTTTCTGGGAGGCGTAGCTCCCACCTTCGCCTCTTCCCCTCCTTATAAGGAAAGGGAAGGGAGCGAAATTCAAGGCGGGCCCCGAAACGCCGCCCCTTCCAGTTTCGAAAATTCCCCCTCAGGTGCAGCGTCGGCGGCCGTTCGAACGCAACGACGACGCTCCTGGCTCGACACGGCTTTGCACCCATCATGACGGGTTAGCCGTTTGACAAGACCCTAAGCGGCGGCACCCCGCAATGGGCCATCGCATTAAATGCGGAAGCGACTCCCTCGAAGCGCTCGTCTCATCGAGCCACTCGAGGGCATGGGGGGCAAGTGTGGTGGCCAAATCTGGCCACCTAGGCCTATGATGGCTCGTTACGGCCCGCTCGCGTCATATCAACGGGCGTGGCCCTATGTCATTGTGCCACGTCCTCATCAGGGTGGTTCAGAGGCCTTCGAAGACCTTTTCGCCCCCACGAACGGACTTCGCCAAAGCCCCTTACTTGTTTCCGAGCAGGGTCATCTGCCTTGATTGTTCCGAACAGCCGCAGACAGTGCCGAACAGCAGTTCCGTTCGCCCCCTCGCGAGACACCTGCTCGGACATCACATCCAGAAGTGGCCGAACAGGTCTCTTGGCATACGCAACGGTTATAACCGCCACAGGCCACGCACCCCACCATCAAGGGGCGTATTGACTGCCTAACATCCCCACGGATATCGGAGCGCGTAACTCCTTCCGTTGTGCGCGCCCATCAAGGCGCCTTTCCAGGCACGATCTCTAGGCGTTACGCATGCCTGCCTCTGCATCCTCGTCTATAAAAGCATAGGTACAGGATCATACAACGGTACGTTCTCTCTCACGCGAACATACTTTCATACTCCAAAACCCCCTGCCTTACAAGCTCTCCACTGACTTAGGCATCGGAGGGTTTCCCCAGTCTTCACCGGACCCCCTGATCCATTTCTGGTCTTGCAGGCTCCTGTCCGCACCGGCATCCGTCTTCCCAGTTCTCATTAGTGGAGGCCCGTTTGGCTCTGGCCCAAACAGGATTACACCACCACACTTCTTAATTTAGCTAATTGCTCACTTCTACGCGAATACACGTATACATATATATATATATATATATATATATATATATATATATATATATATACGTATATGCTCATGCTCAAGAGAAGTATAAAAACTTATAGTAGGCACAATGAACTACGCATGCTATGCACACAACAAGCGAACTCCCAACACACCATCATATACATATATATATATATATATATATATATAATAAAAATTCGGGGTCTAACAATCCATTAAGTCCTTTTGGACTATTCTAGGCCCATTAATGGTTATTAAAGGACATAGGGACAGTTCTGCAAACAGTTAGGATACAGAAATAAAACTGAAAAGATATATTTGCAATACAGTGGATATTTATGCAAACAGCAGGGGTATTTGTGCAACAGAAGGCTATAACTCATGTTTCATGCCCCATTTGATGGGCGTTTAGCCTATTTAAAGATTGTATATGCACTTTTAATTATTGCAGTAACATTAGAGATATTTTTGTGCTATGTGACCTCCATTTTAGTTATTTGAATGTATTTATATCTCTAATTTTTTGGATTGCAATAATTTTGTGTGTATGCCCTTGCTTACATTTAAGATTTTTGTAGTGATATTTGGAGGATAATTTTTCATATTGAAGTGTTTAGGTAGATCACCAAAGTGGAACTAAGCATGAGGAATGATAAATTTGAGCCCCTTAAGATAGTTAACAGCATATAATGTAAGCATACATGTTGACATCAATTTATGGAAAGAGACATTTTATTATTCAAAGTGTATAAGTGACCACCAAAGTGGCCTTATTCATAGAGAATGATAGAGTATTCTTTAAAGGTTAATGATGTCATATTATGTGATAAAAGTTTAATTTTGTACTTTTGGCTTTGAAGTGGAGTTTAACTCCCAAAGGAGTACTTCATGTTCGTGACATAAGTAGGATAGAATATTATTGTGTGCATGGAGACTCTTGAAAATTTTAGTACCCAAAGGTGTAATTTTTTTGATATCAAAGTGTGCATTGTAATAGTTTTATCATCAAGTTGTCTACTAAAAGTTTTATTTATGCCTCATAACTTACTTCAGTTATAATAGCCATATTTATGTGAGCATGTAATTTGTGTTTCAGCTGCTTCTCCACTCTTTGCACCTTTCTCAGGTCAAGTGTCTTATTTAACTGGGACAAATTTCACTGAATGGAAACAAAGAGTAATGTTTGCCTTAGGGTGTATGGATCTTGATATTGCTCTCAGAGATAAACAGCCTGCTCAGCTCACTGCCGAGAGCACAGTAGAACAGAAAAGTTTCTATGAGAAGTGGAAGAGGTCCAACCTTTTGTGCTTACTATTCCTTCAAGGGCATGTAAGTCAAAACATCAAGGGATCAATCCCAGAGCAGAAAACTGCTAGTAGATTTCTAAAGGCTATTGAGGAACAATTTGTCACTTCTGACAAGGCAAAGGCCAGCACGTTGATGGCTAGACTTTTCTCAATGAAATATACTGGTAATGGCAGTATTAGAGAGCATATCATGATGATGAGAGATATTGCAGCTCAGCTGAATGCCATGGAAGTTACCATATCTGATGCTTTCTTAGTGCATTTCATCCTCAACTCTCTTCCTAGTGACTATGAGGCTTTCAAAATCTCATATAACACATATAAAGTGAATTGGTCACCAAATGAGTTGATGACTATGTATGTTCAGGAGGAAGAGAGATTGAAAGGGGAAAGGAATCAAGTTAATTTTACATTTCATAAGGGAGATGCTCAAGCTAATAAGGGCAAGAATGTCCTGAAGAAGGGCAAGAAGAAGAAGAAAGAAGGCAAAAATGCCAAATGCTTCTTCTGCCGTCAAGCTGGACAATTTACGATTATTTTAGTTTTATTTTATGCTTAATAAAATATAATTTTACTTATAGTAATTATAAAATTTATTTATTTAAATTCTTGAAAATTTTCACATTGCACAGACATATAACTAATATATATATATATATTGTATTTTTATCGAGAAAGCACATCTATATGCACGGATGATAGGTTGCATACATATTCTTGTCCCCCCCGCCCCCGCTTTTTTTTTCTTATCCCGTTTAGATAGGAAAATATCATTTTACACGCATATGAGAGCACACAAATGAAACAGGTTAGGACAACTTCAATCCCAGAATTTATATGATCATATACTTACCAACCTTTTTTTTTTTTCCTGAAACGAAGTTTAGCTAGCGGATAGACATATTTTGTTAAAATATTATTAAAATTAGCTCAAATCACATGCAAACACATTGCCTAACAGTACCCTATCTAGAGTAGTACTCCAACACCCCCCCCCCCCCCCCCCCCACAAAAAAAAAAAAAAAAAACCAATGTCCAACCCACCTACAAAGAAGGGACCTGATAAGCATGCATACTTTGATTCATTAATTAGATCACGTATGTGTATCGTTTGATAGGTACTAGGAGCAAGAGCTTGCTTCAATTAGAGAAAATTTGGGTATTGGTTATTTGGCATTAAGAAGAAAAGCTTACATTAACTAGAAGATTCGCCTATCGATTATTAGGTGGTAAGAACAAGTGCCATGGTATATATATAGGGAAATGCTCTTGAGATGCTACTACTTTTTTTATCTGTACTTACATTTTTCCCTTTTTCTTTAAGAAATGTAACTTCAACTATGTTGCCCTAGTTTATTCAATTAACTTGGTTAAATATGTTTGAAAATCCTAAATTTTTTTACACCGATTAATAAGCTAGCTAGGGTCGATGTCACAATCGGCAGATTCAACAACTATGAAGGTGTAACATGTATATATATATATATAATATATTTTTGTAACGAGAACCCCCGCCTCATGTGATTTTATTGGCTCGTATTAAAACCTGATAATCACTAGTATTTTTGATGTATCCGTATTACTCTTATCTCATTTGGCTGAAAAATTTTAGACTTACACATCTGTGTAGATGTCGATGTCAAGTATACATTCTTTATATCAAAATATATGTACACTTGAGCATCCATAGATGCTCGCCCCAAATTAAAGAATGCAAACTAACACGCGCGCGCGCGCACACACACACACACGTAAAAACATGAGCTAGTGACAAACGCAGTCGATCAATAAAAGATATATAAATGCACATCGATCTCATATATATATATATATATATATAGTAATTGAAACAAGGGGAAGAATAAACTTATTCGAAGTTTAGATGCCAGAGCTAGACCAACATGAGTGGCATGCAACGCCATGGGTGCAATCATCTATCTATCTATCTATCGATATATAATTAGTTAGGGACTAGGCAATGGGATAAAGCGGCCAGGTGGCAATGCCACACATGCCAGCCGGGTCCTGAACGTCCCTCTGCACTCTGACGTAGCCTCCCTCACCCCAGGACTCGCCGTACGAGTTCTTTGCCGTCCAGTATTTGGTCCCGTCGTCGGAGGCCCCGTAGCCGACGATGGTGAGGGCATGAACCGTAAAAAATGAGATGCAGGGCCCCGTGTAGACGCCACTCTTGTAGTGCTGGAAGCTCTTGTCGTGGCCGTCGAAGACGACGGCAATCGGCTGCCGGGCGACAGCCTTGAGCAGTTGCTGCTCGTCGTTGGGAGTCACGTAACCGAAGGAATGGATCTTCTCCGCCGGAGGGATATTCCCGCTTCTGCAAGAGTCCTCGGCGGCCTTGTACGGGTAAGCACTCTCGGACGCCAGGCCACCGCGCTCCACGACGTAAGAGAAGGCGGTATCCATGCGCCCTCCCTGGCAGCCGTAGTCGCTAAAAGATGTGTTGGTGCAGTCCAGGAGCTCCTGCTCTGATAGGGACACCAACTGACCTGTTTTGATCTTCACAGCTGCTTCAATTGCCCCGACTGCTGTGAACGCCCAGCAACTCCCTGTACGATCGATATTGCATTAATTGTTATATATATATGATCATCTAGTACGTACCAATTTTAATTAAGATATTGCCCCGTACGTACGTAGAGATATTATCTAGCTAGAGAGAGAGAGAGAGAGCCTTGTGATTTTAATTACCGCAGCCACGTTGATTCTTAACGGCGTCACCGCGCCTTCTTTCCTCCAGTCCATTCCCGAAGGGAGCTCCTGATCGGCCGTACTGTCGACGTTGCTGCTGTACAGGAAGCTAGTCTGTGGTACTGCAGACGCCCTCTGCAGTGCTGCTCCAATTATACTCGCGGTGGATTTGTGGCCGTGATACGCGGCGTTGAACTCCTCGTTGGTGAGGTCGGTAAACTGGTTGATACCGAGCTTGTACCGCCGGCCCTCCACCCTGTTGAACGAGTCGATGTACTCGACGTTTTGCTCGAAGATGTCGAGGCGCCGCTGCTTCTCGGCCTCGTCCCGGTAGCTGCGCCCGTACTCCGCCATCCACCTCTCGTGCCTCTCCGCCATGGCGTGCTTGCCGTCCCCCTCGACGTGGGACGACGCTGCTGCGTGGCCGAAAGCAAGGGCACACAGGAGGAGGAGCGCCGCCATTAATGATAGCTATGCTTTTGATCTCTAGAGTGAGGAAGGCAAGGCAGATAAGAAGTATATATATATATATATATATATATATATATATAGATTTATTCGCCGAATACCGATAGATATACATGAGACTGACCATCTATCTTGATTAGTTATAATTCCTTCCCGATGACCTGAAAGTAGGAGATTTCGAGTTCCAGTTTTTGGGAAGTTTATCTGATCTACATGTGTAAATCGGATTAAGTGAGATAAAAATAATATAGATACACGAAAAGTAAGAACTACTAAATCCACCAACACCAATTTATATAATTCGCTTGCTGCGTCAAAGACGGATGCGGCTAAGCCTCCTATATATATGGTACTCCAGGTTATCCCTTTAATCGCGGGGCATTATAGTTCCTTCCCTTCGCTTGCTGCGTCAAAGCCTCCTATATATATGGTACTCCAGGTTATCCCTTTAATCGCGGGGCAAAAGGATAAGGAGTTTTACATGCCGACGGACGCGACAACATTTTTTTATTGATTTATTTATTTTTATTTTGAGGGTGAGTAATTAAGAGCGTCAATATTTATTTTTTCTTTTTTCTAGCAGGTCATGTGAGGATGGTCATTCAAACTTCGGTTGTACAACCTCTTGAATATCTCCGGAAGAGGATGATATGTTGTTGTTGGAGTTGAGAAATGCTAATTGTTGCAAGAGTATTAGTTTTATATAGCTGATCTGTAGTGATAATGATAAAATAGTTTCATCAGCACTGCTATTGGCCTAGAGGGACTCATAAAATCCTTCTCTTTTTCTTGATTAATAGAATTACTTTCTTTACATTTCATATCAATTTTATTACAAAATAATATCTTACAAAAACTATTTCCCATAAGTATTCCTTTTAAAACGAGTTTTTAATTTTTTATTTTGATAGTGTATATATTTTACCGGAGCTGGTAGCAAAAGTGGGGAAACGAGGGTACTAACAAGGGTTCACGCAACAACTTCAATTTTTAAAACATAAATAATGGAAAAATCTCACCAAATTAAATGAGAGGAATTAAATAAAATAATAAATCAAAATTTTAATATTGGATTTAAAGGTAAATGAGATCACAGTGAAAAATTTTATTATCGTATGTGAAAAATTGATATGGATTGAAATAAAAATTTACATCTGAGAACAAAATAATACATTACAATGATTAGTGAAGAAGTTCGTTTGTGTCATGCACAACAAAGTTGACAAACTTTAAATAAAGTCTTCAGGTGATTAAACCCCAAAGTGTTAAAAGCTATTATCACATGTGAAAAATAGTAACAAAATCAAACAGAATCTTATATATATATATGAACTAAATAATATATTACAACAATTGATAAAGAAATTGAGACAAATTACTCCCTTCTGGCTTAGCAAAATTTTCATCATCCTTATCCCATTATCTAGGGTCAATTACATAAATCATTTTCCACCAAAGATTTCTATCAAGTCTTATGTTCATGTTTAAATTCAAAAAGTCTAAGTCCTTTTTAATAAATTTGTACCATCTCATTTTAGGCTTTCTCCTAACTCTTTTATTGGTATCACTAAGATTTGATCATATTTTTTAACAGACACTAAGTTAGGGCGACGCACACGTGTCTAAATTACATGCATCTATTTTTTCTCATTTTTCTATCAATTGAAACTATCCCCAAGTTTTCACATAAACGCTCATTCAATTGGAGATAACCAAACATAGCCAAAAAATTTCAAATGTAAGTATTATGTTTCTAGCATAATGGACGGTGGAATAATCAATTAGTTAAACAATGATCAATTAATAGGGACCTGTACAATGCGCGATCAAAATTTAATTAAACATGTTACTATCCGGGTCTGAATGAAATACAAAGCTGATTTTATTTTAAAAAATGCAAAAACAAAATGATGGACAAAAATGCTAGCATGAGTTTTGTATAAATTTCTTTAAAATATTAATCATAACAAAATTACAGTCCACTAGAGACGAAAAATGGATATATATTTTTTATATTTTATCCAATTTAAATGTAAGATTATTCTTACATAAAGATTGTTCACGCCTGAGTGTCCGACGGCCTGCACGTACAACCACTTCAGACACAGAAGCACTCTTCCCTCTGCTCGCCTATGATATCCAAAGAGCTTATTTGATAATAAGGATAAATTATTTGATATATCTACAAAAGTTTTTGATTTGACATATCAGACTTAAAAGGGTGAGATAGTTTATCGGCACTGATTTATACTTATAATTATCTTGATAAATTATTTGCCCTACAAAATCAGTTTGTGAATTAACAAATCTGATGACTAAGAGCTATCAGAGTTTATAAGGTTATTAAAGAGACTTGAAGTGTTAAAATTCAACATCGAACAGGGAAGAAGGAGATCACCAAGAAGGTGGTGAGACTTGTTTGACAAATAACATATTAAAAATGACAAATAATTAAGGGCGACAAATTTTTAAAATTAACCAATAGCTTCAAATTAATTGTCACTTTTAAATTATTATTTGTTATCTTTAAATTATTATTTATCATCGTTACTGATAACAGTAATAAATAACGATTTAAGAGTACTCAATTACAAATATGTTTTTAGATTGGGAATAGGAAAAGCAGGAGGGAAAATTAGTGGGTATTTCCGATCTTAGAATGGAAGTGAGTGTTTCTCCATAAGCCACTCAATCCTATTTGATATGTTGGCAAAAGTTGTGGCGTATATAGCTCTCCGACTACAATTCTGCAAAATTTAAATATGATTTTTATATTAATAGGTAAACAATCTAAATAAATTTAATTTGACTAGTACGCGGGACAATTGCAATCTAGAAATCACTATCTAATGACATAATTCGTCCAAATTTTTGTTATAATTTATTTATATATCATTTGATGATGACATTAAAGATTATTAAAATAAAGAGAAAACATTTCATTTTATCTTTTGTTTGTTACAACCACTTCATATATATGTTGTTAGCAACTTAGGGTCTGTTTGTTTAATTAACCGTAAAACTCTATTTAGGAAAATCTTTTCAGAAAAAAATATAATTTTTTAGTCATTTAATTTGGTATCCTTGAAAATTAAAATCTGTAAAACATCATCCTAAAAATCCCAAATTTTGGCGTCGGCAAAAGCTCAGAAGCCATTTTACTGCTGCTTATTCTCGTTCTTCCGTTAATCACCTTTTTAGCACTATTCATTCATATTGTTTTTTTATTTTTTCCCCTCATTTAAGTCATCTTTGTCAAATCTAAATATTTTTATTAGTTGTTTTGATTTTTAATTTTTTATTAAAATATCAGTTGAACACTATTCATTCAAATTATGTTTTTTATTTTATTTCTCCTAATTTAAATTGTGTTTATCAAAGTTATTTGTTTTCCACTAATTTTTTTATTTTTTATTTTATTTAAATATCAAAAATAAAAAATAAAGTAAAATAAAAAATTTGATGAATAGTGCACTAGGGGTATGTGACCTCCTCTCATTGGAGTGGACCATAATATCTCATGCACCTCAATACAATTCTCTAATAAAAGCTTACATTTAATGCTATTGACTTTTTATCTTTTTTTAATCTTCTATTTACACAAATAACCTGTGAAAATATTTTCCTAAAAACCAAATAGACAATTAAGATTTTTATTTTCACGTAAAAATTATTTCATAGAAAATTGTTTTCAATAAAAATATTTTACATGTAACCAAATGGACTCTTAGTGTAATGCCATTGGCATGCATACAAAATAACCCGTTTTCATGCACCAAATCAGAAAATCATGCGTGTGCAAAGTAAATCTCACCCGTTTAAGACTTCAGAGGTGACCCTCTATCTTATGCATGGTTAGCCGTACCGAGGCAAACCACCGTGGTACGGGCAAACCGCACAAGCCCAGACACAGTCGGGTCACCACAATGGGGTATTGGGGTGACCCGGGTGTGCTGCGGCAGTACGCTGCGGCACGCCGCAGTTCGGCCGGGTTCGGTCCGGTTCGGACCGGTCCGGTCTATTATTATTTTTTTTTCATCTCTCTCATATGCGATGTATTTAAGTGATCTAATAGTATTTAATTGAGATAAAAATTTAAACATAAACTAATTAAGCGATGATACAAATTATAGTAATTTTAATTTAATTTTAAATTAATTTTTTGTCAAGTAAAAATTATCCCAAAAATCATTAAATCAACTTAATTTCAACATCTAAGGAATCTAATGATCTTTAATTGAGATGAAATTTCAAACATAAGTTAATTAATAGATGATACAAATTATAGTAATTTTAGTTTAATTTTTTAAATTATTTTTTTGTTAAGTAAAAATTATCTCAAAAATTTTTAGGTCGACTTAATCTCAACATCTATGCATCAATAACTCATGATATTTATATTTTTAGAATCAGTATATTTTTCTGGTAATTATGATGACTTCAGATTTGACTTTATTTTCGAAACCAGATATCGTTCCGTTGAAGTGCACAGAGGGTTCGCTGTACCGCGACAAATCCTGTGTACACTTAAGAGGTCTAAATGATGTCTAATTGAGATGAAATTTTAAACATAAACTAATTAAGAGATGATACAAATTATGGTAATTATAGTTTAATTTTTACACTAATTTTTTGTCAAGTAAAAATTATCTCAAGAATCATTAGATTGACTTAATCTTAATATCTATGCATCAATAATTCCCGATATTTTATATTTTTAAAATAAGTATACTTTTCTAGTAATTATGATGACTTCAGTTTGACTTTATTTTTGAAACCGAATGTCGTCCCGTTGAAGTACACACAATCAAAGATAATACTAGAATTATATTAATAATATAAAAATATTCTAAAATTAAAGATAATTATGTTTTAAATAAGTGATCGTGTCTTACGTATAATTTACTATCTCTTTTAATTTCTTAGTGTCATATTAATATTTTATTATACATTTTAAGACGTTACAGTTTTGTTTCTGTTTTCGGATTCTTGGTGTTGATCTAATAGAATACATTGGTCATATCATGAACAACATTCATGAAGAGCCCAAAGATTAGATCATCCTCATTCAGGCTGTAAAGAGGCCGCACTCATTGCTAGTTTGGATCGCGATATGAGAGAGAAGGTCAAGAATAATCCACTATATCTTTAAGCACGGACATTCATTTGATGTGATTCTAATTGGAACTTGTAGAGAAAATCGTGGGGAACAACTTTTATGAAGAAGTCTCGAAGAGATATACTTTCGTTTGAGATGTGGAATATATGATAATCATATATGTATAATATATATATATATATCATGATATGAGAGAAAATGTGAAGAATAATCTACTATAACTTTGGACATACACCACCAATTGAGGTAAATCCACTTCGAGGATGAAACTGAAAAAAAATAGAACAACTTTGATGAAGATCTCATGAGCATATCAACCCCTTTTCAGACTGTAGAAGGCGTGATATCCCAGATAGTTCTAGAGGATATGAGAGAGAAATGGTGCATGTATGAGAAGAGATGGAAAGTCTATCTTGAGTTTGAATGGAGAGTTTTCTTTTGAAGTTTGCTCATTTTAAATATTCATCAAGTCACAAAACTAAAAAAACAAATCAAACAAGCCATTTTCCCATCATATCTCAGCGGTACGGTAAGGTACCGTACCTTCCCACGGAGAATGCGGCACGGTCGATCCAAGCGGTACGACGAACCTTGATTTTATGTGAAATAGAGATTTATCATAAATACCTCTATTCTTACATTTATATTTACATATATGTCCCTATTATGGATGCAAATTGAAAAGTACGTTCTCTAAATTCTAAAAAGACCTTGATGTGGTAGGGATGAAAATGAGGTTCCTTCAACGCAAATCCTTAGCAAGAAATGTCTAAAATGACCCTCAATTCTTACCCCCCAAAAAAGAAAAATTATTTATATACCCCTAAAATCTTATCAAATTATTTCTATACCCTTACCTTTATAGAATATACCATAAAACACCCCAAATTATTTAACCAGAGCCCTTGGGAGAAACGGAGGTGATGGTGCATCTCTTTCGACCGTTTGACCCTCAATCCACGTTTTTTTTTTTATGTTTTCGTTCACTGAATCTCTCCATTATCTTATATGCTGCAACCATCGATGACCTAGATGACTGCGGCGGCGGCTAGGCAGTGTAAGCTATTGTTCATCGATGACCTAGGAGATGAACAACGACAAGTTCTCGACGAAAAGGGGGTGGGTGGCGACTGAGGGAACTGCCAATGGTGGCACCGACGATGGCACGCTACTACTGTTCACTATCTAGTGTCGATGACGACAGGGGTGGGAGAAGAAGAAGAAGAAGGGGAAGGAGGGTCTGTGTTGGAGCCACAAGAAAAAATGGAAATAACGTCTGACAAATTTGTTCACTATTCGGTCACTAACATAAATAGTGACCAAATCGTGACCGAATAGTGACTGAATATGTCGGTGAAAATTTTTTTGTCATAATATTTTGACCGAAAATTTTCGGTCACTAATCAGTCGCAGATTAGAGACCGCAACAATTCAATCTCTATTTAGTCTCTAAACCAATACAACGATCGAAATATTTCGGTCACTCTATTTCAGTCACAAAATAGTGGCCGAAATAGTGATTGAATATTTCGGTCGCTATCGGTGACCGATTATTTTGGTCACTATTTCGATCACAATATAGTGACCGGAATAGTGACCGAGATATGTCGGTCGCTATAAACTGAATTAGCGACCGATATTTTCAGTCACAAAATAGTGACGAAAATCGTGACTAATATAATCGATCGTTAATCGGTCTATACTTTTTTAAATAAATAAATATATATATATATTAAAAATAATCTGTGTACATATAATAAAAATAAAAACTATCCACTATTACATAAAATGTCAACAATAATATAAAATATCCACAATAATAATACATAAAATGTCCATAACAATGAAAAGAAAATCATGGATCCTCTGCATCCTCCTCATCCTCGTCCTCGTCTCCACCGGTGCCACTCGATGAAGGAACCTATAATAGATATATATATGAATAATAAATTTAAATTAAATACTATAAAATAAATTATTTAATTTTTAGAATTCATTTTTCTATATAATTCACTCACTTTTAAACTAAACTAATTTGATGAATATAAATTTAAATTCCAAAAAAAAGGGAGTCTGGTTTGAGCTCTGTCAGTATCGCCACGGCCGTGGTAGAACAAACTGGAGGCTAATAGGATTAGTATTTCTAATTTTGGACCCCAAAACCTAAGTTTTTCATTTTAAAACTAAACTAACTTGCTTAATGTGAATTTGAGTGCCGAGCTCAAACTGGGAGTCCGATTTGAACTCCGTCAATTTTCACAAGTCACACTCATCGTCTTGGCCGTACAGGAACAAATCAGAGGCTGATCGAATTAGTATTTCTACTTTTGGACCCCCAAACCTAACTTTTTTATTTTTTTAACTAAACAAACTTGCTTAATGTCAGTTCGAGCGTCGAGCTCAAACTGGGAGTCCGATTTGAACTCCGTTAGTTTTCATGAGTCACACTCATCGCCCTGGCCGTACTAGAACAAACAGGAGGTCAATCGGATTAGTATTTCTAATTTTGGACTCTGAAATCTATGTTCTTCATTTTTAGACTAAACTAACTTGCTTAATGTGAATTTGAGAATTGAACTCAAATCGAGAGTCCGATTTGAACTCTGTCAGTTTCCACAAGTCACACTCATCGCCCCAGCCGTGTTGGAACAAATTGGATCCGATCACATTAGTATTTCTAATTGTGGACCTCTAAAGCCGAGTTCAAATAGTTTCTAACTAATTAATTTGACAATTGTGTATTTGAGCGTCGACTGCAAATCGGAAGTCTGATTTGAACTCTGTCAGTTTTCATGAGTCACACTCATCGCCCAGGTCATGTTGGAACAAACTGGAGGCCAATCAGATTAGTATTTCTAATTTTGGACCCCCAAACCTAAGTTATTCATTTTTAAACTAAACTAACTTGCTTAATATGAATTTGAGCGCCAAGCTCAAACTGGGAGTCCGATTTGAACTCCGTCAGTTTTCATAAGTCTCACTCATCACCCTGGCCATGCTGGAACAAACCGAAGACTGATTGGATTAATATTTATAATTTTGGTCCTCCAAACTTATTATTTTTTTATTTTTTAAACTAAACTAACTTACTTAATGTGAGTTCGAGTGCCTAGCTCAAACTGGGACTCCGATTTGAACTCTGTCAGTTTTCATGAGTCACACTCATCTCCCTGGCAGTGTTGGAACAAGTCAGATGTTGATGGGATTAGAATTTCTAATTTTGGACCTCTAAACCCGAGTTCAAATAGTTTCTAACTAATTAATTTGACAATTGTGTATTTGAGCGTCGAGTGCAAACTGGAAGTTCGATTTGAACCCTGTCAATTTCCACAAGTCATGCTCGCCGGCCCGGCCGTTTTAGAACAAATCGAACATCGATCTGTGCAACATCCCCCTCTTGTTGGTCAACCACCTTCTGCTGAAGGTCGCGACATATCGGGCCGTCACCTTCTGAAGGCGACAAGGTGGCTGTCGCGTTCTTTTCGTGAACGCGATAGGCATGTTGTCGCGTTCAGCCCTCTGACCACAGTATGCATTTGTGTCGTCTTTCTGTCGGGACAGAGAGGACAAGTGTCAACCCCTGATAACATGAAAGCGACATGTCAGGTGTTGCGTTCAGGTTGTCAGGTCTGCGAGCTTGACACGTGGCGTTCCCGTTGGTCAGGTTGACCAGAACTTTGAGATAGCGACAGGTTGGCCGTCACATTCAGTAAGTGAACACAACAGGCAAGCTGTCACATTCTCAACTTCGAGGCATAAAACAACTGAGACCTCAAAACCATCTCCTTCTTCACCTCCTTCATTTGTGCATCTTCTCCTTTGACCCCCTCTTTGTTGTCTCCGCTGTGGGGAGTGTTTGAGGGTTGAGGTCAGGTGTGTAGTGGTTTTTCCCTTCCCGGCTTGGCGTTCTTCATTGGCGTGTAGGAGGACGTTCGTGGCTCGTGGACAGAGTCTTCGTGGAGCTTGGAGCGAGGAGGAGGTGGCCATGCACACGAGAAGACCCCAACGGGTTGGCTCTTCATTTTAAGGTAGGGACCCCTTGCCTTCCCCCTAGTTCTATTATGCTAGGGTCCAATCCCCTTCTCCAAGCCCTTAGAAACTCATGCTAGGGTGTGCATGTGTGATTGTGGTTCCTATGGAATGCATGTTTGGCTTGGTTGTGATTGGAATGGGGGTGGGGTTTGAGTGATCTTTCATGCTTGCATGTGAGTTTATGGAGTGTAGAACCATTTCTTTGGCATGCATGGGTGTTTACAAGGGTGGTTTGAGCTTATTTGATCCTTTTACATCGTTCTACATGCTCCCCTCTCCTTGTACTTCTCGGATTGGTGGTGCTTGGTATGAAGGAGGTGCTCTCGGGTGTGTATGTTTGTGGTCGTGACACATTTAGTGTCGTGACTTAGATCGCGATAGCCCGATATGTCGCCTTCTGGTAGGGAAAGCGACGCCCACCCTATCGCGTTCTGGTCGCGACAGGGTGGCCGTCGCCTTTATACCTATTTTCACCGTGTGTTTTGGGAGGTCTCAGTTGATCACCTGGACCTCTCGCTGTGGTTGCGACAATGCCCTTGTCGCGACCGGATCACGACAAGCACCTTGTCGCCTTCTAACTCTGGTCGTGACAGATAGGGTGTCGCCTTCTGGTGGCGACAACCCTTGTGTCGCCTTCTCAGATAGAGAGTGGCTTGGTGACCTGTTCGGAGTTTTCCTTCCGCTACGACTCTATTTCTTGGCACCTGTGTTGTCTCTTAGCACGGTCCTACTCTAGTCTTTCGCCCAGTGCTAGGCACTCGTGGGCTTGTCCGTGAGAAAGGTTGTTACCGTTACCTGGACCCCCGGTCCCCGCGCACCTATTTGAGGGAGTTCTCTGAGCGAGCGAGCTCGAGTCACAGACTCTGGTAGCAGAGGGGAAAATGGTGGGGACAGCGGCGTAGAGTCATTTGTAGAGCTCTCTTAGCTGAGTCTGGGATGCCGAGGTGGTTTGGTGCTCTTTCGGCGCAGATCAGCTAGTCCTTCTCACTGCCTCACTCTATGTGGTTTCGGTACCATCTAGAGGGGCCAGGCGTGGGACCGTAGTCCGGCCAGACTACCGCAGTTGTGTTACTATAGTTCCGCATCTCACTCCGACGGGAGGTGCTAGACATGGACTGATGGTCGAGGGTAAGGCGCATGGCGCACCTGACCGGTCAACTAGTGTAGTGGTTTTGTGGCTAGTGTCCTTGTCCAGGCAGTTGTTCACTGTCTATGTTTGCAGCCTTGGGTTCTTCCCAGTGCCGTGGTTTACATGGGTTTTTTGGTCCCGACATTTAGGTTAGACCGTTGACTGTGTAGTTACTTTATGCTTCCGCACTTACTCTGTTAGTAGAATAGATTTACTCACTTTATTTAAATTATGCACATATAGGTCTATTCTGCTGTTAGAACTAGTGAGAGATTGGTAGTCCCTACTGGGCTTCTTCGTGAAGCTCATTCCCTCCTTTACAGGTGAGACTTTACAACAGCACCCTCCGCAGCGGGCTGAGGAGACGGGGCCGTAGTAGACGGCATCTTCCATGAGCAATGTCCCCAGTACTTGTTTACTTCACCCTCGGGGTATGCCCCTAAGGGACATGTTATCCCCCTTTACTTCTATACTTGTACTTTGCTACTTTGGGACTGTACTAGACTTGTACTCTGTGTTGGACGCTCTTCCTTCACTAGTTGGTACTTTTTAGTGCGTGTTGTTGTTACTTACTCCCGTTACATATCTTGTTAGACTGGTCCGTTAGCCCTTCCGGGTCTTCGGGCCCGTGGGCGGCGGTGCCGATGGTCGGATCCTTGGTGGGAGCCGGGGGTCCGGGTGTCAGGGCCATTACAATCTGATAGGTATTTCTTATTTTGGACCTCCAAACCTATGTTTCGATGTTTTAAACTTAGTGATTAAAAAATTGACTCTAAGAATAGAGAAATTAAAATGAAATCAATTTACTCACATGAGGGGCCCATGCTGATGTCGATGGCGCTGCCTGAGGAGGAATGCTGGCCTGGGAGAGCTTGTCCTGGACAGCGTTGAACACCTGTGTATGCATTGTGTGGACCAGAAGAGACTCCAAACCAGAGATCTCATGTCGAATGAAGCTCGTCACCTCACTGGGAAAAGTACTTGGAGCACCAGGTGTGGTGAATGCACTGGTCACTTATGAGCTTGAACTCGAGGCTTCAGAGAACACCCTGCTCGTGTCCATACTGTGCCCAAAACCATACACATGGTCTTTCTTTGGGGCACCAGATGCAGCAACCCATACCTCAGGAGCTAACTACGACTACTCCTCCTCCCCGACGTACTTCTCTATCATCTACTGGCTATATGACTCCTACAAAAAGTAAAAATTGTCAATTTAATATTAATATGTAATGAGAAAAAAGGAAATAGTGAATAGACTGTAAATACTTACCGCAACCTCCCGGGCTCTATTGCTAATGTACTGATCCATCCCCTTCTTCTCATGTGTCTTATCAAACACCTCCTGAAATGTCGGAGGCCGTTTTAGCTCCTTTTCCTATTTCACAGAAACATATTACATAAATGAGTACCTATATAAATAAAATATACCACAAATGGACATATGACTTACCAATATGAACTGATGGGTCACAAAGAAGACGGACCCACTTGTATGCTTGTTGGCCTCTAGATTGGCGGCCTGATTTACTTTCATTATTGTGGAGGTTTCTTGCCATCTCTCCTCGGCCCATATGTTGCACAGACCTTGCCAGTAGTCTCTCTTCATCCATTTCGGTACACGCTCCCTCCAAAGAGTCATGTCTGGACTCTGACAAATTCTCTGTGCATTTTTTCTCGCATTATACAATAGATGTTTAAAATTTAATCGGGCGGTGGCCGTCCATACTGATCGAGACTACGCCTTGTCCTAAGAACGTGTGAATCAATGATTGCTTTGTACAGATAAGAGTTAGTTTATTGAATGTAGGAGTAAGAAAATAAATAGATTATAATAAGAAATTACATATCATGAACATCTGATACAACACCTCCTGGACATCCATCGGGAAATCATTGAATCTATGAATAGGCCCAGGAAAGTGTCCCTGAATTGATCTTGTGATGAATTGAGACGCCTAGGAGGGCTCTATTTTATCCCTATAATTATGTAACTTGTTATAATGAATTAATGAAGTAAATAACTGTCTTTAATATAAGATACATATAAATTTATTACGTACCCATTTATCCACACCTCCCGCAGAGTGCCATCATAAAAACTACCTCCCCCCTCCTACAGACTGACAGAATCCTCTGCCTCTTGCACCATAGATGCACCTGCCACAAAAACTAGAGGTGCAGAAGCACTCGGTCCTGTACAAAAATTTGACAGACATAAGCAATTTACAAGAATATAAATTGTTAAAGAATATAAATAATGACTATACAAATACTTACAAATTCAAATATACATACCTACTACCCTAGGAGGAGGAGGCGCAAAAGGACCCAAGCCTGTAAGAATTTTAATGTCATAAATAATACAAGTGAATCAATGCATAAAGAATCTATAACTTTAAATATACATACCTATCGCAAGGGTAGGAAACGTAGGATGCATAGGAGAACTCGATCCTGTTAGAATGAGAAATAAATAACAAAATATATTAGCAATATACAATTACTTACAACTTCAAAACAAGGCTTCCCTGCTACCAGAGGAGGAGGCACATAAGGACCAAAAGCTGTAACAATTTAAATGACATAAATAATATGTATAAATAATACACAAAGAAAAATATAAGAATATAAAATTTTAAAGAATATAAATAACGACTATACAAATACTTACAAATTCAAATATACATACTTGCTACCCTAGGAGGAGGAGGTGCAAACGGACCCGAACCTGTAAGAATTTTAATGCCATAAATAATACAAGTGAATCAATGCACAAAGAAACTACAACTTTAAATATACATACCTGTTGCCAGAGGAGGAGGCACAGAAGGACCAGAAGCTGTAACAAATTAAATGGCATAAATAATATGTATAAATAATGCACAAAGAAAAATATAACTTTAAATATATATATCTGAGGCCACAGAAAAACTCCTCCCACTACTCAACCTCCTCCCAGAATTGAAGCCTGATCGTGCTCCACGCATCATATCTTCATAGGGAACATCAAAATTCATGTTCATTAGTCAATTGCTTATATTGAAAGTGGGCAACTTTAAATATATTGAATAGATGTGAAAAAATTCTACCTATTTTTAAATGATATCTATTTCCTCCTCAGATGATGACGATATATCGAATTCAGCCCCATCTTCATCATCATCTTCACATTCATTACTGGTATGTTCCTCCTCCTCATCAGAATCTTCACCAGACACCTAACCTACATCAGTATCTGTTCACCTTCCACTACTCCCTTTTATCTCATGTGGATCAACTTATTCAACCTCATTTCCTTTAGACAAACAAATTGGCTCTTCAGATTCGTCTACTCCAGTATGAGCTGTCAACTCTACATCATCAACCAAGTCTGCTTGAAAGAATTCGTCGTTGACCTCTTCAGGTGTCTGATCAGTCATGCCCAATTCATAGTCAGAGAATAGTCTTGACTTAACTTTGCAAACTACCCACCAATCATTTCATTGTTTGTTCGTAGATGATGGATAGCTTGTATAGTACACTTGCTGGGCTTGTGTGTCTAAAATGAACGGCTCATAAGTATTTAATTTTGACTTATGTTTAAGCTCGACAATCGCATGCGTTGTGTCATTTCGAATGGAATTCGGATCAAACCAGTGACACTTGAACAAGAATATATGATTGTCTTATCCTAGATATTGCAATTGTAAGATCTCATCTACAATACCATATCAGTCATATTCATTTTCATTGTACGTACTTCCTTTAACACATATGCCGCTATTCATGGTAGACTTACTCTGCCCATAGTCTCTTGTGTGAAATAAATACCCATTCACAATAAATCCAAGGTATTATGTGCGATTTTCGATGGGCCATAAACTATGTGAAGAACTCTTTCATCAGTAATTAAACCTTGTTCAACCTACATATAGAGAAGACTAGTTAAAAAGTGAACATAACTTATCTTTCGTACTCTTTGAGCATGTACACTTACGTATTTTCTTAGCCGTAAGACCAATGACTTCTCTTGTTCTTTTTCAACCTCATAATCACTAAGATGTGCATTTCTTTGAATTATTTCTAAATCAAATTGTCTACAATATGAATGGAAGACCACCTTCAATAGCTAGAAGAAGGTCAAAGAAGTTATATACACAATAAGTTGTGAGTTCAGGACTTACTCAACATAACACTGAAGCTCAGCACAATTTAAAAGAATATATATCTCTGCGGCGCATAACTCTATATCATCGAGCATGCGAGTTGAAGAAAGTCCAAATGCACGTCCAAGATGATTAAATATGGAGAGTCAATCTGAACACACAGATTCCCCTCCATCATCATTACGTGGAGGTTGAGTACGACGAGTTTGCATGTCTGCTTCAAAGTACATTGAACAAAAGTTTGAGATTTATTCCATAATGTATGCATCACCAATAGAACCTCCACTTTTGCTTTATTTCAAACTTTCATTTTGAGGTCATGCATACACCTACATCAACAATGTACAAGACAAATGGCAAACATATCATACATAGGGTGCAATTTTAAGAAGAAATAAGTTAATATTCACATATACCTCTCAAATGGATACATCTATCTATATTTTACTGGCCCTCTGACTTTACCTTTATATGGTAGATGTATGAGCAAATGCTCCATCAAATTGAAGAATGCAGACGAAAATATCTTCTCCAACTTGCATACGATGCTGACCACATTCTTTGATGGTTTGCACATCCTCAAGCCTAAGTTCGGATGTACACAGAATTGTGAAAAATTGACTCAACTCAGACAATGCTCCCCATAGAGGCTTCGACAATATGTCACGAAATGCAATGGGTAGCAACCTTTGCATAAACACATGGCAATCATGACTTTTGATTCCATATGTTTTTCCCTCAGTGACGTTGACACAACAAGCAATATTAGACACATAACCGTTAGGAAATCTCAACCGTTTCAGCCACTGACACACTTCCTTTACTTGTCCACCTCCAAGCACATAAACTGCTTTTGGTTTAATTGATTTCTCATTTACTTCAATAAGTTCTAACTCTGGATGTTTAAAAAGCATTAACAACTCCAAACGTGCATTCTTGTTGTCCTTTGTTTTACCTTTTATGTCCATAAAGGTGTTGAACACACTATCAAAGACATTCTTCTTGATATGCATCACATCTAGATTATGCTGCACAAGAAGAGTTGACCAATAAGGTAGCTCCCAGAAAACTTCTCTTCACCCAGTTGTGCTCCTTCCAAAAACCTGAAAGGTGTCGTATACTGCCCATCAGTTGTGTGATATCTGGCAAATTTTCTACACGTGCTTCCATATGATGTCTAGACAACCTCTCAAATAAAACTTCATCTTGTTCCATTTTGTTCTTTAAGAATGCATCTTTTTATCTTCTGAAGGGTGATCAGCTGCTAAAAACTATCGATGGCAATCAAACCAGCATGACTTCCCACCATGTTTAAGTACAAATGATTTGGTATTATCCATACAGTAAGGACATGCTAGCCTCCCATGTGTGTTCTAACCAGATAGCATTCCATATGTAGGAAAATCACTTATGTTCACATCAATGCTGCCCTCACGGTGAAATTTTACTTTCTAGATGCATCATAAGTGTTGACCCCCTCAATCCATAATAATTTCAATTCATCAATCAATGGTCTGAGATAGATGTCTATATTAGATAGGAACAAACAAATTCTTGCTTCATGCACATGCTTGGAGGAAGGTTGTATGGTGTCACGAACACTGGTCAACTGGAGTAGGAAGCCACTGAACCTCCAAATGGATTGAATCCGTCAGTGCATAAACCAAGCCTCACATTATGCCACTCCCTTTAGAAGATAGGATGAGCATGTTGAAATGAGTCCAAGCTTTGCCATTTGCAGGATGACTCATAATATCTTCGTCACGACGTACTCTTTCTGCGTGCCACCTTATATGTCGAGCTGTCTTTAAGGACATAAACATCCACTACAGTCTGGATGTAAGGGAAAAATACCGCAGTGACACATAAGGTATATCCTTTCCCTTAGAATTGGCCCCTCTTTTAGGTTTAAACCTATCATGATGACAAATAGAACACGATACCTTATCTGCATCCTCTTTGTGATATAACATATAATGATTAGGACATGCATCTATTTTCACATATCCAAGTCTTAACTCATTGACCATCTTCTTGGCAAGATAAAAATTTGGAGGCAACTTCTCATCTCGAGATAATATACTCTTAATGTTGAGGAGGAGACGATCAAAACAACTCTAACTTATGTGAAATTCAGATTTCAAGTTCAGCAACTATGACACTGCTGACAACCGAGTGTGTTTTTGACAACCATCCCATAATGGCTCATCAAGATCCTTCAGTAACTGATAAAATATTTCGACTCCCTTGTTGGACACTTCTTCAGCGTATACAGGATCCTCATGTACATTGAACGTGGGACCAGTGGCATCTACAATCATATCCATGTACATACTTGTGCCTTCCACATTACTAGGCTCGTGCGACCAAAGCTCCTCACATGACATGTCCAATTCATATAACATTCAACAAACCATTTTCTGTATAAATGACATTGAACCTCCCATGGTGAAATCCACTTTAAATTTTTACAAATCATACAAGGACATTGAATGCAACCTTTGCTGTCTACTGATGCACTTGGATTCCCCAATCCAACTTGAATGAAAGTCTCAACTCCGACCCTAAACTCCACAGACACCACATGATCAACTATTCTACGATACATCCATGAATGGTCTGAAGCCATTTTTTTCCTGCGCTCAACCAATATTAACACACAAATAACTTTAAAATTCAAACTCCAATTCAATAAATCTGACCATTTTCACACATTGTTCGACACAACCGAAATGAATAGGAATGATATATTATTTAGATTATCACTTTTTACCCATCTGTGAATATTTGATTGCACTCAGATGGCCATTTACTATGTGTTTGTACAATTTGCTGAAAATTTTGGCAGCATCTCCCCATACCTCTCTGATATATCAAAAATATTTACTGATTAAGATATTTTCTTAAACACTTACTAATAAGTGGTTAATAAAATATTTAAATCAATAAAGGTATATCAGAGAGGAGTGAGTAGACGCAATCGAAATTTTCAACAAATAGTACAAACACATAGTAAATGATCACCTAACTGCAATCAAACATTCACAGACTGTCCAAAATGGGACAATTCAAGACTTTGAGTTAGATATATACGTTCTCATCATTCAAAATGAGAACGTGCACATCAATCCCAAAGTCTTGAACGGGAAGGTTCATTGACACGGGCTTAACATGCTCTCGTGAGGTGTGTGTAGTGTTAAATTGCTATGCATGTATAAATCAAATTGAAATGTCACATAAATATGAAAGGAAAATGAAAACAAAATCATACATGTGAACAAGTGCAATACTAAATCAAATTCACACATACATGTAAATGAATTGCATTAAAGTAAAAAAAACAATTCTAATCACTAAACTGAAAGTAAACAATTAAAAGAAATCCATAAAATAGTATTTTATTGAATGAAGTTCGAATCAAGATCTAATGTCTACAAGGAAGAGTTTGTACTCAATTAATTTTTTATTCCTAAATTGAGATGTATACCTCATTGATGTTTCCATTTGGCTTCTTTACATCCCATGTTTCAATATGTAAGCATATGGGATTTCTGTTTATAGGAGTTGTTTGGGGTTAAAGCCCCATTTGCATTGCTATGTCATGGAGGGCACATATCCCATTTGAATTGAGATGCACATTTTATTGGAGTTTGCATTGGCTTATTGAATTCCTCACATTCAAGTGGGATGTGAGAAATTGAAACCACAGTGGAGTAACGGTGCAGGACACACTAATGTGGAGAACCCAACTAAGGAGTCTACCGATGATTTGTAAATGTTGCTCTAATCGACAAGAGATAAATTTCATTGTCATATGTACAAAAAGTAATGGTGGCCACTGTGTTAGACATGGACTGGAGGTTCAAAAATGATATAATTTTTGCAGGAACAATGCAACCTACCCAGTTAGATGGATAAATCATTTATCCGATCAGGCATAGGATTGGTCGGATGTTTGCTTTTGGGGCATGGGACTCAGACAATCGACCAATCCCACACTTATTTACCCAGCCAACTGGGTATGTAACGACCCAAGAATCCGATACCCAAAACCCTCCAAGTACCTGACCCTTGGACCGCCACCCATAGATCCGAAGACCTGGAAGGGTTAGAAATATGTCTAGTGAGATATACAACAAGTTACAATAGCTAAACAATTTAAAGAAATACAATAGCGGAAGAAAAATATACACAATGTCTCAGATAGTAATTAAATACAATAGCGGAAGAAAGAATATACATAATGTCTCAGATAGTAATTCAAGTGCAAAAAGGAAATACTAACCACTGCTAACACTGCTGACCACAAGCGGCACAACACAGACCGTCCGAACACAAGCACCAACTTCCACGAATTCAAACCTGAAAGGAAGTAAGGGGAATGAGCTTCACGAACGAAGCCTAGTAAGGAACCCAACCCCTCACCGGTTCGAACAGTGGAAAACAGGAACATCACAGCTAACTAGGCAGGATAACAGCAAGGCTAAGAAAGTAAACTAACTGTGCAAGCGGAAAAGTGGCGATAAATTAACTGAATAGAACTACCAACTAAACAGGTAAAGTAACAGAGTGGCAACTGTGCAAGTACTAAAATAAATAAACGGAAAGTACACAAGTCCACAAGTACCGCCAACACGGCACAAAAACGCACAGTCCCAACTCGGTAAAAGCACTCAGTGGATGCTACCAGGCTATACATTCAGACGGAAAACCCTCGTCTGGACAAGAACACTAGCCACAAACCAACTTCTACTAGTCAGTAGTCAGGTGCGCGCACTGGCGTCTTACCGCTCGACCACAAGTCCAAGTCTCCCCTCCCGCCGGAGTGAGACGCGTGGACGAAACACAACCACAAGCCGTAGTCTGGCCGGACTATGGTCCCACGCCTATTCTCCCGACACGGCTCCAGAACTGCGCAAGTCAAGGCAGTGAGAACGGACTAGTTGGCCCGCACAGTGACACTCCAAACTCCGCGGGACCCAGACCAACTAAGTGAGCTCTACAAACGACTCAACGCCGTTGTCCAACACCATTTTCCCCTTCGTCCAGAGAAACGCTCGACGGACGCACTTGTGGCTCAGAGACCACCCTCAACGGGCCTACGAGGATGGGGGTCCCAGGAAATGGTAACAACCCCAAAAACCGTGCGCTAGGACAAGCCCTCAAGTGCCAAAGCACCGGGCAAATACTAGTAAGGCACAGTGCTGGGGAGTCAACACAAGCGTCACGACTGCGGTACGAAACACACGCAGAAGCAAACTAGGGCACCACAACTGGTCAACTCGGAATGCCCACACGGCACAAGACGAGAGTCGGCCGGCCCTCGGAACACCCCCGACGGGTGTCGAAAACCCTACACGACTGCCCCCGATTGACTGGTCAACAAAATGGCCACCAACCTTGGGCCAGCCTACCGACACAGCCGAAACGACAAGACACAAAAAATGACGTGAAAACGGCCCAAAACGGAGGTCAAACGGGCCAAAAAGGGGTCTGCTAGCGCATTGCGCTGAGGTGGAACCCCAGGCTAGCACCCGACACAGTGCGCCGGGGGTCGTTGGGTGCAGTGGGCCGCCCAGATCCCTGACAGATCTGGGTGCGCTGCGCCAAGGGGGTCTCCCCCTTCCTCCCGATGCCTCCCTTGCATCGTAGGGAGGTAAGGGAGGGGGGGGGGGGCGGCCAAGCGACCAGCACTAGTGCCGGCGCCAGCGTTTGGAGGGTCGCCAGACGGCATGGCCGTCGCCGGAAGTCCTCCCCTTTCCGGAAAATGCTGGCCCGAAGGCCACACGTAGAAGAGAGAGAAAGAGAGAAAGAGAGACAACGATGCTGAGGAGGGGTAGTCGATGCCGGAGAGGGAGAGGGGGTCCTTACCTCGATGGTAGGACCCGCTGGCGGCACGAACGGTGGCGGTGACGCTCCCACGAGCAGCAGACAGAGCGGCGGTGGCGGCGACACTCCGCACACGGCGTCCTCCGTGCACGGCCTCCCGGCGGCAAACGGCACGGCGGCAGGGCGACGAGAGGCAGGTGGCGGGGCTCCTCCCAGGGCTTCCGACAGCGACAGTCGTGGCAAGCAAAAGAGAGAGAGAGGGAGAGAGAGAGAGAGAGAGAGAGAGAGAGAGAGAGAGAGAGAGAGAGAGAGAACTCGAGGAGAGAGAGAACGGGGAGGGAAGAAGAGGAGGAAGAAAAGGGTTAGGAGAGGGAGAGGGCAAAGTGGAGGGCCGCTCCTGATCCAAAATCAGAACTCATAGTACTTTTTACGCAGGTTTCATCCACCTTCCGCCCGGATTGCTGCTGCTCCTGATCCAGAAACCAGTGCACATCTGCTTTCAGATCTGCACAGTTCCCATCCATCTTCTGTCCTCAATGCTGCTGCTCCTGCTTGGATACCGGTTGCTACTCCTAGTCGGACCTTTGCTGAAGCTCCCTCTATGTCCCTAGTTGCCAAGGACATAGAACCAATAGCAGGTTCTCCATCTGGGGTGGCAGCCTCGCCATCTTCTGGAGAGGCTTCCCCGTCAGCTCCATGGATGTCTTTTGCTGATGCTTTACTCAAGAAGACAAGGAGAGGAGAAATTCGCATGATACATACCAGTCACCAGGAGAGTCTGCCCTCTCGCCATCCTTCAACAACAAGTCCCCAACAGGGCCTTCCGCCATCCCGCCCTCCATTTGCTGCACACACCGAAGCACTTGCCCAACCGCGCATGGAGGCAAGTTCAGGCAGCCACGTGATCTGCCTTCCCATGTAATATAAGGTCAGAAACATGTTAGGAGAGGAGGATGAGTCTGTTGACCTAGAAACTCTACAAAGGAATTGGGTTCGCCCATTTGTCCCTCCAACACCGCCACCACCGAAGTCCAGAATCAAAACTCGTAGTACTTCACTACGATGCATAAATTCTGCTGGGGAATTACAAGACTGATCTTTTGCTTTCTTGGGCTGATATGTTACTTAGTCTTGACCCCTCTGTGTAGGGTGTCTTCAGCTTGTGCCCCCTGTTGCCTATGTACTTCTTTCTTTCTTTCATGCTCCTCTTATATATAAAATCTGCCTACCTGATCGCGACATCGGAGGTCACTCCTTTGTCGTATCAGTCTAGATATCACTTTATTTTTTTAAAAAAAGTGGAGGGCGGCACGGAGGGGAAAAAGAAGGGCTGACCCATTACCGGAAATGGCCAGGCGGCATTTTTCGAAGCCCTGCACACGATGTGCATGGGGAAGGGGGGACCATCTCCCCCTCTCCTTCTGGTCCTCACATAATACCCCACTTAAAACAATTTCATCCTCAAAATTACAAAAATAAAGTCGAAGCACGAAAGTAAAGAAGGGGTAGGAACAACTCACTCGAACTGATCTGACAACTCGAGGGAAAAGAACACAGCAAGAAACAGCCAGTGCGAAAAAGGCCACTAAGTCTTACCACGATTTCCTGGTGGCCACAACAACGACACAGCCACACGTGGAATGCTCAACCAGACAACCGATAGCCCACACAGCACACCCCAAATGGGCATGGAGCACTCAATCGGATGCTGACAACTCCACAAGCGTGGCACACGCCAACTAACTGAAGACGAACGGAACCACTAGCCGAAAACCACGTGGCTGAAGTCATCAACAGACCTTGCCATTGAAACCAATCCGGTCAGTAACCCACTCTGTCACCAGCAAAACTTGACAAAAACCATAGTCACTAGCGACAACTCAGAAAACACCTACGAGTCAACCTCAGGGCTTAGAGGGATGGCCTTACGCAGCTAGCCACAGCTAGTATCGACCACACCACCAAAGGGAAGCCTCACAAAGGAAAACCAGAGTCTAAGCGGAAACGGAGACGTGGAAAACCCCTCAACACATGGAACGACATCCACAACACCACTCGATCTCACCCAAACCTTCCTCGTGGTCTGACAAGGACACCAAATGAATGTGGAGTCACAGAAAAACAAAAAACAAAACACGCTCCACAAGCACAACACACAGCGACAAAGTCAAAAAGATGTCTAAGGTTAGGTCAGAACCAAGCAACCCAAGACGTTAGCGACTCACATGGTCAAGTACTGGAAAACCGATAGACCTCACTGCCACCAAGGACACAGACAGGAGTCCCTCTATCGGCTTTCAGATTCACCACCTGGCACACGATCGAAAAAACCCACAATGGTTGGCAATGCATCCACCATGAACTGCGGAATGCCAAGCGTGGGTGCCACAAAACCAACCGTAGAAAACACTCAACCACTAGAAAACGGGGCAACTGTAGGTGCCAAAAATGGCATGCTGACCCGAGTATTACTCAGACCAACACAGGGTACCACAACTCAACACGCACAATCGAGGGGGCATCAGATGTAGGCCACAACCAAGACCGAGAGCACTACCACTAGGGCCACAAAGCAACAAGGTATCTACCACACTATGGTACGATACAGCCACAAGGAACAGGCCACCACACGCGTCCCAGAGGCAGAACAACGCAACACCCTGAGCACCTTGCAAACTGCAAAATCATGGACAGAGCTTAGGGCCAGCACACACGGGCACAACCACATGGTGCTACCACAATCACCAAAACCCACCTAAGCACAGTGCACACATCCATATCAACGGCCCTAAAATGGCATGGGGCCAACAGATGGGACTCCCTACCAGGGACCCGCCAAGAAGAGAAAGCTCACGGAAGGCCACGAGCTTCGAAGAGCACAACAAACATCCTGGTTCTTAGAAGTGCACCAAAGAAAGCATCGGCACTACCACAACAGGTAGTGAGGGCCACACATTGAAAAGGTGACAAAAGCCTCCAAGAGCAGAAAGAGGCACAAAGCAGAGCACATGTGAACAAAACACCAATATGAGCAAGCTCGGTGAGAGAACCGGGTCTATCTAGCACTGATCACATGGAAACACATTGTCCCACATTGACCAGTCAAGCAACATAAAAACCCACACAACAAAATGTAGTAGACTAGTTGGTACACCAACCCACAGCGTCAAAGCGCGAGCACCACCACCCTGAGCAACCACAAAAAACAGAGGATGAAGACACAACAAGCCTCTTTCGCACGCAAAAGAGGGGATCGAAGCACAAAACCAGCACCTCCATAAGAAGTACCACTAACCACATGGCCACGGCACACACCACATCACCAACTGCGAGAGCACGTTGGGCACAAGAAAATGAAGCAAAACCATTTGAGCCACGGGGACACACGCAGTCCTACCAATGCAATCAAGAAAATTGGAAACAAACAACAAGGCAGCTGGCCAATGCAACAGCCAGACACACGGTCAAAAGCACCACACCTTGACCGACAATGCCCAAACAGACTGTAACACAGACAGTCCAACCGGCAACAAAGACATCTCATCTCTACAGAGAGAGAGCAGCAACAACCAAAATAAACACTAGGCAGCCATGGTAAAGGACCTCTACCAGGATCGATAGAGAGTCGTCCTAGGAGAACTTCACTAGAACAGACAACCCAACCAACCAAACAATAGAGACCTTCAGAGAGAACACAACAGTAAGCAGAAGCAATGCAAGACAGTTCTGGGAGAAACCTCCTACCAGAACGACCAAGACACCATTTTGGGAAATCCTCCAGAACGTACTAGCCAACCAAAAACATACCTCAACCCTGAGGTAGCACGACCGCAGCTAGAAATGAGAATGAAATAGTCTTGGGAGAAACCATCACCAAAACAACAACAAACGGTTCTGGGAAACCTCACCAGAACACAAAGCCAACCAAATAGCACAGGACCACCAAGCAAGCAGAAACAGGTGACACAACACACAACCCGAAACATCACGAGCACTCACATAGCATCTGCTAAGTCCGAGCAATAAAGTGGACTCAGCAGAACATAGGGCACCCACAACTCACCTGACAGGTGAGGCAACACACCCAAGCAACCACTGCACAAACACAGCCAAGAGAAAAACACAACTAGGAAAAATAAGGGTGCCTTCCATCGGACCTGCAAATAACAGGCCTGCACCGGTGAAGGCCACACTGCAAGTAGGCTCTCTCAGCCACAATAGAACACATGTAGCCAAAAGTGCAGCCGATGACGACCAACAGCATCGAACCGAACTTGCCTGCAATCATCCTCCGCATAGGGAAGATCTCTTCCAGCGACTGCATCATCAAGAGCACCACCAGCATGAGCCAACCAGGGACCACGCTCACACACACGCGACACTGCAATGGCAGCAACCCACTTGCAGTACCCACTTGAATGCTACTAAAAATAGCCCACCTGCAAAACATGATCAAAGCACAAGCCTAACACTAACACACCATGAACGGTGCCAGCAACACACTTGAACTACTTTTTTGGATTGCCATAGCCATTAACCTATTGTAAATCTCAGAAGACACTACTCTGAGACCAACTATAATGACTCAAGAATCCGATACCCAGAACCCTCCAAGTACCTTACCCTTGGACCGCCACCCACGGATCCGAAGACCCGGAAGGGTTAGAAATATGTCTAGTGAGATATACAACAAGTAACAATAGCTAAACAATTTAAAGAATTACAAAAACGGAAGAAAGAATATACACAATGTCCCAGATAATAATTCAAGTGCAAAAAGGAAATACTAACCATTGCTAATGCTGTTGACCACAAGCGGCACAACGGAGACCGTCCGAACACAAGCACCAACTCTCGCGAACTCAAACCTGGAAGGAAGTAAGGGGAATGAGCTTCGCGAACGAAGCCCAGTAAAGAACCCAACCCCTCACCGGTTCGAACAACGGAAAATAGGAACATCGCAGCTAACTAGGAAGCAGAACAACAAGGCTAAGAAAGTAAACTAACTGTGCAAGCGAAAAAGTGGCGATAAATTAACTGAATAGAACTACCAACTAAGCAGGTAAAGTAACAGAGTGGCAACTGTGCAAGTATTGAAATAAATAAGCGGAAAGAACACAAGTCCATAAGTACCGCCAACACGGCACAACAACACACAATCCCAACTCGGTAAAAGCACTCGGTGGATGCTACCAGGCTGTACACTCAGACGAAAAACCCTCGTCTGGACAAGAACACTAGCCACAAACCAACCTCTGCTAGTCGGTAATTAGGTGCACCCACTAGCGTCTTACTGCTTGACAACAAGTCCAGGTCTCCCCTCCCGTCGGAGTGAGACGCGTGGACGAAACACAACCGCAAGCCGTAGTCTGGTTGGACTATGATCCCATGCATGCCCTCATGACACGGCTCCAGAACTGCCCAAGGCGAGGCAGTAAGAACAGACTAGCTGGCCCGCACCGTGACACTCCAAACTCCGCGGGACCTGGACCAACTAAGTGAGCTCTACAAATGACACAACGCCGCTGTCCAACACTGCTTTCCCTTTCATCCGAAGAAATGCTCGACGGACGCACTTCTGGCTCGGAGACCACCCTCAACGGGCCCACGAGGACGAGGGTCCCGGAAAATGGTAACAACCCCAAAAGCACACCGTGCGTTGGGACAAGCCCTCAAGTGCCAAAGCACCGGGTGTAGACTAGTAAGGCACAAAGCTAGGGAGTCAACACAAGCATCACGAGTGCAGTACGAAACACACACGGAAGAAGACTAGGGCACCACAACTGGTCAACTCGAAACACCCACATGGCACAAGCGGAGAGTCAGTCGACCCTCGAAACACTGCCGACGGGTGCTAGAAACCCTGCACGACTGCCCCAGTTGATCGGTCAACATGCAATACTGGCCTAGTCGGAGATGACCCGGGTGGGCTCGACCACCACGTGGCTTGACAAAACGCCCATCGGCACAGCCGGAATAACAACACATGGAAACGGTGCAAAAACGGAGGTTAAACGGGCCAAGAAGGGGTCTACTAGCGCATTGCGCCGAGGTGGAACCTCGGGCCAGCGCCCGGCGTAGTGCGCTGGGGGTCACAGGGCACAGTGCGCCACCCAGATGCCTGGTGTATTTGGGCGTGCTGCGTCAAGGGGGTCTCCCCCTTCCTCCCGACACCTCCTCTGCATCTCAAGGAGGTGAGGAGGGGGGGGGGGAGGTGGGGCCTGGCCAAGCGGCCAGTGTCTGCACCGGCACCAGCGGCAGGAGGGTCGCGGGATGGCGTGGCCGCACCGGCAGAGGGAGAGGGGGTCCTTACCTCGACAGTAGGATCCTCCGGCGACACGAACGGTAGTGGTGATGCCCCCATGAGAAGCAGATAGAGCGGCGGTGGCGGAGACACTTCGCGCACGGCGCCCTCCGTGCGCGGCCTCCCAGTGGTGAATGGCGGGGTGATGAGAGGCAGGCGGCAGGGCTCCTCCCAGGGCCACCGACGATGGCAGTCGTGGCAAGCAAAAGAGAGAGAGAAGGAGAAGAGAGAGAGAGAGAGAGAGAGAGAGAGAAGAGAGAGAGAGAGAGAGAGAGAGAGAGAGAGAGAACGGGGAGGGAAGAAGAGGAGGAAGAAGATGGTCGGGAGAGGGAGAGGGCGAAGTGGAGGGTGGTGCGGAGGGGGAAAAGGAGGGCTGACCCATTACCGGAAATGGCCAGGTGGCCTTTTTCGGAGCCTTGCACACGACGTGCATGGGGAAGGGGGGACCATCTCCCCTCCCCTTCCGGACCTCACAGGGTTAGTAGCCTTTCTCTTTTTTTAACAGAGGATGCAGAACATAGTTTTTGTCTACAAGGGATTGCATTGCTAACATACTTCAATTTTTTATGGCTAATAAGAGTATTGGTCCTGTGAGACCCGGCTTCCCGACTATCCATCCGGTGTCTTGGATGACTGGCCACTAACGTGTCCGGACTGGGTGACGCATTAGTGTCACGTCGTGGGTGTCCGACGTGACAGTGATCCTTGTCATGACCAGCTTGTGTGTCGCATTCTTGTTGCACCCGACTTTCTCGTCGCGTCTTTGTGTCGCGCCCAGTCAACGGGTCGCAACAGTGTTCCGTCGCTTCGGTCATCTGATGTCGTCAGGGTGGCAGGTGTGTCAGTACGACCTGTCGAGTTGCCATGGCATCCCTGGGGGACGCGTTGGTGTCGTGGTGCATTGACCCGTCATGTTAGGGTCCTTAACGTGACGCGTCACCCTGTCGCGACTTGGGTGCCGAAGGCTTAAGGCTTTGGCCGACGACCCCTTCTCCCTTTTCCTCCTTCCCCTCTTCTCTCCTCCCCCTTCGGCGGTGCTCCACCTCCTCTCTCCCCTTTGTGTGTTTCAGGTGAGGAGGAGGGTCGTTCGTGGTGCCTTGGCGTTGTGGAGCTTGAGTGGAGCGAGGAGGAGGTGGCCAATCCGACGTGAAGGGCCCTATGGGGTTGTTTCTTCGTTTAAGGTAGGGATTGATTTAACCCTTCTTGATCCAGGTGGATTGGGATCCCCTCGTGGTTTGTAGATAGCATTTATTACTTTTCCATGCTCCCCTCCCCCGTGTGGTGGTGTTTGTGGCTTGTGGGCGGCCCCGGGATGGAGCATCCCATAGGTCTGCCTCTCTACTGGTGTCGCGACCGCAGTGCGCGTCGTGACACCAGAAGAGGTGTCGGCCCAGTCGGACCTGACCTTGTCATGACGCGTTGCCCCATCGCGATAAGGATCGATGTCGTGACGCATTTCCCCGTCGCGACAGGGTTGCTGTCGCGGTGCCCTTCGCGACGGCTAGGGGGGACGCGACAGTACCTATGTTGCCTCGGGTGTTTCTGTGGCTCTGATTAGCATGTCAGCATGTGCCCTAGCGTAGGTTTGCCCTTAGGGCCTTTTGGTGGGGAACGCAGCAGGTTACCTCACTGTGTTCGGTGACCGAAGGTGACACCTTCGTGGCTGTGTCCTAGCGGTGGTGCTAGGAGTCTCACGTCTGTCTAATAATCGATTGTCCGACGGCCAATCGATTATTAGCAGAGCGATGTTTTCTGTACTTACTGGTGGTGTTCCGAGGTTCTGGCTTGCTCGTGCGTGCCTTGGTTGGCCGATGGCCCTCTCGAGGGTCCGTGCTTGCCTTGTGCTTGCTGGGCTTGTCGAGGGTTACAAGCCAACGGTTCAGCGTGGTTTTTGTTGTGCTTGCCCTGCCTGTTCGCCCAGTGCTTGGCACTTGAGGGCTTGCCCTGTTCAGAGGTTCTCTCCGTTGCCTGGGACCCCCATCCTCGGGAGCCTGTTGAGGGAGTGCTCCGAGCTACGAGCGTGCTCGAGTTGGCAGCCGAGTTGGCGGACTCTGGAGCTGAGGGGAAAATGAGGTTTGGACAGCGGCACCGAGTCATTTGTAGAGCTCTCTTGGTTGGTCTGCGATGCCGAGGCCAGCTGGAGTTCTGCCAGGTGTAGACTAGTCAGTCCTTCTTCTCATTGCCTCGCCTTGTGTTGGTTCCAGAGCTGCGTAGGGAGGTCAGGCGTGAGGCTGCAGCTTGGCCAGGTTGCGGTGGTGTGTGTGTTCTTGTAGTGTTCTGTGGCGGCTCTGTCTCACTCTTTTGGGGAGGTTAGAGGCAGGAGCCAAGCTGGCGAGCAGAGGAAGTGGCTGGTGTGTCCTCCTCTTGGCTGCCAGTAGCGGTGGTTTGGTTGTTGTTGTTGTGACGGTGTTCCCTCACGATGTTTCCAAGTGTTATTCATTGCCCTAGCTTGCACGGCGGTTATAGCCTGGCTGTGCCTAGTTCCGTGGGCATCGTTGGTCTAGCCTTGTTGCCCCATGCTTCCATTGGTTTCCGTTTCGGTGTTCTCTCAGTTCCATAGACCCATTCCTTGGTGCCAGTCCGTGGTGGCACCGGTGTGTGTGGTTTCCTGACCTCGTGGTGTGTTTGGGGTTCGGGTGGTTCTGCTTGTGGGCCCTCGACCTTGTGGAGGTCTGAGGTGGCCGTGCTTGGGGTGAGACGTCGTTCTCACCTAGTTGTTGCATGGTTACAGTGAGTGTGCCGAAAGTTGCTACCGCTTTGTGCCCGACTCTATTGGTTTCTGCGTGAGTCGTATGTGTGTCACGACCTTGATTGGTGATCGTGGCGTTGCATTGTTCTTTGTCGTTGCTTTGTAGTACCTTGCTGTAGGTGTTCCTCACTTTACAGCTTTCTAGTGTAGTTTTTCCATTTTCGGAGTTTCTGCTACTCTGACCTGTGAGGGACTGGTAATCCCTACTGGGCCTTGTTCGCGAGGCTCACCCCCCTACTCTCTTCAGCTAGAGGCTCGTCGTAGCGGGAGCTCGGTGTCGGGCAGGTTTGCGGAGACAGCTGTGGTGCCGTGTGTTGTCAGCAACAATGAGAGCGAGTGTTGTGAGCTTTGTACCTAAGTGAGTTGAGAGTTGTGGTTTGCAAGTTCTCGAGATATGCCCCTTAAGGACTACACCTTTCTTCTTGTACTTGTGCTTTTACTTGGGACACGTTGTGCAGTTGTTATATCTTGTTATAGTTATTTAAATTCAGTACATATCTCACTAGACAATTTCTTCTAACCCTTCTGGGTCTTCGGATCCGTGGGTGGCAACGCGAACTTCGGGGTCCTTGGCGGGGGTCCGGGAGGTCAGGTCATTATAAGTGCAAAGTGGCCTATATGCATAATAGATCTCTACAAGAAATGTGCACATTAAGTTGGCAAATCAAGTAAAGAGCAGACATCATGGGAGAAACTGGGTAAGGGTTGGCTTAGGATAAACTTTCATGGGGCCAGCATTGGAGCAAGTGTTACATAACAGTCTAGTTGCATTTCAAAAGCTTGATGAAGATATATGCAAAAGCAATCACATCTCGCCAAAATATGTACATGGTTCTCATCTCTATTTTGGTTTATATGAAAAAATTGGAATTTTTTTGCGTAGCAATTGCTATTAGAATACATATCACATTTTATTTTCTTGCATATATTATTGAAAGTGTTGATAGTATGCAATAAGTGTAACATCCCCCCTCTTCTTTGGTCAGCCACCTTCTGATGAAGGTAGCGACATATCGGGTCGTCGCCTTCTGAAGGCGACAAGGTGGCTGTCGCGTTCTGGTTGTGAATGCGACAGGCATGTTGTCATGTTCAGCCCTCTGACCATAGCATGCATTTTTGTCATCATGCTGTCAGGACAGATGGGACAAGTGTCAACCCCTGACAACAGGAAGGCGACATGTCAGGTGTCACGTTCAGGGTGTCAGGTCTGCGAGGTTGACATGTGGCATTTCTGTTGGTCGGGTTGACCAGAATGTTGGGATCACGACAGGTTGGTCGTCGCGTTCAGTAAGTGAACGCGACAGGCACTCAACTCCGAGACTTAAATGAGCACAGGCTATAGAACACCCCTTCTTCTTCCCCATTTCGGCTGTTCTCCCCTCCTCCGTCCCCTCTACTGCTGTTTCCTCCGTGGGGAGCTTGGGAGGAGTTTGTGAGGCTTGTGAAGGTGTGTTTTGTCTCATAGTGGTGCTTTTCTCGGCATTCTTCTCCTTCTCGATGTGGTGCTCTTCTCCAATGTGGGTGTGGCTTGCTCTCCTCGTGGTGGGGACCCCCTCTTCAGCATGTAGGACGATCCTTGCTCATGGACGGCGTGAGCGAGGAGCTTGGAGTGAGGAAGAGATGGCCATGCACACGAGAAGACCCCAATGGGTTGGCTCTTCGTTTTGAGGTAGGGACACCTTGACTTCTCCCTAGTTCTACCATGCTAGGGCTTCCAAACCCCCTTCTCCAAGCCCTTAGAATCCATGCTAGGCCTTGCATGTGTGTTGTGGTGCTTTATTTGTGCTTGGAATGGGGTTTGGGTGTTGAGAGATCCATGCTTGCATGTGAAGTTTTGAGTGTAGATTCACTTCCTTGGCATGCATGGGTGTGAATGAGGGTGGTTTGAGCCCTATTTACATGTTTAAATAGTTCTCCATGTGCCCCTCCCTTGTATTATTTAGATTTGTGGTGCATGGTGTGAAGGAGATGCTCTCGGGTGTGTATGTTGGTGGTCGTGACACATTTGGTGTCGCGACCTAGATCGCGACAGCCCGATACGATGCCTTCCGGTATGGAAAGCGACGCCCACCCTATCATGTTATGGCTGCGACAGGGTGGTCGTTGATAACTACATATTTTTTGTGTTAAACTTCATACATATAGTTAAGTTTAGGCAGTCTTTGTCTGTAAATAAAGTGTATTTTTATTTTAATTTTCATTTCGTTCAAAAATAAATTTCAAAGCATATTAGTTAAATTCTCGAGTTGAACACATAATTAAAGTCTCACTAATAAAAATCAATAAATTTTGAATAGTTTATATTTCTTTACATTGTATATAAATAATTTTTTATCACTTTAAACATCTTTTAATTCTTGTAAATATTAGTGTGTAAATAAATTTGATTCACCCAATCATGACACATGCCCTTTAAAATTTATTTTACCATTTCTAAACACCTCACCAATACCTCATGCCACATACCCCATCCAATCTTATTTACAAATATCCCACCCCACCCACTTATTCTACTTAAACAAAGCCTTTTGTTTCTTTCCACCAGGTCAAGCAGACGAATCTGCTAGAAGCTTCAAGAAGCTGGTTTGGGCATGGCGGTTCGGGGCTTGAAGCTGGATGGCTGGGCTGGGTGGTGATGCAGAGGATCGGAGCTCGGAGCTGTACGACGTGGCTGGACCTGGGAGCGGCCAGGGCTTGCGCCCGTGCAGAGCAGGAAGAGGGCGCGGCGACCTGCAGATGGGCGATGCAGGAGGCGATGGTGCTGCGGCTGGAGGCGGCTGGGCTGGGTGCGCCTAGTTGGGTGGAACGAAAACTGGTGTGCGGTGGCGGCCATGGTTGCCACTGAGCTGGTAGGAGCAGACCAGACGCAGGGGGATCTGGAGGAGCCCCTGCGCAGTGCGCTGAAGGAGGGCTGGGCCAGGCGATGGTGCGATTAGGTGCGCCGATTCTGGTGCTGTGCTGATACATGGAAGCAGCATATCCCGGGCGCTGAGATTGGGCTGCCTGGAGAGTGATCTAGGGGCACGGTGCAATGGTTCAGGCGATGGGCGATGCTGAGCTGTCTGGAGGCGTCGTGTGCGACCAGTGGCCGGATCGTGTGCGCGGCGACGCAGGGCAGCTGATGCTGGTCCCCTGCGCAGTGCGATGCAGACCAGATTTGGGCATGTGAAGCAGCTAGCATGGTGCGATGCATGCAAGAGGCGGGCTTCGATGGGGGCCTGCTGAGGTGGCAATCTAGGCCTGCTGAGGTGGCGATTCTGGTGAGGTGTGAAGGCGGCATCCAGGAACGGAAGGAGCTGTGCGATGGAGCCCGGGCGCCTATAAAAAGGACCCCAAGTCCTCTTCTCCGGGAGTTAGCTATTCTTTTTTTTTTTTTTCAGATTTAGTTCTTGCTATTTCTGTCTGTATTTTTCTTTCCTCGGAGCTGTGAGGGATGTGAGGTTCTTTGGTTCAGAATTGTGGGGTTTTTCTTCTGTACTTATGTCTGTTGGGTTTCCATCGGTGGATGGTTGAGCAGAGGTTCTGAGGGATTCGAGATTTCAGAAGTTCTTCTATTCTTCATCTAGAATTTCTTCCTTTCTTCTGTAGATTGTTGATAGAATAGACATTTCCCTTTCCTTTCTTCTGTGTAAGTTTCTGAGATCAACAATTTTGTTATATTTCTTCTGTGCAAGTTTCTGCTATTTCTCTGTGTGGAATTGGTCATATCTTCTGTGCTTAGAATTCAATCCAACATCTGGGGATCTATAGCAGCAGGGTGCTTCTACTTATATTCTGCATCTAAAGAATCCCGAGGGTGTGTACTTCAGGAGATGGTGATTGGGCTGCTGGAAGGGATTCATCATCTTTGTTCTACTGCTGTGAGGATTGGAGTCTGGGATTCCAAGGGGTTGGCCAGTTAAGTATTTTGGGGAATTTCTAGTTCAGCATTGGAGATGGTTCGACTGCACGGGAGGTGGATGTAGTTGCCTTTTTATTCTGTGTTTTCTTCCTCTCCACTGTGAGGATGACAATTACTGGTTATTCTTCTGTTCTTCTGAAGTCAACTGCTTCGTTTGCTTCTTCCCGTCTGTGAGGGATTCCAGAGGGTTTGGGGTTCAGGTTTGTGGCTTTGTTCTTGTTTGACAGCTGAGATAGTTTAGCTATTTCCATTGTGGGGAATTTCTTCTTGCTCTGAGCAGAGATCACTGCAACAGCAGAGAGGGCCTGGAGAGATTGTGATCCAATTTAATTTTTCATTTCTTCCGTTGGAGTTTTCTATTTCTTCTGTCTTTTGTGTGAATGGATTGGTTGTGCTGAGGGAGATCAATCTAGTAATTGCTTCTTCCTTGGTTCGACATCTTCTAGAGGGATTCCAAAAGTTCACATAGTTCAGATTCGTAGATAATTCATGAGTTCAGTTCTTATTGCAGCAGAGACTGGATTTGAGTTTATGCAGGATTTTGGAAGTTCTTAGTCTAATTTTATTCTCATTCCTATTCTGCAGTGGTAGCATCAGGAATTTACTTTAGTAGCAGTAGACTCTTGTCATGAAGTTTCTGTTCACTCCTCTGCTTGAGAAGTTTGCTGTTGAGATTTTGTTCTGTCATCCTTTCATTTTCTTGAGTTTCAAATCACTTTAAAGTTAGAGTTGCATCTTTGTGCAATCTTAGTTTGATCTCTATTTCAGATTTCTGTCCATTTGCTTAATCCCTCAATTGAGAGGGTACAGTGATGTTAATTCTCTTTTAATACTCAATTCGGCTTGTCCTTTCATTGTGTTTGATCCGTCGAGTTGAGAGGGATTTGATTGGGGATGTTTACGGAATTAATTCAGAAACAGTTTCTTAAGTCAAACTTTATTCAGCCTCCCTGTGGAAATGACTTGTTCTCACCATTGTGCTAGTTCTCTTTTTCTATTTTAAATCTGTGAGACAGTTTAGAGAAGGTGGGCTTGTTGATCTGTGCAAGGAACTCTAGACAACGGAAGTGCACAAGCAACAATGCTGCGCGTTCATCTTGGCGCCGTTGCCGGGGAGGCATTAGAGTTTGATTTAATTCTATTTTGATTTGATTTCATTTGCTTTGAGCTTTTTATTGACTTGTTGTTGGGCTTTCATTTCAGATTTGCACAAGGAGAGGAACTTGGATATTGGGCTTGACCTTTGAAGCCCTTTGGAGGAGGAGCTTGCTGAATTTTTTTTTTTTTGCTTTTAATTCCGAATTTTAGATAGAAAGAGTGTGAGTGAACTTTGTAGTGAGGCTTTGATGTATTCTCTGTGCATGTACAAAGATTTCTTTCACGTTGGCATGTAATAATTGGCCTCTTGGTGGTTTGATTGGTTTGGCATTAGTCTATAGTACCACTTCATATTTTCTTAGTTAAATTTCATTTCATTCAGTTTAAAAACCAAATAAAAATTAAAAAAATTCTAAAATCTAAAAATTTTCCAAATCGCTCTTTCATGTTAGCCGTTTATTTGTAAATAAAAATTTCATCTCTCAAGATTAGAATCTCATGTTTTAGGACATTCATCATCTTAATTGTCATTTGAATTTCATTTTCTTGCATTGAAGAGTGCGGGGGAAAGGTAAGACTTCCATCGCTCATTTCATGCATTAGTCTTAGCATTAGAAAATCCTTGTTTAAAATTGATCTGTGCATTTCATATTTGAAAATGGGACTGCTTAAGGGCTTCACCCATTAGATAAAAAGATAAGGTGAGGGATTTCATCACCCTTTCCTTTGCCCAAAAATCACAAAAAAATTCCACATTTTTGCATTTACCTCAGCTTTTAATAAAAACCAGTAGACTTGGCCCTAGGGTTCATAATTAGATTTGTTCTTTCTTAATTCTAAGACTTCTCTTTTAGTCTGGTATCTAGGATTAGAGGTTAAAAAGCTTACGCTTAAGCGAGCTAGAGGTTACTTAATTGGGTCCTTGCGAAAGCAAGGGGGGCCTCCCTCTACTCCACCTCTTACCTGGCCGGTACAAGAAGAGTTAGAATTGGATTTAAGCAAGTATAAATCTGATTTTGAGAAAAATAACATAAGTCCAAGGAACACTTAGTGGTAGGTTAATTTGATTTGAAAGTGTTTGTTTGTTTGTGTTTGTTTAAAAAATTCATCAAAAATCAATAAAAATATTAAAAATTCAAAAATCATAAATAGAAGGCTTTTCATCTGTGCATGCTTGGTAGACGCTCCCAGGACTTAGATTTGGTTCAACCTATAGACGAGATTGAAAGATTCTTTCATAGGATGGCCAATCAAAACTAGAACCAAGTTGCTAGAAATTAGAAGAGGCTGCACCCAGACAGATGAAGGAGTATTTTATTCCTTCTAACTATCAACCTGCTACTTGTATCAGGCCGGAAATTCCGGCAATTCATTTTGAGATCAAACCTGGAACCATTCAGATGTTGCCATCCTTTTATGGCAATCCCAATGAAGATCCTTATAGGCATATAGATGAGTTCCTAGAGATCTGTTCCACTGTAAGGATCCAAAACTTCACTGAAAATGCCTTAAGGTTGACCCTATTTCCATTCTCCTTAAAAGGCAAGGCTAAACATTGGTTGGGAACCATAGGGAGAACCATTACAACTTGGCCAGAAATGCAGCAAGAGGTTTTGAAGAAATTCTATCCCATTGGCCGCAACAAATACAATGAGAAGAGCAATCACTGGATTCTCCCAACACCCGAGAGAATTAATGCATGAATCATGGGAAAGACTAAAGGAGTTGCTTAGAAAATGCCCCCATCATGGTTTGTCGAGGTGGCAAATAGTTCAAGCTTTTTATGAAGGTTTAACTGAATCAAATAGGCAGATGGTTGATGCTTCGTGTGGAGGAGCATTCATGACTAAGAGTGAGGATGAGACATATGATCTGTTTGAAACATTGAGTGAGAATTCTATCAATCATGCCTCACTCTACTCTTATGAGAGAGCGTTAGGACCTGTAAAGAAGGCAGGGATGTATGAAGTAAAAGGGAGAGGAGAATCAGATTCTAGGGTAGAAGATCTGATAGCTAGACTTGACCAAAGATTGGAGCAGAAGTTGGAACAAAAATTCGATCAATTATTATCTTTGACTGGGCAAACCACACCCAAAATTTCTCAACAACCTGAAACTTGTGCTATGTGTGCTAGCTCAGCTCATCCCACCAGTGCTTGTCCCACTACTGCCCAATTACCTCCTTTCATTCAGGAACAAGTCCAAGCTGCACAAGGTTTTCACAGACCCTCCTACGATCCATACTCTAACTCATATAATCCTGGTTGGAGAAATCACCCAAACTTTTCATGGAAAAATCAATCTGAACAAGTTTCCCAACCTACCTTCAAGCAATCCATGTACGATCAATCCTATCCCAATCAGAATTCGGGACTTGGCCAATCTTCTAACTCAAAACCTCCACAATTCCAAGGAAATCAAAATTCCAATCAATTTGCTCATACAAATTTTCATCAACCTTCATATCAACCACCACCTCCTCAACCTAATTGGGATGATAAAATGAATCAACTCCAGAACATGATGGCGACTCTGTGCCAAACTGTGCAAGAACAACAAACTCAATATCAAACTCAAACTCAAAATTTTCAACAAAATTTGGCAAGGATAGAGTCTCAAATTGCTGATGTATGTCAAAGGAGGGAAGTAGGGCAATTGCCAAGTCAAGCTGTAGCAAACCCAAGAAACAACCCTCCCGGATTCTATCAGAACCAGCAATACTATCAAGCTCAGGGGTACAGACCACCACCTGCTAGACCAAATGGTCCCCCACCACAAAACCCACAACAAGCTTTTGTCCAGAACATTCCAGCACCACAAAGTCAAAATCAACCTATACAACAGGATCATCCTCCTGCCCAAGCTAGGGCCCGCAAGTAGAGAATGCAAAAACTGTGTCTACCTTAAGAAGTGGAAGAATCAGAACAAATCCTCACCCACACTTGTCAAATGAGGATAAGGAAAATGAAAATGAAATTGAAATTGAAGAAGAGAGTGAAGAAAATGTTGAAAAAGAAAATTCCAAGGGAAAAGAGAAAATAATTGAAGAACCCTAGACAAAACCAAGACAAGTGAAGACCCAAGCTGTTACATCCCAAGAGTTCCTTTTCCTGAAGCTTTAAAGCCAAAATCTAAAAATAAATCCACTGGTAATGAAGAACTCTTGGAACTATTTAAACAAGTTCACATCAACATCCTCTGCTTGATGCTATCAAGCATGTGCCTGCCTCTGCCAAATTCCTAAAAGAAATGTGTACTCCAAAACGTGAAGTGAGAAACAAAACTGAAACAATAATTCTTCCAAAAATTGTGAGTACCATTGTCTTAAATCAACTCCCTAAAAAGCTCAAAGATCCAGGCACTCCACTAATTCCTTGCACCATCGGTGGAGTCACTTTTGAGAGCGGCCTTTTAGATTTGGGAGCCAGTGTCAACCTCCTACCTTCTGCCATTTTTGAGAAATTCAAGATAGGAGAGTTGAAACCCACTTCCGTTGTCCTTCAACTAGCCGATCGTTCTGTCACCACTCCTAAGGGCTTAGTTGAGGACGTGATTTAAAAATCAATGACTGTTACTTCCTTGTCGATTTCATCATTCTGGACATGAACACTCCCCAAGATTTAACCCAGTCCACCATTATCCTTGGAAGACCTTTCTTGGCCACAGCTAGAGCTAATATTGATTGTGCTACCGGGATGATGGATATATCATTTGGGGATAGGCGGGTTAGTATCAACATTTTTAGGGCATCTAGGCACCATGACCTAGGAGAAAGTTGTCTAGTGGTAGATACCTTGGAAGAAACTTGCGTGGAAGAAATGGTAGACCAACCCTGTGCTCTAGGGTTTGAGGAAGAGGAAGGACAATTCAATTCTATGTTTCAAGATAATGATCCATCATTTCTAGTAGAGAGTCCTCCTAAGGTTGAGCTAAAACCACTCCCTACTAATTTAAAGTACATCTTTTTAGGAGAGAATGAGACATGGCCCGTCATAATCGCTAGTGTTCTTGAGGAAGGGCAGGAAGGGAAATTGATTGATGTTTTGAAGAGTCATAAGAAAGCTATAGGTTGGACAATAGATGATCTGAGAGGGATAAGTCCTTCAGTGTGCACACACTGCATATACTTGGAAGAAAATGCTAAAAGTTCAATAGAAATGCAAAGAAGGCTTAATCCCAACATGAAAGAAGTTGTTAAAAAGGAGATTGTCAAATGGCTGGATGCTGAATTCATCTATCCCATCTCTGATAGCCAGTGGGTTAGTCCAACTCAAGTTGTGCCTAAAAAGTCAGGACTAACTGTAATTCAAACTGAAAAGGGTGAGCTCATTCCCACTAGGCTGGCTACAAGATGGAGAGTGTGCATTGACTATCGTAAATTGAATGCGATGACCAAGAAAGATCATTTCCCCTTGCCTTTCATTGACCAAATCTTAGAGAAATTGGCAGGCCAAAAATTCTTTTGCTTTCTTGATGGATATTCAGGGTATAACCAAGTGGCTATTCACCCTGAGGACCAAGAAAAGACCACTTTCACATGTCCATTTGGAACCTTTGCCTTTAGACGCATGCCCTTCGGGCTGTGCAATGCCCCTGCAACTTTTCAACGTTGCATGCTGTCTATTTTCTCAGACATGGTTGGGGATTACTTAGAAGTCTTCATGGATGATTTCTCTGTGTTTGGAAATGACTTTGATTCATGCCTCGACCATTTGACTGAAGTGCTCAAAAGATGCATTAATGCCAATCTTGTCTTAAGTTGGGAAAAGAGCCACTTCATGGTTAAGGAGGGGATTGTCTTAGGGCATATTGTCTCAGAGAGAGGGATAGAGGTAGATAAAGCCAAGGTAAATCTCATTTCCGAATTGCCTCCTCCCAACTCTGTCAAACAAATTCGATCCTTCCTTGGTCATGCTGGATTCTATAGGAGGTTCATCAAAGACTTTTCCAAAATTGCAAGGCCATTGACTTCTTTGTTGAAAGACACTCCTTTCATCTTTGACGAAGCTTGTCATAAATCTTTTGAGGACTTAAAAGACATTTTGACCAGAGCTCCAATTCTACAATCTCCAGACTGGTCATTACCATTTGAGATAATGTGTGATGCTTCAGACTTTGCTGTAGGTGCTATTTTGGGCCAGAAAACTGATAAAGGATCTGTAGTGATTTATTATGCAAGCAAAACATTGAATGACACTCAGATTCGATACACAACCACTGAGAAAGAGCTCCTAGCTGTTGTCTTTGCCTTAGAGAAGTTCAGATCCTACCTTTTAGGAGCCAAAATCATTGTATTCACTGACCATGCTGCATTGAGGCATTTGCTTGCCAAAAAGGATGCCAAGCCTAGGTTGATCAGATGGATCCTCTTGTTACAGGAGTTTGATCTGGAAATTCATGATAAGAAAGGGTCCAAGAATGTGGTAGCTGACCATTTGTCCAGAATAATTGCCCCGGACTCTATGCCTATTAGAGATGCTTTCCCAGACGAGCATATCTTAGCTGTCTCCAATATTTCATCTCCATGGTATGCTCACATTGTGAATTATAAAGTCATTGGACGAGTACCTGGAGATTGGACCAAAAATGAAAGAGAGAGATTCTTTGCTAGGGACAAGTATTATATTTGGGAGGACCCGAAGCTATTTTTTATTGGACCAGACCAAGTGATAAGAAGATGCGTCCCTGAGAGTGAGCATCAAAGTGTCCTCAAGTTTTGCCATTCTCTTGCTTGTGGAGGACATTTTTCAGGAAAGAAGACCGCTGCTAAGGTCTTAGACTCTGGTTTCTACTGGCCCACATTGTTTAGGGATGCTCATCAATTTTGTAAGGCCTGTCCTAGATGTCAAACAATGGGAAATATTTCTAAGAGGGACATGATACCTCTTAACCCCATTTTGGTTGTAGAATTTTTGATGTATGGGGGATAGATTTTTGATTAGACACATACATTCTAGTTGTTGTTGATTATGTGTCCAAATGGATAGAGGCCATTGCCACAAAGACCAATGATCATAAGGTGGTTATCAAATTTGTTCAGAAAAACAACTTTTCTAGATTTGAGTGGTCCAAAGCAATCATTAGTGATGGAGGACCTCATTTCATTAACACTCAGTTTAGGACCCTCCTAAGGAAGTATGGGATCACCCATAAGCTAGCGACACCTAACCATCTGCAAACCAGTGGCCAGGTAGAAGTATCAAACAGGGAGATTAAAAACATTCTTCAAAAGTCGGTCAGGCCTGATAGGAAAGACTGGTCAGAAAGGTTAGATGATGCATTGTGGGCCTACCGAACTGCTTTCAAAACTCCCATTGGAATGTCCCCTTACCGGCTTGTCTTTGGAAAATCTTGTCATCTGCCGGTAGAACTTGAGCATAGAGCCTATTGGGCTATCAAACAAGTCAATCTTGATTTAACCCAAGCTGGTCAACAAAGGATCCTGCATCTGAATAAACTAGAAGAGCTCAAAAACGAAGCCTATGAAAGTTTCAAGATTATAAAGCCAAGGCCAAAGCATTCCATGATAAACACATTCATAGAAAAACTTTTCAAGTGCATGATAAGGTTTGGTTGTTTAATTCTAGACTTCGTCTGTTTCCGGGAAAATTGAAGTCCTGGTGGGATGGTCCTTACACTGTTGTCAAAGTCTACGACAATGGTGCTGTCATCATTCTTGACCCTAAAACGGGACAATCATTCACTGTTAATGGGCAGAGGTTAAAACATTTCTTTGAAAGCCCATCTTCTGTAAAAATTGATTCTACCAAGCTAGCTGAGCCAAATGAAGCCTAATTGCGTCTGGCTGAAGACGATAAACTTAGCGCTTCTTGGGAGGCAACCCAAGTGTACAGATTTCCTTTATCAGGTAATTCTCTATCTTACTTTCTTTTCTTGCAAATAAGTAGGGGGGATAGGTAGAATAGGCATACATTCATAGTCCTCACCCTAACCATTGCTTCATTTTATTTCTTTTAGCTCGTACATATGCAAATAAAAACCAGAATTTCACAATGTTTCATCTTTGAATAAAAATGTCAGGCATTGCGAAACTCAGACTATGTGTCTGATCTTTAACCATTAAAATTTTGTGATTGTCACACTCCTTTGCAATCACCATGTCAGATAGCCTCTAATAAAGGATTACATGTAGTATCTGTCTACTTTATGTAAGGATTTATGGCAGGAAATTTCATTCACACACTACACGACCATTGAGACTAGCTGAACCCGAATGTAGCAAATTTGTCAAGGTTAGTAGGAGAGAGGTGATTGGTTTTCTCCCTTCCCCTTAAGTGAATTGTGAAGGAAGTGAAGGTGTGTGATCAAGGAACCTGACTGTTCATTCTTCTGTAAAGAGGAAAAGAAAAGAAAAAGCAAAAAGCAAAAGCAAAAGAAAAAATATATATATTATCCATGAAAAATGCCCCGGATCTGAGTAAAGTTGGACTCGCTACTCTTGAAAAGTGATGGGTTGTGCAGCATTATGGATGAAAAAGAAACAAAATTCTGAGTGCACAAAGTGCAAATAAAGGGGCAAGGTCCCCAACTTAGAGAAATAATCCTCAAGGAAGATGGGCAGAATGGAACTGAGAGAAACAACCCGATCTGACTGAGCAAGGATCTTATTCCACAATTCTTTTCTTCTCCCTCGAATTAATCTAATCTCAATTACTAGCTAAGGCAGAGGAGCTTCAGAAGGGCTGATGTGAACTCTTAAGTGAGCTACCATTTGTGCACTAATTTCTTGCCATAAGCCCTTACAATTAGGAAATACGTATCTTTACATGAATCTTTTACATGATGGCTGGTTAGCATGAGATATTACATCTTCTAGTCCTACATTTGGAATAATTTTTATTGCTAAGGGACTAGCAATGTTTAAGTAGGGGGGAGTGATAACTACATATTTTTTTGTGTTAAACTTCATACATATAGTTAAGTTTAGACAGTCTTTGTCTGTAAATAAAGTGTATTTTGATTTTAATTTTCATTTCGTTCAAAAATAAATTTCAAAGCATATTAGTTAAATTCTCGAGTTGAACACATAATTAAAGTCTCACTTAATAAAAATCAATAAATTTTGAATAGTTTATGTTTCTTTACATTGTATATAAATAAATTTTTTATCACTTTAAACATCTTTTAATTCTTGTAAATATTAGTGTGTAAATAAATTTGATTCACCCAATCATGACACATGCCCCTTTAAAATTTATTTTACCATTTCTAAACACCTCACCAATACCCTCATGCCACATACCCCATCCAATCTTATTTACAAATATCCCACCCCACCCACTTATTCTACTTAAACAAAGCCTTTTTGTTTCTTTCCACCAGGCCAAGCAGACGAATCTGCTGGAAGCTTCAAGAAGCTGGTTTGGGCATGGCGGTTTGGGGCTTGAAGCTGGATGGCTGGGCTGGGTGGTGATGTAGAGGATCGGAGCTCGGAGCTGTACGGCGTGGCTGGACCTAGGAGCGGCCAGGGCGTGCGCCCAGGCAGAGCAGGAAGAGGGCGCGGGGACCTGCAGATGGGCGATGTAGGAGGCGATGGCGCTGCGGCTGGAGGCGGCTGGGCTGGGTGCGCCTGGTTGGGTGGAACGGAAGGTGGTGTGCGATGGCGGCCATGGTTGCTGCTGAGCTGGCAGGAGCAGACCAGACGCAGGGGGATCTGGAGGAGCCCCTGCGCAGTGCGCTGAAGGAGGGCTGGGCCAGGCGATGGTGCGATTAGGTGCGCCGGTTCTGGTGCTGTGCTGATACATGGAAGCAGCAGATCCCGGGCGCTGAGATTGGGCTGCCTGGAGAGTGATCTAGGGGCACGGCGCAATGGTTCAGGCGATGGGCGATGCTGAGCTATCTGGAGGCGTCGTGTGCGACCAGTGGCCGGATCGTGTGCGCGGTGACGCAGGGCAGCTGATGCTGGTCCCCTGCGCAGTGCGATGCAGACCAGATTTGGGCATGTGAAGCAGCTAGCGTGGTACGATGCATGCAAGAGGCGAGCTTCGATGGGGGCCTGCTGAGGTGGCGATCCAGGCCTGCTGAGGTGGCGATCCTGGTGAGGTGTGAAGGCGGCATCCAGGAACGGAAGGAGCTGTGCGATGGAGCCCGAGGGCCTATAAAAAGGACCCCAAGTCCTCTTCTCCGGGAGTTAGCTATATTTTTTTTTCCAGATTTTAGTTCTTGCTATTTCTGTCCGTATTTTTTCTTTCCTCAGAGCTGTGAGCGATGTGAGGTTCTTTGGTTCAGAATTGTGGGGTTTTTCTTCTGTACTTATGTTGGGTTTCCATTGGTGGATGGTTGAGCAGGGGTTCTGGGGGATTCGAGATTTCAGAAGTTCTTCTGTTCTTCATCTAGAATTTCTTCCTTTCTTCTGTAGATTGTTGATAGAATCGACATTTCCCTTTCCTTTCTTCTGTGTAAGTTTCTGAGATCAACAATTTTCGTTATATTTCTTCTGTGCAAGTTTCTGCTATTTCTCTGTGTGGAATTGGTCATATCTTCTGTGCTTAGAATTCAATCCAACATCCGGGGATCTACAGCAGCAGGGTGCTTCTACTTATATTCTGCATCTGAAGAATCCCGAGGGTGTGTACTTCAGGAGATGGTGATTGGGCTGCTGGAAGGGATTCATCATCTTTGTTCTACTGCTGTGAGGATTGGAGTCTGGGATTCCAAGGGGTTGGCCAGTTAAGTATTTTGGGGAATTTCTAGTTCAGCATTGGAGATGGTTCGACTGCACGGGAGGTGGATGTAGTTGCCATTTTATTCTGTGTTTTCTTCCTCTCCACTGTGAGGATGACAATTACTGGTTATTTCTTCTGTTCTTCTGAAGTCAACTGCTTCGTTTGCTTCTTCCCGTCTGTGAGGGATTCCAGAGGGTTTGGGGTTCAGGTTTGTGGCTTTGTTCTTGTTTGACAGCTGAGATAGTTTAGCTATTTCCATTGTGGGGAATTTCTTCTTGCTCTGAGCAGAGATCACTGCAACAGCAGAGAGGGCCTGGAGAGATTGTGATCCAATTTAATTTTTCATTTCTTCCGTTGGAGTTTTCTATTTCTTCTGTCTTTTGTGTGAATGGATTGGTTGTGCTGAGGGAGATCAATCTAGTAATTGCTTCTTCCTTGGTTCGACATCTTCTAGAGGGATTCCAAAAGTTCACATAGTTCAGATTCGTAGATAATTCATGAGTTCAGTTCTTATTGCAGCAGAGACTGGATTTGATTTTATGCAGGATTTTGGAAGTTCTTAGTCTAATTTTTATTCTCATTCCTATTCTGCAGTGGTAGCATCAGGAATTTACTTTAGTAGCAGTAGACTCTTGTCATGAAGTTTCTGTTCACTCCTCTGCTTGAGAAGTTTGCTGTTGAGATTTTGTTCTGTCATCCTTTCATTTTCTTGAGTTTCAAATCACTTTAAAGTTAGAGTTGCATCTTTGTGCAATCTTAGTTTGATCTCTATTTCAGATTTCTGTCCATTTGCTTAATCCCTCAATTGAGAGGGTACAGTGATGTTAATTCTCTTTTAATACTCAATTCGTCTTGTCCTTTCATTGTGTTTGATCCGTCGAGTTGTGAGGGATTTGATTGGGGATGTTTACGGAATTAATTCAGAAACAGTTTCTTAAGTCGAACTTTATTCAGCCTCCCTGTGGAAATGACCTGTTCTCACCATTGTGCTAGTTCTCTTTTTCTATTTTAAATCTGTGAGACAGTTTAGAGAAGGTGGGCTTGTTGATCTGTGCAAGGAACTCTAGACAACGGAAGTGCACAAGCAACAATGCTGCGCGTTCAGTCGTCGCCTTCATACCATTTTCTTCGTGTGTTGTGGGAGGTTTCAGGTGGTCACCTGGACCTCTTTCTGTGGTCACTATAATGCCCTTGTCCCGACCTGATCGGGATAGGTTCCCCCTCACCTTCTGACCCCGGTCGCGACAGACAGGGTGTCACCTTTAGGTAGCGACAGCCCTTACGTCGCCTTCTTAGACAGAGAATGGCTCGGCGACCTATTCGAAGTTTTCTTTCCACTGCGACTCTGTTTTCTTGGCACCTGTGTTGTTTCCTAGCACGGTCCTACTCTAGTCTTTCGCCAGGTGCTAGGCACTCGTGGGCTTATCCGTGAGAGAGGTTGTTACCGTTACCTGGACCCCCAGTCCCCGCACGCCTGTTTGAGGGAGTTCTCTGGACAGCGAGCGAGCTCGAGTCACGGACTCTAGTAGTAGAGGGGAAAACAATGGGGATAGCAGTGTAGAGTCGTTTGTAGAGCTCTCTTACCTTAGTCTAAGACACCGAGGTGGTTTGGTGCTCTTCCGACGCAGATCAGCTAGTCCTTCTCACTGCCTCACTCTATGTGGTTTCGATACCATTTAGAGGGGCCAGGCGTGGGACCATAGTCTGGCCAGACTACGGCAGTTGTGGTTACTTTACTTCCGCGTCTCACTCCGATGGGAAGTGCTAGACATGGACTGGCAGTCGAGGGTAAGGCACGTGGTGCACCTGACCTGACCGGTCAACTAGTGTAGTGGTTCTGTGGCTAGTGTCTTTGTTCAAGCAGTTGTTCGCTGTCTGTGTTTGCAGCCTTGGGTTCTTCCTAGTGCCGTGCTTTACACGGGTTTTCCAGTCCCGACATTTAGAGTAGACCGTTGACCGTGTAGTTACTTTACGCTTCCACACTTACTCTGTTAGTAGAATAGATTTATTCACTTTATTTAATTTATGCACATATAGATCTATTCTGCTGTTAGAACCAGTGGGAGATTGGTAGTCCCTACTGGGCTTCTTCGTAAGCTCATTCCCTCCTTTACAGGTGAGACTTCATAGCAACACCCTTCGTGGCGGGCTGAGGAGATGGGGCCGTAGTAGACAGTGTCTTCAGTGAGCAGTGTTCCTAGTACTTGTTTACTTCACCCTCGGGATATGCCCCTAAGGGACCTATTATCCCCTTTACTTTTTGCACTTGTAGTTTGCTACTTTAGGACTTACTAGATTTGTACTGGTGTTGGACGCTTTCCCTTCACTTGTTGGTACATTTTAGGGTTGTTGTTGTTACTTACTCCCGTTACATATCTTGTTAGACTAGTCCGTTAGCCCTTTCAGGTCTCCAGGCCCATGGGTAGTGGTGCCGATGGTCGGATCCTTGGTGGGAGCCAGGGGTCCGGGCATCGGGGCTATTACAGTGGTATCAGAGCAACGGGCCTATCAAGACTTGTAATGCAACTAAGTGATAACACAAAGTCCCTTAGGAAGTACAAGTAACACTGCTAGCCGCCAGATTATTTCTGTTAACTTGAATGTTGGTCTGTGTCACAGGACATGCCTCCATGTAGACGCGGACAGGTTCGAGAGGTGATGGAGCATCAGGATGCCACACCGGACGAGTCGGTTGCAGCCAAGCATGTATCGATGGATGCTGAGCCTCAGCAGTTTGACCAGCCAAGTGTTCCATTGCTGCAGGGCATTCCGTTGTAGTAGGGAGCACAACAACAACAGTGATTTCTAGCCGCACCCCCGCCAGAGATTTTGGAGTAGTGGTGGAGGACGATGTTCCAGGCCCCTTGGCAGTACCAGCAGATGTCGGCAGGAGGTCAGCAGTTTGCAGAGATGGCAGCAGAGGAGCAGCCACCAGCAACCCCATAGGCAGTACCAGCTCAGCCAGAGGTACCACCAGTGGTACGACATCAGACTCCAGTTGCAGCAGCAGCACCTGAGGACCGTACAACACTTCTGGAGAGGTTTCTTCAACTTCAGCCTCCGATGTTCTATGACAACTATGATCTGGACAAGGTAGAGAGTTGGGTTCATGAGCTTGAGTGTACTTTCAAGACCATGGATTGTGCAGAGCAAGATGAGATCAGACTTATAGTATATCAACTAAAGGGGTCAGCCCACGAGTGGTGGAGGACAATGAGGTAGACCAGTTTTCAGGGCAGGAGGCTGGATCAGATTTCTTGGGAGTAGTTCTTGGATCCCTTTCATGGCAAGTACTTCCTCGACTACGCGTGTCGTGAGAGGGACCAGTTTCACGAGCTGACGCAGGAAGAGCTAACTGTGGCGCAGTACCACTAGAGGTTTGTGCAACGTTTACGACACGTCCCCCACGTGGCCACTAGTGAGCAGGCTCGCACTAAGTGGTTCATTAGTCGGCTACACTCGGAGTTGAGGTGTGCCATGGCTGGCCACCTCTGTGACACCTTGGGTTGGCAGTGGCGAGGGCTACCACCTTGGAGAGGGAGTGTCGGTTCTAGGTGCAGTAGGGAGGAGGTTCGGAGAGGTCTACCCCGTACCAGCGTCCTTCAGGCAGTTGAGGGACTGTGTTTCTTCTTCTTCTTTGGGTACAGGCGGCACTGGCCTGACCTCGAAATTGAAGAAGTTGTTCTCTCGAGGGAGTCGATAGCGTTACCAGCAGTCACAACAGCAGTGACATCAGCTGGAGCAACTAGTGGAGCTGGGTGTAGAGCAAAGCCAGCAGAGCACATGTTGTTTTCACTGTGGATAGCAGGGTCACTACAGGTGAGACTGTCCATTGAGGCAGGGGCAGCATCAGTTGGCACCTACTCAGTACACTCAGCAGGCACCGCAGGCGTAGTACCCTCCACCCTAGTAGGCACAGCGTCAACAGCAGCACCAGGGACAGTTCCAGCAGTCGCAACAGCGCCGGCAGCACCAGCAGCAGCCGCAGCGAGAACGTGGTCATGGTCGGGTGATGAACACCACCAGAGACGAGGCGGAGGCCTCTAATCTGGTCGTCAGTACGGTTCTTATCCTTGGTAGAGTTTCTCATGTTTTGATTGATCCGGATGCCACACACTATTTTGCTTCAGCGGAGTTCTTTAGTTCCTTGACTGAGTTTGCTCCGAAGCGGACCTGTGACCTAGCTATTGAGCTTTCGACGGGTGAATACGTGCATACTCTGGGGTACCTAGAGGGTGTCACCGTCGAGGTACAGGGCCACTTTCTAGCTGCTAGATTGTTTGCCTTACAGATCCACAACTTTGATGCCATCCTTGGCATGGATTGGTTGGAGGCACATTCTACGCTGGTGGACTGTCAGTGGAAGACCGTGCAGTTCGAGATACCTCGAGCACCTGTGCTTTGCTTTCAAGGTACACGGTCTACTGCTGACCTTTCGTCTTCTTTTGTAGAGCTTAGTGCCTTATCCGAAATGGTTGTGTAGCTTTCTTTACTTCTGTGAGTTTCTTAGATTCTGGCGATCTATCTGTTTCAGATGTACCTGTTGTTTGTGAGTTTGCTGACGTGTTTCTGGAGGATCTACCTAGTTTACCGCTGGAGCGGGATGTAGATTTCTCCATGAGTTGCTTCTGGGGATGATGCCTATGTCCAAGGCACCGTACCGGATGGCGCCAGTGGAGCTGCGGGAGTTGAAGCGTCAACTCAATGAGCTACTCGAGTTGGGGTTCATTAGTCTGAGACGTTCGCCTTGGGGTGCGCCTGTATTGTTTGTAAGGAAAAAGGATGGCAGTCTCAGGATGTACATCGATTATCGGCAGCTGAATCAGGTAACAGTGAAGAACAAGTATCCATTGCCCAAGATCGATGATTTGTTTGACCAGTTGCAGTCAGCTTCAGTGTTCTTGAAGATTGACTTGAGGTCGTGCTACTACCAGTTGAGGATCTGAGAGTCAGATATTGCCAGATCAGCCTTCTGTACTCGCTATGACCACTTTGAGTTTGTCGTGATGCCTTTTGGGCTCACGAATGCACCGGCAGCCTTCATGGAGATGATGCACAGTGTGTTTTGAGAGTACTAGGACCGGTTCATGGTGGTGTTCATGGATGACATCCTGGTGTACTCAGCGATGGTAGAGGAGCACGAGGTTCACTTGAAGCTAGTGCCGGAGGCATTGAGAAGTCACCAACTTTATGCCAAATTCAGTAAATGTGAATTTTGGAAAAAGGAGGTGCACTTCCTCGGTCATGTGGTTTTAGATGCAGGAGTGACAGTGGATCCCGCCAAGGTTGAGGTCGTGGTTTCGGGGCTAGCCCACTACAGTTGTAGAGGTGCATAGTTTTCTGGGGCTGGCAGGCTACTACCGGAGGTTTGTGCAGGACTTCGCTAGGGTTGCTGAGCCGTTGACCAAGTTGACCAAGCGAGAGACCAGGTTTGTGTCGACATCAGAGTGTGAGCAGAGTTTTCAGGAGCTGAAGAGCAAGTTGACTTCAGCTCCGATCCTTGTTGTACCGTCTGGTAGCGGTGGTTTTGTTGTCTACACCGATGCTTTGGGGACTGGTCTTGGTGCCGTGTTCATGCAGCACGGGAGGGTGGTCGCTTATGCTTCTCATCAGTTAAAGAAGCATGAGCAGAACTACCTGACGCACGACTTGGAGCTTGCAATGGTCATGTATACCTTGAGGTTGTGGAGACATTACTTGTACGGTGAGGTGTTCGAGGCGTTCACGGACCACAGGAGTTTGCAATATGTCTTCACACAAAGAGATCTGAACCTCAGGCAGCGCAGGTGGGTCGAGTACCTGAAGGACTACGACTTTACTCTTTCCTATCAACCGAGAAAGGCTAATGTCGTGGCAGACACTTTGAGCAGGAGAGCCCACTTGAGTTCTTTGTTGGTTAGACACTGGAGGCTGTTGGAGGATGCCACTCTGGGAGTATTTACGCCGCCGAGACTCAGAGAGAGAGAGCAGTGTTGACTAGCTTGACAGTTCGTCCAGTGATATATCAGCATATGATAGAGGCTCAAAGTTCAGATGCAGAGTTAGCAGACGTGTTGCAGGTGCCAGAGGTTGAGTTAGACAAGGACAACGAGGTCAGGTTCAGAGGCAGACTTTACATCTTGGAGGACGTCAGGCAAGATCTATTGGCTGAGGCGCATAGATCAAGGTGCTCTATTCATCCTGGTTCCACCAAGATGTACCACGACTTGAGAGGACTCTTATGGTGGCCTGGGATGAAGAGAGATATTGTTGAGTTTGTTGCTCGTTGCCTTACCTGTAACGTCGCGTGCTTTTCGGATCCATGCGGATCGTGTGCATTGTGGTTGTGGCGGCCGTTGTGAGGCCAGTGTGAGTCTGTTGTGTGGAATGCATGGTGTGGATGCGTAGCTTGAGCAGGTGAAGAGCAGGGTTGGTCCTGAAAAGAAACGGGACCTGCTGCTGTTCTGTCTGAGTTGGCGGCCAGGGTGTGGCCGTTGACTATTGGCGTCCAGGTTCATGGACGTTGACTTCTTGAACTTGGCGGCAGTAGTGGTGGACGTTTAGGCTGGCGGTGCTTGTTGGCGGCATAGGGGTTGACGCCAACCTATCAGTTCAACAGGTTATAGGCTCACCCGAGGGCTGTTCTCTCAGCTCACTCTCTTCCCCTCTTGCCCCAGCTTCGCGCCCCAGAGTTTCTGAAGCTTCCAACAGGTGCCGAGGAGTAGTTGGACGATCGTGAACGCGCGGCATCGCTGAATTACGCGAGGAAACGTCGCGGCGTGGTGCAATTCGCGTGGGAGCTCGCGGAGGGCTCGGCGTGAACCAGGAGATCGTGGGAGATTCTAACGCGTTCTGAGGTAGGGGACGAACCCGTTTAGCTCCGTAGAAACATTAAAACACATCATAACCACTTGAACCAGCATGATAATCCATGTTTGGATAGAGTTGCACCAAGCGGGATAATGGGTGGTTTGAGTAGTTTACTGTACGAATCATGTTATAACGGGTTGTATTGGGTTCTAGCATGCTAAAGAATTGCATTTGCATGTTTTTCAGTAGTTAGAACAGTTAGAAAACCCGCAGGGCCGGATTAGGGTTTCTGCAGGGTTTATGGCCGGAGAACTTGGCGTCAACATCGCTTGCCGCCAAGATCCTCAGCCAGGAGGTTAACGGCCAGGAACCTTGCCGTTGACTCCCAGTAAGCGGCAATCGATGTGGCCGCCTACTTCTATTTGAGCAGAAATGACTAAGTGCAATAATTATCGATAATGCATGTGTGTTGACGCATGAGGTGCACTGAGTGCACTTGGTTTACGTGTTTAACATACAAGGTATGCTATTAGTTGTTTACTTCGGTGACTGCGCGTTGTGTACGCGAGTCAGTTGGGTGCACGTGTAGTGGACTTGTGGTTTACGTGAGGTTTCACGTGGTTTGTGTATGACGGGCACGTGGTTCTGTGTACGTGGCGAGTAGTACGACGCCTACCGTGGTTACCTCTCCAGTTGGGTGCCCCAGGTTCTTTGTGAGCCAGGCTGTTAGCTCGGGGCTTTGTCCCGGTACTTGTGCTGTACCGTCGAGGTCTGTGTCGTCTGACCTGGACACCCTCACTCTTGTGTTAGAGTTGTACGTCCGGCTGAGGGAAAGACGACAGTGGGACAGTGACACTTGTGTTTGTTTTTAGTCACTTGTAGCGCGCTCGTAGTTGGGGGTACGGACACCAGTAGTCGACACTGGTCCCCAGCTAGTCCTTTTCCAGTGCCTCACTCTAGCGAGCCCAGGCCAGGGTCTCTGGAGGTGCCAGGCATGGGCCTGTGACCGTGTGGTCTGCAGGTTGTGGTGTTTAGTTGGTCTCCACAGTTGCTTGACCTTTTTACGTGGAGCGGCAGCTGGACCTTTCGTCCGTGGCTGCGAGACTGAGAGGTAGACCTGTGTTAGTTGTCCGAGTCAGTTTCTGGTGTCGCGAACCAGTTTACGTGGCTCGTGTTGGCTGTCTCTACTTTAGCTTGTACACCTGTACTGGTTTGCCGTTTAATTATTACTGTTGTTTCTCGTAGTCGGCAGACGGTGAGTACTTTTACAGCTTTACTTACTTGCTTAGCTGTTATATAAATTGTTGGTGCTGTTTACTATTCGTACTTGTGGTTTTGGTTCGCTCGGTTTTGGGGGAGTTCCCTACTGAGCCAGTGACTAGAGAGGCTCACCCCTACCCCCACAGGTGAGAGCGAGAGGACGTCTCTCGTCCGACGTCCAGTTCCGGGCCGCGTCGTAGCGGTGCAGGGTCAGCACCTCCAGCAGAGTAGCTTCAGCAGTGTAGTTTTGTAGTTGTTTACTTTCTTTAGTTGTATCTCGGGGTATGCCCCAAGCTCTTGTACTTCTTTTCAGCTTTTGTGAAAATTTGGCTATGTAAACTTGTGAAATATATATATAAAATGTGGTGTGTTCCTTTATGTTTACACGGACTGTGGTTTGGTATCCCTTGCGAGGCTTCGGCCCGTTCGCGGGAGGCGGACTCGGATCAAGTACGTTATCGGTTTAACGGGCTTGACCGAGGCGATCCGTCACAGTTGGTATCAGAGCAAGGTCCGTGTTAATATGAGGGAATTAAAAGGATACATAGCCTTATTTTGGTCATTTTACACTGCTGGTAGGGACCCTGGTTTTTGATCATTTGTGGTTTTGACTTTTTTTGGTGTTTTGTGTATGTAGAAAATTTCTGAATGGCTGATAGGAGAGATTGGGGTGGTGGAGGAGATGATCCGAAGGAAAGCACCCAGCGTATGATAGAAAGAATTTGGGAGAGCCTCACAGATATTCGAGCAAGAATGGATCAGCAGGCGCCAGTACCACCGGTTGCAGTGCCACCTGGGGATGGAGAGGCGGTACCTGTTGCTCCAGTTCCGCCGAGAGTGGAGGTGCCTTTTGTAGCTCATGTGCCACCACCAGTGTTGTTAGCGGAAGAACCAGTGTTGCAGGTTGAAAAGTTTCTGAGATTGCAGCCACCTACTTATTCAGGAGGGCCGAATCCAGATACAGCTGAGCATTGGGTTCATGAAATTGAGAGAGTTTTTGCGACTATGAGGTGTCCGGCAGCGGATAGAGTGGTATTAGCTGCTTATCAGTTGAGAGGTTTTGCCTTGGAATGGTGGCGATTGAAGATGCAAACCACTTTTGCAGGCAGGACGGAAGAAGCTATCACTTGGCCGGAGTTTCTTGATGTATTTAACGATACATTCTTTCCGATCCAAGTGCAGCAAGTAAAAAGAGAGCAATTCCGAACTCTTCAGCAAGGTAACTCTTCAGTCTTAGAGTACCAGATGAGATTTATGGCACTTAGCCGTTATGCGCCATATGTGGTTTCAGATAATAATATGATGGTTGAGTACTTTATCAGAGGTTTGAGAGTGGAATTGCAGGATGCGATAGTACCTCTCATGTGCAAGACAGTGGAAGAAGCAGCGCAGAGGGCAGCTACTTTGGAGAGGTCTATCCGGACTCGTCAGGCAGGTGAATCAGGTTCAGGTAGTTTCCGGCTACCGCAGCAGTCAGTAGGTGCAAGCAAGGGCAAGGCACCAGCAGGACCTTCTTCATCTGGTTTCGGAAAATGGGGCCAGAAGTTAAAGCAAGCATTTAAAGGCAAAGGAAGAGGATGGGGAGGTCGTCAGCAGTTGCAGCAGGGCCGTGGTAGGCCTGAGGTGGAGGAGTCGCAGCAGAGTACTGCCAGGCAGCCTATTGTTCCTCCAGGGTATAGATGTTATAATTGCAATCAGCCGGGACATTTGATCCGCAATTGTCCGTATGCAAGAGAGTATGGGTATGGCAGAGGTGTGCAGCAGCAGCAGCCTCAGCAGTTCCAGCAGCCACAGGCAGGTCGTGGCAGAGGAGCACCGCAGCAGCGAGGGAGAGGCCGGGTTATGGCTATCACCCGAGCCCAGGCAGAGGCGTCAAATATGATAGAAGGTACTTTACCTCTTTATGAATATTCAGCAAGAGTCTTATTTGATTCGGGTGCCTCTCATTCTTTTATTTCCGAAGAATTTCTGGATTGCATAGCTCATCCTTTAGAAGAGAAGTCTTGTGAGTTAGTGGTGGAGGTTCCTTCAGGTGAGTTCTTACTCACTTCGAGCTATATAGATGAAGCTCCTGTTATGATTGAAGGGAACCAGATGCCGGGTCGGTTGTATGCCCTGCAGTTGTCAGATTATGATATCATTCTGGGTATGGATTGGCTTGAGATGTATGGAGCAATGTTAGATTGCAGAAAGAAAAGGATCAGATTTTGTCATCCTAATGGTGCAGTGTTTGAATATCAAGGTATGCCTTTTTATACCTCCAAGTTTCTAATTTCTGCAATTAAAGCTAGAAAGTTGATAAATGATGGGTGTGTGGCCTATTTAGCCTCAGTAAGTTTGGTAGAGGCCAGTCAGCCAATGGAAGCAGTTCCCGTGGTTAGGGAATTTGCTGATGTTTTTCCGGAAGATTTGCCTGGTTTAGCTCCACACAGAGAGGTGGACTTTTCTATTGAGTTGCTGCCAGGTACCATGCCGATTTCTAAAGCCCCATATCGGATGGCACCAGCAGAACTTAAGAAATTGAAAAAGCAGTTAGAAGAGTTGTTGCAAAAGGGTTTTATTAGACCGAGTCATTCCCCGTGGGGAGCGCCGGTTTTATTTGTGAAAAAGAAGGATGGTAGTTTTCGGATGTGTATTGATTATAGAAAATTGAATGATGTGACCATCAAGAATAAGTACCCGTTGCCGAGGATAGATGATTTATTTGATCAGTTGCAATCAGCAAAGGTGTTTTCTAAGATTGATTTGAGGTCCGGGTACCATCAGTTGAGAATTAAAGAGGAGGATATAGATAAGACAGCGTTCAGAACCAGATATGGTCACTATGAGTTTGTGGTAATGCCTTTTGGGTTGACTAATGCTCCTGCAGGTTTTATGGATCTGATGAATAGAATATTTCATCCATATTTAGATCAATTTATTGTGGTCTTTATTGATGATATTCTAATTTATTCAGCATCTGAAGAAGAGCATGCAGCTCATTTGAGGTTTACCTTGCAGTTGTTAAGAGATAACCAGCTGTTTGCTAAATTTAGTAAGTGTGAATTCTAGTTAAAGGAAATTCAGTTTTTGGGTCATGTTATCTCAGCCAAAGGAGTAGCAGTGGACCCAAGTAAAGTGGAAGCTGTGTCTAGGTGGGAAGTGCCTAAGACAATAACCGAGATTAGAAGTTTTCTGGGGTTGGCAGGTTATTATAGGCGCTTTATTCAAGATTTTTCTAAATTGCAGCACCTATGACTAGACTGACCAGGAAAGGAGTGCCTTTTGTGTGGTCCGGTGAATGTCAAGAAGTTTCATGGAATTGAAGAAAAGACTCACATCAGCACCTATACTGACATTGCCGGCAGGGAGTGGTGGTTTTGTGCTGTATATTGATGCTTCAAGGAGAGGTCTTGGAGCAGTGCTTATGCAGCATGGTAAAGTGATAGCCTATGCATCCAGGCAATTGAAGCCAGCAGAGGAAAATTACCCCACTCATGATTTAGAATTGGCAGCAGTTGTATTTGCTTTAAAAATGTGGAGGCATTATCTGTATGGCGAGAGATTTGAGATTTTTACAGATCATAAAAGCTTGAAGTATATCTTCTCGCAGAAAGATTTGAATCTTCGCCAGCGCAGATGGATTGAATATTTGAAAGATTATGATTTCAGTTTGGCTTACCATCCGGGTAAGGCCAATGTTGTAGCTGATGCCTTGAGCAGAAAAGCATATATGAATTTAATGATGATTAAAGAATGGAAGTTGTATGAAGAAGTAGCAGAGAATTCCTTGTATGTGCCCAGCAGTCAGCGTCGGGCAATTCTAGCTGCTAGTGCAGTAGAGCCGTCTTTATATTGGCAGATCATTGAAGCTCAGAGAGCAGATGCAGGTTTACCTGAAATTGTGAAAATGGAAGGAGTTTCTATTGATGATAATTGTGTAGTCAGACTTCGGGGCAGGTTGTTTGTTCCTGCAGAGAGAGAGGTGAAGCAGCGAGTTCTGGAAGAGGCTCATAAATCTAGGTACACTATTCATCCGGGTAGTACTAAAATGTACCATGATTTAAGAAAGCATTTTTGGTGGCCTCATATGAAGAAAGAAATAGCAGAATTTGTGGCAAAATGTTCTATCTGTCAGCAGATTAAAGCAAAGCATCAGAAGCCTGGAGGTCTATTGCAACCATTGCCTATTCCACAGTGGAAATGGGATGATATTGCGATGGACTTTGTGGCAGGTTTACCAAGGTCAAGTTCAGGGCATAATGGAATATGGGTGTTTGTTGACAGATTGACTAAGGTGTGCAGATTAGTGGCAGTAAGTATGTCTTGGACAGTGGACAGGTTGGCAAATATTTATGTTGAAAGAATTGTTCCACTGCATGGTATTCCAAAGACTATTGTATCTGATAGAGATCCAAGATTTACTTCTGGTTTTTGGAGAAGTCTGCAGAAAGTGATTGGTTCTGAGTTGAGATATAGCTCCGCTTATCATCCCCAGACAGATGGTCAGACAGAGAGGACTATTCAGACAATTGAAGATATGTTGCGGGCTTGTTGTTTAGTTTGGGGAGGTAGTTGGGAGCATCATTTGGGAATGGTTGAGTTTGCCTACAATAATAGTTATCATACCAGTCTTGGGATGGCACCGTATGAAGCTTTATATGGAAGGCCATGTAGAACCCCATTGAATTGGCATGAAGTGGGAGAAAGGCAATTAGTGGGTCCTGAATTGATTCAGCAAACCACTGAAGTAGTGAAGCTTATTAAAGAAAAATTGCAGGCAGCTCAAAGTAGGCAGAAAAGTTATGCAGATGTGCGGAGGAGACCACTTCAGTTTGAGGTGGGAGATTTTGTTTTTCTGAGAGTTTCCCCAAGTAAAGGTATAATGAGGTTTGGCAAGTCTGGAAAGTTGAGTCCAAGGTATGTGGGACCTTTCCAGGTAATTGAAAGAATTGGGGAAGTGGCTTATAGGCTGGATTTGCCAGCTGATTTTGCAGATGTGCATGATATTTTCCATGTCTCCATGTTGAGAAAATGTATTGAAGATCCAGCTCAAATAATTAAATATCAAGGTGGTGACCTGAGGCCGGACATGACTATGCCAGAATATCCGGTGCAGATCACAGATCGAAAGATAAAGAAGCTGAGGAATAAAGAAATTGAGCTAGTTAAAGTGAGATGGGAAAATAGGTTGGGTGGTGAGGATACCTGGGAGTTGGCCGCAGAAATGGCTAAAGGGTATCCCTATCTATTCGAGTAAGTTTGTGTATTTTCTTTTTAGATGATAGTACTTGTAAAGGTGTGTATGTATGAGTTGTTTAACTTTGAATTGTGTTATGAATTTCGAGGTCGAAATTTCTTTTTAGATGATAGTAATGTAACGTCGCGTGCTTTTCGGATCCATGCGGATCGTGTGTTGTGGTTGTGGCGGCCGTTGTGAGGCCAGTGTGAGTCTGTTGTGTGGAATGCATGGTGTGGATGCGTGGCTTGAGCAGGTGAAGAGCAGGGTTGGTCCTGAAAAGAAACGGACCTGCTGCTGTTCTGTCTGAGTTGGCGGCCAGGGTGTGGCCGTTGACTATTGGCGTCCAGGTTCATGGACGTTGACTTCTTGAACTTGGCGGCAGTAGTGGTGGACGTTTAGGCTGGCGGTGCTTGTTGGCGGCATAGGGGTTGACGCCAACCGTCAGTTCAACAGGTTATAGGCTCACCCGAGGGCTGTTCTCTCAGCTCACTCTCTTCCCCTCTTGCCCCAGCTTCGCGCCCCAGAGTTTCGAAGCTTCCAACAGGTGCCGAGGAGTAGTTGGACGATCGTGGAACGCGCGGCATCGCTGAATTACGCGAGGAAACGTCGCGGAGTGGTGCAATTCGCGTGGGAGCTCGCGGAGGGCTCGGCGTGAACCAGGAGATTCTAACGCGTTCTGAGGTAGGGGACGAACCCTTTAGCTCCGTAGAAACATTAAAACACATCATAACCACTTGAACCAGCATGATAATCCATGTTTGGATAGAGTTGCACCAAGTGGGATAATGGGTGGTTTGAGTAGTTTACTGTACGAATCATGTTATAACGGGTTGTATTGGGTTCTAGCATGCTAAAGAATTGCATTTGCATGTTTTTCAGTAGTTAGAACAGTTAGAAAACCCGCAGGGCCGGATTAGGGTTTCTGCAGGGTTTATGGCCGGAGAACTTGGCGTCAACATCGCTTGCCGCCAAGATCCTCAGCCAGGAGGTTAACGGCCAGGAACCTTGCCGTTGACTCCCAGTAAGCGGCAATCGATGTGGCCGCCTACTTCTATTTGAGCAGAAATGACTAAGTACAATAATTATCGATAATGCATGTGTGTTGACGCATGAGGTGCACTGAGTGCACTTGGTTTACGTGTTTAACATACAAGGTATGCTATTAGTTGTTTACTTCGGTGACTGCGCGTTGTGTATGCGAGTCAGTTGGGTTCACGTGTAGTGGACTTGTGGTTTACGTGAGGTTTCACGTGGTTTGTGTGTGACGGGCACGTGGTTCTGTGTACGTGGCGAGTAGTACGACGCCTACCGTGGTTACCTCTCCAGTTGGGTGCCCCAGGTTCTTTGTGAGCCAGGCTGTTAGCTCGGGCTTTGTCCCGGTACTTGTGCTGTACCGTCGAGGTCTGTGTCGTCTGACCTGGACACCCTCACTCTTGTGTTAGAGTTGTACGTCCGGCTGAGGGAAAGACGACAGTGGGACAGTGACACTTGTGTTTGTTTTTAGTCACTTGTAGCGTGCTCGTAGTTGGGGGTACGGACACCAGTAGTCGACACTAGTCCCCAGCTAGTCCTTTTCCAGTGCCTCACTCTAGCGAGCCCAGGCCAGGGTCTCTGGAGGTGCCAGGCATGGGCCTGTGACCGTGTGGTCTACAGGTTGTGGTGTTTAGTTGGTCTCCACAGTTGCTTGACCTTTTTACGTGGAGCGGCAGCTGGACCTTTCGTCCGTGGCTGCGAGACTGAGAGGTAGACCAGTGTTAGTTGTCCGAGTCAGTTTCTGGTGTCGCGAACCAGTTTACGTGGCTCGTGTTGGCTGTCTCTACTTTAGCTTGTACACCTGTACTGGTTCGCCATTTAATTATTACTGTTGTTTCTCGTAGTCGGCAGACGGTGAGTACTTTTACAGCTTTACTTACTTGCTTAGCTGTTATATAAATTGTTGGTGCTGTTTACTATTCGTACTTGTGGTTTTGGTTCGCTCGGTTTTGGGGGAGTTCCCTACTGAGCCAGTGACTAGAGAGGCTCACCCCTACCCCCACAGGTGAGAGCGAGGAGGACGTCTCTCGTCCGACGTCCAGTTCCGGGCCGCGTCGTAGCGGTGCAGGGTCAACACCTCCAGCAGAGTAGCTTCAGCAGTGTAGTTTTGTAGTTGTTTACTTTCTTCAGTTGTACCTCGGGGTATGCCCCAGGCTCTTGTACTTCTTTTCAGCTTTTGTGAAAATTTGGCTATGTAAACTTGTGAAATATATATATAAAATGTGGTGTGTTCCTTTATGTTTACACGGACTGTGGTTTGGTATCCCTTGCGAGGCTTCGGCCCGTTTGCGGAAGGCGGACTCGGATCAAGTACGTTATCGGTTTAACGGGCTTGACCGAGGCGATCCGTCACATTACCTGTCAGCAGGTGAAGGCAGAGCACCAGCGTCTTGGTGGTGAGCTACAGTCGCTACCCATTCCCGTGTGGAAGTGGGAGCACATCACCATGGACTTGGTTTCTAGTTTACCTCGTACTTCGCAGGGGCACGACAGTGTTTGGGTGATCATCGACCGACTGACAAAGACAACTCTCTTCTTGCCAGTTAGATCAGCCTGGTCAGTGAACAGACTTGCTAGACTGTTTGTGGATAGAGTTGTACCTTTGCACGGGACCCCAGTCTCTATAGTTTTAGATAGAGATCCGAGGTTCACTTCTCATTTCTGGCGCAATTTTCAGAGGGCACTTGGCACCGAGTTGAGACTGAGTTCACCTATCATCCGTAGACAGACGGACAGTCAGAGAGGACCATACAGACCCACGCGAACATGTTGAGAGCGTGTTGCCGAGACAAGGGCAGCACTTGGGAGTCGCACCTTCCCATGGTGGGGTTTTCTTATAATAATAGCTTTCACTCCAACATTGGGATGGCGCCCTACGAGGCTCTGTATGACAGACCGTGCTGGACACTGTTGCACTGGCACGAGGTTGGCGAGAGGCAGTTATTAGGGCCAAAGTTGGTACAGCAGTGTGCAGACATAGTGAGGCTGATCAGATAGAGACTGCAGACAGCACAGAGCAGACAGAAGAGCTATGCAGACGTTAGCAGGAGGCCAGTTCAGTTCGAGGTAGGTGACAGTGTGTTCCTTTGGATCTCGCCCACCAAGAGCGTTCTCAAGTTTGGGAAGAGGGGCAAGCTCAGCCCGAGGTTTGTTGGTCCTTTTCCCATCCTAGAGCGAGTTGGCGAGATCGCTTACAGGTTACCTCTTCTGTCTGAGTTGGCAGGTGTTCAAAACATCTTCTACGTCTCATAGTTGAGGAGGTACATGCCAGATCCATCGCACGTGTTAGACTACTCACAGCTAGAGGTTGCTCCAGATCTGTCAGTGCCAGAGTACCCAATCAGTATTATGGACTGCAAAGTGCAGCAGCAACGCAGGAGGCAGATCCACTTGGGAAAACTGTGTCGGTGGCGATGCCACCTGGAAGCGTGACGAAGAGATGCAGGAGCATTTTCCTTACTTGTTTGAGTGACTGGTATTTTAGCTTGCCTTCTGTAATGGCCCACTTCTGCCCGGTACGGTTATACCAACCCACGTCGAACGAGAGCAAGTCGCTACAGGGGAGAAAACCCCAACGATAATCACATGGGCTAAGATATACACAAATAGAAAGGAATATTGTAGCGGAAAATAAATAACTCTTATTCCATTAACTTTATAATCCACATACCACTGTCTCTATAGTCCAAGAAAAGAAATAACATAGCATAACATCCACTAAATATAGCCAGTTTCCGAGTACAATAAACCTAAAGTCCATATATAATAACATCACATACTAAGAAATAAAGTATAAATCTTCAATCTACTCTTCACGCTCCACGTCAGATCTCGCTAAGTCCTGGGCTTCTAAGTCTCCTGAAATGTTAGCAAGGGTGAGTCTACACAATAGACTCAGCAAGCAACTTAGAATTACAAACCACACACTTACCACACATGTTTCTAATAGTTTAACACTTTACTAACTACCACATTATCATTAACTTACTAATAATTAACAATTAAACTAACACATGTTCATGCTATAACATGGATAATGTAAACATGTAATCTATTAAACAAAGCTATACTAACTCATGTATAACTAGAATTCTAAACATGGTTACTTATAACATGGTGTCACTAGCATGAGAGTATTCATATAATCACATGCTTGCAATTCTTACTTTCACATAACACTAACACATGGCTTATAATAAAATTTATAACATGATACTATTAACATGCTCATCAAGTAATTACTAACTCATGGACATAATTAACATACTTCTACACATGGTACTAAACATGATATCACAATTATCATTTAACATAAATCACTGTTACACATGCATTATTTTATCATGGCATATTCGCATACACTTTTACCTTTTCTTCCACATGTAATTATTCTCACATTTATCATATTCACATTCACTTACACTTGGTTTCACATAGCTTTCACATAGATTTCACTTTGCACATTCACGATCACATATCACATCACTTGCACATACCTCGTGCCACATTCACCTATCACTTTACACATTATTCACATATTCATTTTTACACAAGCCGAGACACAGCCCAAACCACCACTAGAAAGATCACACAAACACATACACATATTTAATCACTAGGCAAAATGATCAAGTCTTGGTTACTGCGCAGAATCGGGGAAAGCCCTCCCCACCATTATCAGTGGAACTTGTCCACCTCCAGGATTTCACAAGACCCGTTGTCCCGGGTATCACATAACACAATTGAGCCTTCCATAGGGGCACTACTACAGTATGGCTCCACGCAATCTATGGTGGTAGTGTCTCATTGACACAAATTTTATCATTCACATTAACATTATTTTATGCACACATATCACATATTCTCTCTCTTTCCATGCACATGCACATATATAACATGAAACATATAGTAATCACTTCTATATACTCAGATTAATTATGAACAATAATTAACAGAACCTGATCATGATTTTAATCACATTTTTAAACATGTTTGAGAATTATTATTAAAACATGATACTGAAAACTTCATAAATTCATAACTAATTGTACAGTAATTAGATTAAGATCAAATTTTAACCACTGGGTGAATATAGCACCTGAAACATATCTGTAATTTTTCAGAATTTTCAGAACAGTAAAACTATTTTTCATAATTAAAGATGAAATCAGGTTAATATTCACATAAACACTAATTCTTCATGAACGGAAATAAAATGAGATTAACAAGTCCTAAATCATGCTTACAATATTCTAACAAACTAAAATACAGAGTTTAACAATTTTATAACATGCATCCTACAAGAAAATCAAATTTATCAAGTGTTTACACGCTTTTTCCTATAAACAAAACTCAAATAGTTACCATAATTAACAAAATTTAATTAAAGATGATCCAAACTCATCATGATGATTAACACGTCAAGACAAAATGAAAAGAACTCAAAAACCATCACAGAATCTCACAAAACCATCATAAATGGTAAAATTGTAAATTTCTGGACAAGATGAACTTGACTGCCAATTTGTTGTAGTCACGTTCAGGTTAACAGCCAACTTGTTGCCATCAACCTCCCAGACTGCAGAAAGTGCAGACCGAGGGCAAGAAAACGTGACAAGCGACATTGAAACAATTTTCTAAAAATCTAGAAAAATAGGAAAATCTTAGGGGACAAGTCCACGGAGAGAAACCCTAAGTTACTTGCCTCAAGAAAATTCTACAATAAGAGAATTTAGATGATGAAGCCCTCTTTCGCACCCAAAAGAGGTATCCTCCAAGCATGATCAAATCCTTCATCTTGAGCATGATCAGGCCACGATCTCCTCGTCCAAAGCCTTCCTCTCATGTCGTGGAAGCTTTCTCTTCACAACAGCAACCTCCAACAAGCAGCAACATGGCCGATCTACCCTCGGGATTGCCCTCTCTCTCTCCTCTCTCACAACCCCAAACCCAAGCAAGAGAGCAAAAGTTCTCTCCCCAAAATGAACCCTCTCTATATATATAGAGAACCAAGGTCGTGATTGGGGTAAGATCCTTGCCCTAACATGACTCTACCCCTTCAAACCTATCCAAAAAAAACCACAAGTTTTGGAGGAAAACTCGGACTGGAATACGCTGAAGTTGACGTCAACAAATGTTGCCGTCAACAGAAATATTGACGTTAATCGTTGTTGACGTCAAGATTCCTAGAAAACTTGACGTCAAAACATGTTGACGTCAACACAACATAGACAGCAATCGAATTTGCCATCAGATCAAGTAAGATTGACGTCAAGGGATGTTGACGTCGACCACATCTTGACGTCACAATTCTTGACGTCAAGAGCCCTCTTGCAGCAGACCCTTGATTCGGCTGAAACACATCGTCCGGGGTCCCAAAATCCGACCAAAAGAATTTCTAAAAGTGCAAACCTGTAGAAAACTTGTTGGGCCTTACACTCTCTCCCCCATAAAAAGATCTTCGTCCTCGAAGATCGGATCAAGTACCTGTGCTGGCGTCGTCGGTGTCGTCTCTGGCTAACGCGTACACTCTAGCCGGTGCTTGTGGTCTTACTGCTATTGGAACGCCTCGTGGAACGAACATCTTCAGCTTCAGACAATATCTAATCCGATGATCTAGGCTGCCACACTTGAGACATCTTCCTGCCTTTGTTCAACACAAATCTCCGCCATGATGCTTGCCGCAGTGTACACACTTAGGTTTCTCGCCGACTGTAGAAGCTTCTGACTGGGGTGCTGATTTTACTAGTACTGTAACTAGCTGTTGCTCCTCCACGAGCCTCTTCATCTTCTTGTCCTGTTGCTGAAACGGTTATGGTAGCCTCTTCATCTGAGCCTTCTTCTCTTCCTAGTACAACTCCATCTCACTCTCCTGTCTGCATGCCGCACTAAGAGCCACATCCATAGTCCTATGGTAGAACGCTACAAGTCTAGCTCTCAATGATGATCTAAGCCCCATCACAAACTTCTTTACCTTATGCCTCTCGTCGGCAACTATGTGCGGTGCGAACCTCGACAACTCTGCGAATCTGGCCTCATAGTCTAAGACTGACATGGAACCTTGCGTCAACACCAAGAACTCCTGCTCCATCTTGTTCTAGATGTGCTCAGGAACAAACTTAGCCTCGAACAACCGCAGGAACTCTTCCCAAGTCACAGCTAGCTCCAAACCCTCAAACTGCGTGCGAAGAACAGAAGATCACCACACGTCTGCTCGCTCTGAAGCATGTACGTCGCCAAACTGACCTTGTCATCCTCTGCACACTTGATAGCTCTGAATATCTTCTTGATCTCTCTAAGCCAACTCTCTGCAACCAACGACCGACTCTTCCCCTTAAAAGAAGGCAGAGCCATCCGCTGAAACTTCTCCATGACCAACACACCTCCTACACCAGGGTCCTGCTGAGCCGGTGCCAGAACCTAAGCCTGAAGTTGTGCCTGAAGAGCGGCCTACATCTGTGCCTGAGTCTGCATTACTTGTACGAGTCCTTGCATGTATGTGTCATAGTCGACCAACAGTGGCTGGGGTGGCGCAGGTGGTCCATGAGCTGTTGGTACTCGTTGCTGCTCACTTGCAGTCCTCCTTGGCTCCTCATCTTGAATGGGTATACTCGAACGATGAGTCCTTCCAGCCATAGCCTACAAAATAAATACCAAATTAAGCTCCATTTATTACTACACCTAGTATATTCTCATGCATTCATCTTATCACTTTTCTAGTCCTATCTTAGTTATTCCATGGATCTGGCTATCCACTACAAAGACTTTGAGATGTGAATCAAGTTGATGGCTATCCATGTATAATCTCAACCCCGTGGCTCTGATACCATCTCTCTAACGACCCACTTCCGCCCGGTATGGTTATACAAACCCACGTCGGACGAGAGCAAGTCGCTATAGGGGAGAAAACCCCAATGATAGTCACATGGGCTGAGATATACACAAATAGAAAGGAATATTGCAGCGGAAAATAAATAACTCTTATTCCATCAACTTTATAATCCACATACCACTGTCTATATAGTCCAAGAAAAGAAATAACATAGCATAACATCCACTAAATATAGTGTTTTCAAGTACAATAAACTAAAAGTCCATATATAATAACATTACATACTAAGAAATAAAGTATAAATCTTCAATCTACTCTTCACGCTTCACGTCAGATCTCGCTAAGTCCTTGGCTTCTAAGTCTCCTGAAATGTTAGCAATGGTGAGTCTACGCAATAGACTCAGCAAGCAACTTAGAATTGCAAACCTCACACTTACCACACATGTTTCTAATAGTTTAACACTTTACTAACTACCACATTATTATTAACTTACTAATAATTAACAATTAAACTAGCACATGTTCATGCTATAACATGGATAATGTAAACATGTAATCTATTAAACAAAGCTATACTAACTCATGTATAATAAGAATTCTAAACATGGTTACTTATAACATGGTGTCACTAACATGAGAGCAATCATATAATCACATGCTTGCAATTCTTACTTTCACATAACACTAACACATGGCTTATATTAAAATTTATAACAAGATACTATTAACATGCTCATCAAGTAATTACTAACTCATGGACATAATTAACATACTTCTACACATGGTACTAAACATGATATCACAATTATCATTTAAGATAAATCATATTAACACATGCATTATTTTATCATGGCATATTCGCATACACTTTTACCTTTTCTTCCACATGTAATTATTCTCACATTTATCATATTCACATTCACTTACACTTGGTTTCACATAGCTTTCACATAGATTTCACTTTGCACATTCACGATCACATATCACATCATTTGCACATACCTCATGCCATGTTCACATATCACTTTACACATTATTCACATATTCATTTTTACACAAGCCGAGACACAGCCCAAACCACCACTAGAAAGATCACACAATCACATACACATACTTAATCGCTAGGCAAAACAATCAAGTCTTGGTTACTGTGCAGAACCGGGGGAAGCCCTCCCCACCATTATCAGTGGAACTTGTCCACCTCCAGGATTTCACACGACCCGTTGCCCCGGGCATCACATAACACAATTGAGCCTTCCCATAGGGGCACTACTACAGTACGGCTCCACACAATCTATGGTGGTAGTGTCTCATTAGCACAAATTTTATCTTTCACATTAACATTATTTTATGCACACATATCACATATTCTCTCTTTCCATGCACATGCATACATATAACATGAAACATACAGTAATCACTTCTATATACTCAGATTAATTATGAACAGTAATTAACATACCCTAATCATGGTGTTAATCACAATTTAAAACATATTTGAGACTTATTATTAAAACATGATACTGAAAAACTTCAGAAATTCATAACTAATTGTAAAGTAATCAGATTAAGATCATATTTTAACCACGGGGTGAATATAGCACGTGGAACATATCTGTAACTTTTCAAAATTTTCAGAATAGTAAAACTATTTTTCATAATTAAAGATGAAATCAGGTTAATATTCACATAAAACTAATTATTCATGAACGGAAATAAAATGAGGTTAACAAGCCCTAGATCATGCTTACAGTATTCTAACAAACTAAAATACAGAGTTTAACAATTTTATAACATGCATCCAACAAGAAAATCAAATTTATCAAGGGTTTACATGCTTTTTCCTACAAACAAAAACTCAAATAATTACCATAATTAACAAAATTTAATTAAAGGTTATCCAAATTCATCATGATGATTAACAAGTCAAGACAGAATGAAAAGAACTCAAAAACCATCACAGAATCTCACAAAACCATCATAAATGGTAAAATTGTAAATTTCTGGACAAGATGAACTTGACTGCCAATTTGTTGTAGTCACGTTCAGGTTAACGGCCAACTTGTTGCCGTTAACCTCCCAGACTGTAGAAAGTGCAGACCGAGGGCAAGAAAATGTGACAAACGACATTGAAACAATTTTCTAAAAATTTAGAAAAATAGGAAAATCTTAGGGGACAAGTCCACGGAGAGAAATCCTAAGTTACTTGCCTCAAGAAAATTCCACAATAAGAGAATTTAGCCGATGAAGCCCTCTTTCGCACCCAAAAGTGGTATCCTCCACGCACGATGAAATCCTTCGTCTTGAGTACGACCCGGCCACAATCTCCTCATCCAAAGCCTTCCTCTCAGGTCGTGGAAGCTTTCTCTTCACAGCAGCAACCTCCAACAAGCAGCAACATGGCCGATCTACCATCGGGATTGCCCTCTCTCTCTCCTCTCTCACAACCCCAAACCCAAGAAGAGACCAAAAGTTCTCTCCCCAAAACGTACCCTCTCTATATATAGAGAGACAAGGTCATGATTGGGGTAAGATCCTTGCCCTAACACGAATCTACCCCTTCAAACCTATCCAAAAAAAAAAACCACAAGTTTCGTAGGAAAACTCAGACTGGAACACGCAGAAGTTGCCGTCAACAATTCCAAAAAAACTTGACGTCAAAACATTTGACGTTAACACAACATAGACAACAATCGAAATTGCCGTCAGATCAAGTAGCAGATTGACGTCAGGAGCCCCCTCGCAGCAGACCCTTAATTCGGCTAAAATACGTCATCCGGGGTCCCAAATTCTGACCAAACGAATTTCTAAAAGTGCAAACCTATAGAAAACTTGTTGAGCCTTACACCTTCTTTCCCCAGGTTTCGCCCTTAATTTTGAGAATGAAATTATTTTTTTGTTGGTTAGATTGTAACATCCCCCTCTTCTTTGGTAAGACACCTTTTGATGAAGGTAGCGATGTATCGGGCCGTCGCCTTCTGAAGGCGACAAGGTGGCTGTCGCGTTCTGGTTGTGAACGCGACAGAAATGTTGTCGCGTTCTGCCCTCTGACCACAACATGCATTTTTGTCGTCATGCTGTCGGGACAGACGGGACAAGTGTCAACCCCTGACAACAAGAAGGTGACATGTCAGGTGTCACATTCAGGGTGTCAGGTCTGCAAGGTTGACACGTGGTGTTTCCATGGGTCAGGTTGACTAGGACTTTGGGATCGCGATAGGTTGGTCATCGCCTTCAATAAGTGAACGCAACAGGCACTCAACTTCGAGGCTTAAATGAGCACAGGCCGCAGAACACCCCTTCTTTTTCTCCATGTTGGTTGTTCTCCCCTCCTCCGACCCCTCTGCTGCTATTTCCTCTGTGGGGAGCTTGGGAGGAGTTTGTGAGGCTTGTGAAGGTGTGTTTTGCCTCATGGTGGTGCTTTTCTCGGCGTTCTTCTCCTTCTCGGTGTGGTGCTCTTCTTCGACATGGGTGTGGCTTGCTCTCCTCGTGGTGGTGACCCCTTCTTCGGCATGTAGGACGATCCTTGCTCACGAATGGTGTGAGCGTGGAGCTTGGAGCGAGGAGGAGATGGCCATGCACATGAGAAGACCCCAACGGGTTCGCTCATCGTTTTGAGGTAGGGACACCTTGACTTCCCCCTAGTTCTACCATGCTAGGGCTTCCAAACCCTCTTCTCCAAGCCCTTAGAATCCATGCTAGGCCTTGCATGTGTGTTGTGGTGCTTGATTTGTGCTACGAATGGGATTTGGGTGTTGAGAGATCCATGCTTGCATGTGAGGTTTTGAGTGTAGATTCACTTCCTTGGTATGCATGGGTGTGAATGAGGGTGGTTTGAGCCCTATTTACATGTTTAAATAGTTCTCCATGCTCCCCTCCCCTTGTATTATCCAAATTTGTGGTCCATGGTGTGAAGAGATGCTCTCGAGTGTGTATGTCTGTGGTCGTGACATGAAACCGCGACACATTTGGTGTCGCGACCTAGATCGCGACAGCCCAATATGTTGCCTTCTAGTAGGGAAGGTGACGCCCACCCTGTCGCATTATGGTTACGATAGGGTGGCCATCGCCTTCATACCTGTTTTCTCCATGTGTTGTGGGACGTTTTAGGTGGTCACATAGACCTCTGTCTGTGGTCGCGACAATGCCCTTGTCGCGACCTATTCGGAGTTTTCTTTCCGCCGCAACTTTATTTTCTTGGCACCTGTGCTATTTCCTAGCATGGTCCTACTCTAGTCTTTTGCCCAGTGCTAGGCACTCATGGGCTTGTCCGTAAGAGAGGTTGCTACCGTTACCTGGACCCCCGGTCCCCGCACGCTTGTTTGAGGGAATTCTCCGGGCGGCGGGTGAGCTTGAGTCATGGACTCTGGTAGCAGAGGGGAAAACAGTGAGGATAGTGGTGTAGAGTCATTTGTAGAGCTCTCTTAGATTAGTCTAGGAAGCCGAGGTGGTTTGGTGCTCTTCCAGCATAGATTAGCTAGTCCTTCTCACTGCCTCACTCTACATGGTTTCGGTACCATTTAGAGGGGCTAGGCATGGGACCGTAGTCCGGCCAGACTACGACAGTTGTGGTTCCTTTAGTTCCACATCTCACTCTGACGGGAAGTGCTAGACATGGAGTGGCGGCCGAGGGTAAGGCGCGTGGCGCACCTGACCAGTCGACTAGTGTAGTGGTTCTGTGGCTAGTGTCTTTGTCCACGCAATTGTTCGTTGTCTATGTTTGCAGCCTTGGGTTCTTCTCAGTGCCGTAGTTTACACGGGTTTTTCGGTCCCGACATTTAGAGTAGACCGTTGACCGTGTAGTTACTTTACGCTTCCGCACTTACTCTGTCAGTAGAATAGATTTATTCGCTTTATTTAATTTATGCACATACAGATCTATTCTGCTGTTACAACCAGTGGGAGATTGGTAGTCCCTACTGGGCTTCTTCGTGAAGCTCATTCCCTCCTTTACAGGTGAGACTTCACAGTAGCACCCTCCGCCACAGGCTGAGGAGACGAGGCCGTAGTAGACGGTGTCTTCAGTGAGCAGTGTTCCCAGTACTTGTTTACTTCACCCTCAGGATATGCCCCTAAGGGACCTGTTATCTCCTTTACTTTCTGCACTTGTACTTTGCTACTTTGGGATTGTACTAGATTTGTACTAGTGTTGGACGCTTTTCCTTCACTTGTTGGTACATTTTAGTGTTGTTGTTGTTACTTACTCATGTTACATATCTTGTTAGACTGGTCGTTAGCCCTTCTAGGTCTCCGGGCCCGTGGGCGGCGGTGCCGCCGGTCGGAGCTAGGGGTCCGGGCGTCGGGGCTGTTACAGTAAGACCACATAATGATTTTTTACACCAATTTTTATATGCAAGGAGACAATCTGAATGCACATAGAAGGAACGTTTTATAGTCTTTTTGTCCATTTTTGGGTCTTTCAATGATATGTATGTCAATGTGAATGTGGAATGATATGTAAGTTTCATCTAAAAAGTGATTGATATGCAAAAATCTCTAATACAATTATGCTGGCTTTAAAATTAAATTTATTATGCACTTCATTTTGGCCGGCTTTGGACGAAGACATGAGTCTGTTAATGGAGATGCTTCTTCTGTGTAGGATCTTGTTTCAAGTGGGCTATATATATATATATATATATATATATATATATATATATATATATACTGGTTTAAATGATTATCTGATGGTTAAAATTATAAATTAACTAGCTGTGAATTTTTCCCTCATGTGGTTGGTTAATTACTGGCTTATCTATGGAGTTACATTTCTTAACCTAGCTCACTAACCCCCCACTCCACTGCCCCCCACCCCACCACCGATGGAGCAACCACCTACCCACTATCCCACAAACAACCCCCCACCCCACCACCGATGGAGCAACCCCCCACCATTGTATTGACAAAGAGAGAGAGGAGGAGGAGGAGAGATAAGGAGAGAGAGACAGAAAGAAATCGGTTACCTATTGGCGAGGGAGCGGCGGCGATGGTGGGACTGACAGTGGTAGGGGAAACAGTGGCGGGGGCGGCAACGACGAGCTCCGGTGGTGGGGGAGACGACGACGAGCTCTAGTGGCGGGGACGACAGCGATGAGATCCGGTGGAGGGGCCGACGACGGTGAGATCTGGCATCAGCAAACAAGACAGAGGGAGAGAGGGAGAGAGAAGAGAGGAGAGGTGGTTGTGGGTGGTGGGAGATAAAAGGAATCTAGCGACAGTCGCTATGATCGCGAAAATAAAGACCGAAATAATGCAGTCTCTACTCTGTCTCAAATTTTGCGACGGCAATTTATCGGTCACTATTCAGTCTAAGATAGGAGACTAAATTGTGACCGATAAATTTTGGTCGCAAAATTTTAGGCATAAAGGCGCCAAGCAGAAGAAGTTGGCGACTGGTTACAATCAGAAACTATCTGGTCTCTGATCTGAGATCAAAATAGTGATCGATTACATCAGTCTCCGTAATAAAAATATTTGACATATTTGGGTCTCAAATTTTGTGACCGAAAAAATTTTAGTCACTATTCAGTCTCAATAATTGAAAATATCAGTGACCGAATACTTTTGGTCACTATTCGGTCCCAAATCGGATACCGAATAGTGACCGAAATATGCGGTCTCAAATTCAATCGCTAAATGTACTTTTTCTTGTTGTGATGTCTCCTCCCAGTCAGAGCAATAGTGGGTTTCTTAGCCTACAGAGAACCATGGATAATTAATGGAGTTTAAAATGATTGGTTGTCAATGATGGATTTTACGCCGTCGAGGAGTAGCTCTCTCGCTGTTGAGGAGTGTAGAGGCCACCTTCTTGCTACTGTCGATGTCTACTTCTCCACCTTCTCCGCCCTCCCCTGCTCCTTGTCATATGTATTGCCTTCAATCTCACCTCCACTGAGGTTACCAGTAAGGCTTCAGACGGCGAGCGACGACTTGATACAAAGGGCGTCAAGGCAACTCCCATGGGGCTGCGAGTTTGATGGAGCTTGCTGTGGAAGTTAGTGGGCTTCCAGGTATGCGGCCAGCAACAAGGCAGCCTGATACCGTAACTACATGCACCAGTAGTGCTGAGCAAAACAAATCTCCCGAGAAGAACAACCCTACCGAGCAGAACAAGCTTCCCTAGCACCGAGCACGTCCTCACGTACTCCAACATGAATAAATGCATTTGAGCTATGTCTGTATGCATCTGCATGACTTCCCATTTATTACACTTTTTGTTGTATATGAGTAAATATTATTAGTTGTCTGCTTACCGTTGTAACTCTTCATATTCCTTTTGCACTATATATAATGAGAAATGTCTCAAGAGAGCAGTGAGAGAACTTCTGCTCAATTTCTTGTCTCTCCAGTTCCTCGTGCTTTCACATGGTATCAGAGCTCTTTGCTTTACAGCTCTTGATCTGTGCTTCCTCTTGACATGGCTGCCAACTCCACTACTACATCATTTTCCTCTCCACCTACTACCTCTCTCACTGATCTTCCCCTCGAATCTCTTTCTTTGACCACCAATCCCCCTGCTATGCCAGGCACCATGTCCCTGCTTACTATTAAGCTCACACATGAAAACTATGTCCATTGGCATCGTCAGCTCTCCGCAGCACTTCGTGCAACTGGCTACCTGGGCATCATTGATGGGTTTGATATTTGTCCTCCCTCCACTATACCCAGATCATATAGCACCCACTACCCCAATCTTGCGCACATCTCTTGGCAACAGCGGGACGCACTAGTTCTCTCTTGGATGCTGGCCTCTATGACAGATTCAGTGGCCGCCCTTGTTCCGGAGTGCGAGACGGCTCATGCTTCCTGGACTGCTCTTGCTCGTGCTATGCGTCTCACTCTGGTGCTCGTATTCTCCAGTTGCGCACTCAGCTACAGTCTCTCTGTCGCGGTTCTTCCACTATCACTGAGTATATACAGATGATAAAAGGGATTGCTGACAGTCTCGCCATCATTGGTGAACCTGTTTGCGACCAAGATTTGATTATGCAGGTTCTTGCTAGTCTTGGTCCTGCTTACAATACCTTCATCCCTTCCGTCACTACCCGTATCCGCAACGTTTCTCTTGAAAACTTGCATGCCATGTTGCTGGCCCATGAGAGCTTTATGCAACACTGTGAGCAATCCTCTGAGGAAGCGGCCCATGAGAGTTTGATGCCCTCCTCCGCAATGGCACTTGGGCACTTGTTTCTCGCGACGCAAGGATGAATGTTCTCGGCTGAAAATGGGTGTTCAAGGTAAAATAGCGAGCTGATGGGACCATCGAATGCCACAAAGCATGTCTTGTAGCCAAAGGTTTCCATCAACTCCCTAGAGTTGACTGCTTTGATACGTTCAGCCCGTTGTCAAAATTATCACGGTGCGTCTTTTCTTGGCCATCGCCATCAACTCTAACTGGCCTCTTCGGCAGCTCGACGTCTCTAATGCCTTTCTCCATGGTGACTTGGAGGAATCTGTGTTTATGGAGCAACCACCTGGTTTTACTCATCCTCAGCTGCCGGATCATGTATGTCACCTACGTCGGTCTCTCTATGGTCTGCGCCAAGCACCCCGAGCCTGGTTTAAACGCCTAAGCCCCTGGCTTCTTCATCAACACTTTAAAGGTTCCAAGACGGACACGTCTCTCTTCTTTCGTCGTCACGGCCACTCCAAGATTTTTGTCTTGGTTTATGTGGATGATATCCTTGTAACCGGCAACAATCACAGGGGCGTCTCTGCTCTTATCCATGAGCTTGCTCAGGAGTTTGCCACATGGGATCTCGGTCCTGCTCACTTCTTTCTGGGCATTGAGATGCTTCCTCACCCGTCTGGCTGCTTGTTCACCCAGACCAAGTACATCACCGACATTCTACAACGCACTCAGATGGCCAGTGCACGACCACTCTCCACACCTATGGCAAGCACAAAATCTAAGGATCCTTCATTGTCTCCCCCTTTTGAGGATGCCCAGCAGTACCGCAGTGTGGTTGGAGCTCTCCAGTATGCTACCATTACTCGGCCGGACATCTCCTTCGTTGTCAATCAAGCTTGTCAGTACATGCATGCACCCACTACCAATGACTGGGTGCATGTTAAGCGTATCTTACGCTATCTTCAAGGTACCTCCACATATGGGCTACTTCTACATCACCACTCTCCTCATCAACTTCATGCTTTCAGTGACGCCGACTGGGCAGGGTCCGCCTAGGATCGGCGGTCCACTGGTGGCTACACCGTCTTCCTCGGTGGCAACCTAATGTCATGGAGCTCCAAGAAACAACCCACTATCTCGCGTTCCAGTACAGATGCTGAGTATAAAGTAGTGGCAAATGCTACTGCTGAGCTCTTATGGCTGATGTCTCTTTTAAGAGAACTCGGATTCTCTACTCCACCTCCTGTTCTCTGGTGCGAAAATATTGGGGCAACTTACCTCGCAGCCAATCCAGTGTTTCATGCACGTACTAAGCATGTGGAGATTGATTTCCACTTTGTTCGAGAACGTGTCACGGCTAAGGAGCTGGTTGTTACCTATGTTTCTACTAAGGACCAACGTGCTGATATTTTCACAAAGCCCTTACCAAAGCTGTGTTTCTCTGAGTTACGGTCCCAGCTCAATGTGGTCCAAGCTCCCTTGAGCTTGCGGGGGCGTGATAACGTAACTACATGCACCAGCAGTGCCGAGCAGAACAAATCTCCCGAGAAGAACAACCCTACCGAGCAGAACAAGCTTCCCGAGCACCGAGCACATCCTCACGTACTCCAACATGAATAAATACATTTGAGCTGCGTCTGCATGCATTTGCATGACTTCCCATTTATTACATTTTTTGTTGTATATAAGTAAATATTGTTAGTTGTCTGCTTACCGTTGTAACTCTTCATATTTCTTTGCACTATATACAATGAGAAATGTGTCAAGAGAGCAGTGAGAGAACTTCTGCTCAATTTCTTGTCTCTCCAGTTCCTCGTGCTTTAACACGACCCAGCGACGGACGGTGCCTATGGAGGACAAGGGCGGCATCATCATGGACAACGGAGGTGTCGTTCAAGGGCGCTCGTGTGTCGCGATGTTGAGCACCCGGCGGCGGGCTGCGGAGGAGACTTCAGCTGCAGCCGGAGGCATTAGGCGATCTATGGTGGTGTGCATTTGGTGGTGCTACACAGAATGTCAACACAGGCGCTGACAGCGGTCGCTAGTAGGAAGACCGGTGGCAGGGTCACAGAGCAACGCCAGTACAGTGCTAATGTACCCAGTGGTCCTTGGCAGTAGCAGACACGCGCATAGCATGGTCGCATCGACTGCTCCACAATCGTCTGCCGAGGAGATTCTAGCGGATGTTGTAGCAGTTCCTGGAGGGAGGCTTGCGGGGAGGTGCTTCCTCGCAGTAGGCCTGAGGCAGAACAACAACGACATTGAACGCCGGAGATGATGCCGATCAACAAGATAGCAGAGTAGCGGCTACTGTGTGTAGCTCCAAGTGTCAGAGGAGATGGTGTCGGAAGGGGGGGGGGGTCACCCTCCCAATTCCAATCACAGGGGGGCATGGAGAGGGAGAAAGCCAGTAGAGGTTTATCTAGAGTTAGATTAGAGATTTCTATCTCTAACCCACATTCATTTGACCGAAGTAACGATCAGATCACGACAGAGGTATGTAGGCACTTATTTAACGATTTGGGACGTATTATGATATATTTCATAAAAATAAGGGTATAGCGGTAATTTGATAAGATTTTAAAGGTGTATAAATAAATTTTCCCAAAAAAATCTTCATCAGTAAAAAGTTTTTTTCCCTCCCATCTTTTCGTGGGTAAAATTATCTAACTGAGACTAAACGGTGATTCGAATGGACCTTAAAGGGTTTGTAAACAAGGGTACTTATGTAAGAACCCATGAAAGATAAACTGCCACTTTGATCTCTTTAGCTGATGAGGATTCGAGAAGGAAGGTTTACCATGCAAAACGAAAACATGCATCCTGAGGAGCTACGAAGCCAACGCAAGCACGTCGTCAACTCGGACTCGGAAGGAGAAGGAAGAAGAAACCATCCGAAACACGGACTAACATACCAAAACCCGGGATATATAGCTTACAGATGTAAATAATCCGGTCTTCTGGTGGCTAAGCTTCGATCGAAGAAGGACGAGCTTGATCGAAGGAGCAGCCATGTCGAAGCTAATCCCATTCTCTGGCCACCATCTACTTGTCTACCTGCTGGCTTTCCTTACTTTTGTGAACGCCATCCACGTCTGCGTCTCCGCGGCGAGGCCCACGTCGGCCGCCATCAGCCGGACCATCACCGTCGACATCGCCGGCCGCGGCGACTTCACGTCGGTCCAAGCGGCCATCGACTCCGTCCCCATCGGCAACACCCAGTGGGTCAGGATCTTCATCAAGCGAGGCACCTACAGGGAGAAGGTTTTGGTGCCTCAGAGCAGGCCCTTCATCGCCATGGAAGGAGAGGGCGCCGGGATGACGGTGATCCAGTGGGGGGACTACGTCGGCAGCGGCGGCAGTGGCGGCGGCGGAAACCCGAAGCGGAGGACCGCAGACACGGGCACCTTCGCGCTGTGGGCCGACAACTTCGTGGCGAGAGGGATCACCTTCGAGAACGCGTACAGCCGAGTGCCCGGCAACCCGCAGACCCAGGCGATGGCGGCGCTACTGGAAGGCGACATGGCCGCCTTCTACTCCTGCGGCTTCGTCGGCTTTCAAGACACCCTCGCCGACAACAGGGGCCGCCATTACTTCCGCGACTGCTATATCGAGGGATTCGCGGACTTCATCTTCGGCAGCGGCCAGTCCATCTACGACCGGTGCAAGATATGGGTCAGCCGGAGCCCCAAGCCGTACGGGTACATCACGGCCCACGGGAGGAACGACCCCCAAAGTCCCGGCGCTTTCGTCTTCAACCGGTGCACCGTCGACGGGGAAGGTCTGGCCTACCTGGGGCGGTCGTGGGGGACGCATCCGGTCGTGCTCTTCTACAAGACGTACATGTCAAAGGTGGTCCACCCTCTGGGTTGGGATCCCTTCAACAAGGAGGAGCAGGAGCCTGAGATGGCCTTCGCCGAGAAGGACTGCCGAGGACCGGGATCCGACCGATCGGGTCGTGTGAAGTGGGCGAAGAACTTCACGGACCAGGAGATCCAGAGATACACGAGCATGAGTTTTATCGATCAGGACGGGTGGCTCCGACGACAACCCGGAGCAGGAAGGGGATGACTTTAATAAAAATTAAATAGAGTTGAGGGTAAATTACTTTGGGATATATTATCTCCTTTCCTAATTCAGTTGTTGTTTGATATTTTTAGCGTTAGATTTCTTAAGATAATTTTATTTTTTATTTCGTAGAAAACGGTATTAATATGGAGGATATAATTTTTATTTTTATTTTTAATTATCTTTTGATCTCTCATCACGTTGATTAATATTTAACATCGATAATCAAAAAATTCGACCTGTCGTTCATGATCTTTAATTACCTCACATAATACAGTATGATCAATCGTACCACCCACGGACAAACCTTGCATGCAAGTAACTAAATTAAGATGGCACATCACATTTTTTTTGTGTGACCTTGATGTAATCTTCTCTGAATTACTCGCTCATGAGAACAACTTAAATTAAGTATCTTTTTAAATTTAAATTACTTAAATAACCAGACAATGGATAATGGTAAAAATTTATTGTATATAGTAATTTTTGGCAAAATTATTCGTTGGAGTCAGCATATATATTCTGTATTTTATCAAGAAAGTAGTATGGTACTATATGTGGTAAAATAGTATGACATATTTGCATGTGCTTTTTGTTTTTGTTTTTTTTAATTTTCCTATCCTTTTTGTATAGTAAAATAACATTTTGCATGCGTACTATGTCATATGACGCAAGTTGCGCCGGAATTTTTTTTCAGAGTTATAAATATGGACATATTTTGCTCACCTCTGTCGTATGCATAGGACATATGATATTTTCAAACTTTTTTTTTCCTGAAACGAAGTTATAAGTGGATGCATAGACACACAGTTCATTTGTTAATTAGAGGATACTGGTGTCTTGTTTGTAACTAGTTATTAAGAAGTACATTTAATTAATTATTTAATTAGAGAAGATTTGGATCATGGTTATACGTTAATCTTCAGGGGTAACTCGATACGTGGACGGGTAAAATTTCAGGTTGATGTCAAGTATAGATTCAATGTTTGAATACATATACATCTCAGCAACCTTAGGGGTATGTTTGGTATTGTCTTCGGTCTATCCTAATACCAAATGTTTGCTCCAAAAAATATATATGATTAAACCGGCTAATTAAAATAGCGCCCTTGGCAAGTGTCACTACTAGGAGAGGGGGTTTTTGCGGCAAATTTTTTATGGCAACTAAAAAAAATAGTCCTAAAAGATACTTTTGAAACTACTGTAGCCGATTTTATCTCAAATATTTTACAACGATGATAGTGAAAGAATTTATAGCGACTCTTGTCACTGTGAAAATCCCAAAAAAAAATTTCCCCGCATTCCCAGCCCCTTTTCCACATTCCCGGCCCCTTTTCCCTCTTCCCTCTTCCACAACGGTGTGGGGAGCAACGAGAGACGCAGCGAGGGACTCTTCCCTCTTCCACAATGGCGCGGGGAGCAGCGAGGGACGACAGGTTTCCCTCTTCCTCTTCCCTCTTCCACAAAATCATATCATTACAAAAATTAAAGAATTCCCTGATACATTTACAACACTTAAACAATTGCAAAGTTTTCTAGGAATTCTAAACTATGGTAGAAGGTATATACCCAAGTTAAGTGAATTAATGTAACATTTACAACAAAGGGTTAATCAAATTACAAAACAATATAAACAACAAAATAATAAAACCATTACACGATGGGAAACTGAAAAGATACCCATCACTCTTGATAAACCTGAACTTCAAGAAATTCAATATCTAAAGAGTATCATAACTAAAGTCCCTAAAACCATATTTCCTACCGAAACAAATGTTTTAACTGTATGGACTGATGCCAGTAACCTTTTTTGGGCTAGGGTAGTTACAGTCGAAAAACGTCACAATATTGTTGATTATACTTCTGGTAAATTTCTTAAAGCTGAAATTAATTATTCCACTTATGAAAAAAAATTCATTGCAATACTCAAAACTGTTAAATGTTTTAAACATTGGTTATTACCTGCAAAATTTTATAACAATACCGATAATAAAGACCTATATCAGTACATTAAGAACAAGAAAGAAGATCAGAATAGACGAAGAATTAGATGGTTTATGCAGTTTGAAGAATATTATTTTGATATTAATTTTTGTCTAGGATATCAAATTTTACTTGTTGATTATCTGTCTCGTCCTTTGCAGAATGAACAATAATAGTTTCTTGAAAGCAACTCTTAAAGGAAAGGAGAGCAATATGCAGTCCAATAATCCTCAATATAGTGTGAGATTGATAAGTCCTCAAGTTCGAAGTAGCCTGATAATCACCCTTAGCTTTGTAGAAGGAAATATTTCTATAGATTAGTTTAATCTTCATAATCAACGAATAATACATAATATAGCAGAAGCTAAAAGCTCATATAGATGCATTGGCAATCTATCTCGATATGCATATGATATCATTAATAATATTTGGATAACATCTGGTGGCTTACAGAGTAATCCCAAATATATAAGCAATATTAGATGTCTAGATGAACCCATATCTACTCTTGAATCTTGTATACAAAAGATCAATATTGATAGACTCAATGATCAAGAGAAACTCTTCACTCTTGAAAGAGAATTAGCCCTTTATGTACTGCTAATAAAGAACTGCTTATAAATATTGCCCTTCCGTTCATAGAAAAATATATTGAAAATGAAAATCCATCAAGGGAACTTGAGATAATCAATAATCTTCAAAAGCAAGATCTCTACTCTGGAGTTCTTGAGAAATATAAAAGAATAGCATAAGCTTCTTCCCACTCTTTAGTAGTGAAATTTTCTAAAGAGAAACTTACTTCATTGTTGTCCTCGCTTCTTGCCATTAGACATGTGATCTCTTCATCCTCAGACTCTTCTTGGTCTTGCTCATCTTGATCCTCATCACTCCAGGTAGCCATCATAGATTTGGGTTTCTTGTACACTTGCTTTTTCTTGTTCAATTTTTTTTTTTGAGGTCTGGACATTCACCTCTCATATGTCCATATTTCTTACATTCATAAAAAACAACCATGTCATTCTTCTTATTTGAATCAAGCTTGTTTGAAAAATCTTTCTTAGGAGAAGTTTTCAATTTACCTTGTCCTTTCTTTCTGAACTTGAGGAACTTCTTAAACTGTCTAGTCAACAAAGCCATATCATCAGTATCACTATCATTAGACATTTCTTCCTCCTCATTTTCAATCTCATTTTTAGAACTAGATGAAGCTTTCTATGCAATTGACTTCTTTTGAGTGACCTCAAGTTCATTTCCTTTTAAGTTAATTTCATATGTCATCAAGGATCCTATCAATTCATCTAATTGCATTGTGAAAAAGTTTTTAGAGTGTTCAATGGCAGTGGCCTTAGTGTGCCAAGTAGATAGAAGAGACCGAAGTATCTTTCTTACTAAGACACTTTCACTATACTCATTTTTAAGACTCTTAAGGCCATTTACAATTATCATAAATCCAGCAAACATGTCTAAAATTGTCTCTTCACTTTTCATTTTGAACATTTCATACTCAGATACAAGCATGCTAGCCTTGGTCTCCCTTACCTCAGATTTATCTTCATAGATAAGCTGCAGTTTATCCCACATTTCTTTTGCAGACTTACCGGATGATACTCTTGAATATTCCTTAGGGTGAATGGCATATTGTTTCATGTTTATCACACTCTAGTTGAGTGTGGCCTTCCTAATTTGCTCTCTAGTCCAAGTGTCTTCTGCGTCAGGCAATTCTGCAGGTCCTTTATCAACAATTCTCTACAATTCATAATCCTAAGCTCATAAGAACACCTACATTATGTTTTTCTACTAGGAATAGTCAGTTCCATCAAACAATGGCAATCCAGTGACTGGGTGTCCCTCAACCACAAATCCCATATTTGTATTCATCATTCATGGTCTCTCTTGATCGTTAGATCAAACAATTAAACTTCAAAACGAAGAAACATGCTCTGATACCAATTGAATGATGCAGAATTAGCTTTAGGGAAAATCTAAAAGGGGGTGTTGAATAGATTTCACTCAATTTTAACAAATCACTGATTGAATTCGAAATCTTGTAGCACCTCAGAAATTTAATAATTAAAAAATAAGAAATAAAGTGAAAAATAACCACTAGAATTATTAAAAAGTATTATGGGCTAAACAAACACTCTTAGCCCAAAGAATAAAAGCTCAAATAGTAGTAAATCTCCAAAATTCGTAGCTCAAATTGGGTAGAAAATTAGAAAGGGAAATTAGGGCAAATCTAAGACAATTAGACTTCCAAAGCAACCCAAATTCGTGCCGAACCATATTATGAAGTTTCCTAATGGTTCTCCTACTCAATTAGGATGAGAATCCTCAGATTAAGGAAGAGATTTAAGCAAAACTCGGAGCTCCCCTATCCTAGTTGTAATAAGACTTTTAAACAACCCTAAACACTTAAATACTCATAATAAACCCCTTGGGGACTAGTTACCAAGTTGTTGCGGTCGTGAGGAGCATACCTTGAGCACCAGAGGAGGTGGAGATCACCCCCAACCGGAGCTCTTTTCCTCCACCTATGTTCTGCAATGATCTGCAGAAGACTCATCTTAGCATCGATCAAAGGTAGGTGTTCTCAGGCCAAACTTGAACGAATCATATACCATGTGAAAGTTCATCGAGTCTAGTTTCATATTCATTTATTTTTCCCAATTTTTATCAAGCATGCATTAAGTATTAAGCATTTTCCAAACGTCGCGCATGGTTAGGGTTTTTAGTGTTCATGACATGATTCATGCATCCCAAGACCAAATTGAGTCCAACCAAAAGCATAGTTCTCTTCTACTCATAGTTCTCTACAAATTCAATGTTCATAGTTTTGTTTAAAGAGACCTAGATCTTGAGTTATAGGTGTTACATGCGTGTATGCATCATTTTTACTATCTTCGGGTTGAACCCTAAATCGTGACCAAACCAGCCATCGCTATTTAGAGACTAGTATCACAACGAGATGGCGACAGGCCAACCCGTCGCGATTACCTTAAAGGCGACAGTGCAAACCGTCGCATTTTACTTCTATTCTGACAGGATTCGACAACATCAAACTGTCTATCGCATCGATTTTAGTGCATGTCAAAGATGCAACCGCATGTGCCACCACGATTTCACTATTTTTTCGCCCTTGGTTTTCGTGTCATTTTTCATATTGGGGGGTGTTGCATGAATGCGTTGTCCATTCTCGTCACGTCTATGTTTTGATTGTCCTGAACATGTCCAACTGTCCCATCGTGATTTGAACGCGACAGGTACACCCATCACGATTCAGACAGGCGACTGTTTACTCGTTTTAACTATCAACAAGCCTTGAAAATAGTGACGACTGAATCCATTGCGATTTCTATAGCCTACCCGAGACCTATTTTTATTCAGTCTAGAGTGTAAGACTTGCATGTTATGGTTATAGTAAATGTTGTATAGTCTGTCGAGTGGCTTAAAACCCATTAACCCATGAAAAGTTATAACAACTTGAAAGCTTATTCTAATTGTTCCTAATTGCTTGATCTATTCTTGTTAAGATTGATATGTTCATCTTGCTACTCTAGCTTATTAAAGTGAATGAATATCATCTTAAAATACTGCAAAGCATGTTGATATAATTGCATGTCTATATTGCGTCATCATGTTACTTGGTTTCCACTCGTTTTAAACCGGTGGATTGTGATATGAGGAACGTTCTACACTACACTCTTGCACAAATAGGCAGCCCTTCTTGGGAGATTGGAAACTCTCTACTGAACATTCCATATTGGCAAACTAGGGACCTTTCCTCTAAGACCTCCGTAAATCTCCATACTTCGTGCATTCCCTCATGGAGAGCGAGTTGGTTGTACCATTGAAGTTCCCTGAAGTTGGAATGCACTTCCTCTCTCGTCTCTTTCTCGTGAGTGTGACTTTATAATCATGGACTCAAGCCATTAATGTAAAGATTTAACTAAAGTGTAAATTGCGTCGTTATGCTGCTGAAATTCTCTCTCGACTGTTGTTATCCTAAAATCATGTTCACATTATTGAACCACTCCTATATTTTATCTTTTTATTTTAGTGATAAAAAATTTCATGATTAACTTTAATAACATGAATATATTTATTACCATTTTTCAAGATTATTTATGCATAAGAAATAACATGTTTTATTCGAAGTTTCTTCATGAGTCAATGTCATGAGTCGATGTTGACAATCGAAGTGGCCAGTTGAAGTTCACATCGATTACTGTTATGAACATCGATTACTCCTTTTTAGTCCACATCGATTACTGTATAACATTACATCAATTACAATTAACATAAACACCGATTCTCAGTCTACATCAAGTACTGCTTTAAGTCCACAATTGATTACTATTTCAATCATCGATTATGTTCAAACATCGATTGTCTTAAACATCGATTATCTTAGACATAGATTTCCTTTAAACATCGAATGCTTTCACAACGGTTATCCTCGAACATTGATTATGTTCAAACATCGATTGTCTTTCACATCGATTACCTTAGAACATCGATTACATCAATTAGACTTAAACATCAATTACTATTATAAATCAAACATCAATTACCTTAGAACATTGATTACATCAATTAGACTTAAACATCGATTACTGTTATAAATCAAATATTGATTACCTTATAACATCGATTACATCAATTTGACTTAAACATCGATTATTGTTATATATCAAACATCGACTACATTAACATCGATTACACTTAAACATCGATTGCATAAACATCGATTACACTCTAACATCGATTGCACTCAAACATCGATTGCATTGCAACATCGATTCTCTTTCACATCGATTACATTATAACATCGATTATTTTTCATATCGATTATTTATCTATATTGATTATTTCTCACTCCGACTTCCATACAGCCGAAGTATATAGTCAAAGTTACATACCAATTACCTTTATGAAACATTAATTACCTCTGTAACATCGATTACCTTTATGAAACATTGATTGCCTCTGTAACATCGATTACCTTTATGAAACATTGATTGCCTCTATAACATGGATTACTATTATACTTAAACATCGACTGCCTCTATATTTCAAATGTTTCAAAACGTGTTTGGCGCCCAAATGAAAGTTTAAATGTATTTCATATGTTTAACATATTATTTCTATGTTTGATTGAAGATCTTTCTACTGTGTACCTTCTATCTTATCAGGGTAAGTAAGCAAAAGAGTCAGCAGAAATTAAGGACTGAAAGAACTCCTTCCTTATGCTAAAAAGCAAAGGTATTACCTAACATATCTGGATGTCAGTGGAAATCATGGACTTGTGCATAAGAGGTGTGGGCTATCTATCAGAAGACTTCTCTAGTCTAACATATTCCTATGACTGCAAGACTATTCTACTATTGGACCTGCTATTAGCATCTGTTAGACACATGAAGATGTATGCTAGACAGAAGAAGAAGGAAAGGAGATGAAGAAGATGATGAGCAGTAGGTAGAAGAGTCTCAACGGATCTAAGATCTCCAACGGCTACTCTTCAACAGATCTGTTCAAGCCGTACTTTAAAAAGATTGACGCAAGGCTGAAGAACATAATAGAGCAAACCTAAAAATCATTCAAAAAGTGTACATCCAGTGAGAAGCCTCAATGCCATACACACTCAAATCAAGAGAGAAAGAGCAACCATCTGAAGTCTTCAAGCATTCAAGCTTCTTTTCTCTCTTCACTTTCTCTATGCATCATTGTACATCTGGAGAGAGTCTATGGGCTGAAGGTTTAAGTTTCATTGTATTTATCTTGTAATCCTCTTAGCTCTCAGGTTGTTGTTGAAGATCAAGCAAGCTAAGTTCTTTTCTTTATAATTTGATCTCCACAACCTGCTTATTCTTCCTTAAATAAGAGCAAGGGTTTTTCCTCTTCAAGGGTGAAGAGAAGACCAACCGAAGTGATGGGTGTCTGCCCAGGTGAGGGATTGTACTCAATGTTCCCCTTGTGTTAAGGGAAGAACCCTATTGGGATTGGTGTCAGTAGAACCTAGTTGGGGTTTTAAGTCTAGCAGAACCACACTATGGTTTGTTCCAGAAGGGTGGCCTCTTGACCTATAATAGAAGTGAGTTTCCTTCCTACTCAGAAAGGAAGAGAACTAGCGGGGGGCTGGGGGTTTGTATATCCTTAGGGGGATTGTACCCTAGTTAGTGAAATCCCAAGATTTGCTTAGGGACTAGACGTAGGTCTTCCATTTGAGAAGTACCGAACAAGGATAAAATTCTTTGTGTTCATTTGTGTGATTGTTTGTTTAAATTGCTTCCACACTGCTACTCTATCTACTGCACACAAGTACATTCACTAACCAAAGTTTTCAAGTGGTGATTTTTATTTGTTTTTCAGATAACCTATTCACCCCCTTCCCCTCTATGTTTATCCTTTCTGCCATCTGTGGCCAACAAGTGGTATCAGAGCACTGGTCTTTGAACTTCAAGAAGATATAACGATCTCAGAGAAAAGATCAAATGATAGCTCAAGAATTTGCTGAAGGCTGTCAATAGACCACCCTTGTTTGATGGAGAAGATTACAACTATTGGAAGACAAGGATGGAGTTTTTCCTCCAGGGTTATGATTATCAATTATAGACTATCATTGAAGAAGGAGATCTGATAGTTCTCAACCCAAGAGAGGAGTGGACAGACAATGATAGAAAATTGCTCTCACAGAATAGTAAAGCCAAGAACCTCATTTGCTGTGCTCTGACAAGAAGTGAATCCAACAGGATCTCAACATGCAAATCAGCCAAGAAAATGTGGGACAAGCTAAAGCTAACATATGAAGGAACCGACAAAGTAAAGGAAACTAGGATTGATATCCTGGTTACACAGTACGAAAAGTTTCAAATGCTAACAAGTGAGACCATTACCCAAATGTATAATAGATTTACTAACATAACTAATGATCTTGTAGGACTTGGAAAGATATACAACATTGGGGATATGGTAAGAAAAATTATCAGATCCCTACCAAACCAGTGGACACCCAAAGTGACAGCCATCGAAGAAGTTAATGACCCTATAACTATGTCATTAGAAAAGCTCATTGGATCATTGATGGCACATGAAATCAACATGGAGCGACTATCTGCAAGCACATCCAAGAAAATTGCACTAATGCTTTTAAAATTATAGCTGCTCCTTCCTCTTCTTCTTCTAGTTCAGAAAATGCAGGCTCTGAAGACAGTGATGTAGATGATGTACTATCCAAGCTTCAAAGAATTCTAAAGAATAAGAAGAATGGATCAAGAAGGATCTAGAAGGAAGACAAAAAGAAAAAGGAATCAGTTTGTTATGAATGTAGGAAGCCTAGACATCTAAGGCCAGATTGTCCAAAGCTCAAGAAAACTGGTCAACAAGATAAATTTAAGAAGAAGCAAAGAAGTGATGAAAAGCACAAGAATTTTAAAAGGAGAGATATGGTAGATGCTTGGGACAATGAAGAAGTCTCCACTTTAGATTCATCAAGCTCATATTCAGAAAAAGAGCAGGTAAGTCTAGCCCTCATGGCAAGACTAGATGAGGTACATTCTGTCCCATCTTTTAATTCTTGCACTGATTCAGGGTCAGAGTCTGAAGATTTAGAAGATATCTTTAATGAAGTTCATGAAAAACATAAAGGTGTTGTAAAAGAATTAAAGAATATGAAAAATAACCTTACTTGCTTTGAAAACACTAATTTTGATCTTAAATCAGAAATAGAACAATTGGAAACACAATTAAAGGAAAGTAAAAATAATAATTATCTTTTGAATGAAGATTTAAAGAGAAAGAATAATGAAAAATTAGATTTAGAAGAAAAATTAAAAACTCTAATTGAAGAAAATTTTTATTTAAAAGAATCAGTTAGAAAATTAATAAAAGATAAAACATCTCTAGCTTTATTCTTAAAAGGCTCAAAATTGACAACAATAAACAAAGTCTTGGATACAAACATCTGAAAAAGGAAAACAAATTAAGTATCCTGAAAAATATCCATTGCCAAAATTTGTGAAAGAAACCAAGATGCCTCAGAAAAAGGCCCCTGTAATGAGCAAATGCTTTCAAAAGAAAAAGGTGTCAAAAAATCATGTTCTAAACAAACATTACATTCATTGTTGTTCTCATTGCAATAAATTAGGCCACATAGTAAACACCTGCACAACTAGGCACTTAGTATGGATTTCGAAAGGATATTTTCATACATCTAACCATCAAGGACCCAAAAATATTTGGGTACCTACTTCTGAATAAGTTGCTTGCAGGATAATTTTGGAGCATTAGAAACAAAGGATGCTCAAGGCATTGATGACTGCCAGCTCTTCATCCAACTCAAATCTGAAGAGGGAATAGTCATAGATTTGTATTTGATATACAATACTACTAATAAGGTTTTATCAGTTTGTTTTTCTATTTTTAAGATCAATGCAGGTAAAACTTTTGATAACTTGACAAACAACAAGTGGAAGTACAACAACAGATGTCGACAGACTCAAGATCAGAAAAAGATTAAAGATTCATTAAGCCTTATAATAAGGGGGAGCCATACACTGAGGGGGAGCCTCACATCAATAGGGAGCCTCACATTCAGGGGGAGCAGACACTAAGGGGGAGCAATAAACAATGACAGTAGTAAACGTATTGTTGAACCCCTCTCCTTCATAATGATAAGAATATTCCTTAAGGGAAAAATACAAATGGTAAGATCCTTCCTTTTTGGTTATTAACAAAAAGGGGGAGAGTATTTTACTCATGAATTTTCTATTTAATGCTTGATTTTTTGTTATGTTAGAAAATTCACATAAGTTTTGTCATCACCAAAAAGGGGGAGATTGTTGAACCACTCCTATATTTTATCCTTTTATTTTGGAGATAACAAAACTCATGATTAACTTAAATAACATATATATTTAGTACCATTTTTTTAAGATTATTTATGCATAAGAAATAACATGTTTTATTCGAAGTTTGGTCATGAGTAGATGTTGGCAGTTGAAGTGGCCAGTCGAAGTTCACATCGATTGCTATTATGAACATCGATTACTCCTTTTTAGTCCACACTGATTGCTGTATAACATTATATCGATTACAATTAACTTAAACATTGATTCTCAGTCCACATCGATTACTGTTTTAAGTTCACAATTAATTACTATTTCAAACATTAATTATGTTCAAACATCGTTTGTCTTAAACATCGATTACCTTAGACATCGATTTCCTTTAAACATCGATTGCTTTCACAATGGTTATCCTTGAGCATCGATTATGTTCAAACATCGATTGTCTTTCACATTGATTACCTTAGAACATCGATTACATCAACTAGACTTAAACATTGATTACTATTATAAATCAAACATCGATTATCTTAGAACATCAATTACATCAATTAGACTTAAACATTGATTACTATTATAAATTAAACATCGATTACCTTAGAACATCGATTACATCAATTAGACTTAAACATTGATTATTGTTATAAATCAAACATCGATTACACTTAAACATCGATTACACTTCAACATCAATTGCACTCAAACATCGACTACATTGCAACATAGATTGTCTTTCACATCGATTACATTATAACATCGATTATGCTTCATATCGACTATTTCATATCGATTGTTTCTCACTCCGACTTCCATATAGTTGAAGTCTATAGTCGAAGTTACATACTGATTACCTTTATGAAACATTGATTGCCTCTATAAAAGAATCTTTGTAAAACCTGGTGGTCCCCATTTAAAACTTCAACCAAACTGGGAAGGGTCATACGTAATTAAAGCAGCATATCCAGGCAACGCGTATAGGTTAATGAATGCTGAGGGTGAGGAGCTTTCCCACCCTTGGAATGGGCTCTATCTTAAAAAGTACTACCCTTAGATAGGTGTTTGGAATTACATGGTACATGGACCCTAAAACAAAAAATCATCATTTTCAACTTATTTCTTATTCTGGGTGAGTTATGTTGCCCAGTTAGGTAGCCCAGAGGGGGGGTGAATGGGTCTTTAAAATTTATCAGCTAATACCTGTTCACTAAAAATGTTCACAGAGAAATACACTTTGAAGATTGTTAGTGTTAGTAAAGAGAAACAACAATCACACGAAGACAATCACACAACACAAGATGTATCCTGGTTCGGATCTCCTCTCCACAGGAGTCCTACGTTCAGTCCCTGAGCAACAACTCAGGATTTCACTAACTAGGGTACAGTCCCCCTATGGACACTACAACACCCAGCCCAGCTGCTCTTCTCTTCATAGCCCGAAGAGGAACAACACCCTGGATAGCCCACCAGGTCTTCCTTCTCAACAAAAGGGAACACACACAGAAACAAGTAAGCAGGAGATTAAGCCCCTAGATCAAGCTTTGATAAGCCAAGATCTGAAGCAAGGGACTGAGAGCAATGAGATCTATAAAAAAAAAGCTCACTCTCAGAACTAAACAAGCTCTCTCGAAAATCTACAAACAATGCAGAGAGCAAAGAGCTAATCTAATGGAATGAGGCTTGGGTCTTTCTTGAGAACTCGCAGAAGACTTGATGATCAGAGAGTTTTCTATGACTGTCGTTCTCTGTCTATGTGTGTTACTACTTCTGGAGCTCCTTTCTTCAATATATATATCTTCAATTTGAAATCTAAACGTTGAAGTATGCGTTGCCTCTAGCTTTTGGTGGACGTTAGACTGAGTGGCACTTGGAAGCTTCCAGTCAACAGTCCTTTATCCATTTGTGCACGCAAAGAGATAGGATCTTCTGAAGTGTCCTTTGGCTTCTACAAGGTCCAATTGTTGTGAGATGAATAGCTGACCAGGACCTGCACACAAAGCAAGCTAGAATGATAGACAGCTGAACTATCTCTTGTTGTCAGTCAACGTTAGTGTGAATATTCATCAAAATAGTAATGATATTCTGTTGTTCTAAAAGATGCATAAAGAATAGACACGATAATGGACGATATCGTCTGCATGCATGCAGAGATACGTTCAGTCTTCATTAAATGCACAGCTGACAGAAGAATATGTGCGAAGACTTACTATTCAACCCGTTGAAAGGATAAGTCATATGTCAAGTTGATTGATATGAAATCGATGCATTTATGACTTATGAAATCGTTATGCAACCAAACATCAAATCGTTGTGAGATATGAAAGAATCGTTGTGATCATTAAGGAAATCATTATGATTACTTAAGAAGTCAATGCGCAAAGCAAATCGTTATGAGAACCAAAGAAATTGATGTGATTACTTAAGCAGTCGATACGCAAAGCAAATCGTTATGAGAACCAAAGAAATAGATGTGATTACTTAAGCAGTCGATGCACAAAGCAAATCGTTATGAGAACCAAAGAAATCTATGTGATTACTTAAGCAGTCGATGCGCAAAGCAAATCGTTATGAGAACCAAAGAAATCGATGTGATTACTTAAGCAGTCGATGCGCAAAGCAAATCGTTACGAGAACCAAAGAAATCATTACGATTACTTAAGAAGTCGATGCGCAAAGCAAATCGTTATAATATCTAAAGCAATCGTTGCGATAAGCAAATCGTTACGACGTTTGAAGAAATCGTTGCGATAAGCAAATCGTTACGATAACTAAAGGAATCGTTACGATAGCAAATCGTTGCGATAACTAAAGGAATCGTTACGATAACAAATCGTTGCAACGTCTAAAGAAATCGTTGCGATAAGCAAATCGTTACGATAACTAAAGGAATCGTTACGATAGCAAATCATTGCGATAACTAAAGGAATCGTTACGATAGCAAATCGTTGCGATAACTAAAGGAATCGTTACGATAGCAAATCGTTGCGATGTCTGAAGAAATCGTTGCGAGAAGAAAATCGTTACGATAACTAAAGGAATCGTTACGATAGCAAATCATTGCGACGTCTGAAGAAATCGTTGCGATAAGCAAATCGTTACGATAACTAAAGGAATTGTTACGATAGCAAATCGTTGCGACGTCTGAAGAAATCGTTGCGATAAGCAAATCGTTACGATAACTAAAGGAATCGTTACGATAGCAAATCGTTGTGAGAACGATTTGTTTTAAATTCAAATGATGTTTCATTCTATGAAGAAATCGATAAGGCACTTATGAAACCGTTGTGAGGAAATTGTTACAGTTCTACTGTAGTCGTCATAATTTATAAAAGAAACTGATGTGTACTTAGAGAAATATCATACTTGATCTTAATGTTGCTTCAGTAAGAATAATACTTACCAATTTGGCTTGATTTTCCTTATTATTTCCTGTGCTCAAGACTTATAGAAAATAGGTTAGTGACCTTAATCAAGGGTTTGATAATTATCAACATAACATGGTTTTGTTAATCACCAAAATAGAAATGTGATTAAATTAAATTACATGGGGATAGACTATTCATCAAGTTAACCATAGGTGTCGACACTCGCACACACTTACACACCCACACTTGGGAACTAGAAGCACAGAATCTAAGGAAGGTCGATGCTTAGCAAAGAGTCTAGGGCACCACCGCTTCTCTTCTTTTCGGTCCGCCAATAGGGATGGGAACCTGTGGGATCGACCTTTGAATCTGTCCAATGCTTAATGGGTAGATGTCATGGCCCAATAAGGGGAGAAAAGAGAAAACAAGGCAATCAAAATGAAAAGAGCCAAAACAAGGCAAATCATTAAAAAAAAAGCACGACAAGAGCGGCAAAGTCCCCGTAGAGATCCAAATGGACCTGGTCGTAAGCATGCCAAAACCCCCACAAGCCAAAAGACTGAACCTTTTAAGCATAGGGCAGAAGAATGAGTGTCTCCCCAATTTCCCAAACCATTGGCAGACCTCCTAAATACCATCTTCCCTTCTCCCTTATCGGTATGTCCCAAGGTCAAGTCAAGGCAAAGATCAACTAAAGAGGATGTCGCCAAAAGCTACCTTGGGTGAAGGCACCACTTAAGCACGTAAAACCCATGTTTAACACCTAAGAGTCATTAATGAACTTTTAATGATGATTGAGTAACTGAAAGGTCCAAGTACCACGTTTTTCCACTTAGAGTGGATACCCTTCGTTCCGCGCATCTTTTTAAGAAGGGACCATGCCAGGTTGCGGCCTATTTCCAAAATCTAAAAAAAAATTGAATATTTTCAAAAGTAAAAAAAAACATAAAATATTGCAAAATCTCCAAAAAAAATTGAATACTTTCAAAATCGCCAAAAACATTGAATACTTTCAAAATCTCCAAAAATAATTTGAATTCTTTCAAAATTTAAAAAAATGATAAATACTTTTAAAACCCAAAAAACAAAATCGAATATTCCAAAATTAAAAAAAAATTGAATATGTCAAAACCAAAAAAATTGATGAGTTGATTCTCCTTTCATTTACCTGAATGCATTGAACGCATGCTCATCTTTTTAATTCCCTGTTAGCATTTGCCTGATTGCTTGTTGCATTTTAATTATGTCATTTCCTTATTTTATGCCTTATTTGAATAAGGCTCAGCCCTTTGACAAGATCATGAAGTCTAGCTCTCTTAATGTCCAAGGGGCTGAACCAGGATAGTTAACTAACTTGTTTGTTTAAGTGATTCTCAGGCACAAACAGAAAGGAAAGTTAGTTATATATATATATATATATATATATATATATATATATATATATATATATATATATATATATATATACACGCTGGCCCGCCCTTCCCTCACAATGCGCTCACGACCGCAACGGTACCGGTCCTCGGCCTCTCGCAGCAGCCGCTATGAAACGCCAAGGCTCGTGCGCACGTCCAGGACCAACTGGGAGTGGCACTTCCGCTCCTCCTTGGCACAACCTTCAAAAGATTTAGTCTCATTAAATATTGGGGCTTTTGAAATTGATTGATGGACCATCTATTTGTGGGGACATGTGTACAACCGAGTTCATTTTAAAGTCCGCATAACCTTTACTGTTATTTTGCCATGCCCTGTTACATTGATTGATTGATTTTGATTTGCATGCAAACGAATGTAGACACGCCATTTTTTACAACATATTGACTAAATTTCATGTCATACTGCAATGCCTCAAACTGGTTCTCTTCAATTAATCATTTGAGTGATTTTTCTTTTTTTTTCCTAAGATTTTTAGGAATTTTTCTAGGGAATCAAGGGGTCCTCTGTGCACATTTGATTCGCGACAGACACAGTGGTCACTGTTTAAGAACTTGATTTGCGTCGGGACAAAGCATCGTGTATTAGGTTCCTATTCTGACCGGAACTATGTTTTGTAATCACGTCTATCAGAGTTGTCGCATTTAAGAGTTTCCATTTTCGGTTTATGGCAATTTCCAAAATCATTTTTAGAAAGTATTTGTTGCTAAATATAATTGCATCCACTTAGTCCGTCGTGTTTCTAACCTTCCATTGTTTAAAGATGGATTCCATTCAGAAGATCGATTCTTTCAAATACGCGACCACTAAGGTCGTCGCGATTCAATATTTCCATTTATTAATTTGGAAAGAATTCGATCAATATTGGAAGTGTTATAAACACGTCGGACTATGTCGTCGGGATTTTGAAACATGCTATAATCGATGTTTGGAAAGGCCATAATCGAAGTAAGGAATGCTTTGAAACACGACGCTTTTGTCGGTCGCGATTCACCTTAATAGGCGACCACTGTGTTCATCGCGATTCACCAATTTTACCCCTATAAAAGAACCACCGAGGCCATTGTTTTAAGATATACACCCAAGTGCTGGCGAAGCCCTGCTGTGTTGGAGAGTTGAATCTCGAGCTTGAAGAGAAGAACTTCCTCCCCTCAAGCTTAATTCAAGTGTTCTTCAATTGGAGGAGACTTTACTTCATCCTATTTTGTTCTTTTAATTCTCTTTAGTGCATTCATTTAGTTCATCATTCACAGTTCTCCACACACACTTCATTCATCTCACACCTAGCTATTTTTAGGGGTTTTACACCACCTCCACAAGCTGCGTTCAAACCCATGCAATCAAATCTTTCTTTTTCTCTTGTGAATTTGGTATTGCAAAACTTGGACTAATCATTTATTTCATTTGTTTGTTTCTCTCTTTTGCAAGGTAACCTCGAGCTAAAGTCTTCTTCGTCGGCTAGCCGGTTGGAGAAGTAAGAGTCAACCCACACATCACTCCCGCGATCTCGAGTGAAGGTAAGTAACTCCGCCTTTCGCTCTCTCCTTCGGTACCCTCGCGTACCTGGCGATCACACCTCCATCTTTTGCCCACACGCACTCTCGCCTCGTCTTTTCTTCTTCTTTTCTTTTCCATCTAAAATTTTTTAATTATTCATTGTGGTGTTTGAAAAAACACATTCACAATGACTAGATTCATTTTGAATCATGCAGGGACTTTGCCACTCTTGACATGCATTGTACTTGATGTTCATTGGTCATTTGATTGATTGCCCTTTTTTAGGCATCCTCTCATCAGAGAGTGCTTTAGGTTAGTTGTCTTGCCCAGACTACCTCTACTTTCCATACTTTGGCTGAATGAGGAGAGAAACAGATGCTCGTGCCCTCTGGTATGGTCGTGATAGCGACTGTGTCTTCCAAAGTAGTCGACTTAGGGAGCCATGAAGTGTGTGAAGGGGCCCATGCCAAGGGTAAACGTTAATGAAAAGGGAGGGAATTTTGGACTCTTAGTACGGAACTCTCATAAACAAAGTGCTGAGATAGCATGACAATATGAATATTCATCTTTTTTATGGATTTTTGACACTGATAGCAGTATAATAGCTTAGAAAAAGATTTTGAAGGGTAAAAGAAGGACAAATGCCCTACGTTGGGGCAAGACTCAGAGGATTTGAAGAATGTACATAATTACTTGGGAATTAAAAAGATAAGTGGGGACTAAAACCTCGAAAATAGTGTGAGAAAGGGCAGATGCCCTGATTGTGTGTGAAAAGGCGAGAAGGATGGGAAGAATTTGGAAACCCTGGGAGACCAGAGGGAGCAAAAGAGAAGGGGTGCGGAGCCCAATAAAAAGAAAAGAATCTGGATAGTCTGGAGGAGACAAAAATGGAAATGATCCATAAGGGGTCAAACAAGAGGGTGTGCCACGTGGGACACGGGAGGGAGATGTGCCACGTGGGGCATAGGAAGGAGACTTGCTGCGTGGGGTACTACAAGGAGATGTGCCACGAGGGGCACGATGACAAGGGTGGAAACAATGGGGTGTGCCATGTGGGGCACGAAGAGGAGGATGACGTGAACATAATGATGTGCCACGAGGGGCACAAGGTGGAGAATAGGGAGTATAAATAGGGGCGCAATGCCCAGTACATGAGAGTGGATCATAAAAAAGATGAAAAAAAAAGTCTCCCGTGGGGAGGGAATGTGGAGAACCCACAGAAAGATGCTGATGAGCACAAAAGAGGATTGGAATAATTTGGGTGAGAGAGGCGGAGATGATCCCCTGGCTTTTAGCCTTGCCCGGCATTTGAGTTTCCGCTTGGGAATCGGCTTTCTGATCTTTATGTATTTCCTCACATAGTGTGCCTAGCGAACAGATGGTCTTGATCTTCTCACGTGCCTTAAACGGCTCTCATTGATTGGAGGAGTGTTGACTTCTGTCGAAGTTTCAAGCAACAGTGGCAACTCCCTTGGAATATAGTCGAAGGAAAGAGTGAGGAGTTCCACTGGTAGAGTTGGAAGTAGCAATGAAGGGACCATGCCCAAAGATTGTAAAATGTTTGATAGGGAAAGAGGCATGTGCCATTGGGTGATTGAATGTGCCAAAGATTTGGCTTTGGAATGTGTAAGCACAAGTTGAATGGTTGACCCCTTCACTTGAGTGGGAAGGTTCACAACAAATGTGTGAGGGGTCATGAGAGCATGAAGGGAGAAATTCCCTATGAGTGTTTGGAACTGAACATAGTTGGCAACTGGGATAATCGACATATTTTCAAATGGCCTCTTGATGGCCAAGAATGGAAGGGAGGACTTCCGCTCAGTGAAAATGCCCGGTACATTGACAATGACTGATGTGTATGGAATATATTCTTGGATTTTGAGAAGCATGACCAGTCTCGGAACTTCCTTCTTTTGCTGACACTGCTTGTTGCTCGTCGGTTGCTTGAACCCACTCCGTTTGATGGGGCTCGATGTGATGGATGGGGTATAAGGCCGTATGGCTTGTGGAGGTGTAATGGGTGTGGTAGGGAGTATTTGCTCAGGTTCAACTGTCAATATAGGTGGGGGTGTAATGATGATTTAATGGTGGGAGTAATGGTTGGTGGAGGCTTACTAATGGAGGGTTTGGTGATAATGGGTGGTGGTGTAGGAGGGGTAGGTAAATGGCGTACGAACATGACCTCGGAAGGTTCATCGTCGTAACACCAAGTGGTTTCGTGGATGGGTTCTACATTGATAGCATCAGCCTAAGCAATTGGCTGTAGTGGAGGTGGAGGTTGTTGTTGTGGTGGAGGTATGGGTATGGGTGTCTGAGCAGGTACAACATAGAATGCTAGAGCTTCTTTAACTACAGGGGCATTGAATGACGCAGTTGGAGGTTGTTGAGTCCGAGGAGGACGAATTAGTGGATGCCTGAGAGGAGGCATGTTGTAGTATGAGGTGTGTATGGAGTGGATGTAGTATGGTGATGAGGTGGATGGTGGATGGCATCCACTGATCCATCATACCTCAGACCTTGTTTAAATAAGTGTATGATCAGGGAATCCATCAGATGTGTCTGGATGTAACGTCCCCACTCATAGAGCTCTTCCATTGTATCAATTTTATTCATGGCCAAGATATGCTTGAACTTTGGAGTAGAGTTTGAAATAATAATTTTGATTTGCTCTAACTCTGAGAGCACATGTCGCAATCTAGTGCCCATGGACCTCCAACAGTCAGCCAAGCGTATGAAGTCCTCGTCAAGCCTCATCTTCTCGGATGCTAGATCCGTAATGGAGAAAGATGGGCTGACGTGGTCTTCATATTTCTGAAGGAATTTTTTATGCAAGATACAAAGTCCTCTGCCTCTTTTGGCTCTAAAGAATAGAACCATTCAAGTGTAGGGCCATCAAGAGATTTTCTAAAAAGAAATGTCAAAATAAGAGGGTCACGTTGCCAACGTGAAGACTTATAGATGAATTCTTTGATAATTATAAAGGGATTACCCGTGCCATTGTACAATTGGTACGACGGCATCTCCGATGGATGTATATGAATTTGAGGGAGAGCTGACATGGCGGCAACGAGGACACCCGTGGAGTTAGAGGGTTTGTTCAATTCTTTCTCCATGTTTTCAATTTATGGAGAAGAGCATGTTGGAGTGGGGTGGATTGCTGCTGGGCATGTAAGGATGTACATGAGGGAGGCCATGAATTAATGGGCCTTCCCAAGGGTTGGTCTGTAAGGACCAGAGCACGGGAGGTAAAGTGGCCAGCGGGTTGAGAGGAATGATGTACAGTAGGGGTGGCAAAGTTGCCAGAATATACAAGGACGGATGCCTGGGAGAAGGAAAGGGAGGAGGAGTCACACCCTCAACCAAAGAGGAATCAAGTTGAGTTGTTGAGGTGTGAGTTGATCTATTGCATGCAAGATATTTTGTACATTGGGATCATGGCAGGGAGAAGGCTCTCTCCGAGTTTTGATTGGAGTTATGTGTGAGGGGACATCAAATTGGTTAGTGTGCGGTGTGCGTGCATAACCATAAGAGTATAAGTTTGTCCCTCATAGTGGTGAGATGGACGGACATGAGATTGAAAAGATAGAGATTTAACATTATACTCATAGTCCATATTGGAATAAGCATGATTGTAGTCCATTTTAACAAGGCAAACAAACAAAGTTGAACAAAGATGTGAACAATCAATATAGTTCGAGCAAGTTGTAATGTTTAGCGCCTTCTTTAGGAGTTTCACAATTAATTAAATAGATTGAACGAATGTGTCACTCTAGGTGAAATTCTAGTGGATGGATTGGATACTTCGGGATAAACTAGAATCACCTCTCACCACATAATAGGATAGCTAACCCGGGTCAATGGTATAGTACAACCAGCTCGGTCCGCTGTGAGGGAATCCACAGGCTACGAAAACTTACGGAGGTCTTGGTAAAGGTCCCCTAGTCCAATGAGATGGAATGCCCAAAGGAAAGGTCACCCTTACCAAGAAGGTGTGTGGAGCCTAGGATATGAGGGAAGGAGGTCCCCCGACCAAATGTTGAATGCCCTGTATGCAACAGATAACAACACAGGTGTTCTGGACAGCAAAGAAGCCGCGCTTTGCCTTCAGTTAGAATCACGATAGACACAGTCGTTGCTACTCAAAGACTAAATCGCATCCAATCACCTGGTCGCGGATCTGAGAGCTTGAGGAGGTTGTCAGAGCCGCATTCGGTCCCTGTGGACGGACTGCAGATAGAAACGCAATGGCTCAAGCCATCGTAGAAAACAAAGTAAAATGCAACTAACTAACAGGTTGCATATCAAATACTTAATCGCGACCACTGTGTCAGTCGTGTATTCAGAGGCAACCTGAGCATTAAAATAATGCACAGAAAATAGGAAGATATGTACAAAAATCAACACACACAATGCTCAACATGCAGCAGGGTATGAAGCAGGGAGAAAAGAAGACAATCTCAAATATGGATGGATCAACTCATCATTTTTTATTTCTCAAATTTTCTTTGAAATCTACAATTGGCTAATCACTTGGAACAAGAGGGGAGGAAAAGGAGAGGCATGCGAGGGTGCCAAAAAGAGGGTGCCACGTAGGGCACGGTGGAGTGGGTAATCAAAGAAAGGTGGAAAGAAGTCCCACCATGATCACCAATTTGTAGATGTGACTCTTTGTCATAGAAAAAGACTCAAAGTCGTACACAAAAAATATAAAGAAAATAAAGAGAAAGATGAAGATGGGTGGAGCACAACTCCTTAGTGTGATCATGATCACCAGGTACTCGTGTGTACCGAAAGAGGTGCAACAAGTGCAAATAAGATTGATCCCTGAATACCTTTTAGAGCGGGGAGATTGTGCGGAGGATGTGAGTTCGCTTCTTCTTCTACAAGCACGGCTTGCTGTGGTAGAAGGCTCTTTCTTGATGATTACCATGAGAAAAAAACACACAAAAGAAATGAAGGATTAGTCAAGTGAATGCATAGTATCACTTCTTAAATAATTGAATAATATGAAGAGCATGGAGATAATCTCACCTTTTGGTGGCTTTTAAACCCCTAGGAAAGTAGGTGTGTGTGTGTGTGCATGCATGAAGTGTGTGTGTGTTGATTGTAAGAAGAATTCAAAGATATATGCAAGTAGATGCTCACGGTGGGATCATGAATGAGATCATATGATGAAGATGTATGTGCTCACGAAGTGAGCTTGGAGGAGAATAACATGTGAATAAACAATATAACAAGAGAAGGAGGAGGTGCTTCCCCTTTGATGTTGGCATTCGTGACTTCTAAAGATTGATGAAGATTTGTAGAGGAGGAAGAAGATGCACAACTCCTGCTAGTTCAGACATGGAGTGGAGAGGGCGACCATTGAGGCGGAGATCCGGCAGAGCTTCGCCTTGAATTGGCTCTCTCACAACTCATTGGACATGGGGGTTCTCTGGGGGCTACTCTCCTTCTGGGACGACGAGACATGGGATGTATATATAGGGGACAAGCTTGAAATCCAAGTGGAAAATAGGTATAAATCTCAACGGACATAGTGGTCGCACTTAACATTGAAACGAGACTACTTGGATGGATGCGTTCATGGAATTTGCGATTGGAATCGGATTCTGACCCTTAATCACGACAGACATGATCGACATGTTTATGAATTTCTGAATTTTTTTATGAAACTTGCCAAATGTTAAATATGGAATGTAGAATCGCAACGGTGATAACAAACGCGTTTTATAAAAGGCAATACGCATTTCCAAAAATGAAATAAGGAAATATTGAAAAATATGGAAGTTTCAAATAGAGACGTCTATGTACGACACATTTAAGGCAAGACCAATTGAAAGCGGATTGGAAATTGATACAAAATAGCAACGGACTTACACGTCACGTATCATACCAATCGATACTTTTGTCTTCAATCGATACCAGCTCCAAACAGAACAGGCATCAATCAGAACAGAGAAATGCGATGACTTGGTTGATCGCGAATTGGTGTTCAGCAATCGATGTATGAAATGTGACGCTTAGACCCGACACGTATATGATCAATTGATGTAAGCCCAATCAATTGTCTTGACTAATCGGTATATGACAAAGACGCAATAGAGTGACCCGACGCGGATTTGACCAATCAATGAGTCCAATCAATTATCCTTAACAATTGATGTTTAATCGATTCAGCTTTCAGCAATCAATATAGAAGCGCGATGGTTTGACTCGATGTATTTTTGCAACGACCCACTTCCACCCGATACGGTTATACCAACCCACGTCGGATGAGAGCAAGCCGCTACAGGGGAGAATACCCCAACAAGTAACAAATGAGCTGAGATATACACAAATAGAAATAAATAAATGCAACGGAAATTAAATAAATCTCATTCCATCAACTTTTAAATCCACATACCACAGTCTGTATAGTTCAACAAGAGATAACATAAATACAAAATGTTCCAAATACATAGCCGATTCCAAGTACATTTGAACAAAACTCAAATTTCAATTGTAGCTTTACATACTATGAAAGATAAAATTACAAGTCTTCAATCACTTAGTCCAACTCTACTTCAAGCCTTGCTAGCTTCTCCGCTACAAGTTTCCTGAAATGTTTAGCAAGAATGAGTCTACACAATAGACTCAGCAAGTAACTCAAGATTCAATACATACATATTTTCTAACAATTTAACACAATAGAATTTCAGCAATTAAATCATACATGCTTGTGCTATAAACAAAATAGGTTCACATGGGATTGTATTAAACAACTATTCTAACACATGTAAAACTATAATCTAAACAAGATTTCTAGTAACATGGTGTCATTATCATAAGCACAAATACACATTCATATACCTTCACACTTTACTCTCATCATTGTAAAACTTCATAACTAAGTCATGGAAAACATGTACGAGATAGGTTTCATTGCTAGCATGATTTCTAACTCACTTTGCATGCAGTTATAACAATTTACTTCACATTTAGCTTGCTGATTTTATATAAAGCCTATGACATTCATGTTACCCTTGCATAGAGATCACTTGTAACTATCCAACATGATACTAAACACATGTGCATCCAATCATTCAAATTCCATGAATATGAAAGCATATACTTACATTTTGGTACTAATAGTAACACCACTTTTAGAAATTGACAAGTTATACATAAGCACATACACACACACATTTGCACACATCAATAAACAATTTATCACTTAACACTATTGTCATTACACTTATACTATTTTCTCATTTAACACAACCATATGATGAACCTTGGCTTTCACATACACTCACTTTGTTCTATCACACAATACTCATACACATTTGCCATTAATTCCTCTTTCACATTCACACACTTCTTATCACTTCACTTTTGCACATAACATGTGCCACATTTACACATATCTTGCACATACCTTGTGCTTTTTGAACACATGTCACTTTTCGCATCACACTTATGGTTATTTTCACTTAATGCCAAGACACAGCCCAAACCACCATTAGATGTCACATAACACACACTTGGTCACATTCACTTACTTAATCACCGGCGCAGTGATAAGTCTTAGTCTCTGCAGAAACCGGGAAAGCCCTTCCCACCATTACCAGTGGAACTTGTCCACCTCCAGGATTTTACAAGACCCTTTGCCAGGGTGTACACTTTATCAAGACCCTTTCCTAGGGTGTAACACTTTGAGCTTTCCCGTAAGGGCACCACTACCGTACAGCTCCAAGCATCTAAGGTGGCAGTGTCTTATGGGCATATTTGTTTATCTTTGTCACATTAACCGTTTTACACACTTATACCACTTGTTTTCTCATGTCTCATGCACACACACTCATACATAATTCACACACACATAAGTCATCATTCACTGATTTTAACATCACTGTTGTAATTTCCAAATAATCATAATATAGATTTAATCATACTGAAATTTACTGAATCACATCAAATCACAATTAACATGCTCACATAGTCATTTTTCTCATTAAAAATGCATAACGATACTTACTGTTATCAAAACAACATGAGATTTTAACCACAGACACATTTCAGGTTTATAATCACACACGCAAATTTTCATATTTTTATGAACCATATTACATTTACAGAAATTAAAACATGCAATCTCATGCCGTTCATAATTTGATTTAACATGGAACATAACATGAACATCGGGTTTAACAGTTCACAGTCCTGATCCTAACATATTTGTCATCACAAAAAATTTTCTCGGATTTATTGCACAGTACACAATTTACTGTAGATTTTACAATTCCTATGCATGTCTCCTATTTCCAAAACAGAAATTTTCAGTAAATTCCACAGTCATGGAAAAATTCTCAAATTTTCAGGGCATGGACTGATACATATACACATGGTATAGAAAAATTTATGGCATTTAATTCCGCAGGAATTAGGTAGACAATAGATGAACATGCATATTCATCTCTTTTACAACATGTATTTCAATAATCTAAAAGTTCATGCCATCCACAGAAAAATACAGAAATTTCCACACACACACCACATTATCTATTTTACATAGCATATAGGATTTACACTATATCCTCATGGCGAAAACATATCGAAAATAATCATCTATCAGGAAGAACAGCTCACTGTTCTGTCCTGAAGAACTTGGCGGCAACCTCTGGCCGTTCAAGAGTTTCGACGGCACGATCGCTAGACGCCTATGGAGATCTTGGCGTCAAGGGTATGACGCCAAGTTCCTGTCTGTGCAACAGCACAGACCGAACTCCAAATATAAGGTGAAAAGTCCAGGACACGATTTAAAATCCACAAAAATTACTGGGACCTAGGGAACATGTATGGGATTGAGATCTATGGGTTACTTGCCTCTTAATTAAATCTACAAGATCGGAATAAGCTGATGAAGCCCTTCTCGGCCATCCAAAAAGGTGATCAGAAACTCCTTCGATCCTCTTCTCCTGTCGATGTAGATGGCACCTCGGGGCTGGAATCTCTTCTTGGATGTATTGGCCGTCTCCCAGACGTGGCAGCTCCTTGGTTTCCTCCTCCAATCGACGGATTAGAGCTCCTTAAGTTCAGCTTTTCTGCATCTCGGGTCCAAGGGTTCACCAAATGTCAAAGCTTCCTCCTCGATCTAGGCTGGGTATTTCATAGGTTTAGGGTCTGGGAATGCTTCTTGGGTAGCTGTACTACATTCCCATCTTCATGGATCTCTCAGAAGCTCTCCCAATCACCGGATTAAAGCTTGGGAAGATCAGGTTTTTCCTCTAGTTTTCTCACAGCTAGGGTTTTCCTGGCCAAGAGACAAAAGCAATCCCCTCCAGCTGCTAAGGGTGTTTCTGTATAGATCTAGGCTTGGGGCATGTGTGGGCAGGGTCTGATGTGAGTTGAGAGCCGTTGGGAGACATCTCCCCAACCAGTGAGCTTGCTTGCCCCGGAAATTCTGGGTCTGCAACGCACAGAAAATTAGGGATATCAACGTCCACATCTATGGACGGCTATCTTAGGGTTGGCGTCAGTCGATATGGATGCTTACAATTAATGGGCGTCCATCCATGTTGACGCCAAGACATTCTTCTGCCAGAACTTAAATTCATGCAGAACCATGCTTAAACCACACATATGTGCACATGAAACCCACGTGGTATAGTGTATACACCACTACACCATGGAACCATCCAATATTTACTATTAATCACACACATACATACACAAGTACATCAAGATAATAACACGTACATGAATATCTTCATACGCATACGATGTATATATTCATATATAGCATTCGTACACGGATGTAACATACTTACGTATATTATACACGAATAGATAGATACAATAACACGCACACCGGTAATTAGACTAAGCTTGCACAACATTACTTAAGTACTATATGCATGGAATTCCTTAATATGTACACTATGCACAATTTAGCTAATCACTTATTCTCACCTAGTTATCATAGAATACATGCATGTTATTCGTGAGGAATATAGGATTTCCATATACACTACTAAATACACCTACCATACTTGCACTTTATATGTATATGCAATGTACAAGTACCATGTACACCTTAACTACACCATGCAAATGAACGACGTTTACGACTAAATATACTCATGTATACCTAAGTATACTAAGGTGCTACATATGTAAAATTAAGTACACAATTATCACATGCATATGATAATCTACATACGTACATACACATATGCACTTCATATATTCGCACACAATATTCATGAAATGGGCAATATAAGGTATACTTCAATATTTAGATAGTACATGCATAATATTTGAATAGATACCTTATACACAAAATTGGCCATTTACTTATATTCACATATAATAATACACATCCTCGTGTATACACATGCAAGATTTATATCTATAATATGCATCTTTTCCATGTACGCCATTTATGCAAGAACAAGCAAACAACATATACATAAAGTATAAGCGGGAAAGAAAATTCGGGGCCTTACACCCTCTCCCCCTTAAAGAGATCTTCGTCCTCGAAGATCGGATCTCGTACCTTTGATGACATCTTGTTGCCGCTCTAGTCCACTTAAACTGGTGCCTAAATTCCTACCGGTGGCCATCTCGGGGAACGAACCTCTTCTTCTGATTCGGACAGTCTTTAATCCGATGGCTCTTGCTACCACACTTGAGACATCTTCCTAACCTCGTCCAACATACATCTCCGCCGTGGCGCTTGCCACAATGCACACATACAGGCTTTTCGTTGCCGGCCGAAGCTACTGACTGAAAGGTTGATTCTATTGGTACCATAGATGGTTGTTGTCTTTTCATGAGCTTCTTCATCTTCCTCTTTTGCCGTTGAAATGGTTCTGGTAACATTTCTAATCTTGCTTTCTTCCCTGCCAAGTACAATTCCATTTCACTTTCTTGTTTGCATGCCGCGCTAAGAGCTACATCCATAGTTCCAAGATCAAACGCCGCCAGTCTGGCTCTCATTGACGGTCTAAGCCCCATTACAAACTTCCTTGCCTTGCGCCTCTCATCGACAACTATGTGGGGTGCATATCTAGACAACTCTGTAAATCTAGCCTCATACTCCAAAACTGTCATCGATCCCTATGTCAATGCTAAGAATTCCTGCTCCATTTTGTCCCGTATATGTTCAGAAACATACTTGGCCTGAAACATCTTTACGAAGTCTTCCCAAGTAACCTCTAGCTCCACTCCCTCAAACCGCGTGCGAAGAACGGAAGACCACCACACATCCGCTCGCTCCTGAAGCATGTATGACGCCAGACTGATCTTGTCATCCTCTGCGCACCTGATGGCTCTGAATATCTTTTCGATTTCTCTGAGCCAACTTTCTGCAACTAACGGCTCACTCTCCCCCTTAAAAGAGGGTGGAGCCATCTTCTTGAACCTTTCCATGACTGATACACCTCCTAAACCACGGTCCTGCTGAGCTGGTGCTGGAACCTGAGTCTGAAACTGAGTTTGAAAAGCCGCTTGTGTTTGCGCTTGAGTTTGTATTGCTTGTACAATCCCTTGCATGACCGTACCATAATCAGCCAACGGTGGCGGGGGTGATCCTTGAGGTACTGGTACTTCATGCTGCTCTCCGTCAGTCCTACTTAACTCTTCATCCGGAATAGGTAAGCTCGAACGTCGAATCTCTCCAGCCATCGCTACAAAATAAACAGCAAGTTAAACTCCATTTATCCCCATACTTATCATGTATTTATTTTACTACTTTTCTAGCACTATCTTAATTATTCCTTGGATCGGGCTATCCACTACAAAGACTTAGAGATGTGATTTAGTTGATGGCTATTTATGTATAATCTCAACCCAACTGCTCTGATACCATCTCTGCAACGACCCACTTCCACCCGATACGGTTATACCAACCCACGTCAGATGAGAGCAAGCCGCTACAGGGGAGAATACCCCAACAAGTAACAAATGAGCTGAGATATACACAAATAGAAATAAATAAATGCAACGGAAATTAAATAAATCTCATTCCATCAACTTTTAAATCCACATACCACAGTCTGTATAGTTCAACAAGAGATAACATAAATACAAAATGTTCCAAATACATAGCCGATTCCAAGTACATTTGAACAAAACTCAAATTTCAATTGTAGCTTTACATACTATGAAAGATAAAATTACAAGTCTTCAATCACTTAGTCCAACTCTACTTCAAGCCTTGCTAGCTTCTCCGCTACAAGTTTCCTGAAATGTTTAGCAAGAATGAGTCTACACAATAGACTCAGCAAGTAACTCAAGATTCAATACATACATATTTTCTAACAATTTAACACAATAGAATTTCAGCAATTAAATCATACATGCTTGTGCTATAAACAAAATAGGTTCACATGGGATTGTATTAAACAACTATTCTAACACATGTAAAACTATAATCTAAACAAGATTTCTAGTAACATGGTGTCATTATCATAAGCACAAATACACATTCATATACCTTCACACTTTACTCTCATCATTGTAAAACTTCATAACTAAGTCATGGAAAACATGTACGAGATAGGTTTCATTGCTAGCATGATTTCTAACTCACTTTGCATGCAGTTATAACAATTTACTTCACATTTAGCTTGCTGATTTTATATAAAGCCTATGACATTCATGTTACCCTTGCATAGAGATCACTTGTAACTATCCAACATGATACTAAACACATGTGCATCCAATCATTCAAATTCCATGAATATGAAAGCATATACTTACATTTTGGTACTAATAGTAACACCACTTTTAGAAATTGACAAGTTATACATAAGCACATACACACACATTTGCACACATCAATAAACAATTTATCACTTAACACTATTGTCATTACACTTATACTATTTTCTCATTTAACACAACCATATGATGAACCTTGGCTTTCACATACACTCACTTTGTTCTATCACACAATACTCATACACATTTGCCATTAATTCCTCTTTCACATTCACACACTTCTTATCACTTCACTTTTGCACATAACATGTGCCACATTTACACATATCTTGCACATACATTGTGCTTTTTGAACACATGTCACTTTTCGCATCACACTTATGGTTATTTTCACTTAATGCCAAGACACAGCCCAAACCACCATTAGATGTCACATAACACACACTTGGTCACATTCACTTACTTAATCACCGGCGCAGTGATAAGTCTTAGTCTCTGCAGAAACCGGGGAAAGCCCTTCCCACCATTACCAGTGGAACTTGTCCACCACCAGGATTTTACAAGACCCTTTGTCAGGGTGTACACTTTATCAAGACCCTTTCCTAGGGTGTAACACTTTGAGCTTTCCCGTAAGGGCACCACTACCGTACAGCTCCAAGCATCTAAGGTGGCAGTGTCTTATGAGCATATTTGTTTATCTTTGTCACATTAACCGTTTTACACACTTATACCACTTGTTTTCTCATGTCTCATGCACACACACTCATACATAATTCACACACACATAAGTCATCATTCACTGATTTTAACATCACTGTTGTAATTTCCAAATAATCATAATATAGATTTAATCATACTGAAATTTACTGAATCACATCAAATCACAATTAACATGCTCACATAGTCGTTTTTCTCATTAAAAATGCATAACGATACTTACTGTTATCAAAACAACCTGAGATTTTAACCACAGACACATTTCAGGTTTATAATCACACACGCAAATTTTCATATTTTTATGAACCATATTGCATTTACAGAAATTAAAACATGCAATCTCATGCCGTTCATAATTTGATTTAACATGGAACATAACATGAACATCGGGTTTAATAGTTCACAGTCCTGATCCTAACAATTTACTGTAGATTTTACAATTCCTATGCATGTCTCCTATTTCCAAAACAGAAATTTTCAGTAAATTCCACAGTCATGGAAAAATTCTCAAATTTTCAGGGCATGGACTGATACATATACACATGGTATAGAAAAATTTATGGCATTTAATTCCGCAGGAATTAGGTAGACAAGAGACGAACATGTATATTCATCTCTTTTACAACATGTATTTCAATAATCTAAAAGTTCATGCCATCCAAAGAAAAATACAGAAATTTCCACACACACACCACATTATCTATTTTACATAGCATATAGGATTTACACTATATCCTCATGGCGAAAACATATCGAAAATAATCATCTATCAGGAAGAACAGCTCACTGTTCTGTCCTGAAGAACTTGGCGGCAACCTCTGGCCGTTCAAGAGTTTCGATGGCACGATCGCTGGACACCTATGGAGATCTTGGCGTCAAGGGTATGACGCCAAGTTCCTGTCTGTGCAACAGCACAGACCGAACTCCAAATATAAGGTGAAAAGAAGGGTCCAGGACACGATTTAAAATCCACAAAAATTACTGGGACCTAGGGAACATGTATGGGATTGAGATCTATGGGTTACTTGCCTCTCAATTAAATCTACAAGATCGGAATAAGCTGATGAAGCCCTTCTCGGCCTTGCCAAAAAGGTGATCAGAAACTCCTTCGATCCTCTTCTCCTGTCGATGTAGATGGCACCTCGGGGCTGGAATCTCTTCTTGGATGTATTGGCCGTCTCCCAGACGTGGCAGCTCCTTGGTTTCCTCCTCCAATCGACGGATTAGAGCTCCTTAAGTTCAACTTTTCTGCATCTCGGGTCCAAGGGTTCACCAAATGTCAAAGCTTCCTCCTCGATCTAGGCTGGGTATTTCATAGGTTTAGGGTCTGGGAATGCTTCTTGGGTAGCTGTACTACATTCCCATCTTAATGGATCTCTCAGAAGCTCTCCCAATCACCAGATTAAAGCTTGGGAAGATCAGGTTTTTCCTCTAGTTTTCTCACAGCTAGGGTTTTCCTGGCCAAGAGACAAAAGCAATCCCCTCCAGCTGCTAAGGGTGTTTCTGTATAGATCTAGGCTTGGGGCATGCGTGGGCAGGGTCTGATGTGAGTTGAGAGCCGTTGGGAGACATCTCCCCAACCAGTGAGCTTGCTTGCCCCGAAAATTCTGGGTCTGCAACGCACAGAAAATTAGGGATATCAACGTCCACATCTATGGACGGCTATCTTAGGGTTGGCATCAGTCGATATGGACGCTTACAATTAATGGGCGTCCATCCATGTTGACGCCAAGACATTCTTCTGCCAGAACTTAAATTCATGCAGAACCATGCTTAAACCACACATATGTGCACATGAAACCCACGTGGTATAGTGTATACACCACTACACCATGGAACCATCCAATATTTACTATTAATCACACACATACATACACAGGTACATCAAGATAATAACACGTACATGAATATCTTCATACGCATACGATGTATATATACATATATAGCATACGTACACGGATGTAACATACTTACGCATATTATACACGAATAGATAGATACAATAACACGCACACCAGTAATTAGACTAAGCTTGCACAACATTACTTAAGTACTATATGCATGGAATTCCTTAATATGTACACTATAGTTATCATAGAATACATGCATGTTATTCGTGAGGAATATAGGATTTCCATATACACTACTAAATACACCTACCATACTTGCACTTTATATGTATATGCAATGTACAAGTACCATGTACACCTTAACTACACCATGCAAATGAACGATGTTTACAACTAAATATACTCATGTATACCTAAGTATACTAAGGTGCTACATATGTAAAATTAAGTACACAATTATCACATGCATATGATAATCTACATACGTACATACACATATGCACTTCATATATTCACACACAATATTCATGAAATGGGCAATATAAGGTATACTTCAATATTTAGATAGTACATGCATAATATTTGAATAGATACCTTATACACAAAATTGGCCATTTACTTATATTCACATATAATAATACACATCCTCGCGTACACACATGCAAGATTTATATCTATAATATGCATCTTTTCCATGTACGCCATTTATGCAAGAACAAGCAAACAACATATACATAAAGTATAAGCGGGAAAGAAAATTCGGGGCCTTACAATTTTAGTCTTCTCCATCAATCGATGTGAATGGCGACCACTATGTCCGTCACAGATATGAATTTTTGTCCAAAACCTCCAACAATCTACGAAAATGAAGGGGAAAAAAAATACTCTCGCAAGGCAAAAAGAGAGCCATTTGTGGCATTATGGCGTAATTCAAAATTTGCCCACGATGGTGTTAAATTTAGCATGTCTACCGCTGACATTAAGGATGTATTAAGAATAGTTCATGAGGAGGTGCAAGGGTTAAGAGCTATGATGATTGATCTATCTAAGGTTGTAAAATCCTTGGTTGTCAAGCAAGGACCTATGACAAGGCCTGAAGCAAGTCAAGTAGAGCAAGATACTGTAGCAACAGAAGAGCTTGAAGTCCTTCATCAGGTCAGTGTTAAGCAGACTCTAACAAGTCCAACTGAAAAACCCTCCACTGCTCCATCTTCTCCCCTTAAGTTTAAGCACAGAGTCTCTAGACCATTGAAAGCTTCACCTCCTCCAAAACTTAAATTTCCTTCATCACTAATAGCTAATCCTCCTTCTCCTAGCCCACAAGTACCTTTCCTACTTCTTTCGACCACATACCAGTAGCCATTCCTATTACAACAACTACTCAACCATCTTTAGCCTCTCATGCCTCCTCCTCAAATGAACCATCCTCTTCCCATCCAACATCTAAATCTTCCTTTCTCTACCCGTCAATGCCACCTTTAGAAATAAGTATCACACCTCTTTCCTCCTATCCTCCTTCCAGGACTCTTGAGCCTATGTAGGATGCAGTAGAGGAGACTATCCTTGCCTCTGTCATGTTTGCCTCTCAATACTCACTTCATGACTCAAAAGCTGTGGACAGTCATATCTCTAAGAGGAGGAAACTTGGCCATCAGACCTCCCAACGTAGTAAATCAGAAAACACCTCTGTGGTATGCAATGGCTATCCATTACAGAAAGAGATCCCTCTACAATTTTTATGTAAATGTGCCTATGTTGAACTCTTTAGACTGCCTTAGAGTGGATCTGCTTTAGTATATACACATCTAGGTCATTTTCTCAGCCATTACCAAATATAATGCTTAGAAGATATTTACGTTGGTTGAATCTTAGACGAAATTCAAATGGGGCCAAGCAAATCAGGCAAAGTATAAGGAGTATGAATAGGCAAACACTCAAAAAATCATCTGTGGTCAATCAGCCATCACTCTATCTGCTTGGTTTGATGAACAATATCAAGAAGAGTGGGCGTGGACAATACAACATGAAATAAGGCTTCTCCAACAATTCCAAATATTTAATGATTACACATTTTAAAGGGTCAGAGAGAAGCCTTGTTCAGTCAGTTTGCGCAAATTATCAAGGAGGAATTCCAAAAGCATAAGGGAGCCACTTTACTCACTCTCAAATTTGGTTTCTGCTCTTTACCTCCAGTCTACAAGTTGCCTGAGCTATGCATTACTGATAGAATCAGAAATTGGAAAAACCATTCTAGACAAATATGCCAAGGTCAAGGGTAGAGTATTTATGACATCAAGACATCTCCTAGGGTTCATCAAGTTTATTCATAGAGAATACCAAAAAGGTTTCATATCCTCAGAAGACCTGGCCCCACTTCTCATTGAAGCTGAGAGATTGACTACGATAGCGTAGATCACCATGTACTCATCTGCTTTCGAGCAGTTGGAGATGATTAATGAAGCTAGAAGGAAAGAAAGGCAACCTACTTTTACCCCCAAATAGTTTATGGACATGAACTAAATCCACCTTTCAGAGGATCAATTCTCAATATGGGTAGGCAGTATCAAGTTATTCCACCTTGAAGAAAGAGCTAGTTGAGAAGTAGATCTGGTATCCCTTCACTATTGATAAGTTTGTCAAGCATGCAAGTTTTTTTAGCATGAGATTGTATAGATTTTGCATGCCACACACTGAGTATCAGCAATTCCTCCATGAGGAAAGGACCAAGCACATTCAGATGTTCAGATAACAGATAGGTCTGGAATATAACATAAGCAGTAGTCTCTTTCAAAAGTACTTTGAGTCAGAAGAACTTAAGGTCTGGGAGATTATTGACCAATTTGTATCTCTTTTACCTCCTTATTACTACTTCTAATGCTAAAATCTATCCTTTATCCCAATTCTCTCTCATCACCATTTTGCTTTCTAATGATTGATTCTCTTTTCTTCCTTTTTTGTTATTGACAAAAAGGATAAGAAAATATGCTCTAACATTTATACTTCATGTATCCCAATTCTAATGATTGCATCATACATGGCTATACATAATTTCATATTTATGTCAAAGCAAATTTCATTTTTTTAGAGTTTTGTCATCACCAAAAAGAGAGAGATTGTTGAGCCTCTTTGTTTCCTTCTCTCTATGGATTTTGATGATAATAATAACTCTAAAATTATGTAATCAATTTCCATCAAGTTTGTCAACAAAAAATAAAGCAAAAAGTATTGATGTAAAAATCCCCAAAGTAAGTTCTCAAAAACTTAGTCAAGTACTTCATATTTGTCTATGTCCATATCGATTACTGTTAAATGTTATTTCGATTAAAGAACAAGTATTGCTCCTATTACTGCCTAAGTAAGGTTCCGATTACTAAACATAAGTTCAATATCATACTGATTGGTGTTATCAGCTTTTCGAATCGTAAACATCATACCAATTAATGTTATGCATATTCTTATTGGTGTTATGAGTTTTCCGATTAGTGAATACTTGTCTTAAAGTGTTATGCTTGATGTTACAAACTTTCTAATTAGTGAACACTTGTCTTAAAATGTTCTGATTGGTGAGCACCATATTGATTAATGAACAACATATCGATCAATGAACACTTGCTTTCTGATTAGTGTTGTACACCTATCAACTAGTGTTATATGATATTGATTGGTGACCACCATTCCGACTAATGCTTCCGATTGGTGAACACCATATCGATTAATGAACACTTGCCTTCCGATTAGTGTTGATCACCTATCAACTAGTGTTATATCATATCGATTGGTGACCACCATTCTGATTAGTGTTATAAGCATTCCATATAAGCATTCCAATTAATGTTTTTGATTGATGAACATCATTCCATTTAGTATTAAATTGTGCCGATTAGTGAACACTTGACTTATGTACTTTCGACTAGTGACTAGACTGATTCTGATTAGTGAACAAACTCTTTATTCATACCAATTTCTGAAGACTGATTTCAATATAATTTATTTATCTTCATGACTACATTGATTATCTATCAAAATATTTCTGGTGCGCAAACTTGCTTTCAAATCTTTGTACATATATTTGACGTAATATCTCATGCATATCTTAGACATTAAATGTAGCAGGTAATATTTTTTAGACTTAGGCTATACGTTCTCACCTTATGTGTGTTCTTGAAGGACCTTTCTTTCCTAGCAGACAGAAAAGCAACTACTAGAATAGCAGGTTGTCAGCCGAAAATGCGAACTTCTGTAGAAGAGGTATAGATGTTGACTGACGTATGATCTCTCTTACCTAATACCTCCCTTTTAGCATTAAATGTTGCAGATATCGGGTACTCACATGAAGCATACGATAGACACTACTAACTCCTTGGAAACATGTGCATGGTGATGAAGAACAAGACTCAACGGATATCTTCCATAGAGTATGTAAGCGACAATGCTTGCTAAACAATACAACAAGGTCTTTTGGTGAAAATATGTGTGATTCAGTTCTCTTCAGAGAGGCCTCAAGGCAAGCATTTACAACCTCTTGAGAAAAGAAGAAACTGAGCTCCAAAGCAATTCTCTACGACCTCTAGCACTTCATCTCTCTTTCTCTGCGTCCAAACTATGTCCCTTCTGAAAAAGAAATGGTTGTATGTCTAAGGGTGTATATGTTTGTAAACTTGGATCCTCTTAGACATCGCCTCAGATCAAGCATAGCTAGTGTACATCTTGAGCTTGGTCTAGAGATGCTTCTACACTCTTCTGTGAATTGAGTTGGTCCTCTTCAATGAAAGAGTAGGCTTGTGTGTAGAAGCATTGTTTCCCTTGGTATAAGAGAAGACCCTTGACATTGGGGTGTTGTATGTTCCTCTTCTGTGTTGTGAAGAGAAGACCAGTTGAGCTAGTATGTATGCATCCTTAAAGGGGGATTGTACTCTTCGTTAGTGAAATCTCAAGTTGTACTTGGGGACTAGACGTAGGGCTGAGGAGAAACTCAGTTCCGAACTAGGATAAAACCATGTGCATTGTGTGTAATTGTTTGAGTGTGTATTTTTCGCTATTAACTAACACTAACAATCTTGTTTAAGATTTATTTTGAGCTGCAAAAACTTTTAAAGTAACCTATTCAACCCCCTTTCTAGACTTGCTTACTGGATAATGACTTTCTCCTCTATGATCTCTTTACCTTGGTGCTCTTCCTCAAGCTCTATTGGCTTAGTCAAGATGAGATAGCACTTTTCTGCCTATGCTTGCTCGCCTCAGACTTCTCCCACACCTTATTTTGTTGGGAACTTTAACTTTTGGCGATATGTCGATGGCACTACCTTTATCTAGCTGAGGATACCTACGTCTAATATTGTGTTGTAGGCAATTAGCCTCTTGATCACCGTGAAGTTGGTGACGAACATTACAGGGGGGAGTACCTAATGTTACAAGAAGGCTTACCACTAAGTTAGGATAAGTGGTGTGGCCATTAAATCCACAAAAAAGGGGCTTATCGTACGCAAAGTTGATGAATTTTCACCCATCACGAGAAAGCACTCGTAGGATATTACATTGGGTGTACTTCCATTATCGAATAAGACTCTTTTATATCACAATGATATATTGTTGCTAATGTTATAAGTGCATCATTGTGAGGGGTATGAATCCCCTCAATATCATCATCGAAGAAAGTAATCAGCAATTTTTCTAGATCGATAATGGCATGCTTCTTCCACTCATCCCCCCTGATAAGCCTGTTGGGCATACCACTTTCTCCCTCGATGAGTGTCTCTGCCAAATGCGGAGCCTCCCAAGATGTCGTTGATCTATACGCCTCATGGCCTATTGTTGATTTCCTTGAGAGGTTCACAAGGAGTTTTGATCACATGCTTGCTGAGGTATCCTTATTGGATGAGAGTTTCGATCTCATCCTTAAGCTATAGGTAATTCTTGGTGTAGTGGATGTGATATTAGTGGATGTGGCAGTACTTTCGGTTGTCCCTCCGCCATACACTCGACTTCAGTGACTTCAACCTCTAAAGGTACTACTTGTCTTGGATTTCCTAATAAATCATGTAGATAGGAGTTGCAAAAGCAAGGTGTAGTGCTTGTATTTCCATGGCGGATCTCTTCTGTCACCATTATGGTTCTTCTTTCTTTCTAACTAGGAGGGCTGGTCAGATGGAGGCATCTTCTCCTCTTCGTCTCTCTACCTAAGCGAGCAAGACCTCCACATACTCTGTGTGACATAAAGGCAATGTGATTAGGTCAGCGAGGGCTCCTAGAGGATGAAGGATTAGCTCGCGCTGCAATCCCTCATCCCTAGTGCCTTGGGTAAGGGAGTTGATCGCTAATGCCATGTCAAGCCATGGGATGTAGATGGGTTCAGTATGGAACCAAGTGATGTGTTCAGTATGGAACCAAGTGATGTAGTCCAAGAGCTTCTCTCCTTGGACCAGATTGAGAGTGAGTAGGCTAGCGACGGTCTTCAGTGGCCCAATTTCAACAAACCTCTCACTAAAGAGCCTACCGAATTATCAAAAGCTCGTGATGTAACCTTGTGAGAGGGATCAAAACCAAGCATGAGTGTTGGCCCACGGCAGCAATCTATAGTCACCAAGAAAGAGGGGGTGAATAGGTAGATACAGAAACCTAAAAACACAGTTGACCACTTGAAACGTTAGTTAGTGAATAAAATCGTGTGCAATGAAAGTTAAATAAGCAGACGCAATCACACATAATGAACACAAGAAATTTATCCTAGTTCGGTACTTCCCAATGGAAGACCAATGTCCAATCCCTATGAAAATCTTGGGATTTCACTAACTGGGGTACAATCCTCCAAGGATATACAACACACAGCCCCTATTGGTCTTCTTCTCTTTCCCGGGTAAGAAGGCAGCCCACTTCTTTTACAGGTTCAAAAGAAAACCTACTAGAACAAACTCCGGCATGGTTCTTCCCTTAACACAAGGGGAACACTAGTGTAGGCACCCATTTTTGACCCATAAGTTGAGTCAAAATCCTTGTCACATCATTGACGCCCCACGTTGGCTCATCATCGCCAAGCTAGCTTTATCCAATCATGGTACATCTCTATTAGTTCATCACCCTGGTGGGATCTTCCTAGTCCAATCATTCAGTCCTCATCATCATTTTGTAGCTCTCTGAGTTGGGAATCCAATGCCGCAAACTGTGTGCCAATTCGATACTCATGCAAGGAGAAAGGACACTTTGAATGAGTCATGTTGAAAGGTTATGAAGGCGACGACAACCTTGTTGCGTTCATATTCATGAGGTGACGCCTTACATGTCGCGTTCATGCCTCCATCAATTGCCTCTCAAGAAATAATCGATCATTTCAAGAAGGCGACAGCCTGATACGTCACGTTCTCATTTGGCCTTTTAATTCCCTAAAAATTCGCCAAAAAATGCTTCAAGACTTCCTTCTTGGGAAGGTGACGTGTCGAGGCGTCGCTATCTGGTGGTGACAAATAGAACGTTGCATTCTGGTTTCCTTCTCATGGACATGCAACGTGGCTTTCCTATTCCCACTCTGACCCTTGATATTCATGAATAATCCATCTTTTGATGGGTCTAGAGGTCTTCAAATCTTTCCAAACTTGGAGGAAACCTTCCTCAGAACCTTCTTGCCATGTTCTAACTCTCCTTGTACCACCACAAATGCCTAAACTTGGATTCCAGCTCATTATTCCTTTCCCATCCTGTTCAGAAATAATGGCCTATAAAAGTGTCCATAGGGCACGGTTTTGAGGACTCTTGGCGTCTGCTGCTTCCTCTCCTAAAGAGCTACGAACCTCCAGAAGACTCTTCAACCTCCAGATGACCAGGAAGTGCCCACCAAGGCGTTTTCTTTCCCTCTATCCTTTCTCTCTCATGTTCTTCATCCTATTCTTTCAATTTTCTTCATACATGCATGTTTATATTTCTTTCTTTTCGAAGTTTCTCATGAGATCACATCCCACACATCTTTTTTCAACACCTAAAGGGGTTAAAACACTACCCCCATGTGAGTTCCCTCCATATTGTTATGTTCTTCATATATTTTGGGATTGATACTCCACAAAACAAGTTCCTAATGGGTTTTCTTTTGTTTTGATGTTGTTGGCAGGTTAGTAAAAGACAAAACAAGCATGAGGCTCTTATTCCTCGGCCGGCTGAGGAGTAGGTTGAACAAGAACTGTAGTCTCCCTCTTCTATTGCAGAAGGCGACGCCCATCTGGTCGCGTTCTTAAGAAAGCGACAGGCTCCTTGTCATGTTAAGTGAACTAGGTTTCTTCTGCACTCTTTTCCCTATTTCCAATATAGTTAGCATTTGGCATTCATTTAATCACCTTTTGCAACTACTTTGGTGGTGATCACGGTCATTTTCTTTATTTTCATCATCTTTATTTGGGGATCAATTCTTGTGATTACAACTAGTACAGACCCCAACTGGTCACAAAACCCAGCACAAGCTGGTCTTCCCTTCTACCCAAGGGGAACACCTGCACACAAGCCTTCTCTTCAAATGAAGAGGAACAACCCAGCTCTTCTTTAGATAAGAAAGAGCAAGCTGTGGAGATCAAATTTTGGAAATAGGAACTTGGATACTTGATCTCCAACAACAACCTGAGAGCTAAGAGGTTTACAAGATGAACACAAGACTCTCAGGCTTCTCTCTCACATATTGAAAATACATAGAAAGAGACAGAAGAGGATAAAGCTTGATCGCTTGAGTGATTTTAGAAGATTTCTGTAACGTCGCGCATTTTTTGGATCATCGTGGATCTGTGTTTAGTAGGTTTGGTAGCCGATGTGTGGCCCATGAGTTTGAGTTTCAAGTGTTACGCGTGTTGTGAGGCTTGGTGGGCCGGCCATTGGGCCCAAAGCGCTCACAGGTTTTCTGCCTGTGAACGCGACAGGGGTGTGTGTCGCGTTCTAAACGCGACAGCCCTGGTGGTCATGTTCCTATCGCCGCCATTGAGCGTTGACATCTACATGCGTGCCAAGTGTCGTGCGTTGGGTGTCCTGCTGACGTCAGGAGTGGGAAGGCGACGGCCTCCAACGTCACGTTCAGGTCGTGACGTAGGGCTACGTCGCGTTCTCAACTGCTGTGCGTTTTTAAGGAACCCCAGCCGAACAGAGCTGGGAGAAGCTTAGCTCGGTCGAGGGAGGCTGCTGCGCGGGATTCTTGGCGATTCGAGGTCCTGGTGGAGTTCTCGACGTGCTCTCGCCGTGAGGACGTCGTGTGGAGCGGGGGAAATGCCGAGGGATCTCCGGTCTTCACGTTCTTCGCGAAGGTAGGGTGTTTCAACTTCGTTTGATTGTGTGGAATGCTCGTGGTGTGTATTTGATTCGTTTAAAGCTTAAAGAACATTAGATACCATGCTAGGGTATCCATTAAAGCATGTAAAATGAGAATTAATCATGTTTTGAATGGTTTGGAATGGTGATCCGTGGAGTTTCTCCCGGATTAGGGTTTGTGTCTGTGAAGGCGACAGACCTTGCCGTCGCGATAAGGTCGCGACAGGCCGACCCGTCGCGATAGGGTTTCCTATTGTGACAGGTCGGGGCGTCGCGTTCTGAAGGCGACCTGGCCCCTTGTCACGACCTCAGCTGAGAGGTCTGGACATGTATGCTTTTAGTGTTATGGTTAAACGATTATTTGTATTTGTTGTGCATGGCAATGACAGGTGGAGCCAGTGCACTTGTTACACTCACGGAGCATGTTGTTCACGAGATGGACATGTTTTACATGGTTAATGTGTTATGTATGTAATTGGTTTGGTGTTTACGTAGTATGTGTGGTGCGTTGGCACCCGTAGCGCTCTTAAAGCGTGCTGTCCATGTGTTCGACATGTTGTTTATATGAATGACGTGTGGTGCACCTGGCTGGTGTATTATACACGTGGTGTCTACGTGGTTTGAATGTCGTGCATGTGGTTTGTGTGTGTATGGCATATCGTACGTTATTGTGTTTATTGTATCTTAATTATTGTGTTAGTCCGTGGTGTTGTGGCAGTGAGGTTCACGTTTGAACCTAGCCTTGATCCTTTAAGATCTTTTATAAGTTATCCTAGATGGATAATTAGTAAAGTATAAGTATGGTTATTACGTGATTATCATGTATTGTGTTTAGTGTGGCAATGGAGGTCACAAGGTGACCGATGACAGGCAGCGGTGTTATTATTAATATGGTTTATGTGGGTGATTGTGTAGGTTAGCTTGTAAGTCACAGGGAGACTGGAACAAGCTATTCCTAACATATGTACCGTAATTGGTAATAGAAAGTGTTTGTGTATATATCGTGGTTTGTACTAGCCGAGTGTGGTGGTCCGGCGCCTATTCCGGAATGCCTCTCTAGTCGGGTACCCCCGGTTCTTTGTGAGCCAGGCACGTATGTTTATTGTGCTCGGGGTTTGTCCCGGTACTTGTGTTGTACCGTCGAGGTCTATGTCGTCTTCCTGAACACCCTCACTCCTGTGTTTGAGTTGTACGTCCGGCTGAGGGAAAGACGGCAATGGGACAGCGACTTCCCAGAGTTTGTTTTTAGTCGCTTGTAGCGCGCTCGTAGTTGGGGGTACGGACACCAATAGTCGACACTGGTCCCCAGCTAGTCCTGTTTTCCAGTGCCTCACTTTAGGGTGCTCCGGCCAGAGTCCCTAGAGATGCCAGGCATGGACCTGCAGCTGTGTGTCTGCAGGTGTGGTGTTGTTTGGTCTCCACAGTTGTTTGACTTGTTCTCGTAGAGTGGCAGTTGGACATTTCGTCCGTGACTGCGAGACTGAGAGGTTGTTCTTGTGTTGTGTTGTCCGGGTTGGATACTGGCCTGATCAGCCAGTAGTCTGTTCCCGTGTGGTGGTGGCGTTCCTTTCCGACTCGTGCTTTGCCACTGGCTGTGGTTCATGAGTTTGTGACTCGTAGTCGAGGTTTGACCCGTTCGAGGTGTGCCTTAGTGTTGGCACAGTTGTGACTGCGGTTGTAGCTTGTGGTGTGCCCGAGTGGTGGCACAGTTTTGGTTATGGTTGGTGAGTGTTGATTCACCAAATGTGATTTAGCTCGCTATGGTGTGCCCTATTACGGCACTGGTTTACTTACGGTTTCCATGCTGGTACCTTGTGGTAGTAGGTACCTATACCCTGTGTGGGTAATGGTTTATGGTGGTACGTCGTATACTAGTCTATTCTGGTGTTGACGTGGAACTGTGTTTCATGGAGGTCGTGTGGTGTGACCTTCCACTCAATGTGCTTTACTTTACCTTCCTCGAATAAGCTTCCGTATATGGTTTCCGTGTGTGATGGATTGGCCCGCTGTAGCCGATCATGTTACCTGGTGTGTGTAGCTTCTGATATATCGTGGTTTGGGGTTTAATGGACCAGCACTTGGTTGGCTGTCTTATTACCCACGAGGTTGAGGTTTGCCTGGGAAGCTTGCAGCCTAGGCAGTGACTTGCATGTGTCGCTTAAAGCGTGGGCGACCAGTTCTTATTATGGTTTGCCTGTAAGGCTTAAGGCTTAGGTGTTTCAGTTGTTGTGTGGACTAGTGGTGCAAAACTAGTCCTGTAGCTTCTTCTTACCTTCCGAGGTTATGTTTGATTAAGGTGTTTATATTTAATTGTAGTTTAAATTCAATTGTTGTGAGCATGAAATGGTTTGGCTATTGGTGTTGCCAATGAGACCCTCTGGGGTTGAGGTGTCCATAGTTGTTGTTGTTTTGGGTAGCCCCTACTGAGCCTGTGACTTGTTGAGGCTCACTCCCCTACAGTTCTTTTCATGGCTTACCGTTGGTTCGGCTTGTGAAGAGGTTGTGACAGATTTGTACCACCAATAGTAGTGTAGTAGTTAGTGTTGTGTGAGCTTGTGCTCCCTCGGGGTATGCCCCAGGTAGTTGTACTTTTTAATTGGACATGTAATAATGTAATGGGACAGTTGTAAATTGTTATATGCAGGTATGAGCACATGTACTTTCTTGTGTTTTATACTGTGTAGTTGTCTTTTATATTCATACTGGACACTTGTGTGAGCTATCCCTTGCGAGACTTCGGTCCGTTCATGTAGCAACCTGAATTTTTGAGAAAAATAAAAATTTAAATAATAAATTAAAAACTCGGCTAAAGGGATATTCAATGAAAAGAGCATTAAATAAAACCCATTAAATGGAAAAGAGTAATGGGCTTTGCTTAATGGATCATTTAGAACTTATTGGGTCAAAATATGAATTTACAAATAGTAAATAAAAAGAAAATACCCTAAATTCGGAGTCTTAATATCTCCTAAATAGAAAAGGACACTTTAAGCATTAAAAGAGGCAATAAGAGTTGGAATTGGATTTCTAAGCCTACCCCTTATGATTTAGCACGAATTTAGATCTCAACCTAACCTAAATAGAGGTTGGAAAGCAAGAAAGGAAGGTTGGAGTTAGGAAATCTCGTAATTAAAGAGCAATTAGAATAGAAGTAGGAATAGGAACCCATACATGCATAAATACATCTCTTAAACCCTCTTGGCCGACCCTAGCTCGTTGCCAAAGGTTGTTGGACGTGGAGAAGAGGCCAAGGAGGAGAGGATCTCGTGGGGAGAAGGAGTTCTTGGAGCTTCTTCCTCGTTCTTGGAGATTTTAACCCTAGAAGACAAATCGAGTCAAAGGTAGTCATTGTCACAAGCAAAACTAAATCAAATCCATCTATAAGTAGTTCCAATCACCAGGAACAAAAGCCCTCTTGTTTCATAATTTTTCATCGAGCCAATCTTTTGTTCTTGATTTTAGAAGTTCTGCAAACATGATAACTCTGAGTCATCATGTTTGAATCATATCTCCATGTACACTTGATCCTATGCTACGAAATTTTTACTGTAGACACTTCATGTTGTTAGGGATCTTTTTCCCTGAAAGCCCTAATTTTTGTTGAGCATGTGCTCGAATTAAATCAATCTTGCTCTCTGTATCATGTTCTGTGTTACTCATTATTGTTCATGCTCAAACCATGTTCAAACCATGCTCTCTCTAATTCCTATTTACTGAAGTACTCTCGCATGTCTAGTTTCATTTGCCACTGGTTTCATGATTTTTCATTGTGTATACCATTAGTTATGATTTTCTGAACGACCCTGTATCAAAATCTGATATTTCTGGACCGCAATCCAAGACAGAGCAGAACTCTGTCAGACTCAGGCCATGGACCTGAGAACGCGATGGCCCGATAGGTCGCGTTCTCAAGCCCGTCGCGATGCTTTCCTTGTCGCGTTCTGAACACAACAGTACCCTACGTCGCGTTCTGGCCTTCTGTCCTGGCAGCCCTGTCGCGACCCTTTTCAGGCCCTGTCGCGATCTGCCCTAACCCTGTCGCGATCCTTACTGGCCTACATCGCGTTCACAGGATTTTTGATGAAAACCCATAAAATTTATTACTCTCACTTTCTACCCTGACCCTGTCGCGACCCTTACGCCTTTTTAACAGTCATACACGCAGTAAAAACACCTATTTTAAAATGGAGCTATATTGAATGCTTTAAAATACATATTCACGACTTCTTTTCTATCTATGATTTCTCTTACACATGCACACACATGAACCATCCATATATGGCTGAAATCTGGCATAAAATATCTCATAATGTATCTGGTAATTTATTGCAATAAAGTATATTAATTGCCCTATTTTAAAGGACTTGTATTCGTTTCTTGCGTTGTTTATGTACCGATATCAACGCTCCACTGTTCTAGAATTCCTCTAGAATGTCGAGCACCTATTTTTATATACACACTTTACTTGGCTTGTGGTGAACTCTCTGTCGGATATTCCTTTCGCCGGACTAGTGAACCCTTGCACAAGGCCTCCGTAAGTCTCCTCTGATCATGGATTCCCACATGGTCGACGAGCCGGTTCTACCCTAACACCCATTACACCTTTAGGGATCGATATGATCCAAACGGCTATTAGAAGTTTGCTCTTACCTTGAATCACGTCGGACCTCTGGACTTGTGCATAACATGGCCAGCGGAAAGATCGTGAATTTCACCTGACTGCCAATACAACGTGCGCGTGTTGTGCAACTGTTACTATTGCCTATTTACTCGTTGTTTTACGTGATGTACCCTTAGCTCTCATCTATACTCTACTCGCTCATCTATTCACGTTCTCTCTACTATCTCATCTATTCATCTAGTGCTCTTAACTATTGTTGGTACTCTATATTGGCCATTGACTGATTGTCTAAAGATACAATATAACCAATGCCTGGCAATATATAAAGGGCCCGATCTGGTCCTGGGATGTGCGCCCGAAAGTGCTAGTGCCCATGGGAGTTAAATGATCAGAGTGTTTGGCATTACACTCAAGTGCTATCTATCTCGACTATCTACATTACACTCAGTGCAGATCACCTATTTGTTGGAATGAAATTGGTGAGAAGCAACTGTTGGGACCATATTTGGTTCATGATACCACAAAAAAGATAAAAATCATCAAAAAAAGGATGGCTATAGCTCAGAACAGACAAAAGACTAATGCTAATACTAGAAGAACAGATCTAGAGTTTCAAGTTGGAGACCATGTACTTCTTAAGGTTTCTCCAAATCGTGGGATTCGAAGATTTGCCATCAAGGGTAAGCTCACTCTAAGATTTATTGGTCCCTTGGCAATACTAGAGAGAGTTGGAGAGGTGGCATACCACCTTGTCTTACCACTGTAGCTAGGGGGAGTACACAATGTATTCCATGTCTCTATGTTAAAGAGGTATGTCTATGATCCTCTCCATATCATTCGGCATGATGAGTTGGTGGTATAGAAGGACTTGACGTATGAACAAAGACCACACAAGATACTTAACAGAGAGGTGCATCAACTTAGGAATAAAGTTATTCCTATGGTTAAGGTGCAATGGAGAGAATGTCTTGAACATGAAGTTACGTGGGAGCTGGAAGATGCAATGCGGAAGTAATTTCTAGAGCTATTCACAAGTAAGTGGATTTTCATTTTTATACATTATGTCTATGAATTTAGGGATCAAATTATCTTAATTAGGGAAGAATGTAACACCCAAAAAAATTTTAAAAAAAAATTAAGTTAAACTGGAAGAAAACTAATAAAAATCCAAAAGGTTTAGTTGGGACTTCACACATTACCACATATAGATTTTTGTACTAATCATTGTCTTACTGACTTTTGTTAAATTATGTTGACTAATGTCTATTGACACATAGCTTCATCTATCCACAAAATAGGTTCACCTATCGACACATAGCTTCACCTGTCAACAACAAACCCTAGGTCTGTCGACATACACAAGGTTACTTCTACAATAGCACAAGAAAAAATGCAAAAATTCAACCCAAAAATAGTTATTATTAATATTAGTAATTAGTAGAAATAATGTAATATTAAGAAATCCTCAAATCATCAAGTTATACAGGAGCAATTATAACACTAATCGCTAGAGTTTTGAACCCTCTGTTCGATAGTCAAAGCAATTATAATGTCAATTGGAAGATCCCCTCACTAATCAAAAGGTTACTAAACCTTGTTCAGTAATAGGTATGATTACATCACCAATCGAAACATTTCTGAACACTTGTTCAGTAATCGGTACAATTGCTCACCAATTAGAATCTTTGTTCATGAATCGGAACAAACTTTGACTTGTACAGGAATCAACATACACTCAGACATCAATCGATTGGAGACATTGTTCTCCAATTGCAGTAAAAATAACCTCAATAGATTGGAGGCTTCTTATCCAATCACGGGAGTTATAATATCAATCGATTGGAGACTTGTTCTCCAATCACAAAACATTTAAACACCAATTTATTTAGAAAGCTCATGTTTCCCAATCTAAGTAGGATGACTTTGAGATCCAGATTTTTTTTGGAAATATGGGTAGAAATCTGAAACTCTTAAGTCCGAACCACAGTAGGACTCTGATCCTTCTTTTCTTAAGTTGGGATGGATTTATGGAAATTCCAAGCGTGGTGGGTGGAATCTAGTCTTTCTAAACCCATTAGGAAAGTATAGCTTGGTTTCCATTAGAATCAGGATAGACTTAAGGAAGTTCTTGTTATGGTAGGACTTCTACCATGACAAAAGAAAACCTCGTACTTAGAGTCTAACAATCCTGGCCTTATATATAAATCCCTTGTAATGACCCCAAGAACCCGACCCCCGACCCAAGCTGAGGAGCCAATTTTCGCAGTCGCCGCTCACAGATCCGAGGACCCGGAAGGGCTACAACACAAGTCTAACATAATATGTAAGGGAAATAAATGTCAATTACTGAACTAGAAGCACACACGTGGAAGCAGAAAGAAGAGCGAGACCGCAGTGTATCGCTCTAGGTACAGTCCCAACACATGCACAACTAGTACGAGTAACAAGGGAAGGATAGAGCCCTTAGGGGCATACCCCGAGGGTGACGTACAACTGAAAGGGGGAAACCACTGCTAGTTGCGGGGACGACGACTACCACCCCACCTACTCCGCTTGACGCGCGCCCTACCGCTGCTGAGAAGTCTCACCTGGAAAAGGAAGGAATGAGCTTCACAATAGAAGCTCAGTAGGGACTACCATTCTTCTACTGGCTCTAACAGGCAGAAGAATATATAATAATTAAATAACAACAGTTATATCTTATACTCTACAAGGAAAGTGCGGAAGCAAAGCTACAACTAGCAACGGTACAGAAAGACACCACGATCAGAAACTCTGTAGAACCTGCACGTCATGACCACCACACAGTTGGCAGCTCAGAAAGAGAGAACCCTGCCTGGACAAGAGACACTAGCTACAGAAAACACTACCACTAGTCAATCGGTCAGGTGCATCCACTGACGTCTTATCCTCGACCCAAGTACAAACCTCCACTCTCGTCAGAGTGGGGACAGGAGCGCAAAGTACACAACAGTAACTGCCGTAGTCTGGCCGGACTACGGTCCAACGCCTGGCCTCTCTAGGTGGTTCCGGGGCCACAAAGAGTGAGGCAGTGAGAAAAAGGACTGGCTGGCCTGTACTGGGTAGAACTCCGGCCGTCCTCGGTATCGTAGACCATCCAAGAGAGCTCTGCAAATGACTCGATGCTACTATCCTAACCACTATTTTCCCCTCTACTCTAGAGTCCGTGACTCAAGTACGCTCGTCGCCCCGAACGCTCCCTCTAAGGCACACGAGGATGGGGGTCCCAGGCAAACGGTAACAACCTCTCTCACGAGACAAGCATTTAGGTGCCGAGCACCGGGCGAATGACTAGTGTAGGACCATACTAGGAACTAGCACTGGTGCCACGGGTACAGAAAGAACAAGAAACAATGAAGACTCCATGAGAAACGGAACTCAGCGAGAACTTACATGTCTTTAATTCTGTTGCGGTTGGTACTGCTGCGGCTGCTGAAACTGCGGAAATTGCTGGGCTGCTGCTGGTACTGCCCATACTGCTGCTGACGAGGCCTGCTGGTGGGGAGGGTACTAGTATTGAGGTAGCTGCTGTGCGTACTGTACTGGCTGCCGCTGCTGCGGAACTTGCCCGGTCGGGCAATCCCTCCAGAAGTGGCCCGGCAACCCACAAGTGTAGAAAACTACCTCCTGTCTGCCCTGCTCCGCTCCTTGCTGGATCGACTGCTCTGCAAACCTGGACTGACACCTCTATTGCCGGCTCCGACCACCCCCGCGAGTAGACAACTGCCTAAACTTCGAGCGAATTCTGGAGCTACCGGAACTGCCCGAGCCTAAGGAAGAGGAAGTCGTGCTACCGCGGCTCCCGGCGGGACGCTGGTATGGCAAGGATGTGGAAGAGGCTCCTCCCTGCTGCTGCTACTGCTGAGGCTGCCAAGTCTCCCTCTCCAAGGCGGTGGCCTTAGCCACAGCCTCTCCTAAGGTGGTACACATGTGAGCCGTCACACCCGACCTCAGGTCTGATCTCAGTCCTGCGATGAACCGCTCTGCACAAGCCTTCTCGCTGCCTGCAACATGCAGCACATGCCTCAACAACCGGACGAACCTCTAATGGTACTGAGAAATAGTGAGATCGCCCTGCACCAACTCATGGAACATGTCTCGTCTCTCACGTCGAGCGTAGTCGGGAAAGTACTCACCGTGAAAGATCTCCAAGAACCACTGCCAAGTAATCTGATCCAACGGCTGCCCCTGGAATTGAGTCTACCTCTGAACTCTCCACCACTCATGGGCTGCTCCCTTGAGCTGGTACACCGCCAGTCTAACCTGATCCTCCTTGGCGCACTCCATGGTCTCGAACGTGCGCTCCAACTCGTGCGTCCAGCTCTCTGCCTTGTCTGGATCATACTCACTGGAGAACATCGGTGGCTAGAGACGCAAGAACCTCTCAAGGAGAGCGGTCTGTTGGGTTGAGTGTGAATATAATTCATTTCTCCTCACATTTTGATGATGACAAGCTGTGATTTTAATGCATAACAATTGGAACATGTGAAATACATCACACCTGAAATAACAATATTCAAAAAGCATGTTTCCAAGCACATTTATCATTGATATTCATGATAATATATTAACTAATGATTTATGTGTTTATTTCTCAGGGACAAACATTTATTACAAGGATGGTGTCGACACACCTCACACTGGTGTCGACACAATGTTCCAAGATCTAAGGCAAAAGGTGAAGAAATGATCAACTAGTGTCGACACTAGTCCAGGGCAGGTCGACACTAGAGACAGATCCCAGAGAAATATGTTAACAAGCTTCTATCTCAGGTCGACACTAAACCAGATAGTGTCGACACTAGAGAGCCTTCCCAGAAGGCCTATTTTTCAGATGGCTAAAGCAGGTCGACACCAAATGCAGGCAGATCGACACTAGAGACCTCTCCCAGGGAATTGATTTGCCAGTCTGGGACAATGTGTCGACACACCTCATGGGCAGGTCGACACACTCCGGAATCTCTGTGACTTAAATTTTGTCCTGGACACGTGGCACCCTAGGGAACTGTTGGATTATCCTTGGATCGTGTGCCCACGACCCCCCAAGGGTGCATTTGGACTATTAGGGGTATAAATACCCTTCTATTGGCTATCCAACATGCAAGAACCCTTTCAGAGCCTCCCAGAAATCCCGTTGGCGGCTAGAAGAGCTCTCCTCCCTGTTCTTGCCTTCCTGGTGCTTCCTCAAGCCAAATTCTCATCTGCACAAGTATGAGAAGTGGAAATTGATCGTTGAAGAAGCAATTGGATCACCTCAAGGAAGCAGATCAAGTAGAAGCCGACTCTTGTGAAGAATTCAAGGAAGATCCTGAAGATCAGATTGCAGAGCATCGCCCAGGAACTTCCAGAGATCAAAGCTCTTCACAATTCGACCTTCTATAAGGGAGTACATCTGAAGAGAAAAGCTCATCAATACAATTCTCATTTTCCTTTTCTCTTCTGAGTAATTCTGAGATTGTGCATGGGTTGTTGCATGAGTCTCATGAATTAACTCTTGTTGGACTAGATCTGTTGCTAGAGGATCTGAGTCTTGTGTTTTTCTAGCAAGTTGTGTGTGAGCCATCGAGCTCAGTGGTTTTGAGTCGTCGTACTCAAGTTGTAGTTGAGCAGTCTTGCTCAGGGTTCTAGAGTAGTCTTACTCTAGAGTTTGTGTGAGTTGTAAACTCAGGTGGTTGGAGTTGTCAGGCTCCAGTGGGTGTGTTGTACCCAGGTTGTTTAGTGGATCCTCACTGTGTGAGGGGTGGATGTAGGAATCACATGGTGTGATTTCGAACCACCTAAACATCTCTGTGCATTGATCTGATTGTGGTTTGAATTTATCCTTCGTTAGATGCATGCATAGGATCGTTTGAATTCATCTAATCAATTTGTTCACACACTCCGTTTGCACAACTCACTCAATTTATCTTCAGATCTGTGAAATCTATTTTCAATTTGTCTCTGATTCAAGAGTTTTTAAAATTGGTTAAGCTTCCGCATTAGTAGGCCTAGATCTATTCAACCCCCCCCCCCCTTCTAGATCTTGTCCTCATCATTTCTCGATCCTTCAATTGGTATCAGAGTGGGTTTACACTTGATCTGATTTGATCTGAGTAATTTCTGAGTGTTCTGTGTGATTTGTTTGCTTGCTTGTTTGCTTGCTGAGTGTTTCCTTCTTTGCGCCATCCTTTTAATTCAATGGATTCCAGAGGGTTCATAGCTAAGGGTCATTCCATTAATAGGCCACCATTTTTTAATGGAACGGACTATTCTTATTGGAAAAATAGAATGCAAGGTTTTCTTAGAGCCCAAAATTATGAAATCCAGAAAGTAGTGGAGGTAGGCCCCTATGAGAACCAGGGAGAGGAAGAAACCTGGACTAGAGAATAGATAAGAAGAGCTACATTGAATTACAGTGCCATGAATATGATTCAATGTGCTGTTCACCCCAAAGAGTACTCAAGAATCTCAATGTGCAAATCTGCCAAAGAGATGTGGGATAAACTTGAGTTACTCTATGAGGGAACATCTCAGGTTAAGGAAACCAAGGCTAACATTCTTGTCTCTGAATATGAATTGTTTATGATGAAATCTAATGAGACAATTTCTGAAATGTTTGCCAGGTTTATGATCATAGTCAATGGACTGAAGGCCTTAGGTAAGGACTATATGGATGCTGACTTGGTAAGAAAAATTTACGTTCTCTCTCTTCAATTTGGCACACAAAAGCCACTGTCATTGAAGATTCTAAAGATCTGTCCAAAATTTCTTTGGATGAGTTGATAGGATCTTTAATGACATATGAAATCAATCTAAAGAGAAATGAAGAACATATAATCAAAACCAAGCCAGTAGCTCTAAAGGCCTCATCTAGTAACAAAGACAAGAGTCAGGATAAAACCAGTTCTGATGAGTCTGAGTCAAATGAGGATGAGATTGCCCTCATGACCAGGCAATTCAAAAATTCTTGAAATATAGAAAAAGAAAACTTTCTGGCAAAAAGAAATATTCATCAGGTAAAAGAAACACTTCCTTTTCTAATGCTAATTCTAACAAGAATAAAAATCTGACGAGATTGTCATCTGTTACAGGTGCAACAAGCAAGGACATATGAAGGGAGAATGTCCTGAAAACAAGAAGGAGAGGCACAAGAAGTTTCACAAGTTCAAAAAGCCAAAGGCCATGGTAGCCACTTGGTCTGATGAAGACTCAAGTGAGAAGGAAGAAGACGAAAAATCCTCAAGTTCGGAAAGTGAGGAAATATGCTTCATGGCGAATAGTTCTGATGGAAAGGTAAGTACATCCTTCGAAGACTATTCAGTTGAGGATTGGCAAGATGCTTATGCAGAACTTGTTGAAAAATACACTGAAATGAGGAAAGAAAATAAGCATCTCAAAAAGAAAATTGAAAACATTTATCATAACCAATCCTCAAACAAAAGAATTTGTGAACTAGAAAATGAAGTAACAGAACTGAATGAAGAAAAAGAAAATCTTCTGAATTTGATTGATGAGCTTAAGCTAGCCTCTCAAAAGGCCCCCATGAATTCAAAGAACTGTCTGGAAAGCTGGAAATGGAAAATCATGATAAACAACAAAAGGTTGAAGAAATCAAAACCTTACAAAACCAGCTAAAAGAAAAGGATGAAGTTATTAAAACATTCACTAATGGTAAAGATAATCTGGAGGCCCTGCTGGGAGCAAAAATGAAATCAATTTCTCATGGACTAGGATTTGATAAACAAAAACCTAAGAAAGACAAATCTGATGAGAAGAAGGATAAAGCACCATTAATTAAATTTGTCAAAGGCCCTAGTCTTGAGAACACAGAAATCAAACAAACATCAAGCAAAACACCAAAAATTCCAAAAACTCAGAATCAAAACAAGGCAACCAAGTCGACACAGTCACCTGACAGGTCGACACCAGTCCACAAGAAGAAGGTTTCTGTGGCTGCTATGTCGACACCAGTCAAGGAGAGGTCGACCTACTCAACATCAACAAAGACAAACCACAAAATTAAAAATTCAATAAAAATTTGAAAAATAAGAAAAAGTCAAAGAAGTCATTCATGAAAAACCTTGGACTTCCAAGACAAGATATCAAGCTGATTGGAACCAATGGCATTACAACCCATGTTGGTATCATCCCCAATTCTTCTATCCAAATTTTCTGATGTACCAACAAAATCCTTGGATTCCACCTCCTCATCTAAACTCTCATGTTCAAATGAAAACTTCCCCTCCTACCAAAACAAAAACACTGGTGTTTTCATTCCTAAAGGAAAGAAGAAAGTGAAAAAGATAGAGAACACCACTGTAATAAAACAAAATAAAAAACAAATCAAATTTGAGAAAAGATTTGATAACAATGTCCAAACATTCTGATGGTCCCAACACTGTTTGGGTACCAAAATCTTCTCTCCATTGATTGATTTTGCAGGAAGGTCGTGCACCCAATTCAAATGTGTGGTTCCTTGACAGTGGGTGTTCACGACACATGACTGGAGATAGAGCAAATTTTCTTTCCTGATTGAGAAGGAGGGAGGTTCAGTAACATTTGGAGGTAAAAATAAAGGAAAGATCATTGGATCTGGAAAGGTTGGTCAAACTTCCTCAAACTCTGTTGATAATGTTTTATTAGTTGATGGTCTAGATTACAACTTGCTGAGTATTAGCCAACTATGTGACAAAGGTCACAAAGTTGTGTTTGAATCCAATTTCTGTAAGATCATTGATTCATCAACTGATAAAATAATTTTTTTTGGAAAAGAGAAAACAATGTTTACATGATCGACCTTAATAAAAACTTTTCTGAAAATCTTTGCTTTGTCATGCAAGTTTCAGAAACATGGACTTGGCACAAAAGACTTGGCCATGCAAGTTTCAGAACATTGAATAAATTGTTAAGGCTGAATTTGGTTAAGGGTCTTCCTGAATCTTTCTCTAACATTGAAAATCAAGTTTGTGGGATCTGTGCCAAGGAAAACAAACCAGGAAATCTTTTAAGACCTTCAATGAGGTACTCACATCTAGGCCACTAGAACTACTTCACATGGACCTTTTTGGCCAACAAGAGTTCTAAGTCTAAGTGGCAAGAGATATGGGTTTGTAATCATTGATGATTTTACCAGATTTACTTGGTTATCTTCTTGTCCCACAAAAGTGATACTTGCCTTGAGTTCAGGAAATTCTGTACCATTGCCCTAACAAACTTTTCATATAAAATTAAAAACATTTTGACTGATCATAGGGGTGAATTTGAAAACCAATCCTTTTCTGATTTATGTACTGAACTTCAAATATTTCACAAGTTTTCTTCACCAAGAACTCCAGAACAAAATGGAGTTGTGGAAAGAAAGAATAGAACTCTTGTAGAAATGGCTAGATCCATGCTCTTAGAAAGCAATTTTCCCAAATCCTTCTGGGCTGAAGCTATAAACACAGCAAATCACATTCTAAATAGAGCTCTGATCAGACCAAAAATCAGAAAAACCCCCTATGAGTTATTGAAGAACAAAAAGCCAACTGTTTCTTATTTCAAAACCTTTGGGTGCAAATGTTATGTACACAACAATAATAAAGAAAATCTTGACAAGTTTGATGCTAAGAGTCAGGAAGCCATCTTCCTTGGCTATTCAGAAGTGTCAAGAGCTTTCAGAGTGTACATTCTCAAAAACAAAATTGTTGAAGAATCTCCACATATTATCTTTGATGAAAATTCCTTTTCAACTAATAATTCTAAATCTTGCAGGGAAAGACAAGACAGTGAAGAGGATGATTTCATTGTGGACTCTTCACCAACTGTTGAGGAGCTTGAAGACATTGGTGAGAACTTGAACATCAATTCACCATCTTCAAGTGGATCAGGTAACATTGCTCCAGATTTAAGTACCCCTCAACAGGTAATTTCTGAACATCGAATTTTGAGAGATCACCCATTAGATAATGTAGTTGGCAATTTGCATGATAGAGTTAGGACTAGATCATCATTCTTGCATGCTATTGAAGAAGACCCACTAGCTCTAATTTCCCAAATTGAACCAAAGTCAATTGATGAAGCTTTATCAAGTTCTGATTGGATTAATGCCATGCATGATGAACTTCATCAATTTGAAAGAAATCAAGTATGGGAATTAGTACCTAGACCTAGTGACCAAACAGTCATTGGCACTAGATGGGTTTTCAGAAATAAGTTGAATGAGAATGGTCAAGTCATAAGAAATAAAGCTAGGCTAGTTGCAAAGGGGTACAATCAAGAGTTTGGAATTGACTTTGAAGAATCATATGCCCCTGTAGCTAGACTAGAAGCAGTTAGGATTTTCCTTGCTTTTGCATCCTCCATGAAATTTAGAGTTTATCAAATGGATGTCAAAAGTGCATTCTTAAATGGATATATCAAGGAAAATGTTTTGTTGAACAACCTCCTGGATTTGAAAATGAAAAACATCCTAACCATGTTTTCAAGCTTCATAAGGCTCTCTATGGTCTTAAACAAGCTCCAAGAGCTTGGTATGACCGTTTGAGTTCCTTTTGCTTGAAAAAGATATTCTAGAGGAAATGTTGATCAAACTTTGTTCACAAAAACAGTCAATCATCAAATAATTGCAGTCCAAATTTATGTTGATGACATAATATTTGGATCAACCAATAAAGGCCTGTGTAATGAATTTTCAAATCAAATGAAAAATGAATTTGAAATGAGTTTAATGGGAGATCTAAAGTTTTTCTTGGGATTGCAGGTTAACCAAACACATGAGGGAATCTTCATCAGTCAAACCAAGTATGTCAAGGAACTTTTGAAAAGGTTTGACTTTCAGAACCTCAAGCATTCAAACACACCAATTGCTATTAATGCTAAGCTAGAAGAAGACTCTCTTGGTAAGTCAGTAGACCCAAAGACCTACAGAGGTATGATTGGTTCTCTACTTTATCTTACAACTTCTAGACCTGATATTCAGTTTAGTGTGTGTTTGTGTGCTAGATTTCAATCAAATCCTAAAGAAATCACATGTTAGCTGTTAAAAGAATTTTCAAATATCTTGTTGGAACATGTGATTTAGGAATTTGGTATCCTGCTAATTGCAAGTTAGATTTGATTGCCTATTGTGATGCTGACTATGCTGGATGTAAATTAGATAGAAAAAGCACAAGTGGCTTGTGTTTATACTTAGGTGGGTGCCTAATTTCTTGGGCTTCTAAAAGGCAACATTCAGTTGCTCTGTCAACTGCAGAGGCTGAGTATGTTGCAGCAGGTAGATGTGGAACTCAAATTCTTTGAGTGAAACATCAACTTCTTGATTATAACCAAGACTTAGGTTGTGTTCTCATTCTATGTGATAACACAAGTGCAATAAATTAATCTGTCTAAAAACCTCATTCAGCATTCCAGAACCAAGCATATTGAAATTAGGCATCATTTCTTGAGAGATGAGGTAGCAAAGAAATCCTTTGAACTCCACTTCATAGAAACTGAAAAACAAATTGCTGACATCTTCACCAAACCCCTTCCTGACAGTAGATTCTCATCTTTAAGGAGAGAACTTGGTCTTTGTAAATGTCCATTTTCTTGATCTCTCTCATTGGGATTGGGTTGAGTGTTAGGCATCTTCTGAGGGGAGTTCTTTGCATCATCATATTCATTTGCTTCCTTGATTCACACTGATCATATCTCTCTCCATTTCACTTTATTTCTTTTTGACAATGAACTCTTCAACTCACATTGTGTTGAACTTCTTGGTATATCAAATGGTGATTTGGAGAAGGACAAGTTATGCTTGTCTGGACACTTTCACTATGCGAGAGTATATGTCTCCGCCAAGTACCAAGAAATGAAAATGCAATTATTGAGGGGGAGCTTTTATTGTTTAAAGAGAATCTTTCCTGATTTCAAAAACTTGCATATCTTTATTCTGATGAAAAGTGGTTGAAATCCTCATCTCAGGGGGAGCTAGAAAATTCAAATAATGTCCTTTGCAAAATTCAAAACCTTTCTTGCATTACATCAATTTCCTTGCATGATGTCCTCATTCAGGTGTCTAGAGTCTCAAAATGATCCTTTGAGTGATCTACTATATTCATTTGTCAACTCTCATCTATATTCTTCAAAACTATAGAAATTCAGATTTCTTTCAAAGACTGAAGAATAATGTGTGCTTTGAATTTAAACATGTTTTTTGTTTGCAACTGATGTTGGATATAGATGATGTCTTTTTTGTCACAAACTCTCCAAAATTTGTCAATTCAACAGAGCAATGGCACATGTGCTGAGAAACTACACACCTTCACAATGAATGAAGTGACATGTATGTCATGAGGCACTAATGCTATCTCTGTTCAAAGGGGTTCAAAATAAAAAATAAATGCAAAGCAAAATAAATATGTCATATTCCTTTTTGATGATGACTGAGTAACTGGAAATATTGGCGTCTAAAAAACGTATATTTTCATGTCAAAAGGTCATCATTTACCCCTTTGAGACTTGATAATGGATAAATCTTTAGTATCCAGGGACTATAGTGTGTGAAAAGCATTAGTTCTTGAGTGAACAAGATGTATCTCATTTGATAGTTTGTTTCAAAAACAAATGTGTATATCATTGGAGAATTGTTTTAAAAGAATCATTCTTATCCATCATCAAGTTGTTCTTAAAAAGTTGTTTACTTTCAACACACTTGATTTCAGTCTAGAAGATTTTTTTTTATTTTTTGGACTTGAAGAATATGGTAGTGTGTAGTTGATTGTTAAATGTATTATATCCCTCAAATCATCATTTTAATGACTCAAGTCACTGAATGCTCATATCCTATTGGATATTGTGTAAAACTTGAATTGTGTTGAATTTTTTGCAAAATTAACACATGAATTTTTTTAGTCTCTTAAAAATCCTTGAAATGATTATTCCACCCATTGCTTATCATTATAAAGATATCCCAAAAGTCACAAATTTTTCCATACTCAAATTTCAATTTTTCATCAGGCCAGGTCGACACTACCTTCATCTAGTGTCGACACACTTTAGCTCAGGTCGACACTCACCTCTTCTAGTGTCACACTTTAGCTCAGGTCGACACTCACCTCTTCTAGTGTCGACACTGACCCCCTGCCAGAGTCATATACACCGTGGGCGCCGGTTAAGGGTTTGGTGTTCCTACGGGGGTAGCTTACCCTAAATCCCCTTTTCTTCTCCAGGTCGACCCGACGGCCGTCTTCTACCTTGAATCTGGCAGGCTTTGAATCCATTTCCACCTCTTCCCTCCTCCATTCCATCCCTATCCTTCTTCTCTCATTCCTCACTCTCCATCCTCTCCTATTCCACTCCATCTTGCTCCCATGGCACCTAAGCAGGCCCCTCGCCGTGGAGCAAAGTCAAGGGCTACGGCAAGGCCCATTCCGGCGGATGATGCTCCTCCTTCTGAAAGGAGAACCAAGAGGCGCCATGACCCTGCAGAGCAGCCAGGGCCTTCCTCTGCATCCCCATCATCTGCTAAGAGAGGTAGGGCATCCTCTTCTGGTCGAGGTAGAGGGTCTGCGTACCCTAGGAGGAAAATTCTGGAATCTTCTCCTGAAGTCTCTGAGCAGTCATCCTCATCATCCTCTGAGGCAACTCCCTCCAAACCACTTCGTGAAGAGAAGATCATTCTAAAGCCCAGAGCAGTGGACTTAGAGGACAGTGAATTGAATGCTGCCTTTCCTGAAGTCCTCAACTTCTTTAAGTTTCAGTCTTGGCAATCTTTCATCTCAGAGTTTCGCATCATATACCCTAGACTTGTCCAGGAATTCTATATAAATTTGGAATGCACTGATGAGGGCTACAAGTCAAAAGTCAAAGGGATTGAGATTGATATGCCTACAAACATAGCAGCCACCATATTCAAAATTCCAGATGAAGGAGAAGACTACCATAACTTTGAATTCAACCTTCATGAAGCATACACAATCTTAACTGGATTGCAAGCAGATGAGTCTGATCCCAAGCAAACTCATGTTACTAAATTCAACACAAATACTTTCCACCTGTGTTGAGGCTTACCCATCATATCCTCACCACTATCATAACACCCCAAGGTGGTGGAGGGATAGACTCACTGACATTCAAAGGTTTGTGATATACTGCATGAGCAAGGACATAAAGATCAATCTCCATGTCATCATGTACCAGATCATCTCTGAGACAACTAGGGCAGATTTGCATAGATCACTTCCTTATGCAGCCCATTTGACTCAAGTCTTTAAACATTTGGTGTGTCTCTTGAGAATGAGAAGTCCCAGAAAATTCCTAAGTCCAACATTTATTGCTTTAAGCATGTTCAAAGTTTATGGGCTTTAGGATTGTGGGTGATCAGGTTAGGAGAGGGCAGCTGCAGTAGAGGCCCCTGTGGTTCAAGAGGATCAGCCTCCAGTGCAAGAGGATCAGCCTCCAGCTCAAGAGGATCAGCCTCAAGTGCATGAGGACCAGCCTCCAGTGAATGAGGATCAGCCTCATGTGGCAGTTGAAGTTGATGTACCCATTAATGCCCCTCTTTCACCTCAACTTCAGCCCTCCTCCTCCTTGAACCCTGAAACTGAAATTCCATCTTTTTCTCCACAACCTCCAGTTCATGCATCCACATCCTTTGGTGGACCTTCTATTCCACCAGAGTTATACACCTTTTTAAATGAAAATTTGATGCTTTGAACACCTCCATTCAAACTATGTCAGAAAATTTGGAGTTGAGGATTCAGAGGTTGGAGAACACTGTGTCTGCCAAATTTATTGAACAAAAAGCAGCTTCTGACCATGCAATGCAAAGGTTTAACAGGCTGATTGGCACATTGGCAGATGCTTCAGTTGAGCTGAAAGAGCATCAAGTAGAGTTGGAAACAGTTCTTAAGGGAATTTTGGCAAATTCCCAAGCTGATGTCTTCAACACCAAGGAGACACTCTCTCAGATTTCTAAGACAAGACTGTCTTTTGCACATCTGGTAGATGACTTAGAGAGCATGAAAAACTTATCTGCTCATATTGATGAAGAGATGTCTGAACTTAAAAAGGAATTCAAAGTTTTGAATAGACATGGTTGGTCAGCTGGTTCTTCTTCATCTTCTCAGCCAATGTCAACTGATTTCAGTGCCCTTCAAGCTACAATGTCAGAGAATTCAGAGAGAATGGAAAATCTTTTGCATACAAGACTCTCAATATCCAAGCTCAAATGAAGTTCAGTCTGGCTTCAATGGAAAAGAGATTGACGAATATTGAGACCATTTTGATACCCATTCCTCCTCCTCCTCCTCCCCATTAATGTAATTTCTTTTGATGATGTCAAAGGGGGAAGATAGCAAGAAATTGTAATACTTTTTAATGTGTTTTTTGAAGATTGCAATGTTCACATTTTGAATGAAATGAATAGAAACCTTTGTGTCTTCAATGTGATTGAAAACTCTGTGAATGAATGTGAATGTGATGAATGCTTGTCAAGCTGCTTGACCTTTGTGTGAAAATAGCTTATTTCTAGTAACATTGTGTCTTTCATGTGTGCAACTTTCAAATGTCACTAAAAAATGTTCAAAGGTCTTTGACAATATGAATAAAAGGAAATGAAAATGCTTAAAATCACATTTCATTGAAACTTTATACTTCCATATGAATTTAATGTTGCCATCATCAAAAGGGGGAGATTGTTGGGTTGAGTGTGAATATAATTCATTTCTCCTCACATTTTGATGATGACAAGTTGTGATTTTAATGCATAACAATTGGAACATGTGAAATACATCACACCTGAAATAACAATATTCAAAAAGCATGTTTCCAAGCACATTTATCATTGATATTCATGATAATATATTTAACTAATGATTTATGTGTTTATTTCTCAGGGACAAACATTTATTGCAAGGATGGTGTCGACACACCTCACACTGGTGTCGACACAATGTTCCAAGATCTAAGGCAAAAGGTGAAGAAATGATCAACTAGTGTCGACACTAGTCCAGGGCAGGTCGACACTAGAGACAGATCCCAGAGAAATATGTTAACAAGCTTCTATCTCAGGTCGACACTAAACCAGATAGTGTCGACACTAGAGAGCCTTCCCAGAAGGCCTGTTTTTCAGATGGCTAAAGCAGGTCGACACCAAATGTAGGCAGGTCGACACTAGAGATCTCTCCCAAGGAATTGATTTGCCAGTCTGGGACAGTGTGTCGACACACCTCATGGGCAGGTCGACACACTCCGGAATCTCTGTGACTTCAATTTTGTCCTAGACACGTGGCACCCTAGGGAACTGTTAGATTAGCCTTGGATCATGTGCCCAAGACCCCCCAAGGGTACATTTGGACTATTAGGGGTATAAATACCCTTCTATTGGCTATCCAACATGCAAGAACCCTTTCAGAGCCTCCCAGAAATCCCGTTGGCGGCTAGAAGAGCTCTCCTCCCTATTCTTGCCTTCCTGGTGCTTCCTCAAGCCAAATTCTCATCTGCTCAAGTATGAGAAGTGGAAATTGATCGTTGAAGAAGCAATTGGATCACCTCAAGGAAGCAGATCAAGTAGAAGCCGACTCTTGTGAAGAATTCAAGGAAGATCCTGAAGATCAGATTGCAGAGCATCGCCCAGGAACTTCCAGAGATCAAAGCTCTTCACAATTCGACCTTCTATAAGGGAGTACATCTGAAGAGAAAAGCTCATCAATACAATTCTCATTTTCTTTTCTCTTCTGAGTATTCTGAGATTGTGCATGGGTTGTTGCATGAGTCTCATGAATTAACTCTTGTTGGACTAGATCTGTTGCTAGAGGATCTGAGTCTTGTGTTTTTCTAGCAAGTTGTTTGTGAGCCGTTGAGCTTAGTGGTTTTGAGTCGTCGTACTCAAGTTGTAGTTGAGCAGTCTTGCTCAGGGTTCTAGAGTAGTCTTACTCTAAAGTTTGTGTGAGTTGTAAACTCAGGTGGTTGGAGTTGTCAGGCTCCAGTGGGTGTGTTGTACCCAGGTTGTTTAGTGGATCCTCACTGTGTGAGGGGTAGATGTAGGAATCACATGGTGTGATTTCCGAACCACCTAAAAATATCTATGCATTGATCTGATTGTGGTTTGAATTTATCCTTCGTTAGATGCATGCATAGCATCGTTTGAATTCATCTAATCAATTTGTTCACACACTCCGTTTGCAAAACTCGCTCAATTTATCTTCAGATCTGTGAAATCTATTTTTTAATTTGTCACTGATTCAAGAGGTTTTTAAAATTGGTTAAGCTTCCGCATTAGTAGGCCTAGATCTATTCAACCCCCCCCTTCTAGATCTTGTCCTCATCATTTCTCGATCCTTCAATGTGGTATCAGAGCGATCACTTTGAGTGAGCTGATTGGTGTGTTATGTGTGATTTGTTTGCTTGCTTGTTCGCTTGCTGAGTGTTTCCTTCTTTGCACCATCCTTTTAATTCAATGGATTCCAGAGGGTTCATAGCTGAGGGTCATTCCATTAATAGGCCACCATTTTTTAATGGAACGGACTATTCTTATTGGAAAAATAGAATGCAAGTTTTTCTTAGAGCCCAAAATTATGAAATCTGGAAAGTAGTGGAGGTAGGCCCCTATGAGAACCAGGGAGAGGAAGAAACCTGGACTAGGGAACAAATAAGAAGAGCTACATTGAATTACAGTGCCATGAATATGATTCAATGTGCTGTTCACCCCAAAGAGTACTCAAGAATCTCAATGTGCAAATCTGCCAAAGAGATGTGGGATAAACTTGAGTTACTCTATGAGGGAACATCTCAGGTTAAGGAAACCAAGGCTAACATTTTTGTCTCTGAATATGAATTATTTATGATGAAATCTAATGAGACAATTTCTGAAATGTTTGACAGGTTTATGATCATAGTCAATGGACTGAAGGCCTTAGGTAAGGACTATACGGATGCTAACTTGGTAAGAAAAATTTTACGTTCTCTCTCTTCAATTTGGCACACAAAAGCCACTGTCATTGAAGATTCTAAAGATCTGTCCAAAATTTCTTTGGATGAGTTGATAGGATCTTTAATGACATATGAAATCAATCTAAAGAGAAATGAAGAACATATAATCAAAACCAAGCCAGTAGCTCTAAAGGCCTCAACTAGTAACAAAGACAAGAGTCAGGATAAAACCAGTTCTGATGAGTCTGAGTCAAATGAGGATGAGATTGCCCTCATGACCAGAAATTCAGAAAATTCTTGAAATATAGAAAGGAAAACTTTCTGGCAAAAAGAAATATTCATCAGGTAAAAGAAACACTTCCTTTTCTAATGCTAATTCTAACAAGAATCAAAAATCTGACGAGATTGTCATCTGTTACAGGTGCAACAAGCCAGGACATATGAAGGGAGAATGTCCTGAAAACAAGAAGGAGAAGCACAAGAAGTTTCACAGGGAGGCTGTCACGACGGGGAAGGGCACCGCGACAATAGCCTTGATGCAATGGGGCAGCGCGTCGCGACAGCCTCCCTGTCGCGACGGGAAACCAGGTTGCAACAGCGACCCTTGTCGCGACCGCCAAACGCGTCGCGATAGGGTTGCGCTTGACCGGGGCGACGCCTCTACTGATGTCGCGACGCACCGTGCGATCGCGACACTAGCAGGGTGGCAGACCAACGGGATCCTCAATTTCGGGGTCGCCCATGAACCACACACATGCACACACGGGGGAGGGGAGCATGGGGAAAGCAGTAAAGCTATCTACAAAACCCCGAGGGCTCCCGATCCACCGGGATGGGAGAGGGCACAAGAAATCCCTACCTTTCACGAAGAATGAACCCACAAGGGGCCCTTCACGTCGGTTGGCCACCTCCTTCTCGCTCTACGTATGTGCCACAACGCTGCCACGAGCCCGCCAGCGCCACCACGCTCCGATCGCCTCCACCGCTGGAGAAGAGGGGAAAGGGAAGAAGAGGAGAGAGAGGGGGAAGGGGTAGCCGGCCTGCGCCTTAAGCCCTCGGCACCCAGAACGCAACGGCCCGCCCCGTCGCGTTACAAACCTTAACGCAATGGGTCAACGGACTGCGACCAGAACGCGCCCGGCACGGATGCCGCAACGACTCGACCGCCGTACTGACACTCTGCCACTCTGACAGGCGTCAGGCAACCGGACAACGCAACATGACAAAACACTATCGCGGCCCATTGATCGGGCACGACAGCGAGACGCGACGGAGATCCAGGGTGTGACCAACACGCGACCCACAAGCTCGCCACGACACGGATGACTGTCGCGTCGGGCACCCCCGACGCGACACCAACGCATCACCTAGCGTGGATGCGTCAGTGGCCAGTCATCCCATGACACCAGATGGAAGCCGGGAAACCGGGTCTTACATCCCACCCCCCTTAAGACAATTTCGTCCTCGAAATTGGGGCAAGCCCAAAAGATCCCGAGGCATGAAACGGAACACAGGGGGCAAACGTAAGACCAGCGGGAAGAAGCCACTAAGTCTCAACACGACTTCCTCGTGGCAACAACCCCACAGCCAAACACGTGCGGAACATATGAAGCGCGGGTGCGAAGAGCCACTAAGTCCCACCATGACCTCACCGTGGCCACAACCACACCGCCAAATACGTGCGAAGCTGGAAAACTAACGGCTCACACAACGGGCTCCCAACACACGGGGAACACACAACTAAAAACTGAATGGCTCACAACACACTCCAACACACCTGGAGCACCAAGCCGAGAAACCAACGGCTCACCCCAGCCACACGTGGGGTGTCCAGATGGAATGACAACCCCATAGGTGCTGAGCGACGCCAAAACCAGTCCAAACAGCAGGGAACGCCAGCCAAAAACTACATGGCTGCAGCCACTAGCAGACCTCACTGTTAGGACCAACCAATCAGCAACCCACTCTGTCGCCGGCAAAACCCGACAGAGTACACAGTTGCCGACAGCAACACGAGAAATGCCTGAGAACCAACCACACATCTCAGGGGAATGGCCTCGCGCTACTAGTAGCAGCTAGCACCGGTCACCAGCCCAACTGAAAATCCACGCGAGCGACGAGAGCCAGAGCGACAACACGCTCGCAGAGAATCCTCAACACACGGAACAACGTCCACTGCCACCACTAGGCCTCACCCAGACCTTCCTCACGGTCCAACAGGGACAGCAAACACACACAGAGAACCCTCAACACACGGAAACGGCATCTGCTGTCACCACTAGGTCTCACCCAGACCTTCCTCGTGGTCGGACAAGGACACCAAATGCACGCGGAGCCACAAAAACTGAGAGTCACACGCTCCACAATGTGGCACACCGTGATGGAAGCACGGAAGACGTCTAAGGTTAAGCCAAATCTGAGCACCTCACAATGTCGACAAACCACATGGTCGAGTACTAGCAAGCCGATAGACCTCACTGTCATCGGACGAACCGACAGGAGACTCCGCCATCGGCTTCCAGACTCACCAACGCCACGCACAACCACACGGGAAGCAAAACAACTGTAGAGGTCGAGGGCAACATGTCGACCACAGAGAGACCTAGACCGAAGCAGGGTACCACAATCGCACACACTCGGTCCGCAAGCGAGGGGGAAAACCGGGACACTGGCCACGACCAGAGCCTGGTGTACCACCGATAGGGCTACCTAGACAAGGCAAAGCAGCCACCCCACAGCGGTATCGGTACAACCACAAGGCACGGGCCAACACAAAGTGTCCCAGGGGCAGAAAGCTCAACGCCTCCGACACTGAGCAAATTCGTGAAACGACGTATGAAGCTCACGATCAAGACACAAGGCACAACACACGGTGCTATCACAAGCACCAGGAGCCACCCAAGGTACAGCACAATGCACCAAGGCTCCAGACATCACAAAATCGGAACGCTTGAGCACGAGCACACGGTGCCACCACAAGCACCAAAACTCAGAAAGGTGCAACACAGGTGCACCAGCAGCCGAAACAACACCACGGCTAACGGGAAGGTCTCTCCATAAGAGACCTGCCGAAAGCCACCCACAAAGAATTGCAAACCTAAAAGGGCACAACAGGCCTCATCGGACCCAGCCCTTGAGGCACAAACACATAAAGCATCGTGAAAATGCTCAAGGTGCAGCACACGCAACTGCACCACTGGCCCAAGACAACACAGGGCCCACCGAAGGGGACTCTCTACCAGAGACCCACAACGGAGCACACGGAAAGCCGACAACTACTACTTCAAGAGCGCGACAACCACGTACGCTCCAAGAAGAACACAAAACACGGAGCACCGACTCTGCCGCACAGAGAGTGAAAATCGCAGCAACTCCCTGGTGCGCAAGAGCAAGAAGCACCACCTCTATAACGACTGATAGAGAGGCCAAACACCAAAACGACGGCAAGAAAAGCCTCCAAGGCACAAGCCGAGGCACCACCGAGCATACAACGGAACAATGCTTGCACGAGCAAGCCAATCATGAAAACCCAATGCACAGCGGAATAACGCTCACACGAGCGGCCCAACAAGAAAATAATGCTACCTCGCACTAAACCAACAGGGACCCAATGCCCTGAATTGAGCCCGGCAGGTAGCGAGAAACCATTATGACGGCAAATAGAACAAACAGGTCCACCGACCAACGGTGCCATACAGAAACAACAGCACGAGGGGAGCAAACAACTCGACCCAAAAACAACTCCAGGGAAGGTGACTCCACCAGAAGTTCGTAACGATGCACACCCCGGCAACACAACACCATAGTGGAGCACCACCACCCCGAGCAACCGACGAAAAGCAGAGGAAGGAGACACGCATGAGTCTCTTCCACACATGAGAGGCAAAACCACAACGCGAGAATGGCACTTCCGCAAGAAGCACAGTCAGCCAAACACCCGCTGCACTCACCAGACCACTGCCTGGGAGAGCACGCTGAGCACGAGAAACGAAGCAAACCATCTGAGCCACGGGGACACACAAAGTCCGCCAGCATGGCCGAGAAAACTTGGAAACGAACAACGAGACAAGCTGGCCAACGCAACAGCCAGATGCACGGCCAGGTGCACACCACCTTGACCGACAATGCCGAAGCAGACTGTAACACAGACAGTCCAACCGGCAACACGACGACTCATCTCTACCGAGAGAGAGAGCAGTGACAACCAAAACAATACCGGGCAACTTTGGGGAGAACCTCCACCAAAAGCGCCAAGAGCCGTCCTGGGAGAACCTCACCAAAACACAGCCCAACCAAACGGCATGCAACACAAACCACAAGGGCAACACAACGGTGGCCCGGAACAAACACAGAGCACCCCTGGGAAGAACCTCCACCAGAAGCGACAAAGGGCGATCCTGGGAAGAACCTTCACCAGAATGCACAACCCCCCCACGACCAAAGAACACAGACCATTAGAGAGAACACTGTAGCAAGCAGAACTGTAGAAGCAACACAAGCCGGTCCTAGGAGAACCTCCACCAGAACCACGAAGGCACCATTCTGGAAAAAAAAAAACCCTCCAGAACGCACCAGCAAACTCAATAGCATACCTCAGGACTTGAGGTAGTGCAGCAACAACAGAAACGAGCGCGGAACAGTCCTGAGAGACACTCTCACCAGGACAACAGCAACGGTTCTGGGAAACCTCACCAGAACACAAGACAACCAAGTGATGCACCTCAACCTAGAGGGCAACGCGACAACAACCAAAAACGCGCACAGTACAGTCCTGGGCAAACCTCACTCCCGCCAGAACCAACAGAGAAGAACTCCAGGAGCACCTCACTAGAGTTCACAACCAGTCAGCACCAGGCTGACAACAAACGCAGACAAGTATCGCAGCGCTCAACCGGCGATGCAACACCGCACACAAAGCACCTGCTCAGCTCGACGTCCCAAGCACAGCGCATAGGCACACAAGGCCAAACACACAACAACCACAACACACACCCCAACAACAAAGGGGTAGCCAACAAGGCAGAGACACCTTCCACAGGTTTCACGGGAAACAACCCAACACCGGTGAAGGCCACACCACACGCAGGCTCTCTCAGCCTCCGTGATGCACACACACTCAAATGCGCCGAAGACGACCAGGAGCACCGTACCTGGACTGGCTCGCAAGCGTCCTCCGCACAAGGAAGACCACTTCCAGCGAGCCCAGCGCCAGCCGTGCCGCTACGGCACGAACACGCCGAGCGACCACACTCGACATGCACGCGGCACAGCAACAACTGCAACCTGCAACACGTGCACGAATCATGCAGGGAAGCCGCACACCTGCAAAACATTTGAAAGCACAAGCCTAACACTAGTCGGACGGTGTCAGCAGCGCACTAGTACCTTCCTTTGGGATAGCTATAGTTATTAACTCCTTACAAATCTCAGTAGACCCTCTCTCTGATGCCAACTGTAACGACCCGACCTCTCGGACCCCTCGCCGGGGACCCCGAGGGTCGTGCCGCCACCCACGGATCCGAAGACCCGGAAGGGTTATATGAAAAAGTCTAGTGAGATATGTATTGAGTTCAAATAACTATAATGATCTATACATTATACAAAAGGGTTGTACAACGCGTCCCAAGCAAAAGCACAGGTACAAGAAGAAAGGTGCAGTCCTTAAGGGGCATACCCCGAGGACTTGCAAAACACAGCTCTCAGCTCACTCAAGCTACAAGAGCTCACAATGCTCGCTCTCACTGTTGCTGACAACACACGGCGCCACAGCCGCCTCTGCAACTCGTCTGACACCGAGCTCCCACGACGACGAGCCCGTAGTTAAAAGAAGTAGGGGGTGAGCCTCGCGAACAAGGCCCAGTAGGGATTACCAGTCCCTCACCGGCCAGAGCAGCAGGAACTCCAAAAACAGGAAACTACACTAGAAAGTTGTAAAGCGAGGAACACCTACAGCATGGTACTACTAACCAGCAAAGAGAACAGTACAATGCCACGACCACCAACCAAGGTCGTGGCACACACACGACTCCCGCAGAAACCAACGGAGTCGAGCACAAAGCAAAAGCAATGCTCAGCACACCTACCGAGACCACAGAACAATCAAGTGAGAACGACGTCTCACCGCAAGCACGACCACCTCAGACCTCTACAAGGTCGAGGGCCCACAAGCAGAACCACCCCGGACACATCGCCAGGTTGGGAAGCTACACACGCCGGTGCCATCACGGGCTGGCACCCAAGAATGGGACCACAGAACCGAGAGAACATCAAAGCGGGAACCACCAGAAGCACGTTTTGCCCAAGGCCAGACCAACGATGCCCACGGGAGCTAAGCACAGCCAGGCTAAAACCGTCGTGCAAGCTAGGGCAACGAGGAACACTCGGAAATGTCGTGAGGAAAACACCGTCACAACAATAGCAACCAAGCCACCGCCGCTAGCAGCCACGAGGGGGACCCGCAATCCACACGCTCTTCTCGCTAGCCTAGCTCCTGCCTCTGCCCCCGCGGAAGGGTGAGACAGAGCCACCACAGAAATGCACAACGCACACAACACCGCAGCCTGGCCAAGCTATGGCCTCACGCTTGACACCACTACGGGGCTCCGGAACCAACACAGAGAGAGGCAGTGAGACAAGGGACTTGTGACGGAACGCCTCGGCCAAGCCCGTTAAACCAATAACGCACTTGATCCGAGTCCGCTTCCCGCGAACGGGCCGAAGCCTCGCAAGGGAAACCAAACCACAGTCCGTGTAAACATAAAGGAACACACCACATTTCATATATAATTTTTCACAATTTACATAGCCATATTCCATTAAAACTGTAAAGGTGTACAAAAGCCTGGGCATACCCCGAGGTACAACAAAAGAAAGTAAACAACTACAAAACTACAAGGCTACACTGCTGAGTACTACTCCGCTGGAGGTACTGACCCTGCTCCGCTACGACGCGGCCCAGAACTGGACGTCGGACGGGAAACGTCCTCCTCGCCCTCACCTGTGGGGGTAGGGGTGAGCCTCTCTAGTCACTGGCTCAGTAGGGAACTCCCCCAAAGCCGAACAAACCACAAACCACAGGTACGAAACAGTAAACAGTACCAACAACATATAAAACAGCTAAGCAGGTAAGTAAAGCTGTAAAAGTACTCACCGTCTGTCGACTACGAGAAACAACTGTAGTAACTAAACGGCAAACCCAAACAGGTGTACAAGCCAAAGTAGAGACAGCCAACACGAGCCACGTAAACTGGTTCGCGACACCAGAAACTGACTCGGACAACTAACACAGGTCCACCTCTCAGTCTCGCAGCCACGGACGAAGGTCCAGCTGCCGCTCCACGTAAAAAGGTCAAACAACTGTGGAGACCAACTAAAACACCACAACCTGCAGACCACACGGTCACAGGCCCATGCCTGGCACCTCCAGAGACCCTGGCCTGGGCTCGCTAGAGTGAGGCACTGGAAAAGGACTAGCTGGGGTCCAGTACGTCTACTGGTGTCCGTACCCCCAACTACGAGCGCGCTACAAGTGACTAAAAACAACCACAACTGTCACTGTCCCACTGTCGTCTTTCCCTCAGCCGGACGTACAACTCTAACACAAGAGTGAGGGTGTCCAGGTCAGACGACACAGACCTCGACGGTACAACACAAGTACCGGGACAAGGCCCCGAGCTAACAGCCTGGCTCACAAAGAACCTGGGGCACCCAACTGGAGAGGTAACCACGGTAGGCGTCGTACTACTCGTCACGTACACAAAACCACGTGCACGTCACACACAAACCACGTGAAACCTCACGTAAACCACAAGTAACCACTGGTCCACTACACGTGAACCCAACTGACTCGCGTACACAACGCGCAGTCACCGAAGTAAACAATTAACAGCATACCTTGTATGCTAAACACGTAAACCATGTGCACTCAGTGCACCTCATACGTTAACACCCACGCATTAACGATAAAACACCATAAATAGCCATTTCTGTTCATATAGGAGTAGGCGGCCACATCGATTGCCGCTTACAGGAAGTAGACGGCAAGGTCCCTGGCCGTCAACCTCCTGGCTGAAGATCTTGGCGGCAAACGATGTTGACGCCAAGTTCCCCGCCTTAAACCCTGCAGAAACCCTAATCCGGTCCTGCGAGTTTTCTAGCTGTTCTAATTACTGGAAAACATGCAAATGCATACCCTCTAACATGACAGAACCCAATACAACCCGTTTAAACATGATTCAAACAATAAACTACTCAAACCACCCATTATCCCATATGGTGCAACTCTACCCAAACATGGATTATCATGCTAATTCAGGTAGTTATGATGTGTTTTAATGTTTCTACGGAGCTACCAGGGTTCGTCCCCTACCTCAGAACGCGTTAGAATCTCCCGCAATCCCCCGGTTCACGCCGAGCCCTCCACGAGCTCCCACGCGAATTGCACCACGCCGCGACGTTTCCTCGCGCAATTCGGCGACGCCGCGCGTCCCACGATCGACCAACCACTCCTCGATACCTGTTAGAACCTTCAGAAACACCAGGGGCGAAGCTGGGGCAAGAGGGAGAGAGGGTGAGCTGAGAGAGCTGCCCTCGGGTGAACATATAACCTGCTGAACTGACAGGTTGGCGTCAACCCCCTTGTCGCCCACATGCACCGCCAGACTAAACGTCCACAAAAGCTGCCGCCAAGTTCATGAAGTCAACGTCCATAAACCTGGACGCCAACAGTCAACGACCACCCCTTGGCCGCCAACTCAGACAGAACAGCAGCAGGTCCTATTCCAATTCAGGACCTACCCTGCTCTTCACCTGCTCAAGCCACGCAATCACACCATGCATTCCACACACCCAACTCACACTGGCCTCACAACGGCCGCCACAACCACAATGCACATGATCCGCATGGATCCGAAAAGCACGCGACGTTACATTACTATCATCTAAAAAGAAAATTTCGACCTCGAAATTCATAACACAACACAAAGTCAAACGATTTAAACATACACAACTTTACAAGCACTATCATCTAAAAAGAAAATACACAAACTTATACAAACAGATAGGGATACCCTTTAGCCATTTCAGCGGCCAACTCCCAGGTATCCTCACCACCCAACCTATTTTCCCATCTCACTTAACCAACTCAATTTCTTTATTTCTTAACTTCTTGATCTTTCGATCCGTGATCTGTACCGGATATTCAGGCATGGTCATATCCGGCCTCAGGTCACCACCTTGATATCTAATTATCTGAGCTGGATCTTCAATGCATTTCCTTAACATGGAGACATGGAAAATATCATGCACATCTGCAAAATCAGCTGGCAAATCCAGCCTATAAGCCACTTCCCCAATTCTTTCAATTACCTGGAAAGGTCCCACATACCTTGGACTCAGCTTTCCAGATTTGCCAAACCTCATTATACCTTTACTTGGGGAAACTCTCAGAAAAACAAAATCTCCCACCTCAAACTGAAGTGGTCTCCTCCGCACATCTGCATAACTTTTCTGCCTACTTTGAGCTGCCTGCAATTTTTCTTTATAAGCTTCACTATTTCAGTGGTTTGCTGAATTAATTCAGGACCCACTAATTGCCTTTCTCCCACTTCATGCCAGTTCAACGGAGTTCTACATGGCCTTCCATATAAAGCTTCATACGGTGCCATCCCAAGACTGGTATGATAACTATTATTGTAGGCAAACTCAACCATTCCCAAATGATGCTCCCAACTGCCTCCCCAAACTAAACAACAAGCCGCAACATATCTTCAATTGTCTGAATGGTTCTTTCTGTCTGACCATCTGTCTGGGGATGATAAGCGGAGCTATATCTCAATTCAGAACCAATCACTTTTGCAAACTTCTCCAAAAACCAGAAGTAAATCTTGGATCTCTATCTGATACAATAGTCTTCGGAATACCATGCAGTGGAACAATTCTTTCAACATAAACATTTGCCAATTTGTCCACTGTCCAAGACATACTTACTGCCACTAATCTGCAAACTTTGGTCAATCTGTCAACAAACACCCATATTCCATTATGCCCAGAACTTGTCCTTGGTAAACCTGCCACAAAATCCATTGCAATATCATCCCATTTCCACTGTGGAATGGGTAACGGTTGCAACAGACCTCCCGGCTTTTGATGCTCTGCTTTAATTTGCTGACAGATAGAACATCTTGCCACAAATTCTGCTATTTCTTTCTTCATATGAGGCCACCAAAAATGCTTTTTCAAATCATGGTACATTTTAGTACTACCCGGATGAATAGTGTACCTTGATTTATGAGCCTCTTCTAGAACACGCTGCTTCACTTCTCTTTCTGCAGGAACAAACAACCTGCCCCTAAGCCTGACCACACAATTATCATCAATTGAGACTCCTTCCATTTTCACAATTTCAGGTAAACCTGCATCTGCTCTTTGAGCCTCAATAATCTGCCAATATAAAGACGGCTCTACAGCACTAGCAGCTAGAATTGCCCGACGCTGACTGCTGGGCACATACAAAGAATTCTCTGCTACCTCTTCATACAACTTCCATTCTTTAATCATCATCAAATTCATATAAGCCTTTCTGCTTAAGGCATCGGCCACAACATTGGCCTTACCCGGATGGTAAGCCAAACTGAAATCATAATCCTTCAGATACTCAACCCATCTGCGCTGGCGAAGATTCAAATCTTTCTGCGAGAAGATATACTTCAAGCTTTTATGATCTGTAAAAATCTCAAATCTTTCGCCATACAGATAATGCCTCCACATTTTCAAAGCAAATACAACTGCAGCTAATTCCAAATCATGAGTGGGGTAATTCTCCTCTGCTGGCTTCAATTGCCTGATGCATAGCTATCACTTTACCATGCTGCATAAGCACTGCTCCAAGACCTCTCCTTGAAGCATCAGTATACAGCACAAAACCACCACTCCCTGCCGGCAATGTCAATATAGGTGCTGATGTAAGTCTTTTCTTCAATTCCATAAAACTTCTTTGACATTCACCGGACCACACAAAAGGCACACCCTTTCTGGTCAGCTTAGTCATAGGTGCTGCAATTTTAGAAAAATCTTGAATAAAGCGCCTATAATAACCTGCCAACCCCAGAAAACTTCTAATCTCGGTTATTGACTTAGGCACTTCCCACCTCGACACAGCTTCCACTTTACTTGGGTCTACAGCTACTCCTTTAGCAGAAATAACATGACCCAAAAACTGAATTTCCTTTAACCAAAATTCACACTTACTGAATTTAGCAAACAACTGGTTATCTCTTAACAACTGCAAAGTAAACCTCAAATGAGCTGCATGCTCCTCTTCAGATGCTGAATAAATTAGAATATCATCAATAAAGACCACAATAAATTGATCTAAATATGGATGAAATATTCTATTCATCAGATCCATAAAACCTGCAGGAGCATTAGTCAATCCAAAAGGCATTACCACAAACTCATAGTGACCATATCTGGTTCTGAATGCTGTCTTGTCTATATCCTCCTCTTTAATTCTCAACTGATGGTACCCGGACCTCAAATCAATTTTGGAAAACACTTTTGCTGATTGCAACTGATCAAATAAATCATCTATTCTTGGCAACGGGTACTTATTCTTGATGGTCACATCATTCAACTTTCTATAATCTATACACATCCGAAAACTTCCATCTTTCTTTTTCACAAATAAAACCGGCGCTCCCCACGGGGAATGACTCGGTCTAATAAACCCTTTTTGCAACAATTCTTCTAATTGCTTTTTCAACTCTTGAGTTCTGCTGGTGCCATCCGATATGGGGCTTTAGAGATCGGCATAGTACCCGGCAGCAACTCAATAGTAAAATCCACCTCTCTATGTGGAGCTACACCAGGCAAATCTTCCGGAAAGACATCAGCAAATTCCCTAACCACGGGAACTGCTTCCATTGGCTGACTGGCTTCTACCAAACTTACTGAGGCTAAATAGGCCACACACCCATCATTTATCAACTTTCTAGCTTTAATTGCAGAAATTAGAAACTTTGAGGTATAAAAAGGCATACCTTGATATTCAAACTCTGCACCATTAGGATGATAAAACCTGATCCTTTTCTTTCTGCAATCTAGCATTGCTCCATACATCTCTAGCCAGTCCATACCCAGAATAATATCATAATCTGACAATTGCAGGGCATACAACCGACCCGGCATCTGGTTCCCTTCAATCATAACAGGAGCTTCATCTATGTAGCTCGAAGTGAGTAAGAACTCACCTGAAGGAACCTCTACCACTAACTCACAAGACTTCTCTTCTAATGGATGAGCTATGCAATCCAGAAATTCTTCGGAAATAAAAGAATGAGAGGCACCCGAATCAAATAAGACTCTTGCTGAATATTCATAAAGAGGTAAAGTACCTTCTATCATATTTGATGCCTCTGCCTGGGCTCGGGTGATAGCCATAACCCGGCCTCTCCCCTGCTGCTGCGGTGCTCCTCTGCCACGACCTGCCTGTGGCTGCTGAAACTGCTGAGGCTGCTGCTGCTGCTGCACACCTCTGCCATACCCATACTCTCTTGCATAGGACAATTGCGGATCAAATGTCCCGGCTGATTACAATTATAACATCTGTATCCTGGAGGAACTATAGGCTGCCTGGCTGTACTCTGCTGCGACTCCTCCACCTCAGGCCTACCACGGCCTTGCTGATACTGCGGACGACCTCCCCATCCTTTTCCTTTTCCTTTAAGTGCTTGCTTTAATTTCTGTCCCCACTTCCCAAAGCCTGATGAAGAAGGTCCTGCTGGTGCCTTGCCCTTGCTTGCACCCACTGACTGCTGCGGTAACCGAAACTACCAGAACCTGACTCACCTGCCTGACGAGTCCGGATAGACCTCTCTAAAATAGCTGCCCTTTGCGCTGCCTCTTCCACTGTCTTGCACATGAGGGAACTATCGCATTCTGCAATTCCACTCTCAATCCTCTGATAAAATACTCAACCATCATGTTATTATTAGAAACAACATAAGGTGCATAACGGCTGAGTGCCATAAATCTCATCTGATACTCTAGAACCGAAGAGTTACCTTGCTGAAGAGTCCGGAATTGCTCTCTTTTTACCTGCTGTACTTGGATCGGAAAGAATGTATCATTAAATACCTCGAGAAACTCCGACCAAGTGATAGCTTCTTCTCTTCTACCTGCGAAAGTGGTCTGCATCTTCAATCGCCACCATTCTAAGCAAAACCTCTCAACTGATAAGCAGCCAATACAACTCTGTCTGCTTCAGGACACCGCATAGTCGCAAAAACCCTCTCAATTTCATGAATCCAGTGCTCAGCTGTATCTGGATTCGGCCCTCCTGAGTAAGTAGACGGCTGCAATCTCAGAAATTTCTCCACCTGTATCACTGGTTCTTCAACTAATTGCACTGGCGGTGGTGGTAGCACAGGTGCTACAAAAGGTACCTCCACCCTCGGCGGAACTGGAGCAACAGGTACTGCCTCTCCTTCCCCAGGTGGCACTGCAACTGGTGGTATAGGCGCCTGCTGATCCATTCTCGCTCGAATATCCGTGAGGCTCTCCCAGATTCTCTCAATCATACGCTGGGTGCTTTCCTCCGGATCATCTCCTCCACCACCCCAATCTCTCCTATCAGCCATTCCAGAAATTCTACATACACAAAACACCAGGCAAAAATCAAAACCACAATTATCGAAAATCAGGGTCTCTACCAGCAGTGTATAATGACCGAAATAAGGCTATGTATTCTTCCAGTTCCCTTATATTAACACGGACCTTGCTCTGATACCAACTGTGACGGAACGCCTCGGCCAAGCCCGTTAAACCAATAACGCACTTGATCCGAGTCCGCCTCCCGCGAACGGGCCGAAGCCTCGCAAGGGAAACCAAACCACAGTCCGTGTAAACATAAAGGAACACACCACATTTCATATATAATTTTTCACAATTTACATAGCCATATTCCATTAAAACTGTAAAGGTGTACAAAGCCTGGGGCATACCCCGAGGTACAACAAAAGAAAGTAAACAACTACAAAACTACAAGGCTACACTGCTGAGTACTACTCCGCTGGAGGTACTGACCCTGCTCCGCTACGACGCGGCCCAGAACTGGACGTCGGACGGGAAACGTCCTCCTCGCCCTCACCTGTGGGGGTAGGGGTGAGCCTCTCTAGTCACTGGCTCAGTAGGGAACTCCCCCAAAGCCGAACAAACCACAAACCACAGGTACAAACAGTAAACAGTACCAACAATATATAAAACAGCTAAGCAGGTAAGTAAAGCTGTAAAAGTACTCACCGTCTGTCGACTACGAGAAACAACTGTAGTAACTAAACGGCAAACCCAAACAGGTGTACAAGCCAAAGTAGAGACAGCCAACACGAGCCACGTAAACTGGTTCGCGACACCAGAAACTGACTCGGACAACTAACACAGGTCCACCTCTCAGTCTCGCAGCCACGGACGAAGGTCCAGCTGCCGCTCCACGTAAAAAGGTCAAACAACTGTGGAGACCAACTAAAACACCACAACCTGCAGACCACACGGTCACAGGCCCATGCCTGGCACCTCCAGAGACCCTGGCCTGGGCTCGCTAGAGTGAGGCACTGGAAAAGGACTAGCTGGGGTCCAGTACGTCTACTGGTGTCCGTACCCCCAACTACGAGCGCGCTACAAGTGACTAAAAACAACCACAACTGTCACTGTCCCACTGTCGTCTTTCCCTCAGCCGGACGTACAACTCTAACACAAGAGTGAGGGTGTCCAGGTCAGACGACACAGACCTCGACGGTACAACACAAGTACCGGGACAAGGCCCCGAGCTAACAGCCTGGCTCACAAAGAACCTGGGGCACCCAACTGGAGAGGTAACCACGGTAGGCGTCGTACTACTCGTCACGTACACAAAACCACGTGCACGTCACACACAAACCACGTGAAACCTCACGTAAACCACAAGTAACCACTGGTCCACTACACGTGAACCCAACTGACTCGCGTACACAACGCGCAGTCACCGAAGTAAACAATTAACAGCATACCTTGTATGCTAAACACGTAAACCATGTGCACTCAGTGCACCTCATACGTTAACACCCACGCATTAACGATAAAACACCATAAATAGCCATTTCTGTTCATATAGGAGTAGGCGGCCACATCGATTGCCGCTTACAGGAAGTAGACGGCAAGGTCCCTGGCCGTCAACCTCCTGGCTGAAGATCTTGGCGGCAAACGATGTTGACGCCAAGTTCCCCGGCCTTAAACCCTGCAGAAACCCTAATCCGGTCCTGCGAGTTTTCTACCTGTTCTAATTACTGGAAAACATGCAAATGCATACCCTCTAGCATGACAGAACCCAATGCAACCCGTTTAAACATGATTCGAACAATAAACTACTCAAACCACCCATTATCCCATATGGTGCAACTCTATCCAAACATGGATTATCATGCTGGTTCAAGTAGTTATGATGTGTTTTAATGTTTCTACGGAGCTACCAGGGTTCGTCCCCTACCTCAGAACGCGTTAGAATCTCCTGCAATCCCCCGGTTCACGCCGAGCCCTCCGCGAGCTCCCACGCGAATTGCACCACGCCGCGACGTTTCCTCGCGCAATTCGGCGACGCCGCGCGTCCCACGATCGACCAACCACTCCTCGATACCTGTTAGAACCTTCAGAAACACCAGGGTGCGAAGCTGGGGCAAGAGGGAGAGAGGGTGAGCTGAGAGAGCTGCCCTCGGGTGAACATATAACCTGCTGAACTGACAGATTGGCGTCAACCCCCTTGTCGCCCACATGCACCGCCAGACTAAACGTCCACAAAAGCTGCCGTCAAGTTCAAGAAGTCAACGTCCATAAACCTGGATGCCAACAGTAAACGACCACCCCTTGGCCGCCAACTCAGACAGAACAGCAGCAGGTCCTATTCCAATTCAGGACCTATCCTGCTCTTCACCTGCTCAAGCCACGCAATCACACCATGCATTCCACACACCCAACTCACACTGGCCTCACAACGGCCGCCACAACCACAATGCACATGATCCGCATGGATCCGAAAAGCACGCGACGTTACAGGACTGGCTAGCCTGCACCGGGTAGAACTCTGGTCGTCCTCGGTGTCCCAGGCCTAACCAAGAGAGCTCTACAAACGACTCAGCGCCGCTGCCCAAACCACCATTTTCCCCTAAGCTCCAGAGTCTGCCTAGTCGGCTGCCAACTCGAGCACACTCGTCGCCCCGATACCTCCCTCGAAGGCGCCCGAGGACGGGGGTCCCAGGTAACAGTAACAACCTCTCAGATCGGAGACAAGCCCTCAAGTGCCAAGCACCGGGCGAACAGGTGGGGTAGCACAACAAAAACCACGCCGAACCGCTGGCTTGCAACCATGACAAGCCCAGCAGGCGAGAAGTACGCTCAAACCCTCAACAGGGTCGTCGGCCAACCAACCACGCACGGAAAAGCTGGAGCCTCGGAACACTACAAGCTAGCATGGAAACTCGTCGCTCTACTAACAATCGATTGACCTCCCATCGATCGATTATTAGAGAGACGCGACCCTCCTGGCACCACTGCCAGGACACGGCCACGAAGTTGTCACCTTCGGTCACTAAACGCAGAGAGGAAACCAGCCGTGTTCCTTACCGGAAGGTCCTAAGGGCAAAGCTTGCCCTGGGGCACACGCCGACACACAAACTGGCCACGGAAACCACCCGAGGCAGCACAGGCACTATCGCGCCCCCACAGGCCGTCGCAATGCCATCACGATGAGGAAGGGCGCCGCGACAATAGCCTTGATGCGACGGGGCAGCGCGTCACGACTGCCTCCCTGTCGCGACGGGAAACCAGGTCGCGACAACGACCCTTATCGCGACTGCCAAACGTGCCGCGATAAGGTCGCGCCCGACCAGGGAGATGCCTCTACTGATGTCGCGATGCACCGTGCGGTCGAGACACCAGCAGGGAGGCACACCAACGAGATCCTCAATCCCGGGGTCGCCCATGAACCACACACATGCACACATGGGGGAGGGGAGCATGGGGAAAGTAGTAAAGCTATCTACAAAACCCTGAGGGCTCCCGATCCACCCGGATGGGAGAGGGCACAAGAAATCCCTACCTTTCACAGAGAATGAACCCACGAGGGGCCCTTCACATCGGTTGGCCACCTCCTCCTTGCTCCACGTACGCGCCACGACACCGCCACGAGCCCGCCGACGCCACCACGCTCCGATCGCCTCCACCGCCAGAGAAGAGGGGAAAGGGAAGAAGAGGAGAGAGAGGGGGAAGGGGTAGTCGGCCTGCGCCTTAAGCCCCCGGCACCCAGAACGCGATGGCCCGCCCCGTCGCGTTACGAACCTTAACACGACGGGTCAACAGACCGCGACAAGAACGCGCCCGCCACGGACGACACGACGACCCAACCGTCGTACTGACACTCTGATAGGCATCAGACGACCGGACAGTGCAACATGACAAAACACTATCGCGGCCTGTTGACCGGGCGCGACAGCGAGACGCGATGGAGAACCAGGGTGCGACCAACACGTGACCCACAAACTCGCTGCGCACGGATGACTGTCGTGTCGGGCACCCCCGACGCGACACCAACGCATCACCCAGCCTAGACGCGTTAGTGGCCAGTCATCCCATGACACCGGACGGAAGCCGGGAAACTAGGTCTTACACAGGCCGTCGCGACAAGATCGTGACCTCTTTAGCGGTTGCGTCTTCATCCGAGGGGGTTCCGGGACAACCCTCACGAAGACCTCCCCAAAAACGGGGTACACAAACCACAGAGGGAGGGGAGCATGCTCTACATATATTGAAAGCTGTAAATCCTCCAAACCACCCTTAAATCCCACAAAAGCATGGATTAACAAGGATCTACGCTCGAAGGGAAAACCTCACTCAAGAACGAGCACGATCCTCACACTCCCACAACCCCAAACCATCAAGAAACGCCGTCTATAGGGGGATGGGAGCATGCTTATGGCGAAAGGATCAAGGGTCCCTACCTCCACGTGTAGAGCCAACCCGTTGAGGCCTTCACGTAGGAATGACCACCTCCTCCTCGCTCCAAGCAACACGAACATGTCCCCTGCAAGAACAAGACGTCACCACCTCAACACGAACACCCTGAGCACGAAGAACCAGCAAGGAACTGCAAGAGGGCTCAGAGGGAAGGAGAGGGGAAGAAGATGGAGAGAAAGGGGTGAGGGGGAGAATGGGGTGCGGCGCTCGGTTTTAAATTGATGGCCCCCAAGACACGATAGGGCGACCCGGCACGACAACAACCATGTCGTGACCCCTCTAGGCGTCACGACCATGTCGCGGCAACCACCCTCGGCGCGACCCCAAAAGTAGTCAAACCTCGAAGACCAAGAAAAGCAAACGCGACGGCTGATCAGGATGCATCAACGCTGTATGCTCCTGGTACTCAACACGACCGTTCTGACAGAAAGGACAGCGGTCACGTCTGCCATAAAAGCAATCACGATGCCTTCAGAAGGTGCGACAAAAATGCGACACCCACCCCCGTCGCGACCATGTCGCGACGGCCAGGTGCGACGCCACAGAAACCTCGTCGCGGTGGGCCATTCTGGCGCGACCATGTCGCGACTAGGGTGCCTATCGCGACCCTGAGGATAGGGCCACGGGCCAAGGAGGGCCGGGTCTTACATCCCACCCACCTTAAGACATTTTGTCCTCGAAATTAAAATAAACTCGGTTTCAAACTGGAAAGCAGTACAGGGAGAAATAACATACCAATCAATCAAACAAATAGGGGAACTGCTCGCGCATCTCATCCTCGTGCTCCCAGGTGGCCTCGCCACCAATGCAGTTCTCCCAGACAACCTTCACTAGCGGAATCTGCTTCCGGCACAACCGCTTCACTCTGCGGTCGACGACTCTGACCAAGTACTCTGGCACTGACAAGTCTGGCGCTACCTCTAGCCTCGAGTAGTCCAACACGTGCGAAGGGTCTGCAACGTACCTCCTGGGTTGCGAAACATGGTAGACACTGTGCACACCTGCCAGCTCTGCCAGAAGACTCAACTTGTAAGCCACCTCACAGACCCTCTCCGTGATAGGGAAAGGCCCAATGTACCTCAGGCTGAGCTTTCCCTTCCTGCCAAACCTCATAACACCCTTGGTTGGCGAGACCCGCAAGAAAACAAGGTCACCTAAACTGAACTGTAACGGTCTCCTACGGACGTCTGCGTAGCTCTTCTGTCTGCTCTATGTTGTCTGAAGCCTCTGCCTGACTGACCGTGTCTACACACTGCTGCACCAACTCTGGTCCCAAAAGCAGCCTCTCCCCAACCTTGAACCAGTGAAGTGGTGTCCTGCACGGGCGACCATACAAAGCCTCGTATGTTGCCATTCCGATGCTCGAGTGATAACTGTTGTTATACGCGAACTCTACCATCGGAAGGTGCGACTCCCAAGTTCCACTCCAGTCCAAATAGCACGCTCTCAGCATATCCTTCAAGGTCTGGAACGTCCTCTCTGACTGCCCATCTAACTGTGAATGATATGCTGTGCTCAACCTCAACTCTGTGCCAAGAGCCCTCTGCAAACTGCGCGAGAACCCTGATGTGAACCTCGGATCTCTGTCGGAGACGATCGAAACTAGAGTTCCGTACAACAGAACGACTCTGTCCACATATAGCCTGGCTAACCTGTCCACTGACCACAACATTCTGACTGGAAGAAAATGTGCTGTCTTGGTCAAATGATCCACGATCACTTAGATACCATCGTGCCTCTACGGGGTACGGGGAAAACCAACTACAAAGTCCATGGTGATGTCATCCCACTTCCACACGGGAATGGGCAACGGCTGTAGCTCACCACCAGGACGCTGATGCTTGGCCTTCACCTGCTGACAGGTAAGGCACTGAGCGACGTACTCTGCCACGCCCCTCTTCATCCCTAGCCACCAGAAGAACCTCCTCAAGCAATGGTACATCTTGGTGGAGCCAGGATGAACAGCATACCTCGATCTGTGAGCCTCTGACAAAAGGGCCTGGCGCGCCTCCTCGAGAATGTACAAGCAGCCTCTGAACCTGACCTCGCTGTCCTCGTCAAGCTCCATATCTGGCATCTACAAAATGTCTGCCAATTGTGAGTCTGCCTACTGGGCCTGCAACACCTTCCTGAACACTGATGGTCATACTGACAAACTGGTCGCCACAGTACGGTCTCTGTGCCTCGACGGGTAGAACACTCCCTGGGACAGCTCCTCAAACAGCCTCTACTCCCTGACCATCAATGAACTCAAGTGAACGCGCTTGCTCAAAGCATCAGCTATGACTGTGACGGCCCTCATTATACCGGTACGGTTATACCAACCCACGTTGGTATAGCGAGAGTCCTCACAGTGGGACATTTACCCAAACGATACAAACAGCTGAGATACACGCGAATATACAACAGAGTAGCGGAAGTAAAAGACAACTGTCTTCATTTATTCATCATCCACATTAAACATACATGAAATTCGCAATTAACATTAAGAGCTAAAAGTTCACATAATTTAAATTGCTGAAATTTAAATACATAATGTCCACACTTATACATTCTTTTCATGATAACTCTAGTACAACGTCCAAATTACATACTATGAAATGCACAAGTCACAAAGAAACTCCAAGACTAATCTCCGCGCTCGGAGTCCGTCTCCACTGTCTCCTCCAAAGGTGCCACGTCACCAACTACACCTGTACGCCGAAGCAAGGAGTGAGTCTAAAGACTCAGCAAGCAACACTACTCATAACATACACGTATAAGTCATAGCGGGTTCTACATGCACATTCAAAATTTTCAACACATGGCATGAAAGTTTTACAAATTAATACATGGATCATGCTTTCAGATTTCTAAGAATAAAACTTACCTATCACATGCTCTCTATTCAATTTACTCGTGAAATTTTGCCTTTAAAGAACCAAGACATGAGAGCTACCAACATGAACACTGTGCATATATGAAAGGAAAACACAACTAGCATGAGTTTTACATGTTCTTAAGCACATACATAGACATTTTCACATGCTTTAAGTTGCTGGTTTCACATGGTTTAACGGCTGTAAACCTACACATGAGAGCTACAATGTTGTTTAAAACATACCATGTGAACAACCAATCATGCTATTTTGTACACGTGCTCATCAATTATCCCTAACATGAATTCTAGACATTTTTGCACATATAAACATGATGATAACAACATGAACTTACTGATTTCACATGGTTTCAGATTTGTCTCACATGGATTTCAATGTCATATTCTCACATTTTTAGTTTCACATTTTCTTTACACAAGTTTCCAATTCACATGGTTACACTTTACACATACACATTTCACATGGTTCACTTACACATTAACACATGAACACATACACATTACACATTACACATTCACATTTTAGGTGCCGTGACACATAGTCCAAACCACCAAAGAAGGACATATACACATCACATTACACATAGACGCCATCTAGGCATTCCAATGGCGACTCTTGGACTGCGCAGACCGGGAGAACAAGTCTCCACCCTAACCAGTGGTACTTGTCCACCTCCAGGATTTCCCCCTAATGCCCTTAGGGTCACTTACACATTGAACTTTCTCAGGGGGACTTTTCCCTGATACGGTTCCACTGCCCTCTGTGGAAGCAATGTCACACTTGGCACATTTACACATTTACACATTTTTACCGATTTTACACATAGTTTGACACATGTCACTCTCAATTCATTTACTTTCTCACTCACATGCACATTCTCTATTTTTCCTGACATGGCACTACAGATTTCAGGAGTTTAACACACAGTAAATTCACTAATCAGGTTGGGTTTAAACAATATCTAACCACCTTACGATAACATACATAGATTTTTACATTTCACATGGAAAATACATAACTCCTTATATACTGGTCCAAATGACCTGAAATTTTAACCACATGCTATTTTCGGGTTCAAGGTCATACATTCAATTTTCAGATTTTTCTGAGCTAAATAGAATTTACAGAAAATCAAATACCTATTTTGCATGCCATTCACAATTTAAGTTGACATGGAGTTTAACACATCATGCAATTTTGCCACTTACTGTTTGAACAGAGACTACTGTTATATGCATGACCTGAGAATATAGAATTATCCTAAATCATACAACCACAGATCGATCACCACAAACCATTCTTACATGCTTTTTATTTACCGAACCGAATTTATTAGCAACTTATGCAAGCATGGACAATTTATCAAAATTGAGTATACGTATACTGATCCACTAATCTTCATGATCTGACAAAACTGAGGCATTCAGACTAGTCCTAATCATAAAGCATAGATTGGCAAGATTATCAACAAATCATGCTTACAAATTCATGGGATACAATTTTCTAACATTCACCACCACACATCACACTCATCCACACACCACATTTAACAGTATACATAGTGTATAGGGTTACCATATATCCTCATCACGGAAACCATACCGAAAATAGTTGTATAGGAAGGGCAGAACAGGTCACTGTTCTGTCCAGAGGAACTTGGCGGCGGTCTCTGGCCGCTGACTCAGTGTCAGCGGCATGGTCGATGGACGCCAAGCATAATCTCAGCGTCCAGTGACCTTGCCGTCAATGCAGGTCTGTGCAGAAACACAGACCCGAGCTCTCAAGTTGGGGTGAATGTGAGGGTCTAGGACTCGAGGGAAAATTCATAAAAATTGTAGAATCGACCTAGACACATACGGGGACATTATGGTTAGGTCACTTGCCTTTTAGAAATTGCTCCAATGGATCTAGGGTGCTGGTGAAGCCCTCCTTGGGCAGTCCCAAGAAGGTGCAGAACGTCCTCCAAGATCCCCTTCCTCCGGGCTCCTGGGTGATCTCCACAGCAAGGGAACGTCGGGGAGGTCTTCTCCTTCAGTCCAGCTAGCTTCTTGTCGAGGAAGATGGCCGGATACAGCTTCAGGGGGTCAGATCTTTGGGTGCAAAGTGGGGGTTTTCTCACAGCTCCCTCTAGGGTTTTTCTCCTCTTGTTTCTCTCTTGCAAAGGTGAAGAGAGGGGTGGGAGAAGGCAGATCCGGGTTCAGACATATGGGGAGGCCTCTCTCCCACTCACAGGGTGACAAGATAGCTCTCAGAGCCGTTGGGGACAGCTCCCCAATGGCTGAGCTTTCTTGTTTCCGGAATTTCTGGCTCTGCTGCGCATGCAGGCCAGAGAAATAGGCGTCCATATCGTTAGACGCCAGGATTAGTGTTGGCGTCCATGTCTGGACGCTGACACCACCTCAACGGCTAGGGGTTGACGCCAAGATGGCCTTCGGCCAGAAGTCTAAAATATGCAGAAAACCATGCATACCATGCATATATACATGCAATATGTATATGGTAGTGTATCCATACTATCACCATTCAATACATGCATTATTTACATCTAGTATAACACATGCACACGTAATTGTACTAATTAATACGTACGTAAATATGTATATACATACACAAGCACAAACATACATACACAAATACAAATAATGCGACGAAATTCGAGGGCCTTACACCCTCTCCCCCTTAAAGAAACTTCGTCCTCGAAGTTAGAACGACACTACTCAAACAAAAGGGGATACTTCTTCTTCATCGCATCCTCAAGCTCCCAAGTAGCCTCCTCTCGTGAGAAGTTCCGCCATAGACTTTCACCGACGCAATACTCTTGTTCCGGAGATGCTGAACCTTCCGGTCAAGAATGGCTACTGGTTGCTCGACATACGAAAGATCTGGCTGGATCTCCACTGGCTCATGACTAATCACATGAGACGGATCTCGGACATACTTCCTGAGCATAGATATGTGGAATACAGGGTGAACGCTAGCCAAAGCTGGGGGTAATGCTAGCTCATATGCCACGCTGCCCAAACGTCTGAGAATCTCATATGGGCCAATGAATCTAGGGCTTAGCTTGCTATGCCTGCCAAATCTGACAACACCTCGAGTAGGCGATATCTTCAAGAAGACATGATCGCCAACCTCGAACTCCAAATCCTTTCTTCTGTTGTCGGCATAACTCTTCTGCCTATCCTGTGCCGCAACAAGCCTCTTCCTGATAAGCTGAATCTTATCCGAAGTTTCCTGAACTAACTCCGGTCCGATCAACTGCCTATCACCAGTCTCCTCCCAACATAAAGGAGATCTGCAGGGCCTACCATACAACGCCTCGAATGGAGCCATACCAATACTAGCATGAAAGCTGTTGTTGTATGCGAACTCCACAAGAGGTAAATGACGCTCCCAATCATCCTTCCAATCCAGAACACACGCTCTCAACATATCCTCGAGCGTCTGGATAGTCCTCTCGGACTGTCCATCGGTCTGGGGATGAAACGCCGAACTGAGCTTAAGCTCCGAACCTAACGCATCCTGAAGACCCTTCCACAATCTCGAAGTAAATCTCGGATCTCGATCCGAAATGATCGACTTCGGCACACCATGCAATCTAATGATACCACTAACATACAATCTAGCTAAACTCTCTACCGACTGCTTCTTCTTCATGGGCAAGAAATGAGCAGTCTTCGAGAATCTATCTACAACAACCCAAATCGAGTCATTGCCCCTTCTAGATCGAGGCAAACCCGAAACGAAGTCCATAGTGACAGCTTCCCACTTCCACACTGGGATATCCATCCTCTGCATAAGGCCGGATGGTCGCTGCCGCTCGGCTTTCACTTGCTGACATACTAGACATCTAGACACATAATCCGCAACATCCTTCTTCATGCCGGACCACCAAAATGATCTCTTCAGGTCTTGATACATCTTAGTGTTACCCGGATGAATAGAGAATCGCGATCTATGAGCCTCCGCTAACACATGCTCACGGACATCTACTACATCAGGGACACAAACACGGTGCTGAAATCTAATCACACCGTCCTCATCACGAGCAATGCCCGCCTTACCCACTAACTCTAACAATCTAGGGTCGGCTTTCTGCTGCTCAATCACCTCATCCAAGACTGAGGATCTAAGGGATAGCTGAGCTACAAAAGCCTGACACAGCGATGGCTCTAACTCGGTCATAGAGCACGCTGCATCCTCCAACATCTTCCAATCCTGCTGGAGCGAAGACCTCTTTCTACTAAGAGCATCCGCTACGACGTTCGCCTTTCCAGGATGATACTGAAGGTCGAAGTCATAGTCCTTCAAGAACTCAATCCATCTCCTCTGCCTCAGGTTTAATTCCTTTTGGGAGAAAAGATACTTCAAGCTCTTGTGGTCGGTAAACACCTCAAATCTGACACCATAAAGATAGTGCCTCCAGATCTTTAGTGCATGAACCACAGCTGCGAGCTCCAAATCATGAGTCGGATAGTTCCTCTCATGCTCCTTCAACTGACGAGAAGCATAAGCCACTACCCTATCTTGCTGCATGAGCACACAGCCTAAACCAATCTGAGATGCATCCGTATAAATGGCAAAACCTTCTGGACCACTAGGCAATACCAATACCGGAGCAGAAGTAAGCTTAGCCTTCAATAGCTGAAAGCTACGCTCACATGCCTCAGACCATACGAACTTCTCACCCTTCCTGGTCAGCTTTGTCAAAGGGGCGGCGATGGATGAGAAACCCTCAATGAATCGCCGATAATAACCAGCTAACCCAATGAAACTACGAATCTCCGAAGGAGTCTGGGGAATCTCCCAATCCATAACTGCCTGGACCTTTGCTGGATCAACTGCAACACCAGCGCCGGAGATGACATGCCCGAGAAAGTGAACCTCGCGCAACCAGAACTCGCACTTGCTGAACTTCGCATACAGCTTGTGCTCACGGAGAACCTCTAAGACTAACCTCAAATGCTGACGGTGTGTGGCCTCATCCGGGAATAGACCAACACGTCATCAAAACACAACAACAAAGCTATCTAAATACGGACTAAACACCCGGTTCATGAGATCCATGAACGCTGCAGGGGCGTTGGTCAATCCGAAAGGAAGAACCAAGAACTCATAATGTCCATAACGGGATCTAAATGCCGTCTTGGACACATCCTCACTCCTAATCCGCAGCTGATGATAACCAGATCGCAAGTCAATCTTGGAAAAGACTGATGCATCCTGCAACTGGTCAAACAGATCATCAATCCGAGGTAAGGGGTACCTGTTCTTCACAGTCACTTGGTTCAACTTCCTATAGTCAATACACAACCTAAGTGACCCGTCTTTCTTCTTGACGAACAATACAGGTGCGCCCCAAGGGGAAACACTAGGGCGAATGAATCCCTTATCAAGCAATTCTTGCAATTGCTTCCTCAACTCGGCTAACTCTGCAGGGGCCATCCGATATGGGGCCTTCGAGATAGGAGAGGTGCCTGGAAGCAACTCTATAGTGAACTCTATCTCCCTATCCGGTGGCAATCCAGACAAGTCATCGGGAAAGACATCTGGAAAATCCTGCACCACATCGATCTCTGCAAGAGTCAGTGACGAACCAGCATCGGGTACTAGCATAACGCTGGCAAGAAATGCGTCACAACCCTTGTTCACCATGCGCATCGCCTTCATGGCGAGATGACTAACTTTCCCGCTAAGTTCTTTGGCAAGGGATGAGAGAACTCGTCCTCACCAGGAATGCGGAAAACAATCTTCTTCCGACGACAATCCACTAACGCATAGTGCTCCTCTAGCCAATCCAGACCAAGAATAGCATCATAGTCCTTCATCTTTAGCAAGAAGAAACACCCATCTAGGATTCTATCCTCAATGCACACAGGTAACGACGGAATGCACTTCCTAGTCGATACCGTACCCGCAGGGGTGTGCACAGACAAAGGGACCTCTAAATCCTCAGACTCTACGCCTGACTCTAGGGCTAACTGCCTAGCGAACCGCTCGGAAATGAACGAGTGAGTAGCACCCGTATCAAACAAAACCCGAGCGTGCACACCTAAAAGCAAAACCGTACCTTCGGTGACATGCTCCGCCTGCTCGGCGTCCTCACGAGCTAAAGCAAACACTCGAGCTGGGGCTCGAGGCCTTCCTGGTCTTCCTGTAGTTGGCGCGGCTGCCGCTACTGCTGGTGCTGGCGCTCAACGCTGAGCTCCCTGCTGAAGTCTTGGGCAGTCTTTGATCTTGTGGTCGCTGCTCCCACACTTCAAGCATCTACCCGCTACCAACCAACACTCGGATCCACCATGTGTCTTCCTGCAGTGGGGACACTCTTTCTTCACACCGGGGGAACGTACAGAAGGTACCTAAGAGTTGCTAACTGTCACGGATCGCTGCGGTGTCTGGTACACCATTTTCTTCTTATCCTGCCGCTGGAAAGTCACTGCCGGCCTCTTCTGCGAAGCCTTCTTTTCCTCCAGATATTGCTCCATTTCTCCCTCCTGCCTGCAGGCAGCACTGAGGGCCTCGTCTAGCGTGCGGTGGTCAAACGCCACGAGTCTCGTTCGCAGTGATGGCTTAAGTCCCATCACGAACTTCTTCGTCTTCCTGCGCTCATCCTCTACGATATGCGGTGCATACTTAGAAAGTTCAGAAAACCTTGCCTCGTATTCCAGCACGGTCATGGAGCCTTGCGTCAGGGAGAGAAATTCCTGCTCCATTTTGTCCTGGATATGCTCTGGGACAAACTTGGCTCGGAAGAGTCTCACGAACGCGTCCCACGTCACGTCTACTGCTCCGTCCTCAAAGCGTGTACGTAGTAGGGAGGACCACCATACATCCGCTCTCTCCTGCAATACACCTTCATAAGCACCAACTAACAAATTCTAAATTAAGCAGAACATACAAACATACAAAATTAAAAGTCTACCTGTAGCATGTAGGTGGCTAATGTCACCTTATCCTCATCAGGGCACCTGATGGCTCGGAAGATTTTCTCTGTCTCCCTTAACCAGCTTTCTGCCATTAATGGATCACTCTCCCCCTTAAAAGAGGGTGGGGTCATCCTCTTGAATCGCTCCATGATGGGAGGTCCACCATGGTCCTGAGCTGGTGCCTGAGCCTGCTACATTAAACAATAAACAATATACGATAAACACAATATCATGCAATTTAAATAGCAAACTACTTAGTTGTTTCATTATTCTACCTGGGCCTCCAACTGTGCCTGGAGTGCTGCCTGGGTATGAGCCTGCGTCTGCATGGCTTGTACCAGACCTTGCATGAATACTCCGTAATCCACAGGCGGCGGTGGGGGAAGTACAGGGCCTCGTGGTGCTGGGGCCTGTTGCTCCGCCTGCTCATCACGTCGCGGCTCGTCCTCACGGGCCGACGCTCCACCACGCCTACCTCTCGAAGCCATGGCTGTAATAAATTTCAGCCACCATTAGAGTTAGGTTACTAAGTTTTCTAACCATTTTCTTATCTATCTTTCACTTTTTATTAGTGTTTTCTACACATGTGGACATACTTAGCATGCAATGGGGATGATGACTTAGGTATATTCATGTGCAATCTCAACCGGTCTCTCTGATACCAATCTCTGTGACGGCCCTCATTATACCGGTACGGTTATACCAACCCACGTCGGTATAGCGAGAGTCCTCACAGTGGGACATTTACCCAAACGATACAAACAGCTGAGATACACGCGAATATACAACAGAGTAGCGGAAGTAAAAGACAACTGTCTTCATTTATTCATCATCCACATTAAACATACATGAAATTCGCAATTAAGAGCTAAAAGTTCACATAATTTAAATTGCTGAAATTTAAATACATAATGTCCACACTTATACATTCTTTTCATGATAACTCTAGTACAACGTTCAAATTACATACTATGAAATGCACAAGTCACAAAGAAACTCCAAGACTAATCTCCGCGCTCGGAGTCCGTCTCCACTGTCTCCTCCAACGGTGCCACGTCACCAACTACACCTGTACGCCGAAGCAAGGAGTGAGTCTAAAGACTCAGCAAGCAACACTACTCATAACATACACGTATAAGTCATAGCGGTTTCTACATGCACATTCAAAATTTTCAACACATGGCATGAAAGTTTTACAAATTAATACATGGATCATGCTTTCAGATTTCTAAGAATAAAACTTACCTATCACATGCTCTCTATTCAATTTACTCGTGAAATTTTGCCTTTAAAGAACCAAGACATGAGAGCTACCAACATGAACACTGTGCATATATGAAAGGAAAACACAACTAGCATGAGTTTTACATGTTCTTAAGCACATACATAGACATTTTCACATGCTTTAAGTTGCTGGTTTCACATGGTTTAATGGCTGTAAACCTACACATGAGAGCTACAATGTTGTTTAAAACATACCATGTGAACAACCAATCATGCTATTTTGTACACGTGCTCATCAATTATCCCTAACATGAATTCTAGACATTTTTGCACATATAAACATGATGATAACAACATGAATTACTGATTTCACATGGTTTCAGATTTGTCTCACATGGATTTCAATGTCATATTCTCACATTTTTAGTTTCACATTTTCTTTACACAAGTTTCCAATTCACATGGTTACACTTTACACATACACATTTCACATGGTTCACTTACACATTAACACATGAACACATACACATTACACATTACACATTCACATTTTAGGTGCCGTGACACATAGTCCAAACCACCAAAGAAGGACATATACACATCACATTACACATAGACGCCATCTAGGCATTCCAATGGCGACTCTTGGACTGCGCAGACCGGGAGAACAAGTCTCCACCCTAACCAGTGGTACTTGTCCACCTCCAGGATTTCCCCCTAATGCCCTTAGGGTCACTTACACATTGAACTTTCTCAGGGGGACTTTTCCCTGATACAGTTCCACTGCCCTCTGTGGAAGCAATGTCACATTGGCACATTTACACATTTACACATTTTACCGATTTTACACATGGTTTTACACATATCACTTTCATTCATTTACTTTCTCACTCACATGCACATTCTCTATTTTTCCTGACATGGCACTACAGATTTCAGGAGTTTAACACACAGTAAATTCACTAATCAGGTTGGGTTTAAACAATATCTAACCACCTTACGATAACATACATAGATTTTTACATTTCACATGGAAAATACATAACTCCTTATATACTGGTCCAAATGACCTGAAATTTTAACCACATGCTATTTTCGGGTTCAAGGTCATACATTCAATTTTTCAGATTTTTCTGAGCTAAATAGAATTTACAGAAAATCAAATATCTATTTCGCATGTCATTCACAATTTAAGTTGACATGGAGTTTTAACACATCATGCAATTTTGCCACTTACTGTTTGAATAGAGACTACTGTTATATGCATGACCTGAGAATATAGAATTATCCTAAATCATAACAGATCGATCACCACAAACCATTCTTACATGCCTTTTTATTTACCGAACCGAATTTATTAGCAATTATGCAAGCATGGACAATTTATCAAAATTGAGTATACGTATACTGATCCACTAATCTTCATGATCTGACAAAACTGAGGCATTCAGACTAGTCCTAATCATAAAGCATAGATTGGCAAGATTATCAACAAATCATGCTTACAAGTTCATGGGATACAATTTTCTAACATTCACCACCACACATCACACTCATCCACACACCACATTTAACAGTATACATAGTGTATAGGGTTACCATATATCCTCATCACGGAAACCATACCGAAAATAGTTGTATAGGAAGGGCAGAACAGGTCACTGTTCTGTCCAGAGGAACTTGGCGGCGGTCTCTGGCCGCTGACTCAGTGTCAGCGGCATGGTCGATGGACGCCAAGCATAATCTCAGCGTCCAGTGACCTTGCCGTCAATGCAGGTCTGTGCAGAAACACAGACCCGAGCTCTCAAGTTGGGGTGAATGTGAGGGTCTAGGACTCGAGGGAAAATTCATAAAAATTGTAGAATCGACCTAGACACATACGGGGACATTATGGTTAGGTCACTTGCCTTTTAGAAATTGCTCCAATGGATCTAGGTGCTGGTGAAGCCCTCCTTGGGCAGTCCCAAGAAGGTGCAGAATGTCCTCCAAGATCCCTTCCTCCGGGCTCCTGGGTGATCTCCACAGCAAGGGAACGTCGGGGAGGTCTTCTCCTTCAGTCCAGCTAGCTTCTTGTCGAGGAAGATGGCCGGATACAGCTTCAGGGGGTCAGATCTTTGGGTGCAAAGTGGGGGTTTTCTCACAGCTCCCTCTAGGGTTTTTCTCCTCTTGTTTCTCTCTTGCAAAGGTGAAGAGAGGGGTGGGAGAAGGCAGATCCGGGTTCAGACATATGGGGAGGCCTCTCTCCCACTCACAGGGTGACAAGATAGCTCTCAGAGCCGTTGGGGACAGCTCCCCAATGGCTGAGCTTTCTTGTTTCCGGAATTTCTGGCTCTACTGCGCATGCAGGCCAGAGAAATAGGCGTCCATATCGTTAGACGCCAGGATTAGTGTTGGCGTCCATGTCTGGACGCTGACACCACCTCAACGGCTAGGGGTTGACGCCAAGATGGCCTTCGGCCAGAAGTCTAAAATATGCAGAAAACCATGCATACCATGCATATATACATGCAATATGTATATGGTAGTGTATCCATACTATCACCATTCAATACATGCATTATTTACATCTAGTATAACACATGCACACGTAATTGTACTAATTAATACGTACGTAAATATGTATATACATACACAAGCACAAACATACATACACAAATACAAATAATGCGACGGAAATTCGAGGGCCTTACAATACGTTAGCCCTTTCTGGGTGGTAGGAGAGGGTAAGGTCGTAGTCCTTCAAATATTCCATCCACCTGTGTTCTCTTGAGTTCAAATCCCTCTGGGTGAAGATATACTGCAAACTCTGATGGTCAGTGAAGATCTCAAATGCTTCTCCATACAAATAGTGCCTCCATAACTTGAGAGCGAACACCATTGCTGCCAACTCCAAGTCGTGGGTGGGGTAGTTCTCCTCATGCTTCTTGAGCTGCCGAGAAGCATAGGCAATGACCCCACCATGCTACATCAGCACGGCACCCAAACTAGATCTCGACGCGTCAGTGTAGACCACAAAACCTCCACTGCCAGACGGCAAGACCAACACTGGCGCTGAAGTCAACCTCGTCTTCAGCTCCTAAAAACTCCGCTCATAGTCCTCTGACCAAACAAACCTGACGTCTAGCCTCATCAACCTGGTCAACGGCTCTGTAATCCTGGCAAAATCTTGGATAAATCTCCTATACTAACCTGCCAGACCCAAGAAGCTGCGAACCTCTGACACTGATGTGGGCTACTCCCACGACAACACTGCCTCCACCTTGGCAGGGTCCACTGCCACACCAGATCCTGAGATCACGTGCCCAAGAAAGTGCACCTCTCGCAGCCAAAATTCACATTTGTCGAATTTGGCATACAGTCGGTGACTCCGCAGGGTCTCTATCACGATTCTCAGGTGCTCCTCATGCTCTTCCTCAGAAGCGAGTAGACCAAGATGTCATCCACAAAGATGACCACGAACTGGTCAAAGTACTCACTGAACACCCTATGCATCAACTCCATGAATGTTGCGGGTGCGTTCGTCAACCCAAATGGCATCACGACAAACTTAAAGTGGTCGTACCTGGAACGAAAAGCCATCAAGCCAACATCTGACTCTCTGATCCTCATCTTATAGTAACCGGATCTCAAGTCAATCTTCGAGAAAACTCTGGCCGACTGCAACTGGTCGAACAAATCATCAATCCTCGGCAACAGATACTTGTTCCTCACAGTAACCTGGTTCAACTGCCAATAATTTATGCACAAACGTAGACTACCATCCTTCTTTCTCAAAAACAAAATAGGTGCTCCCCACGGAGAATGACTCGGGCGAATGAAGCCCACCTCAAGCAACTCCTGTAGCTGGCGCTTCAACTCGCGCAACTCCGCCGGAGCCATCTGGTAAGGTGCCTTGGACAAGGTCATTGTACCAGGTAAAAGCTCAATGGAGAACTCTACCTCTCACTCAGGCGGAAAACTAGGTAGATCCTCCGGGAAAACGTCAGAGAACTCACAAACGATAGGCATGTCAAAAACTGACGATCCGCTAGGCTCCAAGGAACAAATAGAAGCAAGGTATGCCACACAGCCATCACGGATCAAACGACGAGCTCTATAGAAAGAAATAAAGGGTCGACGGGTAGACCGGATACCTCGGAAGTAGAGAACGGGCGCTCTAGATATCTCAAACCGAACGGTCTTCCACTAACAATCCACTACAGTCGAGTGAGCCTCCAACTAGTCCATGCTCAGGATGACGTCAAAGTCACGAAGCTGCAACGCATACAACCTGGCCAGCAACTGGTGTCCCTCAACCTCAACTGTGACGCCCTCCAGGTAACCGAAAGAATGCATGTAATCACCGGACGGGAGATCGACCATCACGTCACACTGCTTCTCGGGTGTGTGACGAACCAGAGACTCGTAAAACTCCTTAGAAGCAAAACAGAGAGAAGCACCAAGGTCAACCAAAACACGGGCAGCTCTACCAAGGATAGGCAGGGTACCTATAACCAGGTTCGACGCCTCGTCCTGCTCCCTGGTGAGTGCCATCACACGGCCGCAACGACTCCCAAGCTACGGCTCCTACTGGGGCTATTGCTGCTGTGGCGGCTGCTGGCGCTGACGGAACTGCTCCTGCTGTTGGTGTGGCTGGTACTGCTGCGGCTGCTAAAACTGCAGAAACTGCTGGGCCTGCTGCTGGTACTGCCCCTGCTACTGTTGACGGGGTGCCTACTACTGGGGAGGGTACTGGTACTGAGGTAGCTACTGTGCGTACTGTACTGGAGGCTGCTGCTGCGGAACTTGCCTTGTCGGGCAATCCCTCCAGAAGTGGCCCGGCAACCCACAAGTGTAGCAAATTGCCTCCTGTTTGCTCTGCTTCGCTCCCTGCTGACTGACTGCTCTGAAAACTTAGACTGACGCCTCTGCGTCCGGCTCCGACCACCCCCGCGAGTAGACAACAGCCTGAACTTCGAGCGAATTCTGGAGCTACCGGAACTGCCCGAGCCTGAGGAAGAAGAAGTTGTGCTACCGTAGCTCCCGACGGGACACTGGTACAGAGAGGACCTGGAAGAGGCTCCTCCCTGCTGCTTCTACTGCTGGGGCTGCCAAGTCTCCCTCTCCAAGGTGGTGGCCTTAGCCACGGCCTCTCCTAAGTTGGTACACATGTGAGCCGTCACACCGCACCTCAGGTCTAGTCTCAATCCTGCGATGAACTGCTCTGCACAAGCCTGCTCACTACCTGCAACATGAGGCACATACCTCAACAACCGGACAAACCTCTGATGGTACTGAGAAATAGTGAGATCGCCCTACACCAACTCGTGGAACATGTCTCGTCTCTCACGTCGAGCATAGTCAGGGAAGTACTCGCCGTGAAAGATCTCCAAGAACCATTGCCAAGTACTTTGATCCAACCGCTGCCCCTGGAAGTGAGCCTACCTCTGAACTCTCCACCACTCATGGGTTGCTCCCTTGAACTGGTACACCGCTAGTCTAACCAGATCCTCCTTGGCGCACTCCATGGTCTCGAACGTGTGCTCCAACTCGTGCGTCCAGCTCTCTGCCTTGTCTGGATCATACTCACCGGAGAACATCGGTGGCCGGAGATGCAAGAACCTCTCAAGTAGAGCAGTCCTGTCCTCCGTAACTGTCATCCTCCTCCGACCGGCCCGGGTACTCCTAGTACCCGACGATTGCCGATGTACAGGCTGCTCTACCTCTGGCTCTACCTGCTGCTCCGGTACTGCTGGGGGAGGTACCGGAGGCTGACCACCTGTTGCTGCCTGCCCGGGCTGCCATGCTCCCTAGTACATGTTCCTGAAGAACTACTGTGCCAAGGGAAACCAGTCTGCGTACTGCTGCTGCTGAGGCTGGTACTCCTACTGCTGCTGCCCTCCTGCCGCTACTACTGCCGCTGCACCCTGAGGCTATGCTACTGACTCCTCTGGTGACACCTCCTCCTAGACCTACCCCCGCCCGGGCATATCAGACTCATCCTGCTGCTCAATCAGCTCTCTGGCCTACCTACGCCTACGCGGAGCCATATCTTGCATGGCTCACAACCAACAAGGTTAACAACACCACTTGGGCGGCTAGCAGTGTACTTGTACTACTGTTAGGACTTTCTGTTGCAGTTTAAATCCACTACAAGTCCTATCAGACTCTTTCTCTGATACCAACTATAATGACCCTGAGAACCCGACCCTCGGCCCATGCCGAGGACCCAATTTTTGCGGTCGCCACCCACGGATCCGGAGACCCAGGAGGGCTATAATATAAATCTAACAAGATATGTAACAGAGGTAAACGTCAACTACTAAACTAGAAGTGTACGTACGGAAACAGAAAGAGAGTGAGACCACCGCGTACCACTCTAAGTACAGTCCCAACACACGCGCAGCTAGTACAAGTAAAAGGCAGGGGAAGGACAAGTCCCTTAGGGGCATACCCTGAGGGTGACGTACACTGAGAGGGGGAAGATCACTGCTAGCTACGGGGACCACGGCTACCTCCCCGTCTCCTTCGCCCGGCGTGCGCCCTGCCGCTGCTGAGAAGTCTCACCTGGGAAAAGGAGGGATGAGTTCACAACAGAAGCTCGGTAGGGACTACCAATCTCCTACTAGCTCTAACAGGCAGAAGATTATATATAATCAATTAAATGACAGCACTTATAACTTCTACCTACGAAAGAACGTGCGGAAGCAAAGCTACTAATCTAGCAATGGTACGGAAATATAACACGGTCGAAAACTCTGTACGACTGCTCGTCGTGACCACTACACGGCTAGAAAACACAGACAGGGGGAAACCCCACTTGGACAAGGAACACTAGCTATGGAAGACACTACCACTAGTCAAAGGTCAGGTGCGTCCACTGACATCTTATCCTTGACCCGGGTCCTGACCCCCACGTCTCGTCAGAGCGAGGTAGGTCACAAAGAACACAACAGTGACCGTCGTAGTCTGGCCAGACTATGGTCCCATGCCTGGCCTCCTCAAGTGGTTCCGGGGCCATAAGGAGCGAGGCAGTGAGAAACAAGACTGGCTGGCCTGCGCCGGGTAGAACTCCTAAACCATCCTCGGCATCCCAGACCAACCATGAGAGCTCTGAAACAACTCAATGCCGCTGTCCTAACCACCGTTTTCCCCTCTGCTCTAGAGTCCGCCTACTCGGCTGCCAACTCGAGCACTCTCGTAGCCCGGAGTATTCCCTCAACAGGCTCCCGAGGACGGGGGACCCAGGCAACGGTAACAATCTCTCTATGTAAGGCCCTCGAAATTCCGTCGCATTATTTGTATTTATGTGTGTATCTTTGTGCTTGTGTATGTATGTACATATTTACGTACGTATTAATTAGTACAAGTACGTGTGCATGTGTTTATATTAAATATAAATAATGTATGTATTGCATGGTGATAGTATGGATATAATACCGTATACATATTGCATGTATATACGCATGGTATGCATGGTTTCTGCATATTTTAGAGTTCTGGCCGAAGGCCATCTTGGCGTCAACCACAGGCCGTTGAGCTGGTGTCAGCGTCCAGACATGGACGCCAACACTAATCCTGGCGTCCAGCGATATGGACGCCAATCTCTCTGGCCTGCATGCGCAGCAGAGCTGCAAGCTTCTGAAACAAGAAAGCCAACCATTGGGGGACTGTCCCCAACGGCTCTGAAGGCTGTCAAGTCACCTGGTGAGTGGGAGAGAGACTCCCCTTATGTCTGAACCCGAAATGGCCTCTTCCCACTCCTCCCTTCACCTTGCAAGAGGAGAAAAAGAGAGAAGAAAACCCTAGGAGAAAACTGTGAGAAACCCCATCCTTGCCACCCAAAAATCCACACTTCTGAAGCTTGATCCGGCGTTCCACTGCTTCAAGGAGGTTGCTGGATCGACGAGGAAGGCTTCCCCGACCTCGGCTTGCTGTGGATCTCGCTCAAGAACCCGGAGGAGAGTTCATTTGGAGGCTTCTTGGGACTGCCCAAGGAGGGCTTCACCAACACCCTAGACCCTTTGGAGGAATTTTTAAAAAGGCAAGTGACCTATCCATGATGTTCCCGTATGTGTCTAGGTCGTTTCTATCATTTTTATGGATTTTTCCTCGAGTCCTAGACCCTCCCATTCACCCAAGTTTGAGAGCTCGGGTCTGTGTTTCTGCACAGACCTGCATTGACGGCAAGGTCAACGGACGCCGATATCATGCTTGGCGTCCATCGACCATGCCGCTGACCCTGAGTCAGCGGCCAGAGACCGCCGCCAAGTTCTTCTGGACAGAACAGTGAACTGTTCTGCCCTTCCTATACTCTAATTTCGGTATGGTTTCCGTGATGAGGATATATGGTAATCCTATACACTATGTATATTGTCAATTGTGGTGTGTGGATGAATGTGATGTGTGATGGTGAATGTAGGAAAGTTGTATCCCTTAAACTTGTAAGCATGACGTGTTGATGATCTTGCCAAATTTATGTTTCATGAGTAGGATTAGTCTGAATGCCTTGGTTTTGTCAGTTCATGAAGATTAGTAGATCAGTAGATGTATGCCCAATTTTTGGTAAATTGTTCATGCTTGTATAGATTGCAAATAAATTCGGTTCGGTAAATAGAAAGACATGCAAGAATGGTTTGTGGTGATCGATTTGTGATTGTATGATTTAGAATAGTTCTGTATTCTCAAATCATGCACGTAATGGTAATCCCTGTTCAAACAGTAAATGGCAAATTGCATGATGTGTTAAATTCCATGTAACTTAAATTGTGAATGGCATGCAAAATAAGTGTTTGATTTTCTGTAAATTCTATTTAGCTCAGAAAAATCTGAAAATTTGAGTGTATGATCTTGAACCCGAAAATAGCATGTGGTTAAAATTTCAGGTCATTTGGATCAGTAAATAAGAAGTTATGTATTTTTCATGTGAAATGTGATAATCTACGTATATTATCGTAATGTGGTTAGTTATTGTCTAAACCCAACTTGATTAGTGAAATTTACTGTGTGTTAAACTCCTGAAATCTGTAGTGCCATGTCAGGAAAAGAGATATTCATGTGAGTGAGAGAGTGAATGAGATGAAAAGTGTGAAGTGTAAAACCATGTGTAAAACGGTAAAATGTGTAATGTGTAACTGTGCCAATGTGACACTGCTTCCGTAGAGGGCAGTGGAGCTGTATCAGGGAAAAGTCCCCCTGAGAAAGTTCAATGTGTAAGTGACCCTAAGGGCATTAGGGGGAAATCCTGGAGGTGGACAAGTACCACTGGTTAGGGTGGAGACTTGTTCTCCCGGTCTGCGCAGTCCAAGAGTCGCCATTGGAATGCCTAGATGGCGTCTATGTGTAATGTGATGTGTATATGTCCTTCTTTGGTGGTTTGGACTATGTGTCACGGCACCTAAAATGTGTAATGTGAAATGTGTAATGTGTATGTGCTCATGTGTAAATGTGTAAGTGAACAATGTGAATGTGTATGTGTAAAGTGTAACCATGTGAAAGAGAAAACTTGTGTAAAGAAAATGTGAACTTCTAAATGTGAAAATATGTTGTTGAAATCCATGTGAGACAAATCTGAAACCATGTGAAATCAGTAAATTCATGTTGTTATTATCATGTGTATGTGTGCAAAAATGCCTAGAATCCATGTTAGGGATAATTAATGAGTACGTGTACAAATAGCATGATTGGTTATTCATATGATTTGCTTTAAGCGATATTGTAGCTCTCATGTGTAGGTTTACAGCCATGAAACCATGTGAAACCAGCAACTTAAAGCATGTGAAAATGTCTATGAATGTGTTAAAAACATGTAGGGTCCATGCTAGTCGTGTTTCTTTTCATGTACGCTCAATGTTCATGTTGGTAGCTCTCATGTCCTGGTTCTTTAAGGACAAAGTTTCATGAGTCAATTGAATAGAGAGCATGTGATAGGTAAATTTTATCCTGAGAAATCTGAAAGCATGATCCATGTATAAAGTTGTGAAACTTTCATGATAGGTTGAAACTTTAAATTGACTAGCATGCCATGTGTTGCAAATTGTAAATGTGCATGTAGAAACCACTAAGACTTATACGTGTATGTTATGGGTAGTGTTTCTTGCTGAGTCTCTGGACTCACTCCTTGCTTCGGCGTACAGGTGTAGTTGGTGACGTGGCCCCTTTGGAGGAGACAGCAGAGACGGACTCCGAGCGCGGAGATTAGCTAGTTTTGGAGTTTCTTGTGACTCGTGTATTCATAGTATGTAATTTGAACATTGTATTAGAATTATCATGAAAAGAATGTATAAGTGTGGACATTATGTATTTTATTTCAGCAATTTAAATTATGTGAACTTTTAGTTCCTTATTGTTAATTTCAAACTTCATGTATGTTAAATGTGGATGATGAATGAATGAAGACAGTTGTCTTTTACTTCCGCTACTCTGTTGTATATTCGCGTGTATCTCAGCTGTATGTATCGTTTGGGTAAATGTCCCACTGTGAGGACTCTTGCTATACCGACGTGGGTTGGTATAACCGTACCGGTATAATGAGGGCCGTCACAGAGATTGGTATCAGAGCGACCGGTTGAGATTGCACATGAATATACCTAAGTCATCATCCCCATTGCATGCTAAGTATGTCCACATGTGTAGAAAACACTAATAAGAAGTGAAAGATAGATAAGAAAATGGTTAGAAAACTTAGTAACCTAGCTCTAATGGTGGCTGAAATTTTATTACAGCCATGGCTTCCCGTGGACGACGTGGAGGTGTGCCAGCTCGCGACGACGAGCAGAGGCGTGAGGAGCGGGCGGAGCAGCAGGCCCCGGCCCCACAGGGTCCTGTGCTTCCCCCACCGCCGCCTGTGGACTACGGAGTATTCATGCAAGGTCTGGTGCAAGCCATGCAGACGCAGGCTCATACCCAGGCAGCACTCCAGGCCCAGTTGGAGGCCCAGGTAGAATAATGAAACAACTAGTAGTTTGCTATTTAAATTGCATGATATTGTGTTTATTGTGTATTGTTATTGTTTAATGTAGCAGGCTCAGGCACCAGCTCAGGACCATGGTGGACCTTCCATCATGGAGCGATTCAAGAGGATGACCCCACCCTCTTTTAAGGGGGAGAGTGATCCACTAATGGCAGAAAGCTGGTTAAGGGAGACAGAGAAAATCTTCCGAGCTATCAGGTGTCCTGATGAGGATAAGGTGACATTAGCCACCTACATGCTACAGGTATGTTTTAGTTTATGCTTGTATGTTGTTTGTCAAGTTAGAATTTGTTAGTTGGTGCTTATGAAGGTGTATTGCAGGAGAGAGCGGATGTATGGTGGTCCTCCCTACTGCGTACACGCTTTGAGGACGGAGCAGTAGACGTGGCGTGGGACGCGTTCGTGAGGCTCTTTCGAGCCAAGTTCGTCCCAGAGCATATCCAGGACAAGATGGAGCAAGAATTCCTTTCCCTGACGCAAGGATCAATGACCGTCCTGGAATACGAGGCAAGGTTTTCTGAACTTTCTAAATATGCACCGCATATCGTAGAGGATGAGCGCAGGAAGACGAAGAAATTCGTGATGGGTCTCAAACCATCACTGAGGACGAGACTCGTGGCGTTTGACCACCGCACGCTAGACGAGGCCCTCAGCGCTGCCTGCAGACAGGAGGGAGAAATGGAGCAATATCTGGAGGAAAAGAAGGCTTCGCAGAAGAGGCCGGCAGCGACATTCCAGCGGCAGGATAAGAAGAAAACGGTGTACCAGACACCGCAGAAACCAGTGGCAGTCAGCAACTCTCAGGTACCTTCTGTACGTTCCCCTGGTGTGAAGAAGGAGTGTCCCCACTGCGGGAAGACCCATGGTGGTTCCGAGTGTTGGTTGGTAGCGGGTAGATGCTTGAAGTGCGGGAGCAGCGACCATAAGATCAAGGATTGCCCAAGACTTCAGCAAGGAGCTCAGCGGGAGCGCCAGCACCAGCAGTAGCGGCAGCCGCGCCAGCTACAGGACGACCAGGAAGGCCTCGAGCCCCAGCTCGAGTGTTTGCTTTAGCTCGCGAGGACGCCGAGCAGGCGGAGCATGTCACCGAAGGTACAGTTTTGCTTTTCGGTGTGCACGCTCGGGTTTTGTTTGATACGGGTGCTACTCACTCGTTCATTTCCGAGCGGTTCGCTAGGCAGTTAGCCCTAGAGTCAGGCATAGAGTCTGAGGAGTTAGAGGTTCCTTTGTCTGTGCACACCCCTGCGGGTACGGTATCGACTAGGAAGTGCATTCCGTCGTTACCTGTGTGCATTGAGGATAGATTCCTAGATGGGTGTTTCTTCTTGCTAAAGATGAAGGACTATGATTGTATTCTTGGTCTGGATTGGCTAGAGGAGCACTATGCGTTAGTGGATTGTCGTCGGAAGAGGATTGTTTTCCGCATTCCTGGTGAGGACGAGTTCTCTCATCCCTTGCCAAAGAACTTAGCGGGAAAGTTAGTTATCTCTGCCATGAAGGCGATGCGCATGGTGAACAAGGGTTGTGACGCATTTCTTGCCAGCGTTATGCTAGTACCCGATGCTAGTTCGTCACTGACTCTCGCAGAGATCGATGTGGTGCAGGATTTTCCAGATGTCTTTCCCGATGACTTGTCTGGATTGCCACCGGATAGGGAGATAGAGTTCACTATAGAGTTGCTTCCAGGCACCTCTCCTATCTCGAAGGCCCCATATCGGATGGCACCTGCAGAGTTAGCCGAGTTGAGGAAGCAATTGCAAGAATTGCTCGATAAGGGATTTATTCGCCCTAGTGTTTCCCCTTGGGGCGCACCTGTATTGTTCGTCAAGAAGAAAGACGGGTCACTTCGGTTGTGCATTGATTACAGAAAGCTAAACCAAGTGACTGTGAAGAACAGGTATCCCTTACCTCGGATTGATGATCTGTTTGACCAGTTGCGAGAGGCATCAGTCTTTTCCAAGATTGACTTGCGATCTGGTTATCATCAGTTGAGAATTCGGAGTGAGGATGTGTCCAAGACGGCATTTAGAACCCGTTATGGACATTATGAGTTCTTGGTCCTTCCTTTCGGATTGACCAACGCCCCTGCAGCGTTCATGGATCTCATGAACCGGGTGTTTAGTCCGTATTTAGATAGCTTTGTCGTAGTGTTTATTGATGACGTGTTGGTCTATTCTCCGGATGAGGCCACACATCGTCAGCATTTGAGGTTAGTCTTAGAGGTTCTCCGTGAGCACAAGCTGTATGCGAAGTACAGCAAGTGCGAGTTCTGGTTGCGCGAGGTTCACTTTCTCGGGCATGTTATCTCCGGCGCTGGTGTTGCAGTTGATCCAGCAAAGGTCCAGGCAGTTATGGATTGGGAGATTCCCAGGACCCCTTCGGAGATTCGTAGTTTCCTTGGGTTAGCTGGTTACTATCGGCGATTCATTGAGGGTTTCTCATCCATCGCCGCCCCTTTGACAAAGCTGACCAGAAAGGGTGAGAAGTTCGTATGGTCTGAGGCATGTGAGCGTAGCTTTCAGCTATTGAAGGCTAAGCTTACTTCTGCTCCGGTATTGGTATTGCCTAGTGGTCTAGAGGGCTTTGCCATCTATACGGATGCGTCTCGGATCGGGTTAGGCTGTGTGCTCATGCAGCAAGAAAGGGTAGTGGCTTATGCTTCTCGTCAGTTGAAGGAGCATGAGAGGAACTATCCGACTCATGATTGGAGCTCGCAGCAGTGGTTCATGCACTAAAGATCTGGAGGCACTATCTTTATGGTGTCAGATTTGAGGTGTTTACCGACCACAAGAGCTTGAGGTATCTTTTCTCCCAAAAGGAATTAAACCTGAGGCAGAGAAGATGGATTGAGTTCTTGAAGGACTATGACTTCGACCTTCAGTATCATCCTGGAAAGGCGAATGTCGTAGCGGATGCTCTTAGTAGAAGAGGTCTTCGCTCCAGCAGGATTGGAAGATGTTGGAGGATGCAGCGTGCTCTATGACCGAGTTAGAGCCATCGTTGTGTCAGGCTTTTGTAGCTCAGCTATCCCTTAGATCCTCAGTCTTGGATGAGGTGATTGAGCAGCAGAAAGCCGACCCTAGATTGTTAGAGTTAGTGGGTAAGGCGGGCATTGCTCGTGATGAGGACGGTGTGATTAGATTTCAGCACCGTGTTTGTGTCCCCGATGTAGTAGATGTCCGTGAGCATGTGTTAGCGGAGGCTCATAGATCGCGATTCTCTATTCATCCGGGTAACACTAAGATGTATCAAGACCTGAAGAGATCATTTTGGTGGTCCGGCATGAAGAAGGATGTTGCGGATTATGTGTCTAGATGTCTAGTATGTCAGCAAGTGAAAGCCGAGCGGCAGCGACCATCCGGCCTTATGCAGAGGATGGATATCCCCGTATGGAAGTGGGAAGCTGTCACTATGGATTTCGTATCGGGTTTGCCTCGATCTAGAAGGGGCAATGACTCGATTTGGGTAGTTGTAGATAGATTCTCGAAGACTGCTCATTTCTTGCCTATGAAGAAGAAGCAGTCAGTAGAGAGTTTAGCTAGATTGTATGTTAGCGGTATCATTAGATTGCATGGTGTGCCGAAGTCGATCATTTCGGATCGAGATCCGAGATTTACTTCGAGATTGTGGAAGGGTCTTCAGGATGCGTTAGGTTCGGAGCTTAAGCTCAGTTCGGCGTTTCATCCCCAGACCGATGGACAGTCCGAGAGGACTATCCAGACGCTCGAGGATATGTTGAGAGCGTGTGTTCTGGATTGGAAGGATGATTGGGAGCGTCATTTACCTCTTGTGGAGTTCGCATACAACAACAGCTTTCATGCTAGTATTGGTATGGCTCCATTCGAGGCGTTGTATGGTAGGCCCTGCAGATCTCCTTTATGTTGGGAGGAGACTGGTGATAGGCAGCTGATCGGACCGGAGTTAGTTCAGGAAACTTCGGATAAGATTCAGCTTATCAGGAAAAGGCTTGTTGCGGCACAGGATAGGCAGAAGAGTTATGCCGACAACAGGAGAAAAGATTTGGAGTTCGAGGTTGGCGATCATGTCTTCTTGAAGATATCGCCTACTCGAGGTGTTGTCAGATTTGGCAGGCATAGCAAGCTAAGCCCTAGATTCATTGGCCCATATGAGATTCTCAGACGTTTGGGCAGCGTGGCGTATGAGCTAGCATTACCCCCAGCTTTGGCTAGCGTTCACCCTGTATTCCACGTATCTATGCTCAGGAAGTATGTCCGAGATCCGTCTCATGTGATTAGTCATGAGCCAGTGGAGATCCAGCCAGATCTTTCGTATGTCGAGCAACCAGTAGCCATTCTTGACCGGAAGGTTCAGCATCTCCGGAACAAGAGTATTGCGTCGGTGAAGGTTCTATGGCGGAACTTCTCACGTGAGGAGGCTACGTGGGAGCTTGAGGATGCGATGAAGAAGAAATATCCCCTTTTGTTTGAGTAGTGTCGTTCTAACTTCGAGGACGAAGTTTCCTTAAGGGGGAGAGGGTGTAAGGCCCTCGAAATTCCGTCGCATTATTTGTATTTATGTGTGTATCTTTGTGCTTGTGTATGTATGTACATATTTACGTACGTATTAATTAGTACAAGTACGTGTGCATGTGTTTATATTAAATATAAATAATGTATGTATTGCATGGTGATAGTATGGATATAATACCGTATACATATTGCATGTATATACGCATGGTATGCATGGTTTCTGCATATTTTAGAGTTCTGGCCGAAGGCCATCTTGCGTCAACCACAGGCTTGATGTGTATGCATGGTATGCATGGTTTCTGCATATTTTAGAGTTCTGGCCGAAGGCCATCTTGGCGTCAACCACAGGCCGTTGAGCTGGTGTCAGCGTCCAGACATGGACGCCAACACTAATCCTGGCGTCCAGCGATATGGACGCCAATCTCTCTGGCCTGCATGCGCAGCAGAGCTGCAAGCTTCTGAAACAAGAAAGCCAACCATTGGGGGACTGTCCCCAACGGCTCTGAAGGCTGTCAAGTCACCTGGTGAGTGGGAGAGAGACTCCCCTTATGTCTGAACCCGAAATGGCCTCTTCCCACTCCTCCCTTCACCTTGCAAGAGGAGAAAAAGAGAGAAGAAAACCCTAGGAGAAAACTGTGAGAAACCCCATCCTTGCCACCCAAAAATCCACACTTCTGAAGCTTGATCCGGCGTTCCACTGCTTCAAGGAGGTTGCTGGATCGACGAGGAAGGCTTCCCCGACCTCGGCTTGCTGTGGATCTCGCTCAAGAACCCGGAGGAGAGTTCATTTGGAGGCTTCTTGGGACTGCCCAAGGAGGGCTTCACCAACACCCTAGACCCTTTGGAGGAATTTTTAAAAAGGCAAGTGACCTATCCATGATGTTCCCGTATGTGTCTAGGTCGTTTCTATCATTTTTATGGATTTTTCCTCGAGTCCTAGACCCTCCCATTCACCCAAGTTTGAGAGCTCGGGTCTGTGTTTCTGCACAGACCTGCATTGACGGCAAGGTCAACGGACGCCGATATCATGCTTGGCGTCCATCGACCATGCCGCTGACCCTGAGTCAGCGGCCAGAGACCGCCGCCAAGTTCTTCTGGACAGAACAGTGAACTGTTCTGCCCTTCCTATACTCTAATTTCGGTATGGTTTCCGTGATGAGGATATATGGTAATCCTATACACTATGTATATTGTCAATTGTGGTGTGTGGATGAATGTGATGTGTGATGGTGAATGTAGGAAAGTTTATCCCTTAAACTTGTAAGCATGACGTGTTGATGATCTTGCCAAATTTATGTTTCATGAGTAGGATTAGTCTGAATGCCTTGGTTTTGTCAGTTCATGTAGATTAGTAGATCAGTAGATTTATGCCCAATTTTTGGTAAATTGTTCATGCTTGTATAGATTGCAAATAAATTCGGTTCGGTAAATAGAAAGACATGCAAGAATGGTTTGTGGTGATCGATTTGTGAGTGTATGATTTAGAATAGTTCTGTATTCTCAAATCATGCACGTAATGGTAATCCCTGTTCAAACAGTAAATGGCAAATTGCATGATGTGTTAAATCCCATGTAACTTAAATTGTGAATGGCATGCAAAATAAGGGTTTGATTTTCTGTAAATTCTATTTAGCTCAGAAAAATCTGAAAATTTGAGTGTATGATCTAGAACCCGAAAATAGCATGTGGTTAAAATTTCAGGTCATTTGGACCAGTAAATAAGAAGTTATGTATTTTTCATGTGAAATGTGATAATCTACGTATATTATCGTAATGTGGTTAGTTATTGTCTAAACCCAACTTGATTAGTGAAATTTACTGTGTGTTAAACTCCTGAAATCTGTAGTGCCATGTCAGGAAAACAGAGATATTCATGTGAGTGAGAGAGTGAATGAGATGAAAAGTGTGAAGTGTAAAACCATGTGTAAAACGGTAAAATGTGTAATGTGTAACTGTGCCAATGTGACACTGCTTCCGTAGAGGGCAGTGGAGCTGTATCAGGGAAAAGTCCCCCTGAGAAAGTTCAATGTGTAAGTGACCCTAAGGGCATTAGGGGGAAATCCTGGAGGTGGACAAGTACCACTGGTTAGGGTGGAGACTTGTTCTCCCGGTCTGCGCAGTCCAAGAGTCGCCATTGGAATGCCTAGATGGCGTCTATGTGTAATGTGATGTGTATATGTCCTTCTTTGGTGGTTTGGACTATGTGTCACGGCACCTAAAATGTGTAATGTGAAATGTGTAATGTGTATGTGCTCATGTGTAAATGTGTAAGTGAACAATGTGAATGTGTATGTGTAAAGTGTAACCATGTGAAAGAGAAAACTTGTGTAAAGAAAATATGAACTTCTAAATGTGAAAATATGTTGTTGAAATCCATGTGAGACAAATCTGAAACCATGTGAAATCAGTAAATTCATGTTGTCATTATCATGTGTATGTGTGCAAAAAAATGCCTAGAATCCATGTTAGGGATAATTAATGAGTACGTGTACAAATAGCATGATTGGTTATTCATATGATTTGCTTTAAGCGATATTGTAGCTCTCATGTGTAGGTTTACAGCCATGAAACCATGTGAAACCAGCAACTTAAAGCATGTGAAAATGTCTATGAATGTGTTAAAAACATGTAGGGTCCATGCTAGTCGTGTTTCTTTTCATGTACGCTCAATGTTCATGTTGGTAGCTCTCATGTCCTGGTTCTTTAAGGACAAAGTTTCATGAGTCAATTGAATAGAGAGCATGTGATAGGTAAATTTTATCCTGACAAATCTGAAAGCATGATCCATGTATAAAGTTGTGAAACTTTCATGATAGGTTGAAACTTTAAATTGACTAGCATGCCATGTGTTGCAAATTGTAAATGTGCATGTAGAAACCACTAAGACTTATACGTGTATGTTATGGGTAGTGTTTCTTGCTGAGTCTCTGGACTCACTCCTTGCTTCGGCGTACAGGTGTAGTTGGTGACGTGGCCCCTTTGGAGGAGACAGCAGAGACGGACTCCGAGCGCGGAGATTAGCTAGTTTTGGAGTTTCTTGTGACTCGTGTATTCATAGTATGTAATTTGAACATTGTATTAGAATTATCATGAAAAGAATGTATAAGTGTGGACATTATGTATTTTATTTCAGCAATTTAAATTATGTGAACTTTTAGTTCCTTATTGTTAATTTCAAACTTCATGTATGTTAAATGTGGATGATGAATGAATGAAGACAGTTGTCTTTTACTTCCGCTACTCTGTTGTATATTCGCGTGTATCTCAGCTGTATGTATCGTTTGGGTAAATGTCCCACTGTGAGGACTCTTGCTATACCGACGTGGGTTGGTATAACCGTACCGGTATGATGAGGGCCGTCACACTCTACAGGACAAGCCCTCAAGTGCTGAGCACCGGGCGACGACTAGTGTAGGACCATACTAGGAAACTAGCACAGGTGCTACCGTACAGTAAAAAGCGGAAACGGTGAAGACTCCTCAAAACACGGAACCTCGCAAGACCATAACCTATCTCTGTTGTAGTCGCGATGCGTCGGGCCGTCGAGACCTTGTCGCGATGCCCTACCCTGTCGCGGCACTATCGCGGCGGCCAACACCGTCATGACCAGGTCGCGACACCCAAGAGCGTCGTGATCATGTCGCGACCGGCCAGGCTGTCGCAACAAGATCGCGACCTCTATAGTGGTCACGTCTTCAGCCGAGGGGGGTTCCGAAGCAACCCTCACGGAGACCTCCCCAAAAATGGTACACACAAACCACAGGGGGAGGGGAGCATGCTCTACATGTATTGAAAGCTGTAAATCCTCCAAACTACCCTTAAACCATAAAAAAGCATGGATTAACAAGGATCTACGCTCGAAGGGAAAACCTCACTCAAGCATGAGCATGATCCTCACACTCCCACGACCCTAAACCACGAAGAAACGCCGTCTATAGGGGGAGGGGAGCATGCTTAGGGCTAAAGGATCAAGGGTCCCTACCTCCATGTGTAGAACTGACCAGTTGGGGCCTTCACGTAGGAATGACCACCTCCTCCTCGCTCCAAGCAACACGAACACGTCCCCTGCACGAACAGGACATCACCACCTCAGCACGAACACCCCGAGCACGAAGAACCAGCAAGGAACCGCAAGAGGGCTCGGAGGGAAGGAGAGGGGAAGAAGAAGGAGAGAAAGGGGTGAGGGGGAGAATGGGGCGCAGCACTCGGTTTTAAACCGATGGCCCCCAAGACGCGATGGGGTGACCCGGCGCGACAACAACCATGTCGCGACCCCTCTAGGCATCGCGACCATGTCACGGCAACCACCCCCAACGCGACCCCAAAAGCAGTCAAACTTCGAAGACCGGGAAAAGCAAATGTGACGGATGATCAAGACGCGTCAACGATGTACGCTCCTAACACCCAACACGAGCGTTCTGATAGAAAGGACAGCAGTCACGTCTATCAGAAAAGCACTCACGATGCCTTTAGAAGGTGCGACAAGAATGCGACACCCACCCCCGTCGTGACCATGTCACGACGGCCAAGTGCGTCACCACAGAAACCTTGTCGCGGTGGGCCATCCTGGCGTGACCATGTCGCGACCAAGGTTCCTATCGCGACCCTGAGGACAGGGCCATGGGCATAGGAGGTTCGGGTCTTGCAGGAAGTGTGGAAGCAAGCTACTACTAGCGACGGTACGGAAGTACAGCACGGTCGGAAACTCCGTACGACTGCTCGTCGTGACCACCACACGGCTAGCAACACAGACAAGGGGAAACCATGCCTAGACAAGAAACACTAGCTATGAAAAGCACTACCACTAGTCAACCGGTCAGGTGCGTCCACTGATGTCTTATCCTCGACCCAGGTCTAAACCTCCACGTCTCGTCAGAGTGAGGCAGGACACAAAGTACACAACAGTAACCGCCGTAGTCTGGCCGGACTACGGTCCCACACCTGGCCTCTCTAGGTAGTTCCGGGGCCACAAAGAGCGAGGCAGTGAGAAGGACTGACTGGCCTGCGCCGGGAAGGACTCCAAACAACCTCGGCATCCCAGACCAACCACGAGAGCTCTGCAAATGACTCAACGCCGCTGTCCTAACCACCATTTTCACCTCCGCTCCAGAGTCTGTGACTCGAGCACGCCCGCCGATCGGAGTACTCCCTCAACAGGCGCACGGGGATGGGGGTCCCAGGCAATGGTAACAACCTCTCTAATGGGACAAGCCCTCAAGTGCCAAGCACCGGGCGACAACTAGTGTAGGACCGTTCTAGGGAACTAGCACAGGTGCCACGGGCACAGTAAGAAGCGGAAACGACGAAGACTCCACAAAAAAACACGGAACTTCACAAGACCTCAACCTATCTCTCTTGTAGTCGCGACGCATCGGGCCGTCGCGACCTTTTCGCAATGCCTTACCCTGTCGCGACACTGTCGCGGCGGCCCAAACCGTCGCGACAGCGTCGTGATGATGTCGCGGTGGCCGTGCCAGTCGCGACCGCTATAGCGGTCGCATCTTCAGCCGAGGGGGAGGGGTTCTAGTGCAGTCCTCCCAGAGACCACCCCAAAACATGGTACAAACATACCACAGAGGTAGGGGAGCATGCTCAACATGTAGGAAAGCCATTAAATCATGCAAACCACCCTCAAAACCCCACAAACATGGATTTACAAGAATCTACACTCGATGGAGAATCTTACTCAACCACAAGCATGGTTCTCACACCCCCACAACCCAAACCATGGGGAAAGCATGATCTCAAGGGGGAGGGGAGCATGCTAGGGCGAGAGGAGTCAAGGGCCCCTACCTCCAAGTGTAGAGCCGACATGTTGGGGCCTTCACATCAGAATGGCCACCTCCTCCTCGCTCCAAGCACCACGAGCACATCCCCTACACGGTGGAGATGACACCACCTCAACACGGGCACCATGAGCACCAAGAACTGACAAGAAATCGCAAGGGAGCTCGAGAGGGGAAGAAGAGGGAAGAAGAAGGGGAGAAAGGGTGAGAGGGGGAAATGGGGCGCAGCCTTGGTTTTAAACCGAGGACCCCAAGACGCAACGGGTCGGCCCAGTGCAACAACACCTATGTCACGACGCCCTTAGGCGTCGCGACCATGTCACGACGGTGACCCACAGTGCGACCTCAAAAGTAGTCAAACCTCGAAGACTGGGAAACAAGAACGCGACGGCTGGCTAGGTCACGTCAACGTTGTACGCACTTGACACCCGACAAGACCGTTCTGACAGACAAGACAGCAGTCAAGTCTGTCAGAAAAGCAGTCGTGATGCCTCCAAACGCCACGACAAAAATGCGACGCCCACCCCTGTCGCGACCAAGTTGCGACGGCCAGGTGTTTCCCACACAACCCTGTCGCGACAGGCTCCCCCGTCGCGACCCTGAGGATGAGACCAATGGCCCAAGGGGGCCGGGTCTTACATCCCACCCACCTTAAGAAATTTCATCCTCGAAATTAGAAGAAACTCAATTTCAACTGGAAGCAACGAAAAAAGGGAAAACAACGTACCAGTTAATTGAACAAATACGGGAACTACTCTCGCATCTCATCCTCGCGTTCCCAAGTGGCCTCGCCACCCACACGGTTCTCCCAGAAAACCTTGACTAGCGGAATCTGCTTCCTGTGCAACTGCTGCACTCTACGATCCACAACTCTGACCGGGTACTCTGACACTGACAAGTCTGGTGCTACCTCAAGCTGTAAGTAGTCCAACATGTGCGATGGATCTGCAGCGTACCTCCTGAGCTGCGACACGTGGAAAACACTGTGCACGCCTGCCAACTCTGTCAGAAGACTCAACCTGTAAGCCACCTTGCCGATCCTCTCTGTGATAGGGAAAGGCCCAATGTACCGGGGACTGAGCTTTCCCTTCCTGCCAAATCTCATAACACCCTTGGTCAGCGAAACCGGCAAGAACACAAGGTCACCTACACTAAACTGTAACGGCCTCCTGTGGATATCTGCATAGCTCTTCTGCCTACTCTGCGCTGTCTGAAGCCTCTACCTGACAAGTCTGACTGTATTTGTACACTGTTGTACCATCTCTGGTCCCAAAAGCTGCCTCTCTCCGACCTCGAACTAGTAAAGTGGTGTCCTGCACGGGCGACCATACAAAGCCTCGTATGGTGCCATTCCGATGCTCGAGTGATAACTGTTGTTGTACACAAACTCTACCATCGGAAGGTGCGACTCTCAAGTGCCACTCCAGTCCAAACAGCACGCTCTCAGCATATCCTCCAAAGTATGAATGGTCCTCTCTGACTGCCCATCTGACTGCAGGTGATATGTCGAACTCAACCACAACTCTGTACCAAGAGCTCTCTGTAGACTGCACCAAAACCTTGATGTGAACCTCGGATCTCGATCAGAAACAATCAAAATTGGGGTTCTGTGCAACAGAACAACTCGGTCCACGTACAGCCTGGCTAACCTGTCCACTGACCAAGACATCTTGACTAGAGGAAAGTGCGCTAACTTGGTCAATCGATCCACAATCACCCAGATGCCATCATGCCTCTGCGGAGTACAGGGCAAACCAACCACAAAGTCCATAGTGATGTCATCCCACTTCGACTCGGGAATGGGCAACGACTGCAGCTCACCACCAGGACGCTGATGCTCAACCTTCACCAGCTGACAGGTAAGGCACCGAGCGACAAACTCTGCCACCCCCCTCTTCATCCCTGGCCACCAGAAGAACCTCCTCAGGTTATGGTACATCTTAGTGGAACCAGGATGAACAACATACCTCGACCTGTGTGCCTCTGACAATAGCGCCTGGAACGCATCACCAAGAACGTACAATCTACCTCTGAATCTGACCTCACTGTCCTCGTGCAACTCAACATCTGACACCTGCAAAATATCTGCCAACTCTGACTCTGCCTGCCGCGCCTGTAACACCTACTGGTACACTGACGGACAAACTGACAAGCTAGTCATCACTGCACGGTCTCTGTGCCTCTTAGGGTAGAAAACTCCCTGGGACAGATCCTCAAATAGCCTCCACTCTCTGACCATTAGCGAACTCAAGTGAACACGCTTGCTCAAAGCATCTGCCACGACGTTAGCCCTTCCTGGGTGATAGGAGAGGGTAAGGTCGTAGTCCTTCAAATACTCAATCCATCTGCGCTGCCTCAAGTTCAAATCCTTCTGAGTGAAGATGTACTGCAAACTCTGATGGTCGGTGAAGATCTCAAATGCCTCGTTGTACAAATAGTGCCTCCACAACTTCAGAGCGAACACCACTGCTGCCAAGTCTAAGTCGTGAGTAGGGTAGTTCTCCTCATGCTTCTTGAGCTGCCGAGAAGCATAGGCAATGACCCCACCATGCTGCATCAGCACTGCACCCAAACCTGACCTCGACGTGTCAGTGTAGACCACAAAACCTCCACTACCTGACGGCAAGACCAACACTGGCGCTGAAGTCAACCTCGTCTTCAGCTCCTGGAAACTCCGCTTGTAGTCCTCGGACCAAACAAACCTGGCGTCAAGTCTCGTCAACCTGGTCAATGGCTCTGCAATCCTGGAAAAATCCTGGATGAACCTACTGTAGTAACCTGCCAAGCCCAGAAAGATGAGAACCTCTGACACTGATGTGGGCTGCTCCCACGACAACACTACCTCCACCTTGGCAGAGTCCACTGCCACACCAGAACCTGAGATCACATGCCCGAGAAAGTGCACCTCTCTCAGCCAAAATTCGCACTTGTCGAACTTGGCATAAAGTTGGTGACTCCGCAAGGTTTCTAGCACGATCCTCAGATGCTCCTCATGCTCCTCCTTAGAAAACGAGTAGACCAAAATGTCATCCATAAAGATGACCACAAACCGGTCTAGGTACTCACTGAACACCCTATGCATCAAATCCATGAATGCTGCAGGTGCGTTCGTCAGCCCAAACGGCATTACGACGAACTCAAAGTGACCGTACCTGGAACGGAAGGCTATCATGCCAATGTCAGACTCTCTGATCCTCAACTGGTAGTAGCCTGACCTCAAGTCAATCTTCGAGAACACCTTGGCTGACTACAACTGGTCAAACAAGTCATCAATCCTCGGCAACGGATACTTATTCTTCACTGTTACCTGGTTCAGCTGCCTATAATCGATGCATAACCGCAGACTACCGTCTTTCTTCCTCATGAACAGAACATGCGCACCCCACGGCAAACGACTCGGATGAATGAAGCCCAGCTCAAGCAACTCCTGCAACTGGCACTTCAGCTCGTGCAACTCAGCTGGAGCCATCCGGTAAGGTGCCTTCAACAGAGGCATCGTACCAGGCAAAAACTCAATGAAGAACTCTACCTCCTGCTCAGGTGGTAACCCAGGTAGATCCTCTGGAAAAACATCAGAGAACTCACAAACAACAGGCACATCAGAAACTGACGACCCGCAAGGCTCCAAGGAACAAATAGAAGCAAGATGTGCTACACAACCATCACGGATCAGACTACGAGCTCTATAGAAGGAAATAAAAGGTCGACGGGTAGACCGGATACCACGGAAGCAGAGAACAGGTGCTCCAAGTATCTCAAACTGAACGGTCTTCCACTGACAATCAACCACAGCTGAGTGAGCCTCCAACCAGTCCATGCCTAGGATGACATCAAAGTCACGAAGCTGCAACGCGTACAACCTGGCCGGCAACTGGTGTCCCTGGACCTCAACTATGACACCCTCCAAGTAATCGAAAGAACGCATGTAATCACCGGACGGGAGATCGACCATCACATCACACTGCCTCTCAGGTGTGTGATGAACCAGAGACTCATAAAACTCCTCGGAAGCAAAACAAAGAGAAGCACCGGGGTCAACCAAAACATGAGAAGCTCTACCAAGGATAGGTAAGGTACCTATAACCAGGTTCGACGCCTCGGCCTGCTCCCTGGTAAGAGCCATCACACGACCACGTCTACGCCCACGCTGCGGTGCCTGCTGGGGCTGTGGCTGCTGCGGCGCCTGCTGGTGCTGGGGAAACTGCTGCTGCTGCTAGTATGGCTGGAACTGCTGAGGTTGCTGATGCTGCTGAAACTGCTAAGGCTGCAAATGGTACTGCCCCTGCTGTTCTTGATGAGGTGCCTGTTGCTGAGGAGGGAACTGGTACTGCGGTAGCTGCTGCGCGTACTGCACTGGCTATTGTGGCTGCTGGACTTGCCCCATCGGGCAATCCCTCCTAAAGTGGCCTGGAAAACCACAAGTGTAGCAGACTGCCTCATGTCTGCCTTGCTCAGCTCCATTCTGGACTGACTTCTCCGCAAACCTCGACTGATGCTTCTACTGTCGGCTCCGTCCACCCCCGCGAGTAGACAACTACCTGAACTTTGAGTGAATCCCGGAACTGCCTAAACTGCCCGAGCCCGAAGAAGAAGAAGTCGAGCTACTGCGACTACCAGCAGGATGCTGGTATGACGAGGACCTGGAAGAGGCTCCTCCCTACTGCTGCTGCTGCTGGGGCTGCCAGGTCTCTCTCTCCAAGGCGGTGGCCTTAGCCATAGCCTCTCCCAAGATGGCACACATGTGAGCAGTCACGCCCCACCTCAAGTCTGGCCTCAGTCCTACAATGAACCTCTCTGCACAAACCTGCCCACTACTGGCAACATGAGGAACATGCCTCAACAACTGGATGAACCTCTGGTGGTACTGAGTAATAGTGAGATCGCCCTGAACCAACTCATGGAACTGATCTCGTCTCTCACGTCAAGCATAGTCGGGGAAGTACTCGCCGTGAAAGACCCCCAAAAACCTCTGCAAAGTGATCTGATCCAAATGCTGCCCTGGGAAGTGGATCTGCCGCTAAACTCTCCACCACTCATGGGCTGGCCCCTTGAGCTGGTACACTGCCAGTCTGACCTGGTCCTCCTCGGCGCACTCCATAGTCTCGAACGTGCGCTCTAACTCGTGCGTCCAACTCTCTGCCTTATCTAGATCATACTCGCCGAAGAACATCGGTGGCCGGAGACGCAAGAACCTCTCCAAGTGGGCGATCCTATCCTCAGTGACAGCCGTCCTCCTCCGACCGGCCCGGGTACTCCCAGTACCCGACGCCTGCTGAACTGCTGACTATTCCACCTCTGGATCTGCCTGCTGCTCCGATACTATTGGGGGAGGTACTAGAGGCTGACCTCCCACTACTGCCTGCCCAGGCTGCCACGCTCCCTCGTACAGGGTCCTGAAGAACTGCTCAGCCAGGGGGAACCAATCTGCGCACTGCTTTGGCGGAGGCTGGTACTCCTGCTGCTGTTGCCGCTGCACCCTCAGGCTGTGCCACGGACTCCTCTGCTGACACCTCCTCCTGGACTTGCCCCTGCACGGGCATATCAGACTCATCTTGTTGCTCTACCAGCTCTCTGACCTGCCTGCGCCTGTGTGGAGCCATATCCTGCACATCACACAACCAACAAGGTTAACAATACCAACTCGGGCGGCTAGCAATGTACTTGTACTACTGTTGGGATTTCCTATTGCAGTTTAGATCCTCTATAAGTCCTGTCAGACTCTCGCTTTGATACCAACTGTAACGACCCCGAGAACCCGACCCTCGGCTCACGCTGAGGACCTGATTTTCACAGTCGCCCCCACGGATTTGGGGACCTAGAAGGGCTATAATATAAATCTAACAGGATATGTAATGGAAGTAAACGTCAACTGCTAAACTAGAAGCGCACACGCGAAAATAGAAAGAAGAGCGAGACGCTGTGTACCGCTCTAAGTACAGTCCCAACACACACAACTAGTACAAGTAAAGGCAGGGAATAACAAGTCCCTTAGGGGCATACCCCGAGGGTGACGTGCACTGAGAGGGGGGAACCACTGCTAGCTACGGGGACCACGACTACCACCCCGTCTCCTCCGCCCGACGTGCGCCCAGCCGCTGTTGAGAAGTCTCACCTGGGAAAGAAAGGGATGAGGTTCACAACAGAAGCTCAGTAGGGACTACCAATCTTCTACTGGCTCTAACAAGTAGTCAAAACTATGTACTTAATTAAATAACAGCAGTTTATCTTTTACCTACAAACAGAAGTGCGGAAGCAAGCTACTACTAGCAACGGTACAGAAGTACAGCACGGTCGGTAGGGATGTCAATGGGCCGGGGCGGCCCGACAGGCTTGCGGGCTTGGCCCGATTTTCGGCCGGGCCGCAAGACTCTTTTCGGCCCGTAGATTTTTAGTAGGGCCTAAAAGCCTAGCCCGACTAAGCCCATAGGCCGAACTCGGGCTTTGAGTTCGGCTCGATGGGCCGGCCCGACCCGTTCTCTTTTCTTTTTTTCTTTTCAAATCTTAAATTTTACTTAGTTAAAATTATGTTATTTTACTTATTTAAAAGTTAAAAACTCTCTTTCAAACAAATTAAATAAGGAACATCAAAACTCTACTTAATTGAATGAGATTATAAATTTTATATTATTAAATATATTATTTTTATTATTAATTTAATTTTTATTTAAGTATTCGGGCCGGGCCTTAGTCGGACTTTACAATTTTATAAAAATATTGGGCCCGACCCGACATTGCTCGGGCTTGGGCCGGACTTGGGCTTTCATATTGATGAGTCGGGCCTAGGCCGGGTTCATCTAAGCCCAACCCGAGCCCGGCCCATTGATAGCCCTAACGGTCGGAAACTCCGTACGACTGCTCGTCGTGACCACCACACGGCTAGAACCACAGATAGGGGGAAACCCCGCCTAGATAAGAAACACTAGCTACAGAAAGCACTACCACTAGTCAACTGGTCAGGTGCGTCCACTGACGTCTTATCCTCGACCCAGGTCCAAACCTCCACGTCTTGTCAGAGTGAGGCAGGACACAAAGTACACAACAGTAATCACCATAGTATGGCCATACTACAGTCCCATGCCTGGACTCTCTAGGTGGTTCCGGGGCCACAAAGAATGAGGTAGTAAGAAGAAGGACTAATTGGCCTGCGCTGGGAAGGACTCCAAATGACCTCGGCATCCCAGACCAACCACGAGAGCTCTGCAAACGACTAAACGCCACTATCCTAACCACCATTTTTCCCTCCGCTCCAGAGTCCGTGACTCGAGCACGCCCGCCGCCCAGAGTACTCCCTCAACAGGCGCGCGGGGACGGGGGTCCCAGGCAACGGTAACAACCTCTCTAATGGGACAAGCCCTCAAGTGCCGAGCACCGGGCAATGACTAGTGTAGCACCGTACTAGGGAACTAGAACAGGTGCCACAGGCATAGTAAGAAGCGGAAACGGCGAAGACTCCACAAAAAAAAAACATGGAACTTCGCTGAGGGAGGGGGGGTTCCGGTGTAGTCCTCTCGGAGACCACCCCAAAACATAGTACAAACATACCACAGGGGGAGGGGAGCATCCTCAACATGTAGGAAAGATATTAAACCATGCAAACCACCTTCAAAACCCCACAAACATGGATTTACAAGAATCTACGCTCGATGGAGATTCTTACTCAACCACAAGCATGGTTCTCACACCCCCACAACCCAAACCACGGAGAAACCATGATCTCAAGGGGGAGGGGAGCATGCTAGGGTGAGAGGAGTCAAGGGTCCCTACCTCCAAGTGTAGAGCCGACCCGTTGGGGCCTTCACGTCGCAATGGCCACCTCCTCCTCGCTCCAACCACCACGAGCACGTCCCCTACACGGTGGAGACGACACCACCTCAACACGGGCACCAGGAGCACCAAGAACCGACGAGAAATCGCAAGGGAGCTCGACAGGGGAAGAAGAGGGAAGAAGAAGGGGAAAAAGATCGTGAGAGGGGGAAATGGGGCATAGCCTCGGTTTTAAACCGACGGCTCCCAAGACGGGACAGTTCAGCCCGGCACGACAACACCTATGTCGCGATGCCCCTAGGTGCCGCAACCATGTCGCGACGGCCACCTACGGTGGGACCTCAAAAGTGGTCAAACCTCGAAGATCGAGAAACAAGAACATGACAGCTGACAAGGTTGTGTCAACGTTGTACGTACCTGACACCCGACAAGACCGTTTTGACTAACGGTACAGCGGTCAAGCCTGTCAGAAAAGCAGTCGCGACGCCTCCAGACACCGCAACAAGAACGCGATGCCCACCCCCGTCGCGACCAAGTTGCGATGGCCAGGTGTGTCGCCACACAACCCTATCGCGACAGGCTCCCTCGTCGCGACCCTGAGGATGGGGCCAATGGCCCAAGGGGGTCGGGTCTTACAAGCCGACCTGTTGGGGCCTTCACGTCAGAACGGCCACCTCCTCCTCGCTCCAAGCACCAAGAGCACGTCGCCTACACCAAGGGGACGTCACCTCCTCGGCACAAGCACCACAAAACCACCGGAGAATGCGAGAGAGTTCGGGAGAGGAAGAAGGAAGAAGAAGAAGAAGAAATGGAGAGAGGAGGAAATGGGGCGTTAGCCTCAGTTTTGAACCGGTGGGCCCCGAGACACGACGGGTCTAGCTGGCACAACAACAAGCATGTCGCGAGACTCACAGGTGTCGTGACCATGTCGCGACCGCCGAGCCCGGTGCGACGCCAAAAGGCGGTCAAACCTCGAAGACTGGGAAACCAGAACGCGGCAGCCTACTAGGTCACGTCAATGCTGTACGCACCTGACACCAGAACAAGACCGTTCTGACAGAAAGGACATAGGTCAAATCTGTCAGAAAAGCAGTCGCGACGCCTTTAGACTCCGTGACAAAAATGCGACACCCACCCCCGTCGCGACCATGTCGCGACGGCCAGGTGTGCTGTGTTTGAAAAACTTGTTGCAACAGGGCCCAAGAGGGTCGGGTCTTACGTCCCCTATAGTCTTTCTGGCCGACTACACATCTTTATTTGTACCTTGCTTGAAAAGAACCTCCTGGAGCAAGATAGATTGACCTAAAGCTTGGAGCATGAGTAGTTCATTATTTTCTCATTCCCGTTTCGATTTCTAGGAACCAAGAACTAGAAGACAATCAAAGGTAGGTGTTCTCAGGCACAAACATAATCAAATTTATGCTTTCTAATAGATCATATATTCCTGAATGTCTGGATCTTTTCCCATGATTTGCGATTGTAGCTTTATACTTATGGTTATCGTAATCGGACAACCTAACTCTGGACTTCGGTCGACCGATCCTTCTTTTCTTTTGGATTTTTTTGAGTCTTTAGATAGTACAAGGTGTTTTCTAATTATCATACAATATTCAAGTTTTCTTATAACTCTCTCTTATTTTAACACATCTTTAGAGGGCTTGTTCATGATTAGGTCTTGGAACCTAGTGGCTATAGACTTCTGAAACCTTTGAGGCCTATGCTTTCTTTCTGCAAGTTGACTTTTCCTTTTCTTTACTGCCCCGCAAGTCAACTTCTATCCTTGCATGTCGGCTTCCCTTTCTTCTATTGTAACTTGCAAGCTGACTTTTTCCCTGCCAGCCGATATTCATGTTTTGCGCAACGATTGGACTTAATAGGTCTGTCTAGTCAAGATTGTACAGACATGCATGCGAACCCTAAAAATTGATTAACCATGTTTAAAGTTGTGAATACTTGAAAATTATTCTGAAATACTCTTAAATCTCTTGACTTGTTTCTTATCACCTTATTACTAAGGTTCTTTCATGATAATCTTATTTATTTTGTAAACTACAAATCCATGCCCTAAAATATGGATTAATGCATATAAACATCATCTTGTTTTACTGGCACTGTCATGTTTTCTATAAAGACTTATCCAAGTTTTCCACTAATTCTCGTGAGATAGTTGTAATCACGGGGTTGCGCACCCCTCGAGACACACAACATGTTTTAAATGTGTTAATAGCATGGATTAGGAATGTGTGATCGCCACCTAACAAGTTGCCTTCGAATAAGAATGAAACTAGGCTAACGTGCTAGGAAAGGAGTTGAGAACGGGGCACTTACTGATGTCGCTCTGATCCGCTTCCATGTTCCAATTTGCCTTCTCTGGAGGGAGTCTAAGGGCATTAAGAGACATAAGGGCTGCAAAAATGTCGACTAGACTCTCGAGAAAGGGAAGGTATTGAGCTCTTTTGGGTCCATTGGGCTTCCTAGGAGCATAGCCATTTTGAGATGGAGGGACTTGGTTATATTGACGTTGGTCTTGTTGGGGGTTCTGGGCTTGAGGAGGTGGTTGCCTGTTGTTCAATGGTTGTTGAGGTGATTGATTGAAAGGTGACCTACCTATCGGACTCTGGGGATTATTGATATCACCTACTTGCTCGTTGGTTTGGACCCTTTTAGTGATAGGACCCTGAGGTTTCTTGGGGTAACGGGACTTCAGAGTTTCAAACATAGAATGAATGGGTGAGTCCTTAAGTTGGGTCTAAATGACGCGGGCTCGGCTGCAAAGTTGGTGCGTAGTGGTGATGTCATTCATGGCTAAAATGGCTCGGTAGGTTGGGGTAGCATTGGCAATTAGCAACTTAACCTTCTCCTCCTCAGGCATAGAGTAGTGGACCTTCACAGCTAGGGCACGCCACCTGTCAGCATAGATCGCGAATTCTTCGTCGGCCTTTATTTTTTCTGCCACTAAAACCACAAAAGAATATTCGGGTCCGACCCGATCTTGGAATTGCTGTAGAAACCTCTCTTGAACAATTTGAAAATCCTCAGCTTCCTCCGGAGGTAGAGAGTAGAACCATTCGAGGGCCGACCCATCCAACGACTTCTTGAACAAGTATGCCATGAGGTGGTAGTCGTACTTGTGTGGAGCTGACTCATACACAAAGTCTTTGAGATGCACATAGGGGTCGCCTACCCCAGAATATCACCGGTAGACCGGGAGCTCTGACTGGGGTGGGACCCGGAGGTGTTGAAAGAAAGGGAGGGGGATATCGGCGACCTTCCGAGGGTCCAATTGTCTTTGGAGGTCATGAAGTTCCCTCTTCATGGACGTCCACTCCGCGAGGAAGTCGGAAGGGGACGAAGCGTGGTGAGTGTGAACAAGGGAGCGGGATTGCTCCAAAGAGTAGGACCTCTCACGGGGAAAAGGAGCATGTTCGGCCTGATAGAATGAAGAGATTGGAGGGGATTTGGGCCGAACTTCCCGTGCCGGAAGATAACTGGGCTCAGTAAAGTGAATGGCCCGCAGACGAAGGGGAGTGGGATCCGCCACAGTGGAGGGTACATGTGGCGCAGAAGCAGCAGAGGCAGAGGAAGCTGCTGCTGGGCAGAATTATGAGAGGGTGGAGATAGAGGACACTTGCCTTTGGCAGCAGCCAGAAATTCCTGAACTTGGTCCGGGCTTAAGTGTGGAAAGAGTTGACCAAATTGGGCATGCAAGTCATAAACCCCAAGGGGAGAAGGGGGGGAGACTGACCATCAACAACGGTAGGGGGCTGGATATGCCCCGAGAGGGTGGCCGCAGAAGGTTGGGCCACATCCTCGAGAAGCCCAATGGGCAAAGAATCGTCGGTAAGGACACAGAAACGATCCATACCGAACAAAGGATTATGAGATAGTACAATGGATTGCGGAAACTGACTCGAGAAACCTAGACAATGACGCATACACTACCCCTAAGCAATTAAGGGAGACAACGCAACTAACAAACAACACCTAGACTCTAACACACAAGAATGGACGATAAGATAAGAGGGAGTGTATCAAACAAGCACTCAAGTTGACATGATTATCGTCAAAAATTTAGGGTTCTCACTTAACCTTTAATGGATTAATTAATGAAATTACACTCGGTCAAATGGAACCCTAATAGGTAGGTACTCAAGTACTTCGATGTAACTAAAGGGAGATACACAACTCACGCGTAAGATGATCTAATACTAGGGGTACGACGGGTACAACCAGCCTGGCAATTGTAACATGCGTACGGCCACGAGGACTTACGGAGGCCCTCGGTAGTAGGCCCTGGTCAGCCCACGAGTGCTCGCGGGTGAGAGGGTCTCCACTACCAAGGAGGAAACCTAATCTACACGAAGCAGTAGTGTATGCAAGATCCTATGTGCACCAGGGTGCATGCAAAATCTATCCTAAACTAACACACAGTGGCTGACAGGTCTCTGCTGAGGTTGCGACGACCAGATCCATTGTGACCTTATCGCGACCGAGGGCTCGGCCGCGATAAGAACAGAGTGCAGAAACCTACAGTCACAAGCAAACAGACTAACCTAAAGCGCAATACATTCATGGATGGAAGTAATCAACAAGGGAATACTCCTTAGGCAGACAAAAACGGATACATAGATGGAAAACAATAACACACAAAGCGTACCTGCTATCGCGTCCACCACCGCCGGCACGATAGGTTCGTGGCAGCCTGAGCCGTCGCGACAGTAGCTAAAAACAAACAGTGAAAAATAAACAGAAAACCCGAACCCTAGCAGGATTCTAGCACAAAGAAACGTATGTAAACATAACAAAACAGCATGGAGGAGACATGGGAGTACTCTCAGAAGAGGAACAGGATGAAGGGGAGAGGGGGAACACGTACCTGAAGTCGCGACCGCCTTTCTGGACGCGATTATGTCGCAGTCGTACGATGCGTCGCGTTCACGATAGAGAGTAGAAAGACAGAAAAAACACAGAAATAAACCTAATAGGGTTCTACTAAATGCATAAACACATCATCATGGCAGGCAAACAAGCAAAATCGACGAGGCTAGCATTGACGGTCCCATCGTGATCGCCAAAAGGTGTAATCACATAGTTGCGCACCCCTCGAGACACACAACATGTTTTAAATGCGTTAAATAGCATGGATTAGAAAAGTGTGATCACCACCTAACAAGTTGCCTTAGAATAAGAATGAAACTATACTAACGTGCTAGGAAAGGAGTTGAGAACGGGGCACTTACTGATGTCGCGACGAGTCTCCCCGTCGCGATGAGGTTGCTGTCGCGACGTAAATCCAGGGCGCGTTATCGCTGTCGCGACGTAGGCTGCTAACGCGTTCTCTACAGTGCGGGACGATGTTGGTGGATCTTCTTCCTATCCTCCAGCCGACTAGAGGATAAGAGCCCCTCGTCAACTCTTGCTTAGGTGCCTGCCAAAATGAAGAAAACAACAAAAGCAACCCTATTAGAACATATTTAAGTGAAGCATTTATCCAAAAATGAAATGAAAGGGAAGAGCATGGGGGGAACGAACCTGGGGGTGGCTTTTAAACCCCTTGGGTGATAAAAAAAATGTGGGAATGGAAAGAAGGCGCGTTCCTATCTAAAAGAAAATATAAACATGCATGGAAGGAAAATGAGAGGAAGAAGGGAAGAAAGAGCCCTAATGGGGGCGACTCCCTGGCTGTGGTGCAATGTCTTGAGTGTTGCTGAAGCCCTGGAAGACGCCTCCTCAGTCACCAAGCTCCATATGTGAAGAAGATGTCATGTCTTGGTGAATAGGATGGAGAGAAATGTGAGGGAATGGGTGAGCCACGAGCTAAGGGTCAAGTCTGGAAGAAATTTGGCAGCACTTCATGGAAAAATCAGGGCTCCTCCCTCTGAAGGAGAAGTGTCCCTTATATAGACATGAGAGAGATTATTCCCATCCTTACGTGATAAGAACCCAATATAATGTGATAAAGTCAAGTAAATCTGGAGGGGAGAGTCCTAGGAGGGTCCCAAGGTGCCATGGACCCTCAAACCGTGGCTGGCGGTTGTGGGGGGTTGCTCATGATAATGGTAAGGCCAATAGAGGATAAATAAGAGGTGGTTGCAGAGGCCAGCGCATGCAGATCATGTCGCGACGGGTCATAAGGCCGCGACAAGGATTGTCGCGACCATAAGGGCACGTGAATGGATATGCATGGGCTGTCGCGATGTCCAAGGAGGGCACAACATGGAGAACACGACGCCATGACCCGTCGCGTTAAGAAAAATCGATTATTCTTGGATTATTGATCAATTATTTGGAAGAATAATCAATAATTAAGTATGAGGACTCTTAGAAAAATAATTGGACGGGATAATGTGAAAATTGGGCTTTTAATGGGCTCAAAACATGGCTAAGAGATGGGCTCAAGGTGAGTGACCAACTTGGAGCTCATTAAGAGAACAAGAAATATGGTTCAACTTATGGGCCAGAATCGGATGTCTACAATAGTTTCTTTTCACATCTATTGATCATAGTATAATCATTACACCTGAAGCAAGCCATTAATGCGTTAGAAAATTAAAGGAAATTACACTGTCTGATTTCAAAATCTCTAACTATTATTATCTTGGAAACTTGTTGTTGACTTGAAAGATCTTGCCTAATTATCGCACTATCTTTCCTTGAAATTCTTGTTACTGGCCATGATTGACTTCGGATATCTACTTTCTATTTACTAAGATGTTGGATTAGGCACAGAGAGTGTCCAGGGGCTACAATCTAGTCCTCACAGCAATATATTAACCATGGGGTATAATGATATTGGTGTTGCATCTGCACTGGGAGTACTTGTGTGAGAATAATAGATACAACATCCACATGACACTTGTTCATGATATGCATTCCAATGTGGCATAGATTCTTAGTGCATGTTATGACTGGTGCTGATTATTGTTAAAGTGCTTGGTACATGCATGTTTGCTTGCATGAGTGATATGGCCATTCCTAATTGCTTGTATATTATTGTTTCATTGATAGTTCTCGCTTCTAGCTATACTCATGTTCTCTAGATCAGTCTTGCTCTTGATATATTTTCCCCTCATGTCATGTTTTTCATGTTTTAATGGAACTGTTTACATGCATAGCTTGATTTACTCGTGTTTGCCTACTCTTAAAAGGTTAGTCACTTATATCTTGCCCGCACATCGAGAAGTAAATCCTACTGGGCATATTTTGCTCATTACTTACTTCTTAACATTTTAGGTAGTTTAGATCAAGAGGATGAACCACAAGTTGGTGAAAGATATGCGTTAGAGTGAAGGGCGTACAATACCCTTAGCATTATTATACTGATTGTTAAGAGTAGTAGGTTGTAGTAGGCAGTGAGATAAAGAATCTTCTATGTACTTTTCATTTATTTGAGTTGTAGTTTAACCTGAGATTTCTTCATGGATATTGTATCAAACTTGATCATGGTTATGAGATAAAGGAATTTGAAGATTTTAACATTCATCTTATTAAGGATGTGAATGAATGCTGGCTAGAGACTTTTTCTGCTGACTGCTAACGTCTCAGCAAGTTCATGTTAATCATATTTTATGTAATTATTCCTTCAGCTGCAAGTTGTTGGGACGTGACAGGGAGTATAGTGGCAGGGCCCTTCTCATGGTGGTGGTCATCTTGAGCAGAGAGGGGAAGGAGATGCCCATTGTGGCATTTAGGACAGCATCAAGGATGGAGCGAGAGGACTGTGAGGCCTTGTTCCTCGTAGTTTCTACCGAAGCGCTTCCCTTGTCACCACCCCTCTTGTTGGTGGTGTTGCTCTTGCAAACCATGATCATGGGCAAGTTTCCCATAGACGGTAGCAAACGAAAAAGATCTATCTCGAACCTTAATGTAGATTGTCTGAGGCCTTCAATATTGGGGTTTTGGAGAATGCTCTTTGCTCAACGATGAGGAGACCTGCAAGATGGATGAAGGATCAGAGATCCTAGGATTGAGGTCCCAGAGAAAATCCTCTGATGCCTAAGTCAGTAGGCCAAGAGCTCAAGCAATAGGAAAGTCAATTTGAGATCGTTCTATACCAATTTGAGTATCATATGTGTCTTACCTTAGGCGTAAGGATTTCTCTAGATTTTATGGGTTGCACCTCCATAGGGAGTTCCTTAGGACGTGGAGACAGTTAGGACTCTGGTCGTGGGCATAACTCCAAGTGGTGGCCATTATGGGCTTTAGTGCCCAACAAGGGGCGTGATTACTCACCCCAATCATGGGCGTCCCAACATTATCCTCTTTAAGGCTCTGATTCTTCCCTATAACCACTCTTTAGTTAGGGATCTGCAAATCTTTAGGTCGGGTAAAGGCATCAACCACTTCACTACTACTAAGATAAAACTCCACCGGCTTAAAACCTTTCAGACTATAGGTTGTTAGGATAAATTCTATCGAAGCTAGGCATGTTGGGATAGGCACAAAGTGTAGGTCAAGTTATCCTTACGGTAGTGCTTGCAGAGTCACTATCTCAAGAACCTCACCTTTTCCTCGTGTTGTCTTCCTAGCATGCATGCTGAGAAAAGGGCCCTTCCATAAGTGAGACATATCAAGGACTGGCTAGCACTTCATGGCACTATCTATAGGTAGGGTTCCTCGAGGTGGAGCCTCATTGGGCTTTCATCTTCTTGAGCCAAACTTGACAACTAGACTAATGATATGGGCGAGAGGCCGTCATTACCCCTCCACAGAAAGTTTTAAAGTTCTTTTTATTCTTCCACTTTGGTAACTTCATAATGTTTAAATAGGTAAAACACTTATACCTATGAAGATAGGACAAACTATCAGAGAATTATCTCAAATAAAAAACTTATATGTACAATTTTTCTATGTAAATTATCAAATTCATTTCGAATTTTTGTGCCGGTAAATCTCTATCTGAATCACGTTTCTAGTTATCAAATTCATCCGTAGAGTCAACCGGCAGCGTTTTAGAGAGGGCACACGAAACTCTCTTTTTCTTGAAGAATTTCCTGAGCCATGTATATGATCAAGACAAAATTTAAAATTGATGCACATGCATACGTACTTATTTGTCTTTCATACATCAGAAATGATATTGCAACCATGAATATTTTATGTTCAGATCGTCTCAATCCCACACATTATGAAACCAAACGGAACCCAACTCTGGGTTCAGACAAAATCCACTACAGTTATGTTCGATTCGTAGGTTTGAACCAAAAGTGTGAATAACCCTGCGTGCTTCCTTTTTAGGGAGAGCTGGTTTTTAATGTCAGTAGACGTTACCTGCAGGTCCAACAGATGATAGGATCCTAAGCTTCTTGCTACTGTTTCTCTCTCCACACGCAACAGAGAAACACAGTCATTTAACCGGCAAAGAGAACCGAGTTCAGTCAAGACATGTAAAAGCGTTGCGCAACAAAGGTCGAAACTTCGAGTGGGTCTCCAGACAAATTCCCTTATATCCCATCGGAAACAGAAAATACATGGCGCAGAAGAATGTGCTTTTTATTTATTGTTTTTAAGGAGACAACGACAGAATTCTCATCAGGTAAAACTTTCAGCTTTGTTAACGCCAAAAGGATGCCTAAATTGTAGGGAAAGAAGGGGACCTAATCACTAATCCTCTCGAAGAAATATAAGTAGCCCATGTCCTTGGGTGGGTTGACAGATGCCCCAACCTTGGTGTCGTTGAAGATCACCCACCTCCCGTTCTTGCGCACATGCGTTACGTAGTGCCCACAGTGAGTTGAGGTTCCAATGTGACTCACCAGGGCCATGAGTCTGTACCCTGCCAGAAGAGAATTGCGAACTCATGAGGAAGCATATCTCAAGTAGGCCAAAAAAGACGAGCGGTAAAAGATGCAACACATATACAAAAAATTATATTTGCCTCTACATATCCACGATTGACCAAAAAATTAAAGAAAAGAAAAGGAGGGCGCCAACGTGAAGTTCGAACCTATGGGGTGGTCAGGATAAAAGTGATAAAAAAAAAGAGGTGCAGTTAAAGCAAAAAGAAAAAATCGTCATTGGAAATGGGAAAATATGTTTTTGGAAAGTGTATACGGGAACAGACACGGAGACATGGCAGACAACTCCCATTGCCACATACTAAATATGAAACCCTCGTTGTTGACATGTTAAACAAGAAGGGAGGGAAAAAAAGGTCAAGTAGATTTACTTCCACCACCATCCGGTAACTCTGAATCCTGAGCTGCCTGGCCACTGCTTGACGTAGCATCCATATCCACGGAGCCGGAAGCATCTGGGTGGCTGAATATCCAATCAGTGGCCTTCTCAATATTCCCACCCTATTGAAAGATGACCAATATAAGCAATTAAAGGACTAATCCAGAAAGAAACACAATTTCAAAGAGAAATTCCAATAGGGATCTAATTGACGATCAATCAATAATTTCATATAAATCTGAAAAGAAAAATAAAATCACACAAACAAAGAAAAATGGACATAAGACATCATCCAAAAATTAAAATGAAATGGAAATTTGACACCATGTTGTAGACACCTAAACTTTGACGGGCTCAAGCATCATGGCAAGAATTTCAACGGTTAGTTGCATAACATGAGTAAGAGACCATCTTACCGATGCTTTCAATGCCCTCCGAGCAATATCTTCTTGAAACCCAAAAGAAATCAAAGTCTCAAGACTTGCTTCATCAACAGGCTGATCATCAGTAGCTCCAGCCTCATGGGTAATTGGATCATTTATATCTGGGAAAAATAATAAAAGAAATAATTCATGCACCTGTGACATCTTCATACGAAAGTAATTTATCATGCACCTGAGAAATCTACATATGAAAGTCAATAAACTGGAAAGGATTCAAGTTTCCAAGTCTCATCAGCCTAAAAGAACTAAGCATGCCGTACTCCGTCCGGTTACATGTAGCCCTCTAGTGTGTCCTACTTTAAATAAGTGAGCCAACCTGGATCATCCATGTGAGAGAGCAGCCAAGTCATTGCTTCTTCCACTCCAGCATTTGAAGTGTTGATAGCGGCCTTCTGACAATGAAGATAATTAAATCCCATGTCAGCAAGCTTGGAAACAATATCCTCATTGGCAACGGGCTGGGTAGCTTCTGTTTCCTTGCCGCTAACCACTGTAGATATTCAATTATCCAAACAAACAATTTCAAGATATGTGCAAGTTAAACGACAATTTTACTTCCACAAGTTAAGCCATCAGACAAACTAGAATCTCCCACCTGCTTCTGGGAGAAGCTCTTCTCCTGGTTGGATGCCTTTGCTGCGCATGTGTGTAATATCAATAATATCTGGCACATCTATGTATACATCTGGAATCAAGCAGAGAGACAAATCCAAAAGTTGTTCAAATCATAAAATAGCAAAATCTAATATGGACAACAAGTGGAATCTCAGAAATGTAAGTAAACCAAAAGCACAGCTTACCAAGCTTTTTGGGCACCCATCCTGCCTCCATTACAAACTTCCGCATGTGAAGCACCAAGTAATCAGGGAAGGTACGCAAGCCAGCCGCTCTGCCAAAAGGGAAAAAAGAATTGAACATTCCCATTCGTCAATTTCCCTCAGTCAGGTCAGCAGTTTATTTCGATAAATAAATGGATGGGATTATTTAAGATGTAAAACTACATAAAAAGGCATCTCTAATGATTTTCAGTCCCACCCAGAAAGTATCTAAGAAAAAGTAGGTAACCATGATGCTTCTTCCTGTCCTACAAGTAGGCAGGTTAGCAGTTCACAGGGAGTGGTTCTCCCTCTAGCCTTTCTAGAGTGAGAAGCTCTGAGTATGGAGCGGCCTTCGTGGCCAAACAACATCCCCCTGGGGGGAGGTATTCATCATCAGAGCTTCACCAGCAGGAGGTTGGAGCTATGGTCCCAGGGAGGCCGCAACCCTTCAGGATTGTATTCCGGCCATGGTTTGCCGGATCGGAATCGGGAGGCGAATCGGATTTTTCTTGATCCGATTCGATTCCCCCCGAATCGATCCGAATCGGATCGATTCTCATGGGTATAATATATATTATATATATAATATATCATATATATGATATTTATAATGTATAATATATATTACTAATATGATATAATAATATTATATATATGAGGCGAATCGGACCAAATCGATGGAATCGAGAATCAGGTTTTCCATGATTCTCCCCGATTCGGGAGAATCGGGCCGATCCGATTCGATACGCCAAACCATGATTCCGGCCCAGGGAACCCTCACTCTGGGTGGACTTCCTTTCACTGTGGCCAGAGGGGCCACATCTGACGCCTTTGTCCTGGCCATATTCCGGCTTCCGTGGAGGAAAACAGAGTCCAGATCTGCTTCGCCTGTGGCAAGAGGGTCCACATCAGGCGTCTTTGTCCCGGAAAGGAGCAGAAAGAAGACCCGATGAAAGGTGACCCGGAGGGGAAGCAGGTCGTACGTGGAGGTAGTTTGGAGGAGTGGAAGACTGATCGATGCTGGGGAGGTACCCGAGGACCTCCTGAGGAATGCAAAGATCAGATTGAAGAGCTGTCTCGCGGTGTCTTTGTTGGAAGGAGCAGTGGAGGTTGGCGACATTGCAAGGCGTCTGGAAGAGGTGGCTGGGGGAAAGTAGGAAAGTGCCCAGGGTGTTCAAGACTTTGTTTCTGACAGTCGGGAGTGACAAGGGAGCGGTGGGGTGTATGGTCGAGCTTGGAACCCTAGCAGCGGGCGAGTCCATCCCCCGCCTACACTGATAGAAGGAATCATTTGGAATTTTCCCTCTGCCAGTGACAGAAGGGGAATGCCCATTTCCCACTTGTAGTATGCAGATGAGACCATTCTATTCCTTGCTGAGGCCGAACAATTTCCTCTTATGGCTAGGTTCCTATTGGAGTTGTTGGAAGAGGTGACAAGTCTCAAGGTCAACTTCAATAACAGCTTGCTGGTCGGTGTGTATTTATAGACGATACGACCTTACAAAGGGTGGCCAGACTCTTGGGATGTAAAATAGGCAAGTTCCCAATTCCATGCTTGGGCCTGCCTTTTTCTCCTCGTTCTCTTAGATGTGCTGATCGGCAGCTTATTATTCAGAGATTCAGCTCCAGGGTGGCAGGATGAAAGGCTAAAGCGCTAGCTTTCGATGGGAGACTTGTGTTGTGGAATTCAGTGCTCGATAGCCTGCCCACTTACTTCCTTTCCAACTTCAGGGTGCTGAAGAAATTGGCTCAAAGGCCAAAGTCTATCATGTATAGGTTCTTTTGGTACGATAGCGGAGAGAAGCAGGGGATGGCATGACATTGCATGGGGCAAGATGATCGTGATTAAGAAAGAGAGTAGATTGGGCCTCAAGAACAGCAAAGACTTCCACCTGGTGCTCTTGTGTAAGTGGCTGTGGAGGGTTGGGAGCAGAGAGGGGGGGGGGGGGGTTGTGGCCTATCTTGATCAGACAGAAGTATCTTGGGAGGAGTAGACTCTGAGACGTCTATTTTTCTGCTGGTGTTTCTTCGCACTATGGCAGAATATTTTGGTGTGCAGGGAGATTCTCTCGTTGGGGGTCTGGGTCCAACTTAGCAAAGGAAACATGGCACGCTTCTGGAAGAATAGGTGGTGCGGGGACTTCATCTTGCAGTCTCTCTTCCCTAACTTGTTCCTGGTTTATGCAGATCTCTTCAGCTGTCTCTTAGGCCTACAATTCCCTCCTTCCGAGAGGGGCTTAACACCACTTTCAAGAGAGGTTTGACGCAGACTAAGTTGGTGCAATTCCAGGACTTATTGGCCTTTCTTTCACCTCTCCATCTATCCGACTTAGAGGATAGATGGGTGTGGAGATGAGAGAAGGGAGGTGCATTCTTAGTCAGATCATCATACAAAATCATTACAGGTGGAGGTCTTCCGTTTAGATTTCGCCATCAGGTGTGGAGCTCTAGAAGTCCATTGAAGGTAAAGATCCTCATTTGGAGGATCTTGAATGGGAGACTCCCCACCAGGGACAGGTTGTGTCGCTTCATAGCAGATATTCAGTCCATTTTTGTGCTTTGTGGGGAGGACGAGACCTTTGACCACATGTTTGTAGGATGCTCCTACTCTCAGGGAGTGTGGAGGGAGGTGGGAAGGAAGACTTATGTCGACATCAACAAGCACAAGAATGTGTACCAGCTATTGTTGCATTAGGAGAGAGTCTAGGCCCTTAGAGGAAATAGGACTATGTGGTGGCTCATCCTTCATGCCACCCTGTGGATGTTTTGGGGAGAAAGGAACAGTAGGATCTTTAGAAGGGTTGTCGGATTTTTAGACCTCTCCATCAGCAATTCCTGTTACTCATCTTCAGTATGCAGATGATACTATTCTATTCTTGCCTAATGAGGATCGGCAGCCTATTGACACTAAACTGATGCTGGAGTTACTACAGGATGTTATAGGGATGAAGGTTTAGTTATAACAAAAATCTTTAGGTAGGTATTAATATGAAGGATCAAGAAATCAAAAGAGCTACTACCCTTTTTGGTTATCAAGTTGGGAGCTTCCCTTTCTCTTATCTAAGCTTCCCTTATCCCTGGGAACGCTTTGGACCAGGGTTTGGCGTGCCGGATCGAGCCGGCCTGATTCGGGTGTATCGCATCGGATCAAAGAGGATCCGATGCGCGGCTCAGGCGATGCGGGCGGATCCCCTTTAAACAGGCGGATCGAACCCGATGCGCCCCGATACTGGCGCATCGGGTTTGATCCGCCCGACACCCTTAAGGGTGTCGGCGATGCGCTGCGAATCGGGACTCTACAGTCCCATTCGCAGTGCAGCAGACCGCAGCCCCCTTTCTCCCCCCCCCCCCCCCCCCGTTTTCAGGTTTTTTCAACAAAAAACCTTAGATTTGCATGCCAATCCACAAGTGGAGGCTTCCTACGTGAGTTTACATCCATTTGGAGGTGGATTTGGAGGCATTCAACCCTTTTTCTTCAAGTTTTTTGGAGGTTCTACAGGGCTTTGAAGGTAAGCCTCCATTTTTCTTCATTCTTTTTTTTTTTCTTGGTGTATGGGTTAGATCTTGTTAGGAAATATTGTTGCAAGTGATTGGTGTACACTTGCAACCATTCTCATCAAGATCTACAAGTTTTTCATGTAGATTTGAAGATTTTCCCTAAAATGATTTTCTGAAAAATAATTTAAAAAATCTTAGAAATTTTTTGAACAATCAAAAATTGATAGAAAGGTGTTGTATAAGTTCTATATCATGGTTAGAACTTGATTCCATAAGATGTTTAGGTATAATTAATTTTAATTAATAATTATATTAAAATTAAAAAAATAAATAAAACTTGAATTTACATAAAATACCTATGGAGGTGTGAATGTATTTGTAATTTTGTATGATCATGTGATTCATGTCTATGCATAGTTGTCAAGGCGTCAAGGCGACCAAGGCGTAGGTGGGGTCTCGGATCGCCTAAGCGCTTAGGCGCTCGCCTAAGCGGTGCCTAGGCGTTTAGGATGGAACCAAGTATGAGTTGTTTTCAAGTGTCCCTCTTACATGATATTTATGTATCTATAAATATATATAATGATGAAAATTCAATAAAAAATATCATAATATGACAGACATAAAGACAATGAAAGCAACAAAAATTAAACTCCAAGTAAACAAACTCACATTATATATCATAAAGTCATAAAAAATCTAAATTGACATCTTCAAATAAATAAGCACACTAAATAAGAACAAGAAGTGCAAATATTATTCTATCATCAGAAAACTAATTTTTAACTTTTAAAACAAGCAATACACATACATGTAAATATGTTAAATAAAAATAAGAAGTGCAATATCTTAACACACTTAAAACAAGTAAAAACTAAATGAGTCCATTACATAATCCCACAATATGCCTAAAATTTGAAAAGAAACTAGAAAATGACAAGTCTCATGTGTTTGGGTGATGATAATTTAAGTTTGACCAAATCCTGAGAGATCTCAAACAGACTAAGTGCTGTCAGTAGGAGAGCAGCTCCCTTGGAGAAGTCATATGCACGTTTGACTTTTTTTACCGGACTTTGGATTTTTAGTGTTCCATATGGTTTATTTGAATTATCAAAATTTTAAATATGTCAAATTATGAGAGATTAGAAAGTTAGCATTTCGCTAAAATCATCGAAATCATGATTTTCTTCTTCGATGGGAGAGTTGACTTTGTTTTAGTAAGAGATATGATTTTTTTTATATTTTTATTGGATTCAAATGGGGGGTACTTCCTTATTTACATGTGATATCTTAAGTAAATGAAACAACAAATTATAACATTTACTTAAATGATATTCAAGTAAATAAGATGTTACCTGGAATCGGGCTGGACTCAGCCCTGAAAACCGACCTGAATCTACTGTCTAAGTGGGATATTGCGGACCCCGAAAGGGTCTAGGCGCGCCCAAGCACCCTTGGCGTGCGCCTTGGCCGCCTTAGCGGCGCCTTGGGGCGCCTTTTCTCCTCTTAGAAAGGCGAGGTGTTTTAAGGCGGCTGAGGAAGCGCCTTGGCGCTTAAGCGGCGCCTAAGCGTCCGCCTTGACAACTATGTGTCTATGAAAAATTTTATCATATAACAACACTTTCCCCTAAAATATGATTTTCTGAAAAATAATTTAAAAAATCTTAAGAAAGTGTAAACAACCAAAAATTTATAGGAATGTGTTGTATAACTTCTATATCATGGTTAGAAGTTGATTACATAAGAAGTTGAGCTAGAATTAATTTATGTTCTTACATTATTAATAATTAAGAAGTAAGAAGTTGATTATAGAAAATATATATGGAGGTGTGAATGGATTTCTGTGATCATGTGTTCGTGTATATAAAAAAAATATCATATAACAATTAAAAAGTAAGAACACTTTTTTATAGTGTTCAAATTCTGAGATTGAAATTAATTTACTGCTAATTTATTAATTATTTTTTTGTCCTTGTAGATGGCACCGAAAAGGGGTTCTGATGATATTGGGTGGCAGCATGGCATCAATGTTGGAAAAAAGGCACAACTTCAAGTGCAATTATTGTGGTTTTACGGGACAAGGAGGTGGGGTCTCTCGTTTGAAGAAGCACCTTGCTGGTGGTCGACTAGCAGGCTACCATGACGTGTAGGGGTGTAAGTCGGTGCCAAGAGAAGTTAAGAAGCTTATGAATGAACACCTTAACAGGTTCGGGCAGAGACAGCAAGAAAGAAGGCAGATAAGGAGATCCAAGAGAGGATTATATCAGGAAGGGAACGAGATGAAACGTTGATGATGAAGTTGAAATGTATGCAGAATATGTGCCTGATCCTGATGTGCAGGAAAGGCTAGCCAGAGCACATAGCAGGGCTGAGGCATGGGAAGGTGATCAAAGGGCAGCCCACAGAGTAAGTTTTCAGGGAACTCAGCATGAGATTGGCAGTGGCAGTGGCAGTGGCTCAGCGGTAGGTGGCAGTGGCTCCCGTCGATTTTCAAATGTGGGAGATTATTTCACTCGGCCCCCTCCCACACAAACACAAGTACCAGAACAAGGCAGGCATAGCAAGGGACCCACAGGTGTGCAAATTGAGGATGTGGACCCTTATGTGTATCCTAGGGAGCATGGCAAGCAGACTAGGATTGATGATGCATACAACCAGCAGGGGCCGAAATACAAGGTGGGTCGAGCAATTGCAAAGTGGTGACACCATACAGGGTTACCATTCAATGCAGCGAACAGTCCTTATTACAAAACTGCAATACAGGAGGTTCAACGTGGAGGCCTACATGTGCAGCCTCCTACAGCTAGGGACTTGGTTGGGAAATATCTATAGGAGGAAGTTAATGAGATCAAGTCTTACATTGACGGCTTTAAGAAGAAATGGGAGAAGTATGGTGTCACACTGATGTGTGATGGTTGGTCGGGCATCACCAAGAGCAGCCTCATCAACTTCTTGGTGTATTATGATAGACAAGTCTTCTATCACAAATCTGTTGACGCATCTAATAGAGTACACAACTATGAATACATTATGAGTTTGATGCGAGAGGTTGTTGAGGAGATTGACGAACAATATATTGTGCAGGTGGTGACAGATAATGGAACTGCATACAAAAAAGCAGGAAAGGAGTTGATGAAGATTTATCCTCATCTTTACTGGACCCAATGTGCTGCCCACTGTGTTGATTTAATGCTTAAAGAGATTGGGACATTGCAACCCGTAAAGATGGTCGCGGATGCAGGGCAGAAGATAACACGTTTCATCTACAATCATCATCTGGTGTTGGCGTGGATGAGAGAGTCCGCTGGTGGAGAGTTGTTGAGACCGACTGTCACCCGCTTTGCAACAAATTTTGTGGCATTACAGACCTATTGAAGCACAAGAATGGATTGAAACGCATGTTCAGGGGTGATAAATGGTTGCAGAGTAATTTTGCTGGAACATCTGATGGAAAGGAGGTGGAAGGCATCATCAACAGCTCCAATTTTTGGGACCGGGTCTTCAAGCTAGTTCAGATCATTGAACTCTATATGAGGTGTTGAGGGTGGTTGATGGGGATAGGAGACCGTCTATAGGATTGGTATATGCAAAGCTTGAAGCCGCGAAGAAGAAGATCCGTGAAGTCTCACTCGGCATGCACACTTGGTCTTAGATGTGTTGAGGATAGATGGGACCGACAGATGAGTAGAGATCTACATATGGCGGGTAAGGAAACTGATGATATTTTTGTAATGCACTAAGTATTAATGTATTTTACAACCATTGATATTTTATACGTCAATTGCAGCATATATCTCCACCCTGCATACCATTACACACACGAGCTGGCATATGAGGATAACTTGACGGCTGCTTTTACAAGGGTTGTCGAAAGATTGTCAAGAAGTCCTGTGCAAGCGGCAGATGCCATTGATGAGGCAAGTACAGGATTATCATCTTCCATCCAAACAAATACTTGAATTTCATATGCATGATGATCAATTTATTAAATGCAGATGAAGAGTTTTTGGGAAGCTATTGAGACCTTTGCTGAGCCATCTGCCATTGCTGGTCGGGAGCGTGTAGAGGGCGGTAATATGCTTCCATTTCATTTTTATCATTGCAACTTGATGGTTGAGGTCTGATTGAGATAATTGAATTTGGATGCAGCTGATTGGTGGTTCAACTTTGGGCATACTGCGCCAACATTGAGGAAAATTGCAGTAAAGATCTTATCGCAGACTTCCTCATCTAGTGGATGTGAGAGGAACTGGAGTACGTTTGCATTGATACACACTAAAGTGCGGAATAGATTGTCATATAGGCGTGAGCTCCTTTGCTGCTTTGGGCGCCCAAGAGGCGTCCTCTCGGGCGGGGCGGCCGTGTGACCCTCCCCTTTTAGGGAACGCCAGTGAGGGGCGCATTCTGGAGGCCACAGTGGTCCAGCCAGCTTCAGCTTGCTGGTGTTGAAAAGTAGAGTCTATTGCCTGCTCGATTATTTCGGGCGGCAATTCTTGTAATTCGGCCCAGTAGGGGCTCGCCTCTTGGGTGGCAGGCTCCATCGCTGGCTGCTTGCCCCTGCGGTCTTTATCTTGCCGCTTGAGTATTTGCGGAGGCGAAGTTTCAAAGCGCTGCCCCCTACTCCTATTTTCCGGAGTTTGTTCACGGGGAGGGGAGACTTGGTGTTGTCGAGACCCCTTCTTTCGCCGAGGAGGTTGCTGCTGGGCTTCTTGCCTGGCCTCGGACTGGGTTATCGGATTGCCTTCCGAGTCGATCTTTCCCTCCTGGAGGAGGGATTTGACCCAGTCTCGGACAATCGGACACATGTCCGTAGGGTGCAACAGCATGGCATGGTATTTGCAATACATGGGGTGGTTTATTTCCCTCTCCGTGTATGTTGGCGGCGGCCTATGCGCCTTTACACAGCCTTGCTGCAAAAGTCTTTCGAAGATCTCCCCGGTCTTTGCGGTCGCAAAGGGGTTCGGGGAGACTCGCCACCCGGAATACCATAGGGCGGGGACCTCGTCAGAGGAGCCGACTTCTGTCATATCCGGACCCTCTTGATTGTATCTTGAGGCGGGCTACTCTTTCAGGGATATGTTCCTGAATTGCTGCCCCAAGCTCGCGCCCTCATTGTCAGCTATGGACGGCATCGGCGGTAGGAGCCATCCTTGTCCATCAGCTTCGGGGGCTTTGAGGTTCTTGAAGCGCATATAGTCGCTTTCCTCCATCTCCCGCTGGGCTGCTTCCCTGGCTCTCACCAGGACCATGGAATTGCCTTCCGGGTCGATCTTCCCCTTTGGATAAGGGACTCGATCCAATCCCGGACATCGGGACACCTGTCCGTAGGGTGCAACAGCATGGCGTGATATCAACAATACATGGGGTGATTCAACTCCCTTTCAGTGTACGTCGGTGGCGGTGTGTGGGCATCACGACACCTCGTTGCAGGAGCTTTTCGAAGATCTCCCCAACATTTCCGGTCGCCAAGCGATTGTGGTGGGGAATTCTCCCTCCCGAGCACCACCAAGTGGGGGCTTCGCCAGATGAGCCGCCTTCTATCATATCCGGGTCCGGGAAAGTGAAAGCCACCGGTGTGTAAATTTCCGGCGGGTCAATGACGTTGACGGTATGCGTGACAACGTCAGCTGAATGGTCTGTCCATTCGCGAATGTGAGGCTGCGGCGGGTTGACACGGGCATTGCCCAAGTTGATGATCCTTGGTTGACCCATGCTTCAACCTTGTCTTAAAGACGTGGCAGTCCTCTAATGTGTGCCCTGCATCTTGATGGTATATGCAGTAGTTTGGCGGGACGCTTGTTGGCGGCTGGCAGCCTAATAATCCTGCTCGCAGGCAGGTACGGTAGAGTGCCAGTGTCCGATGGCGCGAGAAGGAATATAATCTTCCGGCGATTTCGTCATCAGACGGGTTTGAAGACTCCTCCGAGATCCACCCCCCGCAGGGAGGGCGCGTCCGAGGCGTAGGTGTGCCTACAGGCCCCTGGAGTCCTTGCTGGAGGGTCGTCAGACTTTCCTGCATGGTCCTTAGGTACATTAGCGTCTAGCGCTGACCGTGCCGCAGCGATTGAACCTGTCTTTCCAGGTTTGCATGTCTCCGACCATGTCCTGCGCTCCGACCCGATGGAGGGATGGATCCCCTTCCCATCCTTCGTGGAATGAGCGTCCCAAGGATTCGCCTCGGGGTCTTCAGGTTCAGGAGCCGGCGCATTGATATGGATGACGTTGGCCGACTGCCTCGATTGGTCCCAAGCATGGGGCTGTGAGGATCGACCAAGTGTTCATGAGCATGGTGATAAGGCGACTCTAGATCAGCTTCTGTATTTCATTTTGAAAACGTAGCAGTCTTCAATAGAGTGCCCCAGCATGCGGTGGTAGAGGCAGTAATCCGGCTCATCCACTCTATCTGCTTCACTTGGCCTTCTTAATGCCGGAAGCTTGAGCAGGTCATTCTTCATGCACAGCTTGAAGAGCATCTTCGTGTGGTCCCTTTTGAAGGCATACGGCGTACTCATATGCTGTGGCAGTGAAGTTGGAGGCGGTCTTTCTTCCACCTTCTTACTTGAAGCGCCAGAGGCCATGATCTTCTTCCCCTTACTTTGCGGGGCGAAGTCCACAGCATTGGCTTCTTTGCCGACGGCGCGCTCCTTGCCCGGCTTGCTTTTCGAAGGAGCTTGTATCGGGTTATCGGCGAAGAGCATTTCGATCTCTGCCACGACCGCATTGAGCTGGTCAAAACCTTTGATGTTTGTTCCCAGCAGCACTTTCACTTATTTGCGCCGCCAGACCCCGTCGACAGATGGTTATGGCATCTTCTTGCGTCGGCGGATTGTCGCACCTCATGATGAAGTCACGCCACCGCTTGATGAAGTCGAGTGTCGTTTCTCCTTTTCTTTGCTTGAGGGAGCACAGCTCTGCGAACGACACCTTTCTTTCGGCCGTTTGGAAGCGGTCGATGAATTTCTTTTGGAGGTGGCCCAGTCGCCAATTGAATTGGGCCTTAACCTTGCGTACCATTGGAAGGCGGTACCCGTCAGGGACGTTGCGAAGTAACGGAGGAGATAGGATTTTTAATGCCAAATCTCCCATGGCCGTATATAGTAGGCCAGGTGCTCATTTGGCGAGCCCTGTCCGTCAAACTTCAGCAACTTTGGCGCCTTGGGGCAGTCCGGTGGCAGTTTCTTGAATTGATGGTGGACAGGATATGGCTCTGTAGAGATCTACAGTGGCGGTTCCCTCGCCTCGTTGAGCGAAGCGGTCGTCTACGATCTTTTCAATCATTCGCCGCTGGGCCACATATCTTCGGCCGCGGAGGCTTAGGAGTTTATGCCCTAGCGCGGCTGTTGGACCAGATCGACGGTATAGTCATTGACCTCGGCTGTGCGTGGGTTGACATCGGGCAAGTCGCCTTGTTGAGCCTTGTCCGAGCATTTTGGTTTGTCGTCGGCACTTGGCGGCGTGGCGCATTTGCCCCTGCCTGTTGTCCTCGCTCCGTCAGGAGATTGGGCCATTTTCAGCCTGCAACGCTGTATGGAAATCATACTTGGCGTCTTCCGTCATTGCTTGGAAGGCGGCTCTGGTTGGAGGTATGAGGAACACTTCGGCTTGCTCCCCGTCAGCCGGCAGTGTATCTCCGAGGTGGAGGCTAGCGACTTCGTCTTCTTCCCCTCCTTCGGGTCCAGCTGGACCTGCCCCGGAGGGGTCTTTGATCGTGCTCGAGTGGAAGCTCGAGACCTTGCCCCTGATTCAGGGCCCAGCTTGACTGCCTTGTTGCCTTGGAGAGGTCTTCTGGCAGTGTTCTGGGTGTACCGGAGGACGGTTTCGTCGTCCTGTCTGGATTTGTTTTATCCTGAGCGCTCCCGTAGGGATGCCGGATGGCCCAGCTGCTTCCCTTCCGAAGCATAGCAGGTGAAGATTTTTCATGCCTCCACCCTCTTCTACGTCTGCTGCACTCTCCGCTTCTTGGGCTTCTGAGCGCTTGGACGGATTGCCGCTCCAAGTCTGCATAAAGAGTGAGGTGCTCAGCCTTTTGAAGACTGAGACCCTAGGCGCGGAAGCTTCAGCGCGACTCGCGTCTCCTTCTTCAGCAGGTTCTGCTTGGTGGAGACGAAGTTGGGCTTCCGATAGACACCCCTCCTTTTCTATCCGCAAGGACGAGGAAGTTCGGGGTCCTGAGCTTTTCTCGCCCAGGTGTAGCTTCTTAGGCGTTCGGCGGGTTGATCCGCTCTAGCCTGTTTTGATTTGGCAGGCTTCCTGCTTGGTCACCCACATTTGCCTCATTTTGCGAGACGACTGGGGCGCCGAGCTCGATGCCTGCCCCTGTCGGGCTCCTTTTGGGGATCCCGATCTTCGTGAGCGCATCCCTTGGAGGGGAGCGAATTTGTTGGAGGTTGCCACCGTGGGGACGCTTCTGTCCCGGGGCAATATCGGCTCGCCTCCATCGAGCCTGACGCGATGGTCTCCGACTAGCCGGTTTTGCCGGAGTTGGGACGACTGCGCGGGGCTTGCTGCCCCTGCGTCCTTGGCGCTGTCCCTATTTTCTGAGACCCGCGACACAAGAGATGTGTGTTAACCGAGAAGACTCGGCCTTGACTTGAACGGGGTTTGGTGCCCCTAGTTGCAGTGCTTTGGGCGCCGCCTTTGGAGTAGCTTGGACGGCGGGGACCACCCCTAGGAAGTAGGGGGATCCCACCACAGCAGGAAAGTCGCCGAACACGATCGGCGTAGTCAAGTAGCCACATTTAGCGTGGCAGGCGACGACCAGCGGACCGTAGGTGACGGCGGCCATCGGGTTGCTTGAACTTGCAGGTGGGAACGGGCGTTTGATGCCGACTTTCGCTCCTTGTACCTGTAGTGTGGAAATTAGTCATCTTTATTTTCATATCGGCATAAGGTCTTTTTACATATGCATGGAAGGCAGGAACAGTCCCACCGGGCGTGCCAGATTGTTGGAACGTGGATTTTTTTGAATTTCTTTTCATTTCTTTCTAAAATGAATTTTGGGGATGCCCGGAGGGTTCCCGTTCATTGTTTCTTTCTTTCGCTTTCTTTTGCGGGCGTGCCAGACTGTTTACGAGAAACAGACAAAGAGGTTTATTTTACGAGGGGTACCAGGTAAAGGCCCGGCACCCTCGAATATTCATTTCATTTTTTCCGCGTGCGCTCGCGTTTTCAAGGCGATTAGAGTGGTCGTGTACTGGACCGTTCCCCACCGACCGAAGTCGATGTTTCGTTTACACGAGTGCAAAACTCGAATACCTTCGATGCGTAATGTTTATTAAAAGACCATATGCCGAAGTTTTAAGAAAACAGATGACAAGTAAATTTCCACAATTTCATTCAAGCGTGCTCATGTCATTTATATTTATGACATTACATTTACGCCTTTATGGGGTTTTGTACCTCCACTGGGCGTGTATACAGCAAGTCATGTACATGGGCGTCGACGACAGGGTGTTTGTGCCTCCGTCGGACGTTTTACATGGTATGAGTACATTGTGTTACCAATGGGGTGTTGTGCCTCCACAGGGTAACATGCCTCTACGTGTGTGTCGTTTTATCACCGAAGGACTTGACATATGCCCTATGTGTGTCGTTTTGTGACACAGAAGGACTTTAGCATGCGCCTCTACGTGTGTCGTTTTGTGACACCGGAGGACTTAAACATGCGCCTCTACGTGTGTCGTTTATGACACCGAGGACTTAACATGCGCCTCTACGTGTGTCGTTTCATGACACCGGAGGACTTAAACATATGCCTCTATGTGTGTCGTTTTGTGACACCTGAGGACTTAAACATGCCTCTACGTGTGTCGTTTCATGACACCGGAGGACTTAAAACATGCGTCTCTACGTGTGTCGTTTCATGACACCGGAGGACTTAAACAGGGCCAAACGGGGTCTGTAACACCTTGGCGTCTCTGTGCGGGCGAGCGCAGGAGGGCTCGACCACGAAGACAAAGCACCAACGGGGTCGAAAACCTTTCCCGACACGTGCGGCCTATGTAAGCTCGCGCACGGACCAGCTGAAGTGTTCGCAGGTGCTCTGTGCAAATCTGTAGGCCTTGGGGCATGCCCTTGCAATGGGGGTATGCCCCCCTATTTATAGGGCTTCGGCGGGTCGAACCGGCGGAGGTACGCAGCCCGGAGTGGGTGCGCAGGCGCAAGCAACGAGGCAGCATGAGCGTCAAGGCAGCGCGGCAGAGAGGCAGCGACCGGCGGGGGTGCGGCCTGGCGGGGGTACGGCCTGGCGGGGGTGAATCCCCGCGGACCGGCGGGGGGGGGGGGGGGGGTGCACACCCCGCCTGGACTGGCGGGGGTGGCAGCCTCCGTCGAAACCGGCGGGGGTGCGAACCCCGCCGAACCGGCGGGGGTGCGCACCCCGCCCGAACCGGCGGGGTGCAGCCCTCGCCTGAACCGCGGGGGTGCGCACCCTGCCTAACCGGCGGGGGTGCATCCCCCGCGGGCCGGCAGGGGTGCCACCGCCTGGCCCCCCTATAAATAGGGGTGGGCCTCCACCTTTTTGGCCATTCCCTCCGATTCTTTCGGCAGAGAGCTCTGTGGGCCTCCCGTTTTCTGGTTTGTTGGTCGACGGCCGTGTCGTGCACACGTGCACCGTCCGTGCGTCTTCGGCCGTCTCACGTGCGTTTATCCCCGTTTTCGAGGGGCACGTGCATTTGATCGTCCTCGACGCGCTAGGATCGTGCGCGGCTTTGAACGAAGGCTTGTTCACCGGATTTTCGCCGTCTGAGGTGCGCCTTACTTCGTCCCCCCGGTGCTTTGGGCGCGCGCTACATCCCGAACGCGCGACTTGGGTCGTTTCGGGTTCCCCCAGGGTGTATTTGTCCCCCGGGGTTTGTTTAAGCTCCCGATATTTTCGGGTTCAACAATGGTTTAAAAGGCGAAGTACTACTACGTCAATATACACAATTCAAGGCAAAAGAGTATTCATAAAAAGGCAGTGTCGTTACTCTCTTGGACTTTCTGTTACTATGGCATAAGAGAGGCAAGATTGAGAGTACGAAAGTCAAGCATTACAGTGCTCAATCTAAGAGGTACAGCTCAATGGGGTGAATTCTTCAAGCCCCTCTATGCTAGATACTTGGAACAGTTAGCCTTATCCAGATACAGCCACAATGTATCCCCTGAAAAATTGTCTTCATGAAAGGTACTTGGGCAGATTTGAAAGAATGAGTGGAGTTTGGCATAAAAGATATGAAGTACTGAAGGATTTGAACGTAGCTATTCAAGAGAATCAGTTGGGAGCAAACATTTCTTACACTCAACTCTTGACTCTTGCCAAGATCAATCGTCAAAGTCTTAGTTAAATTCCAATCCAATGGTAGAGTATGACAATTTCTTGAAGATACAGCAGACTTCTTGTCGTCTTCCTCATCTGTCATACCATGAATTCCACACATCCAAAACCCTGGAAACTCAAAATCCATCTAATGGCTCTCCCACTCACAACCTACCTCCTCCTTCGGAGGATGATCCATAAGCTAATCCTTCACTGCACCTTTATTTGATTGATTGACTTCCAATCAGACAAACTCTTGTTTTGTATATTTCTGTTACTTTCTTCCAAACACTCCCTTTGATGGTTTCCTTTTCCTATATGTTTTTCATGCTATGATTTTCATGAAGTTAATTTTTGTGTGTTCTGTTATGTGAATATTTGATGTGTCATTGGGTTCTCACCTTGTTGGGTATATTAGACTCCTTTTTGGGAAATTAACAAATAGGGGCAGAACATAGTCTATAGTAATGTTCATATGTTGTCTTCACTAAAAAGTTCAGTGTGTTTATGCTTATCTTATAATGAACTAACTGAATATAATATTTTGTCAATCACTGCACACCCTCCTTAGTTTTGGATGATTAACAAAACCATATTCAATTAGGTCATTCGTGAGTCATTAATATTTTGCTTATTGGAATCATTACACTTCATGCTTGAACCTAAAATAATCTGTTGTTCTGTTTAAAGGTTACAAAATAATTAGTTAATCTGCTAACTAGATTAATCGATTATTTTCTGGTCAGGTACAACAAATAATCGATTATGCTGTAGTTAATCTGCTAATCATATTAAATGATTATTTTCTGGTCATGTACAACAAATAATCTGTTATTTTGTATACGTACAAAAATTCATAAAATATTTAATGGCATGACTTTGTAATATCTGCTCCAAAGATTAAATATTATTTACGATTTGTTTACTTGTCAAAGGTACCATAAAGAATATTTGTTTTGAAGGCTTATGTATAATCATATCACCTACTCACAGGATCGTGAAATGCATTTATTGTATAATTCAAATTCTGAAAAGCACTTTACACGTGTCAATCAGAAGTGAAACACTTTATTTTACTGTTTATTCTAACATCACACTTAGAAGGAAATCAGACAGAATCATTGGTTTGTCCAGATAGAAATATCTTTTTGCAGGACCATTTAATGCACATGACGTACTGTACGAGGTTTACAACAAATAAGGAACTGTGGACTAGAAAAAGCAAGATCTGCATACTACTATTCGCATATCATGCGAAGACCCAGCAGATAGCTTCTATAAGTTGTATCTACCGTACACTTGTATGAGTGTAAACATTTAGAAATTGGGTTACATGTTTAAAACCCAGAGCTGTGTAATATTATAAAAAGAGAGAAAAACCTAGAAAACAGACTCTGATAACTGAAGAGAAAAAGAGAGAGCCAGAAAGATATTCTCAACTCCAGCATTAAAAGTCACCCAACTTCTTCCAAGCGTACTACTCAACTACTCATTGAAGATGTCTTCACCTGGAGTAAAAGAAGCTCATTGCTACTCAACTACTCATCATCCAAGAAGTCATTTCCACTGAGCATTGAAGGCCCAACCGTTCTACTGCATGCTATTTTCTTTTCTAGGGCTCTTTACTGCGTTTTAACCTTGTGTCATTCTTGTCTATCTGTACACACCTTCTTAGGCACCGCTCACTCTTATTAAAGAGTATTTCCACCTTGGGTAGCAAGTGAAGGCCTGGAGTTCAGACGTGTTGTTCCACCTTGGGTAGAAGGTGGAGGCCTGGAGTTCATGCATGTTGTTCCACCTGGTGTAAGGCAAAGACCTGTGAGATCAGGTGTGGTGACCAGTCAGAAGTCTGTTTCTGGTGTGCTTGTTCCTCCATTGACGGAGAAGACCTGAGGTGTTCAAGTGTGAGTGTGGACCAACTGGAGGTCAATATCCAGAGGTGTATTTACTTAGCTGTAGTCCAGCTGATTAGTGGAAATCTCAAGATGATTGCCCTTGAGGACTAGACGTAGGTCTTGAGAGGATCAACATCGAACCAAGATAAATAGCGGTGTAGTGTATGATTGCTTTGTCCCACCGTGGTGGTTTGCATTTCTATTCACTTCATCTAGTTCCTTTTCACTAACAAATCATATTTGTAGAGTCTGCTTTTTTGCTAGATAAAGTTTACAATTTTCCAAATCAACAAATATATTTAAATACCACGATTAAGACCTATTCATCCCCCTCTAGGTCTCTATAGCTTGGGCAACAGATTGGGTATCAAAGATCTTAGAAGCTTCAACCGTGCCCTCTTATGTAAGTGACTATGGAGATTGGGAGTGGAGGATATCACTCCTCACAAGCCCTTACGAAAGGGAATCTTAAAGGCAGCTGATTTTATCCATATTAGTGTGAGAGTAGTGTTGGGAGATGGACAGTCCACTTTGTTTTGGCAGGATAAGTGCTGTGGGGACTTTTCTCTCGAGGAGTATTTTCCATCTTTGGTGGCATTGACTGCTGTCCCACACCCCACGATGGAGCACATGTTTGATTCACAGCTTTCACAAGGGACTTGGGCCCTAACATTCAGAAGAAACCTAACCAGTGATGAGATGGATCATTTGGAGCGGCTTCTCTCCCTTGTTCATAACCACAAACTACTCCAAGATAGGAAGGACTCTTGGTGTTGGAGATGGGAAAGGAATGGATGCTTCTCAGTAAAGTCTGCCTACGACATTATTTCTGATAGAGGAATTCGTTTTTCTGATGTTAAAGCTGATTAGTCTGCTAAGAGCCCACTCAAAATCAAGTTCTTTTGTGGAGGATTCCCCATGGCAGGTTTCCCACTTGCGATAAGTGGCAAAGGTTTGTAAAACAACCTCTCTACTACTAGTTCACTATGTGGGGTTCATCAGGACCACACTTTTTTTGGATCCCCCTTTAATAGGGGGATACGGGAGAGAATTGGACAACAGTTGCATATTAACCTGCCCCTCAGTGTGAATGTGCAGCAACTCTTCGCAGACTGGAAGAGACCATGGTCTACAAGGAAGACAGACATTTGGTGGCTGATATTGCCTGGTACACTTTGGGCCATTGGACTGAGAAATAATAGGTTGTTCAGGAAAGAAGCCAGAATGGAGGAAAGACTATTTTCCTTTTTGATAGATAAATCCTTTTCTGGGTCGAGCATCTTTGTAAAGGAAGTAACTCCTCCCTTTTTGTACTTTGGACAAGTTAGGGGGTTTACATCGGCTTGATGTGGGTTCTCTTTCGTAAAGGCATTTTGGGGCTTCATACACTTGACATTCTCTTCCTTCTTAATATACTCCATGGTACCATCCACTTTTCAAAAAAAAATGTGGATGCCGCTAATTAGTAATTCCTCTCTTTTTGTTTTGTTGAAGAATTAGATGTTTCACATGATCCCAGTGTGGTTCTCAATTGTATAGAGGTGAGAGCTGTTTTTCGGAGTACGTTGCAGATACTACTTGTACATTATTTTCTTAATACAATAGTGGTACCAACCACTTTCCAAAAAAATAGGCTGTGTTCTTGCCAACATAGGGCAATTACAGAGACCCTACAAGATGGGAGGAAATATCTATGAGTATCTGGTGGATATTTCTCTGTGTATTAGATAGCTGCCTCGGACACCTGACATGACACAACAGTATGAGACTAGTTTGCAACACTTTTCAAGATGTAAGGAGAACACATAATGATTCATCAATGACATTTCATACCAACAAATTTGTTTATACTTGCTTATAAAAGTTTCAACAAACGAATATACACAAAATTTTGCTAATCACTATGTACATGTACCATGCATATGAATATGCATAGGGAATATTACAGTGACCTTTTTACCACACTTTTGCCACCTCTCGCTTCGGACAGAAACCAACATCCAAAGATGAGTAGCAAGTTTAAAGTTACCAAGCTCAAAAGGGCCCTCTTTCCACCCAATCCATTTTCGAACGGCAGGAAAAGATTGTGGTCAAAAAGAGCGCCATTATAGAACTCCTATCCATGTCTTATTTTGAAATTTTCTCATGACAGGCACATGTATACATGTCAAATTTGACACCAGTGTCTATGTCGTACAAATCATGGATGTAAGACAAACCTCTTGGGTGCCTAAAATGTGATATCTTCTGTTCTTGTTAGAGAGGCAGCAGAGGACAGGTCCGCAGCTGTAGATGCTCATAAGGTAGACAGCAGGGAGGAAGATTGCAGGTGTGGGGCAGTGAAAGCAACGCAAGGTGGATGGTAAGAAAAGTGATCAAAGTGATAAGCAATGGTTTGCGGGGGGTATTGTTCTACTTAAATTAGCATATTGATCTCGTGCAGAACAAAGTCCAGGCACACACTTTGTACCGCCAACGCCAAAGCTGCCTAGCTGCCTGCTCAGTGCACTTTTCTAGTGCATTAGAAAGGCACCCAGGCCCATTGATCCCCTCTGGATACCTAGGCAACACACAGGGAGCACCTTAGTAACACTGCTTCTAGCTTTGAGCCACTATAAGAGACAGAGAACCAAGAAGCAAGATTTTCCATCTTACTCTCTCTCTAAAGATCCCCAAAAGAAGAAAAACTCTCGGGAGATGAAGACTAAGAGGGATGGAGGAGTAGGCAGAATCGTATGATAAAGGTGGAGGAGAAAAAGGACGGGAGAAGGAGATGAGGACAATAGATACAAGGTCTCAACATGTTGAGATGGGATTAACATCCAAGAAAGAATTCTTGTATGTCTACAAATGTTCTTGCATTGTTTTCTTAGTGTTGTGTCATTCTAATCACATTTGAATGCCTTTGAAAATTACGAACTATAAAATTGTTATGTCCATTTGGTGATGTTCCTCATCTCTCCAAGATCTCTGCTCTTCAGCCTTCTGAGATGACATCAAGATCCAGTTTATGACATTCCTTGCTGAGAACCTAACCCCAGGTTGCAGGCAGAGGGACTAATACTTAAATGCTTATGTTTGATGTAAGGAAGCCCTGGGTGGGTCAGATGAAGAACCTACCATGCACACTACACTTATTCCCCATCATATGTATGAAAATTTAGAATCTACTCAAGGCAAAATAATGTGTTTTAGAAAACAAACTTAAAACTAGCTAACCACCTAGAAAAATGCATGGGTACAATCCTTAGGCAAAACCACAGATAAATAGAGAATTATGTTCCATGGTTTGCAAGGAAAATCAAATAATTGATGAAAGAGGTACACACAAAAAGATGCCAACAGGATTACAGCAACTCTATTTGCGCTATCATGTGGAGAATGCAGATCACTTATTTTGTTCAGGTGGGATTATCAGAGTCATCTGCTGATCATGTGCAATGTGAGATTGATTCTCTTCTGAAGTGGTGGATCCAAATTATGCCTCCAGATGATCGCAAGGAGGGATGAATTATTTACTTAGCTGCCATGCTTTGGGCTATCTGGATGCATAGAAACAGAAAAGATCCAAGGGGAAATTTAATGCTGCTTATGACATCCTCAGAAGAGCAGGAATGGCCAAGAAGTGGTTAAAGATTGCAAACCTTCTATATAACAAAACCGGCTGATCAAATTCCAGAATTGGGGAGATTAACCTTATAATTGCCTTCTTATTTTCCTTTATTTTGACTCTCTTTACATCTAACCTACAATCTCCATAGGCCTCTTCTTTCCTTCGTCTTCATTTTCTACTGTTCTTGTTTCCTTGTGTACTTTTCTTTCTCTTGTGACTTTTGTCTTCTCTTATCTTGCTTTACTCATGTACCGACTCTCTTATTAATGAAGTATGTCCTTTGGTCAGGTATCAAAACTCGGCCGGCTCGGGATCGGATCGCCCGAGTTGGCTCGGTTTTGGCCCTCCCGATCCGAGCCGGGTGTTGACACGGGATTTTTTATCATCATTAATCATCGATTTGGTTCATTCATTTCATTCCATTTGGGTATTCATTTATTTCGCATGCTTTGATTTTTGTATTGCAGGGCGTGTCAGCCTGTCTAACAGACAAAGAAGAGTCCACGCAATGCGAGAAAGTATTTTTGGGTGTCCGTGGGACGGACAAGTGTGGTGTCCGTGAACGGACGGGTATGATGTCCGAGGAACGGACGGTTATGATGTCCGAGGAACGGACGGGTGCGCCGTTTTTTAATCTGAACTCCTTGAGTCCTGTGTCTATACTCATCAGACAATTAGGGTAGCATGTGCTGGACCTCTGTCTCCATCGATCGGAATCGATGTTACATTTACATCGAGTTAAAAGCTCTTGGTATTATTTAACACCAATTTTAACTCGAATAACCATTCATAGCAAGGATGAGACAATATGCACTTTTTTCAGAAAATCCTAATCATGATATTTTCCCTTTTATTACTTTGAAATGCTTTTGCTTGAGTATTTCATTTTTTTTGAAATGACTGCCTTTTGGAGTCCAAAATATGATTTTGATAAGAGAACGAGTATATACCCGTGAACCTATTTGAGGTCTCTCTTCTTCTTTCTCCCTTTTTTATTACAAAGGAACATTTGGTTGATTGAAAACTTTATTTGTGAAACATGAAGATTATCATTGTGGACGGGTATATACCCGTAAATTTGATTCTGAACTTGGGGGTATTATGATCTGGAATAACACTTCCGTATTAGAAGGATTACTATACCAATTTTTGATATGAGGTTCTTTCACAGTATCCCTTTTGGAAAAGTCCGGATTGAGGCAGAATTTCTTTTCTCCTCATTTCTTGCTCGTATGAATATGATTTTGGAGAACATATGAATATATCTCCATGGAAGTCTTTGTCAAATTGCAGTCTCTTTTCGAAAACTATCCGCATGGATGCAATGTTTTTTATGAGTATATGTATGTGCTTCCATTTGGAGGGCTTGAACACAGTCCTTATCTCCCTTTTTTTTTCTTGAGATGTGTGTATATCAACACAATATTTATGATCATGTGGATATATATTTGGCAAAGTCTCCGCTTAGGCAGAGTGTCCTCATAGAGATAATTCATATGAGCGTGTGATTATATACACGTATCCTCGGGAGAAACTTTGCTTGAAGGAATTTTACCCTAAGGAACATATATGTGTATAAACACAAATTTGCAATTTATGAATATATTCTCAAGCGGTATCTCTGTTTGAGCAGAGTATCCGGTAAAAGGTATCTCTGCTTGCGCAGACTCCCTTTCGAGAAGTATATGCATATGAATGCAAATTTATGATTATATAAATAGTCTTCGGGCAAAATATCCGTTTAAAGGGAATTTCCCCTAGGGAACATATACGCATATAAACACAAATTTACAGTTTATGTATATATTCTCGGCGGTGTCTCTGTTTAGCAGAGTATCCGTGAAAGGTACCTCCGCTTGTGCGGAATCCCTTTTGAGAAATATATACATATGAAAGCAAATTTATGATTATATAAATATGTCCTTGGACGGAAACTCCATTCAGGCAGAGTCTCCACTAAGAAACACATGTATATAAACACGAATTTGTGATTATACGGATATGAACTTAGATGGAGTTTCTGCCCGGACAGAGTTCCTCCTAAGAAACATACACGTATAAGCACAAATTTGCAATTCTACGGATATATTCTTAGGAGTCTCCGCTTGGGCAGACTTTCTTCTAGGAAATATATGCATAAGAAAACAAATTTGCGAATATACGAATATGTTCCCAGGCAGAACCTCCGCTTGGGCAGAGTCTCCTCTAAGAAACATATACATATAAACACGGGTTTGTAGTTATATAGATATGTTTCCGAGAAGGAATTTTTGCTTAGGCAGGGTTCTCCTCAAGAAACATATATGTATAAATACAAATTTGCGACCTTTATGTATATGTTCTTGGACGGAACCTCCACTTGGGCACAGTTTCCTCTAAGAAACATATACATAAGAACACAAATTTGTGAATATACGAATATGTTCTTGGGCAGAATCTCCGCTTGGACAGAGTTTCCTCAAGAAAACATATACATATAAGCACAAAATCCACCATCCCGGAGACTTGCTCGACGGGCGGGGAGAACATATGCATCTAAATGCGCATACCCATAGAGACTTGCTCGATATGGAGGCATTTAGAGCATAAGAACAAGGGTATTTAAATATCACATATCCATAGAGACTTGCTCGATATGGATGATATTTAAACCCGAAGAATGTCTCCCCCACAGAGACTTGCTCGATGTGGGGGGATGAAGGGGGATAGAAGGGAATGTTGATGACGTTTGGAGCCGATTTTCCTCTCCGCGCCTTGCTATCGGCCAAAGAAGGGCCAATATCTTCGCGCCAAGCAGGGAGATTAAGGGAACAAATGAGAGAGGGAAGTAGAATGCTCTTTCTATTCCTTTGGATTTATTTTTTTTGACAGGGCTCCGCCGGGACCTTCCGGAGCCTCCCTTCAAATGAGGGAATAGGGGCCTTTATAGGGGAAGGCCCCCCTTTACATTGCGTGGGGAGAACCCAACCGATGGTGACCTTATGTGAGGTCACCATCGGTTAGGGGTCCCTAACCGATGGGAGAAGGGGAGAGAACCCCTTCAACCGATGGTGACATCCAAGTGATGTCACCATCGGTTACCCCATTTAGGGGTGCTTTTTACATTTCTGGGAATGGATTTTTTTTGAAAGAATTTTCATGTCAACAAATGCCCCCACGGGATATGCGCCGAAGCCGATGGCGAAGGAGGACGTCCCGTGCATTCTTCGAGCTTTGCTTATGGTCTTCAGGACTTGATAAGGAACTTGAAAAGTTGTAGCCACAGTTGACGCGCTTCAGTACTTGCATTGTGAAGCTAGCAACCTCAGACAACGATCGACTTTGTCATACCTCTTGTGCCGAGCCATCAGCTCCGCTTCTTTAGATTTACTCGGAACTGGTTTTGACCTTCTTTACCTGGGTCTTGCCTTTCTGACTTCACCTCAGGTATGAATTGATATTTCTTTCACGAGATTCGCCTTCTTGGCAGTACTTGGATCAGATTTGACATCTTTCTCTCGAATCTTGTCTTCTTAACTTTATCTAAGATTTGACGCAGAATTCTGCTGCTGCAGTCGACCTAGTTGGCTTCGCGCAACCACTATAACCCCTTTTCTCCGAGGAGGTATGTGGAGTGTCTATCTTTCCTCTCCTTCTGCTTCATTCATATATTTTTTTATATCTGTCATGGATTTTCAGCCGTTCCTGCTCCGAAAGTTGTTGGAGGTAGGAATGGTGAAGCTCACTTGGATGTTCCCTCCTCTTATAGGCTCGAGAGAGCTAGAAAAGGAGGGTGGCGGATTCCACGCCATCTGGTGGTGGCTTTCTTTTCTTTTCTTCTCTCATCATTGTCATTTATGATCTTTTCTTCTTGATTTATCACTTTTCCTTTCTTCCTCCTTTTTTGTAAACCCTTCTACCTCGGATGATGAGACAAATGAGAAAAAGTGCCCGTTCGATTGCTTCGGAGCGACCATGCCTTTTTTTTTTTTTTGCCTGGAGATTCTCATCTCCTTTAGGGAGTGGAGTGTGAGAGTTCCTCACGGGCAGCTGCTGACTTTATAATGAACCATCATTCGACTGTCTGTTTCTTAAGATAGCCGTGATGGATAACGGTGCCTCTGCATTTGTTGAGTTGGAAGTCTCGACGGGATAGTATTCTTTTACTCCTGTCGAGGCTCATATCCCGATGCCTGTCGAGGAATATTCTGCCATGGAATCAACTCCTGTAGATGACTTTCTTTACTGAGCTCATATACAGTCTTTAAAGACCACTTTCCTTTCTTGTGCTTAGGTGACCAGGTCTTCTGTGATCAACTCTTTCCTGGGAGATGATGGATTCATATCCTGTATTTGTGGCCAATCCTCCCTTTCCACTTTATGGAAATGCAGGGAGCCCATTTTTGGAGTCTCAAACTTATTCTGCCTTTCAAGTAGGAGATGCTGCGAGTGACGGTGGGGTTTAGCATGGTTGCCGAGGAGGAGAAGATCGCTGGGTTGGAACGCGAGCTTGATGAAGAGAGGTCTTCTTTGAATCAGGAGGCCAAGGATGAGGCCCAAGATTCTGAAGAAGAAGCTGCCTATGTAAGAAACGAAAGGAACCTCCGCCAGTTGACAGCCTCCAAAGCCAAGGAAGTTGAACGGCTGAAGAGGAAAAAGCCCTCCTGCCTTTGCTTTTTTTTTAGTATGACATTTACATGCCGAGCTCATTGTCTTACCCCCCCCCTTTTTTTTTTTGACCTTCATGTAACAATCATCACTCTTTGTATGTTTGTACAAAGAGTGACTTGTGACTTTGTAAATACAAGGTGAAGGACAATGAAGGTCCTCCTTTTCATTTTCCTCCTTCCTTTTTTTTCTTCTTTTCTCTTTTTTTTCACATTACCAATCCCAGTGCCCTCTCGGGTTTTCACTAAGACTGGCCCCCTTTAGCTTTTTCCAACGTGCCCTTTCGAGTTTTCACGTTGAGGGGTTACCCATTTTTGTCTGAAGCGCCTTTTCGGATTTTTACCTCAACTGGATTTTTTTGACCTTCTTACCCTTAAGCATACAATGAATCGTATACTTAAGTCCATCTGGGTATCTATATTTTCAACCCCATTTTTTCTTTTTTTTTCTTTTTTTTGACTTGACTGTTGAGGACTCGACTGACTTGGATAGTTGAATGGCTAAGGGTTTGGTTGTGGAATGAGTGGTGGATTCGGATGTGGTTTGAGATTTGAATTTGGCCAATGATTGGAAATTCGGATTTGGAATTTGGATCTGGATGTGGATTTGGGTTTGAACATGAGCATGTTGGCTTACCTTTGTGGTATTTTGAATTCGAGTTTGGATATGGATGCAAGATTTTGGGTATGATTTAGCTTTGGGCTTGGTTTTCAATGGGCTCTGGAATGGTGTTTATTGTTTAGCTTTGAGATTTGAATTTTGTCCCTCCTTGATGGCTTAGTGCCGGGATAAGGGATTTGCACTTGGATTTGAACGGCTGGAGAGGAAGAAGCCTTCCTGCCTTTGTTTCACAGCCTAACATTTGTATATTGGGCTTGTTGCCTTGATCTCCTTTCTATTTTGCATGTGGTATCTGCCACCCTCTGTAAGTTTGTAATGTGGTGACTTGTAACTTTGTGGATGTATGAATGAAGGACTGAGAAATCATCCTTTTCATTTTTCTTTTTCTTTTCTTTTTTTTTTGTCACATTACCAGCCTTAACGCCCTTTCGGGTTTTCACCAAGATTGGCCCCCTTTAGCTTTTTCCAACGCGTCCTTTCGGGTTTTCACGTTGAGGGTTACCCATTTTTGCCTGAAGCGCCCTTTCAAGTTTTCACCTCAGTCGGATTTTTTTTATCTTTTTACCCTCAAGCATACAGTGAGCCGTATGCTTAAGTCCATCGGGGTATCTCTATTTTTTAACCCCTTTTCTTTCTTTCTTCTTTTTTTTTGACCTGACTGGTGAGTACTCGACTGGTTTGGGTAGTTGAATGGATGAGGGTTTAATTGTGGAATGGGTGGTGGTCTGATTGTGGAATAGGTGGTGGTCTGGTTGTGGAATGGGTGGTGGTGGATTTAGGTTTGAGCGTAAGTATGTTGACTTACCTTTGTGGTATTTTGAATTTGAATTTGGATATGGGTATGAGATTTGAGTTTGTTTTGGCTTCAAGTTTTTAGTTTTGGGTATTGGTATGGACTTTGGCATGAAGTTTAGATTTGGATTTGGGGTTTTAGGTTTAAATTTCGCCCATCCTTGATGGCTTAGGGCAAAGATAAGGGATTTACATTTGGATTTGCATTAGAGTTGAGATTGAGTTTGTTTTTAGATTTGGATATGGACATGTCAGTTTATCTTTGTGGAATTCTGGATGGGATATGAGATTTTGATTTTGCTTTTGGATTTTGGATATAGGATTTAGGTTGATTTGGCTTTGGACTTGGTTTTGGTTTTAATTTTGGTTTTAGTTTTGATTTTGGTTTTGGTTTTGATTTTGGTTTTGGTTTTGGTTTTGGTTTTTGGTTTTGCCTACCTTGGTGGCTTGTGGCTAAGATATGGAATTTCGGGCTTCTATTTGATTCAGCCTACCTTGATGGTTTATGGCTATATTTGGTATTCTGGGTTTGATTTATTTTGGCATTTATAGTTTGGTGCATGTGATTTTGGATCAAATTTGGGTATGACCTGCCTTAATGGCTTGCTGACTATGAATTTGGGATTGTATTTGAATATGAGTTGCCTTGATGGCCTTGGGATATGAAATCGGAATTTGAACTTGACGTCACCTACCATGGTGGTTTGCTGGTGAGACTTTGGGTTTTGAATTGGCTTTGGATATGACTTAATGGTTGGCATGATATAGCCTACCCTTGTGGTTTGCTGGCTATGATTTTGGATTGGATTTGGTATAGCCTGCCTTGATGGCTTTTGGCTATGGATTGAAATTTAGATTTGATATAGACTACCTTTGTGGTTTGCTGGCTATGATTTTGGATTGGATTTTGATATAGCCTGCCTTGATGGCTTTTGGTTATGGATTGGAATTAAGATTTGATATAGCCTACCTTTGTGATTTGTTGGCTATGATTTTGGATTGGATTTGGTATAGCCTGCCTTGATGGCTTTTGGCTATGGATTGGAATTTAGATTTGATATAGCCTACCTTTGTGGTTTGCTGGCTATGGATTTGAATTGAATATAGTATAGCCTACCTTTCTGGTTTGCTGGCTATATTTTGGGATTTGAATTTCAGATATAGCCTGCCTTGGTGGCTTGCTGGCTATGGTTTTGGATATGGCCTACTTTGATGGTTTTCTGGCTATGGATTTAGAATTTGAATTTGGCATAGCCTACCTTTATGGTTTGCTGGCTATGGTTTTGGATATGGCCTACCTTGATGGTTTTCTGGCTATGGATTTAGAATTTGAATTTGGCATAGCCTACCTTTATGGTTTGCTGGCTATGGTTTTGGATATGGCCTACCTTGATGGTTTTCTGGCCATGAATTTGGAATTTACTGAGAATTTTTCCATGACTGTGGGATTTACTGAAATTTCTGTTTTAGAAATAGAAGACATGCGTAGGATTTGTAAAATTTACAGTAAATTGTGTGTTGTGCAATAAATCAGGGGAAAATTTTTGTGATGATGAGTATGTTAGGATCAGGGTTGTGAACTGTTAAATCCGATGTTCGTGTTATGTTCCATGTCAAATCGAATTATGAATAGTATGAAACTGAATGTTTTAATTTCTGTAAATGTAATATGATTCAGAAAAATCTGAAAATTTGCATGTGCGATCGATTATAAACCTGAAATTTGTCTGTGGTTAAAATCTCATATTATTTTGATGACAGTAAGTATTGTTATGGATTTTAATGAGAAAAACGACTATGTGAGCATGTTAATTGTGACTTGATGTGATTCAGTAAATTTCAGTATGATTAAATCTATATTATGATTATTTGGCAGTTGCAACAGTGAGGTTAAAATCAGTAAATGAGGACTTATGTGTGTATGAATTATATATGAGTGTGTACATCGGATGTGAGAGAACAAGTGGTATCGGTGTGTAAAATGGTTAATGTGACAAGATAAACAAGTATGCCGATAAGACACTGCCACCCTAGATGCTTGGAGCTGTACCGTAGTAATGCCCCTACGGGAAAGCTCAATATGATATATGATACCCTAGAGAAGGGTCTTGATAAAGTGTTATACCCTGGCAAAGGGTCTTGTGAAATCCTGGAGGTGGACAAGTTCCACTGGTAATGGTGGGAAGGGCTTTCCCCGGTTTTGCAGGAACTAAGACTTATCACTATGCCGGTGATTAAGTATGTGAATGTGAATGTGCGTGTTATGTGATCGTCTACGTGGTGGTTTGGGCTGTGTCTTGGCATTATGTGAAAATGAGCATAAGTGTGATGTGAAAAGTGATATGTGTCCATAGCATAAGGTATGTGCGTGATATGTGTAAATGTGGCACATGTTATGTGCAAAAAGTGAAATGATAAGAAGTATGTGAATGTGAAAGAGGAAATAATGGGAAATGTGTATAAGTATTGTGTGATAAAATAAAAGTGAGTGTATGTGAAAGCCAAGGCTAATCATATGGTTGTATGTAATGAGAAGATAGCATGAGTGTAAATGACAATAGTGTTCACTGATATTTTGTTTATTGGGGTGTATGAATGTGTGTGTATGTGTTGATGCATTAATTGTCAAATGCTAAAAGTGAGGTTACTAATAGTACCCAAAATGTAAGTATATGCTTTCATATTCATGAAATTTGAATTATTGGATGTACATGTGTTTAGTATTGTGTTGTGTAGTTAAAAGTGATCCCTATGCAAAAGTAATATGAATGTGATAAAATTTGCATAAAAATCAGCAAGCTAAATGTGAAGTAATGTGTTATGATTGCATGTAAAGTGGGTTAGAAGTCATGCTAGGAGTGCTACCTATCTTGTATATGTTTTCATGGTTTAGTTGTGCAACTTTACAATGACCTGGATAAAGTATGAAAACGTGTGTGTGTGTATTTTACTCATGTTAATGACACCATGATGTTAGTGATCTTGTTTAGATTTTAGTTTTACATTTGTTTAGATAATTGTTTAATGAAATTGTTTAGGTTATAGCATGATCATGTATGATTTAACTGCTGAAATTTTATTGTGTTAATTGATAAAAAGCATGTATGTATTGAATCTTAAGTTACTTGCTGAGTCTATTGTGTAGACTCACTCTTGCTAAACATTTAAGGAAATTAGCAGCGGAGGAGCTAGCAAGATTTGAAGTGGAGTTGGACTAAGTGATTGAAGATTTGTAAATTATCTTTCATGGTATGTAATGCTACAATTGAATTTGAATTTTGATCAAATGTACTTGGAGTCGGCTATGTATTTGGAAAATATTGCACTTATGTTATCTCTTGTTGAACTTTACAGACTGTGGTATGTGTATTTAAAAGTTGATGGAATAAGATTCATTTAAATTCCGTTGCATTTATTTGACTCTATTTGTGTATATCTCAGCTCACTTGTTACTTGTTGGGGTATTCTCCCATGTAGCGGCTTGCTCTCATCCGACGTGGGTTGGTATAACCGTACCGGGTGGAAGTGGGTCGTTGCAGAGATGGTATCAGAGCCATTGGGTTGAGATTATACATAAATAGCCATCAACTAAATCACATCTCTAGGTCTTTGAAGTGGATAGCCAGATCCAAGAAATAATTAAAATAGTAGTAGAAAAGTGATAAGATAAATGCATGATAATATGTTAGGCATAAGGATAATTGGAGTTTAACTTAGTGTTTATTTTGTAGCAATGGCTGGAAGGACTCGACGAGCTTGCCTATTCAAGATGAGGAATTAAGTAGGACTGACGGAGAGCAACATGAAGCACCAGCACCTCAAGGATCGCCTGCGCCACCCCCGCCACCGTTGGCTGATTATGGTACAGTCATCCAAGGAATTGTACAAGCAATACAGACTCAAGCGCAAACACAAGCGGCTCTTTAAACTCAGTTTCAGGCTCAAGTTCCAGCACCAACTCAGCAGGACCGTGGTTTAGGAGGTGTATCAGTCATGGAGAGGTTCAAGAAGATGGCTCCACCCTCTTTTAAGGGGGAGAGTGAGCCGTTAGTTGCAGAAAGTTGGCTCAGGGAAATCGAAAAGATATTCAGAGCCATCAGTTGTGCAAAGAATGACAAGATCAGTCTGGCGGCATACATGCTTCAGGAGCGAGCGGATGTGTGGTGGTCTTCCGTTCTACGCACGCGGTTTGAGGGAGTGGAGCTAGAGGTTACTTGGGAAGATTTTGTAAGGATGTTTCAGGCCAAGTATGTTCCCGATCATATACAGGACAAAATGGAGCAGGAATTCTTAGCATTGACTCAGGGATCGATGACAGTTTTGGAGTATGAGGCTAGATTTGCAGAGTTGTCTAGTTATGCACCACACATAGTTGTTGATGAGAGGCGCAAGGCAAGGAAGTTTGTAATGGGGCTTAGACCATCATTGAGAGCCAGACTGGCGGCGTTTGACCTTAGAACTATGGATGTAGCCCTTGGCGCGGCGTGCAGACAAGAGAGTGAAATGGAGTTGTACTTGGCAGAGAAGAAAGCACGATTAGAAATGTTGCCAGAACCATTTCAACGGCAAAAGAGGAAGATGAAGAAGCTCATGAAAGGACAGCAACCATCTATGGTACCAATAGAATCAACCTTTCAGCCAGTAGTTTCGGCCGGCAACGAGAAGCCCGTATGTGTGCATTGTGGCAAGCGCCACGGCGGAGACGTATGCTGGACGAGGTTAGGAAGATGTCTCAAGTGTGGTAGCAAGAACCATCGGATTAAAGACTGTCCGAATCAGAAGAAGAGGTTTATTCCCCGAGATGTTCAAGTAGTAAGGAAGCAAGATTTAAAGTGGAGTTGGACTAAGTGATTGAAGATTTGTAAATTATCTTTCATAGTATGTAATGCTACAATTGAATTTGAATTTTGATCAAATGTACTTGGAGTCAGCTATGTATTTGGAAAATATTGCACTTATGTTATCTCTTGTTGAACTTTACAGACTGTGGTATGTGGATTTAAAAGTTGATGGAATAAGATTCATTTAAATTCCGTTGCATTTATTCGACTCTATTTGTGTATATCTCAGCTCACTTGTTACTTGTTGGGGTATTCTCCCCTGTAGCGGCTTGCTCTCATCCGACGTGGGTTGATATAACCGTACCGGGTGGAAGTGGGTCGTTGCAGAGATGGTATCAGAGACATTGGGTTGAGATTATACATAAATAGCCATCAACTAAATCACATCTCTAAGTCTTTGAAGTGGATAGCCAGATCCAAGAAATAATTAAAATAGTAGTAGAAAAGTGATAAGATAAATGCATGATAATATGTTAGGCATAAGGATAATTGGAGTTTAACTTAGTGTTTATTTTGTAGCAATGGCTGGAAGGACTCGACGTTCGAGCTTGCCTATTCAAGATGAGGAATTAAGTAGGACTGACGGAGAGCAACATGAAGCACCAGCACCTCAAGGATCGCCTACGCCACCCCCGCCACCGTTGGCTGATTATGGTACAGTCATGCAAGGAATTGTACAAGCAATACAGACTCAAGCGCAAACACAAGCGGCTCTTCAAACTCAATTTCAGGCTCAAGTTCCAGCACCAGCTCAGCAGGACCGTGGTTTAGGAGGTGTATCAGTCATGGAGAGGTTCAAGAGGATGGCTCCACCCTCTTTTAAGGGGGAGAGTGAGCCGTTAGTTGCAGAAAGTTGGCTCAGGGAAATCGAAAAGATATTCAGAGCCATCAGTTGTGCAGAGAATGACAAGATCAGTCTGGCGGCATACATGCTTCAGGAGCGAGCGGATGTGTGGTGGTCTTCCATTCTACGCACGCGGTTTGAGGGAGTGGAGCTAGAGGTTACTTGGGAAGATTTCGTAAGGATGTTTCAGGCCAAGTATGTTCCCGATCATATACAGGACAAAATGGAGCAGGAATTCTTAGCATTGACTCAGGGATCGATGACAGTTTTGGAGTATGAGGCTAGATTTGCAGAGTTGTCTAGTTATGCACCACACATAGTTGTTGATGAGAGGCGCAAGGCAAGGAAGTTTGTAATGGGGCTTAGACCATCATTGAGAGCCAGACTGGCGGCGTTTGACCTTAGAACTATGGATGTAGCCCTTAGCGCGGCGTGCAGACAAGAGAGTGAAATGGAGTTGTACTTGGCAGAGAAGAAAGCGCGATTAGAAATGTTGCCAGAACCATTTCAACGGCAAAAGAGGAAGATGAAGAAGCTCATGAAAGGACAGCAACCATCTATGGTACCAATAGAATCAACCTTTCAGCCAGTAGTTTCGGCCGGCAACGAGAAACCCGTATGTGTGCATTGTGGCAAGCGCCACGGCGGAGACGTATGCTGGACGAGGTTAGGAAGATGTCTCAAGTGTGGTAGCAAGAACCATCGGATTAAAGACTGTCCGAATCAGAAGAAGAGGTTTATTCCCCGAGATGTTCAAGTAGTAAGGAAGCCACCGGTAGGAATTTAGGCACCGGTCTAAGTGGACTAGAAGCGGCAACGAGATGTCATCAAGGGTACGTGATCCGATCTTCGAGGACGAAGATCTCTTTAAGAGGGAGAGGGGGTAATGCCCCGAATTTTCTTTTTCCTGCTTATATTTTATGTATATGATGTTTACTTGTTCTTGCATAAATGGTGTGCATGAAAATGGTGCATATTATAGATATAAATTTTGCATGTGTATATGCGTGGATGTATATTATTATCGTGAATATAAGTAATTGGCCAATTTTGTGTATACGGTATCTATTTAAATACTATGCAGGTACTACCTAAATATTGAAGTATACCTTATATTACCCATTTCAAGGATATTGTATGCGAATATATGAAGTGCATATGTGTATGTACGTATGTAGGTTATCTTATGCGTGTGATAATTGTATACCTAATTCTACATACATAACACCTTGGTATATCTATGTATGCATGTGTATGTTTAGTTGTAAACGTTGTCCAATTGCATGGTGTAGTTAATGTGTACATTGTACTTCGTACATTGCATGTACGTATGGAGTGCAAGTAAGAACTATTTTATTGAATAGATTATTCCTAGCTAACTTAATTCATATTGCCTCCTAATGATTTCTGAAACCCTCGCAATTCTTGTCACTTTATTTCGCCGCATGTTGAGTCATGCTTATGTAAAACATCATGTACGCATAGGTAGATATCTACATACGTATTAGCTAGTTGTGCTTATGTATGCATGTGAATAATTATATGGTAAATATGGTTTGAATGCATGGTGTGATAGTGTGTATACTATGTTACATACATTGTATGTATATATGTGTAAGTTGAACATGATTTCTGCATGATTTTAAGCTCTGGCAGGAGGGCCAATTGGCGTCAACATGGGTGGACGCCCATTATGTTTAGGCGTCCATATCGATGGACGCCAAGACTTAAGTAGCCGTCCATATAGGTGGACGTTTACTTCTCTGACCTGCATGCGCAGCAGACCCGGAATTCCGGGGACAAGCAACCCCAGCCATTGGGGAGCTGTCCCCAACGGCTGTGAAGCCCTCACATCACCACCTGCGTGATAGGAGAGGCCTCTCTCCTATAACCCAACCACTCCTTGCAACCCCAAGAGCTCTCTTTGGCTCTTTGCAAAAAGGAGAGAAGAAAACCCTAGCTATGGGAGAACAAGAGAAGACCTGAAGTTGGTGGCCTCTGATCCGTCGACTGGAGGTGCAAAACAAGGAGCTACAACGTCTGGAGGACGGCCAATACCTCCAAGAAGAGATCCCAACTCCGAGGTGCCATCTACATCGACAAGAGAAGAAAATCGAAGGAGTTTCTGAGCACCTTTTGGCAAGGCCGAGAGGGGCTTCATCAGCTTATTCCGATCTTGTAGATTTATTTGAGAGGCAAGTAACCTATAGATCTCAATCCTATACATGTGCCCTAGGTCCCAGCATTTTTCTGGATTTTTCCTCACGTCCTGGATCCCCCCTTTCTCCTTGTGTTGGGAGCTCGGGTCTGTGTTTTGCACAGACCTGAACTTGACGGCAATAGCCATTGCCGTCGAGATCTTAGTTAGGCAGCCAACGATATTGCCGTTAAAGTGCTATTAGCGTCCAGACTATGTCGTTAAGCTCTTCAGGGCAGAACAATGAACTGTTCTCCCTTCTATATGATTAATTTCCGAAGTGTTTTCGAATGAAGATATAATGTAATCATATATGTTATGTAAAATAGTCCATGGGATGCATGTGATAATTTCTGTGCTTTTTGGTGAATGGCATGGATTGTTAAATTATTGAAATACATGTGGGAAAAATAGATTATGCATGTTCACCCACTGTCTACATGATTCCTGAGGAATTAAATGCCCTAGATTTTTCTATACCATGTGTATGTGTATCAGGCCATGCCCTGAAATTCTGAGAATTTTTCCATGACTGTGGGATTTACTGAAATTTCTGTTTTGGAAATAGAAGACATGCGTAGGATTTGTAAAATTTACAGTAAATTGTGTGTTGTGCAATAAATCAGGGGAAAATTTCTGTGATGATGAGTATGTTAGGATCAGGGTTGTGAACTGTTAAATCCGATGTTCGTGTTATGTTCCATGTCAAATCGAATTATGAATAGCATGAAACTGAATGTTTTAATTTCTGTAAATGTAATATGATTCAGAAAAATCTGAAAATTTGCATGTGCGATTATAAACCTGAAATTTGTCTGTGGTTAAAATCTCATATTATTTTGATGACAGTAAGTATTGGTATGGATTTTAATGAGAAAAACGACTATGTGAGCATGTTAATTGTGACTTGATGTGATTCAGTAAATTTCAGTATGATTAAATCTATATTATGATTATTTGGCAGTTGCAACAGTGAGGTTAAAATCAGTAAATGAGGACTTATGTGTGTATGAATTATGTATGAGTGTGTGCATGGGATGTGAGAGAACAAGTGGTATCGGTGTGTAAAATGGTTAATGTGACAAGATAAACAAGTATGCCGATAAGACACTGCCACCCTAGATGTTTGGAGTTGTACCGTAGTAATGCCCCTACGGGAAAGCTCAATGTGATATATGATACCCTAGAGAAGGGTCTTGATAAAGTGTTATACCTTGGCAAAGGGTCTTGTGAAATCCTGGAGGTGGACAAGTTTCACTGGTAATAGTGGGAAGGGCTTTCCCCGGTTTCTGCAGGAACTAAGACTTATCACTATGCCGGTGATTAAGTATGTGAATGTGAATGTGTGTTATGTGATCGTCTACGTGGTGGTTTGGGCTGTGTCTTGGCATTATGTGAAAATGAGCATAAGTGTGATGGAAAAGTGATATGTGTTCATAGCAAAGATATGTGCGTGATATGTGTAAATGTGGCACATGTTATGTGCAAAAAGTGAAATGATAAGAAGTATGTGAATGTGAAAGAGGAAATAATGGGAAATGTGTATAAGTATTGTGTGATAAAATAAAGTGAGTGTATGTGAAAGCCAAGGCTAATCATATGGTTGTATGTAATGAGAAGATAGCATGAGTGTAAATGACAATAGTGTTAACTAATATTTTGTTTATTGGGGTGTATGAATGTGTGTGTATGTGTTGATGCATTAATTGTCAAATGCTAAAAGTGAGGTTACTAATAGTACCCAAAATGTAAGTATATGCTTTCATATTCATGAAATTTGAATTATTGGATGTACATGTGTTTAGTATTGTGTTGTGTAGTTAAAAGTGATCCCTATGCAAAGGTAATATGAATGTGATAAAATTTGCATAAAAATCAGCAAGCTAAATGTGAAGTAAGGTGTTATGATTGCATGTAAAGTGGGTTAGAAGTCATGCTAGGAGTGCTACCTATCTTGTATATGTTTTCATGGTTTAGTTGTGCAACTTTACAATGACTTGGATAAAGTATGAAAACGTGTGAGTGTGTATTTTACTCATGTTAATGACACCATGATGTTAGTGATCTTGTTTAGATTTTAGTTTTACATTTGTTTAGATAATTGTTTAATGAAATTGTTTAGGTTATAGCATGATCATGTATGATTTAACTGCTGAAATTTTATTGTGTTAATTGATAAAAAGCATGTATGTATTGAATCTTAAGATACTTACTAAGTCTATTGTGTAGACTCACTCTTGCTAAACATTTCAAGAAATTAGCAGCGGAGGAGCTAGCAAGATTTGAAGTGGAGTTGGACTAAGTGATTGAAGATTTGCAAATTATCTTTCATAGTATGTAATGCTACAATTGAATTTGAATTTTGATCAAATGTACTTGGAGTCGGCTATGTATTTGGAAAATATTGCACTTATGTTATCTCTTGTTGAACTTTACAGACTGTGGTATGTTGATTTAAAAGTTGATGGAATAATATTCATTTAAATTCCGTTGCATTTATTCGACTCTATTTGTGTATATCTCAGCTCACTTGTTACTTGTTGGGATATTCTCCTCTGTAGTGGCTTGCTCTCATCCGACGTGGGTTGGTATAACCGTACCGAGTGGAAGTGGGTCGTTGCACTAAGTCCTAGGTCCTAAGTCCTAAGCCCCCTTTTTCTTTTTTTTAAATCATGTTGAGAAATGATGCTCCCCCTTTTCTGGAGAGTTTTTTTTTTTTAACTGATATCTGAGATACCTCAGCAGCAACATCACGCTACATTTGTTTTTTTTTATTCTTCTTTTTATTCTTTATTCTTTATTATATATATATATATTATCATATATATGACTTTATGCTCTGAAGATGATTTGGAGACGCTTCTCTTGTTGGAGCCACACCTTACTGTAGAGTTGTTGGCTCTTTTGGAACTGGCTGATTTTGAGGGCCCACAGTGACCCATTCACTTTGTGGAGCCTATGATTCAAAGGTTGCATTAATTGCTCCTTCAATAATTGAAGATGGGAGTTGGTGATAATGATCCACGAACTCCTCTGCTTGCTGTGAGACTGGCTTTGCCGCAGCTTCTTCTGATATTCCATTTCTGTATTGAAAAAGATCAATTCTGAACTGCTTCATTCCGGCTTTGGTTCTGTATCGTCCATAGCCCAGTGGATGATGATAATATTCACATATCTTTGGATATAGGGCTTGGAATTCTGGACTTGGATCATAGGCTTGTTGTGACACCTTATTTGCTGGCGCCAAAGAATTCCTATATTGATCAATTTTTCCTTCCCAGATATGAGTTTCGACCAGACCATGGAGACCCAGACAATAGTCATACATCTCCTCTCACTCTGAAAGATATATGGTGCTGGTTCAAGTATGGAAACCAGACTTTACTTTCTAAGATTATCAAATATAAACTTGGTGTTCTTTGTTGCAAATGAGCGCTTATTGTAGAAGACGCACATTTGTATACCATTGACTGGATAAATATGGATTTGAAGGCTCCCCCACTGATGATCGAGGAAGACCAAAGGATGATGACGCATTAATGACATTCACCGAATATAGGATCCAAGTTGGCTGGTCCATTTGGTGGTTGTTGAGTATGAGGTTGTGGAGGGTTGACCCGATAAAAACCCTGGTCAATTAGCCCTTGTCTGATTAGCTTTTGGATAACATCCTTGAATCTTATGCAATCTTCAATGTTATGACCTTGCTGGCTCGACAGGAGTTGAAGGAGCTTCAGATAGCCACCCAATTAAGTCTGCATATGGCAACATAGGAGGTGGCTCCAGATATATTTGAGTTCGCATAAGAATATATTTGCCTTCGGACTTTCCTCATTATTCTGTGTGGATCATGCCTTGATCTTGGTGGAGAATGAGCTCCTGAATTATCTTGAGGAGGATCACATGAATGACCGTCCTCGGGATGATTTGAATTTGTTGAAAGTCCCGTCATATAAATGACATTGACAGATTGCTCTGGTCGATCCCAAGCATGAAGTTGAGGAGGGTCAGCTAGAGCATTTTGCATAGATATGAGGCCATTTTGAATGATCTTCCGGACCTCATTTTTGAAGACGTAGTAATCTTCAATTGCATGCCCCACCATACGGTGATACGGGCAAATTGAGCTGATTGATTTTGCTGACATCTGCCTGCTTCTTTGGTTCTGGCAGTGATATTAACTGATTATCGAGGCAGAGATCAAAGAGCCTCTTAGTATGCTCCTTTTTGAAGGAATAAGGAGTCTTCATACGCCCTTTATGAGATACATAAGCCATTTGTTTGGCTAAAAACATCTCAATTTCTGCTACCATATAATTCAATTGCTCGAAACTCTTGATATTTGCTTCCAAGAGTTTCTCATTGATTGTTGATGTGAGGCCTCTTCGGCAGATAGGGATTGTATCTTTTTGCGGGGAGAGTTATTGCATTTCATGCTAAACTCTCTCCACCTCTTGGTAAAGTGGATTGCCGATTCCTCTTTCTGTTGTTTGAGGGAACATAATTTGGCGAGAGAGATACCTTCCCTTTAGCCGTTTAGAGATGGTCTAGAAATTTCTTTTGCAGATCCGCCCAATCAGCAACTGAGTCAGTCTTAAGTTCTGAATACCATTGAAATGCAACTTCAATCAAGGAAGTTGCAAAATATCTGAGGAGATAAGATTTGCCGATGGCGAGCTTGCCCAGGGCAATAACATAATGTGCCACATATTCCAGTGGTCACCCATGTCCATTAAACTTTGATAGTTTTGGGACTTTAGGGCATGTTTCTGACAGCTTCTTGAATTGATGATATACTGGATATGGAACAGATTATAGATCTGTCATCTGCATGCCTTCGCTCTGCTGAGCGAACATATTTTGAATAATTTTCTATATCTCATGCCTTTGTATGGGAATACCTTGAATTGTTTCTGTTTGAGGAGGTATAATACTAGACGGGTCAATGATATCCTGACTCATAGTTTGAGGAAGAAGACCAGTTGTAGAAACTGCCGGACGATTTGCCGGGGCAGACCCATCTGGATGCTAAATTTGTTGATTTTCAGTAGAGATTGGCTCTGTAGAATGCTAGAGGCTTGAAGTTGCCAATTGCCTCATTTCATTTAGAAGCGCAACCATTTGAGATTGACATTGCTGCATCACTTCACATTTACCCTCACCTGACATTGCCTGAAAATTTTCCTTTATAGACAAGTCAATGACGGCGTTGATGTTTGAAGTAGGAAGCCCATCTTCTTCGATTTGAAGATTTGTCTCTTTGAAGAAGGGGATTTTAATTCCTTCATGTTGAAAGCCAACACGAGGGGGAGCTTGACTAGATATTCCGGCTTGTCTGCCGGGCTGGTGGTTTCTTCTGGCAAACTGCCCGATGGCCTTAGTGGGAATATTTGGGTTGGCTTCTGTGATTTGTTTTGCTCTTTCGCCAGAGTCTCTCCCAAATGCATAGTATGGGAAGATTATAAGCTTTGGGTTTTTCCTCAACTACCCAAGTAACACGTCGTCTTTTTGACGGACGGGTACTGGCATTAGGAATTGCCCCCAGCCTATCAAATACTGAGATTCGCTGTATACGATCAGGGATCGATATGCGAGATTTGAATTGTTGAGTTGAAATTTCTTTAACTACCCAGATATTTCTCAGGCCTTGAGGAGTATAGCTTGATTTCCTTTTTTTCCCTTTTTTCTTTCTTTTTTTTTGCCGATGATGGTACTTTAGTTCAATATGTTGAAGGGAATCATCTTTGACGTTGCTTCTCTTACTGAACACCTTTACTATATTTGCTTGAGTCTTCTTGAGTTTCTGAGCTTCCTTTTTGGGAACCCAGATTTGTTTGAACCTGGGAGAGTGCCGGTTCTTTTGCTTGACATCGGCTTCCTTCTTGGGATCTCCTGATTCTCCTTGAAACCGCCACAAAACTGCAGACCTCTGCTCATGATGGATTTTGAGATGGTAGCAGATGGCCTTCTACTTTTATAGTTTTTGGAATTTGGGTTTGGATTTGAGATAGCCTATCTTTGTGGTTTACTGGCTATGGTTTTGAATTTGATCTGGACATGACTTGCCTTGATGGCTTGTTGGTCATGAGCTTGAGTTTGGATTTGGTATAGCCTACCTTTGTGGTTTACTAGCTATGGTTTTGAATTTGGATTTGAGATAGCCTACCTTTGTGGTTTACTGGCTATGGTTTTGAATTTGATCTGGACATGACTTGCCTTGATGGCTTGTTGGTCATGTGCTTGAGTTTGGATTTGGTATAGCCTACCTTTGTGGTTTACTGGCTATGATTTTGAATTTGGATTTGGAATAGCCTGCCTTTGTGGTTTACTAGCTATGGTTTGGAATTTGGATTTGGATATAACTTACCTAGGCTCACAGCCAATAAATGTTGTTGGCCAGAGTTAGGTTTATCCCCTTTATTAGCATTATCTTTGGAGAGCATTCGGGTGCCCCCTGTTGATAATAGCAAGACGAGCTTTGACGTGCCCACGACTCTTGTGGGTCTTCCTTGTTGAGTTGTTGGAGAGAGGCTCTTAAGTAGCATTTTCTTCATAGGAACCACCCTTAGGGAATAAGGGGATCCGACAATTGCTGGAAGAATCTCCGAATGCGATCGGAGTCGCCAGGTAACCGAACCTGGCATGATTGCTGACGACGAGCAGTCCATAGGTGACAGCCATCTCCAAAAATTTGAAATTTGGCTTTTTGCTTGTACCTTCAAGGGAAAATATCAGAATTAGGGCTTTCATGAAAAATATATGTATGTCTCATCCTTTTTGCTATGAATGGTGAGAAGAGGTCCCACCGGGCGTGCCAGTTGTTGACATGGGATTTTTTATCATCATCAATCATCGATTTTGGTTCATTCTTTTCATTCCATTTAGGTATTCATTTATTTCGCATGCTTTGATTTTTGTATTGCGGGGCGTGCCAGCCTGTCTAACAGACAGAAGAAAGAGTCCACGCAATGCGGAGAAAGTATTTTTGGGTGTCCATGGAACGGACGGGTGTGGTGCCCGTGAACGGACGGGTATGATGTCCGAGGAACGGACGGATATGATGTCCGAGGAACGGACGGGTGCGTCGTTTTTAATCTGAACTCCTTGAATCATGTGTCTATACTCATCAGACAATTAGGGTAGCATGTGCTGGACCTCTTTCTCCATCGATCGGAATCGATGTTACATTTACATCGAGTTAAAAGCTCTTGATATTATTTAACACCAATTTTAACTCGAATACCATTCATAGCAAGGATGAGACAATATGCACTTTTTTCAGAAAATCCTAATCATGATATTTTCCCCTTTTATTACTTTGAAATGCTTTTGCTTGAGTATTTCATTTTTTTAAAATGACTGCCTTTTTGGAGTCCAAAATATGATTTTGAGAAGAGAACGAGTATATACCCATGAACCTATTTGAGGTCTCTCTTCTTCTTTCTCCCTTTTTTTATTACAAAGGAACATTTTGGTTGATTGAAAACTTTATTTGTGAAATATGAAGATTATCATTGTGGACGGGTATATACTCGTAAATTTGATTCTGAACTTGGGGGTATTATGATCTGGAATAACACTTCCGTATTAGAAGGATTACTATACCAATTTTTGATACGAGGTTCTTTCACAGTATCTCTTTTGGAAAAGTCCGGATTGAAGCAGAATTTCTTTTCTCCTCATTTCTTGCTCGTATGAATATGATTTTGGAGAACATATAAATATATCTCCAAGGAAGTCTTTGTCAAATTGCAGTCTCTTTCCGAAAACTGTCCGCATGGATGCAATCTTTTTTATGAGTATATGTATGTGCTTCCATTTGGATGGCTTGAACACAGTCCTTATCTCCCTTTTTTTTTCTTGAGATGTGTGTATATCAACACAATATTTATGATCATGTGGATATATATTTTGGCAAAGTCTCCGCTTAGGCAGAGTGTCCTCATAGAGATATATTCATATGAGCATGTGATTATATGCACGTATCTTTGAGAGAAACTTTGCTTGAAGGGATTTTACCCTAAGGAACATATATGTGTATAAACACAAATTTGCAATTTATGAATATATTCTCAAGCGGTATCTCTGTTTGAGCAGAGTATTCGGTAAAAGGTATCTCTGCTTGCGCAGACTCCCTTTCGAGAAGTATATGCATATGAATGCAAATTTATGATCATATAAATATGTCTTCGGGCAGAACATCCGTTTAAAGGGAATTTCCCCTAGGGAACATATATGCATATAAACACAAATTTGCAGTTTATGTATATATTCTCGGCGGTGTCTCTGTTTAAGCAGAGTATCCGATGAAAGGTACCTCAGCTTGTGCGGAATCCCTTTTGAGAAATATATACATATGAAGGCAAATTTATGATTATATAAATATGTCCTTGGGCGGAAACTCCATTCGGGCAGAGTCTCCACTAAGAAACACATGTATATAAACACGAATTTGTGATTATACGGATATGAACTTAGAGGGAGTTTCTGCCCGGACAGAGTTCCTCCTAAGAAACATACACGTATAAGCACAAATTTGAAATTCTATGGATATATTCTTAAAGAGTCTCCGCTTGGGCAGACTTTCTTCTAGGAAATATATGCATAAGAAAATAAATTTGTGAATATACGAATATGTTCTTGGGCAGAACCTCCGCTTGGGCAGAGTCTCCTCTAAGAAACATATACATATAAACACGGGTTTGTAGTTATATGGATATGTTTCCGAGAAGGAATTTTTGTTTAGGCAGGGTTCTCCTCAAGAAACATATATGTATAAATACAAATTTGCGACCTTTATGTATATGTTCTTGGACGGAACCTCCACTTGGGCAGAGTTTCCTCTAAGAAACATATACATAAGAATACAAATTTATGAATATACGAATATGTTCTTGGGCAGAATCTCCGCTTGGGCAGAGTTTCCTCAAGAAAACATATACATATAAGCACAAAATCCACCATCCCGGAGACTTGCTCGACGGGCGGGGAGAACATATGCATCTAAATGCGCATACCCATAGAGACTTGCTCGATATGGAGGCATTTAGAGCATGAGAACAAGGGTATTTAAATATCACATATCCATAGAGACTTGCTCGATATGGATGATATTTAAACCCCGAAGAATGTCTCCCCCACAGAGACTTGCTCGATGTGGGGGGATGAAGGGGGATAGAAGGGAATGTCGATGACGTTTGGAGCCGATTTTCCTCTCTGCGCCTTGCTATCGGGCCAAAGAAGGGCCAATATCTTCGCGCCAAGTAGGGAGATTAAGGGAACAAATGAGAGAGGGAAGGAGAATGCTCTTTCTATTCCTTTGGATTTTTTTTTTTTTTTGACAGGGCTCCGCCGGGACCTTCCGGAGCCTTCCTTCAAATGAGGGGAATAGGGGGCCTTTTATAGGGGAAGGCCCCCCCTTTATATTGCGTGGGGGAGAACCCAACCGATGGTGACCTCATGTGGAGGTCACCATCGGTTAGGGGTCCCTAACCGATGGGAGAAGGGGGAGAGAACCCCTTCAACCGATGGTGACATCCAAGTGATGTCACCATCGGTTACCCCATTTAGGGGTGCTTTTTACATTTCTGGGAATGGATTTTTTTTTTGAAAGAATTTTCATGTCAACACCGGGGTAACCCAGCCAGTCCCTGCGCGCGGATCGTCCGGGCTCGGCTGGGCTCGGCGAGCTGGTCGAGCCCGGCCCGATCCGCCGCGGACCGGGCCAGACCGGGGCGATCCGGCTCTCAACGGCTAGTTTTGAACTAGCTGTTTCTAGCCGTTAGGGGGCGCTCCCCAACGGCCAAAAACGGCTCTTTTTGGCCTTTGGAGGCCTTGGGGGTCTATATAAACCCCCCAAAGGCCCCCATTATGCTCCAAACTCAAGTGTTGAGTTCTCCTCCCCTCCTCTCAATATTTTGGGCATTCTCTCTCTCGGGCGCTATTTTGCACTATTTGGGAGGCGATCTCATCTTTCACGCTCCTGCGCTTCGTCTTCGACTCTTCGGGCTTTCTCACACACACTCTCGGCCCGAACTCTTGGCTGCGATTCATCTCCCTCTCTCTCAGATGCAAAAAAATTATTTATTTTCTGTTTTTATTATTTAACTTCTTTTTTGTGTTCTAAGTGATGGCCGCCGAAGGTGGTGCTGCTCCGACTCCCCAATCTTCAAGCAACCCTCCAAGATACATCATCTTATGCTTCCACTAAAGGATACTACCAAGGGCAGGGAGGCTACTTGGCATATCCTCAATATCCGGATGCATCGTATTACACCGGAGGCGGAGCATATGCACAATCCACTGAGTCCGATTCGCATTCACATGACTCATATGAGTCATATGGCTCATATCAAGTGCCTGAAATACCTGGATACACACCAATTACTATCATATATGCAAACACGGATGTATATAGTCAATATTTGACTCAATATGAGGCATATTACCAACATTATATGTCTTGGACAGATTATGTAAACCTTATGTCCACACAATATAATGTACGATTCCAATAAATATAATTATATTGCTTTTTCTCAGTACCAATGATATATTATGTCCTATTTTTTCATGTATTTCAGTTCATAAATACAATGTTTATATTTTTCCTATTTTTTCAAATTTTTCTTTTTTTTTTTGAATTTTTTTGAGGGGGCCGATCCAGACCCCTTTAGCTCGGCCAGACTCGGTCGGGCTCGGCCCAACTCGGCCGAGCCGGGGTCAGGATCGGCCGGTCAGATCGGTTTGGGGCCAGCCGATCCGATCCCGATCCCCGGGTTCTTGAACCTTGCTTTTGGTTGCCTTTAAAAACAGGTTTACAGCAAGTTCAAGCCAGAAGAAATGATGAAGCAGATGGTAGAAGTTGTAACCTCCAAAGATAACAGGATAACAGCAAGATAGAGACCACGCAAATGGTAACAGCAAGATAGTCCCTCATCATGTTATTCTGTGAAGGAGCACCACTAACATTTAACATATATTCACATAGTTAACATATCATTCTTGAAGCAGTTGCCTACTAATATTTTCCATTTAACGAATTATGAAATTCTTGTTAATCTCAATTACTAGTTGATTTTACACAGCAAAGTGAAGGCTAACACAGACATCTAATGCAGGATTTATAGAGAAGAGGTCTCCAGATTCCCGACAAAAGCATATCCAAAACATGGAAAGCGGCATTTGTCACCCACAGCAACTTATAATGGCTCTCTGTATGGAAATTCAACTTACTTGATTGCAGTAGTCTTTGCATCCAACGCAGTGCTGTAAAAGCCATGTATCTCCTCTGGAGCTGAAAAGGTTTCAAGGCATGCTTCCAGAGGTACCCTTGGGCGTACAATTTCATTAGATGCCCTGTTAAAGTAGATGATTGTCAGTAAGAAATTCAAAAGACAGAAAGAACAGAAAGATAAGAAGTTTCAAACAGCTTACGCTTGATTTGCCTCACTGTTTTCTGCTGTCAACCTGCGGAATGCTTCCAGCTCCTCTGGATCAAGGAACACAATGTTTATACAGAGTTCATAACTACAAATATGGATCGAATTAAACTTTCAAATGTCACACATGTTCAGCTGACACTGAATAAGCAGTAGAAGGCATTCATATAAATCCCCAAGCCATGTTAGCCACAGGTCAATGAACACACAGCCTCTGGATTATATTCAAAACTGTTGCCAAGCACAAGACAAAAAATGAACAAAGTCTGATGCAAGTAGATAAACATGAACTGCCTACATTCAGGAGTAGTACCTCTGTTGGTAGCTTCATGCAGTGGTATATTTAGGGAAAGGATGTAGTCGGTTCTCTTGTTATATGCAACCTTTCCAGACGGGCATTGAAGACGCTCTTCAATACAGAACTTGAAACACCTTGAAGGATCGAATTCAGGTTTTCCAGCATTTGCTCGTTCAACTCCATCAAGGAAATGCAGAAAGAACTCGAGAGCATCCTAGAGGGAAAAAAAATCATGAGTTATAAGCTGCCAAGTTGAATAGACTATGTCAAATTCATGTTAACTGAATATAGTGCATAACTGGATAAGGCAAAGATGCTGGTTTATGGAATGCAGAATCAGCCAATTGGCCCAATTCAACTAAGAAAAACAATAAATATACTAAAATAGTAATAACATTCCCCAGTTGAAGGTCGATCCCATTCAGGAGTAGTTTGATGCAAGTGTGATCTGATTCCCCACTTCAAGGCCGATCCTATGCAAAAGATTAAAATAGCAATAAAAAGTTACATGAATCGGCCCCCAAACTGGCCAAAAATCACCAACTTGGCTGTGAATTGACAAATTCTTTTATGAATCGGCTGATATTGGCTCATTACGATATGTTAAAACATATTCTTTTGTAAATATACTTTTCATATATTTGTGTAAATACTTCTAAACATGGAATACAGGATCGAAATCGGATCGGGATCGGCAACGACCGATCCGATCCAGATCGGGCCGATCCCAGCTGGGAATCGACCAGGATCTGCCAAAATTGGCCGATCTGGCCTGGAACGACCATGGCCGATCCGATCTAGGATCGACTGATCTAGGGCCGATCCCAACGATTCTGCATTTTATGCTTCTAAAAGCTAAACAAATACTTTTACTTATCAAAAATATATTTTTTTGCATTTTAAAATGAATTTTCTTGACTTCCTTTGGATTGGCATTAGCCTATTCCTTGGCTATTCCAGGTCAGAATTCCATGTCTCAATTGAAAGCTATGGACTACAGAAAACATATATGAGAGATACCTCAAGAAAAGACCTGAAGCAATATCATTGTCACCCATAAAAGCATAATGCGGAATGGTTGAGGGTTAACCTCATGCACATAAAGAAAGGACTTGTTCCCCCACAACAATGAAAATAAAATGTACAAAAGACAAACCCGCCCCCCCCCCCAAAAAAAAAAAAACAGCATGCCAAGAGCAAAAAGCCAAAGAAAATGCACTAAGGAGGTAGACATGGATGATAGATAATGAATAAACAAAATTAAAAAATAGAAACATGTTAAGAAATGTCTACACAGTTAACCAAGCCTTGATTTAATAATTCAAATCAATATAGGTGCATTTTTCATAATATTTTGTATGGTCATGTTGAAGTTAGAAACAGGCTAGGGGTACCTGTTGTCTCATGCTTGAAAACTCAGGATGGTTAGCAGCAATGACAGCCTTGAACATTCGAGGTGGTATCCCTTCCTGCCTCTGGATTGGGGATGGGGGGGAAGTCAATCAAAGAGGATGAGAAAAGAATAGCATTCAGTTCCATCAATGAGAAATAGCAAGCTCACATAAAATGTCCATATCAGGACACAAGCAAACCCATCAAAAAAGAAAAACTACATCACTTACAGCATTTGAAGTTGAACTGTTATTATTTCCAGGCTCATCTGTCTGGTCATAGAAGAAAGTATAAGCCAGAATGGCAAATGGTAAATAGTGATTCAATAGAATATGAAGACAGTGTATACCTCTTGCATGGGAAATGAATATTTACCCGACAGCAAACCATGGCCCAGTTTAGCCCTACCAAGAAAAAAATAAAGATCTCAGCACATAGTAGAGCTGCATCTCCCACAAATATGCCATAATATAAGAAAGAAAAAAAGCAGAATGAAGCAGGTTAAAAGAATAATGGGAACATTCATCCCACCCCCACCCCCCACCTATAAATAATAAAAATATATATATATATATATATATATATATATATTATATGAAACTTAGGCTTAGGCACCACCCTGAACATTAATAATGAATCTGAGATTTGGTTGAAATTTAAAAACTGGGTCTAACCAAGGCTTGATCTTTCAGACCACACAGAGATCATTACCGAGGCTCAGATTCAATAATCAGTATGCTTGTTACATACTATAACTTTTCTTCTAGAGCCATGGGTATCTTGTTATGTTTAAGATCCCATTGGTCATGTCAAAGATAACCCACAGCCCAGCAATACTGTTTCCCAACATCAGATCAAATTTGAAACTTGAGGTGGCTATAGAAGACGGAGATGGTGTGTTCTCTACAATTGACAAATTTGGACAACATGTTTCAGATTCTCCATTCTGACCCAAGAAACATTGTCATTAATCATAAAACAGAAGAAAAGAACAGACTGGAAAAAGCTCCAATGGATAGAAAGACTAACAAAAGTTTATGATGTCACATTGAAGGACTCGTCATAGTGTGTAATTCAACACACAACACTACCATGTAGGATTACAAACTGCAGCAAATCCCATAAATTTTCAAGTAACTGAATGCATAGTTCAAAAATACGAAAAGGGCAAGAGTATACATGATATTCCTTTTTCAACAAAATAGTTATTCGGATAGATACCCTCGTACCACTCAAAAAGAGCTGCTACAACCAACAAAATCCCACAACTTTCAAGCATCTAATGCATGACTGAGAAATGCAGAAATAGAAAGAATTGCATGTATCCTATCATTACTTCAAAGATTTAATATCAGCATTCTAAACCAAGAAACATAGAGCAAGCATGGGATTGATATAGGACTGGGGAATCCAAAAGTACATTCAACTTTGCTCTGAGAATTGGAGCAAGAACAAGGTGATGGGGCACTTTTGCATGTGACAGTGATGGCAAAATGAGTGAATCTTGCTTCCAAGTTTTGATGCCTTTCAAGTATAAAAACAGTAAATGACCATTAAAATAATTCCTCTTTCTTTTATTCGTTTGCTTATACATTGGGATGCAATTTTGTCTCGAACAACTCAGAATTTGTTTTAAACTTGCCCTTCTGGGTTTGATCTGCCTGTGATTGTCTTTAAGTGAATTTGTTTGCACCTGTTGGAAAACAATTTCTAGGTTCACTTTGTGTTTGGATACCATTGCCTGGCTCGCAAATCAGCGCCAATGGAATCTCCCAGCAGGAGACAACCTAGATCTGTAAATGCATGTGTGGGCGGGTGCAGTTAAGTTCACCAATCCATGGATGCTGTTTGCAATGATTGTAGAGTTGTACTAAGTACCTAGTTATCTTGTCAGATTATATGGCTCTCAAGCACCTTCACCATTGCAAGCTAGTCAATGGGGTTGTTGTTGAGTGCACAAAGCACACTTCCTTTTTTGTTTTGACAATGCACAAAGCACACTTCATTTAATACAATTAAGCGTTGGAAGCATTATATATCTTACACAGTATTTTACTAGTTTTTTACCATGAAGGTCTAGCTGCATAAAGCAGTCGGCATCATAGTTGGCAAGGCAGTCATCTAACCGTTGCCTAGGCGCCTAGGAGTAAAGGCGCCCTTTAAGTGCTGGGCGAACAGGTCACTTTTTGAAGGTTCAAAAAGGCGCCCCTAGGTGCCACTCAGGTGGTCTAGGCGCACGCCTAGACCACTTGGGCACTTATTGGGTCGCCCGGACCCAATAAGCCCTAATCCGTGAGTTTCTCAAAACCCTCGACCCCGCGACCATATCGCACCCCCACTTCGTCTGCCCCTCCCCGATCGCAAGAGGATCTAGGGCTTCGAAGGTGTCCGAGCTCTAAAGCCATCGTCTCTCTCCCTCCCTCCCTCCCTCCCTCCCTCCCTGCCTCTTATGCGGCCAGCAGAGTCGCATGACTGTCTGTGCAATCACTTGCACAGCCGCATGACTATGCGTGCAACTGTGCAATTGGAGGTCCCTCTCTCCCAGTCTCTATCTTTCTCTCTTGTTTCCCCTCTGTCCTGACTCACTCTACCCCCCTCTCTCTGTAGTGGCTTCTCTTTTGTTTCTCCTCTATCCCAGCTCACCTTACCCCTCTCTTTCTCTCTCACCACATCTCTGAGTGGCTATGCAAGCAGTCACATGATTGTGTTTTTCCTTTTTAGAGAATATAATGAATTCTATTTCCACACCTAAGATGAAAAGGAAGAAGAAAACCAAGTCTAATAACCTCGGGTGGAAGTATACGTATTGGCCAAATGAAAATGACAAGCAAAATCAAATGTGATTTGTGTAGTTTGGTGACAAATAGAGGCATCAAAAGGCAAAAGGAACATTTGATTGGAGGCTTCAGCGATGTGAAGAAATGTCCTAAAACTACAAAGGAGATCGCTGAAGAAAAGTGAACTTGGTTGAACAAGAATAAGAAGAGAAAGATGATGTCAAGTTCTACAAGTGCAAGTGCTTGTAGCTCAGAAAATATTGTTTCATCATTCGATGAGAGTCAAGGGAAAAAGGAAAGAAATCTTCCTAAGCATCAAGCAAAAAGTATCCCATTGGCCATTGTCGCTACTGAAAACAAATGTTCTAAAAGACCATTGGATATCTTTGCAAGGATGAGTGTGGATGATTTTGTCGACGCCAGAAGAAGTGGAAAGAGAGTGCAGAGTTCTCTAGAGTTCAAGTTCAAGAAAGATGAAAAGGAGGTGGTTTATGAGGCAATAGCTACATGGTTCTATGAAGGTGATGTTCCATTTAATGCTGCAAAATTGAGAAGTTTTGAAATTATGGTTGAGACTATAGGTCGTTGTTGACACCAAAAATATTCATTAAATCATTTTGAATATTTTGGTGATAAACAAATTATAAATAGACAAATTTGTTAATCATAGCGTAAAATGTAAAACCATGGCCATGTGATAAGGGCAAAAAAGGTCCAAACAGCCCCAAAAATTACAAAATTCATGAAATATCAAGTTTTCAGGAATTATCAGAATTTTCAGAATTTTCAAAATTCCTGAAAACCAAAATTTCAGAAATATTCAATTTCCAGAAAATACCATGTTTTCAGAAAATCCCAGAAATTCAAAATCCCACAAAGCCAGAAAACCCCAAAATTCAGAAATTCCAAAAATATCAATTCTAGAAATATCCAAAACACCAAAAATACCTGAAATACCTCGTTTCTGCAAAATCCAAGAATTCTCAAATTCCAGAAATTCTCAAACCAAAAAACCAAGAAATACTGAAATCCACAAAAATTCCAGAAATATTCAAAACCCCTAAAATCCCAGAAATATCCAAAATCCCCAAAAACATCGGGCAAAAAAACACACCCCATCGGACTCCCACCGGTCCGCAGTGGGTGAGTTCCGATGGGGAAACCCCATCGGAAACCCACCGTGGGGTGGGCCTCCTCACGGTGGCGGGGATTCTAATAGGGCAACCCCATCGGAGAACCACTGAGGGGTGGGCCCCACCACCCAAGGTGGGGCTTCCGATGGAAAACCCCATCGGAACACACTGTGCAGTGGACCCACCCACCCGCGGTGGGTGCTTCCAATGGGGATCCCCATCGGAAGCCCACCCGCGGTGGGCTTCCACCCGTGAAGGGGAGTTCCGATGGGATTCCCCTGTGTCTAAAATTAAAAAAAGAAGAAGAAAATGAACATGAGAGAGGTTGGGAGATGAAGAGCCTCACATTGATGGTGATGCTCCGATGGGATGCCTCCAAAGTTGGCTCCAATGGACCTTCCTCCTCTTTTCCAACTATAAAAGAGAGTCCAAGGCCAAAGAGGAGGACGGGAAGACTTGGAGAAACCAAGGCCAAAGGAGAAGGAGCGGCCTGCTCCTAATGTTATTTGTTTGTTCCATTTTAAAACAAGGTCATAGTTGTCAAGGCGGCCGCCAAGGCCCCGCCTAAGCGGCGCCAAGGCGTTTTTTGGGGGTTGCCTAAATGGGTCGACTAAGTGGACTACCAAAAGGCGATCCAAGGCGTCGCCGAGGCGCGGTAGGCGACTGAAGGCGTCCGCTTTGGCGCCATGGGATGTTTACCCGGTCCAAACCGGATCCACTATTAGTGGATCTGGTAATGGATCCTAGTTAAACCCCCACCCCCCTCCCACCCCCGACTCCCTGCGTTCCCCAACCCGCGTCTTCCTACTCCGCCTCGCCTCCAGCTAGGGTTCCTCCTCCCCAACCGCACTCTCACCACCGTCAAAGGTCTCACCACCGCCGTTAGAGCTCTCGTCGCCGCCGTTGGACCTTGCCGCTGTCGCCGGACTTTAGGTACGGTCCCCAATCCTCCTCTTCGTCCGAGTCCTCCCTCCGGCCTGCCCTCCTCCGACGTCCCACCTTCACGCCCCATCCCCCCTTCCCCGTCTAGTCTCCCCCCCCCCCCCCGTTGGCATCCCACTTCCCCCCTCCCTGTCAGACGTCTCCCAAGTCCCAACTTCTCTCCCTCCGTCTCCCTCACACAGTCACACTCACAGAGTCATCCCTCTCTCTCTCTCTTACGCATTGTGGTCACGCCCCCCTCTCTCTCTATCTCTCTCCCTCCCACACACACACTATCACAATCCCGCCCCCCTCTCCTCTCTCTCTCACACAAAGTCATCTCTCTCTCTCTCTCTCTCTCTCTCTCTCTCTCTCTCTCTCTCTCTCTCTCATACACATACACACACTGTGTGCATTGTCACAATGACATAGTCCTACCCCCCTGACCCCTCCTTTCTCTCTCTCATACACAGTCATCTCTCTCTCTCTCACATAGACACAGTCATATCCTTCCTCTATCTATCTTTCACACATAGTTACACATATTGAATTTAAGTTTACAATTTTTTAAATTAATTTTGCAGTGAGAAGAATGGATTCACATTGTGTTTAATGGTGCACTATTGTAATGGCAATTTTTTTCATATTTGTGTTTATAATGTCATATTTACAATGTCATAATTCTTTTATTTAATTTTTTATGAACATTGTCAATATATATCTTTATTTATATAGGATGCCACTCTTGAAATAGCTCACACACACTAGACGTTATTTTTAGTGCCTAAGCGCCGCTTAGGCGCACGCCTAAGCGCTTAGGCGCACAAGGAGCCCAAAAACGCTTTGGTCGCCTTGCCGCCTTGACAACTATGAACAAGGCTGCCGTGTTGTTGCCTCTCTGGTTGTCGCTTTGCTGTCGTGCACCCCTGCTGTTCTGTTGTTCTCATGCTCCAAAGGAGAAGCCAAAAGGCTTCCTGTGGCAGGTCAACAAAAGTGTCTATGGTGCTGGATTTTAAGAGTTTAAAAAGAAGGTTTTGGGGAATTATCGGACGCGGAAAAATTTAACCCTCTCTTTTCTCTTTCTTTTCTTTCTTTTCTTTCTTTCTGTTTTGTTTTAGCGGGTGTGCCAGTCTGTACAACAAACATTTAGGGTTCGCTTAATGCGGGTAGTTTACATGCCCATTTACTGGACAGTATATATTTTGCGCATTTATTTTTATCAGGCGATTAAGGTTTCATGTACTAGACATTTCCCCACCGACCGAAGTCGATGTTAATTTACATCGAGTTAAACTCGAACACATTTGATTCTCTGTCAAAGAAAGCCTTTTGTTTCTGTTTGTTGTGACAATATTGACCTTAATGATCGCCTTTATGGGCTTTATGGGTACACACTCTTGCAAAGAAAATTGAAAGCTTTAACATTTGTACACATGTAATTTAAATTACAATTGGTCTTTCAAGACCTGTATAAAGGGTCCCGATTATATAATTGGGTCTTCAACACTTCATTTGGTCACGATCTGATTCTTCTGAATTTGCTCCAGCCACGATCAGACCATTGACTTGAATTTCATTACAACGAGACTGTTAGATCGCCAAGATGATCACTGCCAGTCCATTGTGTTTGCTTCATGGTCACCATCACCATTAGATTGTGACGGGACCTTTGAGCGGTCTTGCCAGGCTTCTGTCAACTTGTACCCTTTCTGGGTGCTTCTGTTGTTTTCGGTATCCCGAGGTCTTCTCAGGGTACGCTTGTCATTTCTTGGCTCCCTAAGGCTTTAGGGTCATTTCTTGACCTCCCAGGGCTTTTCAGCCATTTCTTAACCTTTGATTGGGATTCCTGTCATTTCTTGGGGATCCCAAGGCCGGGGATGGCCAGCAATAAGTTGGGCTCAAGAGAGCACACACCACTTCAGAGAAGTGATGTGGGTACCGCTCCACCAAGCTACGCAAACAGCATGCGCCATATGTTTCCTCCCTTTTAAAGGGACTTTTCTGCCACTTCTTGTTTTTAAGGAGTTTACTGTAGTTTCTGGCCTTGCAAGGACTTTTCCGCAATTCTCCACCCTTTGAAGGATTTCGCTGCAACTCTCTGCCCTTTCTAAGACTTCTGCCGCTTTTCCTTATCAGGGTATTTCTGCGAGCATCGGCCACCATGATCAGAGAATTGAAAACTTGGCCAATGTTGTCTTTTGAAGAAGAAACTTGGAGGAGGCCTGGACAGTATTATATTCATAAATGTCCGGGGGCTCCTTGTCATTTACTAACATTTCCAGGTACTTTTGCCATTAGCTGACATCATCGAGTTCTTTTCATCACTTCTTGACTCCCCCGAGCAGTTTCTGGTATTCCCGTCATTGATTGACTTTTCTAGGTGCTTCTGTCGTTTCTTGGTCTGCTTGGATACCCTTGCCATTTCTTGGCTTACTCGGACATTCCTGTCATTTCTTGACTTTCTCGGACATCCCTGCCATTTCTTGGCTTTCTCGGACATTCCTGCCATTTCCTGACTTTCTCGGACATCCCTGGCATTTCTTGGCTTTCTCGGACATCCCTGCCATTTCTTGGCTTTTCCGGACATTCCTGCCAGGAATCTCGAACATCTCTGCCATTTCTTGGCTTTCTCGAACATCTCTGCCATTTCTTGGCTTTCTGGGACATCCCTGCCATGTCCTAGCTTTCATGGACATTCCTGCCAGGGTTTGGTAGGCGGGGTGAATCGGCCCGATTCGCCCGGCGAATCGAATCAGAGTCAGCCCGATTCGTGATCTGCATGGATCTGCCGGCCGACCGCGAATCGGGCGGATTCGATTCGATTCGATCCGACCCGATTCGCCGGATCCGCTTCGCCCCGGCACCTTAAGATTTGCCCGACGCCCTGCGAATCGGGACTGTGCAGTCCCGATTCGCAGGTGTCTCGCCGCCAGCCCCTTTCTCCCCCATTTTTCCCCCTTCTCCCTTAAGGAAACCCCAGATCTACACTCTAGGAGACCCAAGGAGGCTTCCTACATGAATTTGAAGGTGCTTGGAGGCGTTCTTGGGCTTCTCTCATCCTCTCTTCATCCATTTCACTGTTTTGAAGGTAACCCTTCATGTATCTTCCATTTTTTGCTGTTTTTTGTTGATGTATGAGAAGTATATTCTTGGGAAATGATGTTGCAAGTGATTAGTGTTCACTTGCAACCATTTCTCCCTTGAATCTTCAATTTTTTCACATAGATTTGCCCATTTTCTTCTAATTTCAAATTTCTGAAATTATTTAAAACAAAAAACAAAAAATTCAAAGATGATGTTGCAAGTGTTTAGTGTTCACTTGCCACCATTTCTCCCTTGAATCTATATTTTTTACACATAGATTTGGCCATGTTCTTCCTTTTTTAATTTTCTGAAATTATTTAAAAAAAACAGAAATTGCAACGAAATTATTTTTAAAAAAATCAGAATTTGCAACCATGATGTTGCAAGTGTTTAGTGTTCACTTGCAACCATTTCTCTCTTGAATCTACAAAATTTTCATATAGATTTGGCCATTTTCTTCAATTTTTAAATTTCTGAAATCATTTAAAAAAAACAGAAATTGCAACCATGATGTTGCAACTTGCAAGTGTTTAGTGTTCACTTGCAACCATTTCTCTTTTGAATCTACAAAATTTTCATATAGATTTGGCCAATTTCTGAAATTATTTACAAAAAATTCAGAAATTGCAACCATGATGTTGCAAGTGTTTAGTATTCACTTACAACGTCTAATGTGTTGTTAGAAATTGTTTGTATGTGAAACCAACATAAATTGTTTTTTCTCTGAAATTTAATGATTATTTATTTTACGTAGATGGCACCGAAGAAAGACAATAGTGAGGACATTGGGTGGCAGCATGGGACTGCATTGGGTAGTAGGCACAATTAAAAGTGCAACTACTGTGGCCATACAGGACAAGGAGGTGGTGTCTCTCGCCTAAAGAAGCACCTTGCAGGTGGGCGGCTTGCAGGGTACCATGATGTGCAAGGTTGCAAATCGGTGCCTGCTGAAGTGAAGCGGCTCATGATTGAACACTTGAAGGGTGTTTGGGCCGAGACGCAAAGAAAGATGGCGGATCATCTCAGGAAGGCAGCGAGATGAAGATGACGATGATGAGCCAGAAATTCATGCAGAGTATGTGCCTGATGTCCTCGAGCAGAGAGGGAGTTTTGAGGTTGGCAGTGGTAGTGGAGGCAGTGGGTCCAGAGTTGGGGGCGAGGTGCAGTCCCGTCGGTTTTCCAATGTGGGTGATTACTTCACTCATATTCCAACCGACATCCCAATCCCAGACCAACATCAAAGGCAAAGGAAGAGATCCACATGTGTAACCTTAGAAGAGGTGGATCCTAATATATATTCTCGGGAGCATGGAAAGCAAACGAGAATTGATGATGCATACAACCAGCAAGGGCCTAGATATAAAGCGGGTCATGCAGTGGCTAAATGGTGGCATCATTCGGGTATTTCATTTAATGCAGCTAATAGCCCACATTACAAAACCATGATCCAGGAGGTACAACGACATGGGCTTCATGTGCAACCACCCTCATCAAGAGATTTGGCAGGGAGATATCTAGATGAAAAAGTGCATGAGATCAAGTCATATATCCAAAGCTTCAAAAAAAAAAAAGTGGGAGAAATATGGTTGCACATTGATATGTGATGGTTGGTCAGGTACCACCAAGAGTAGCCTTATCAACTTTCTTGTGTATTGTGATAGACAGGTGTTCTACAACAAATCTGTTGATGCATCCGATAGAGTGCACAATGCTAAATATATTTTGAGTTTGATGCGGGAGGTTGTGGATGAGATAGGAGAGCAATATATTGTTCAGGAGGTGACCGATAATGGCTCTGCATACAAGAAGGCAGGGGAGGAGTTGATGCTTCTTTATCCCCATCTTTATTGGACTCCTTATGCAGCACACTGTGTAGATTTGATGTTGAAAGAGATTGGCACATTGCAACCTGTCAGGACGGTGGTGGAGACTGGGCAGAAAATCACAAGGTACATTTATAATCATCATGTTGTGTTGGCGTGGATGAGAGAGTCCACAGGTGGAGAGTTGTTGAGGCCGGCTATCACCCGCTTTGCAACTAATTTCATTGTCTTACAAAGTCTCCTAAAGTACAAAGATGGTCTAAAACACATGTTTAGGACAGACAGATGGATGCAGAGTACTTTTGCAGGGACTTCTGATGGTAAAGAGGTTGAAGGGATCGTCTGTAGCGCTAATTTCTGGGACCGAGTCTTCAAGCTGGTGCAAATCATTGAACCTCTTTATGAGGTTTTGAGGGTGGTTGATGGGGATAGGAGACCAACCATAAGGTTGGTTTATGCAAAACTTGAAGCTACAAAGAAGAAGACCCATGACGTGTCCCCTCGCTATGCACACTTGGTCTTGGACGTTGTTGAGGATCGGTGGGACCAACAAATGAGTCGAGATCTACATATGGCGAGTGAGAAAATTTTACTTCAACTTGGTTTTGATTTTAGTTCCTGACCCTTAATTTAATTTATACCCTCATTGCAGCTTACTATCTCCATCCTGCTTACCATTATGCGTTGGAGCTATCATACGAGGATGACTTGACGGCTGCCTTTACGCGGGTTATTGAAAGACTGTCAAGGAGTCCATTGGATGCAGCAGATGCTATTGATCAGAGAGCATTAATCTCCCTACATTATGTTAATAACTTCACTTAAATTTTTTTCTAATGGACTTCATTGCGGCAGATGAAGAGCTTTCGAGAAGGGGTTGGGAGTTTTGCAGAGCCATCCGCCATTGCTGGTCGGGACCGCATTGACGGCGGTAATGTGCTTTCCCTTTCAAAATTGGATATTAGTAAACTCAATGATTTCTGAAATTGAGTAACACTATTTTTTACAGCTGATTGGTGGTTCAACTTTGGGCACTCGACACCCATATTGAGGAAAATTGCAGTGAAGATCCTGTCATAGACCTCCTCCTCCAGTGGGTGTGAGAGAAACTGGAACACCTTTGCATTGATACACACCAAAGTCTGGAACAGGTTGTCACATAGGCGGTTGGACAATTTGGTGTATGTGCATTACAATATGAGGTTGAGGGTAAAGCATTTAACAGATGATCCAAAGAGGGGGGAGGTGGAGGATGATCCAGTTGACATTGGGTTCCTACGAGATGATAAAGACCCAATGGTTGCATGGGTTGCACGAGCGACCACAGAGCGGGGAGAGTACGAGTTAGATGAGGAGGCAGATGATCCTGAAGATCCACCTCGTCCAAACACATTCTTAGCTAGGGCTATAGAAGCTGCAGAAGAGCAGGAGGGAGGTGATGGAGATGTGGGAGGAGAGAGACAACCACATTCTTCTCAATTTCGGGCCGCAGAAGAAGATGAGGTGGATCTTCTTGGCGACTTATCCATACGTGCAAAAGGTGAGACAGTAGTTATCATTTGTTAAACATGTTCATTCATTATTTTGTGATTGTCCATTCCATAATTTGTACTGTTGGGGACTATTGCAGGTGGTGCAAACGTTGATGATGATGTGCAGTTTGAAAGATTGATACTAGGCCCTACAGCTCGTTCACAGTCTATGAGAGAAGCACCTGTAATTGCTTCCTCACAACCAAGAAGGAAGGGGTCACATACGCAATCTGCTGCTCCATCCCAAGCTGCAAAATGAAAGGCGGTGGCGACATCCCAACCGACGAAAGGAAAGGGGAAGGACATAGGTCAAGCAGGTGGCACAGCCAAAGCCATTGTCATTAGAGAGCAAACCGCCCCAACACAAAAGAAGAAGAGTTGGTTCTCCTGGGGATCCAAGAAAGGGAAAAAAATGGTTGCCCCTGTTTTGGATCCACTTGATATTGCAGATTTAGAAACCTTCGATCCAAATGCAGAAGAAACACCTCCCGAGGATTCGCCCCGATTACCCAGCAGCCGCTCCCATGACTCCATGACAACTGGTTCACCGGGTGGGTCTGTAGGGGGAGGTGATGGAGATGTGGGAGGGGACGGTGGTAATGATGGAGATGGGGGAGGGGGCGGGGGTGAGAGTGGATAGGGAGGGGCGACGGTGGTGGGATACAGTTCACAGCAGAGTAGCATTATGGTGGCCATTGCACCCAAGATACCGATCATGGCGGCCCAGTGCAGTACAATAGAAGGCGGAAGTTTGTGAAAGGTGGTCGTGCAGAAGGTTCAGCAGTGGATAGTGATAGCTATAACACTATGATATCTGATTTTGAGAGAATGAGCACACATGAGTCTGTGGGATCGTATGGGAGACATAGTTATCAGCCAGAGTCATCCGACACAGGCTACTCCAGGGCTATAGTGGCTACACCACCACAGGCTACCCTGCACCATATTTTCATCCACCTCCGTCTATTCATGTTAATGTTCCTGTTCAGCAGATTTATGCTCCTGTAGAGGATGTACAAATGGCGAGTTTGAGGATAGTTCGTCCTGGATGCGAGGTGTGGGACCACTTTGTGAGGGAGTTTCGGAGCAAATACTACACCATGATGACTTGGGATGAGTTTCGTACATTTGTGTTTCAAACCAAAAGTTATCATCTTATTGGGGAGCTGCCCTCAGAGTCAGATGAGTCTGTCCAGCCCCAGTGGGGTACATATGATCCATATCAGCAGGGATATTGGGGTTACTAGACTGATTATACTTTGTATTTGGATTTGAGTTTCATGTTTGTACTTTTTAGTTGATAAGAGTCTCATTGTATTTTTCAATTGGAATTGAGTTTCATGTTTGTACTTTGTAGTTTGTACTCAGTTTCTAATAAAATTGAATGAAAATGGATGTTTGTGTAGTATTACATGGCATAAATATCATTAGTTATACATGAAATTCTTCACAGGAGGTTTTAAACAGAGAATCAGCCAAAGAAACATCAAATCCATGCGAATCTGGCCAAACCTGGGGCAGAACCAACACTGCCTGGCCGGTTCCACCCGAATCGATGCGATTCGGCTCGATTCGGGGCGAATCCGATTCGCCCCGAATCGGCGCACCAGCAAACCATGATTCCTGCCATTTCTTGGCTTTCTCAGACGTTCCTACCATTTCCTAGCTTTCTCGGACATTCCTGCCATTTCTTGGCTTTCTCGAATATTCCTGCCATTTCCTGGCTTTCTCGGACATCCCTGCCATTTCTTGGCTTTCCCGGACATCCCTGTCATTTCCTGGCTTTTCCGAACATTCCTGCCATTTCCTGGCTTTCTTGGACATTCTTGGACATCCCTACCATTTCTTGGCTTTCTCGAACATCTCTACCATTTCTTGGCTTTCTAGGATATCCCTGCCATTTCTTGGCTTTTCTGAGCAATCTCGGGTAATTCCGCCCAAGGTTCGACGCATCGGGGAATCAGGGCGAATCGGGTTTTTCCTGATCCGCCACGATTCGCCATAATAGGACCGATTCACACGGGAATCGGATGGGAATCGATCTGTCTCGATGGGAATCGGGCGAATCGGGTTCCTCCTGATTCGATCCGATTCGGCCGAATCGGACCGATTCGATCCGATCCGGCAAACCATGATTCCGCCATTAATTGGCTTCCCTCGATGCCACTGCAATTTCTTGGCGTTCCGGAGTGCTTCGGCCATTTGTCGACTTCCTCAGGTGTTTTCACCATTGATTGGCCTACTCGGGCATTTTCGTCATTAACTGACTCTTTTGAGCATCTCGGGCAAAGTGGGGTTAACCCAGGCCCGACCCAAGAGAGCGCACTCCGCTTCAGAGAAGTGACGTGGGTACCGCTCCACCAAGTCGTGCCAACAGCATTTCCACCTTCAGCTCTGTCGCCTTTGGAGCTTGTCAGGGGCTTCGTGCCATTTTCTGGTTCGACTAAAGACTTCCATGCAATTCTTGAACTCCGTGAGGGTTTACATGTAGTTTTCCCCTAAACCAGAGTATGTCTGCCATTTCTCCAATGGCAGGGCATTTCTGCAGATTTCCCCACAACCGGGGCACTTATGCAATTTCTATGCCTTTCAAGGGTCCTATAATTTTTTGGGCAACAGAGGGACCTCCTTGCAATTTTAAACCCTCCGATGACTTTTTTGCAATTTCCAACCCTCCAAGGGCGTTTCTGCACTTTTTCCCAAAAATTGGGGTATTTCTGCAATTTTTTGCTCTTCAAGGACTTTTCTGCAATTTTTCCACAAATCGGGGGCATCTATCCAATTTTCTGGACAGCAAGACCATTTTTGCAATTTTTCCCCCTGACCGGGGTATTTCTACAATTTTTTGCTCTTCCCAGGGGGCCTTTATGTGATTTCCCATAAGCCGGAGATTTCTGTCCAATTTTCCAGATAGCAGGGATATTTCTGTAATTTTCCCCTTCACCGGGTATTTCTACAATTCTGGACAGCAGAGGGCCTCTTCTGCAATTTCTGCACCTTTGGGGGTATTTCTGCAATTTTCCCTTAAACAGGGGTATATTTGCAATTTTTCCCATTCAATAGACCAAAGGGGTATGAGGGGACTAAGGGCCAAAGGGAGAGGGTCAAAAAGACCCCTCCTAAGAGAGGGTCCAAGGACCCCAAAGGGGCCAAGGGAGGAGCTCCCACCCCCAAGGAGAGGGAGAGAGGGTCCAAGACCCCCTCCTCCTAACACCCCTCCCTCCTTTTATAGAAGTGAGGGGGGTGAAGAGGAGGGGGACCGGAGGTACCCCCACCTCCGGTTGGAGAGGGGGCAACCGGAGGTGGGGGAACCTCCGGTTGGGGGTGCCAACAGGAGGTACCCCCCTCCGGTTGGAAGGGGGTTTGAAGAGGAGGGGGACCCCCTCTGGTTGGGTGGCAACCGGAGGGGGGTGCCTCCGGTTGGGTGGCAACCGGAGGCACCCACCTCCTGTTGAGGGGTGAAGGGGGGCTCCGGTTGGAGCCCCAACCGGAGGTGCCCCATTTGGGGATTTTTTGGGCATTTTTGGATTTTGGTGGGGGTTTTTGGGAATTTTCTGGGAATTTCTGTGTGGCAATTTTGGGGTCTTATGGAATTTGGGTTTTTTAGGATTTCTGTGATTTTTGGGGAGATTTTAGGAGTTTCTGGGTTTTTTTTTGGGGGGTTGGGGGGGGGGGGGGGGGTTGGGAATTTCTGGGGATTTACCGATTTGGGTATTTTATGGGATTTTTGGGCTTTGTGGAGTTCTTTCGGGTATTTTGGGTATTTTCAGATATGGGTATTTTCTGAAAATTTTGGGTTTTGAGGAACTTTGGTATTTTGGAGTTTTGGGTTTTGGAAAATGGAGGTTTTGGTGTTTTTGAGGTTTTGGCTTTTTCTGGAGGTTTGGCTTTTGGGAAATGGGTGTTTTTGGTTTGGAAATTTTTTATGTGCCAACAGGAACTGTCGTACAAGCACAAAGACTTTAGAAAGATAAAGAAATAGAAATCTTGCTAGAGTTTTGGAAACCCACGGTCTTTTATAAAAAGACCCTCATCATAACCAAATGTTGTAAGACATTGTCCTTCAATAAAATAATGCAAAAAGATTTTTTCTATATTCTTTGAAAGTTAAAGTGATGCAAAAATGTCATAATTGCATCTTTACCCAGCTATGATTTCAATTACATAATGTACTGAAATTTGCACAAAAATGCTAAAATTATGTAAAGAAAGCCAATGTGGACTCTGGAAACCAATATCAAGTCTGTCATCAAGAAGATTACAAAAATACCCCCAACGTATCAGAAAATTGCAGAAACATCCTAAAAGGACAGAAAATTGCAGAAACATCTTTGAAAGAACATAAAAATTGCAGAAATGTCCTTAAAAGGGCAGAAATCATATATACATCCTCAAAGGGATAATTGCAGAAAAATCTTTGAAAGGCAAGAAATTACAAATAAACCACTGTTTAGAGAAAATTGCAGAAAACCCGTGATCAAAAAAATGCAGGAATACCCTCTGAAAAGACAAAAATTGCAGAAATACTCTCCAAAGAGTGAAAATTGTAGAAAAGTCCTTGGAGAGGATAGAAATTGCAGAAAGTTCCCTAAAAAGGTGGATATTGCAAAGAGACCAAGGGAAATTGCATAATACTCCCCCTTGTGGGAAAGTTATTCATGTTGAACCTCTGCCCAATATATACATTGCATATTTACAGATTTAATCCGTAACATATAATAGTTTTGAAGATGGCAAAATAAACAAATATCTACTTATAAATAGAATAATATTTCTCTCTCTGACAAGTAATAGAACAAAAGCATACTTAGACATACAAAATTATTCTTCTCAAATACTAAGTATAACTTCGCTTGCCTAAGAAATATACGAAGTTCACTTCGTCATATATGAAGTTTACTTCGTCATATCCGAAGTTAACTTCGACATATACGAAGTAAAACACGAAGATCTCTTCGACTGATCAGTTCACTTCGTCATGTCCGAAGTTTACTTCATCATGTCCGAAGTTCACTTCGTCATATCCGAAGTTAGTTTCGTCATATGCGAAGTAAAACAAAAAGATCTTACTTCGACTAATCATGTTGAAATCATGATATCCGAAGTTCACTTCGTCATATCCGAAGTTAGCTTCATCATATCCGAAGTCAGCTTCATCATATGTGAAGTAAAACACAGATCTTACTTTGACTAATCATATTGAAATCGTAATATCCGAAGTTCACTTCGTCATATCCGAAGTTCACTTCGTCATATACGAAGATCACTCATCATATCTGTTGTATCATTTCGATTAAATAATGTTATATCTTTATCAGATAAAATGAAGAATATACAAATTGTATGATATCTTCTAATCATTAACATTTTTCATCATATTCACGACATTTTTTAATGTAGAAAGCTTACAGTAAATTTCCTTAATTCAACTACATTCTGAATTACGAATCTTTAGTACAAATGATAAATCAACATGTATTTCACGCTTACTTCTATAAGATCTTTGGATATAAAAATATCATGGCTCTATTTCTAAAAAATATCCTTATCCTAAAAAAAAAAAATCCGAGTCAAAGTTTGCGAAAAAGATCTTCTGACATCTGCCACTGAGAATATCCATATCGTCCTATGTCAGATCTACACTCACGATCTCTACCTACTACATATCTTACTTATACAGAACCTTTTTCCACAGAACATTAATTGCTAGTACACTAAGGATAACTGTCAACATTTGAAATATCTCACAAATACCTATGATCAAGGTTCAAAAACCCGGGGATCGGGATCGGATCGGTCGGCCCAAAACCGATCCGACCCGGCGGATCCCGACCCCGGCTCGGCCGAGCCGGACCGAGCCCGGCTGAGGCAGGGGTGGCTGGATCGGCCCACTATACAGGTGTATATCTTATACAGGCTGAGTTCAGGTCTTATTTACCTGAATATCATTTAAGTAAATGTTTCATTTACTTAAGATATTACATGTAAATAAGGAAGTACCCCCCATTTGAATCCAATAAAAATATCAAAAAAATCATATCTCTTACCAATAAAAAGTCAACTCTCCCACCGAAGAAGAAAATCACAATTTCGTTGATTTTAGCGAAATGCTAACTTTCTAATCTCTCATAATTTAGCCTAAAAAGTGACAATTCTCATGACTTTGAGTGATGATAATTTAAGTTTGACTAAATCCTGAGAGGTCTCAAGCAGACTAAGTGATGTCAGTAGAGAGTGGCTCCCTTGGAGAAGTCATATGTACGTTTGACTTTTTTTACCGGACTTTGGATTTTTAGTGTTCCATATGGTTTATTTGAATTATCAAATTTTTAGATAGACTAAATTATGAGAGATTAGAAAGTTAGCATTTCGCTAAAATCAACGAAATTGCGATTTTCTTCTTCGGTGGGAGAGTTGACTTTTTATTGGTAAGAGATATGATTTTTTTGATATTTTTATTGGATTCAAATGGGAGGTACTTCCTTATTTACATGTAATATCTTAAGTAAATGAAACTACAAATAATAACATTTACTTAAATCGGCCCGGCTGGGGCCGATCCGAGGCGGATCGGGCCGGGCTCGACGAGCCGGCCGAGCCCAGCCGAGCCGGTCCGATCCGCGTGCAAGGACCGGCTAGGTTACCCCGGCTCGGATCGGGAGGCCCAAAACCGAGTCGACTCGGCCGATCCGATCCCGATCTGGCCAAGTTTTTGAACCATGCCTATAATCAAATCCGTAGCCAACATACTGGACCCAATCTAGTATATCTTGGAACTTGTATACTTCAGGATAAGGACGAAATAGCATCAACACAAGAAACTGTCTGATCAATGTCAATGTAAAAGACATGCACATCGTTCCTGGAAAAAGACATGCACCTCGTCCTCGAAAGAAGACGTACACAACTATCTCTCTAACGGGTAGATTCAAATAAGATCAAGCAACGACTATCTCTCCAACGGATAGATTCAAACAATTCAAGCAACAACTACAAGGATGAAGCCTATAAATACAAAGACAGTCGAAAGAAGCAAATATATGAGCGTGGGAGATAACAAGCCATATACAAGATAGCAAAAGAGAGAGACAAGCACATACTTAAAAAGAGGCGAAAAAGGTGCAAGTGTGATGCGTCAAACTTCCTCTTCATAGACATTGCATGGGCGTTGCGTTGAAGTCTTGCCTGTGCCATACCGTGACGCAGTTGTTCAAATTTCGCCTTGTAAAAGGTTCTTTTCTTGGACTCGGGAAGTTGTTCTTCAGACTAAATCTCTCCTTCCTATTCTTTTAGTCTGGAGTCTTTCTAAAGTTCAGTTCTCCATATAAGGAGCTTGTTAAAAGTAAGTGCACCCTTTTAGACAGGGAAGACCTACTTAGCAAGGTGTGTACCCCACTGGAAGAGGGAAGGCCAAGGTAGTCTTGGTAGTCTGTTCCCTTTTGTAAAGGGAAGGCTAGTGGTAGCTAGCGGATTATTTTTCTCCTTTTGTAGAAAGGAAGACCGGTAAGTACCGGAGTGTTGTATCTTTGAAAAGATAATGAAATCCTAAGCTTGACTTGGGGACTGGACGTAGGACTTCTATTAAAAGGAAGGTCCGAACCAGGATAAAACTTGTGTGTCCTTTGTAGTTTGACTAACCTAATTAACGTGTGCTCTTAAGTAATTGATAATTTAGCTTCCGTGACAAAAAACACCTATTCACCCCCCCCCCTCTAGGTAAAAACTCTACTGTCACCGATCCTTCAAGTGGTATCAGAGCAAGTTCTCTCAAAGAAATCCAATGATTTCGAGAATATCGCAGCTGAGTTTGGACAAGAAGGTCAATCAATCAATCGTCCTCCTCTCTTTGATGGACAAGATTACAACTACTGGAAGGCATGCATGAAATTCTTCATACAAGGTATAAATCTTGACCTCTGGTTAGTTATAGAAGATGGTGATAAAAATCCCAGTACAGAATATAAAAATAAATGGACTACTGATGATAAGAAATTAATATCTAAAAATTATCGTGCAAAAAGTATTATATGTTTTGCATTATCTAAATTTAATCGTGTTTCAGCTTGTAAAACTGCTAAAGAAATGTAGGAGACTCTGAGAGTTACCTATGAAAGAACTGACAAGGTTAAAGAAACAAGAATTGATATACTTATCACTAAATATGAACAATTCAAAATGGAAGAAAATGAATACATAACTCAAATGTACACTAGATTTACTTATATAATAAATGGATTGAATGCATTAGGTAAGAAATTTAGTCAAGCAGAAACAATCAGGAAAATATTAAGATCACTTACCATTAATTGGACTCCTAAAGTAACTGTTATCGAAGAAACTAATGATCTATCAACACTGCCTACGGAAAAATTGATAGGAACCTTAATGGCTCGTGAAATAAATATGGAAAGATTAAATGAAAATTCATCGAAGAAAAGAATAACAAATGCTTTGAAAGCAGCACCACCTTTGTCTAGCTGTGTTGACATAGGTTCAACAACCTCTGAAGACATTGATGAAGAAGAAGCATTGCTATTAAGAAAGTTATAAAGAATTCTCGCCAAGAAGAAGAAATATCAACCCAGAAAAGAGTACAAAAAAATAGAAACAAAACAAGAGAACCAATCTGCTACGAATGCAAACAACTTAGACATTTCAAAATGGATTGTCCATAATTGAAGAAGGAATCAAAAAAAACTTCAAAAAAAGACAAAAAAACACAGCCAACAAAAATACAAGAAAATATCAAGAAAAGCAATGGCTGCGGCATGGGAAAATTAAGACTCAAGCTCTAGCTCCTCAAATTCTGAGTCTGTAAAAGAAGAAGCAAACTGTGCTTTTATGGCACATCTTGAAGAAGAGGTAATATCTGAAACCAAGGTTTGACGTATCGCCGATTCGGGGCGAATCGGATTCGCCCTGATGCGATCCGATTCGCCCAGAATCGAGGCGAATCGGGTCCGATTCGCATATGATTATTATATATATTATATTTATGTATGTGTGTCAGGCAGGGTTGTCAGGAGTCAGGGCTCAGGATCCTCTTCAGGCAGGGTTGTCAGGATCCCCTTATTTACCTGAATATCATTTAAGTAAATGTTACATTTACTTAAGATATTACATATAAATAAGGAAGTACCCCACATTTGAATCCAATAAAAATATCAAAAAAATCATATCTCTTACCAATAAAAAGTCAACTCTCCCACCGAAGAAGAAAATCGCGATTTCGATGATTTTAGCGAAATGTTAACTTTTTAATCTCTCATAATTGGTCTATCAAAAATTTGATAATTCAAATAAACTATATGGAACACTAAAAATCCAAAGTCCGGTAAAAAAAGTCAAATGTGCATGTGACTTCTCCAAGGGAGCCGCTCTCCTACTGACAGTACTTAGTCTGTTTGAGACCTCTTAAGATTTGGTCAAACCTAAACTATCATCACTCAAACTCATGAGAATTGTCACTTTCTAGTTTCTTTTCAATTAGAAAGTGAAAAATCTCACGAGTTTAGGTGATGATAGCTTAAGTTTGACCAAATCCTAAGATGCCTCGAGCAGACTAAGTGCTGTCAATAGGAGAGCGGCTCCCTTGGAGAAGTCACATGCACGTTTGACTTTTTTTACCGGACTTTGAATTTTTAGTGTTCCATATGGTTTATTTGAATTATCAAATTTTTAGATAGACCAAATTATGAGAGATTAAAAAGTTAGCATTTTCGCTAAAATCATCGAAATCGTGATTTTCTTCTTCGGTGGGAGAGTTGACTTTTTATTAGTAAGAGATATGATTTTTTTGATATTTTTATTGAATTCAAATAGGGGGTACTTCCTTATTTACATGTAATATCTATAACATTTACTTAAATGATATTCAGGTAAATAAGGGGATCCTCACAACCCTGCCTGAAGAGGATCCTGAGCCCTGACTCCTGACAAGTGACAACCCTGCCTGAAGAGGTATCAGACGAATCGGGGTGAATCAGGGATCGGATCGTGGCGGATCTGCGAATCGCATCGGATCCACTCGATTCGCGGCCAGGCAGCGGATCCATGCGGATCACAACTCGGCCCGCCCCTGATCCGCTCCGATTCGGGAGAATCGGGCCGATTCGCCCCGCCATGACAAACCATGTCTGAAACCTAATATAGTTCCTGTTCAGAAACTGATGATGATGATTTAGAGAGTGCATTTAATGAACTCTATGAAAAATATAAAATACATCAAAAGAATGAAAGAAAACAACCAGAAAACTTGAGCAATCAGAAGAAGAAAATAAAAAATTAATGGAAGAAATAATATCAAAAGATAAAAATATTAAGAAAATGGAGGATCAAATCCAAGAATTAAATATTAATATAAAAACAAATGAAACAAAAATAAAACATAGAGAAATTGAACTAATAGACACAGTCAAACTAAATGAAGAATTACATGAGCACATCATGGACCTACAAGAAGAAAGTAAAAATATAAAAGTACAAAACAACACATTTACAAACCTTAAAAATAAAAATGAATATCTAAAAACATCTTTAAACAAACTAACTAATAGAAAAACATCCTTAATGCTATGCCTAAAAGGCTGCAGAAAAGGGAAAGAAAAATATGGTCTTGGATACATACCAAAGAAAGATGACAAAAGAATGAAAAATCCCAAGGAATATCTATTACCAAAATTTGTAAAAGAAACAAAAATTGAGAAAATAAACTTTCTAACCAACCAAAAGAAAGAAAAATCCAACTACAAAACACAAGATATCGCATGTTGTTCACATTGTAATAATCTAGGTCACACTCCTGCTATCTGTACCACTAAGCACATGTTATAGATACCTAAACAATGCTCAACTAACTCTTCAAGACCTAAGAAAACTCGAGTACTTAAAAAGTTTTAGTAATTCTATTTTCAGGAAAGCCTAGAGCATCTAAATGGATTATAAATAGTGGATGCTTAAGACACATGGTTGGAAACAAGAAATTCTTCTCAACAATCACATCTGATAAAGGGGAAGTAATCTTTGAAAATAATCGGAAACGAAAAGTAGTTGGTCAAGGAAGTATTTCAACTAAATCAAAATTCTTGATTGGCGGAGTATTTTTTGGCAATGAGAAGGAGACATTTGAACAGGGAAAGAGAAATTTGATATTTGACTAGTTTCCTGTATTGAGTTCGTATGGCCATTGTGAGAAGCTTGGAAGATTACGGACTTGCAACAATGGCACCAATGAGAGAAGGGTAGAGATCAGGCTCAGGAATGTTAGAAGTAGAGGGATCAAGATGAGCATGAAAGTTAAGAAGCCTTTCATAGTGATGATTAGAAATGTGAGGGATTTTAAGATCCAACCTATGTTTGTTGAAGAGGAGGAGTCTAGTAATCATGTTGGTCAGCCGTTCAAGATAATCATTGTGCTCAAAGTGAGCTTGCTGCTCAAAACATTCATCCAAACTGACTGCAGGTCGGCCTGTCTTGACTTGGTGAGTATTGGTCTTCAAAAAATCTCTGGCATCATTAGCATTACTATAACCAACTAAATTAAAATCGGAATGTTTAGGAAACCAGAGACCTAGGTTACATGTACCAGATAAATATAAGAAAATTTATTTTACTGCATTAAATGAGATTCTTTAGGGTTTGCTTGATATCTAGCACATAAGCATATACTGAATATAATATTTGGTCTACTGGCAGTAAGATAGAGTAGTGATCTAATCATTCCTCTATAGGATTTTTTATCAACTGGTTTACCAAGAAAATCACTATCTATTTTAATGGATAAGCTCATGGGTGTGGTTAGGGCCTTACATTTCTCAAAGTCAAAAATTTTGAGTAATTCTTTTGTATATTTTGGCTTGACAAATATGAGTTCCATCCTCAATCTGATTTACTTGGAGACCAAGAAAGTTGGTAAGTTTACCCATCATACTCATTTCGAATTCACATTGCATTAAGGTTTCGAAATCTTTGCAAAGGACTTGATCAGTAGCTCCAAATATTATATCATCAACATATATTTGAATGATAATTATATTATTTTGATAGTTTTAGTGAATAAGGTATTATCTATTTTGCCTCTTACAAAATCATGTGATAGAAGGAATACGCTTAATCTTTCATACCAGGCTCGTAGAGCTTGTTTTAAGTCATATAGTGCCTTACTTAATTTAAAGACATGATTAGGATATTCTATATTCTCAAAACCAGGAGGATGATTTACATAAACTTCTTATTTGATAACACCATTTAGAAATGCACTTTTGAGTTTTGACATCCATTTGAAAAAGTTTCATATTTCGGGAAGCAGCAAAAGCAAGTAATATTCTAATAGCTTCAAGTCTAGCTACAGGTGCATAGGTTTCATCATAATCAATTCCTTCTTCTTGTGAATAACCTTGAGCCACAAGCTGGGTTTTGTTCTTTACAATATTTCCAGATTCATCCAATTTGTTTCTAAACACCCATTTGGTGCCTATAACTTGATGATCTTGAGGTTTAGGAACCAAAGTTCAGACTTGGTTGCGGTTGAACTGGTTTAGTTCTTCCTGCATGACCATAATCCAGGATGCATCACTGAGAGCTTTATTTATTGATTTTGGTTCTACGAGAGAGACTAGTGCACTATATTTATAAGATATTAACATACCTTTTCTTCTTACCTTGTCATCTGGGCGTCTTAGAATATTATCTTCAGGATGATCTTTGTGAAATTTTCATTCTTTGGGTAAATCATCAGAAGTTGTCCTTGTCTGTTAAAATCATCTAGCTTTGTTTCTTCATCGTTCAGAGATGTGCCTTCTAGTTCCTTGTTTGAGGTTTCTACATCACTATCATGTTCTTTTTCTTACTTAGTGGAGAAGTTGGTTTCATCGAAGATTACATGAACAGTTTGTTCTATGGTTAAAATTTGTCTATTTAAAACTCTAAACCCTCTAGTTTTAGATACATACCCTAAGAATATAACTTCATTACTGCGTTCATCAAGTTTATCTAGGTTATCTTTTTTATTATTCAGGATATAACACTTACAACCAAAAGATTTTAAATGAGATAAACTAGGTTTTTTACCTTTGAATAATTCATATGGAGTCTTCTTGAGTACAGGTATTACCATGGCACAGTTGATGATATAGCATGTAGTGCTGACAACTTCAGCCCAGAGATATTTCGGCAAACAGTAGTCTGACAACATAGTCCTTGCCATGTCAAGTAATGTTCTATTTTTTCTTTCTGTCATGCCATTTTGCTATGGTGTTTTGGGAGCTGAGAAGTTGTGTTGTATTCCATTTTCTTCACAATATTCAGTAAATTCTTTGTTTTGAAATTCTCCACCATGATATGATCTAATGCTTATGATGCTGAAATTTTTGTCATTTTCCTTAAGTCTATTGAGCTTTAAAAATGCAAGAAATGTATCCGTATAGTTTTCCACTAAGACTAGTAGGAAGGAGACCCATATAAACCTTGAATAGTCATCTACTACTACGTATCCGTACAGTTTTCCACTAAGACTAGTAGTTCGTATGGGTCCAAAGAGATCCATGTGTAATAATTCCAAGGGTTTGTTGGTTGTTGCTATGTTCTTCTGCTGGAATGATGACTTGACTTGTTTTCTGTTTATGCATGCTGAACAGATCTTTAAATTGTTTGTCTTCACATTTGGAAGACCTCTAACAAGATCATACTTTTGAAGTTTCTTTATCACTGAAATACTGGCATGTCCCAATCTTCGATGCCATAGATCAAGGTCTTCTGAATCTTTAGCTGATAGACAAACATCTTCTCTTTTTAGATCTCAAGTGTGATATGTATAGATTTCTATGTCTAACTGCTTCAAAGATTTTTTTACTTCCTTTAGTAATGACACATTTATCTTCAAAAAATTGTATCTGATGACTCTTGTCACACAGTTGGTTTATACTTAGGAGATTGTGCTTCAGGCCTTCAACACATAGTACATCTCCATTCAGCTAAAAAAATTTGACTTTCTCTATATGAATGGCACAAATCCAACTCTACTCTGTCTGCTGAGTACACTTTCTTTAAAGATACAATTGATGACTATTTTGCCCACAAATATGCCACCTTAGGAGGACATTCCACTTCACTTTAGACTGACAGATTTAATCTCTACTATAAAGCAAAACATGTTGTCCAGGAAGAATGTTACGTATGGGCTATGACCTCTACTTTCTTCTTCTTCAATCTAAAAGACAAGAATTTATTCTTATCATATTTCAACTCACACCTCCAACTACCAGCACTATCCATACTCTTTACAAAAGGCATCTTGCATACCTTAAACGCTCCTTGGGTCCAATGCCCATATGGACGTCACTCTTTTTTATAGATGTCTACACAGTAGTCAGCAGACCCTTCACAAATTCCTCCTTCCCTACTATCAAGCTTTTCCTTCCACCCAGTACTTGACTGATGATGAGTTGTCACTCCCTTTACGTTGACATGACAAAAAGAGGGAGAGATATAAGTAATGCAATTGTGTACTGTAAAAAGGGGGAGTCAAGTTATAAAAGAAAAAGGGAGAAAATTTATGAATTCTTCATGTCTATTATGTGTGAATATAGTTGCATTGTTGTTACATTTTTACCTTAATATCTGTATTTTTTTATCAACAAAAAGGGGGAGTGTAAGACCCGGCCCTCTTGGGCCCTTGGCTCCGTCCTCAGGGTTACGACAGGAGCCCGTCGCGACAGGCTTTGTGACGCGTCACACCTGGCCGTCACGACATAGTCGCGACGAGGGTGGGCGTCGCATTCTTGTCGCAGTGTTTTCTAACCGATGCGACCGCTGTCTTTTCTGTCAGAACGGCTTTGTCGGGTGTCAGGTGCATACAGCGTTGACGCGACCTGTCCGACCGTCGCGTTCTCGTTTCCCGGTCTTCGAGGTTTGACCGCCTTTTGGGGTCGCGCTGGGGGTGGCCGTCGCGACATGGTTATTGTCGCGCCGGGCCGACCCGTCGCGTCTTGGGGCCCATCGGTTTAAAACCGAGGGATGCGCACCATTTCCCCCACTCGCCCTTTCCTTCCTCTTCCTCCCCCTTCTTCTTCCTCCTCCGAGTTCTCCCTTCTCTGGTGGTTTCTCGGCGTGCTTGGGGTGCTCGTGGTGGGAGGTGACCCCCCGTTCGTACAGGCGGCGTGATCGTGGAGCTTGGAGCGAGGAGGAGGTGGTCATTCCGACGTGAAGGCCCCAACAGGTCGGCTCTACTCTTAGAGGTAGGGACTCTTGACTCCTCTCGCCCTAATATGCTCCCATCCCCCTTGAGATCGTGGTTTCTCGTGGTTTGGGGTTGTGGGAGTGTGAGAATCATGCTCGCGTGAGTGAGGATTCCATCGAGCGTAGATTCGTTGTAAATCCATGTTTTGTGGGGTATGAGGGTGGTTTGTAAGATTTAAAAGCTTTCCTACATGTTTAGCATGCTCCCCTCCCCCTTGTGGTTGTGAATGTATCGGATTTGGGTGGTCTCCAGGAGGATCATCTCGGAACCCCCCTCGGCTGAAGACGCGACCGCTATAGAGGTCGCGATGATGTCGCGGCGGCCTTGCCGCCGCGACATCATCGTGACGCTCTTGGGTGTCGCGACATGGTCGCAACGGCTTGGGCCGCCGCGACAGTGTCGCGACAGATCTGGGCGTCGCAACATGGTCGCGACGGCCCGATGCGTCGCGACTACAGTAGAGACAGGTAGGTCTTGCGAAGTTCCATGTTTTTGTGAAGTCTTCGTCGTTTCCGCTTCTTACTGTACTCGTGGCACCAGTGCTAGTTCCCTAGTACGGTCCTACACTAGTCGTTCGCCCGGTGCTCGGCACTTGAGGGCTTGTCCCGTAAGAGAGGTTGTTACCGTTGCCTAGGACCCCCGTCCCCGCGCGCCAGTTGAGGGAGTACTCTGGGCGGCGGGCGTGCTCGAGTCACGGACTTTGGAGCGGAGGGGAAAACGGTGGTTAGGACAGCGGCGTTGAGTCGTTTGCAGGGCTCTCGTGGTTGGTCTGGGACGTCAAGGTCATTTTAGGAGTTCTTCCCGACGCAGTCCAACTAGTCCTTTTCTCACTGTCTCGCTCTTTGTGGCCCCGCATCCACCTAAAGAGGCCAGGCGTGGGACCGTAGTCCAACCAGACTACGGCAGTTACTGTTGTGTACTTTGCGTTTCTGCCTCACTCTGACGAGACGTGGAGGTTTGGACCTAGGTCGAGGATAAGACGTCAGTGGACACACCTGGCCAATTGACTAGTGGTAGTGTTTTTCGTAGCTAGTCTCTCTTGTCCAGGCGGGCTTCTTGTTGTCTGTGTAGCCAGTCGTGTGGTGGTCACGACGTGCAGATTCTACGGAGTTTCCGACCGTGGTGTTCTCCATACCGTTAGTAGTTAGTAGCTTGATTCCGCACTTTCGTTCGTAGATAGAAGATATAACTATTGTCATTAATTTAGTACATAGTTTTTGACTACCTGTTAGAGCCAGTAGGACATGGTAGTCCCTACTGAGCTTCTGATGTGAAACTCATCCCTTTCTTTTCCAAGTGAGACTTCTCAGCAGCGGCGAGGCGAGCGCCGGGCGAGGAGACGGGGCGGTAGTCTTGGTCCCCATAGCTAGCAGTGGTTCCCCCTCTCTGTTGTACGTCACCCTCGGGGTATGCCCCTAAGGGACTTGTTCTTCCCCTGTCTTTACTTGTACTAGTTATGTGTGTTGGGACTGTACCTAGAGCGATACGAAGCGGTCTCACTCTTCTTTCTGCATCCGCGTGTGAGCTCCTAGTTAGCAGTTGACGTTTATTTCCTTTACATATTCTGTTAGACTTATGTTATAGCCCTTCTGGGTCTGCGGATCCGTGGGCGGCAACCGCGAAAATCGGGTCCTCGGCTTGAGCTGAGGGTCGGGTTCTCGAGGTCGTTACAGTTGGTATCAGAGCGAGAGTCTGACAGGACTTGTAGTGGATTTAAACTGCAACAGAAAGTCCCACAGTGGTACAAGTACACTGCTAGCCGCCCGAGTCGATATCGTTAACCTTGTTGGTTGTGTGCTGTGCAGGATATGGCTCCGCACAGGCTTAGGCAGGCCAGAGAGCTGATAGAGCAGCAGGATGAGTCGGATATGCCGGCGCCGGGTCAGGTTCAGAAGGAGGTGTCAACAGAGGAGTCCGTGGCAAAGCCTCAGGGAGTAGCGGCAGTAGCAGCAGCAGGTGGGCAGCAGTAGCAGGAATACGACCTCAGCCACGGCAGTACGTAGATTGGTTCCCCCTGGCTGAGCAATTTTTTAGGACCCTGTACCAGTCAGCCTCTAGTACCTCCCCCAGCGCTACCGGAGCAGCAGGCAGATTCAGAGGTGGAGCAGCCAGCAGTTCAGCAGCGTCAGGTACTGGGAGTACCCGGGCCGGTCGGAGGAGGACGGCAGTCACTGAGGACAGAACCGCCCTCTTGGAGAGGTTCTTGCGTCTCCGACCACCGATGTTCTTTGGCGAGTATGATCCAAACAAGGCAGAGAGTTGGACGCACGAGTTGGAACGCATGTTCGAGACTATAGAGTGCGCCGAGGAGGACCAGGTCAAACTGGCAGTGTATCAACTCAAGGGACCAGCCCATGAGTGGTGGAGAGTTCAGCGGCAGACCCACTTCCCAGGGCAGCATTTGGATCAGATCTCTTGGCAGAGGTTTTTGGGGGTCTTTCACGGCGAGTACTTCCCCGACTATGCTCGACGTGAGAGACGAGATCAATTCTATAAGTTGGTTCAGGGCGATCTTACAGCTAGTCAGTACCATCAGAGGTTCGTCCGGTTGTTAAGGCATGTTCCTCATGTTTCCAGCAGCGAGCAGGCTTGTGCAGAGAGGTTCATTATAGGTCTGAGACCAGATTTGAGGTGGGGGGTGACTGGTCACATATGTGCCACCTTGGGAGAGGCTGTGGCTAAGGCCATCGGCTTGGAGAGAGAGACCTGGCAGCCCCAACAGCAACAGCAGCAGGGAGGAGCTTCTTCGAGGTCCTCACCGTACCAGCGTCCCACGGGTAGTCGTGGTAGCGCGACTTCTTCTTCTTCGGGCTTTAGGCAGTTCAGGCAGTTTCGGGTTGCGCTCGAAGTTCAGGCAGATGTCTACTCGTGGGGGTGGACGGAGTCGGCAGCAGAAGCGTCAATCGAGGTTTGCGGAGCAGTCAGACCAGCAGGGAGCTGAGCAGAGCAGGCAGGAGGCAGTCTGTTACACTTGTGGTTTGCCGGGCCACTTCAGGAGGGATTGCCCGATGGGGCAAGTCCAACAGCCGCAACAGCCAATGCAGTACGCGCAGCAGCTACTGCAGTACCAGTTCCCTCCCCAGCAGCAGGCACCCCGTCAGCAGCAGCAGGGGCAGTACCAGCAGCAGCCTCAGCAGTTCCAACAGTACCAACAGTCTCTGCAGTTCCAGCCATACCAACAGCAGCAACCGTTTCCCCAGCACCATCAGCCGCCGCAACAGCAGCAGCCCCAGCAGGCGCCTCAGCGTGGGCGTGGTCGTGGCCGTGTGATGGCTCTTACCAGGGAGCAGGCCGAGGCGTCGAACCTGGTTATAGGTACCTTGCCTATCCTTGGTAGAGCTGCTCGTGTTTTGGTTGATCCCGATACTTCCCTTTGTTTTGCTTCCGAGGAGTTGTACGAGTCTCTGGTTCGTCACACACCTGAGAGGCAGTGTGAGGTGATGGTCGATCTCCCGTCCGGTGATTACATGCATTCTTTCGGTTACCTGGAGGGTGTCACAATTGAGGTCCAGGGACACCAGTTGCCGACCAGGTTGTACGCGTTGCAGCTTCGTGACTTTGACGTCATCCTGGGCATGGACTGGTTGGAGGCTCACTCAGCTGTGGTTGATTGCCAACGGAAGACCGTTTGGTTTGAGATACCTAGAGCGCCCGTTCTCTGCTTTCGAGTTATTCAGTCTACCCGTCGACCTTTTATTTCCTTCTGTAGAGCTCGTCGTTTGATCTGCGATGGCTATGTAGCCTATCTTGCTTCTGTTTGTTCTTCTGAGCCTAGCGGGTCGTCGATTTTTGATGTGTCTGTTGTTTGTGAGTTCTCTGATGTTTTCCCAGAGGATCTACCTGGGTTACCGCCTAAGCGGGAGGTAGAGTTCTCCATTGAGCTTTTGCCTGGTACGATGCCTTTGTCTAAGACACCTTACCGGATGGCTCCGGCTGAGTTGCGCCAGTTGAAGCGCCAGTTGCAGGTGTTGCTTGAGCTGGGTTTCATCTGTCTGAGTCGTTCGCTGTGGGGAGCGCCAGTACTGTTCGTGAGGAAGAAGGATGGCAGCTTGAGGTTGTGCATTGATTATAGGCAGCTGAACCAGGTAACAATGAAGAACAAGTATCCGTTGTCGAGGGTCGATGACTTGTTTGACCAGTTGCAGTCAGCCAGAGTGTTCTCAAAGATTGACTTGAGATCAGGCTACTATCAGTTGAGGATCAGAGAGTCTGATGTTGGCATGACAACTTTCCGTTCGAGGTACGGTCACTTTGAGTTCGTCGTGATGCCGTTCAGGCTCACGAACGCACCCGCAGCTTTTATGGATTTGATGCATAGGGTGTTCAGTGAGTACCTGGATCGGTTCGTGGTCATCTTTGTAGATGACATTTTGGTCTACTCGGCTTCTGAGGAGGAGCACGAGGAGCATCTGAGGATCGTGCTAGAGACCTTGCGGAGTCACCAACTTTATGCCAAGTTCGACAAGTGCGAATTTTGGCTAAGGGAGGTGCACTTTCTCGGGCACGTGATCTCAGGATCTGGTGTGGCAGTGGACCCTGCCAAGGTTTAGGCAGTGTTGTCTTGGGAGCAGCCCACTTCAGTGTCAGAGGTTCGCAGTTTTCTGAGTTTGGCAGGCTATTACAGGAGGTTCATCCAGGATTTTTCCAGGATTGCAGAGCCGTTGACCAGATTGACCAGACTTGAGGCCAGATTTGTTTGGACTGAGGACTGCGAGCGGAGTTTCCAAGAGCTGAAGACGAGGTTGACTTCAGCGCCAGTGTTGATCTTGCCGTCAGGTAGCGGAGGTTTTGTGGTCTACACCGACGCGTCGAGGTCAAGTTTGGGTGCAGTGCTGATGCAGTATGGTCATTGCCTATGCTTCTCGGCAGCTGAAGAAGCATGAGGAGAACTACCCTACCCATGACTTAGAGTTGGCAACAGTGGTGTTCGCTCTGAAGTTGTGGAGGCACTATTTATACGGCGAGGCGTTCGAGATTTTCACTGATCATCAGAATTTGTAGTATATTTTCACTCAGAATGATCTCAAGTTGAGGCACCGCAGATGGAATGAATACTTGAAGGACTACGACCTTACCCTCTCCTATCACCCAGGAAGGGCTAACGTCGTGGCAGATGCTTTGAGCAGGCGTGTTCGCTTGAGTTCGTTAATGGTCAGAGAGTGGAGGCTGTTTGAGGATCTGTCCCAGGGAGTTTTCTACCCTTCGAGGCATAGAGACCGTGAAGAGATGACCAGCTTGTCAGTTCGTCCGTCAGTGTACCGTCAGGTGTTGCAGGCACAGTAGGCAGACTCAAAGTTAGCTGATATTTTGCACATGCTAGATGTTGAGCTGGACGAGGACAGTGAGGTCAGATTCAGAGGCAGACTGTATGTTCCCGGGGATGCGCGCCAGACGCTGTTGTCAGAGGCACACCGGTCGAGGTATGCCGTTCATCCTAGTTCCACCAAGATGTATCATAACCTGAGGAGGTTCTTCTGGTGACCAGGGATGAAGAGGGGCGTGGCAGAGTTTGTCGCTCGATGCCTTACCTGTCAGCAGGTGAAGGCTGAGCATCAACGTCTTGGTGGTGAGCTGCAGTCGTTACCCATTCCCGAGTGGAAGTGGGACGACATCACCATGGACTTTGTGGTTCGTTTGCCCCGTACTCTGCAGAGGCATTATGGTATTTAGGTGATCATGGATCGGTTGACCAAGTCAGCGCACTTTCTTCCAGTCAGGATGTCTATTAGCAGATTGGAGGCCCTTAGATTGTGAAGAATCTCTGTGACAGAGATGAAGAGGGCGCTCTAGTGCAAGCAAATAAAAGCATTTGTCTTATATTGGCATTTGTCACGACGACATATTTAGATGGATGTTATTTTCTTGGCATTTCTTTCTCTACATAGCGGCATACGTAGCATGAATGGAGCACTTTTAGAAAATTGATTTCAGAAAATTGAATGGCGGCATACATCACATGATTGATTTCAGAAAATTGCAAAGAATGTATACAAGTTGATCACATGTATAAGATCACAATCATGCTCTAACTACTCCACGACGACTCATTTGCATAGATCACGTACTATCCATCTGGAACTCTACCTCCATCTTCCCCGCATATTCACATCCCTACCTCTCACACCTAATCACCCACTACCTCAACAAAAATCGGAGAAAATAAAATGCTAGAAGCAATCCAAACCCTCCACCGCCCAGAACCCAAAAACCCCAAATCCCCCCCCCCAAACTCTGATAGCCAACAGCAAAATTCTGACCCAAAACCCAAAAAACCAAAACCCCAAATCTTACTCCAGATGAGTGAAAGCAGGCGAGAGAGGGTGCAAGGTACCTGGCACCCGCTCACCACCACCGAAGGAGCTTTCTGCGTAGGAGTTCGCCGGAGAAGGACGCGCCGCGAGGGGGGTTGGACCCGTCGAAGAGGGGGGGGACGATGATGTGTTTCTCGCAGGGTGGGGGGTGTGGTTCGCGGCGAAGCTAGGGATAGAATGGGTTTTTTAGGGGGAAAATGGGGGGAGATAGCAGAAAGGACCGAAAATTTAACACTTAACAGATTTAGGATTAAAAATTAAAATTTTTAAACATTCAACCTAAAGTTAATTTTGAGGGCATTTTTTGGACCGGAAATCAAAATTCCCTAAAAGGTTCTTTTCTTATACTCAGGAAGTTGTTCTTCAGACTAAATCTCTCCTTCCTATTCTTCTAGTCTGGTCTCTTTTTGAAGTCCAATTCTCCATGTAAGAAGCATGTTAAAAGTAAGTGCACCCTTTTAAAAAGAGAAGACCTGCTAAGCAGGGTGTGTACCCCTCTGGAAAGGGGAAGGCCAAGGTAGTCTTGGTAGTCTATTCCCCTTTATAAAGGGAAGGCTAGTGGTAGCTAGCAGATTAGTTTTCCCCTTGTGTAGAAGGGAAGACCGGTAAGTATCAGAGTGTTGTATCTTTGAAAAGATAGTGAAATCCCAAGCTTGGCTTGGGTACTGGACGTAGGACTTCTATTGGAAGGAAAGGTCCGAACCAGAATAAAACTTGTATGTCCTTCGTGGTTTGACTAACCTAACTAACGTGTACTCTTAAATAATTGATAATTTAGCTTCCGCGACAAAAAACACCTATTCACCCACCCCCCCCCCCTCCTCTAGGTGAAAAGCTCTACTGTCACTGATCCTTCAATTCAAGCTATGCACGAAACTTCACAAAAGTCACTAAAATGCTGCCGAAGTTCAAAAATTATAGAAAAGCCCCTCTAAAAGGAGAAACTGCTCAAGGCTCACGCCACCTGCACGGCTTGGTAGAGCGGGACCTATGTCACTTCCCTGAGGAGATGTGTGCTCTCCTGAGTTTGACTTACGACTAGCTACTCCGAGTCTTAGAGAATATCAAGAAAATGACAAATGTACCCAGGGAAGTCAAGAGATGACTAAAAACCCCCAGAAGGTCGGGAAATGATTAAAATGTCTGAGGAAGTCAGCAAATTACTAAAAAGACCTCGAAAGTCAACAAATGGCATGAATGCTCAGCCAAAGCTAAGAAATGACGAAAAATATCCGACAAAGTCAAGGCATGACAAATGTACTCAAAGAAGCCAACAAGTGAATGGAAAGACTTCGGGAAGTCAAGAAATGACGAAAAATGCCCGATGAACTCAAGAAATGATCACAATACCCAGAAAGGATAAGAAATTGCAAAAATATCCAGAAAAGGTAAGAAACTGCATAAACACCCAAAAAGGGTACGAAACTGCAGAAGTACCTAGAAAGGGTGGAAGACTGTAGAAACCCAAAAAGGGTATAAAACTACAAAACACCCAAAAAGGATAGGAAATTGCATAAATACCCAAAAAGAATGTAAATTGCAATAAAACCCTTTGAAAATGTCAAGAACTGCAAGCATACCCAGCAAGACAACTTGAAGATCCTATCACAGTCAAAGGGGTAAAGGTGACCATGAAACAAATACGATGGACAGACATCGATCATCTTGGCGATCCAACAGTCTGATCATGCTGAAGTTCAAATCCAATGATCTGATTGTGACATAAGCAAATTCAAGAGGGTCTGATCATGACCGAATGTAATTTTGAAGACCTGATTGTATGATCGGGATCACTTGTAAAGGTCTTGCAAGACCAGTTGTAATTCAAATTACATGTGTACAAGCAATGAAGACTTCAAACTTCTTTGCAAGAGTATATATCCATAAAGGACGATCATCAAGATCAATATTATCACAATGAATAGAGACAAAAGGAGTTCTTTAACAGAGAATCAAAGGTATTCGAAATCGTTTCGATGTAAATTAACATCGACTTAGGTCAGTGGAGAAAAGTCCAATACATGAAACCCAAATCGCCTGATAGAATAAATACACTAAAATATATGCGCAATCGTCTAATAAATGGACATGCAAATTTCCGCACCAAGCGAATTTTAAATGTCTATTAAATAGACTAGCACACCCGCACAAAATAAACATCATTAACATTTTCTTTTTTCTAAAAGATGAGAAATTCCACATATTCGACAATCATCTTAGACCTAGGCTTAAACAACCCTCATATCACATGTTAAGAATGCTCCTCAAAAGAATGGTGGAGAAGACAAAGAAAATGCAAGATGAGTATTAGGAACATTGGAAACTGTATGGGTGTACCATCATGTGTGATGAATGGACAGATAAAAGGCAAAGAAAGTTGATTAATTTCTTAGTAAATTGTTCAGAAGGTACATTCTTTATGGAATCAATTGATATTTCACATCAAAAAGAGGATGTTGGTTTATTGTATGAATTGTTGAATAAAATGGTTCAAAAGTTGGTAAGAATCATATTGTACAGGTTGTGACTGATAATTCATCTTGTAATATTGTAGCTGGAAGGATGATCATGGAGAAGAGAAAAAATTTATTTTGAACACCATGTGCAGCCCATTGTCTTGATCATTGGAAAGTTGACAGAGTATGCAGGCACAATTGCAAAAGTAAAGAAGTTGACTGCATAAGTATACACCCATACACGTTTGCTTGATCACATGAGAAAGGAAACAAAGGGAAAAGAGCTTGTAAGATTTGGGGTGACAAGATTTGTCACAGCTTTTCTTACATTAGAAAGGTTGTATAATGAGAGTGTTAAGAGAGGATTGCATAGGTTATTCTCTTCTACAGCTTGGTACAATAGTGCATGGGCAAAAACAAATGCAGGAAAAATATCTCTTCTATTATGTTTCAGGTGAAATTTTCGCATGCAGTGGAGGAGATATTGAGAGCTTCCCAACCTATCTTGCAAGTGTTGAGGATAGTTGAAGGGCATAAAAAGCCGGAATGATCAAATGAACCGACCTCTACATGATGCTGAATTTTTTTTAAACCCCAAGCTATATTTTGATGCTCGACAGAAGGATGCTAAAAGGGTTACAAAATTTGGATGTGCTTTCATGAGATGTCTTGAAAAAATGGAGATAGATAAAGATGTGCAAAACAAGATTGGCGATCGAATGATGATGTACATGAGTGCAACGGGCTCATTTGAGAATCCAATGGCAATTAGAGCTTGTGAAAGAAGGTTGCCAAGTGAGTAAAATGATAAAGCTTTTTTTGCTTTAATTCTTTTGATCAATATGAGACATATGCACGTTAAATTCTTAAATTAACAAATTCACTTGCAACTGATTGGTGGCTGCAATATGGTTTGGATACACCCGAGTTGCAGAGTTTTGCATTGAGGATTTTGAGACTTTGTTGTAGTTCCTCTGGATGTGAACGCAATTGGAGTGTATTTAAATTTGTAAGTATAAGTATCTACAAATAAATCTATTTATACTCTTATAGACTTACACTAGTAATTTTTTTGTTTAGATTCATATAAAGAAGAGGAATCGGTTGGAGCATAAAAGGTTGAATGACTTAGTTTTTGTGTAACACAACCAACGCCTTCACGAGACAATGAAAGGAAGAACCATCCAAAAAGATATGATCTTATTTGCTTAGAAGAGTTGGATTAGGGAAGCTCATGGATGACAAAAGATGGTGAAGACTTAGTTCATGATGGGGATGACCTCACTTGAGAAGTTGTGGATCAAGCTATGGGAGGACCAGAGGATTAGAAGAGGGAAAATGCCTATCAGAACAACATCTTCATAGTCCATGGCCATGGGAGATGACAATGAAGATGAAGAGTGGCTAGATGAGGAGGATGAAGACACAAATGATGATGATGGCGGCAATTGGGAGGAGTCAAATGGAGAAGAAGATGAAGACCATGGTGGAGAGGAGCAAACATGTGACATGGGCGACATGGCTCTTGAGAATGTCATGTTTGGTTTTAAGATTTAGATGTCATGTTATCACTTTATGAGTTTATTCTCTTTACTTTTCAGACATTTGTGAACTTCATTTTTATGAGTATTTAGTACTTTGTTGTTGTGAATGCAATTTCTTTGATAGTTTATGTTTGTTATGCGATGAGTAGATGTGTTTATGTGTTATTTGAGAGTTAATATTTGATACATATATTTCAGTCCTATTTGCAGATTTTAGAAGAACAATTTTGCAAATGAAAAGGTTAGTAACATTTGGTATTTCATTCATTGATTTTAGTTTCCTCTTCAAATTTTATGATATGTCATATGTTGTTGCAAATTTGCAATGGAACATTCCTTTTGATTTTGTTATTTTAATTATAGTGTGTCGTATTATTATCTTTTTTATTGAATTTCTAAGACAACTATATATCTTGAGAGGACTAAAAATATACTTGAAAAAGTCCACATTGGACACCATCTTGGGCGCCTAAGCACCGCTTAGGCACCAAAATGACCTCAAGAACACCTTGCGTCGTCTTGACGCCTTGACAACTATGGTCAGCATTGGAATTTGACTAAGAGTTGTGTGCGTACAAGTTGAAATGTGAATAAATCATGTGTGCAGCATAAGAATTGATTAAGTATTGGAGCTCGGCAACAAACATGATTGACCAGAACTTGGCATAAAATATGACAATATTGCACGCTCGTGGCAACGTAATGCCAGATTCGGTATCCAAGTACCAGAGCTAGCAAGGCATAAAAATTCAGCTTGCATAGCAAGCTCAGAATAAAAATATTTTTAATTGTTGGGTTTGACATGGATGGTGCCCCCATGGTTTGTAATCTCTGGAAAATCTCTCAAGATCTCTTGAGATTCTCTCTCTCCAGCTTGCTGATACCAGAGATGTTTGAGACACTTGATGCCAAGATCTCTTGAGATTCTGCCTTATTCAAGCCCAAGGGTTTTGAAACCCATCCTTTCCCTCCCCAACCATCAAACCAATGTGGTTGCCATTAAAATGCCTTCCATTAAGAGCAAAGCTCCTGGCCATGGTTAATCTGTCCACTGCAAGACTTATACATTGTTTTCTCATGTTGAGTGATTAAATGAATGAGAGTACAAATTGTCCCTAAAAAATATGCGATTAATTTAGCCTTTATTAGTGTTCATGGTCTCCCAATATCTATGCAAAATTTCTCCAATGTCCCTCCTCTATGACCCTCTTGAGATAAAACCAAGATCCAATATGATAATTTTTGTTTCTGATTATTCAATTCCTGTTAATTCTCGTTAATGCTTCAGGTTTTATTTACAGATTTTACTTAATTACTGATTTGTTTGTGGAATATTTATTTCTCATTCCTGTTAATTCCTGCTTATTTGTTGTTAATTCACTTAATTCTTGCTTTAAAATTTGTGATATGAACTCATTAAAAAACTTAAAAGTCGTGCCGAATTGTTGCTGTTAATTCTTGTGATATATAATTGTAACATGTACTAGTGAACCTATCAACATTATCCAATTATTTGTTTTTCTTAAAATGATTTTTTTGTTATCACATGGGATATATATATATATAATGTGTGTCTTTTCTTTGCATCCCAATATTCCAAGATTTTACCAAGATCTCTTGTCTCCAACCCCTATGATACAAAGCCGAGATCAGATACGGAAAACCTTGGGTGCCCCAAAGGGCCATGATGCTATTGCTGATAGCAGAGTATGCGTTAGTTAATGGCTGGTGGGTCCTACAGGGTGCATTAAAAAATTATTTCTTCCTTTCTTTTTACATTTCCCCTTCTTGTTCACCTGTTTTCTGCTTGTGCTTTTCCCTTCATAATGAATATCTTGCCCCACTTTTAATCATGTACTCTGAGATACAAACATGCCCCTTCACAGATTCAAGAGTTTTCCTTCATCAAAGACTTTGAGCAACAGTTCAGGAAAAGATCAACTAATATTTCCTGCAGTTTTAAGAAAAATATCAGTTACTCACAGCTGTGTATTCAAGTCTACAGTAGGGTCAGAAGGAGCAATTTTAAATGCTGACTCCAAACTCAGCTTTTCATAGTATCTGAAATCAAGAACCAAATTTAGATGATAACATCAAATGACCTACTTCAAGGTCTAGTTCATATGTAACCTAGACAAGCCTATCACATACTGACCGTGTAGAGAAAGAATGTGTTGAGAATATAACTTGCATAGTTGACGCCAAATAACAGCTAAGCAAAACAGAGAAACCATCATTGTTAGACAAGATCAAAGTAGAGAATCAACCTCTGTATCATTTAGTCAATAGTCAAATTACCTATTCCCGAGATTGACAAGCCCTGTGTATCCTGGTCCAAATAAAGGTTCAACCTCCTGTCCACTTTCTAATATTCGATTCCAGTCAAAGTTGGTATTTTGATCAAGTTCCCTTTCAGCGGTTGTCATTTCAGTCTTTTAAAGAAAACAGACTTCAGTTAATTGGAATCCCAAATGGAGAATGATACTTTGAAAATCAAAAAAGAGCTAAAGACAGAAACAAAGAAGACAGAGAATATGTAAATGAAGAACATACTGGAAGTATGCTCATGAAAGTCAAACACCACCAAGACCACAAATAATAACCAAACAATCAAATATTGTTGGGCCTTCATGAGAAACAGCATGACACCAATGAAATACCAGAGCATGAGAGAAAAATACAATATGTATCTGAATTGGAACACAAGCAACTGCTTACTAATACCAGCACATGCCACATCAACTGATTCATATCAGCATAACAAAAGCATTATTGTAGATCTGATGATCACCTTCTCTTGGTTCAAATATCAGAAGTTGCTAAACAAACCTTAACATGCTTTAAAACTAAGAGACAAACTGGAAAATGACAAGTGGCTACAAGCTGAATCATGATAGCAGGAATTATTATGATAAGGTATAAACACAGCATGTATCTAAACTGATACATATAATTGCAGCTTGATGAATACCAGCTCATGCACAGCCCTTGATTTCTATGCGCCAAAATCTAAGTGTGCCTTTAGAGAATATTCAACTACCCCATCCAAAGTGGATATAGCATGTTTTTATTAGAGCATGGAACAAAAAATGTTTCGGCACAAGAATTGGCCATGGCAGATCCAAATCTGATCCAGATTGGCCAATTCCCATGAGGTCAAACCTGTAGAACCACTCACATATATTTATTCCTATGTTTTGGTGATAACAAAAATTCATGAATATATTTAATAATATTTTTTAAGATATTTATGTATAAGAAATAAGATAATTCCTATCGCTGTAAAAAAATGCACTAAAAGTTCACATCGATTAAAGTTCAATATGTATCGATTAGAAACTAAAGTGTTACAATAATGACTGAAGAAGGTTTTTACCAATTAGAGAACAAAAGGAAGTTTCTATCGATTAGAGAAGAAACTTTATACCGATTAGAGAACAAGTGTTATAATTACTGAAGAAACTTTCTATCAATTATTGAAAAAAAAGTTTCTTACCGATTATTGAAGAAGCAGTGTTCCGATTATAGAAGAAATGATTATTCTGATTAGTGATATACTTCATGTTATATTGACTGGTGATATATCGCATCGATTACTAAACATTCGCCTTCTGATTACTTAACATCGTTCCGATTACTAAACAAAAGTTCAGTATCTAACCGATTGGTGTTATGAATGTTCCAATTACTGAACAAATATTCAACTTTATTCCGATTGGTTATGTACACATTCTAATTACTGAACAAAGATTCAGAATCATTCCGATTACTGAACAAAGGTTCAACTTCCTTCCGATTGATTAACAAATATTCACTTCTCATTCCGATTGGTTTATAAACATTTCAATTAGTGAACAAAATATTTTTGACGCGTAGATTTCAGTTCAAACTTATTTCAAACCTTGGCTCATATCGATTGTCTTGAAAATTGAAATGTATGCACGACTTCTCTGCATCCAATAAGTTTTTTTCTTTCCAGACAAAAAGTTCTTACCTAGTATAGCAGGCCGTCAATAGAAAATGCAAGTAGTAAGTAGAAGAGGTATGCATTGACTGACATGTGACATCTTTTCTTCTCACTATCTTCTTCCTAACATTTATTGCATGAAGGTGTCTGGTACTCATGAAAAGCAAACGTTAGCCACTGCTAACAACATGGAAGGCACAATCGCTAGGATCAGCCCAGGATCGCTCGATCCTGGATTGGATCGACGGTTGGGGATCCGATTCCGGGGAGAAATCCCTGAATTGCCAAGACTTCCAACTGGATCGGCCGGAGTCGACTAAAATCGGTCTGGATCGGTCTAGGTCGGCTGATTCCAGACTGATCCAAGCCGATTCTCCTACTTATTTACCTGAATATCATTTAAGTAAATGTAATATCATTTAAGATATTACTTGTAAATAAGGAAGTACCCTCTATTTGAATCCAATAAAAATATCAAAAAATTATATCTCTTACCAATAAAAAGTCAACTCTCCCATCCAAGAAGAAAATCGTGATTTTGGTGATTCGATCAAAATAACGACTTTCTAATCTCTCATAATTTGACATACCTAAAAATTTCATAATTCAAATAAATGCAATAGAATATTAAAAATCTAAAATCTGGTAAAAAAGTCAAACGTGCATATGACTTCTCTAAAAGAGCCACTCTTTTACTGACAGCACTTAGTCTGTAACGTCGTGTGCTTTCCGGATCCTTACGGATCATGTGTGCAATGGTTGTGGTGGCCGTTGTGAGGCCGGTGTGGTGTAGACGCGTGATGTGTGCAGGTGTGGTGCAGGTTAGGTCCCGACATGAAATAGGACCTGCTGCAGTTGAGTAGGAGTTGACGGCCAGGTGTGGCCGTTGCCTTGTTGGCGTCCAGGTAAGTTGTCGTTGACTGCATGAACTTGGCGGCAGTGGATATGGACGTTTATGGTGGCGGTTTCCCTAAGCGGCAGAAGGGTTGATGCCAACATGTGCAATCTGCAGGTTAAAGGGTCACCCGAGGGCAGGTTTTTCACCTGGTTCTTCCTTTCCCTTGCCTTAGCTTCATGCCCCAGTATCCCTAAAGCTTCCAACAGTCACAGGAGAGTGATTGGAGGATTATGGAACGTGTGGCGTTGTCAAATCAGACGAGGAAACGCAGTGGCGTGGTGTAATTGCCGTCGGAGCTCGCGGAGGACTCGGCGTGAACCAGGGATCTTTAGGTGTTTTTAAGCGTGTTCAGAGGTAGGGGACGATCCCATTAGAGTTTCTAAATCATTAAAACATGCATAGGAAACATGTAAAAGCCTGTTAATTGAGTTTTTGGGTAAACGGTTCGTCATGCAGGGTTTTAAGGGTGGTTTGATGGTTAATCATGTAGTTCTAATCTTAAAATGATGCATGCTTGACTTGGGAAAGAGTTTCCTTATGTTTCCCCGTTGTTTTGATAGTTGTAAATTCCGTAGAATCGATTTAGGGTTTCTGCAGGAGCAGAGGCTGAAGATCTTGGCATCAGCATCGATTGTCGCCAAGTTCATCAGCCGGGATACAGACGGTCATATCCCTTGCCGTCTACTTCCCATAAGCGGCATTGGAATGGAGGCTATCACTTGGTCAGAATTTATCGATGTATTTAACGATACATTCTTTCCGATACAAGTACAGCAAGTGAAGAGAGAGCAATTTCGGACACTCCAGCAAGGTAACTCTTCAGTTTTAGAGTACCAGATGAGGTTTATGACGCTTAGCCGATATGCGCCTTATGTAGTATCAGATAATAATATGATGGTTGAGTATTTCATTAGAGGTTTGAGAGTGGAGTTGCAGGATGCAATAGTACCTCTCATGTGTAAGACAGTGGAAGAAGCAGCCCAGAGAGCAGCTACGTTGGAGAGGTCTATTCGGACTCGTCAGGTGGGCGAGTCAGGCTCAGGTAGTTTTCGGCTACCGCGGCAAGTCAGTGGGTGCGAGTAAGGGTAAAGCACCAGCAGGACCTTCTTCATCAGGCTTTGGTAAATGGGGTCAGAAATTGAAGCAAGCATTTAAAGGCAGAGGATGGGGAGGTCATCAGCAATTCCAGCAAGGTCGTGGTAGGCCAGAGGTGGAGGAGTCGCAGCAGAGTACTGCCAGGCAGCCCATTACTCCACCAGGTTATAGATGTTATAATTGTAATCAGCCGGGGCATTTGATCCGCAATTGCCCCTATCCGAGAGAATATGGATATGGAAGAGGTGTGCAGCAGCAGCAGCAGCCTCAGCAGTTTCAGCAGCCACAGGCAGGTCGTGGCAGGGGAGCACCGCAGCAGCGGGGAAGGGGCCGGGTTATGGCTATCACCCGCATAGAAGGCAGGATCGGGATCGGGATCGGGATCGACCCTGGTCGATCCGATCCTGGATCGGATCGGATCGAAGGATCCGCTGGATCCCAGGGAAGTCTGGCCGATCCTGGATCGGCCAGACTATAAAATGTTTATTTTTTTGGAAAAAATGCAGGAAAATTCAGGAAAAATTCAGGAAAAAACAGAAAAATCTGATATATTGAAAGAACTAAGATTTGCATAAAAAATCAATTATACATGCATTCATAGTACATAAAACATAAAATTTAAGACATTGTACATGTAACTTACATTTGATAGAAGACTAATAATCTTTCCATCCATTTCCAAACATAGATGAGCCACCATCATTTGGGTTTTGGTAGCTATAACCAAAGAGGGAATTTGTTAAATCATGCATACCCATTTGAATCCCTCTTGGTGTAAATTGTTGACTTGAGCTTTCTCCAGATTGTGATGGAGCTGGACACCATATACCAAGCGGTTTGTATGTACTTGTTGCTTCACTAGGGCCACTAGGCTCTTGTTCTTGTGAAGGCCAAGGTCCCCATCCTCCTTGTACTCCAAAAGGTGAGCTACTAATATCTGAGTACGGTAAAATGGGAGGCTGAAATGCAGGTATATGAGTAGACCCTGAACTATAATATGGCTCCCAAGGTGGCCACTCATAGGCTGCATGATGTTGTTGTCCTTCATATCCCCCTTGTCCATGCCCTTGTCCTTCTCCTCCGCCTCCCTGATGTTCTGTTTCTGGTACATAACTTTCAGTAAGCCCTACACCTGTGGCCCCAGTATATCCTGCATATCCCTGGCCAGCTCCTGTGGCCCCAGTGGCAGCCCCATCATCATCATCATCATCATCATCATTTGGATCTTGTGTGGTGTCATCACTACGAATTGGTTGCTGCACTTTCTCTTTTTTTTGCCTGATATATGTTCTTTTTTCTAGCTCTATGGCTTTTGAACTCCTCTCTTTTTGTGTTGCAGCTCTTCTTAATGCAGGCTGAGTGGGAGGCACTCTAGATGTCTCTGGTAAGATAGCTGAGTGTCGTGGCTGAGAGAAGAGAGGACCGAGGGTGAGAGGTTGGTCCTCACTTACCCTAAGCTCTGGATCTCGAGCCTCTACTCCATCCAATTCTCCTTCCGCCCATGAACAATCGCGAGGGTCAAATTCTGGAACATCCATTTCCTGTCTTGTTTCCACCCATGCATTTAGTGGGTGTTCCTCATCAAATAACTCATCAACATCAATTTGAGATGATAATGCTTCCCTCTCTGCAAAACGTTGCTCCCAATGACTACCTGCAAAAGTCATTAGCCTTGCCTCGCTCTTCTTTTGTCTATCTTTAATGTATTTTAGCTTCAACCTCATATTGTAGTGGCAATAGACCAACTTCTCTAGCATAGTTGCACTCAACCTGTTCCTCACTTTTGTGTGAATAAGTGAGAAAGTGCTCCAATTTCTCTCACACTGGCTAGATGAAGTGGTCTGACTGAGTACTCTAATAGCAATCCTTGCAAGTGAACTTCTTTGACCAGTCTTGTAGTCTTAACATAACCCACCACTCACCTATAAAAAAAAACATACAATGAATTAGCACAAGTGATTTGTCATTTTGTTATGAGTAAGCATGAGCTTAAGTCTGAAGGTTCTTACTCGGACCCATTCTGGTCACTGCTTCTTTAACATCATAATCTCTGTAGATGTCCACTTCAGTTTAAATCTGTCCATCTACAGTATAATACAATTGCTAAGTGTAACTCCAAAAGTATATTGAATACATGAAAATAGAATGAAGTTTTTAACTTGGCCGTACCTCTATCATAGCATCTATTCTTTCGTCCATGCTCCTAGATAATCTCCCGATGACATTGATTGTCCCCTGGAGCACCTCACCATCATTGTGAGGGGAATCACTATATTGATGCCTAGGGTTAAAGAAGTACCCTATATGTACAAAACATGTCTAGTAAGTTAGAAATTCAACTCATGCTAATAAGAAATATGCACAATAAGATATAATACATTTACCTGCTGCATGTAAATCGTGGTGGAGTGTGAACTCCCATCTTGCATCAATAATTCTCCACCATTTTAGATATGCCTGCGGATGCTTCTCTCTCAACCTTTCCTTGGCTTTATCCATAGCCTCATATAAGTAACTCATGTCATTCTTGTCCTCTCCATCAACCATCCTCAACCTTGTACAAGAGGCTCTATTAGCTTCAAATAATAATGATTTTCTCCCAAAAACGATGGTCGCTGATCAAGCAAGAAATCTCATGTGCGACATCTCTTGATTCCTCTCTCAATGTAGCCACATGTGCCAAGTACTCAGAACTGTGCATAAAATGCCCAACTCATGTCTAAACTTATGCAGACTCTCCAATGCAATAAATTGTGAGGCAAATCTTGTTGGGCCAGGACGAATTATGTCATGTCCATCTGTGCACTCTTTCATCATATGTAGATTCTATTGTGTCCATAAATAAAAGTAGTAATCATTTGCGTCTTGGACACCAAGTCATGCACATGTTTATCTTTCCCAATATCCTCCATCATCAGTCTAAGGAGTGTGCTGCACAAGGGACCCAATAAAGATGATGTCGTTTTACCATCAATTTCTTCCAGCTGCCTTGTAACTAACTTCATTATCAGTGACAACTTGGACTACATTTTCCTCGCCAATTTCATCAATCATCTCATCCATCAGCCTAAACAAGTAATCTGCATTTTTTATTTGTCCACTTACATCTACAGATTTCATGAACACTGTACCCTCACTGCAATATACAAGAAAGTTAATCATAGACCTTCTTGTTGTTCCCGTCCATCCATCACACATAAGAGTACAACCTCTTGCCATCCATATATCTTGAATGATGCCACCCAATCCTTTATCTCAGTCAATTCCTCTTCAAGATATTTGCCATAAATCTCCTTTGGTGTAGGAGCTTTCAAACCTGGGCCTGCCTCACCAACTGAATCTATCATTGTCTGGAAATAGGACTAGATGCTGTATGGCTGGGACCCCTGCATGCAAAAACCATTTTACAATGTTTTTAACTGCATGTTTGGCGGAAGCAGCTGTGGCCTTTACCCCTTTCAATGCATGCTTTATGCCAGGCTGTTTTGATGAAGGTTTCCTGTGCAAAAATGTGTCAACCCCACTAGTTGGTCCCGTTCCCCTCATAGAACCACCTCTCCTGATAGGTGGTGCCATTGGCCGTGTTACACTAGCCCCTGATGATGATCCTTCTCTTGTACTATGGAACCTCCGCATGTCACTTTCTAACATGGCAGCACGCCGACTCTGTCGTAGTCCTTCTCGTCATTCTCTCTCATTAGGTGAGAGATCCTCATAATCTGTCTCATTTGAGTCCTCAACATCAACAGGAATTTGTCTTCCTTTCATTGCAGCCTTATTTTTTCCCTTCCCAGAAATCTCTTCATGCAGTTCTTCTTGATGTTGAATACGTATGCCTCTTTGTTGTTGTCTTCCAGCCATGTAGTCTTTCATCTCATTCACTAACTCCCGTAGACAATGCTTGCATTTTACTACATTTGTTCCAATGCCTGCAATGTGTTGTTTTAGGCGGTATACACCTCCATTCATTTCCTTACCACAGTGGTTACACCGCACTCTCTTAGAGGCAGCATCAATAAGGACACCGTGTTTCCATCCAATGTCTACTTGTGGTTGCTCTTCCTCGTGTCCCTCATCAGCCATACTTGCTAATCCTATAACAAATTAAGAATACAAACACATTCATGTGTAAGTATACAATTATAAACATAATTACATCTAATATTAACCCTAATTAGGGTGAAATTTAGAGATTTTCTCTAATTCCCGGAATGAAATAGTTCCATTATCATAGAAAGGCATGATTAAGTCAATTAAGTGATTGGAACACTTAATTGATCTCTAATTGTGCTAATACAACATAAGCCCCAAATATCAAACCCTAATTAGCCAATTAGGGTGAAATTTGGAGATTTTGTCTAATTGACAAAATGTAAGGGAAGAATAAGAAGATATAAGAAGATTAAACATGTGTACATGTGTTTTCATTTTTTTTCAGAATTTATAACTGAATTTCGAAATTAAAAATGAAATATACCTTAAGAAGAACAACTTCTTCCTTGCTTGAGTAAGATCTCTTGAGATCTACTCAAGAATATCTCCTTTGGATGTGCTCCTTCTAACCTCTTTCAAACTTGAAAGAGAAGATAGGGTTTAGAAAAAAAAGTAGAAGAGGAAAGAGAAGAGGAAGAAGAAGAGACAGAAGAAGAAGAGGAGAGGAGGAGGTCGGCTGGGGAGGACGCCGACGGCGGTGGAGGAGGCCGGCGGCGGCGGTGGAGGAGGCAGCCCGAGCTGAGGGGGGAGGGGGAGCACCTTCCTTCCTTCCTAGGACACCAAAACCTGCATCTTTTGGTGTCCTCGGGTGGGAAGGGGCCGAAATAAGGGGGATCGACCGCGGATCGATCGGGATCGACCCTTATCGGTCGGATCGACGCCGGATCGATCGATTCGACCCGATAAGGGTCGATCCGGCGCCTTAAGTTCAAATTTGAACTGAACCCGGCCGGATCGACTGAATCGAGCCGGGATCGATCGATCCCGGTTCGACTCGAGCGATCCAACTCAGATCCTACTGAGTTGGGTCGATCAATGTGGGTTTTGGGGTTCTTCAAGGGGAATCGACCCTGGGGGGTCGATCCATCCGGGATCGAGCGATTCTGGCTCGATCCCGGCGATTCTTCCTTCCATGATCACGATCCAATCCGGGATCGAGCGATTCTGGCTCGATCCCGGCGATTCTTCCTTCCATGATCACCCGAGCCCAGGCGGAGGCATCGAATATGATAGAAGGTACTTTACCTCTTTATGATTATTCAGCAAGAGTTTTATTTGATTCGGGTGCCTCTCATTCTTTCATTTCCGAAGAATTTCTGGATTGTATAGCTCATCCTTTAGAAGAAAAGTCTTGTGAATTAGTAGTGGAGGTTCCCTCGGATGAGTTCTTGCTCACTTCGAGCTATATAGATGAAGCTCCTGTTATGATTGAAGGGAACCAGATGCCGAGTCGGTTGTATGCCCTGCAGTTGTCAGATTATGATATTATTTTGGGTATGGATTGGCTTGAGACTTATGGAGCAATGTTAAATTGCAGAAAGAAAAGGATCAGGTTTTGTCATCCTAATAGTGCAGTATTTGAATATCAAGGTATGCCTTTTTATACCTCTAAGTTTCTAATTTCTGCAATTAGAGCTAGAAAGTTGATAAATGCTGGGTGTGTGGCTTATTTAGCCTCGGTAAGTTTGGTAGAAGCTAGTCAGTCAATGGAAGCAGTTCCCGTGGTTAGGGAATTTGCTGATGTTTTTCTGAGATTTGCCTGGTTTAGCTCCACATAGAGAGGTGGACTTTACCATTGAGTTGCTGCCAGGTACCATGCCGATCTCTAAAGCTCCATATCGGATGGCACCAGCAGAACTTAAAGAATTGAAAAGCAATTAGAAGAGTTGTTGCAGGAAGGGTTTATTAGACCGAGTCATTCCCCGGGGGGGAGCGCGGTATTATTTGTGAAAAAGAAAGATGAAAGTTTTCGGATGTGTATTGATTATAGAAAGTTAATGATGTGACCATTAAGAATAAGTACCCGTTGCCGAGGATAGATGATCTGTTTGATCAATTGCAATCAGCAAAGGTATTTTCTAAAATTGATTTGAGGTCCGGGTACCATCAGTTGAGAATTAAAGAGGAGGATATAGATAAAACAGTTTTCAAAATCAGATATGGTCACTATGAGTTTGTGGTTATGCCATTTGGGTTGACTAATGCTCTTGCAGGTTTTATGGATCTGATGAATAGAATTTTTCATCCGTATTTGGACCAATTCATTGTGGTCTTTATTGATGATATTCTAATTTATTCAGCATCTGAAGAGGAGCATGCAACTCATTTGAGATTTACTCTGCAGTTGTTAAGAGATAACCAATTGTTTGCTAAATTCAATAAGTGTGAATTTTGGTTGAAAGAAATTCAGTTTCTGGGTCATGTCATCTCAGCTAAAGGAGTAGCAGTGGACCCAAGTAAAGTGGAAGCAGTGATGAGATGGGAAGTGCCTAAGACAATAACTGAGATTAGAAGTTTTCTGGGATTGGCAGGTTATTATAGGCGCTATTAAGATTTTTCTAAGATTGCAGCACCTATGACTAAGTTGACCAAAAAGGGGTGCCATTTGTGTGGTCTGGTGAATGTCAGAAAAGTTTTATGGAATTGAAGAAGAGACTTACATCAGCACCTATATTGACATTACCGCAGGGAGTGGTGGTTTTGTGTTGTATACTGATGCTTCAAGGAGAGGACTTGGAGCAGTGCTTATGCAGCATGGCAAGTGATAGCTTATGCATCTAGGCAATTGAAGCCAGCAGAGGAGAATTACCCCACTCATGATTTGAATTGGCAGCAGTTGTGTTTGCTTTGAAAATGTGGAGGCATTATCTGTAGGCGAGAGATTTGAGATCTTTACAGATCAAAAGCTTGAAGTAAATCTTCTCGCAGAAAGATTTAAATCTTCGTCAGCGCAGATGGATTGAATATTTGAAAGATTATGATTTCAGTTTGGCTTACCATCCGGGTAAGGCCAATGTTGTAGCAGTGCCTTGAGCAGAAGAAAGGCATATATAAATTGATGATGATTAAAGAGTGGAAGTTGTATGAGAGATAGTGGAGAACTCCTTGTATGTGCCCAGTAGTCAGCGACGGGCAGTACTAGCTGCTAGTGCTGTAGAGCCGTCTTTGTATTGGCAGATTGTTGAAGCTCAGAGAGCAGATGCAGTTTAGCTGAAATTTGAAAATGGAAGGAGTTACCATTGATGATAATTGTGTGGTCAGGCTCAGAGGCAGGTTGTTTGTTCCAGCAGAAAGAGAGGTGAAGCAGCGAGTGTTGGAAGAGGCTCATAAATCCAGGTACACTATCCATCCGGGTAGTACTAAAATGTACCATGATTTGATAAAGTATTTCTGGTGGCCTCATATGAAGAAAGAAATAGCGGAGTTTGTTGCAAGATGTGCTATCTGTCAACAGATTAAAGCAGAACATCAGAAGCCTGGAGGTCTATTGCAACCGTTGCCTATTCCACAGTGGAAATGGGATGATATTGCTATGGACTTTGTGGCAGGTTTACCAAGATCGAGTTACGGGCATAATGGAATATGGGTATTTGTTGACAGATTAACCAAGGTGTGCAGATTAGTGGCAGTAAGTATGTCTTGGACAGTGGAAAGATTAGCAAAGATTTATGTTGAAAGAATTGTTCCACTGCATGGTATTCCGAAGACTATTGTGTCTGACAGAGATCCAAGATTTACTTCTGGTTTTTGGAGAAGTCTGCAGAAAGTAATTGACACTGAGCTGAGATATAGCTCCGCTTATCATCCCCAGACAGATGGTCAGACAGAGAGGACTATCCAGACAATTGAGGATATGTTGCGGGCTTGTTGTTTAGTTTTGGGGAGGTAGCTGGGAGCATCATTTGGGAATGGTTGAGTTTGCCTATAATAATAGTTATCATACCAGTCTTGGGATGGCATCGTATGAAGCTTTATATGGAAGGCCATGTAGAACCCCATTGAACTGGCATGAAGTGGGAGAAAGGCAATTAGTGGGTCCTGAATTGATTCAGTAAACCACAGAAGTGGTGAAGCTTATTAAAGAAAAATTACAGGCAGCTCAAAGCAGGCAAAAGAGTTATGTAGATATCCGGAGGAGACCACTTCAGTTTGAAGTGAGAGATTTTGTTTTCTTGAGAGTTTCCCCGAGTAAGGTATTATAAGGTTTGGTAAGACTGGAAAGTTGAGTCCAAAGTATGTGGGACCTTTCCAGGTGATTGAGAGAATTGGGGAAACAACTTATAGGCTGGATTTACCAGCAGACTTTGCGATGTTCATGATATATTTCATGTTTCTATGTTAAGAAAGTGTATTGAAGATCCAGCTCAAATAATCAGATATCAAGGTGGTGACCTGAGACCGGATATGACTATGCCAAAGTATCCAGTGCAAATCACAGATCGAAAGATAAAGAAGCTGAGAAATAAAGAAATCGAGTTGGTTAAAGTGAGATGGGAAAATAGGTTGGGTGGTGAGGATACCTGGGAGTTAGCCGAGGAGATAGCTAAAGGGTATCCCTATCTGTTTGAATAAGCTTTTGTATTTCTTTTTAGATGATAGTGCTTGTAAAGGTATGTATGTTTAAGTTGTTTAAGTTTGGGTTGTGTTATGAATTTCGAGGTCGAAATTTTCTTTTTAGATGATAGTAATGTAACGTCGTGTGCTTTTCGGATCCTTACAGATCATGTGTGCAATGGTTGTGGTGGCCGTTGTGAGGCCAGTGTGGTGTAGACGCGTGGTGTGTGCAGGTGTGGTGCAGGTTAGGTCCCGACAAGAAATAGGTCCCGACATGAAATAGGACCTGCTGTAGTTGAGTAGGAGTTGGCGGCCAGGTGTGGCCGTTGACTTGTTGGCGTCCAGGTAAGTTGCCGTTGACTACATGAACTTGGCGGCAGTGGATATGGACGTTTATGGTGGCGGTTTTCCTAAGCGGCAGAAGGGTTGACGCCAACCTGTGCAATCTACAGGTTATAGGGTCACCCGAGGGCAGGTTTTTCACCTGGTTCTTCCTTTCCCTTGCCTTAGCTTCATGCCCCCGTATCCCTAAAGCTTCCAACAGTCACAGGAGAGTGATTGGAGGATCGTGGAACGTGTGGCGTTGTCAAATCGGACGAGGAAACGCAGTGGCGTGGTGTAATTGCCGTCGGAGCTCGCGGAGGACTCGGCGTGACCAGGGATCTTTAGGTGTTTTTAAGTATGTTCAGAGGTAGGGGACGATCTCATTAGAGTTTCTAAATCATTAAAACATGCATAGGAAACATGTAAAAGCCTGTTAATTGAGTTTTTGGGTAAAAGGTTCGTCATGCGGGGTTTTAAGGGTGGTTTGATGGAATTTGATGGTTATCATGTAGTTCTAATCTTAAAATGATGCATGCTTGACTTGGGAAAGAGTTTCCTTATGTTTCCACGTTGTTTTGATAGTTGTAAATCCTGTAGAATCGATTTAGGGTTTCTGCAGGAGCAGAGGCTGAAGATCTTGGCGTCAGCATCGATTGTCGCCAAGTTCATCAGCCGGGATACAGACGGTCGTATCCCTTGCCGTCTACTTCCCATAAGCGGCAGTCGATGTTGCCGCCAACATGTGTATAAGTAGAAATGACTGATTATGATATTTATCGATAATGAGTGGTGCGTTGGCACCTGTGGTGCACTGAGTGCACATGGTTTCTGTGTTTAGCATACGGGGTATGCAGTTAGTTACTCACTTTCGAGGCTGCGTGTTGTTCACGCGAGTCCAGTTGGGTTCACGTGTAGTGGACCATTGTCACCTGAGGTTTACGTGATGTTTCACGTGATTTGTGTGTGACGAGCACGTGGTTTTGTGTACGTGGCAAGTAGTACGACGCCTACCGTGGTTACCTCTCCAGTTGGGTGCCCCAGGTTCTTTGTAAGCCAGGCTGTTAACTCGGGACTTTGTCCCGGTACTTGTGTTGTACCGTCGAGGTCTGTGTCGTCTGACCTGGACACCCTCACTCCTGTGTTTGAGTTGTACGTCCTGCTGAGGGAAAGACGACAGTGGGACAGTGACACTTATGTTTGTCCTTAGTCACTTGTAGCGCGCTCGTAGTTGGGGGTACGGACACCAATAGTCGACACTGGTCCCCAGCTAGTCCTTTTCCAGTGCCTCACTCTAGCGAGCCCGGGCCAGGGTCTCTGGAGGTGCCAGGCATGGGCCTGCGACCGTGTGGTCCGCAGGTGGTGGTGTTTAGTTGGTCTCCACAGTTACTTGACTTTTTCACGTGGAGCGGCAGCTGAACCTTTCGTCCGTGGCTGCGAGACTAAGAGGTAGACATGTGTTAGCTTGTCCGAGTCAGTTTCTGGTGTCGCGAACCAGTTCACGTGGCTCGTGTTTGGCTGTCTCTACTTTAGCTTGTACACCTGTACTACTTTGCCGTTTAATTATTACAGTTGTTTTTCGTAGTCGGCAGACGGTGAGTACTTTTACAGCTTTTATATCCTGCTTAGCTGTTCTATAAATTGTTGGTACTGTTTACTGCTTTTTTGTACCTGTGGTTTTTGGTTTGCTCGGTTTTGGGGGAGTTCCCTACTGACCACCCCCTACCCCCACAGGTGAGAACGAGGAGGATGTTTCTCGACCGTCGTCCAGTTCAGAGCCGCGTCGTAGCGGTGCAGGGTCGGTACCTCCAGCTGTGTAGTAGCAGCTCCAGCAGTGTAGTGTAACTAGTTAGTTTACTTGTTTCAGTTGTACCTCGGGGTATGCCCCAGACTCTTGTATTTTCTTTCAGTTTTATGGAAATATGGCTATGTAAACTTGTGAAATATATATATAAAATGGTGTGTTCCTTTGTGTTTACACAGACTGTGGTTTGGTATCCCTTGCGAGGCTTCGGCCCGTTCGCGGGAGGCGGTCTCGGATCAAGTACGTTATCGGTTTAACGGGCTTGGTCGAGGTGTTCCGCCACATAGTCTGCTTGAGACCTCTTAAAATTTAGTCAAACCTAACTATCATCACCCAAATCTCTCAAGATTTGGTCACACTAAGTAATCATCACCCAAACTCATGACACTCGTGAGTTTGGGTGATGATAACTTAATTTGACCAAATCCTGAGAGATCTCAAGTAGACTAAATGTTGTCAGTAGGATAGTGGCTCCCTTGGAGAAGTCATATGCATGTTTGACTTTTTTTACCGGACTTTAGATTTTTAGTATTCTATTGAGTTTATTTGAATTATGAACTTTTTAAATATGTCAAATTATGAGAGATTAGAACGTCGTTATTTTGATGGAATCACCAAAATCGTAATTTTCTTCTTAGATATGGGAGTTGACTTTTTATTGGTAAGAGATGTGATTTTTTATATTTTTATTGGATTCAAACGGGGGATACTTCCTTGTTTACATGTAATCTCTTAAGTAAATGAAACTATAAATTCTAGCATTTACTTAAATAGTATTCAGGTAAATAATACACAAGTCTTTAATATTTTATGTTTTCTTGTATTATTATAATAATACTACACAAAGTCTTATGTTTCATATACTATGAATGCATATATGATTGATTTTTTATTTTTGATGTAAATGTTAGTTCTTTCAATTTATCAGATTTTCCTTCATTTTTGCTGTTTTTTTCCTAATTTTTTTCTTAATTTTTCCCTCCAAAAATCCATTTTGTAGACTGGTCGATCCAGGATCGGCCAACTTCCCTTGGATCCTGGGATCTTGAGATCCGATCCCGATCTGGATCGGATCGGTGCCTAGCGATCCCAATCCGATTTCAATCTTGTCTTCCATAGCTAACAATGACCTTGGAAATATGAACACGTTAAAGAAGACCTAGAAGAACACATATTGAAGATCTATTGTGACTAAATGTGGGTCTAACGGCTAGCTTACACAGAGACAACAGAAAAGAGCATGTGCCTAACGGAAACAAGACCAAGTGCTCTCATGTTCCCAAGCCAGTAAGATAAGAAGATAAACGGAAGAAAGCCTCGATGAAGACATAAATATAGATATAGGCAGGATTTCAAAGAGTAAAGTAAGGTGAGCAGCCCTGAAAATCTTCCTAATAAGAGTTTACATCCAGTGAGGAGCCTAAATAACACACACACTCAAAGAATAAAGAGAAAAAGCTCGAGCCTATCCAAAGAAGAAATCAAGTCCACCTTGCTACAATCAAAGCTCAGATCTTCCTCCTTCAGCAAATAAGCATTCAAAAAAGTTTGTCAACAAGAAGGAAGATCCCAATCAGTCTTCAGCAACAAAACATTCCTCATTAGCTTGCTGAAGCAGCCCACGATCAACTGATTCCTCATTCCATTCTCTTTGATTTTGTGCTCTTTACTTAGTGCTTTCACATAGTCTTTCATCAGTCTGTATAGAGACATTTACTGTGGGAGAGTTTCCCCTTGTGTGGGAAGACCAACTGGGGTCTATACCAATGCAAATGTGCCACAGTTTGTAGCAACGAGTTAACTTCTAACCCCCTCCTCCCCCCCCCCCGCCAGCCCCCTCCCCGCCCCCCTACGCCTCCCTCCGCAGCCCCCTCCCTAGCCGGCCCCCCTCTCCTCCTCCCCCCCCACGCCGGCCCCTCCCCGCCTCGCTCCGCCGGCCCCCTCCCCCGCCGGCGCCCCCTCCTCCTCCTCCCCCCCCCCCCCCCCCCCCGCCAGCACCCTCCCCCTCCCCCCCTGCGCCCTCCTCTCCTCCACAACCCCCCCCCCCCCCCGCCGGCCCCCTCCCTCCCCCCCCCCCGCCGCCTCCCTCCGCCGGCCCCCTCCCCTGCCAGCGCCCCCTCCTCCTCCTCCCCCCACCCGGCGCTCCCGCCCCCCCTGCACCTCCCCGCCCCCCCCCACGCCTCTCTCCTCCTCCCCGCCCCCCCCCGCACCCTCCTCCTCCTCCCCCCGCCCCCCCCTGCGCCTCCCTCCGCCGGCCCCCTCCCCGCTGGCGCCCCTCCTCCTCCTCCCCCCACCCTGCGCCACCCCCCTCCCCCCCCCCCCCCGTTGCGCCCTCCACCATCCCCCCTGCGCCCTCCTCCTCCTCCCCCCCCAACCCCCTCCCCGCCCCCCCTGTGCCCCCTCCTTAGGGCTGCCAACAGGTCGGAGTTGGAATCGGAAATGGGTGTTTCCGCTTCCGCTTCCTATAAGAAATTTCGGAGTCGGAATCGGAAACGGAAAAGGGTGTTTCCGCTTCCGCATCCATTTCCGCTTTCTATCGGAAACGGAAACGGAAACAAAACGGAAACTTCGGATGTAACAACATCTATACAATTAGAATTTATTTATAAATTTACAAGTACATTAATTATTAAATTTATGAATAATTTCAAATATAAATTTAATAATCTTTTCTACCATATCTTCTCCATCATGTACATTATAATGACCCTTACTAAATGAAGTATAACAAGATCAAATTAGTATGATAAAATCATATAGTTATATATAATAGTTGAGTAATAGATAATCAATATATGTAGATATAAATAGAAAAAACTAATTGGGGGTACTTGTCGGAGGGTGTTACTTTTTTCCTCGTCCCTATCAGAATATTGGAAGACGTAGAGTCCTTCATTTTTTGCCTGGTTTAATTTGGAGTCTCTACTTTTGAGACGTCACTATTTACGACCCTCGATTCACAAGTTCCATCTCTTTTGCATCCATCTCTTTTTCCATTCCCGTCTTATCTTTCCGTCCTTTCGAATGCAATGCAGTGACATGTCCGCCTTTCTATCTGCCTCCGCCGTCCATGGAAGTTGGACTTACATAATGTGTATCGCACTTACACAACGTGTGTTTCGTACTTACAGCAACCATTGACATCACTTACACATTGTACGTAAAGAATAATTATAGAAGATGTTAATTCATTTAGGATTGTGGGGTGGGTTGCTACAAGTTCTTTTGTTGTGACCTATTTGTTTGCACCTTGAACAAATATACGCATTTGAAAGAACGGAAGGGTAAGACGGGAATGGAAAAAAGGGACAAATGCAAAAGAGACGGAACTCGTGAATCGATGGTCGTAAATGGTGACGTCTCAAAAATCGGGACTCTAAATTAAACCAGGTGAAAAAGTAAGGACTCTACGTCTTCCAGTATTCTGACAGGGACGAGGAAAAAAGTAACACCCTCTGACAAGGACCCCCAATTAATTTTTCCATATAAATATTATTAGAGAAAAAAGCTACCATATATGATGATACGTGAGAGTGACCACTAACCAATAATTGGGACAAGAATAGATGACATTTACATATAGATGGGAGTTGAGAGACAATGAGTTAAAAATTTAAGAGCCAAAGCTTCGAGTTTGAGGAGATTTTATTATAACAATATTATATAATATATATTAAAAGTTATCGGAAACGGAAACGGAAAAGCGGATGTGGAATTGAGTGTTTCCGCTTCCGCATCCTATAAGAATTCGGATATCCATTTCCGCTTCCGCTAAGCTATCGGAAAGTTCTTTTTGGAGTTCCGCATCCTATAAAAAATGCGGAAACGGGTCGGCTAAGCGGAAATCGGAGGTCCATTGGCAGCCCTACCCCTCCTCCTCCCACCCCGCCGGCACCCCCCTGCGCCTCCCTCTTCCTCTTTACGAATTTTAAAAATTATACTAATTTTACCAAACGCATAATAACAGTTTTTCTCAATTTCAAAATTTTAGTCAAAAATTGGTACACTATAATTTTTTAGTTAGAAATAATTTTTAAAAAAAAATTGTAACCAAACACCCTATAAGCTCTAGAAAGAAGAACCTGGCTGAGGTTAAATAGTGAGTGAGCTCACACCCAAAATTTGAGGATTGCTTCTAAGTCTGTAAACGAAGTGGGATTTTTCTTGCCCAGAAAATAGAAAAAAACAAGTGGGAAGTTGGGTGTTGTATGTCCATTGGGGGGACTGTACCCGGTTAGTGAAATCCCAAGAGTTTGCTTGAGAATTGGACGTAGGACTTAAATTTTGGAAGTGTCGAACCAAGATAAATTCCTTGTATTCTTTGTGTGTGATTACTTCCGCATCTTTAATCTTTATTACACATGATTTTATTCACTAACCAAGATTTAAAGTGATTAATTTGTATTCAGATTTCTATATCACCCTATTCACCCACCCCCCCCCCCCTCTAGGTAATTCTTACCTTGCTACTGTGGGTCAACAAGGTAGATCTTGATTTAAAAAAAAGTGATGGTTTTGAAATTCAAAAAAATTCAAGGACAATGAGAAAAATAAATGGTGAAAAATGAGAGAAAGAGAGATGGGAGCAGATAAAGACAGAAAAAGAAGGGGGAGCAATTGGAGATGAGAAATGCTAGTTGCATGTCTAGACGGATAGTTCAGCTACCCATTCAGAGCATCGGCCCCACCCAACAAAAGCATTTAATGCTTCTACATCATTCTCCATAAACTTATTTGTCACCCTCCTTTTTGAAAAGTAGATAGTATCACTAGTATATTAATGAAAATGAGAAAGAATGTACAAGTGTAGGCTTACAAAAAGGCCCCAAAACACTACTTAGCCTGCCTATACACCGCCATCCATCACCAAATGGATAGCCAAACTCTATCCCCAACAAACGAAAAAAGAGTAGAATTAGACTAATTCATGTTACAAATGATAGACGCCCATTCCTTGACTTTGTTACAAATCCCAACAAAAAGACCCTCAGCATCCCGAGCAACCCCATAGAAAATACGATTGTTCACCTCCCCCAAATCATCCACAATGTAGTATGAAGAATGAGCCACCAAACTGTATCATCTCCTTTGGTCGGCCATTGTCTTCTCCACTTTTCAATCAACTTAAGAACCTCACTGTGCAAGGGGATCGTGTCATGAGTTCTTGCAGCCACCTCCCTCCACACCATACGGGAATAAGAGCAGTCCACAAAAATATCATCAATAGACTACTTTCCACAAAGAACACACAAGGTCTAAATATGAGGCAAGGTTTGATGCATCGGGGAATCAGGGCGAATCGGGTTTTTCCTGATCCGCCACGATTCGCCTGAATCGAGCCGATTCGCATGGGAATCGGATGGGAATCGGTTCGATTCGATGGGAATCGGGCGAATCGGGTTTCTCCTGATTCAATTCGATTCGGTCGAATCAGACCGATTCGATCCGGCACACCAAACCATGATATGAGAAAGGAAGCGAAGCAATCCGTCTCTCGTGAGGAGCCTACCAAGAGAGATTATCCAGAGGAGAGCCTTCACCTTCAAAGGACTTTCAGGCCTCCAAACTTGAAGCTGCAATCCATGCCTAAGCCCACCATCAGAAATGATACTATCATGGAAGGCAGAATCGACCAATCTAGATCAGGATCGGCCGATGGCGGATCGACCGGGGGGTAACCCCTTCACTTTAAGAGAATCCTAGCCCAATCAAACAAAATCGGTTTCGGCACAAAAATTCAAATTTAAATGATTTCGGACCTAATAGACCAGGTATCAAATCGGATCGGCCGATTAAGGCCAATCCAAATCCAATTTACACCGATCCAGCTCGATTTGGGATGGATCTTGGATTATAATGGCCGATCCCCAAAGGGGATCAACCATTTTCTAGTTTCGCAGACAACCCCCCCCCCAGCCCCTTTTCTTCTCTTCCCATGATCGGCACCACTCCATCCCTAGTCGCCGCCTCCGGCACAGTTGACTGCCGTCTTTGCTTCCGCCGTTGGCGCCCTCAGCGACGGTCGCCACCTTGCTCTTCTTCTTCAAGGTGACAAATGCTTCATCTTATTAGTTTTCTTTTAATTAGAAAAAATATAAAGGAAGCATGATTTGCGTTATATTGGGACTTTGTTGAACAAAGGGATCTTATTTAGTATTTGTGAAAATAAGACAAAATACTTAATTTTCCCCCAATGTAGGGTTTAAAATTTGAGGCTTTTATCTAATTAGTTTAATTGAAGGTCAATTGAGTGTGTTAACACACTCAATTGACTCAATTTTGGCAAGATCCAAAAATTAAGATGTTTAATTTCAGGAAATTAGGTAAAACCCCCAATTTTTACCTCATTTTGGGTTTAAAACTTGGGGCTTGTGTAATTAGTTTAATTGAAGGTCAAATGAGTGTGTTAATCACTTAATTTACTCAATTGTGGCATGATCCAAAATTAGGACATTTAATTTCAAAAAAATTAGGTAAAACCCCCAATTTTTACCCCATTAAGGGTTTAAAAATTGGAGATTTTGAACGACAATTGAGTGTATCATGATCCAAAAATTAGGATGTTTAATTTCAAAAAATTAGGTAAAGCCCCCAATTTTTACCCTTTTAACATTTAGAAATTGGGATTTTTGTATAATTACTTTAATTGAAGGTCAATTAAGTGTATTCATGTTACATGTTTGTGTTTTCATTGTAACAGGGTTATGGCTAACCAAGAGAAAGACTCACTTGGACTTCCAAAGAAAGAGATAGACATTGAATGGCATCATAGTACTATAGTTGACCCAACCAGAAAAAGATTCTAATATCTGTATTGCAATAAATAGATGAATAGAGGCGTTTATCGCCGGATCTGTGTTCAACACTGTGGAATGCGGAAAAAAATTTATGTGATTTGATTTTATTTTATTTTGCCTTGCGGGGCATGCCAGTCTATCTATCAGACAGAAGTTGTAATCCGCTCAATGCGGAAAAGTTTTATGTCCATTGGACGAGTGCGCCTTTTGTTTATTTTAAAACATTTGTTCCGCATGTTTTTATTTTATCAGGCAATTAGGATTACATGTACTGGACCCCTTCTCCATTGACCGGAATTGATGTTAATTACATCGGGTTTAATCAAATTAAAACCGAACACCCTTGATAGTAAAAGCTAGGTTCACATTTTTTTATAGAAAATAATAACACGGTGAACCGTTTCTATCGAACGAAATAGATTTTTAAAAAGGGAGCATGGATTCTATTTGTGAGTTTAACGTGCAATTTGAGGGGCAAGTGGGTAAAAACCGAAGAATTTATTTGATATTTAAACGAGTTGTGTTTTGAGCAGAGCTTCCGCATGAGTAAAGTTTTCCGCGCAAACACACACGAACATATTTGATGAACATATGGTCGTATTATTTTTTAGCAGAGTCTCCGTATGAATAGAGTTTCCCCATGAAATATGCACATATGAACATGTATTTTGTGAACATGAATATGCTTTTGGGCAGAGACCCCTTGTAAAGACATACGCATATGAATACAAATATATTTTACCCTCACTGAGTCTTGCTCGACATGAGGGAAATAACATGGACATGTTTAAATGTTTATACCCATGGAGATCAACTCGACATGGAAACATTTGAACATGGAAGAACATAATGATGTTTTAAATATTTTACACCCATGGAGACTAACTCAACATGGAAAATATTTAAACACCGGAGCACATGAATATGTTCAACTATCATGGAGACTAACTCGACATGGAAAATATTTAAACATCAGAACATGAACACGATCATTTAACATTTTTATCTTCATATAGACTAACTCGATATGGAGATGTAAACGTGTATATTTAAAATTTTAAAACCCCTCATGAAGACTAACTCAACATGAGGGGGATTTACAAGAGATTTTGTGGTCGGAGGGGGACGACCTTGACTTGCCGGGGGCGAGTACCTTCACGTCGAACATGAGCAAAGTTTTCTTCAAAATTCTTGATTCTTCCTTCTCCAAGAAGCCCCTCAGAATTTTTTTGACGACCCCCTTTGCCATCAAGCTACATGGGATATTTATAGGGGTTCCCCCCCCCTTTACATGGAGGAGAGAGAGATAACCAGGGGGAGGTCCCCCCGATTAGAAGAGAGAGATGTAATTAGAGGGAGGTCCCCCCCCCCCCCGTTAAGGAATACATCCTTAACCGGGGGGAAGTAGGAGGAGGTCCCCCCGGTTAAGGAACCCTTAACTAGAGTCGTGACCAACCAAGGTCGTGACCCACACACGACTCTCGCATAAACCAACGGAGTCGGGCACCAAGCGGAAGCAACCATCTGCGCACCCACCGAGACCACGGAACAACTAAGTGAGAACGACGTCTTACCACAAGCACGGCCACCTCAGACCTCTACAAGGTCACAGGCCCACAAGCAGAACCACCCCGGACATCGGACACACCACGAGGTCGGGAAACCACACAAGCCGGTGCCACCACGGACTGACACCCAAGAACGAGACTACAAAACTGAGAGGACACCAAAGCAGAAACCACTAGAAGCATGGGCCAACAAGGCCAAACCAACGATGCCTATGGAAACTAGGCACGGCCAGGCTATAACCGCCATGCAAGCTAGGGCAATGGATAACACTTGGAAACGTCGTGAAGGAACGCCGTCACAACAACAACAACCAAACCACCGCCACTGGCAGCCAAGAGGAGGACACACCAGCCACTCCCTCTGCTCGCCAGCCTAGCTCCTGCCTCTAACCTCCCCAGAAGAGCGAGACAGAGCCGCCACAGAACACCACAAGAACACACGCACCACTGCAGCCTGGCCAAGCTGCGGCCCCACGCCTAGCACCACTACGTGGCTCCGGAACCAACGCAGAGAGAGGCAGTGAGACAAAGGACTGTCTGAGCCGCGCTGGAAAGAAAACACCTCAACGACCTCGGCGTCCCGCCCTAGACAAGAGAGCTCTACAAACGACTCAGCGTCGCTGTCCAAACCTTGTTTTCCCCTCAGCTCCAGAGTCCGCCAACTCGGCTGCCAACTCGAGCACGCTCGTAGCCCGGAGCACTCCCTCAACAAACTCCTGAGGATAGGAGTCCCAGCCAACAGAGACAACCTCTGAACGGGACAAACCCTCAAGTGCCAAGCACCGGGCGAACAGGCCGGGTAAGCACAACAAAAATCACGCCGAACCGCTGGCTTGTAACCCACGACAAGCCCCGCAAGCACAAGGCACGCACAGACCCTCGAGAGAGCCGTCGACCAACCAAGGCACACACGAACAAGCCAAAACCTCATAAACACTACCAGTCAGTACAGAAAATATCGCTCTACTAATAATCGATTGACCACCAGACAATCAATTATTAGACAGACACGAGCCTCCTGGCACCGCCGCCAGACACGGCCACGAAGGTGTCACCTTCAGTAACTGAACGCAATGAGGCAACCTGCCGCGTTCCCCTCCTGAAGGTCCTATGGGCAAGCCTGCCCTGGGGCACACGCCGACACGCTAATCAGGGCCACGGAAACACCCAAGGCAACATAGGTACTGTCGCGCCCCCCCCCCTGACCGTCGCGATACCATCGCGACGGGGAAGGGCACCGCGACGGGGAAACGCGTCGCGACAGCGATCCTTATCGCGACGGGGTAATGCGTCGCGACAAGGTCGCATCCGACCGGGCTGACGCCTCTTCTGGAGTCGCTACGCGTCGTGTTAAGGACCTTAACGCGACGGGTCAACACACCACGACAAGAACGCGTCCCCCAGGGACACCGCGACAGCGCGACAGGTCATACTGACATGCCTGCCACCCTGACAAGCATCAGACGACCGAAGCAACGGAACACTGTCGCCACTCGTTGACCAGACGCGACACGAAGACGAGATGGGAAAGCCGGGCGCGACAAGAACGCAACGTACAAGCTGGTCGCGACAAGGATGACTGTCACATCAGACACCCATGACGCGACACTAACACGTCGTCCGACTCGAACGCGTTAGTGGCCAGTCATCCAAGACACCAGACGGAAAGCCAGGTATTACACTCCTTCCCCTGATTTTCTATAAATATCCCCCCCCTCAGGCCTTGCCAGAGGGGTGTTGATGCCGTGAAGATCCTTTGCATTTCTTAGAGACCTTCTGACGTAGGGTTGTTTGAACTCGGATTTTGTAAGTGCTTGGTGCTTCTTCTTGCAAGTGTGTTTCTGAAGTTGTAATTTTCTTCCAAACCTTGTGTCTTATTGACCTCATGCCGCTAAAGATTCTTTAAAACTTGTCTTCTCTGAAGTATTGTTCTTCCCGAACTTGTACTTCATTGAAGGATTTGGCATTGACTTCCACACCAAGTCTTCCTTTTTAACTTGAAAAAGACATGTATCCAATATTACCTAAGCAACCATTGGATCAATATAAATAGCTCCTGGTGTTCCTTTATGGATATACATTGCAAACTTTCGGGGTTCAACAAATACCCCCTACGGGGTACATGCCGGAATTTGTGCATGACAGCGTGTGGCCCGTGTAGATGTTTGAAAACAGCCCTCATACTTGCTCTGTGAGGCTTTAGCTGATAGCTTGTTATTTTCATCATTTGGCTGGGCCTTTTTGCTGCCTTGTTTGACTTCTTTTTATTTTCATCTTTTGCTTTTTGTGTCTCTTTGCTTTCTAGGCATTCATCATGTCTCGTGGCAAGGAATTTCTATGCCGTGACGATTATGTTCAAAGCACCCGTGACGACGTCACTTTTTCCTCTGCCTTGATGCCCACCCTCAGGCCACCTCGTGCGACGAGGGATAATTTGAATTTGCTGGACCGTGGTCATAGCATCATTGCCAACGGATCTATTGAGGATTCTTCATAGGATGGTGAAGTTAAACGCTTCTTTAATCAAGCGGCAAAAAGGGGTGTATATGTACCAACGAAGCAGAGATTATCCTGAACATTTCTCGTTGGACAAGCATTCATTTCCCTTTATTCAAAGATTCATTCCAGCCCATATGACTATTGATGATCCTTGCATATTAGCAGAACGCCGTTATTTGGAGGTGGCTATCCTAGGATCTCGGGATAGTCTTCTCCGGATTTGTGCCCTTTCGTTCCCCAGTTTTCCTTTGGGCTTCGCTCTCCAGAGCCGACTTCCTCCTACAATTGAGCTGGGTTTCTTCAACCAAGGCCACGATTGTCACACGCAATCGTGTGGCATTGCTCCTGCGACCTGGGACCTAAATGATCACCACAAGTCTCTGGCCAAGACCAATGGCCTATTATTAATGCCTTGCGATCCTCGGTATGCTCCCGATGGATATGACAAGACTTGTCTTCTTGCCAGAATTATTGATGGCACCGCACCAACTTGGTACGGCAAATGGTCGGTGCTACCTTCCCATATTTTTCATACAGTGGCCACAAAATGGTTGATGGGCGTCTTACATCATTATGATAAACTCCTAAGTTTGTCCGAAATTCGGGACATTGTACCAACCGCTTTGTATGATTATCCCTGTCACGCAGGGCTGCTTCAGGCATTTGTGGAGAGATTTAATGCCCGTTGGAACACTTTTGGCACGGCCGAAGGGGAGACCTCCATTGATTTGGGAGTGTCCACAAATGCTGATATCTGGACTTCCCTACGAGGAGGTCACTCTTAATGACTTGCATTGTCACAGGAGCACCGGCTCAGAGCAATATATTCTTCCTTATAGCCTTCAATATTTGACGAAGGTATGGCGGAATTTAGCTTGTGCTAGAGGAAGAGATGACCGATCATGTTCTTCCAGCACCATGAGGGTTAGTCAAAATGCCTGGCTCATTTCTTCTATTCTGGGCCATTTTGTTTCTTTGGGAACTTTGCAGTTAAAGGTATCCCCTTGGAGCAATATCAGTAGTTGAAGCCGAAGAGTCGACGACACGGGTGCTATTTATATGCTCCGAAAAATAAAGGGTGGAACCTGCGCAATTTACCAGACCGCACTTATCTTACCGCATATCTGGTTTATTGGGTAGCCACATTTGCAGTACCTCATGGTGAGGAAGAATCAATAAGGCAGGGATTAAATTAGCCTGCCTGTCTTTTAGCTGAAGGCCAGCCGCTTTGGCCAGTATATTCTACAGCCTGGGATCCCTATCTTCACATCCTTCTCCTCGAGATCAGAAGATGCAAATGGCTACTCATTATTTGAGTGCTTGGGCAGGCCTTTTACTACCTAGCTTATGCTAGAGTGTAGATTTGCCTAGCTCGATGGCTCCTCTAATTTTATCATTCAGGAACCGGCCTTCAGGGGACTCGTTGAAGCAGCTTATTGGGGCCCATCAAGCTCTATCCTTTCTTCCTGCAAGGGAGCAAGGACTTTTGCAGTTTGATCACTTCTCTCATGGTTCCAGACCATATAGTGACATGGATCCGAGCGGAGCAACATATTATTTGCCCCATTATGGAGGCTTTAACCAGTCCTTTTATAAAGACTGGCTATTTTGCATTACGTCAAGCATACTGGTTTTTTGCAAAGGCAAGGCACTAGTTTTGGAGCCATACTATCCATCTCGCTTTGCTAGAAATTTTGGTTATAACCAATCAGTTCCACCGAATGAAGATTTCCCGCTGGAGGCCCGCATTTGTCGCGATCATGGCATCCAACTGATTGCTGCTTGTTGGTGGAACTATTTCTGCCGAGAGGAAACATGTAATGGTTGCATTCTTCCTGTCCCTGATGCAGCGGGGCAAATTGATATTTACTATGCCCGATGGTGGTTCAAGCATAGTAATATTTTTTGACAATTTCCCTAAAAGCTAAGAGAAGTCGAAGAGTCTCGTCTTAAAAGGAGAAGCTTAGCGCCAATTTTTATTGAAGATTCTTTTCTTCGTCGCCATTTCTCCAGTGTGGCAAATTCATATGTGAAATTTTATAATTCTTAGAAAGCGAAACATGCCTACCCATCAGCTGACCGGTTCCAATATTCTGGCGTAATGTTGGCATTAGAACCCTTACAAATCCTTTCAGGGTAAGCTCCAGCCATCGATGACGACTCCTCCTCATCTTATTGTTGGTGGAGTCATTTTTTGTCCGACTGTGACTATGCTCCCGATGTCCCTTTGTTGACAAAGTTGCCTCCGGAAAGTTTCACCAACGAGGCGTGGGGGTATTGGGAAAAACATCTGATTAATGCCATTGCTTGTGCATGGCCATTAGTGTCTGTCTATGATTGAAAATGCATCCACATTACAAGATTTTTGGGATGCGGTAGAGAAGGCAAGCAAGATCTGCAAAGTTGAATTTAATCAACTAGTGTCGATGCCTTCTTTTTCTTCCAGGCCAACAAGTATTGAGGAGCCTGACTGACCCCCTTTTTTCTACTTCTGTTTTCTTCTTCCCTTTTTTTTACTTCTTTCTCATATATCTATTTTGGGTTTTCAGATATTGGAGGCAGGAGTGCCAATCCGCGCCTAGACGCACCTTTTTTTTCAAGGAGCAGGAGGGCTGACAGAGGCGGAGCTCTAGATTCCACCTTGTCCCGTGGTAATTTCCTTCTTGCTTTTCTCTCTCTCTCTTTTATCATCATCATTTTTTTAATCATTCATCTTTTCTTTATCATTACTTCCCTCCTTTTTCTTAGGCTTTTCTAATTCAGATGGCGATGGGACGGGTGAAGATGCAGATAGCTTGGCAGCTTCAGATGACTTTAACCCTTTGTCTGAGGATTCTCCACCTTTTTATGGTAGAGAATATGAGACTTCTTCCCGGGCAACTAAAGTATTTTCACATGAGGCCGGGGATGATAGGGAGCCTCAGACGTTGGATAATGAGTCGCCAATCCGCAGCTCCTTATTTGGAACGACGACAATGAATGGTGACAATACCACTTTTTCCTTTGCTGAGTTAGGGCCTCCGACAGAGGAGTATCCTCCTACCACAATTGAGGAGTATGTTCCAGTGGCAGTAGCCAGTAGGAGAATACCTTGTGGAGGATCAGCTTCTGAAGGTACTTTCCTCCGAGCCAAAATATGGCCCACCTGACTTTCTTTATATTTATGTATCATGTCGACATTTTCCTTATTCAGGTGCTTTGGATTTATACAGGATGATTTTTTCAGAAGGGGAGACCATCTCATGTCCCGCACCCGAGGCTCAACTCCTCTTTCCTATTTTTGGATAACACAAGCAGTCATTTTCCAGAGATGCATGCCCATTCTGCTTTTCAAGTGGGTGACACTGCTAGAGACGATCGTGATTTCCAAGGTAGAGAATATAATTCAGAGAAGTCTGCTTTATTGGCAGACGCAAGGGGCTTTCATTCATATCCAGCTGATCTTCCATCTTCATCCCATGGCCCTTATGTTCAGAATTCGGACTTCCTTCGATCCTCAGACCCCGAGACAAAAAAAAGAAATTCTTCGTCGGGTAAGGAGTAGATTTCATTTTCTTCCTTCCTCTTTTTCTTGAAACTTGTATTTCTTTTGTTTGATTGTTTTACTTTTGCTGCTTGCTTATGTATTTGACAGAAGCTTCACCGCAATCTGGCAACAGCGGGTCTCGTTCGGTAGATTTTACCGCCTTCCCAAGACATGGTGTGGAATGACCGACTGGGATTCAGCCTACTTTGCTCCCCTTAGGCGAAGGCTTTCTTGAATCGTTACTTGAGAGAGTGACAGTTGTAGTGAGGGCGGAAGACCTCCATCAATTGATGTTGTAAGACATGCCCTAGAGTAAAACATTGTTGTTGCCTTTTACATGGGGTTTTCCAAGGATTCTTGGATGATTGCGGTTGAAGAAATTTGGAACGAAGTACGTCATCTTCATGCAAGCGCGGCTTGGGAACCATATAGTCGAAGGATCCAAACCTTGGAGACCGACTTATGCTCCTTGACCGGCGATGCTAATGATTTGGACTCCCGCGCAGATGAGACGCAAAAGCGTCGGGAGAATTGGGAGTCAGAAGTAGCCAAAGAGATAAACAGGGCTGCAAGGATGCAATGTGAGATTAGTGATTTGAGGTCTTCTGCAGAAAAGAAAGCCAAACAGGCTAGAATGCACTGATGCAAGAAGCCGCCTTTTCTGAACAACGAGCGAAGCTTTGCAAGTCTATTTCTTCCAAAGCTAGTGAGATTGAAAAGCTGAAGAGGAATAAGCCTCTTTATTTTCCAGTATAATATTTGTATACTGGCCTTTTGCTTGACTTGTACATCATTGTTATCCACTTTTGTAAGTTTACAACAGAATGTCTCAGAATTTTGTAAATAAAGAAAGAAGGACGAATTTGAAAAAGTCACTCATGTTCCTTTCTTCTTCTTCTTCTTTTTTCTTCTTTTTTTTTGTTTTGTTTTTTTTTTACCAACTCCGGTGCCCTTTTGAGCTTTCACCAAAACTAACGCCCTTTAGCTTTTTCCAATGCGCCCTTTCAGGTTTTCACGTTGAGGGGTTGTCCATTTTTGCTTGAGACTCCCTTTCGAATTTTCACATCAACCGGATTTGTTGACCTTTTTACCCTCAAGGATACAACAAGTTGTATACTTAAGTCCGTCGGGGCACCTCTATTTTAAGCCCCTTTTTCTTTCTTTCTTTTTTTTTTGAAACCTGGTATTTGGGGTTTGGGTCATTGGCATCGGGCTATTTGGCTGATTTATAGTGGTTGAAGGAATTTTGAGATTTGGTTTTGGATATAGTCCACATTCGTGGTTGATGGTTAAAGTTTAGATTTTTGAATGGATGTAGCCTACCTTCATGGTTTTACTAGCTATGATTTGGATTTGAAGTTGCGTATAACCTACTTTTGTGGTTTGTTGGCTTGGATTTGAAGTTTGATTTGAGTAGCCTACCTTTTATGGTTTGTTGGCTAGGATTTGAAGTTTGATTTGGGTAGCCTACCTTTTGAGGTTTGTTGGTTAGGGTTTGGAATTTTAATTTGAGTTAGTCTATCTTGATGGTTTGCTAGTTAAGATTTGGAATTTTAATTTGACTTAGCCTACCTTCATAGTTTGCTTACTAAGATTTTGGATTTGAATTTGGGTATAGCCTACTTTGATGATTTACTGGCCAGAATTTGGATTTAAGCTTGGCTTAGCCTACCTTTGTGGTTTACGGGCTAAGATTTGAGATTTGAATTTGGGTATCGATGAATAATGAAAAGTGAGAGACGTGAGATGACTTCTCAACTTTCACTTATTCATTCATTCATTGGCTTTGTACATGGAGTGTCTTCGGCTTCATGTTCTAATAGGATTTGAGTATTTGGGGATTTAAGTTGTACGTAGACAGATAGGGATTTGATTTCTTTGTCTCTACCTTTAACAGACTTCGATTTCAGCAAGGGTCCTTGGGGAGGGTATCTTTCACTCTTCTTTGGCTTCATGCCCTTTTTGGTAGTTGGACTTTCCCCTCGATGATTGGCCAAAAACTTCATGTTCTGGCGCATGGTATAACTTTAAATGCTTTCCATTAAGCGAAGGAAATGGCAGATTGCCTTTGTGGTCCACCAGCCTGTATGCACCTCCTTCATATGCTAAGGTGACAATATATGGGCCAAGCCAAATAGGTTGCAGTTTGCCACTTGACTTTCCCGCTATCACTTCTCTGCATTTGATCATGACTAGATCTCCCTACTTAAATGCTCTCTGGGCCTCGCCAATTTGTCAAATGCGCGAGCCATTCTAACTTGATATGCTTGGAGACATTTATATGCTTCGAGTCGTTTTCCTTCTAAATTGGAAAGCTCCTCGAGTCTTCTTTCTATTTGATTTTATTCTTGACCTTGAAGTCCAACTTGCATTGCCACACGATAGGATGCCATTTCAATTTCTATAGGTATCATAGCCTCTACTCCATATACCAAAGAAAAAGGCAAACACCTAGTAGGGGTTTTGTACACCATTCGGTAAGCCCATAGAGCTTCATGAACTTTTTCTCCCTATTCACGCTTTCGACTGCCAACTATTTTAACGAGCAGCTTGCAGAGTGTTTTGTTGAAGGCTTCTCCTAACCCATTTGCTTGTGGATTATAAATTGATGACGTCCTCCAGTCGATATGAAATTTGGCTGCCAAAGCATATATTGTTTTATTTCGAAATGGTGTCCCATTATTAGACATAATCCTGTGAGGGGTACCAAATCTATATATTATGTATTGCTTGACAAATCTGGCAACGGCTTTTCCTATTACTTCCCGCAATGGAATAGCTTCTACCCATCGAGAAAAGTAATATGTAGCGGCCAGTGTGAATTTATGACCTTGGGATGAGGGTGAGAATGGTCCCACAATAACCATTCCCCATTCTGCAAAGGGCCATGTTGGTGTTGTAGCATGTAATGTATTAGGTGACTTTCTAGGCACAGGGCCGAAAGCATGATGACATGTATGGGTATATTGAATGCAATCCGCGTACATGGTCGACCAATAGAAGCCTTTCAATTTGAACTGATTTTCATCTTTTCACCTGCCTGGTGTGCATCACACAGTCTAGAGTGAACTTCTTGCATGATAATTTTTGCTTCTTTTGGAGACAAGCATCTGAGAAGAACTGTCCACTCTTTTTCATGAACCAATCTATATAATTGGTCCCCTATTAACTGGTAGGATGTAGCTCTACGCAAGAGCTGAACTTTTTGGGCTCGATCAAAAGGTAACCAGCCCTTCTTTATTTTGATAATCGGCTCACCTCAATCTTCATATTGAGTTGTTGTACTTTCTTCTATGCTATTCGCTTCCATTATTATGAGATTGGATTCACTGTCAAGGACACTTGGCATGAGTCTTCTATGTCGGACCATTATGTCCAATTCCCCTTCCGGAGGTAGTTTTATGGCAAAAGCCAACTTGGCTAAGGCATCTGCCTGTGAATTTTCACTTCTCAGCACATGGACTATGTCAAAGAAGTGAAACTTTTTTTTGAGTTCCACAACCGTAGCATGATATGGAACCAATTGTTGTTTTCGGAGTTCATACTGGCCCAAAACTTGTCAGATGACCAGCTGTGAGTCACCATAAACTTGTATGCTTTTAACACTCATTTCGAGAGCCAGTCGGAGCCCAATAATTAGAGCTTCAACCTCAGCTTCATTGTTGGTTAATGGCTTCATAAGAGCAAAAGAATTGTATAAGATTCCTCCTTGTGGAGTGACAAGGACAATGCCTGCTCCAATGGTGAGGCTGACAGAACCATCTGTAAAATGGAGTGTTCGAGAGGCCCCATCAAAGTATAATTCCCAACAAGGTAGTTCAATTATGATGACCTCTTTAGGATTTGAGTTTTCTTCGACTTAATTCTCCCTCTCATTTGTAGGGGAGAGAGTTTCCTCTTCCGGAAGCTCAACAAACAAGGGTGAATCACCTGGTACTGGATGTGCGGCCAAGAATTCAGCTAGACCTTGCCCTTTGATTGCCCTTTGTGGGATATAAGTGATATCAAATTCCATGAGAAGTAAGGCTCATAAAGTCTTCCTAACAATACGGGTTGTCTTAGTAAATATTTGAGAGGATCATACTTGGAAATGAGTTTTACTTTATGAGCCAGCAGGTAATGTCTTAATTTCTTGACGGCGAATACCAGTGCTAGACAAACCTTCTCCATTGGAGCATATCGGAGTTCTGGACCAATCAGCTTTCTACTGAGATAGTACAGAGGTTGCTCTTTGCCTTCTTCATTTATTTGTGTTAATAGGGATCCTAAGGAGGAGTCCATAGCTGCAAAATAGAGGATGAGAGGTCTTCCACCGACTGGTGCTCCCAATACTGGTGGAGTGAAGAGATATTTCTTTATCTGCTCGAAGGCATCTTCACATTCTTGGTCCCAAATGAAAGGAGCATCCTTCTTCATTAATTTGCTGAAGGGTGCACACCTTCCTGAGAGGTTGGAGATGAATCGCCTGATATAGGCCAATTTTCCTTGGAATGACCTTAACTCAGTCAGATTTTGAGAAGGTGGCAATTGCTGGATTGCCTTGATTCTGTCAGGGTCTATTTCTATTTCCCGATATCTGACGACAAAACCCAAAAATTTGTTGCTTGAGACCCCGAAGGCACACTTTATGAGGTTCATCTTCAATTTGTAATGACGAAGTCTTTTAACACAGCAGAGATCAGATAAATGATCTTCCCGCTTTTTGGTTTTGACGACTAAGTCATCCACATAGCATTCGACCACATCATGGAGCATTTCATCAAATATTTTAGTCATTGCTATTTGATATGTGGCGTGCATTCTTCAATCCAAAGGGCATCCTTTTGTAGTTGAAGATTCCCTTGGGTGACCTGAAGGCAGTATGGTTTTTATCCTTGATTGCCATGAGGATCTAGTTGTAACCTGAAGACCCATCCATAAAAGATAATGCTTCATGTTCGATGGTCATGTCCACCATGGTTTCCGTAATTGTAACTGGGAAATCATCTTTGGGACATGCCTTATTTAGGTCCCTGTAATCAATACAGATCCGGACTTGGCCATTCTTCTTCTTTACTGGAACAATATTGGCGAGCCAGACTGGATATATGCATGGCTCGATGAAATCTACTTCAGAGAGTTGTCGACTTCAGCATTTACTTTAAGCTTCAGCTCATGCCGCATACGCCTTTGGGGCTGTTTGATAGGCTTGGTTGTATGGAGTATGAATAATTCTACATTATTGATGCTTTTTTTTTCCATTTTCCAGTTCGGTTCGATTTGAATTTAAATTCGGTTCGATTCGGTTTTCTCAAAAAAGGGGTCCAAACCGAACCGTGAATACCCCTACTCCAAGATATAGTAGGGCATTGGTCAAATTGCATTCATCTGCCCAAAAAGGAGCTTGATCAGCAAAAATTGTATCTTGCTGCCCCTCCTTTGCATATTTGAAGCATCGATGGAGTGTTAAAGGGATGACCCAATTTTCAACCAGGGTCTTCCGAGCAATACTTTATATGTTGTATCAGCATCAATAATGTAGAATGTCACCTTGGTGGCAAAGTCACCTAGGGTTAGGTCTATAGTGACTCTGCCCATGGCTTCCTCAGAGTCTTGATTAAACCATGTGATCCTTCATCATTTACTTCTTGGATGTAAGGCATGCCCAGAACACCTTTTAAAACATGACGTGGTACGATTGGATCGAATAAGCCCTTATGGAATGAATACTCAGCCGCTTGTGAACCATCGGGTACTGTCTTATTCAGGATTCGAAAGTCTTGAAGGGCATTATATTGATGGATGCCCCCGGATCAACTAGAATCCGATTTAATTCGTTGTCGTTAATTTGCCCCTTCATATATAGGGGACGATTGTGGCATGAAGACGACAGCAACATATCTCCGTCTGCGAAGATGACATCTACTGCCAAGGCTTCATATGCTTGGGCCCTTAAATCAGCTACATGACTACATGAGCCCCATAAGTTTCCGCTTCTTGGAGTATTTTGACGAAAGTTTCTCTCAAGTCTTTGCTCCAAACAATAGCCTCCCAGATAGTAATACTGACGGGGAGTGATTTCAATTGCTGAAGAATTTTGTGATCACTCTCGGCACATGTCTGATCCAATAGCGCACTGGCCACCCCCGCCAGGGCCACCCCCGCCGGGGGGCTGGCGCGCGGGGCCCGCGCACGGGCACCCGCGCCAGGTGCCACCCGCACCGGGTGCACCACACCCGCCGGCCCCTTTCTCGACTCCCTGGCACCTCTATAAATAGAGGGGCAAGGCGATGAAGAGAACCCCCCTTCGGGCTCTCCCTCGGGCTCTTTCGCGCTCCCTCTCGCTCTGGCAGGATGACGGGCAGACTCTCCTGGGGTTGAGGAGAAGTCCCCCTCCTTTGGGGGGGACATGTTTGTTCCCTATATGAAGTCCCCATGTGGGCCCCAATTTGTGTAAAATTACACAAAGGCCCCTCGAGAGAAAATTTGTGCATGTGCATAAAATTACACATGTGCCCCCTCATATGGGCCCAAGTTTGTGTAAAATTGCACAGAGCCCCCCGGGAGTATGAAGTTTGTGTATGTGTACATCAAAAGTACACATACCTCTGCTGCCCAGAAATTTACAGAAATATCCGCGGGAAGACCAGAAAAATGCAGAAAAAACCCCTGAAAGGTTGGAAATTGCAGAAAAATCCCCGGAGGGTGTAAAATTGCAAGGAAGTCCCTCTACTGTCCAAAAAATTGCAGAAACCTGAAAGGTGCAGAAATTGCATAAATGTCCCGATTGTGGGGAAATTTACAGAAATGCCCCTGCCATTAAAAAAATAGCCGAAATACTCCGGCTCAGGGGAAAACCACATATAAACCCTCACGGAGTTCAAGAATTCAACGGAAGCCTTTGGTCGGGACCAGAAAATGGCACGAAGCCCCTGGCAAGCTCCAAGGGCGACAGAGCTCAAGGCGGGAATACAGTTGGCACGACTCGGTGGAGCGGTACCTACGTCACTACTCTGAAGCGACGTGCGCTCTCCTGGGTCGGATCTGGGTTAACCCTACCTGCCAAAGGTGCTCGGAAAAGCTAGGAACTGGCAGGAATGTCCTAGAAAGCCAGAAAACGACAGGGATGTCCGACAAAGCCAGGAAATGGCAGAAATGTCCCAGAAAGCCAGAAAACGGCAGGGATGTCCGAGAAAGCCAGGAACTGGCAGGAATGTCCCAAAAAGTAAGAAAATGGCAGAAATGTCCGAGAAAGTCAAGAACTGACAGGAATGTCCGAGAAAGCCAAGAAATGGCAGGAACGTCCCAGAAAGCCAGAAAACGACAGGGATGTCCCAGAAAGCCAGGAAATAGCAGGGATGCCCCAGAAAGCCAAGAAATGGCAGGAATGTCCCAGAAGCCAGAAAACGGCAGGGATGTCCCATAATGCCAGGAACTGGCAGGAATGTCCGAGAAAGTCAGGAAATGGCGGGAACGTCCCAGAAAGCTAGGAAATGGCAGAAATGTCCCAGAAAGCCAGAAAACGACAGGGATGTCCCAGAAAGCCAGGAAATAGCAGGGATGCCCCAGAAAGCCAAGAAATGGCAAGAATGTCCCAAAAAGCCAGAAAACGGCAGGGATGCCCCATAAAGCCGGGAACTGACAGGAATGTCTGAGAAAGCCAGGAAATGGCAGGATTGTCTGAGAAAGCCAAGAAATGGCGAGGATGTCCAAGCAGACCAAGAAACGGCAGAAGCATCTGAAAAAGTCAATCAATTACGAAAGTACCCGGAGCCGCTCAGAAAAGTCAAGAAATGACCAAGAGGCCTGGCTCATGTCGTTTGCACGGCCCGGTGGAGCGGGACCCACGCTGTTTCTATGAAACGGCGTGCGCTCTCCTGGGCCCAGCTTACGGCAGGCCGCTCCAAGCCTTGGGATTGTCAAATAACGGCAAGAACCCTTGTGCATGTCAAGATATGGCCGAAAGCTCCGGGAGGTCAAGATACGATCGAAAATCCCCGGAAAGGTCGATAAATGACCGAGAAGCCTCGTGAAAAGCCTCGAGGTTTACTAACTTCGAACACCTAAGATAAACGGATTCGAAAGAAACAATGAAACAAATACCCCCAAAAACCCCTATAAACAGAGGGGTAGGGGCATGAAGAAGCCCCCCCCCCCCCCCGATCCTCCAACGCTGGGAAGAGACTCGCAAGTTCTCCGCCTTGCGATCCCGTCTGTGAAGCCTCGTCCGTCCTCGCACGTGCGCCGGGCCCCTTTTTGCTCCGTCCGTGTCTTGCGACGTCCATGTGCAGACAAGACACCGCAGGTCATCATATAAGACTCGGTACTTTGTACATAAGTCCTCGTGTGTTTTAAAATAACGTATGCAGGGGCACGTTATGTAAACGCCCAATGGAGGTATAAACACCCCATTGAGGACGTAAGTCTAAATGATATGTTATGTAGACGCCCAATAGAGGTATAAACACCCCGTTGAGGACGTAGACGCAAAGGATATGTTATGTAAACGCCCAATGGAGGCATAAACACCCCATTGAAGACGTAAATGTAAATGGCATGTTAATGTAATCGCCCAATGGTTGTACAAACACCCTATTGAGGACATACATGTAAATGTCATAAATGCATTCGAGAACACTTGTGGAAATCTACTTGTCGTCTAATTTCCTTAAATCTCGACATAAGGTCTTTTAATAAACGTATCGCATCGAAGGTATTCGGATTTTTACCCGATGTAAATGAAACACCGACTCCGGTCGGTGGGAACGGTCCAGTACACAACCACTCCAATCGCCTGAAAATACGGACGCGTGCGGAAAAGAAATATAAATATTCGACTTAGGGTTATACCTAATGCACCTCACACAAAAATATATATATATATAAATAAATTTCTTTGTTTGTTTCTTGTAAACAGTCTGGCACGCCCGAAACGCATAAGCAAATCTCAAAAGACGTACGCATGCCCGCACGTGCGTCGAACTGTCAGAAAATATTTCTGCGTTCCACAGTGGCCTAGGCGTTTCAATTGTTGAGCGGACTAGTAGTTCTGTGCTAGTCCTGTTGTTTCCTCTTACTTTCCGAGGATTGTGTTAGTTGGTGTGTTTATATTTAGTTGCAACTTAATTATGTTTAATGTGAGCATGTTATGGTTTGCTATTGGTGTTGCCAGTGAGACCCTTTAGGGTTGAGGTCTCTTCAGTTATTAGGTGTTGTTTTTGGGAGGTCCCTACTGAGCCAGTGACATTTGAGGCTCACTCCCTTACAGTTCTTTTCAGTTATTAGCCATTTGTGTGGCTTGCAGAGGCGTTGTGGCAGGCTTGTACCACTAGCAGTAGAGTCAGTTTTATTTGTGTGAGCTTTGCTCCCTCGGGGTATGCCCCAGTTAGTTGTACTTTTCTATTGGACATGTAATAATGTATTGGGACAGTTGTACTTTGTTGTATACAGGTATGAGCACATATACTTTCTTGTGTCATATACAGTTGTGATTGTCTTTTATATTCTTACTGGACACTTGTGCGAGTTATCCCTTGTGAGACTACGGTCTGTTCGTGGGAGGCGGGTCTGGATATGAGTCTTATTAGACATAAATATCCAGGGCCATTACAGTTGGTATCAGAGTATGGTTCAATTAGAATATGAAAAGACATTAAAGTTACAATGTCCCAAGACATGGTTTAATGTCCACTGCAGCACTGCTGGTAGTAAGTCTGCGGTTTTGTGTGGTTTAAAGTGGTTTTCAAGTGAGTTTTGGTATGTGAATTGTGTGTATTTATTTGTGAATGTGGCAGTTGTTAGTAGTTGCTGAGAAATGGTGTGGCTAGTAATGGTATAGTTTGTGTGGTTATACCAGTGTGTCAGTTCATGGTAGAAAGTGTAGTTGTTTAAAGATTCCCAATTACAAAAATTAAAGGAATTAGTGAATTCGGTTGATATTCGGTCAAGATAAAGCAGTGTTCTAGGGGAAGGATATGTTTTAATGTGATAAAGGTGTTCTAGCGAGTTATAGAATTAGCCGAGGCAGGTATAAGATAATTATTATGAATATGAAAAAAAGGAAATTGTTGTAGCAGTAATTGTGTGATAGAGTTACAGCAGTATGGATCAGAGTGTGTTAGAGATTACTAAATATGAGAATTGTGATTGGAAACCTTGGCAGAGGTGATTGTTGTTTTGAGATTTGTGTCAGTGAGTATTAAGAAATAATTTGGGTGGAAATGTATTAGTATATGGAAGATTTTGAATGGTTAAGTGAGGCAAATTAATTTCAGATGAGGTATTAGTAAACAGAGGAGCAGTGATATGTGCAGATGGACTAAATGTGTTTTGTAATTAGAGATGGTTGTAGCCGAGAGTTTGAGAATGGTACTGTTACAAGTGATAATGGTAATAAAAGTTTGATATAGGGATTCATATACATATGTGCAAAGGTGAACAGTTGGGTGTAAAGAGAATAGAGGAAGATCAATATTCAGTTAAGTCTTCTAAGAATTTTAAAGGAAAGATATTTAATTAGTAAGAGTCAGTTTGCGAAGATTTCACAGAATGATTTGTTAAAGGTTGCAGTGTTAAAGATAAGATTAGAGATGTCTGGCAGTTGTGTATAGTCTATGGGAAAAGAAAGGTAAAATATGTGTTAGAAAAAGATTGAGGTTGAGGTTAAGAATGTTTGGAATAAGATAGAGCTATGTGAGTCAGAATAGAAAGAGATGAATCAATTGAGAAGCAGTTAAGAAATATCAGACTGAGTGGAACAGCAAGGCAGATTGTGAAAAGAATTCAAGTAAAAGTTTGATGAAAAGGATAATAATGAGTACGCAGTGGTGTTTTCAGTATTTGAAAATAAAGTAGTTATTGCAAAGTAAATGAAAAGGTAGATATTGAAATTGTAAAGTAGCCATGTGGAATAAAGGAATCAGGCAGAACATGCTGTTGTATTTAAAGAGTTTGGTTTGAGATGCTGACTTTGGCAGTATTTTAGTGAAAGATGATTGTATATTAAGAAGAGTTACAGTGTGAATGGTACAGTGAAATTAGCCAGATAGTAGAGTAAGAGAAATATTTTGCAGAGATGTTTGATGCGGGACGAAGAGGCTGGGCGTGAGAGGGAGCCGACAGGAGGGGGGTGTGCGTCGCGGGGAGAGCGGGGGTAAACGGGGGAGGCGAAGGGTGGCGCGGGTTCCGGACGCGTGGGGGTTTGGGGCGGGGTGGCCTGCGCGGGCTTCTGGAAATGGGGGAGAAGGCGAACAGGGAGGGGGAACGGGAACCTGCACCGTGGGGGAAGGGGGAAAGGGGCAGAGCGAGGGGACGGGAATCGCGGCGGGCTTCCAGGGAAGGGGACGCATGGGATGAGGATCTCGACTTGTAAGAACAAGCCGATTCCAACCTGGCTCTAATACCAAAATGATGCGGGACAAGACCGGGGAGGAGGAAGAGAGGGAGGGAGAGCAGGGATCGCACAGGGGGAGGGGGAAACCAGATGAAGGGGGAGGGGAGAGGACAGCAGGCAGACGAAGGAGGGGGGAGGAGACGGGACGACAAGGAGAGAGGAAGGGGGTTAGAGGAAGAGAGAACCACACACGAGGCAGCGCCTCCAAACTTCCTGCGATTTCTTTCTTTCTTCTTCTATTCCATTCCTCTCCAAAAGACTACATACAAAAGTATATATAGGACAAGCCCATAAAACCCTACTGTTCATCTACCCACTGGACAAAAAATCCCCAATACAAATGACAAAATACCAACCTTGTCCCACATCTGCAAATAAGCTTTACTTGTCTTGAAATTAGACCTTTTAATTCTATCTTACTAGATCAAACTCCACAAAAAAATAAAAAATACATAATAAAATAAAATTGAAGTCGATATCACTGATGTCTGCAGTCTCGAGTCTCGTTCTGCGTCCGTCACGAGTCACGGTCCCCGTCACATAGGCTACATCCCTAGTTCTTCTCTCAATGTGTCAACATGTGCCAAATAATCGGGCTATGAATGAGAGTGCCAACTCATGCCTATACTTGTACAAATCTTACTGCAATAGAGTTGGAGGCAAATCTCATTGGGGCAAAACAAAGGATGTCATGTCCATTAGTGTATGCTCTCATCACATGTAAGATTCCTTTATGTCCATAAAGGAAGGATGTGATCTTCTGGGCCTTAGACACCAGCTCAGTAATATGCTTATCTTTTTCAATGTCTTCTAACATCAAATCTAAGAAATGTGCAGCATAAGGTACCTCTAGCACAGAGGCCACAAATAAGGCCCAATGACCACACATTGGTCAAGAGCACCACACCAGAACCACTAAAACACGGATCCGAAAAATCACGCCGTTACATTACTATCACCTAAAAAGGAATGTCGTCATCGACATTCAGAATCGAACCATGATAAACCGGACTATCACCTAAAGAGAGTTTAAACGATATACAGAACAAGTATGATACACTTTCTCTACGATGATGACTCAGTCTCTTCATTTTCGTGCTGGTTCTGCTTTCCTTCTCTTTCATTCATTTCACAGCTGCTCTGCTCTTTGACTCAATCTGCCTTTCTCTACATTTCAACTGTAGTCAATTCTACATTGCTGTTGGCGCTTTATCTCTTTGGACTCAACCTGCTTCCACATTTTTCTTGCTGTGTTTGCAACATTTTTTCTATGCCGCTTCACTTACTTAAATCCTTTACCATTAACTGCCACCCTTAGTACTCTGTCATATCAGACCATTTTCAAATTCCTGATTTCTCGGTGTTGACTTATCACTGATGTTCCATCATTTGCTTATCACTGCCAACTGTTACTCTGTTCTGCCCTTAATTCATATTCTTACCTGCCAGCTTCTCAAAGAAAATCAAATTACCATATTAAATTTCCTGTCTCTTTATACCAGGTCTGTTCATGCTGCCTTAACTTATATCTTGCTAGAAACCACTGCCTCTTTAATTAACTGTGCAAAAATCGTATTTAATTAACTGTGCAAAAATTGTAAACTTTCCTTTAATCAATGAAACCTCTGATAATCTGTGAATATTAAATCTTTCATACTTCTGCTGCGCTACTCTGATTGCACCGAATACTTGGCGAAATGTCCTGCACATTCTGCCCTCATTATTGCCTTCAATTACTTTCCACTTTCACTATTACTCTGACCCCAGTTGGGCTCAATTCTGACTTGTTTTTCAAATCATCTCACTCAATTAATCATTACTGGAGGAACATACTGAATTTCTGAACTGCTTTCTTTAATACTTCAATTTGTTTGTGTCATACTTAAATTCTGACCTTGCTATATCATCATTGACATACTTTGCTCTCATATACTTTTCATGCTTTAAATAACATTCTCTTATCTTATAACAAAATGCTCAATTAACTTTGCACATATTCTTCCTTTAGCTCTGACATAATCCCAACTGTTCACTATTCTTTAACTGTTCTGCCTTTACCCTTACATCAAACTATGGAATATCTTTATAAAAGTACACCTCTGCTCAACTGAATAACTTTTTGTACACTGCCATATAAACTCGTATTGAACACTTCCTGAACCATCTGATTATATTCATTCTATAATCTGCTATGTTTCTTCTCTAATCAATAATACTCAACTTTAACTTTACTGCCAACGGCTTTGAACATAATAAGATTATCCTACATTAGACCAACTAAAAATAGTTTCTTGTTTGTACAACTAAATGGTGGGTTATGCGGATTACATGACTGGACAAGCAAATCTGATGCGGGACAAAATCGGGAGGAGGAAGAGAGGGAGGGAGAGCAAGGATCGCACAAGGGGAGGGGGAAACCAGATGAAGGGGGAGGGGAGAGGAAGCAGGCAGACGAAGGAGGGGAGGAGACGGGACGACAGGGAGAGAGGAAGGGGTTAAAGGGAGAGAGAACCACACACGAGGCAGCGCCTCCAAACTTCCTGCGATTTCTTTCTTTCTTCTTCTATTCCATCCTCTCCAAAAGACTACATACAAAAGTATATATAGGACAAGCCCAAAAACCCCTACTGTTCATCTACCCACTGGACCAAATATCCACAGTACAAATGACAAAATACCGACCTTGTCCCACATCTGCAAATAAGCTTTACTTGTCTTGAAATAGACTTTAATTCTATATTACTAGATCAAACTCCACAAAAAAAATAAAAAAATACATAATAAATAAAATGAAGTCGATATCACTGATGTCTGCAGTCTCGAGTCTCGTTCTGCGTCCGTCACGAGTCACGGTCCCCTTCAAAATCCCCTCTCCAAACTTGCAATTAGAGTACTGAGTCAAAAAACTTCTAGACAGGTGGAGAGGAATTAGAGCACTATCTCTGATCCATACCAAAGCGAGAAACAGGCTAACTGTCACGAGGCTGGAGAAGTTGCTCTACTATCATGCAATATAAGACTAAAGATCAAGTGTATCAAGGTAAAATAGAAAAGACGAGCAGAAATTGACGAGCTTGCATGGCAGGCCATGGCCATCAGATACAACAGAAGGTACAAACACCACTGGAATCATTAATGTTGATGAATTGTCGGATGAGGAACACCCTCTGAATGCATGGGTGGAAACAAGAGCAACACGGGATGTCCCAAAATTTGACCCTCGAGATCGCTCGGGTTTACGGCCTTGCCTTGCCAGGCCGCCTAATTGGGTCGCCAAAAGGCGGCCCAAGGCGCAGCCTTCGCGCGGTAAGCGGCCCAAGGCATCAGCTTTGGCACCTTGGGCTCGTTTATCCGGTCTAAAACTGGGTTATAGATTGTTGTATAACCCCCACCCCCAAACCCCCTACACTCTCCAACCCCCTCTTTCCCACACTCACCCCCCACACTAGGGTTCCTCTCCTCGAACCGCATGACTGTCGTCACCGGAGCTCTTGTCGTTGTCGTCGGACATTGTAGCCGTTGTCAGAGCTCTCGCTGCCACCGCGAGACCTCGGCGTCATCGTCGGACTCCAAGTACGGACCCGACGCCCTTCCCCCTCTTCGTCTGAGTCCTCCCTCCTGCCATCCCTGTTCGGCATCCCCTTCCCATCTGGCATTCCCCTCCCCTTCTGACCCTCCCTGTCTGGCCCCCTCCAAAGACAACCCCCCCCCCCCCGTCATCACGTCCAACCTCCCTACCCCATCCCCACTCTCCATCTGACACCCCCACCAATCTGCATCCCACATCCCCCTCCCTATCCGGCATCTCACTCTCCCAACCCTCCTCCCTCTCTCTCCCACACACACATAGAGTCATCTCTCTCTCTCTCACACAAAACACTGTGGCCGCGCCCTCTCTCTCTCTTGTCTCTCACACACACACTGTGGCCGCGCCTCTCTCTCTTTCTCTCTCTCTCTCTCACACACACACAATCATATCCTTCCTCTGTCTATCTCTCACACATAGTTACATATTGAATTTAAGTATACAAATTTTTAAATTAGTTTGCAATGAGAAGAATGGATTATTCGTCCACAGTACCGACAACGGATATAGAATCCAAGAAGGAAGTCAAGTCTAATGATCTAGGATGGAAGTATGTTTATTGGCCTGATGAACATAATAAGAATAAAGTGAAATGTGAATTGTGTGATTTAGTGACAAATTGGGGGAGAAAGAGACAAAAGGAGCACTTGATTGGAGGTTTCAGTGATGTGAAGAAGTGTTCTAAGACTACCAAGGAGATTGCTGAGGGAATGTTGTTGGCTTTCAACAAAAACAAGAAGAGGAAGATAGCAAGTGCAACAAGTGTTTCCGAGAATGTTTTGAGCTCATCTGATGAAGAGGAGTCTAAGCCAATAAAAAAAACATCTATCTTGTCAAGTACATATAAACATTCAAGCTCTGCAAAACAAAACAAGGAGAAGGGAATGAAGGGACCGACGGATGTACTTGCAAGGATAAATGTTGATGATTTCATTGATGCAAGAAGAAGTGGGAGAAAAATACAGAACACTATGTCTAAATTGAAGAAAGAAGAGAAGTGCAATCTTGATCTCAAGGTTTGTCGGATCGCCGATTCACATCAAATCGGGTTTGTCCTGATTCGATCCGATTCGGGCGAATCGGACCGATCGATCCGATTCGCATGTATATATATTATATAATATACTATATATATTAGGAATATATATTACATATATATATGTATATGAAAGACATATATGTAACATATGTATGTCAAATATGAGAATGGGCTCAAGGATTCACATGGGATTATATGGAACTCATACCTTATTTACATTCCATATCATTTAAGTATACTAAGATATTACATGTAATCCATGTAACTCATACCTATTTACATTCCATATCATGTAGTATATAAGATATTACATTCATAGATATTTACATATCATTAAGTACCTTAAGATACATGTGAAATGTAATATCTAAGGAGAATGATAGGAATGTAATATATGATTTACATGTAATCCATGTGAATCCCTGAGCCCATTCATATTTGACATACATATGTTACATATATGCATGCATATGTCTTTCATATACATATATATGTAATATATATTCATTATATACATATAGTATATTAAATATATATATATATTCATATATATACATGCGAATCGGACCGAATCAGGCGAATCGCGAATCGGAATCAGGTTTCCCCTAATCCGCTCTGATTCGGCCGAATCGTCCCGATCCGAGTCCCGATCCGATTCGCCATGACAAACCATGCTTGATCTTGCTAGGTTTTATGATGCTGGCATTTCTTTCAACACAGCAAAATGTAGGAGCTTTGAAATCATGGTTGCACTTATAGGCCGATTTGGACCAAGATATAAACCACCTAGTTATCACATGTTGAGGTTGCCTATTTTATAAAAAATGGTAGAAGAAACAAAATAGATGCATGATGAATATATAAAACATTGGAAGATTTATGGGTGCACTATAATGTGTGATGGGTGGACTGATAAAAGGCAGAGAAAGTTGATCAACTTTTTAGTGAATTGTCCAAAAGGAACCTATTTTATGGAATCAATTTATGTTTCAGATCAAAAAGAGGATGCTATCTTGTTGTATGACTTGTTAGATAAGATGGTTGAAAAAGTTGGGAAGGAATATATAGCTCAAGTTGTAATAATACATAGTATAACATTGCAGTAGGAAGGTTGTTGATGGAGAAAAGAAAAAACGATTATCTTGAACCTCTATGCAGCTCATTGCCTTGATCTCATGTTAGAAGACATTGGAAAATTGAAAGGCTATGTTGGCACCATTTCAAAAGCAAAGAAGTTGATTGCTTATATATACACTCATATTTGACTGCTTGATCACGTGAGAAGAGAGACAAAAGGAAGAGAATTGGTAAGATTTAGAGTTACAAAATTTACTATAGTTTTTCTAACATTAGAAAGATTGCATGATGATGTAATAAAGAGAGCACTGTGTATGTTGTTCAGTTCAGGTGCTTGCATTCTAGTGCATGGTCAAAAAACAAACATGGGAAAGAATGTGGGTTTTTTTACTTTTTAGTCCTCACAATAAACATATTTCCCTTTTGGTCTATCGTTATCATATTAGTCCCTTAAAACTTAAATATTGCACATTAGTCCCTACCAGAGGGACTTTTTTGCAAAGTTTTAGAAGTTTGAGGGAACTAAAAGGAAATAGGCATATTTGTAGGGACTAAAAAATAAATAAATAACCCAAGAATATAGTTGTAATTGTTTATCAATCAAAATTTTGGCATGCAGTTGAGGACATTTTGAAGGCTTCCCAACCCCTCTTGCAAGTGTTAAGGTTGGTTGATGGTGATGAAAAGCCAGCAATGAGATATATTTATGCTGCAATGGAGTATGCAAGAAAGCAAAAAATTCAAAATCTAAAGAAAGCAAATGCCAACCTATTTTGAAAATTTTGGACCACCGTTAGAAAGATCAAATGAATCAGCCTCTATATGAAGTTGGCTTCTTCTTGAATCCTAAATATATTATGAAGCTCGAAGTAAGGATGCATCTTTAGTTGCAAATTTTGAACATGTTTTTATGACATATCTTGAAAAGATGGAGCCAAATATAGAAATGCAAGATACGATTGGAGATCAAATGGAGTATTCATGTCAAAGAGGCATGTTTGAAAAGCCAATGGCAATTAGAGCTTATAAAAGGAGGCGTTTGAAAAGCCAATGGCAATTAGAGCTTATAAAAGGAGGCTGCCATGTGAGTAATTTAAATAGTTGTTTCTGATTTATATCTCTTTATCTCCTTCTTTTGTTAATATTTTAAATTTAACAGGTGATTGGTGGATGCAATATGGTGTGGAGACTCCAAAGTTGAAGATGTTTGCTTTAAAGATTTTAGGACTTTGTTGTAGTTCTTATGGATGTGAACGTAATTGGAGTACATGTTAGTCTGTAAGTATTTGCTTTTATGTTTTAAATTTTAATGTTAGTCATTTTTAAGTTTAACATTTAATCTTAACTTATCTTATCTATTCTATTTAGATTTATACAAAGAAGAGGAATATGTTAAAGGCCAAGAGACTCAATGATTTGGTCTATATCCAATACAATCGACGTCTTCGTGAAAGATTTCAATAAAGAAAGAAAGGTCCAGAAAAACATGATCTCATTTGTTTGGAAGACTTAGATTGGGGAAGCTCATGGATGACAAAGCATAGTGAAGATTTGGTTCATGAGGGAGATGATCTCACTTGGGCAATTGTGGATGAGACTATAGGAGCATCTGAAGAAAGAGCTAGAAGAAGAAAAATGTCAATAAGAGGGAGCACTTCACAGGGCACAAGGAATGATGATGAGGATGAGGATGATAATATGATGAGTGAAGAAGAAGAAGAGCCAGATGAGGATGATGTTCCATGGCAATCAAATAATGAAGATGGTGATAAGGATGATGAAGTTGAGGGTGATAACAATGATGATGGTGCCATGGCTCTTCAAAATGTCATGTTTGGTTTTAAACTTTAGATGTTTTCTATTTGAAGTTGAACATTTTGTTATCTTTGAAATTTTTGAACATTGAATTTAATAGTTTGATGTTGGACCTTTTGGTTGATTATGTTAATTTTTTTAGGTAACGTTTGATATCTATTGTGATGGTGATCTTACTTGAATATTATGTGATGTTGTATTATACGTGTCACAACTTTTATTTGTAGATTTTAGAAGAACAAATGAACAAAGTTCAAGTTAGTACTTGATTTTATATTTTGTTTTATTTAAGATATTTTATTTCATATGTTTAATTTTGGTACACTATTGTAATGGCAATTTTATATAATTATTTTAATATTTTGTGATGTGTTGATTCAATAATATCTATCACATTATGGTTTTTTTATTTAATTTTTATGAGTATTAAATATTTTTAGAGAAATAAATATTATATAGGGGGACACTCTTGAAATAGCCCAGATTGGACGTCATCCTTGGCGCCTAAGCGCCGCTTAGGCAGGCGCCCAAGCGCTTAGGCACACATGGAGCCCAAGCACACCTTCATCGCCTTGACGCTTTGACACCTATGTCGCTCGTGGGCAGAAGGAGAGTTAGATCATCCTTGGCGCCTAAGCGCCGCTTAGGCAGGCGCCCAAGCGCTTAGGCACACATGGAGCCCCAGCACACCTCATCGCCTTGACGCTTTGACACCTATGTCGCTCGTGGGCAGAAGGAGAGTTAGATAGAGTGGAGGCTCGAGACCCATAGCTTAAAGTTAGAGAGGATTCACCTGCTAGAGAGGACACGGCACTCTGCTTCACAGCCAGAGCCATATAGATTACCTACAAGTCAACCTCAATTGAAAAGAGCAACCGCACAAAAAGAGGGAAGAGAATCAAGCAAGTAAAAAGAAAATCTTACATATATGAGGCAAAAGAGAGGAGGGTTTGACTCAGGCAGCTGATGATGATGACACTTCCACCTGAGTCGGAGGCGCCACCTACACGACAACCAGTTCATCATGATGATTCGACACAAGCCAGAAGTGGTGATATTGATGATGATGATGGGGCTGTTGCTGGGGCCACAGGAGCAGGAGCTAGTCATAGAGACAAAGGATATATTGTGCCAGGATTTTCACTAGGTATGGGGCTCACTACAAACTATGTGCCAAAAATAGAACATCAAGGAGGTAGAGAAGGACAAGGGGTATATGAAGGCCAACAACATCAGGCAGCCTATGATTGGCCATCTTGGGAGCCGCATTATGAATTTTGATCTTCATATACTCCTCAATTTCAGTTTCAGCCTCCCACTTTACTATAGTCAGATCTTAACAGTTCCCTCTTAGACCACAAGGAGGATGGACACCAAAGCCTGATACAGATACAAGTGAAGCAACAAATTTATATAAAACTACAAGGATATGGTGCAAAGTTTCTTCACAATCTGGGGGAAGTTCTAGCCAAGCATATACACCAAGAGGGATTCAAAAAGGAATGCATGAGTTAGCAAATTCCCTCGTTGGTTATGGCTTTGAGGCTATGCAGACCGATGAAGCAAATGGACAATCAAATGATGATGGATCATCACAGTTTGGATGGCAATTTTAGATTATTCTTCTTATAATGTATGTTTCCATAATCTAAATCAAAAACAAGACTACTTCATTTCATGTGAGGCATTTCAACTTTCATGTTTATCATTGCTTTGTATTGTAATGTGAATATTTGTATGTGATTTTACAAAAATGTGAAGTTCTTGAATTTACTGGTTTTTTGCATTTTTTATTTTTTCAGATTTTTCTGATTTTTTCTGATTTTTTCTTGATTTTTCAAACATTTTGTTAAAAAAATAATTTCTTAATTTGGTCGATCCTAGATCAGCCAGATTTTCTAATGATCGACCCAGACCGATTCAGGTGTCTGATCCAATCCTACCTCATATGGATACTATAGGCTGATCTTAACCAAAAAACAATCTCCATTCTCCCAACAGACACTGTCTGAAAGGCATACGAGGACATAGGAGAGAGCAAGTCCTTAAGCTGAAAAGACTTTGACTACCTTAGATCCCTCTTGAAAGTGGGCGCCCACACCCTCCTAAGTAGAGAAGTGTCAATGACATGGGAAATTGGAATAAGAGGAACCGCAACCACCTAGAAAAGGTTAGAAAACATCTTGCAAAAAGGATGATCACCACACCACTCTCTCTCCAAAAAAAGAGCATGTCCCCCTCCATAAAGAGGTATTGACACCCGTGAGAATAATATCCCTACAAGAAGAAATGTCACGCCACAAAGGAGTGTTGTTCTGCAAAGTAGGAGAAGGATCCAGATTTTGGATCTCCCAAAATACCTATGTCTAATAATATTAACCCAAAGACCCTCCTCCCCAACCCCTAATCTCCACGAACATTTTGCTAGCAAAGCCATGTTGTAATCAATGATATTCTTCAACCCCATACCTCCCAACTCACTACTTTTGGTGCTCTTGCCCAAGCTACATTATACAAGCCCCTACACCTGTCACCACTGCCATGCCAGAAAGACCTACATCGAATAGTTTCCAATCTCTTGGCCACCTACTTCGAAATCATGAACATAGAGAGGAAGTATGTCGAAAGAATGTCTAGAATCAAGCTACAGAGCACAAGCCGGCCCCCATAAGGCAATGCCCTAGCCTTCCAACCAGCCAATCTTGTCTTCAACTTGTGCACAATGGGCTGCCAATCTGTCAGCACAAAGAGAGAGCGGAAGACCCAGATAGGAGATAAAGAATATGCCCCTCCTACAACCCAGAACAGTAGCTGCCTTCCACAAAATATTGTCCTTGACTTTCACCCCTACCAAGAGACTCTTGTCAAATTTGACTTTCAGCTGGGGATGTCAATGGGCCGGGCCGACTCGACAGGCTCGCGAGTCTAGCTCGCTTTTGGGTCGGGCCGCAAGACTATTTTCGACCCACGAGCTTTTAGTCGGACCTAAGAATCCAACCCGACTAGGTCCATGGGCTGAACTCGAGCTTTGAGTTCGACCGACGGGCAACCCCTTAAAAGTTAAAAACTCTCTTTTCAAACAAATTAAGTAACATCAAAACTCTACTTAATTGAGTGAGATTATAAATTTTATATTATCACCCGGGCTCGGCCCATGACAACCCTACTATCAGCCCTGTGACCTCCAAAAGCTCTAGTAAAAATCTCACCATTACAAGCATATGTTCTCCCTCAGCTAAGAATAAAATGGTGTCATTGGCATACTACAAGTACGAAATAGACATACCACCTCTGACTCCTCGGACACTCTGCCCTCACCCACATCCTATTGAACACTAGCCACTAGATCAAATAGCAAAGAGAGAGGGGGTCACCATGCTTGAGGCCCCGACCACTATGAAACCAAACTAATGGGGTGTTTGGTTACAGTTTTTTTTAAAGGCTATTTCTAATTAAAAAGTTATTGTGTGTCATTTTTAACTAAAAAAATTGATAATTGATATAATTTTAAAATTTGTGAAGATATGTTTGGCGGACAATTTTTACTATTGTTTTTTATAATGAAAGTGAGAGGGGGGTGCTGGCGTGGGGTGGGCAGAGCGCCGCGGGTGGGGTGGGTGGGGGGGATGGCGCAGTGGGGGGGAGGAAGGCGGAGGGGGGGCTGGCGCCGGCGCGATGGGGCAGACTGCCGCCGGCCGTGGGGGGGGGGGGGTGTGCAGACGCAGTGGTGGGGGGGGGGGGGGGGTTGGCGCGGTGAGGGGGGAGGAGGGGGGGCTGGCGCGGTGGCGTTGTGGGGTGGGGGGGCTAGCACAGTGGGGTGGGTGGGGGGGGGGGGGGGGGGTGGGAGAAAGGCGGAGGGGGGCTAGCGCCGGCATGTGGGGGGGGGGGCAGATGCCGCCGGCGCCGTGGGGGGTGGGGGGGGGGGGGGGGGGGGGGGGGGGGGGGAAGACGCGGTGGGGGGGGGAGGGGGGGTGGGGGTGAGGTGGCGCAGTGGCGCGGGGTGGGGGGGGGGGAGGGGGTTGGCGCGGTGTGGGGGGGAGGAGGAGGGGGGCAGCGCGGTGGCGTTGTGGGGTGGGGGGGCTAGCAGTGGGGTGGGTGGCAGAGGCGGATCCTCCTACCAGTCAGTGGGGTCACGTGACCCCACTGACTTGGAAAGGGGGTCTTAATGGTCTTTTTTTTTTATTTGGATAGGCAAAATGCCATGTGCGGTGACCCCACTAAAAGTAAAAGGTGACCCCAGTGGCCCCCCTAACACTCCCCCAAAATCCCAAATCGACCTAAGAAATCCCCCCGCCCTCGGAGTCTTGGACCCCTCCTGCGGTCCTGCCTCCTCCCCGACGGCGACGATCCTCGGCAGGCTTGGCTCGCCATCGGCCGCCGGTCCTCGGGCCCTGACGGCCTCGCGCGGTGGCTAGCAGGCGGCGGCAGCTCCGGGCTCCGGCGACTTGTCGTCTCTGCGCGGCAGCTTCGACAAATCGGCGTCGACGGTGAGTCTTCCTGGTTCCCCTCCGGCCCTCCCTCCCTCACACCATCTCTCTCTCTCTCCCTCTCTCTCTCGCGGGAAACCAGTGCCACTGTGCCGGTGCGGCGGTGCTGGAGGGCGGATCCCCCGGGCCTCCGGCCTCCCCCCCATCCCCAGTCCCCACCTGGCCCACCACGGCACCACCTGCTTGGCTGCTTCCCCCTCCGGCGGCCCGGCCCTCCCTCTGTCTCTCTATATCTCTTTCTCTCCCTGCCAGAGCCGCCGTGCCAAAGGAGCCTCCGGCTCCATCCCCGATTCCCGGCCGGCCGGCCCCACCTAGCTTCCCTCTCCTCCTCAGGCTCCGGCCCTCTGCAGTAGGGAACTTGTTGAAAATTTCATATATTGGTCTCCGAGTTCTTGATACTTAGCCTTCTAATATTGTATTCTGATTTTTAAATCATTAGTTTCTCGGACATTTAGATCCATTTATGTGCCATTGAGACACATAAATTCTAAATATCAGCCAATTATACTTTGTGCAGAACGGCTTATACTTTGTGCAGAACGGCTTGCTAAACGTTTCCAATCCGGCCCCGGCCCCCAAACGCGACCATTTCTAGGTATTTTTTTGGTTTACAACTTTACACTATTCTTCATTGTTGATAATTGATAATAATAGTGATTATTTTAACACATACAATTATTGACAGGATATTGTGCTGTGCCAATTGTCAAGTCGGCCCCTCTCTCGGCACACATTGCACAACAAGTGAGTTGCTCAGCAGGTATTAGGCTTATGTTTTATCTTAATGTTTATTCTGTGTGATCCAGCGAGCCTGGGTGGTGGCTCATTTATTTTCTATAATATTTTGGATTGTGCTTTAATATCTGTGTGATCCAGCGAGCCTGGGTGGTGGCTCATTTATTTTATGTTTATTTTGATGATTGTGCTTTAATATTTATTCTGTGTGATCCAGGGAGCCTAGGTAGTGGCTCATTTATTTTATGTTATATTTTGATGATTGTGCTTTAATATTTATTCTGTGTGATCTAGGGAGCCTGGGTGGTGGCTCATTTATTTTATGTTTATATTTTGATGATTGTGCTTTATATTTATTTGTGTGATCCAGGGAGCTGGGTGGGGCTCATTATTTTACGTTATATTTTGATGATTGTGCTTTAATATTTATTCTGTGTGATCCAGAGAGCCTGGGTGGTGGCTCATTTATTTTATGTTATATTTTGATGATTGTGTTTAATGTTTATTCTATGTGATCCAGCGAGCCTGAGTGGTGGCTCATTATGTTTTTATTTAAGCATCTATGCTTTTAATTTATAATCATTCAATTAATATTTTTTTTGTTAGGATGAGACTTTATTTGGTGAAATTAAGTGAAGGACAAGGCAATGCATCAAGTTCTAGTAGTTCTAGAATTCCACTGCAAGGATCTTCTCCACATAATTGAGTGCAACAACAAATGTAGCTAATTGGAGACATTTGGACTTGACTTCTTTAGAATCAGATCCAGGATTAAGAAAAAAGATATCAGATTATCATCCAAATTTGCAAGATGAAGTGAGAAGAGCATATTTGTTGAAAGGTCCTTGCCAACCTCACAATCATAAGTTTCCTTCAAAATTTATGGGTGGAAAAATGCGCAGATTTGTTGCTTCTTGGTTTGATGAGTATCCTTCTTGGTTAGAATATAGTATTGCAAAAAATGTTGCATTTTGTTTGCCTTGTTACTTGTTCAAATATGATCATGGAAAACAAGTTGGTGGTGATGCCTTTATTGATGAGGGTTATTTGCATTGAAAACTTTTGATTTTGTCTTCCTTCTACATTTGATGACAAAAATATTGGCTATTACAAAGGAGTTGTCAACAGCTTTACAGAGAAAAGATCAAGATATAGTCAATGGCCATGTCACTTGTGACATTTTCTAAAGAAAGTTACAATTATGAGAGATGAAGGATGGGATGATCTTCTTAGAGAAGTTTGTTCATTTGTGACAAAGAAGAGATTCATATTCCTTGTATGGATCAACAGTATTTTTTCCTAGAAAATCTCAACGCAGAGCGCCTTGTATCACAAATTTACATCATTTTCAAGTTGAATTATTCTACACAGTATTAGATATGCAGTTGCAAGAGTTGAACAATCGTTTCAATGAAAAAAACACTGAATTGCTTCTTTGTGTGGCTTCCTTAAATCCTTCTTATCATTTTCAGCTTTTGATATAGAGAAGTTGGTTCAGTTAGCTACACTCTATCCAAAGAGTTTCCAAGAGACTGATCTTGTAGCACTTCATATCAGTTAAGAATTACATTTTTGATATGAGATCAGATGAGAGATTTTCTAACTTGAAAGTATCATGATCTTGCAAGAAAATTGGTGGGAAACCAAAAAACAAGGTGTATATCCGATGGTATATTTGCTTATAAAATTAGCATTGCTTCTACCAGTGGCTACTGCAAGTGTTGAAAGAGTCTTCTCTGCAATGACTTATGTGAAGAATAAGTTACGGAATCGGATGTGCGATGAATGGATGAATGCTTGCTTGGTGAATATTGAGAAAGATTTATTTGAAAGTGTAAACAATGAGCTATCATTGAGATATTTCAAAATATGAGAACTCGTCGGATTCAATGTAAGAAAATCATCATGTAAGTGAACTATTTTCATTTAAGCATATCATTTGATGTGTATAATTGTGTATGATTGAAATATTTTTTAATTTTTTAATAAAATATAATAAACTATCAAGAAATCTTGAAAATTGGTCCAAGTGACCCCACTGGACTAAGTTTCAGGATCCGCCACTGGTGGGTGGGGGGGAGACCGCCGCCGGCGCGGTGGGGTGGGGGGATTGGCGCGATGGGGGGGGGGGGGGGGGGGAGGAGGGGAGGGGGGCTGGCGCAATGAGGAGGGAGGAAGATGAGGAGGGGGGCTGGCGTCGGCACGATGGGGTGGGTGGGGATGGGGGGGGGGGAGGAGGGTGCTGACGCGAGGGGGGGGACGAGGGTGGCTTCGTGCGCTGTTTTAAAAAAAAATTGGTGATGACTTGTTTTTTTTCTAGAGAGTTTTAGTCAGGTAAGATTTCTTCCCTAAAAAAAAGGATGTCTTACCAAACGTGTGTTAGTGAGTATCTTTTCTTTTTTTAAAATTTTAGAGAAAAAAAGATAAAAATTGTAACCAAACACCCTATAAAGGTTTACCATTAATGACAAATATCGGATTAAGGGTGACAAATAACTTCAATATGCAAAAGTCATGTCTCCCTTAGTTCGCTATTTGTGATTTAGGGGCCAAGGTGTCAAATAGCCAACTAAGGGGGGCAAATAACTTTTGCACTGGGAATGTGGGTCTGCATAAAAATGAAAGGGTTTTTTGCATATTAGTCTTTACAATCTTAGCTAATTGCAGATTAGTCCTTCAAATCTAACTATTATCATATTAGTCCCTCAAAATCTCTAAATCTTACATATTATTTCCTATAAAATCTTGCAGAAAAGTGCCTATGGTAGGGACTAATATGCAAGATTTAGAGGTTTTGAGGGACTAATATGATAACGATGGATTAATCTGCAATCAACTAAGTTTGTAGGGACTAATATGCAAAAAACTTGAGGCCCACACACCACACATGTTGTCCAATGAAGTAAGCATTTCTCATTGGAGATTGAACTTATGTTCCATAATCATCCACGTATGGAGAAAAGGTTTTTTCTTTTCTTTCTTCTCTTTTTTATTTCAAATGGTCAGATCAGGAATCAGATGATCCAAGCCAATTCCAGTCAACCACACAGAATTCTTTTATCAGGGGATGCTACCCCCCTAGAGTCAGAATTCTCACCTGGAACTTCTGACTTGAATCGGTTGATTCCAATCCAGACTGGCCGATTGTACCAACCATGTATTAGAGAAAATCATGGAGTAATCCGAATGCTTGCAGCTTGTTCAAAACAATGGTTGGTTAGGCCACTCAGCTAGACCTTCACTTGTTTCGTATAAAAGTTTCTCTCACTTTATTAACACTGTTTACTAAAAAACAGAGCCTGAAAATGGAAAAAAAAAATAATGTGTTTGACATCAAATTTGACATAGCTAGTTAGTTTGAAAATTGACTAATTACTGATGCAGGGCCTTTTTCATCAAGAAATCTTTGCATTGTATAGAGCTCACCTTTTGTAATGATGAAAAATCAATTCCAAAAAATGCCAAGTGCTGAGCTAGTAATGGATCCTCAACAGTGTCATCCTCCGGATAAGAGAATACATCTGAGCTGTCACAGTAGTTGGAAATAGTTATGCCAAAATAAAGTGACTTTATATACGAAACATACGAACAGGAAAACACTTCAGGTAGTAGGAGGTCTAAAGACATAAAAAGACAAACCTCAGACTGTATTCTGGAAGCCATTATCCCATCAAGCCAAATTCAACTACTTATGCAGTACAAATAATACAAATGGCAGAATATTTTCTGACCTCAGCTACTGAAGAACCTATGTAAGAGAAGTACAACTCTTGCACGATCTAGTTCCCGCTTCAGTTTAGGTTCTTATAAAGAGCATTTTCTTCATAGTATAAAACTGGACAACTACTAAGCAATCGTTGTCTTTAGCCCATTTCACAAATATAATCAAGTTACAATAGATAATGCATCAGAGCTCGGGAATGACATATTCCCACCTTGACAAGGGATACATTAGTTGGACTTGGAGGATCAGTATTAGATAAGCATTAATTAGGGAACATAATTCTGTACTGTGTTTTGTAGCTAACAGATGGATTTCGGTGTAGTTTATTACCTATAACTTGCATGAAGTTGTTTTATACTTACTATTTTGATTGGTGAGGGGGGTGAACAAGGGATACACTACAGAACACTATGACCAACCATACACAAAGTATTTACAGTTATAGTGATGATATTGTCAGTTTCCAATAACACTCGAGAATAATCTAGTGACATTATTAGGCTTGATATTCACACCATATTTGAGCAGAATCTAAAGAAGCTTACCTAAAAGGTTATTGGGGTATAGGAGAAACAGCAGAGTTACAGAACAAACAATTGCCAGGAAACACAACTGACTAATACACGTATCAAGATATCCGACCACCAACCCCAGCACAATCACAAAATGGCCAACAGAATCAGGGTAGCAGTGAACATGAAGCCCAAAGAGAGAAAAAGGGCCAAAATGATGAGAATGATTGCCCTCTGTTCAATGGTATTTCAACCTCCAACCTCCGATAAGGCTGGTGCCTGACTTGATCATCACTCCCATACTAAGGAAACAAAAAAGGAGTTTAAAAAGAGCTCATAAATGTTACCTCCCCTCATCATGCGTGCAGTGTGGCCTGATGCAGATCCGGGACTGGTCCAGGCCAGCACAGAAAAGATAGATGTAAAGTGGATATATATATATATATATATCATATGTGTGTGTGTGTGTGTGTGTGTGTGTGTGTTATGAAATAGTAATAATACAATATTGTACAACATCACCATGTCTCTTTCAGCTCATACATTTACATGGGTTCTCTGTAAATAGCTATGTTAGAGTGGTACAGGTTTGTATTTCTACATCAAAATTCTCAGCCCTTATCAATGGGCAGGTTAATGGTTACTTCCTCAAGATCATGAGAGTCACCAGTCATGCCAATGTGATCCTCTCTCTCTGCCGTTATTTGTTATTGTTGGCAACGAATTAAGCAGCATGTACCAGAAAGCAGAAGATCCAAGATGGCTGTGCAGGGTTCATATTACTAATTCTTCCATCAGGACTTCCCACCTGCAATCTGTTGATGGTACCTTAATTTTTTAGAAGGAAATTATGAACTATATCAGTAACTTGCATTTTCATACAAGAAGTTTTTGAGCAGGTCACAGAATTTATGATTAACCTTGGTAAGAGTTATCTTCTAGGCATCAACTTGTCTGCAGAAGAGTCGTTTGCTGGTGCTAAATTAATGAGTTGAAAAATCAGGCAGTTTCCCCTTCAATGCCAAAGTCTCCTCTACACTATTAAGTGCATCACTATTTCTGACTGAAATCATATATGCAAAAGAAATTGTCCACTTTTAGAAATCAAGGAGCCTTTCCCTTGGCAGACGATTCACCCTTGTGAACTCTGTGCTTTCATCTATCCCTCACCATTGTCTATATATTTTTCTATGCCTCCAGCTGTTAGATTAGACAAGATAAGAAGAAATTTCTTCAGGGAGGGTGCAATAGTGCAATACCAAGATACAAGGAAGCCCATTAGTCAAAAGGGATGTAATCTGTACACCTCTAAAGGAGGGAGGTCTGGAAGTAAAGAGTCTGCATGAATCTGGGTTTGTTAGTAAATGGCTGAGGGAATTGTGTCCTCTGAGGATAAGGCTTTAAGCAAGTAGGTTATTCAAGTCAGTCACCACAAAAGAATACATCAAAGTTCCCTCACCAATGTGGAGAGGTATTTTCCAATCAGCTCATTGAGTGGAAAAAGAATGCTAGTTAAGTGTGGGCATTGGGGAATGGTCAGGAAACTCGAAATGCTTGCTTTTGGCAGAAGAAATGGGTAGATATTTTACTTAAAATATAGATTTCAATCTTCAACCTTGTTGTTCAGAAATGGATCATGTCATTGATCATTTTCACATCACTAATGGCACATGCACAGTGGTATTATCTTCACGGACATTTAAAAGATGAGGAAATCAGGGAATACATAGCTCTTCCACAGTTGCTGGATAGTGGAGACTAGTACTATTAAATTATTAATCACGTTTGCCAAGAATAGACCTATATGGAATTTGCATGGTGGTCGATTCTCAGTTCGCTCACTTTATCAATTCGTTGAAGATAGTAGAAGTCCTATTTCACAATTCGACAAAACATGGAAAGTAAAGACTCCTCTCAACGTTAAAGAATTCATGCGGTTACTATCCCAAAGGAGAATTAATATCAAGGTCTATAGAAGGAAGTGGGCTCTGGGCTGTGAAGTGAACATAGTTGTCAAGGCGGCCGCCAAGGCGTGAAGGCGGTTGTTGGGGGTCGCCTAAGTGGGCCGCCTAACTGGGCAGTGAAAAGGCGAAGCAAGCGTCTCCGAGGCGCGGTAGGCAGCCCAAGGCGTGCACGTTGGCGCCTTGGCTGGTTACCGGGTCGAACCGGATCCACTTAGTGGGATCCCAAATAACCCCCCCCCACCCCCCCGCCCCCCCGACTCCCCGGGTCCAACCGGATCCACTTAGTGGATCCGGATCCCAAATAACCCCCCCCCCCGACTCCCCTGCGTCTTCCCAATCCCACCCCGCCCCCGCCACCATGGAAGGTAGGATCGGAATCGGGATCGACCAGGCTCGATCCGATCCTGGATCGGATCGCAAGATCCCATGGATCCAAGGGAAGTCTGGCCGATCCTGGATCGGCCAGTTTATAAAATGGTTTTTTTTTGGGGGGGGGGGATTCAGGAAAAAACAGAAAAAAACAGCAAAAATGAGGAAAAATCTGATAAATTGAAAGAACTAATATTTGCATAAAAACCAATCATACATGCATTCATATATATGAAACATAAGATTTTGTGTATTATTACTACTATAATAATACAAGAAAAGTACAAAATATTAAAGACTTAGTGTATTATTGACCTGAATACCATTTAAGTAAATGTTAAAATTTGTAGTTTCATTTATTTAAGATATTACATGTAAATAAGGAATATCCCCCATTTGAATCCAATAAAAATATCAAAAAAATCACATCTCTTACTAATAAAAAGTCAACTTTCCCATCCAAGAAGAAAATCGCAATTTTTTGATTTTATCAAAGTAGCACTTTCTAATCTCTCATAATTTGACATATTTAAAATTTTATAATTCAAATAAGTCTAATAAAATACTAAAAATCTAAAGTCCAACAAAAAAAATCAAACGTGCATATGACTTCTCCAAGAAGCCGCTCTCCTATTGATAGCACTAAGTCTACTTGAGACCTCTTAGGATTTGGTCAAACTAAGCTATCATCACCCAAACTCGTGAGTGTCATGAGTTGGGTGATGGTAGCTCAATTTGACCAAATTCTGAGAGGTTTGGATGATGATAACTTAAGTTTGACCAATCCTGAGAGGTCTCAAGCAGACTAAGTGCTGTCAGTAGGAGAGTGGCTCCATTGGAGAAGTCACATGCACGTTTGACTTTTTTTATCGGACTTTGAATTTTTAGTGTTCTATGTGGTTTATTTGAATTATCAATTTTTAGATAAACTAAATTACGAGAGATTAGAAAGTTAGCATTTCGCTAAAATCACCAAAATCGCGATTTCTTCTTCGATGGGAGAGTTGACTTTTATTGGTAAGAGAGATGATTTTTTTGAATTTTTTAGATTCAAATGGGGGTACTTCCTTATTTACATGTAATATCTTAAGTAAATGAAACTACAAATACTAACATTTACTTAAATGATATTCAGGTAAATAAGGGGATCCTGACAACCCTGCCTGAAGAGGATCCTGAAGGTAGCCTGAGGGAATCGACCTGGATCAGTCTGGATCGGCCTGGATCAGTATGGAATCGGTCGATCCTTGCTTGATCCAGTCGATCCAACTCGATTCTGGCCGATCCAGCTGGAAGTTTGCCGATTCAGGGACTTCCCCCCCATAATCGGATCCATAGCCCTCGATCCGATCCAGGATCGACCGATTCTGGATCGATCCTGGCGATTTTGCCTTCCATGCCACAGACCCAGGTAGGGTTCCTCCTCCCCAGGACCCCAACGAAGGTCTCACCGCACGCCGCCGAAGAAGCTCTCGTCGCCGCCGGAGAAGGTCGCGCCGCCTTCAGACCTCGCCGCCGCGCCGGACTTCAGGTAAGCTCCCCCCAATCCCCTCCTCCGACGTCCCACCTCCGCCCCCCATGATCCCATCCCCCCTTTCCCGTCTCTTTCTCCCCCCCCCCTCCGTCCAGCTTCCCCCTTCCCCCTGACCCCTCCCTGTCCTCCCAACCTCTCTCCCTCCGTCTCTCTCTCACATACGCACACCTCACAGGCACACACACACAAATTGATCACTCTCTGCGTCTCTCTCTCTCTGTCTCTCTCTCTCTCTCACACACACGCACGCACGCACAGACACTGTGACAGTGTCCCGCCCTCCCCGCTAATCCCCTCCTCCGACGCCCCAGTTCCCACTTCCCCCCTCCCTGTCCTCCCAACCTCTCTCCCTCTGTCTCTCTCTCTCTCTCACACGCACACACTCACAGACACACACACAACTCTGTCACTCTCTGCGTCTCTCTCTCTGTGTCTCTCTTTCTCTCTCTCTCTCACACACACACGCACGCACAGACACTGGCACACACACAGTGTCCCGCCCTCTCACACACACACACTGTCCCGCCCCCCAACCCCCCCCCCTCTCCTCTCTATCTCACACACAATGACAGTCCCCCCCCCAGACTAGGATGTCACTCTTGACATAATAATATAAGATGTCACTCTTGAAATAGCCCAGACTAGACGTTATCTTTAGCACCTAAGCGCTTAGGCACACAATGAGCCCAAAAACGCCTTGGTCGCTTTGTCGCCTTGACAACTATGGAAGTGAAGTGCATTTTTGTGGCAACAATTATGAGACTGTCGATTAGCTATTATACATATCCATTTAGTAGGCAGATTTTGGATGTATTTGGCAGATTATTCAGTTTAAGTCTTTGTTGGACACAGAATTTGAAAATGAAAATAAAAATTTCTTTTACAAGGCCTTTTGAAAGGAGAAATTTATATCGACGCGCATATGGGGCTGGATAGCCAATGCGTGGTTTACTCCATGCGCTTGTTTTTGAATCAGACGATTTGGGTTCGCATGCGGGACCTTTCCCCACTAACCGCAGTGAGTGTTAATTGACATCAGCATAAAGTCAGAACACCCTTGAGTAACTGTCAAAGAAAACTTGGGATCCTTCTACGTGGGTTCTGACGCTAAGGCAGACTCACTTGCATGGCTCACTCTTGGTTCTCATTCACTACCGAAGTTTTGACAGAATTAAGGTTTTACCAAAGACCACATTGAATTGGGCAAAACCCTATGATTCGAGGGTATAGTTGCAACATGCAAAGGCCATAGGCATTTGGGGGGGGGGGGGGGGGGGGGGTGGGGGGGTACTAGGGTAATTTGGATTTTGACCAAACCAGGGAGACTTGATACAAGTTTTGGGCTGGAGAAGGGTTTTAATGCAATCCCTGACTTCCAAGGGCACCAAGGCAAATTCTGAAAACTCAGAAGCCATTTGACTATGTTTAGATTGCAAGAGTGTTTTGGTAATTTTGTCAGACCAGGAGATTTGATACAAGTTCTGGACTAGAAAGAGGTTTTAATGTAATCCCTGACTTCTGAGGGGACTGAGGCAATTTTTTAAAGTTCGAGGACATTTGGCAAGTTTTTGGACCACAGGAGTATATGTGCCATTTTCCAAACGAGCAAGAAAGATAGAAAATTCTCATTTGTATTAATCATTTGTGCAAGTACAGGGAGTTGTTAGCATGTTGTCAACTGTACAAGATAGGATTCCGCACTGACACTGGATATGAAGGCATAGCCACAATTTTGAAAAGTTGCAAGATATAACTGTAATTTGCAGGAGTTCGATATTCCCGTCCTACGTGGAGGCATTTTTGTAACTTCTGAGAGTTACATACTTTTGCAATCCAAGAGGCATGAGAACGTTACATAACGAACATCATCCAAGCCACAAGGGCATAAGTGTATACATCTAGTGGTATTTATATAATTTCATACCCTTCGTGGGTTTTAAACAAACGGACAAGTGAAAGAACGAGCGAACAACATCGCCTGCCAGTTACTTCACTTAGCTTCAGCTTCAGCTTCTTCAACCTTCTTCAACCTCCCCATTCTTCAGCCCAAGGGGCATATATATAGAGGTGGCCAGCCCCCACCTTCACAAAAATCAGCATTTTTGGACCCCGCGTTCACAGCCTAGGTAGGGCTGTAAACGAATCAATACACTCGACAAGTAGTTCGAATTCGGCTCAGATGTTACTCGAATTCGGTTCGTTTATAAGGTAACGAGTCAAGCTCAAACAGAAATTTAAGCTCGTTTCATAAACGAGCCAAGTATGAGTAAATGTCTACTCGGCTCATTTAGTTCATGAACAAGTTCGTTAAATTTTTTAATTATAAAAATTATAAATATAGTAGTTAAATATTTTAAACATTATACTAAAATAATTAAACAAGTAACTTATGAAGGATTTTGAAGTATGCCCTTCAAATAAGATAGATTTGGGTCTTATAAACAATTAGTTTTTTACTTGTAGATTGAATTGGGCTCATATATATACATATATATTCATATATATATAACTCACAAATTTAATTGGACTCGTTAAGATACTTGTTAAGGGCTCGCACTAGAGAGTATTTAAACGAACCAAATTTAAACAACAATTTTCAATACTCGATAAAACTCGAGCTCGACTCGAACTCGATTAAAAATTAACGAGCAAAACTTGAGCAGCAGAATACTCGGCTCGGCTTGACTCGTTTACACCCCTAAGCCTGTGTGACAAAAAATGGCCAATCAACCCTGGTGGGATCCCACTTGGGTGAAAAGGGACCAAAAATGGCCTTTCGACCCCAGCTAAACAGGGCCAGAAATGGTTCCAAGTTGGGACCAAACAGGGAGAGAAATGGCCTTTGGACCCAGACGGGACCACTGGGGTCAAATGGACCCTGTGGGGGTATGTTTCACCCCAGGCCAACCTGCTGAGGTTAAAACGATCTCGCAGGGGTTGGTTTGACCACAGACGAAACTGCAGAGGTCAGACGGCCCTGCATGGGGCCTATTTGACCCCTGACGAGTTCCTCGAGGTCAAACGACCACGCACAGGGGTTTTGACCCCATTTGATCTCTCTCCAAGGTCAAAAAACCCCACGAGGGGGCTTGTTCAACCCCGAACAGGCTCTCCAGCGTCGAACAACCCTGCGAGAGTCTACTCGATCTCGAACAGGATCTCCGAGGTGGAACAACCCTGCCAGGGGCATACTTGTACGCCTCCTCCATGGGCTCCCCAACTGTCGTAGGTGTCGATGATGTCGGCCTCGTCATGAGGGCCACCGGTGACGAAGCGTCGAGCAGGTTCAAATGGAATATGCTTTTCTTGTCGAGGTACTTCTTCAGATGGCTGCCTTGATGACATGCTCCTTGAGGTTGACAGTGATCTCGTTGTTGGTGACGATCTCGTCGTGTTGGGTGGAGGCGAGGACAGCGTGGACAGAGATGGGGACCATGGCACCATGGTCATTCTGATACTCGACAGAGACTGGGGTCTTACCATCACGCCTCAGCCAAGGGCAGATGCCTTTATTGCAGACCTTGGTGGGGAGAGCACCCAACTTGGTGGCTACGACACGGCTGAGGGGCATAGCTAGCGGGTCTTGTTAGTGGCATAGCTGACCGAACATGTGGCCCTAGTTATCGGCACTGGTGTCCCCGAGGTGGTTGGTGAAATGACCGTGGATGCCCAGGCACTGTCGAGGCTCTACTGCTCAATGTTGATGTGCACCTTGCAGCGGTTGGCATCCAATCCACATCTTCAGAGACGAAGCCAATGAAGCGGCAAGTTATCTAACCGAAGACCATCACTATATTGGTCTTGGTGCAGGTCTCCCAAGCGACCTTGCTATTCATCCATTAGTCATTTTTCTTCGCGCCATCAGTGAGAGGGGAAGTTTTCATCTAATTATACACACATTTTGATCTGTCCACTGACACATACATAATCTTCCCTTGCACTTACGTGCTGCGATATTATCTTTCTTTATCCCAAATGTCCGGACAGGGATTCCCCGAATCTAGGAATTCATCCAAAACCACAGGACGCTTGGTTCTAAACCATTTGGTCATCATTGTGGATTTTGTTTGGCTTATAATTGAGAGTGAGGATCCCAATGTATGGAGATACTCCACAGGGTGACTCTGCTGGCATTATGCCATATTTTGCCCGTCGCAGAACATGAATTGCCTTGACTAACTCAAGGAGATATATCTCAATTAAATCGAGGAAATTAAAGCTATGTTATCAAAGGCAATTGAGATGATCGCCTAGGCCATGAGGCGAGGTGAGGCAACCTCAGATCGCCTTGCATCGGCCCATTTCACCTCGACAATTTCAAGACACCAATTCCACCCTTTTTGCCTTGTCCAGCCCATATATTGGCCCACAAACAGGCCCACTTGGCCTATTTATTTACATGCAATTTAGTTTCATAAATTTTAGTTACTTTAGGAAAGAAATGAATAGATTTAGTAAGTCATACAATAATTAGACATATATGAATGATTAATTTTATGAAATATAACATTTTCATGCACATATTTAGGTGATATTTACAGATATATTCATATTTTTTAACTATATATATTATTTTATAATATATCGCCTCAATTGCCTAGGCCTTTGAGATTGAGGCGACCCCTTGATCACCTCAGTTGCCTCTCGCCTCTGACTACATAGAATTAAAGGGTGCAACAGTCTTGTTCCTGGATCAATCAAAGATCTGGACAACATCTAATCATATCATATCTCAGGCGAATGCTAGACCCACCAAGAGGATTTTATTACTTCTTCCTCGTGCCATCTCTCAGGGAAGTCATTTGACATGAAATATCTGATAACAGCATAATGAGCCCATCTCTCAGGGAAGTCATTTGACATGGAAAATACTTATCTGCATTCTTTGATTTCCATGCATTTGTAGGCCAGATTCATTATTAAGGTTGATGTCAAGACCTGGAGGAAAGTTTCAAATTTATTGCCATCCCCTCCGTCTTAGTGTCTTTTCTTCTTTTCATCCTTAGGTGGTAGAGGAACCTCTCCTCACACCTTTATCTGACAGTACTACTAGTATTTATCAATAAAATTTAAGGGGCATGATTTGGTTCATGTTATTTGGGAATTTTAAATTTCACACCAAACCAAAATACCTCTCAAACCAAACAAAACTGACATGTGTTTCGGTTTAGTAGGATTGTCAATTTGAACCAAATATTGAACACCCTTATTCCAAGCAAGAGTGACAAAACTCTTCCCATACCTTACCAGGAGGCACCCCAGCCACCCCTTATTGATGGGTCCATGCCAATGCGGCTCGACTGAACAAGGGCAAGCTCCTAATAGTCAATAATGGCCAACATTGTGCTTAACCACACAAGGCCATCTACTAAGAAGCTGAAAAATATCCATGCTAGCTGCTCACAGATTAGCTTTAAACCTAAATCTCCCAAAAATCTTAAAATGAATGCTGCATTATTTAGACAAGATTTCAATTTGCTTGATTTCTCCAAAACCAAGAAGCAATAAATCAGAACTCAGAAAAGGAGATGTTAAACAACTCTGGGAAAAAAGACGAACTAATGATAAAGTAAATCTATGGGACAATTTGAACTTAATTTAGTTTTAACTTCACAGGCCATGAAACAAGCAAGAGAATTTTTCCATAACAAGAATAACATATCTGAGGACTCAGGGGAGAAGTTACTTTAGACCATTCTCTAATGTTGTTAGAAAGTATTACCTGCTCCTTCCAAATCAACAGTAATGGTTCCAAGCTTTACAGAAAGAGGATACTTGGTCATGTTATAATGTTCAATTGCATGATTATTGCCTCCAGTGCCATCCCAATTTTTCCTCCCACAGAGGATCATCCCATCAGTTAGGTTAAGCCAGAGATTATCAGTTTTATCACATTTCTGGCATTTCCATCCTGATGGAGGAATAACAACACCACTGTTAATTTGTTGCAGATCCAGAGCATATGCACTCACTCGCTTCTTCTCTGATGTCCATGATGCTATTTGTTCTTTGCGTTCAGCACCCTCGGTCATCAATATAGCATCAGCAGCCAATCTCACCTGTAAACATCAAAGATAAAAACAGTAATATGCAAGATATCATGCAATGACATAGGAATAATGTCACATGGGAACCAAAAAAAGTACCTTTTCGGGCAACTCAACTGAGGGAAATGGAAGACAAACATGATCTGGCAGTACAATGATAGAGTGCGTTTCTTCATACTCAGGTTCTTGATTATCAAATCCTCCATCCACTCCTGCAGAGCACACAGAATGCATAAAAAAAAATACATCTTCGCAACAAAAAAGGTAACATCTTACCCACTGATCTTAACTTTTTGTAAATTTCCCTGATCTTAAATGAGAAAAACATGGGTGAGAGCAGATGGAACAGAAAGAGGAGGAGAAGCAGGAAGAGGAAGAAGACGGGTGGAAAAAAGGAGAGAAAAATTAAGGGTTAGAAAGATAGGGAGAGGAGGAGAAAAAGAAAAAAGGACAGAAAGAGGAGAGAAGTAGTAACGAAAATTGACAAGGAAGATTAGAAAAAGAACAAGAAAAGTAGTATAAATTTTCTCAATATTTGACTCTTTTTGTTCTCATGTTGTTTTCTTACCTTTTTCTTTTGTCCTAAGCCATTTTCTGCAAAAGAGAAGGGAAGAAGTAGAAAAAGAAAAACAAGGAGGAGCAGGAGGACAATGGGGAAAAATAATAAAAGGCAGTTATATGTTTTCTTGAGAGATTTATGTATCTGGTTATCTTATTCTTTCATTTTGTATTTCCTTTTCAAAAGCTATTTTCTGCCATTTTTATATGGCCTATCCAGTACAACCCAACCTTCCCAGAGAATAGTCAATAAATAATCTATATTTTGGTGGGGCTACAAATCCAACCCAGCCTTATATTTGTCTTTCACGCAATTAAGTGTTATGAATATTGTCCAAATTATGATAATCAAGGACTACGAGATGGCAAAACAGTGCATAGTCAAACATAATCACACAAAAAAATAATCCCTTACCATGGGAAAAGAGCTCACGATACCAACAACCAAAGAATGGTATAGCAGATAAAGGCCAAATAGAAGAGACTTCGGACATTCTGAATGACGGGCCAGAGTCGCCAGACAATATCACGATCTAAATACATGTCTCTTAGGGAGGGGGGGAACTGTATATCTCATGCATTTGTTTATCACTCAATGTCTAGTGTAACACAATAGTTATATGAACAACAAAAAATGTGTTAATTTGGTGAAGCAGATCATTTACAAATTTATCAAGATGATAGCCTTCCTATGGTTGTTAAAGGAACCTCCAAAAATGTACAGATAAAAAGGTGCAGACATTGTGAGGCCATATGTTTGCCGTTTGGAACTGATTGCAGTATGCAGACTATTTATTTATAATGGCTGCATTACCAGAGAGGTGAGGAGGATATTCACAAGGTTAGCACAGTTCATGGTCACTGTTAACACAGTTTAAGAGCTGTGGAGTTACTTCAAGATCTGAAATTATAGTTTGGGGAAAAGAACCAAACAAGATTCTTCTTTTTCTTAAACCTGTAACTTATCCAGGACCCTGGGTCAGCCCTTATGAATTTAGTTCCCCAAAACAGAAGACAAATACAAGGGGAAGACCAAACCCATCAAAGGCAGAAATGAGAGAGTTCACTTCTATACATGGTAATTCGCCTTATACAATAGTAGGAAGAGTCAGATTCTTCATTCCATGTGCAGTTTGCTGGAAAGAATGGAAGAAGATGATTGCATTTTCGAGGAAGTATATGACGAAACTTTTTCTCCAAGCATTGTCCTTTTCCTATAGCTAGACTAGGTTTTTCTTCCAAAATTTCTGCTCATAATTGGAGGGAGTGATCCCTCATATTTTGGTAGGTTGTTTGTGTTGTGGGAGAGGAACCTCTGTTCTGTGAACCTTGTGCCACCACCTGTATCTATTTTGGATATTCAAGTAGAATTAGTTGTGCAATCGACACATCCACAATATCTTCTGGCAGAAAAGGAGTATGCAGTCAGATCTCGGTGCACTCTCAGCATACAAGAACCATATCAACATAGTAAGGAGAAGTCCAAAGAGATCAAGAAATAGTCTCCTCCCTCCCCTCTTCATCAGCTAGGCCGAAATTGATCCAGAAAAAAAAAACAATGACTGGATTAGAGTTGAGAGCAATTCCAGCTGAACCAACCCTAACAATCTTTCTTCTTCCTTTTCTATTTAAATAGTGGTCAAATCCCCCGTGGAGGTTGGATACAGTTTCCCAATTGGAGATCCATGGATCACAGAGTGAGAAGGGGTCAATTTAGACATGCAATTTCCATGCTTTAACACTGATAAACCAGAAGCATGACCATGTTCTTTTCAAGAAAGAAGGTGAAATTTCTACACGGAAGAATGGCGGATTCTTCGGATTCTTCTATATAGGTACACCTTTTCTTGCCACATTGGAAAGCAATGTGTGAAGAAACCAGTCTTGCAAAGTATGCTCCTCTCCTCCTCCTTTTCCTCCTGCACACTTCCTTCTACTTCTTATTTTTTAACTCATCTTGGTAGAGATCTCATCTTGCAACCCTTGGAGAGACAAGCATCCTGAAGAAATCTTAAAGATGGCAAACAATGCCATGATTTCACAAATTTGCCGTACCATTTATGCATAACTGTTCTGAAAAAAAGTACCAACTGGTAAACAACAAAGCTGCAGTACCATGATTCATACATAAATTTCTCCCCACCTAATTGCTGCTCGACATAATTCCCCCGCTAATACACCAACTATCTTATTTCTTGATTTTCTATTTAATCAGGCCCTTGTGCCATTTAGATGACAGGGGAATAGAAAAGAAGAAAAGTATTACAAACTATTTCGCATGGAAAATCCTGCATCAACTCAGCAATGCACCCATAGAAAATTATAGTAGCGTCTCCTTGTCGAAGAGGGCCTACCGATGGCAAGAAGTGTGGGCTTTTCAGCGGGCGGTCCTCGGGTACAGGCTTCCGGTGCTGTTGAATGTGTAAATATACGGGATTCCCGGACTTCTCGTAGTTCCACTGGACATAACCCCTCCCGAACGCCAGGAACGAGCACATGTCCACGTATAGACCGCCCTCCGACCTCTGCGCAGACAACCATAGCCAGCCCCCCAAACCCACCCAAACCCCTTCAGAACGAACTACCAACAACGCTGAGAAAAGGCACACATAAAAGGAAATCCACAGAGGGAGGAGGGAGGGAGGGAGAGAGAGAGAGGGCAAACCGGGGTGTCGAAGGAGATGCAGCATTCCTGCTTGTAGATGCGATTGGTGGGCTCGGGGATCCGAACCCTAGAGAGGTGCGACCGCAGCAGCTCCATCGGCGAAGGACGCCGCTGGCGGCGCGGAGGGTGGAACTAGGGTTTTCCTCAGAAGAGGAGCCCAATGGGGAGTTTGGAGGGGTGAGGGGGGAAGGGAGGTGGGGTTCTTTGCTTGGAGCAGAAGCAGAGGTAGCTTTTCGAAATGTTGCCTGCTCTTCCACTCCAACCGGGTTCTTCCCCGCCGCTGCGCCGGAAACCAGCGGCGTGGGCCTGCTTTATATCTCCGAGGAGGGAGGTCGCCACCCGCCGAGTCGCCCCGCTTCAAATCATCGAGAGTTGGAACTCGGTCGCACGCGGCCCGGCGAGTCCGTCGTCGGTCTGCACGAGCTCCAGGCTCCCACGAGGTTAGCTTGCCGCTGGGTGGTGTGCTAGTAAATTTTAGTAATGGATATAATTTTTTAGGGATATTGGCACTAAAAATCTTGTTAAAAATCTATTTATACATCTATCCATCTCAAATTTATATTATTTCATATACTCTTCTTACACAATAAAATTGTCTCCATAAACCATGCCATCACGTTCCATAAAAGAAGTGAAAAAGAACGTTAATAGACATCAACAATAGGATATTTTTTAGATGAAAAGTCTGAAATAACCCTCAATATTTATATAAAAAACTCCTCCTAAAAAAAATTTCATATCTATTCCTCCCTCTCCCTCTCTCTTCTACACCACAAACTCTCCTATTCCCGAGCGCATTAGAGGGGAAGGCCACGGGCCATTGCCTTCCTCCTCATCTTTGTCATCCTGAAACTAGCGAATTCGAGAAACTCCCATGACATTGTTTACCACATTTTTTATCAGAGATGGTGGTGGTGGTGGGTGGTGGTGGTGGTGGTTGTGGCGGCGGCGGCGGCTGTTACATCCCGAGATTTATGCAGCGGATATATTAGATTGAAAATCGATATTTCAAAATGTGAGCAGTCGAAAAATAAGTCTTTAACTAGTGAACATTAGATATGTGTCAACACAAACATAAGGGCCCATGTAATGAACCCAATCAACTCTTCTTCATTTACTCATAATGTTGAATACAACTTCATTGACTTCAAACTAATAACGACTCAAGAAAAAGAAAGTTACATGAGATTGTACTCTCTTACTACCTGCTACATCGTTCTAACTCTCAAAGTAAACTAATGGTAGACGCTATGGTTGGAACACGCTCATCACTCTGTCGCATTCCCATCAAAATCATGTCCTTCAGCTTCCTCTTCAATGTCACATATGATGTTGAAAAGTGAAATGAGCAAACTAGTCCAGTACGATTTATATCTCAACGTGCGGACAATGATATAAGTGATTAATAATTTAGAACTAGACATGTAAGATTATCAAGGTATGCATGAACGATAAACCTATAAAAATATGATACGTGAACTAGATAGATTAAACAAGAGTGATCGAACAAGATCTAGAATGATGTAACGAGCAAGAATTATCAATAGAGCAGTATGTACAAGCACGCAAGATATCCTTTAATTGTAAGAATGCGGGATGGTCATATCACGCAAGCAAGCAAGCACGCACGAGCAAGAATTTTTAACATGAACACTTAATCAGGCACGAAGCCACTAATGTGCACTAAGGATCTATGCCACCTTGGAATGCACACTAGGACACGTGTATATGGTTATTGTATCCAGCATCCAACAAGATAGTACTCCCAGTGCAGATGTAACGCCAATAATCATTATACCCCATGGTTAACAATATATTTATGACTCACCGACATTGGGGCTAGACTGAGCCCTTGGACACTCGTCGTGCTCGGTCAGTATCTCACTATTTTCAAATGTAAATACCTACTGTCATTCATGGCCAATAACAATAGTTTCAAGAAGTATACATTTCAATATCATGTTCATGATGATTTCAAGAAAGATAAGTCATGTGAACATGAATTCATGATAAAAAGAGTCGAGAGAGAATTTCGGCAGCATAACGGTGCTATTTACACTTTTAGTTTGTAAGACCCGGCCCCCTTGGGCCCTTGGCCTCATCCTCAGGATCGCGACAGGTGCCCTGGCTACGACTTGGTCACGCCAGACCGGCCTGCCGCGACAGGGTTGGGTCGGGTCGTACCCGGCCGCTACGTTCTTGTCGCGGCAGCGGTGGCCAACACGTCCTGGTGGCGGCGTTTGACGGCGTCGTGATTGCTTTTATGATAGACGTGATCGATGTCTTTTCTGTCAGAACGGCCTTGTCGGGTGTCAGGCACGCGCAGCATTGACGCGGCCTGGTCACCCGTCGTGATTGCTTGTTTGGTCTTCGAGGTTTGACCACCTTTTTGGGGTCGTGCCGGGGGGTCGGCCGGTCGCGTTCTTGGGGCCGTCGGTTTAAAAACGAACGCCGCGCCCCATTCTTCCCCTTACCCTCTTCCCCTCCTTCTTCTCCCCCTCTCTTTCCCTCCGAGCTCTCCTTGCGTTTCCTTGACGTTTCTTCGAGCTCGAGGTGTCTGTGCTGAGGAGGGTGTCGTTCCGTTCGTGCAGGGGATGTGGTCGTGTCGTTTGGAGCGAGGAGAAGGCGGCCATTCCTATGAGAAGGTTCCAACGGGTTTGCTCTTCGTGTGGAGGTAGGGACCCTTGATCCTCTCGCCCTAAGCATGCTCCACTCCCCTTAGAGATGGGTGTTCCCTCGTGTTTGTGTTGTGGGAGAGTGAGGATCCATGCTCGTGGTTGAGTGAGTTTTCCCCTTTGAGCGTAGATTTTTGTTAAATCCATGTTGTGTGGGGTTGTATGGGTGGTTTGCATGATTTACAGCTTTCCATACATGTTAAGCATACTCCCTCCCCTTGTGGAATGCTCGTTTGGTGTTTTTTGGGCGGTCTCCAGAAGAAGCGCTCCGGAACCCTCCTCTGCTGAAGACGCGACCATTTTGGAGGTCGCGATCTTGTCGCGACAGCCTAGCTGGTCGTGACAGGATCGCAGCGCTCTTGAGCATCGCGACCTGGTCGCGACGGCTACGACCACCGCGACAGCATCGCGACAGGGTAGGGCGTCGCGACCTGGTCGCGACGGCCCGACGCGTCGTGACTTCAACCGAGAGACAGGTTTTGGTCTTCGTCGTTTCCGTTTCTTTTACTGTACCCGTGTCACCTTTGCTAGTTTCTTAGTACGGTCCTACACTAGTCGTTCGCCTGGTGCGCGGCACTTGAGGGCTTGTCCCGTGTGAGAGGTTGTTACCGTTGCCTGGGACCCCCGTCCTCAGGAGCCTGTTGAGGGATTACTCAGGGCTACGAGTGTGCTCGAGTTGGCAGCCCAGTAGGCGGACTCTGGAGCTGAGGGGAAAACGGTGGTTAGGACAGTGGCGTTGAGTTGCTTGCAGAGCTCTCGTGGTTGGTCTGGGACGCCGAGGACGGTTAGGAGTTCTATCCGGCGCAGGCCAGCAATCATGTTTCTCACTGCCTCGCTCCCTGCGGCCCCGGAACTGCTTGGAGAGGTCAGCGTGGGACCGTAGTCCGGCCAGACTACGGCGGTTACTGTTGTGTACTTTGTGTCCTACCTCGCTCTGACGAGACGTGAGGGTCAGGACCCGGGTCTAGGGTAAGACGTCGGCAGGCGCACCTAACCCTTGACTAGTGGTAGTGTTTTCCATAGCTAGTGTTCCTTGTCTGGATGGAGTCCCCTCTGTCTGTGTTTGCTAGCCTTGTGGTGGTCACGACGAGCAGTCGTACGGAGTTTCCGACCGCGTTGTGTTCCCGTACCGCGCTAGTTGTAGCTCGCTTTCGCACTTCCGTTCATAGGTAGAAGATATAAACTGTTGTTATTTAATTGTTTATATATATAATATATATATATATATATATATATATATCTCCTTCTGCCTGTTAGAGCCAGTAGGAGATTGGTAGTCCCTACTGAGCTTCTGTTGTGAAGCTCATCCCTCCTTTTTCCATGTGAGACTTCTCAGCAGCGGCAGGCGTGCGCCGGGCGGAGGAGACGGGGCGGTAGGGGGACCGGAGCCCCGTAGCTAGCAGTGTTGTTAGTTATGGATGTCCTCAAGCCAATCATAACTTGTACAATCTTGTTCTTTGATAATAATAATAAGGCTTTTATATTCATTATGTGTAATTCGTTTAACGTTTCATTATGAAGTCCATGAATATGCGCAATGAATATTAATTATATGATCATAACAATGAGATTAATATCCTTTAAACGTATATTCTTAATTGTTCCTAGTCGGAGGATATCCGAGGAGGACATCGGATATTCGGTTAGACTAGTACAGGTTGCACCTGCTCATATGATGAGGGGACTAGTCTCATAGTCACTTGTGTGGAGACACTAAGGTGAATCTGTAGGTGCTCATTGGAGAATGAGTTCACTGAACTGATCCGTTATGAATCGCTGGATGGTAATGTTACCTAACTGTCAACCAGCTAGATTCATTGTCACAGTGGCGTGATTGGTCCTTAGACCTGAGACACCAAGGACACCTTGTTGGTGGACTTTTGGGTTTTTGACCTTGACTTATAGATCTCTAGCCATGAGGTCTTAATCAGTTTAAGTGATCGGAATCTAGGGAATACCTTCGAAGTGATTGTGTGGTCAATATGGATCGCTCGCTCTCGGTATAGGAGAGTGAATGCTCTACAGAAGGATGCCTGATAGTCCCTGTCCAGGGCAAGACCAATTATCAGAAAAGGAGTTTTTCTAATATAGTTATGCGGCATCTAAACTGAGTGAGTGTGCAATTTAGGGTTTGACAGTTGACCATACCCTAAGTGCACTCGGGAGCATTGTACGAGCGAAGGATTATAGTCACGTGGTAACTGATGATACAAAAGTTCCTTGAATGGGTTGCTGAACCCCAATGCTTTCCAGGATCAAGTGGTGTTGCTTGGCACCCAACTTGATTGGAAGCCCGGTCAATTATCGTGAGATGATAATTGATTATGTGATTAATTAATATGAATGTTAATTAATTACCATAAGTCAATAAAGAGTTATTGAGCTTAATGGGCTGAAACTGGACTAGCAGTTGGGCCTAGAGGGTCACACGCATAAGAGTTCCGAGCAGACTGGGCAAGGTGTTCTTTATAGACAATGACTGGGTTTTTGTGAAAAACCGCGGTGTCTATAAATATACGTTGAGAGTTAAACCCTGGGCCAAGCTCCAGGCTTAACCCTGGCCGCCCCCCTCCTCTCTCTCTCCCAGGGCGCCCCCCACCCTCTCTCCTCCTCTTTCGGCACATGGTGGAGCTGAGATCCGGGAGACGCGTGGAGAACGAGGAGATCCTCGTCTGCGTCCGGAGCTCGCGTGGATACGTCTAGAGGCCGGACACTTGAACGGCTTGAAGCACCGGCGCCTCCTGCGCCACCTCCTCCCCGATTCGGGAGTTACGCAACCCCGCAAAGGTAAAGATGAGATCTGCCTGTGCGTGGTTTTCCATTTTAAGTTCCGATTCCGACGGCCGGCAACGATATCTACCTGAGGGATTCGCGTTTCCGCTGCGCTCTGTACGAAACCCAACAGTGGTATCAGAGCCAGGTTGCTGGTACGTTCGGAATCGGCGTCTCGTGTATGATATTTTATGCGTTTTCGTCGATTCACTTTGTGCATGAGTCGCCATGTTTGATGTGTTCATGGGTCGCACATGAGATGTGCACTTGCTGCTTGGCACATGGAAGATGTTCCTGGTACCAAGGGCTTCACGGAGAACCCTTTGTGGCGTCGTTTGCCCACTGTGGAGGCCACACGACCCTCTGCAAGATGCTGCCGTCGTGCAGATTGGACAGTCCAAGATGGGGCGTTTTTGCAGATTTTTAGGGCTTTTCCGGGTTTTCTGGGTGCTTAGGGGCGGAGGGCGGCGGCCTCCGGCACCGCCGGCGCCGTCCGCGGCCGCCGGAGGCGGCGCGGAGGGCGGCAGGGCCGCGCCCCAACCGGCGCTGCACCGGTGGGGGGCGGCGGCTAGGGTTTTCCCCAGCCGCCGCGGGCCCTATCGGGCGAAGGGGGTCCCGCGCGGGCGGGCGGACCCCCCGCGGGTCCCCGGGCGCCGGATCCGGCCCGCGCCGGATCCGGACCGGCCCGCCCCCCTTTCCCCCCATTTTTCCATTTTTCTTAATGTTTTTTAAATTGTTTAAAAAAATTAGAAAAATGTTTTAAAATCCCAGAAAATTATGAAAATTAGTTTTAAGATTTTAAAAATGTTTTAACTCTCTGTAAATTATTTTTCATATATATGACCCATTACTTATCAGTTTAAAGGAAATCTGAAACCGTTTTAGTTATTTCCTCTAATCTAATTAAGACATGTTAATTGATTTAGAAATGTGAATTTTAAATTAATTAACTGTACATCTTGGCGACTTCATGCAGTAACGATGAATGACATTATCTAATGTTGATTAGATGTAATCCATGTTAGCTAAAATGTTTAGTTAAATGGTTTTCAAATATAGTTTTTATATTTTTTGAAGTAAAATATTTCAGAAGTAATTATGTGATAATTGCTTGTTGATGCATGTGATGTGTGTGTGATGGATGGTCATAGACTTAGATATCATGTGATGAATGTTATGGTTAATGACAAATGATGTAATTTATGAGGCTGCGTGCCTCCCTCTCTCCCTCTATTAAATCCGGGTTGTACATTCTATCTCCCTCCTGTTATGTACTCCCCTTGACTTGTTTCAGGTTTCTTATTATTATCTGATGTATATTTATGGGCCTGTGAGCCCAAATTTAAATATTACTTGTATTATAAGAAGCGGATTGGCGGAGATGGAGGAGAGTACCATGCAGGACCTTCATGGAGATAAAGTTACATCAAGCTAAGCATCAGATAGGGGTGTTCATGTTTTGGTTTGTTTAGTTTAGAGAGGATTTTTACAAACCAAACCACCTCACCAGAGCCACCCGAACCAAACCAACTGTAAAATTTACACCAAACCAAACCGAACCGATATATTCAGTTTTGGTTCGGTTTGGTTTGGTTTAACCCAAAATAAGGGGTTTCACAAGAAGACTTAACTTAATATTTCTTTTGGAGATAAGGCTTTAATCACATATGCACTGTTGACTCAATTTAACCATCAACCTATATAAGAGGAAATACTATTGATAAGTGAAATTTGATGACCATATTATATCACAATGCGTATATTTACATATAACATATTTACATATATGTATATATTAAACAAATCTGAATACTTGATACATTGTATAATTAAAATTATATATTAAATTTGTTTTATCGGTTTGGTTCGTTTTCAAGATCTTAACCGAACCCACCGAATTTACAATTTCGGTTTGGTTTAAACCAAACCAAATTTTGTTCACCTTCAAACCGAACCAACCGAACCAAATTGATCGTTGGTTTGGTTTTTCGGTTTGAACACACCCTAGCATCAGATGCGGGGCTGCCATTTGTTCACCATATTTGTGGATTACCAACTGGCTCTGGTAATGCCACTCTAGGTTAAAGTCCATGATCATCCATCGTTTTTTCTTCATATATTTGATATGTGTGGAATGTGTTATGATATATATAATTAAATATATGATATTCCAAATTCTATATATCAATAGCACGCAGATATAGAGACCAAGATAAAATATGTCAAAATCCCTCCTCGTTCAAACTTTAAGCCGTAGCGTAATCATTTAGAATGAATTACGTGGCCCTCCATCATTATAGTTTTAGGATTGCCATTAGATCGGGCAAGTTTGTTGTGCTATCCACAAGGCTTGTCAAGTCTAATGACAGACTAAAACTATGGCATGATGATGCCTTAAACGGGGTAGAGGACCGGTGTAGCTTTGTTGTGCTATCCACAAGGGCTACATCCAAATCTATGCTCGTTACGTAATGATGGTATTGCTTAGACTGGATTTAATGACTTGTTGTGCTATCCACAAGGTCATTAAAATTCAGGGGCCAAAATAAGATCGGATATTGCAAGAGTTGCAAGTGTCAAGGGTTGACCGCTTTCAGATCATAGTATGGTTTGTTGTGCTATCCACAAGATCATGCTATGAGTCTGTGAGATTCCAATCCCCACTAGGAGACCGTCGGTGTCTCCCATTCTGTATATCTGAGGGTTATACAGTCTGCCGGAAAATAGTGGGAGCTAATCTTGATTAAAGTCCTAATCTAGATTTAATTATTATTATGAACATCTGCTAATTGTCTTTACATTTCCTTTATAGGCAAAAATGTCGTCAGGTAACCCACTCCGTGGCATACTGGATGCCAACAGATTGACAGGCCCGAACTACTCGGATTGGCTCAGAAACCTGAAGATTGTCCTCAAGTCTGAGCGCATTGCCTATGTCCTGGAAGGGGAGATCCCAGCTGAACCACCCCTTGATGCACCTGAAGGGGAAACGCTTGAGTTTGCGAAGTGGAAGGAGGATTCCACTCTGGCCCAATGCTACATGCTTGCCTCAATGAGCAATGAGTTGCAAAGGCAGCATGAGAACATGGATGCTAGATCCATCATGCAGCACTTGCAAGAGCTCTTTGAAGAGCAGAGCAGGGTGGAGAGATATGAGATATCCAAGGCCCTGTTCAGAGCTCGCATGGCAGAGGGGTCTTCAGTACAGACTCATGTGCTGAAGATGATAGAGTGGATTGAGAGGCTCGAGGGGCTTGGTTTTCCTCTTACAAGGAACTAAGCACGGACCTCATTCTCCAGTCACTTCCAGATTCATATTCCCAGTTTATTGTGAACTTCACAATGAACAAGATTGAGGTGAGTTTAGCTGAGATGCTCAACATGCTAAAGACTGCTGAGGGCAACCTTAAGAAGGAAAAGCCCACTGTTCTCATGGTTGGAAAGTCCAACAAGAAGAGGAGAGCAGGGCAAGCCTTTAAGAAAGGCAATGCTAAGAAGCAGTCTAAGCAGAAACAAAAGAAGGACACAGGCAAAGGAGAAGAAAAGGGCGAGTGCTTCCACTGCAAGAAGAAAGGGCACTGGAAAAGAAATTGCAAGGATTACCTTGCAATGAAGGCTCAGGAGAAGCAGAAGCTTGGCGAAGCTTCAGGTGCTGACAAGTAGAAGGAAGCTGAGCAAGGGCGAGGTGAACTTGAGGCTTGGAAACGGCACAAGTGTTGGTGCGCACACTGTGGGGACAGTGAAGCTCAAGTTACCTTCTGGAGATTTGCTTTTATTATATGATTGCTACTATGTGCCTAGTATCATTAAGAACATTATTTCTGTTTCTTGTTTAGACAGAATTGGATACATGTTTACCATTGAGAACAATAGTTGTTCAGTTTATTTGAGAAATAAACTAGTTGCTTTAGCAAGTTTGGTGAATGGTTTGTATCTGCTTGATGTCTCTTATGATAATCTCCACGTTGATGTTTCTCCTAAGAGAAGTAAGAATAGTGTGAACACTGCCTACTTGTGGCATTGTAGGCTTGGTCACATTGGTGAGAATAGGCTTCAAAAGTTGCATAAGAATGGATACTTGGATCCATTTGATTATGAATCATATGCAACTTGCGAATCCTGTTTAATGGGTAAGTTGACCAAATCTCCATTTAGTGGACATGGAGATAGGGCCAAGGACATATTGGAACTAATACATTCGGATGTATGTGGTCCAATGTCTACCCAAGCCAAGGGTGACTACTCATACTTCATTACATTCACGGATGATCACTCAAGGTACGGATTTGTTTACTTAATGAAGTACAAATCTGAAGCCTTTGGGAATTCCAAGAATTTAAGAATGAAGTTGAGAAGCAAACTGGAAAGAGTATTAAAATCCTACGGTCAGACCGAGGAGGTGAATACTTAAGTACAGAGTTCACACAATTCTTAAAGGACAATGGTATCCTTTCTCAATGGACTCCTCCCTATACACCACAGATGAATGGTGTATCGGAAAGGAGAAATCGTACCTTGTTGGACATGGTGCGATCCATGATGAGCCGTTCACAGTTACCAGTTTCCTTATGGGGATATGCGCTAGAGTCAGCGGCATATCTGCTGAACAGGGTTCCAAGTAAATCTGTGTCTTCCACTCCATATGAGACATGGAAGGGTAGAAAGCCTGATTTTAAACATGTTAAAATCTGGGGCTGTCCTGCCCACGTGAGGAGACATGACCCAGATAAACTGGAATCCAGAACCGATAAATGCAGGTTTGTTGGATACCCAAAAGAAACGTTTGGGTACTACTTTTACCATCCTGGTGAACAAAGAGTGTTTGTCGCCAGGAGAGTTGTCTTCTTGGAAGAGGAGTACCTTACCCAAGAGGACAGTGGGAGTAAAGTAGATCTAGAAGAGGTTCTAGATCCACAAATTGTGCAAAGTCCACTGGGTGAGACATCGGTTCCGGAACCTGTTCAGGATTATACACACATTCAGCGTAGGTCTGGTAGAGTACCTAGACAGCCTGAAAGATATGTTGGACATATCAGTGAAGGCATGTCTTATGATGAGGATGATGATCCAAAGACCTACCAAGAGGCTGTTGATTGTCCTCAGTCAGGGAAATGGCGAGATGCGATGAATTCTGAGATGCAGTCCATGTACACCAACCAAGTTTGGAACTTGGTAGACTTGCCCGAAGGTATTGAACCTATTGGGTGCAAGTGGATCTTTAAGAGAAAGATCGGTGCAGATGGACAGATCGACACTTATAAGGCAAGGTTGGTGGCAAAGGGGTATCGTCAAAGGCAAGGAATTGACTATGACGAAACTTTCTCACCAGTTGCCACGATAAAGTCGATCAGAATTCTTCTTGCCATAGCTGCATACTTTGATTACGAGATCTGGCAGATGGATGTGAAGACAGCTTTCCTTAATGGAAACATTGAGGAGGAAGTGTATATGATACAACCTGAGGGATTTACATCCAAAGAGTGTCCAGATAAAGTATGCAAGCTTCAAAGATCCATCTATGGATTGAAGCAAGCTTCTCGTAGTTGGAACATAAGGTTTGATGAGGCTATCAAATCTTATGACTTCATTAAGAATGAAGATGAACCATGTGTGTATAAGAAAGTCAGTGGGAGTGCTATCACTTTTCTCGTACTTTACGTTGATGATATCTTACTCATTGGGAATGATGTAGGGATGTTATCATCAGTAAAGGTTTGGCTGTCAAAGAACTTCTCCATGAAGGATTTGGGAGAAGCATCCTACGTATTGGAATACGTATCTATAGAGATAGATCTAAGAGGATGCTTGGCTTGACCCAATCCATGTACATAGATACCATTGTCAAAAGGTTTGGCATGGAAAATTCCAAGAGAGGTCTCATACCTATGAGACATGGGATTATTCTCTCTAAGGAGTAGTCTCCTAAGACTCCTGAAGAGAGGGCAGCCATGGATAGAGTCCCCTATGCCTCGGCTATAGGGTCTATCATGTATGCCATGATATGTACAAGGCCTGATGTGGCATTTGCTCTAAGTGTTACGAGCAGATATCAGGCAAATCCAGGTGAAACACACTGGATGGCTGTGAAATGTATCCTTAAGTACTTGAGAAGGACTAAGGATATATTTCTGGTCTATGGAGGAGGGGACTTGAAACTCCGGGCATATACTGACTCGAGTTTCCAGTCGGATCCAGATGATAGCAAGTCTACATCTGGATTTGTGTTCACTTTGAACGGGGGTGCAGTGAGCTGGAAGAGTTCTAAGCAGGAGACCACTGCAGACTCGACGACAGAAGCTGAGTACATTGCTGCAGCTGAAGCTGCCAAGGAGGCAGTGTGGATGAAGAAGTTCATCACCGACCTTGGTGTGGTACCAGGTGACTCTGATCCGATCCCATTGTTGTGTGACAACAATGGGGCCATTGCGCAAGCGAAAGAGTCGCGGTCTCATCAGAAGTCGAAGCACATTCTGAGGCGATTTCATTTGATCAGGGAGATTATCACTAAAGGAGATGTACTGGTTGAAAGAGTTCCTTCAGTCGACAACATTGCAGATCCATTGACGAAGCCTCTGTCTCAAATTGTGTTTGAGCGCCACCTTGAGTCCATGGGTTTAAGGCTTAAAGGTGATTGGCTTTAGTCCAAGTGGGAGATTGTTAGTTATGGATGTCCTCAAGCCAATCATAACTTGTACAATCTTGTTCTTTGATAATAATAATAATGCTTTTATATTCATTCTGTGTAATTCGTTTAACGTTTCATTATGAAGTCCATGAATATGCGCAATGGATATTAATTATGATGAGATTATAACATGAGATTAATATCCTTTAAACGTATATTCTTAATTGTTCCTAGTCAGAGGATATCCGAGGAGGACATCGGATATCCGGTTAGACTAGTACAGGTTGCACCTGCTCATATGATGAGGGTGACTAGTCTCATAGTCACTTGTGTGGAGACACTAAGGTGAATCTGTAGGTGCTCATTGGAGAATGAGTTCACTGAACTGATCCGTTATGAATCGCTGGATGGTAATGTTACCTAACTGTCAACCAAGATTCATTGTCACAGTGGCGTGATTGGTCCTTAGACCTGAGACACCAAGGACACCTTGTTGGTGGACTTTTAGGTTTTGACCTTGACTTATAGATCTCTAGCCATGAGGTCTTAATCAGTTAAGTGATCGGATCTAGGGGAATACCTTCGAAGGTGATTGTGTGGTCAATATGGGATCGCTCGCTCTCGGTAATAGGAGAGTGAATGCTCTACGGAAGGATGCCTGATAGTCCCTGTCCAGGGCAAGACCAATTATCAGAAAAGGAGTTTTCTGATATAGTTATGCGGCATCTAAACCGAGTGAGTGTGCAATTTAGGGTTTGACAGTTGACCATACCCTAAGTGCACTCGGGAGCATTGTACGAGCGAAGGATTATAGTCACGTGGTAACTGATGATACAAAAGGTTCCTTGAATGGGTTGCTGAACCCCAATGCTTTCCAGGATCAAGTGGTGTTGCTTGGCACCCAACTTGATTGGAAGCCCGGTCAATTATCGTGAGATGATAATTGATTATGTGATTAATTAATATGAGATGTTAATTAATTACCATAAGTCAATAAAGAGTTATTGAGCTTAATGGGCTGAAAACTGGACTAGCAGTTGGGCCTAGAGGGTCACACGCATAAGAGTTCCGAGCAGACTGGGCAAGGTGTTCTTTATAGACAATGACTGGGTTTTTGTGAAAAACCGCGGTGTCTATAAATATACGTTGAGAGTTAAACCCTGGGCCAAGCTCCAGGCTTAACCCTGGCCGCCCCCCTCCTCTCTCTCTCCCAGGGCGCCCCCCACCCTCTCTCTCCTCTCTTCGGCACATGGTGGAGCTGAGATCCGGGAGACGCGTGGAGAACGAGGAGATCCCGTCTGCGTCCGGAGCTCGCGTGGATACGTCTAGAGGCCGGACACTTGAACGGCTTGAAGCACCGGCGCCTCCTGCGCCACCTCCTCCCCGGATTCGGGAGTTACGCAACCCCGCAAAGGTAAAGATGAGATCTGCCTGTGCGTGGTTTTCCGTTTTAAGTTCGATTCCGACGGCCGGCAACGATATCTACCTGAGGGATTCGCGTTTCCGCTGCGCTCTGTACGAAACCCAACAAGTGTTTCCCCTTTTCCATTGTACGTCACCCTCGGGGTATGCCCCTAAGGGATTTGTTCTTCCTCTGCCTTTTACTTGTACTAGCGTGCGTGCGTTGGGGCTGTACTTTGAGCGGTACGCAGCGGTCTCGCTCTTTTTCCTATTTCCTCTTGTACGCTTCTAGTTTAGCAGTTGACGTTTACTTCCGTTACATATCCTGTTAGATATATATTATAGCCCTTCTGGGTCTCCGGATTTGTGGGCGGCGACTGCGAAAATCGGGTCCTCGGCATGGGCCGAGGGTTGGGTTCTCGGGTCGTTACATAGTTAACTCTTTACATTAATAGCTTGAGTCCATGATTATAAATCCACACTCATGAGAAATAAACGAGAGAGGAAGTGCACGCTATCTCCAGAGAGCTTTAATGGTACAACCTGTTGAGCAACTATCCCCTAAGAAAATTATTTAAGACTTTAAATTATTTTAGCATAGTGATTTTGCTATAACAAAACCTTTAAAAGACTTTCTACAAATTAAATATACCACAGAAAATATTTTGAACAAACTCTATCTCGAAAATTTTTCTAAGTCCACAGATTACTCTATGTATCATAATGAATCCGATTGTCAACTCCGACTTCCTAAAGTCAAATTCTTTATTCTGGACTCCAACTCTCAGAAGTCTGATTCTTCTGACTCCGAATCCTAGAGTCGAAGTACCTATCTTGTTTTGTCTTCGACTCCAGAAGTCGAATTCTATAATCTTACTACAACTTTTGAAGAGTCGAATGTCAGTCTACTCTCATGATTGTCTCCGACTCTTAGAGTCGAAGTACACCTTTTAAATTCGACTTTCCTGTTAACTTCTGTACTTGTACTTTTTTTGTGCAGATAATATTTTATTAACTTATGAAATGTTGATTATATAACATCTCACCCTCTTAATATAACTTTTGTCAAAACTCATGATACTTGTATATCCCTTAAATATTATTAGTCTATCAGATTATCATTATTTAAATATATTCTGACAAGATGAGACATATCATACTCAAAATAATCACCTAAATTTGTTTGTGTTTATATCTGAAACTTTTATTCAAATTTGACTCTTGCTTTATGACAGAAGGCCAGATTTTCATCTCCTTCAGAAGATATCCTGCATTTATTGATTTCAGACGCATGGGTATCTGACAGAGGTTCACCTACCACTGTTAGAACCACACCTTACTTTTTGGTGCAACTGTCTATCAATCTTTTATTGGTCTGAAAGCTTGTCTATCCGAGATTTCCATACTTTACATATTTTCTCTGACTCACCTACCTCAAAAAGTATGGAGGTATTCTCTCATTTTGTCTTGTCTTTCCCGCAGAACATTTATTAGGCACATTTTCAGCATGGAGCTTTCACATAACATTTAATTGAGCTTGACCTCTAAGCTGTGAAGCTACAAGCGTTGTCTGAAGCCATTGGAAAGATAAAAAGACAGAAGGACCCATGGTTAATAACCTCAACTAGCATCCAAAGGATCCAAGATCTCTCCTCAAATGGCTAGATCTTTAACGGACACTTTCAAACGGATACATTTTTCTGAAGCATATATAGAAGCCGAAGTTTGAAGAAGAAAAAATACACAACAACACTTATAGTTGAGCTAGCAAATTCTTTCAACTCTCTTCTGTTTTCTGCTAAGCAAGAGCTACTACAAGCCTTCTCCTGAGCTGCAAGAATTGAGAGCCTGTTCATTCAAGAAAATCTCTAAAGCTCTCCTCTTCTCAAAAGCCTTGTTGTTGGGTGGAATTTGTAATTAGAATTCTTTTAGTCCACCCCTTCTCAGATTCAGAAAGGATCACTACTGTAGTTTTTATTATTTTTCCTTTCTGAATTTCCTGTGTTTGCTCATTCCTTGGAGCAAACACACAAGTGTTCTTTTACAATTCAGTCTATGTATTCCTGCAGGAGGTTTGTTCTTGCTATACCCCTCTTGTGTAGGGAAGACCTTGTTGAAGGTAGTCTTTGTACCCCTGGTAAGGGAAGACTTTCTTGGGAGCAAGTGGGCTTGTAATTCCTCTCAAGGGTGAGAGAAGGCCAAGTTCTCTTGGCAGTTAGTGAAATCTCAAGTGGTTTGCTTGAGGACTGGACGTAGGACTTCCATGTGGGAAGGGTCAAACCAGGATAAAATTCTTTGTGCAATTGTGTGATTATTTTCACCAATTTACTCTTAAATCACACACTACATTAAATTCTAACAGCTTTATTTAGTGTTGTTTAATTTCATATAAAAATTTTAAAAGCACAAGAAGTCATATTCACCCCCCCCCTCTAGGACATCATTGGTGCCATTTCGATCCAACAAGTGGTATCAGAGTGAGGTCTTCTCAGAAGAATCTAAAGATTTAAGAAGAATGGCATCTGAAAGTCACAACTATAAAGGTCGATCTGTTACAAGGCCACCATTCTTTGATGGTGAAGATTATCAATATTGGAAGATGCGGATAGAGTGCTTCATCAGAGGCACAGATTTTAATTTGTGGCAGGTAATAGAACAAGGTGATTATGAAATCCTTGGTGAGTCCTCCTCTGCTCTTTCCATAGCTGATAAAAGGAACATGTCTTTAATTTATAAGGCTAAAAACTATCTATGTTGTGCCCTATCCAAACGAGAATTTAATAGATTATCTACTTGTAGAACTGCTAAAGAAATGTGGGACAAACTGTAAGTTACATATAAAGGAACTAATAGAGTAAAACAAACTTGGATAGATATTCTTGTTTCTCAGTATGAACAATTTAAAATGCTTCCTAATGAAAACATAACTCAGATGTACAATCGTTTTTCAAACATAATAGTAGGACTGAGCTCTCTAGGAAAAGTTCTTACAAATGAAGAAACTGTAAGAAAGATCCTAAGATCATTAACAAATGCTTGGACCCCTAAGGTCACTGGCATTGAGGAAGCACATGATCTAACTCAGCTTTCCATTGATAAATTAATCGGATCCTTAATGGCTCATGAAATTAACATGGAAAGGTTTTCTGAAAATTTATCGAAAAAGAAAATGCCAAATGCTTTGAAGGTTGCAGATTCTTTCTCCTCTGAAGATTCAAAGGAGAAATCAGATGATAGTGATGATGAAGCCATGTTGTCAAGGAAATTACAAAGGATCCTTGCCAAGAAAAAGAAATTTGGCTCCAAAAGATTCTTCAAGAAGGACAAGAAGAAGGAACTAACCTGCTATGAGTGCAATCAACCAGGACATTACAAGTCTGAATGTCCTAAGCTGAAGAAGAAGGATCAAGCAGAAAGATCCGACAAGAAGAAAGGTAAAGAAAAGAAGTTCAGAAGATACAAGAAAAAGGCAATGGCAGCAACATGGGATAATGAAGAAGCCACCAGTTCAGACTCTTCAAGTTCAGAATCTGAAGAAGAAGAAAAGGCAAATCTAGCTCTCATGGCAGGACTAGATCAGGTAAATTCTGAAACCTCCTTCACATCATGTTCTGAATCCAACTCTGACAGTCTTGAAGATGCCTTCAATGAGCTATATGAAAAATATAAAACAATAGTCAAACAAATAAAGATAGTTAAATTAAGTTTGCTAAATCAGGAGAAAGCCAACACCTTCCTGAAAAATGAAGCAGAAAGATTAGAACAAAGTCTAAATGAAACTAAAAGAGCAAATGAATTGTTGTGTGAGGATTTAAAAAATAAAAACAGTAAAATTATGGAAATAGAATCAAATTTAAAAGAACTTAAGGATGAAGAAAAATTGAAAGAAGAAAATAACTACTTAAGAGCTACTATAGAGAAAATATCTAACTATAAAACATCCTTGTTTGTTATAATAAAAGGCTCTAGGACAAGTAAGAAAAAGTATGAAGTATGATACACACCTCCACCTAATGAAGAAGACATTGTGCATCTTAAAGTTTATCCAACTTCTCAATTTGTAAAAGAAAAAGGAATAAAAAAGTAAAGGTTAACCAGTATGTTTATAAACAAAAATAGAAATTTAACAACATGAAAAATACTTTTGATTTATGTTGTACTCACTGTAATCAGTTAGGATACACTGTCAGCACATGCACAACCTAACATTTGCGCTGGATCCCTAAGACTAACCATCAAGGACCCAAGAAAATTTGGGTACCAAAAGTTACAACTTAAATTTATTTGCAGGGTCACCTGAGAGCATCCAAATGGTATTTGGATAATGGGTGCTCAAGTCATATGATAGGTGACAGGAAGTTATTTACAAATTTTAGAGATGAAAGTGGTCATGTCACTTATGGAGATAATGGTAAAGGAAATGTCTTAGGATGTGGAATAGTGAGAACAAAAGAAAAGAATTTGACAGAAGATGTCATGGATGTAGAAGGATTGAAGCACAATCTAATTAGCATCAGTCAATTATGTGATAAGGGTCATCTAGTAAAATTTCAGAATGACAAGTGCATTATTCAAAAGGATGGAAAAACAGTCTTTGAAGCTCAAAGAGTGAAAAATCTGTACACCCTATAGTTAGCAGAACTAAAAGAAGTAAATTTATGTCTTGCAACTACCAAGAGTGAAGAATCTGATTTATGACATAGAAGATTGAGACATGCAAGTACTTCAGTAATCAAGAAATTGATTAAGCATGACCTAGTTAAAGGTCTTCCGAAGATGAAATTGAAGAAATCTGGAATATGTACAGCCTGTGCAAAGGGAAAGCAAACTAAGACATCATTTCAGTCCAAAACAGTAGTCACAACTTCTAAGCCTTTAGAGCTCATTCATATGGACTTATTTGGACCTATAAGAATAGTTAGTCTTGGAGGAAAAGTGTATGGTTATGTAATAGTGGATGACTACTCAAGATATACTTGGGTATCCTTCTTAGAAACCAAGTCAGAAACTTTTTCAGCTTTTCTGAAGTTCAGCAAAGTAGTACAAAAGAATCAGAAATTCCATATCATCAGCATCAGATCTGATCATGGTGGAGAATTCAAGAATGAAGATTTTATGAAGTTCTGTAAAGAAAATGGAATAGAACACAATTTCTCTGCACCAAGAACACCTCAACAGAATGGAGTAGCAGAAAGGAAGAACAGAACACTGCTAGACATGGCCAGAACTATGCTCACAAAGTACAACTTACCAAGATACTTCTGGGCAGAAGTAGTCAACATAGCCTACTACATCATCAACAGATGCATGATTAGACCAATTCTAAAGAAGACACCCTATGAGCTATACAAGGAGAAGAAGCCCAACATCAGTCATCTTTGACCTTTTGGTTGTAAGTGATTTATTTTGAATAATGGTAAAGATAACTTAGGAAAGTTAGATGCTAAAAGTGATGAAGGTTTTCTGTTAGGATATATTTCAAAACCTAAAGGATATAAAGTTTTTAATAGGAGAACTTTAACTATAGAACAAACAGTGCATATCTTATTTGATGAGACTAACCCTTCTATTAAGAGAATAGAAGAAGAAGAAGATTGTGTTGAAGATCTGTGTAGTGATCTAGAGAAAACATCTCTTGAAGAAGAAGAAAAAGAAGAAGAAAAGGAAGATCCACCACTGGAGGAACTTCAACAATAAGAAGAACAACATGAAGGACTACCTAGAGAATTGAGGTATCACAGAGATCATCCAAGAGAAAACATTATAGGTGATCCTCAAGATAGGGTAAGAACAAGAGGTATGAACATTCCTTGTGATTTTTCTGCATTTGTGTCTCAAATTGAGCCTAGGACAATCAATGATGCACTGGCTGATGAATCTTGGATCCTTGCTATGCAAGAGGAACTTAATCAGTTCCAACCATAGTTGTCAAGGCGTCAAGGCGAACCAAGGCATTCACGGGGTCCCTAAGTGCTTAGGCGCTTAAGCATCTGCTTAGGCATCGCTTAGGCGACACTTAAGCCACTAATTAAAAAATCTAAAATACATATTTCCTAATATACATAACATAATAAAATATATGAAAAATATAAAAAAATCAGAAGCATGAAAAAATTACAGAAAATTAAATTACAGAAAAATTAGGCTTAGTCGTTAGACTTGGCTTTCTTCTTCACGTCTATCTTAGAAGTGCAATCCATTGTATTCTCTAGAAAAAAAATGTACATCATATTTAATAAACATAATTAACCAAATAAAAGTGACTGTGTCACTGTAAGCACAGTGACCACAGTCATGTGACTGTGTCACTGAGAGAGGGAGGGAGGGAGCAGGGAGGCCGGAGGCCCTCTGCGCACTGGGAGATGAGAGAGTGAGAGAGGGAGGGAGGGAGCAGGGACTGGGAGATGAGAGAGTGAGAGAGGGAGGGAGGGAGCAGGGACTGGGAGATGAGAGAGTGAGAGAGGGAGGGAGGGAGCAGGGGGCGGAGGCCCTCTGCGCACTGGGAGATAAGAGAGTCTGAGAGTGAGAGTGGGAGGGAGGGAGCAGGGGGCTAGGAGATGAGAGAGTGAGAGAGGGAGGGAGCAGGGACTGGGAGATGAGAGATCTAGTGAGAGAGGGAGGGAGGAAGCAGGGATTGGGAGATGAGAGAGTGAGAGAGAGAGGGAGGGAGCAGGGGACTGGGAGATGAGAGAGTGAGAGAGGGAGGGAGGGAGCAGGGGACCGGAGGCCCTCTGCGCACTGGGAGATGAGAGAGTGAGAGAGGGAGGGAGCAGGGACTGGGAGATGAGAGAGTGAGAGAGGGAGGGAGGGAGCAGGGGGCCGGAGGCCCTCTGCGCACTGGGAGATGAGAGAGTGAGAGAGGGAGGGAGGGAGCAGGGGGCCGAAGGCCCTCTGCGCACTAGGAGACGAGAGAGTGAGAGAGGGAGGGAGGGAGTAGGGAGGCTGGAGATGAGAAATAGAGAAAGTGAGAAAGGGAGGGAGGGAGAGGGACCGGGAGAGAAGAGAAGGAGGGAGGGAGCCGGACGATTCCGGCGATGTCTTCTACAGAGTCAAAAGAGGGAGGGAGAGAGAGAGCGAGGTACCTTCGAAGAGGGTGGACGTCGTGGAGCCGGAGGCGACAACGGTGGAGGCCGGAGGGAGTCACCAGAGCCGGTGATGGTGGACGCCGGAGCCGGCGAGGATGGCTTCGGAGCGGCCCTTCGAAGCCCTAGGTTCGGTGCTTCGCCGGTTGCGCGATCGGGGAGGGAACGCGGGGTCAACGGGTCGGGTGGGGTTTGGGGTTTTGGCCTTTTTAGAAACTGCAACTGAATATTTTAGTGGGTCTGGGCGACCCAATAACCGCCCAAGTGGTCTAGGCGTACGCCTAGACCGCCTCAGCGATGCCTAGAGGTGCCTTTTGCCATTTTAGAAAAGCGGCCAGATCGCCTACCTCTTCAAGGGCGCCTTTACGCCTAAGCGGCACCTAAGCGGCGCCTAGGCGAACGCCTTGACAACTATGGTTCCAACGCAGACAGGTTTGAACTCTTGTTCCTAGACCTTCTGACCATCCAGTTATTGAGACCAGATGGGTCTTCAGAAATAAAATGGATGAATCAGGAGTAATCACCAAAAACAAGGCCAGACTTGTAGCACAAGGATATTCCCAAGACGAAGGCATTGATTTTGATGAAACTTATGCCCTAGTAGCTAGATTGGAAGCAATTAGAATTTTATTAGCATATGCATGCTCCCTCAATATCAATTTATTTCAAATGGATGTTAAAAGTGCTTTTCTGAATGATTTCATAAAAGAAGAAGTTTATGTTGAGCAACCACCTGGTTTTGAAGATACTAAATATCTAAATCATATTTTCCGTTTAAAGAAAGCATTTATGGTCTAAAACAAGCTCCAAGAGCTTGGTATGAAAGGCTAAGTGCTTATCTTATATCACATGATTTCATAAGAGATAAAGTAGATAACACACTATTTATTAAGAAATTTTCAGAAGGAATCTTAATAGTGCAAATATATGTTGATGATATTATCTTTGGCTCTACTAATGAGTCACTTTGTAAATTCTTTGAAAATCTTATGCAAAGTGAGTTTGAAATGAGCATGATGGGTGAGCTTAACTATTTTATTGGGTTGCAAATCAAGCAGACCAAGGAAGGTACTCACAGTTTTCAAACCAAATACATTTCAGATTTACTTTCAAAATATGGTTTTGACAAGTGTAAGCCCTTAGAAACACCCATGAGCTCAGGAATTAAGTTAGATAGTGATCCACTTGGTAAGAAAGTAGATCAAAAGGTCTATAGAGGCATGATAGGATCACTACTCTATCTTGCTGCTTGTAGACCAGATATAATGTTCAGTGTATGTTTGTGTGCAAGATTTCAAGCTGATCCTAAAGAATCTCATGTTCATGCTGTTAAAAGAATTTTTAGATATCTTATAAACACAAATAAATTAGGCCTATGGTATCCCAGATGTTCTGATTTCAAATTAATTGGATATAGTGATGCTGACTATGCTGGATGCAAAATAGATAGAAAAAGCACCAGTGGTATTTGTCAAATATTTGCAGGGTGCTTGATCTCTTGGTCCTCTAGAAAACACAATTCTGTAGCATTATCCACAACAGAAGCAGAATATATTGCAGCTGGAAGTTGCTGCACTCAACTGCTATGGATCAAACACCAATTGGAAGACTATGGTCAAATACTTCAAGAAATTCCAATGCTGTGTGACAACACAAGCGCAATCAATTTGATCAAAAATTCTATACAGCATTCAAGAACAAAACATATTGAGGTTAGACACCACTTCATCAGGGACTATGTAAGTAATGGTGACATTTTACTTGATTTTGTCTCTACAGAAAATCAATTAGCTGATATCTTTACTAAACCTCTTCCTGGAGATATATTTACATCTATTAGAAGAGAAATATGTATGTGTAATCCTGATTAAATTACTATGATAAATTCATATCTAAAATGTATATTAAGAACTCACTGTGAAATCTTCTAAGTCCCAATACTGTGACTCATGAAGTCGGAGTCTGTCTAGGCTCATGATGAAGTATGCAGTGTGACTCCTGGAAGTCGGAGAAGAAATTCAACTTTCTAGAATCAGAGTCTGAAAAGGTACTCATTAATTTAAAATAATAAATGAGATTAATTTTTTATTTTAAAAATTGTATTTATTACGCAACGGTTCATTCATTTAATCACAACCATTCATCCTCTCATCTTTGGTCCGTTACTTTTCCAACTTCTATATTAGGATCACCCCTTCCTTTCCCAAAGAACCCTTTCAAACTCTCACTCCAACTCTCCAGTCGTCTTCTTCCTCTTCCCGCGCACACTGTTCATCTCCTCCGGAACCACCTTCAGAGCAACAGCAGATCCTTCATTCCCTTTGAAGAAAGGTAGGTTCTCTGATCTCTAAACATCATTTCCTTGACTCCTTCGACAGATTTCTGAATCTTCTCTCTCACATCTTCTGTCTAGATGGCATCCTCTAAGGCTCCTAAAGGAACTATGCTCACCCCTGAGTAGTTCCAACGCCTTACCTTTGCCAAGTTCTCCATTTGTCTGGGGAAGGTTGTATCTCTCAGTTGCATGGTAGCCTAGGTTGGGTAGAAGAAATCCTAGCAGAGATGGGTTGGTCTAGACTGTGCCAGATTTCTGAACCCACCTTCAAAGGTCCCCTTAAGGCATTTTTTGTAACCCTTCAAGTCTCCTCAGAAAGTTCAGTAACAAGGTTTGTGAAAGGCACCAAGGTTACGGTTTCTGAAGATATTTTGGTTAAGCTTTTGGGCTGTCCCACCTCGGGCCATAAACTCAGTGAAATTGTGCCCTTGGATAAGCAAAAGATGGGTATCATTGGAAGCCTAGGGATAGTCAGCAAGAAAGGTCTGTTGGTGAATGAGTTGTCTACAGAGAAGAGGATCTTACATTCTGTCATCACCAATATCATCACACCCAGGGCTGGCACCCACTCCTCCATAACTGCAGAGATGGTAGTTTACTATTTTGGGCTGTCCAAAGACATAGGGTCAACCTGCTAGCAGTTATTTTGGAAAAGATGACAGCCTCAAAGAATCTGCAGGAGTCCCTCCCTTATGGACCACTGCTTTCACTAATTTTTAAAAGGTTTTTAGTTGATCTAAGTGAAGAAATTCCAACAGGGGTGAAGGAAAAGATTGGCTTGTCTACTCTGAGAATAAGCTATTACTCTCTGAAAAACAAAGCTCAGAACTTATGGGTTAAGGATTCTGTGCCCCAGTGCACTCATGAAATTTTCCCTGATGAAGCACTGGAGTCATCATCCATTCCAGTCAGTCAGCAAGAAGGAGAAGCTAGAGAAGAAAGAATAGAAGCTCCTGCTCAGGATCAACAGGAACAACAACAACAAGAAGAGCACCAAGAATCATTTCAGCAAGAGCATATTCCTGCCTCATCTCCAAGGCAAGATGCACCTGAAGAGACCATCAGTCAAGTGCTTAGAGACCTGAGAGGCAAGGGGATAGCATAAGAAGAAGAAGATATTCATAGATCCACTCCTGTTGTGCAAGAGTTTGAAGAAGTGGACAATCACTCCTCCCCTTCACACTTTGAGACCTGGCCAAGGACTCAGGGAGAGAGTAGCAGCAATACAAGTTTGTTGATGGATTTACTGACAAAGCAACAAGAGAGCCTGTCTATTCTTCAAATGCAAGCTCAGCAAGTGGATGTCAAGTTTGACTTCCTAGCTGAGGAGGTCTAGCAGATGATCTTCTACTTCAGTTAGTGTGCCAACCGGGCACTAAACAACCTTCTGCACCTCCATCTACTCATCAAGAAGAGCAGTAGTCAGAGCAAGAGAAGTAACAAATAGAACAACAGAAGCCTAAGGAACAAAAAGAACAAGTTCAGCAACATGAAGTTCAGCAGCAAGAGCAGCAGCAACAGCTAGAACCTGAGCAGCAGCAAGAAGTTCAACAGTAAGAGCAACAACAGCAGTTAGAACCTGAGCAGCAGCAAGAAGTTCAGCAGCTAGAGCCAGAGCAGTCTTCCGCAGTAGTTGAGGAAGAGCAGCAGAAGCATGAGCAGCAGCAACAATCATCAGTGGCAGTTGAGCCTGAGTAGCAGCAGTAGGAGTCCCTTCTAGAGTCTAGGCTTAAAAGACCTCTAGAGTCACAGGATTTAGAGGTAGAGGCCAGATCCAAGGTCAAAACCTTTAAGAGGAAGGTTAGAAGAAAACTCCATAAAAATGGTCAGCCTGTGTTCTCAAAACCCTTGACCATTTCCACTCCTTCCACTGGACCAACTCCTCCTGCTCCTACTATTTCCTCTGCTCCTGCTCCTCCTGAATCAGAACAACCCCCTACATCCTCCTCTCATCCTACTGCTCCCACTGCACCTACATCTCCAGTAGGTGAATAACAACAACAACCTCCACCTTCTACCTCATCTGATCCTCCTCCCTCTACATCTTTACCAGAGGATCAGCCCCTAGCATTTGATAATGTCAAGTTTTCTATCTATCCCTTGAAATACAACTTCAAACCATCCAAGGCAAACATACCTATTCTCCATACATCACCTCCTAGCTTCTTTTCCTCTCTTCCTACAGCCTCCACTCCCTTGGCTGGCAGATCCACCCTTGCACTCTCAGAAATAGTACCTAGTATACTACTTTCATCTAAAGGTGGTCGCCAATTCAAAGACAACCCTTCCAAACTACTTCCTCCCTTTTGGTATGCCTTTACCTACCACTCTGAACATCATATGAATCTATTCAGGGAATTCTTGTTCATCAAGGCTGTAACGACCCAGAATCCACATTACCAGTAACCAACCGGTAACCCGAATCCTGACCCGCTAACCCACGAGCCGAAACTCGAAAGGGTAAGAAAAGAAGTGTCTGAGGAGAACATATAAACAAATGTACACATCACAATTTAAAAGCATCTCAAACTGGCATAACTCAGAGACAACATTAAAGTAAGAGTACAGTAAGAACAGGAGTAAAGTACTACTCATAACAGCAAGACGAGACCAACCACGGAGAGACACATCTCCTCGAACCTCGAAAGCCGACCACGAACCACCTGAAGGGGAAGGGAGTGAGTCTCACAAAAAGAGACCCAGTAGGGCAACTAACCCCCACCGGTAACAAAGCTACTAAACAGTGCTAAACAGAAAGTGACTGTAAGTAAACACACACACTCTGTCAACACACACAGGAACCGGTAACGTAGTGCGCAACTCCCTCAGAGCGCACTAAGAGAAACTAGAACCTCGCCGGCTCGACAACATTACAAGCACAGCACACACACAAGCTCGCACGCAAGATGTGGCGGAACACCTCGGCCAAGCCCGTTAAACCGATAACGTACTTGATTCGAGTCTGCCTCCCGCGAACGGGCCGAAGCCTCGCAAGGGATACCAAACCACAGTCCGTGTAAACACAAAGGAACACACCACATTTTATATATATTTCACAATTTACATAGCCAAATTTCCACAAAACTGAAAAGAAGTACAAGAGCCTGGGGCATACCCCGAGGTACAACTGAAGAAAGTAAACAACTAACTAAACTACACTGCTAGAACTGCCACTACACAGCTGGAGGTACCGACCCTGTACCGCTACGACGCGGCTCTGAACCGGACGACGGTCATGAAACGTCCTCCTCGCTCTCACCTGTGGGGGTAGGGGTGAGCCTCTCTAGTCACTGGCTCAGTAGGGAACTCCCCCAACACCGAGCAAACCAAAATCACAGGTACGAAAGCAATAAACAATAACAACAATTTATAGAACAACTAAGCAGGATATTAAAGCTGTAAAAGTACTCACCGTCTGCCGTCTACGAGAAACAACTGTAATAATTAAACGGCAAACTAGTACAGGTGTACAAGCTAAAGTAGAGACTGCCAAACACGAGCCACGTGAACTGGTTCACGACACCAGTAACTAACTTGGACAAGCTAACACAGGTCTACCTCTCAGTCTCGCAGCCACGGACGAAAGGTCCAGTTGCCGCTCCACGTGAAAAGGTCAAGCAACTGTGGAGACCAACTAAACACCACCACCTGCAGACCACACGGTCACAGGCCCATGCCTGACACCTCTAGAGATCCTGGCCCGGAGCTCTCTAGAGTGAGGCACTGGAAAAGGACTAGCTGGGGTCCAGTACGTCTACTGGTGTCCGTACCCCCAACTACGAGCGCGCTACAAGTGACTAAAGACAAACACAAGTGTCACTGTCCCACTATCGTCTTTCCCTCAGCCGGACGTACAACTCAAACACAGGAGTGAGGGTGTCCAGGTCAGACGACACAGACCTCGATGGTACAACACAAGTACCGTGACAAAGCCCCGAGCTAATAGTCTGGCTCACAAAGAACCTGGGGCACCCAACTGGAGAGGTAACCACGGTAGGCGTCGTACTACTCGCCACATACACAGAACCACGTGCACGTCACACACAAACCACGTGAAACCTCAAGTAAACCACAAGTAACAACGGTCCACTACACGTGAACCCAACTGACTCGCGTAAACAACGCGCAACCACGAAAGTAGGTAACTAACTGCATACCTTGTATGCTAAACACGAGAACTCTGTGCACTTAGTGCACCTCAGGTACCAATGCATAAGCATTATCGATAAATACCGTAATTAGTCATTTCTGTTTACAACTAGTAGGCGGCAACATCGACTGCCGCTAACAAGAAGTCAACGGCAAGGGATCTGGCCGTCTACATCCTGGCTGAGGAGCTTGGCGACAAACGATGTTGACGCCAAGTTCTTCGGCCTCAAACCCTGCAGAAACCCTAATCCGAATCTATGGGTTTTCCAACCATTTTAACTACAGAAAAACATGCATAAGCAATTCCTTTAACATGCCAGAACCCAAAACAACCCATTACAACATGCTTTGCTTGCTAAATTACTCAAACACCCATTATCCCCGTATGGTGCAACTTTATCCGAAATTGCATTATCATGCTAATTCAGGTGGTTACGTCATGTTTTAATGTTTCTACGGAGTTAACCGGGTTCGTCCCCTACTCAGAACACGCTAGAACCTCCCACAATCTCCCGGTTCACGCCGAACCCTCCGCGAGCTCCCACGGGAATTGCACCACGCCACGACGTTTCCTCGCGCAATTCAGCAACGCCACGCGTTCTACGATCGTCCAACCACCCTTCGGTACCTGCTGGAAGCTTTAGGAATACTGGGGCAACAAGCTGGGGCAAGGGGGATTGAGAACAGGGTAGGAAACCTGCCCTCGGGTGAGCCTATAACCTGCAGAATTCTCAGGTTGGCGTCAACCCCTATGCCGCCAAGAACAACCGCCACTATAAACGTCCACAGCCACTGCCGCCAAGATCATGCAGTAAATGACCACATACCTGGACGCCAACAGGTCAACGGCCACCCCTGGCCGCCAACTCCAACTGAACTGCAGCAGGTCCTATTTCATTTCAGGACCAAACCTGCACTTCACCTGCTCAAACCACACATCCACACCATACATTCCACACAACCGACTCACATTGGCCTCACAACGGCCCACACAACCAACACACACATGATCCGCATGGATCCGAAAAGCACGCGACGTTACATTACTATCATCTAAAAAGAAAGTTTCGACCTCGAAATTCATAATACAATTCAAAGTTAAACAACTTAAACATACACACCTTTATAAGCACTATCATCTAAAAAGAAAATATAAAAGCTTATGCAAACAGATAGGATACCTTTAGCCATTTCCTCGGCTAACTCCCAGGTATCCTCACCACCCAACCTATTTTCCCATCTCACTTTAACCAACTCAATTTCTTTATTCCTCAGCTTCTTTATCTTTCGATCTGTGATCTGCACCGGATACTCTGGCATAGTCATGTCCGGTCTCAGGTCACCACCTTGATATCTAATTATTTGAGCTGGATCTTCAATACATTTTCTCAACATAGAAACATGAATATATCATGAACATCTGCAAAATCAGCTGGCAAATCCAGCCTATAAGCTACTTCCCCAATTCTTTCGATCACCTGGAAAGGTCCCACATACCTTGGACTCAACTTTCCAGACTTGCCAAATCTCATAATGCCTTTACTTGGAGAAACTCTCAGGAAAACAAGATCTCCCACCTCAAACTGAAGTGGTCTTCTTCGAACATCTGCATAACTCTTTTGCCTACTTTGAGCTGCTTGCAATTTTTCTTTAATAAGCTTTACTACTTCAGTGGTTTGCTGAATCAATTCAGGACCCACTAACTGCCTTTCTCCCACTTCATGCCAGTTTAATGGGGTTCTACATGGCCTTCCATATAAAGCTTCATACGGTGCCATCCCAAGACTGGTATGATAGCTATTATTGTAGGCAAATTCAACCATTCCCAAATGATGCTCCCAGCTACCTCCCCAAACCAAACAACAGGCTCGCAACATATCTTCAATTGTCTGAATAGTCCTCTGTCTGACCATCTGTCTGGGGATGATAAGCGGAGCTATACCTCAACTCAGTACCAATTACTCTTTGCAGACTTCTCCAAAAACCAGAAGTAAATCTTGGATCTCTATCAGATACAATAGTCTTCGGAATACCATGCAGTGGAACAATTCTTTCAACATAAATATTTGCTAATTTGTCCACTGTCCAAGACATACTTACTGCCACTAATCTGCACACTTTAGTCAATCTGTCAACAAATACCCATATTCCATTATGCCCGGAACTCGACCTTGGTAAACCTGCCACAAAGTCCATGGCAATATCATCCCATTTCCACTGTGGAATGGGCAACGGTTGCAACAAACCTCCAGGCTTCTGATGTTCCGCTTTAATCTGCTGACAGATAACACATCTCGCAACAAATTCTGCTATTTCTTTCTTCATATGAGGCCACCAGAAATACTTTCTCAAATCGTGGTACATTTTAGTACTACCCGGATGGATAGTGTACCTGGATTTATGAGCCTCTTCCAATACTCGCTGCTTTACCTCTCTTTCAGCTGGAATAAACAACCTGCCTCTGAGCCTGACCACACAATTATCATCAATGGAAACTCCTTCCATTTTCACAATTTCAGCTAAACCTGCATCTGCTTTCTGAGCTTCAATAATCTGCCAATACAAAGACAGCTCTACAGCACTAGCAGCTAGTACCGCCCGTCGCTGACTACTAGGCACATACAAGGAATTCTCTGCTACTTCTTCATACAACTTCCACTCTTTAATCATCATTATATTCATATATGCCTTTCTACTCAAGGCATCAGCTACAACATTGGCCTTACCCGGATGGTAAGCCAAACTGAAATCATAATCCTTCAAATATTCAATCCATCTGCGCTGACGAAGGTTTAAATCCTTCTGTGAGAAGATATACTTCAAGCTTTTATGATCTGTAAAGATCTCAAATCTCTCGCCATACAAATAATGCCTCCACATTTTCAAGGCAAACACAACTGCTGCCAATTCCAAATCATGAGTGGGGTAATTCTCTTCTGCTGGCTTTAATTGCCTGGATGCATAAGCTATCACTTTGCCATACTGCATAAGCACTGCGCCAAGTCCTCTCCTTGAAGCATCAGTATACAACACAAAACCACCACTCCCTGTCGGTAATGTCAATATAGGTGCTGATGTAAGTCTCTTCTTCAATTCCATAAAACTTTTCTGACATTCACCGGACCACACAAATGGCACCCCTTTCCTGGTCAATCTGGTCATAGGTGCTGCAATCTTAGAAAAATCTTGAATAAAGCACCTATGATAACCTGCCAATCCCAGAAAACTTCTAATCTCGGTTATTGTCTTAGGCACTTTCCATCTCATCACTGCTTCCACTTTACTTGGGTCAACTGCTACTCCTTTAGCTGAAATAACATGACCCAAAAACTGAATTTCCTTCAACCAAAATTCACACTTACTGAATTTGGCAAACAACTGGTTATCCCTTAACAACTACAGGGTAAACCTCAAATGAGCTGCATGCTCCTCTTCAGATGCTGAATAAATTAGAATATCATCAATAAAGACCACAATAAATTGATCTAAATATGGATGAAAAATTCTATTCATCAGATCCATAAATCATGCAGGAGCATTAGTCAACCCAAAAGGCATAACCACAAACTCATAGTGACCATATCTGGTTCTGAAGGCTGTCTTATCTATATCCTCCTCTTTAATTCTTAACTGATGGTACCCGAACCTCAAATCAATTTTAGAAAATACCTTTGCTGATTGCAACTGATCAAACAAATCATCTATCCTCGGCAATGGGTACTTATTCTTAATGGTCACATCATTCAACTTTCTATAATCAATACACATCCGAAAACTTCCATCTTTCTTTTTCACAAATAAAACCGGCGCTCCCCACGGGGAATGACTCGGTCTAATAAAACCTTTCTGCAACAATTCTTCTAACTGCTTTTTCAATTCTTTAAGTTCTGCTGGTGCCATCCGATATGGAGCTTTAGAGATCGGCATGGTACCTGGCAGCAACTCAATAGTAAAGTCCACCTCTCTATGTGGAGCTAAACCGGCAAATCCTCAGGAAAAACATCAGCAAATTCCCTAACCACGGGAACTGCTTCCATTGGCTGACTGGCTTCTACCAGACTTACCGAGGCTAAATAAGCTACACACCCATCATTTATCAACTTTCTAGCTTTAATTGCAGAAATTAGAAACTTAGAGGTATAAAAAGGCATACCTTGATATTCAAATACTGCACCATTAGGATGACAAAATCTGATCCTTTTCTTTCTGCAATCTAACATTGCTCCATACATCTCAAGCCAATCCATACCCAGAATAATATCATAATCTGACAACCGCAGGGCATATAACCGACCCGGCATCTGGTTCCCTTCAATCATAACAGGAGCTTCATCTATATAGCTCGAAGTGAGTAAAAACTCACCTGAAGGAACCTCCACTACTAACTCACAAGACTTCTCTTCTAAAGGATGAGCTATACAATCCAGAAATTCTTCGAAAATAAAAGAATGAGAGGCACCCGAATCAAATAAAACTCTTGCTGAATATTCATAAAGAGGTAAAGTACCTTCTATCATATTCGATGCCTCTGCCTGGGCTCGGGTGATAGCCATAACCCGGCCTCTTCCTCGCTGCTGCGGTACTCCTCTGCCACGACCTGACTGTGGCTGCTGAAACTGCTGAGGTTATTGCTGCTGCTGCACACCTCTTCCATATCCATATTCTCTCGGATAGGGACAATTGCAGATCAAATGTCCCGGCTGATTACAATTATAACACCGATACCCTGGTGGCGTAATAGGCTGTCTGGCCGTACTCTGCTGCGACTCCTCCACCTCAGGTCTACCTCGTCCCTGCTGAAACTGCGGACGACCTCCCCATCCTCTTCCTCTGCCTTTAAATGCTTGCTTTAATTTCTGGCTCCATTTACCAAAGCCTGATGAAGAAGGTCCTGCTGGTGCTTTACCCTTACTCGCACCCACAGACTGCTGCGGTAGCCAGAAACTACCTGAACCTGACTCGCCCACCTGATGAGTCCGAATAGACCTCTCCAGTGTAGCTGCTCTCTGAGCTACCTCTTCCACTGTTTTACACATGAGAGGTACTATCGCATCCTGCAATTCCACTCTCAAGCCTCTGATAAAATACTCAACCATCATATTATTATCTGAAACCACATATGGCGCATAACGGCTAAGTGCCATAAATCACATATGGTATTCCAAAACTGAGGAATTACCTTGCTGGAGAGTCCGAAACTGCTCTCTTTTTACTTGCTGCACTTGGATCGGACAGAATGTATCATTAAATACATCGAGAAATTCCGACCAAGTGATGGCTTCCTCCGTCCTGCCTGCAAAGGTGGTCTGCATCTTTAGTCGCCACCATTCCAATGCAAAGCCCCTCAACTGATAAGCAGCTAACACAACTCTATCTGCTGCCGGACACCTCATAGTCGCAAAAACCCTTTCAATTTCATGAACCCAGTGCTTTGCTGTATCTGGATTCGGCCCTCCTGAATAAGTAGGCGGCTGCAATCTCAGAAACTTCTCCACCTGCATCATTGGTTCTTCTGCTATCAGCACTGGTGGTGGTGGTGGCACAGGTGCTGCAAAAGGCACCTCTACTCTTGGCGGAACTGGAGCTACGGGTACAGCTTCTCCATCTCCAGGTGGTACTGCAACTGGTGGTACCGGCGCCTGTTGATCCATTCTTGCCCGGATATCTGTAAGGCTTTCCCAGATTCTTTCAATCATACGCTGGGTACTCTCCTCCGGATCATTTCCTCCACCACCCCAATCTCTTCTATCAGCCATACCAGAGATTTCTACATAAACAAATCACCAAACAAAATCAAAACAACAAATTATCAAAAACCAGGGTCCCTACCAGTAGTGTACAAAGACCGAAATAAGGCTATGTATCCTTCTAATTCCCTTATATTAACACGGACCTTGCTCTGATACCAACTGTGGCGGAACACCTCGGCCAAGCCCGTTAAACCAATAACGTACTTGATCCAAGTCCGCCTCCCGCGAACGGGCCGAAGCCTCGCAAGGGATACCAAACCACAGTCCGTGTAAACACAAAGGAACACACCACATTTTATATATATTTCACAATTTACATAGCCAAATTTCCACAAAACTGAAAAGAAGTACAAGAGCCTGGGGCGTACCCCGAGGTACAACTGAAGAAAGTAAACAACTAACTAAACTACACTGCTGGAACTGCCACTACACAGCTGGAGGTACCGACCCTGTACCGCTACGGCGCGGCTCTGAACCGGACGACGGTCGTGAAACGTCCTCCTCGCTCTCACCTGTGGGGGTAGGGGTGAGCCTCTCTAGTCACTGGCTCAGTAGGGAACTCCCCCAACACCGAGCACAGGTACGAAAGCAATAAACAATAACAACAATTTATAGAACAGCTAAGCAGGATATTAAAGCTGTAAAAGTACTCACCGTCTGCCGTCTACGAGAAACAACTGTAATAATTAAACGGCAAACCAGTACAGGTGTACAAGCTAAAGTAGAGACTGCCAAACACGAGCCACGTGAACTGGTTCGCGACACCAGTAACTGACTCGGACAAGCTAACACAGGTCTACCTCTCAGTCTCGCAGCCACGGACGAAAGGTCCAGCTGCCGCTCCACGTGAAAAGGTCAAGCAACTGTGGAGACCAACTAAACACCACCACCTGCAGACCACACGGTCACAGGCCCATGCCTGACACCTCTAGAGATCCTGGCCCGGAGCTCTCTAGAGTGAGGCACTGGAAAAGGACTAGCTGGGGTCCAGTACGTCTACTGGTGTCTGTACCCCCAACTACGAGCGCGCTACAAGTGACTAAAGACAAACACAAGTGTCACTGTCCCACTGTCGTCTTTCCCTCAGCCGGACGTACAACTCAAACACAGGAGTGAGGGTGTCCAGGTCAGACGACACAGACCTCGACGGTACAACACAAGTACCGGAACAAAGCCCCGAGCTAACAGCCTGTCTCACAAAGAACCTGGGGCACCCAACTAGAGAGGTAACCACGGTAGGCATCGTACTACTCGCCACGTACACAGAACCACGTGCACGTCACACACAAACCACGTGAAACCTCAAGTAAACCACAAGTAACAATGGTCCACTACACGTGAACCCAACTGACTCGCGTAAACAACGCGCAACCACGAAAGTAGGTAACTAACTGCATACCTTGTATGCTAAACACGAGAACTCTGTGCACTTAGTGCACCTCAGGTACCAACGCATAAGCATTATCGATAAATACCATAATTAGTCATTTCTGTTTACAACTAGTAGGCGGCAACATCGACTGTCGCTAACAAGAAGTCAACGGCAAGGGATCTGGCCGTCTACATCCTGGCTGAGGAGCTTGGCGACAAACGATGTTGACGCCAAGTTCTTCGGCCTCAAACCCTGCAGAAACCCTAATCCGAATCTATGGGTTTTCCAACCATTTTAACTACAGAAAAACATGCATAAGCAATTCCTTTAACATGCCAGAACCCAAAACAACCCATTACAACATGCTTTACTTGCTAAATTACTCAAACCACCCATTATCCCTGTATGGTGCAACTTTATCCGAAATTGCATTATCATGCTAATTCAGGTGGTTACGTCGTGTTTTAATGTTTCTACGGAGTTAACCGGGTTCGTCCCCTACCTCAGAACACGCTAGAACCTCCCACAATCTCCCGGTTCACGCCGAACCCTCCGCGAGCTCCCACGGGAATTGCACCACGCCACGGCGTTTCCTCGCGCAATTCAGCAACGCCACGCGTTCTACGATCGTCCAACCACCCTTCGGTACCTGCTGGAAGCTTTAGGAATATTGGGGCAACAAGCTGGGGCAAGGGGGATTGAGAACAGGGTAGGAAACCTGCCCTCGGGTGAGCCTATAACCTGCAGAATTCTCAGGTGGCGTCAACCCCTATGCCGCCAAGAACAACCGCCACTATAAACGTCCACAGCCACTGCCGCCAAGATCATGCAGTAAACGACCACATACCTGGACGCCAACAGGTCAACGGCCACCCCTGGCCGCCAACTCCAACTGAACTGCAGCAGGTCCTATTTCATTTCAGGACCAAACCTGCACTTCACCTGCTCAAACCACACATCCACACCATACATTCCACACAACCGACTCACATTGGCCTCACAACGGCCCACACAACCAACACACACATGATCCGCATGGATCCGAAAAGCACGCGACATTACACAAGAGCTCACACAACACTCACAAAGTAGGACTCAACCAGGGTCTGCTGTTCAGCGTCCTGACACCATAGAGTCTCGCAACCCTAGCCACGTGTGCACACTACAGACGCTCTCTCTCACGTCTGGTCCACGACCGGTTTTTCCCCTACGCCTGACCTAGAGATAGAGAAGAGGCTCCACGGAGACCGGCTCAAAACCACCACAAGGAGTACGCACAGGACAGAGTCGCACTCGGCGTTCTGGCTCACTAGCGGAGGACAACCACACGCTAGTCATCTAGACGGAGTCGCACCCACGCCTAGGAAACACAACAGAAATGGGCACGCGGTAATGCAATGCACGTACAACAGACGGGACACACTCAACGCCTGAAACCCCGTACAACCGACGGACAGCCCTGTGTCACGTCTCGACACAGTCAAACACAACACGAGCACAGGTAGAGACACTCTCTACACCTGGCAGATTGTGCTAACAGGCGGACACCGCATGTCAACACCTCAAACTATGGAAGAAGGGAAAGTACAGCTTGCTGGGAACTCACCTGCATGTAGACGGCAACATCGATTGCCGCTAACCAGGACGTAAACGGTAGCATAGCTTGACGTCAAGTGTGATGTAGACGACATCATCGACTGTCGTTAACTAAGGGTAAACGGCAACACCCTAGACGTCTATCAGAAGGTAGATGGTCGCGCGTTGGCCGTTCACTCAAACTCGACGACAAACGATCTTGTCGTTTATATCCTACCATGAAGAATTAGACGACAAAGAACACGCCGTCTAGATCCTCCACTGAAAAGATTAACGGCAAGGGCTCCAGCCGTTAACTTCTTCCCTGAAGAGTTCAACGTCAACAACCCTTGACGTTTATTTCTTCAGCTTCCAGCAGCTGAATACAGGCACACGCCGATCCCAAAGAGAGCAATCCAGCCCTCAGACCAGCAAAAAGGTGAAGGAGAAACTCTCCCCCCACATCACACTACACTACTACAACACCGGAAACCACGATCCAACACACGGATCGGCCAAACCACTCAAAATCCCGGCAAAAAGGAAAACCTCCTCAAAGCATGATTCCACGCAAATCACACGCAACAAGCATGAAATAAACACTACAAAGACACTAAGGGGTCAAGTCCCTACCTCCGAAGCGTGTAAGAAGTCCTGCCAAACCTTAATTCGCGCCGAACCCCCAGAAGCTTCCTCGCGAGAACCGCCACCCAATCCGCTGTTTTCCGCCCGATCTAACTCTGCCTCGCGCACCAAGGTCTTTCCACGAGCTCCCGTCAACCACCTGAACGAGTGAAAACGGACAAAGATCGAAAAGGAGAAAAAGAGAAGGAAAAGGAGAGGAAATGGCTGCTCATGGGTCTGCCCTATTTCTACAGGCGCGACAAGTAGACGTCAGCATCCCTTGCCGTCTACTCGAACCGCCAAAGAGTCGACGTCAAGACCGCCTGCCGTCAAGTTCATCGCAGGAACAATCCTGAACCAACAACAAACGTCCACAACGCTGGACGCCAACCCATAGGTCAACGACCTACCCCTGGACGTCAACCCCTGATCAACGACAACACCTATGCCGTCAACCAGACCCGAACCTCAACTAGACCCGAGATGTTACAAAGGCATTCCTTGAAGTCCATGAAATGCCAAGTTTCACCTTCGAGGACTGGCTTCCCTCTATCCTTCATACCTCTCAAGTTCAGCTGGCTGATCTGAATTTAATTTCTCAGAAAAGCCACAGTCTCACTTCCACAACATTTCTTAAACTTTACCTTGGTGAAGCCACCATATTTTAGCAAACTCTTTCTAGGAACCAATTTATGGATATTCATCTACACCTAAATCTTAGGTTCTATGACATGTTTGGCACTCTCCTTAGAGACTCTCAGGCCAAGTACACAAGAATGAAGGAATTCAATGCAGCCAGATTCAAATTGGGACTGCCTGATGTCAACAAAGGTCAATGGGAGAATATCATCAGAGGTCAGAGGCAGATTTCTCCCTCCATGTCAATTGGACTTTCTTCCGGGCTATATCTAAGTGTTGTTGGTGCCATTTCTGCTAGGAAAGACTTTGCTCAGCTAGTCTTCAATAGGCACATCAGGTTAGCTATCAGGTTCAAAATTAAGTACAATTTGAGGCTCTCATTCCATAGATTTGCCCTCCTGCAAGCTCCTATTAACTCTCAGCATATGTTAGATTTTCATATCTGTTTTGCTGAGTCTGAAAGTTTCTGTGAAGATCAATGGGCAGTTGCTTATCCTGAAGATCATTCAGACTGTGAGAAGTTGAAAATTTCTGTTCGAGAGTATCTCTGCAAAGGATATGAGGATCTGTGGAAGTCTATTGCTCATAAGTGGTGTTGCCCAACTAGGTAGCCCAGAGGGGGGGGGTGAATGGGTGTTTAAAATTTATCAATTAATACATGTTCACTAAAAACGTTCACACACAAAGACACACTTTGATGGATGTTAGTTATTGTTAGGATAAACAACAATCACACAAAGAAGCAATCACACAACACAAGAGTTTATCCTGGTTCAGATCTCCTCTCCTTAGGAGTCCTACGTCCAGTCCCTGAGCAACAACTCAGGATTTCACTAACTAGGGTACAGTCCCCCTATGGACACTACAACACCCAGCTCAGCTGGTCTTCTCTTCTCAGCCCGAAGAGGAAAAACACCCTGGATACCCCACCAGGTCTTCCTTCACACCAGAAGGGCACACATACACCCTGGATACCACCAGGTCTTCCTTCACACACGAAGGGTACAAGCACAGAAACAAGTAAGCAGGAGATTAAGCCCCTAGATCAAGCTTTGACAAGCCAAGATCTGAAGCTAGGGACTGAGAGCAATGAGATCTACAAACAAAAGCTCACTCTCAGAACCAAACAAGCTCTCTCGAAAATCTATAAACAATGTAGAGAGCAAAAGAGCTAATCTAATGGAATGAGGCTTGGCTCAATCTTGAGAACTCGCAGAAGACTTGATGATCAGAGTGATTTTTGTGACTATCGTTCTCTTTCTATGTCTCTTATTTCTTCTGGAGCTCCTTTCTTCAATATATAGCTTCAATTTGAAATATAGACGTTGAAGTATCCGTTGCCTCTAGCTTTTGGTGGACGTTAGACTGAGTGGCACTTGGAAGCTTCCAGTCAACAGTCCTTTATCCATTTGTGCACGCAAAGAGATAGGATCTTTTGAAGTGTCCTTTGGCTTCTACAAGGTCCAACGTTGTATGACGAATGTTGTTAGAGACCTGCATACATTAAATGCTAGAACAGTAGACAGCTAGGCTGTCTCTTGTTGTCAGTCAACATTGGTGTGAATATTCACCAAAATAGTAATGCCATTTTGTTGTTCTAAAAGATGCATATGGAATAGACACGATAATGGATGATATCGTCTGTATGCATGCAGAGATACGTTCAGTCTTTATTAAATGCACAGCTATCAGAAGAATATGTGCGAAGACTTTGACTATTCAAACCGATGAAAGGATAAGTCATATGTCAAGTTGATTGATATGAAATCGATGCATTTATGACTTATGAAATCGTTATGCAACCAAACAACAAATCGTTATGAGATATGAAAGAATCGTTGTGAGATATGAAAAATCGTTGTGATCAATAAGGAAATCATTTTGATTACATAAGAAGTCGATGCGCAAGGCAAATCGTTATAATATCTGAAGCAATCGTTGCGATAAGCAAATCGTTATGATAATTAAAGGAATCGTTATGATAGCAAATCGTTATGATAACTAAAGGAATCGTTATGATAGCAAATCGTTATGATCACTAAAGGAATCATTACGAAAGCAAGTCGTTACGATGACTAAAGGAATCGTTACGAAAGCAAGTCGTTACGATGACTAAAGGAATCGTTACGAGAGCAAGTCGTTACGATGACTAAAGAAATCGTTACGAGAGCAAGTCGTTACGATGACTAAAGGAATCGTTACGAAAGCAAGTCGTTACGATGACTAAAGTCATTACGAGAGCAAGTCATTACGATGACTAAAGGAATCGTTACGAAAGCAAGTCGTTACGATACTAAAGGAATCGTTACGATGAATAAAGAAGTCGATGCAAGCAAATCGTTGCGCTCTCTTTAAGAAGTCGTTGTAGGAACGATTTCTTTTGAAATCAAAGAAGTTTCAATCTATGAAGAAATCGTTAAGGTACTTATGAAATGGTTATGAAGAAATCGTTACAGTTCTACTGTAATCGTTATGATCTATAAAGAAACCGATGTGTACTTAGACAAATATGATGTTGTAGATACAATGTAAAGATGCTTACCTGTTTTGGCTTATTTTCCTTTGGTATTAATTCCTGTGCTTAAGACTTGTAGAAAATAGGTTAATGACCTTTAATTAAGGGTTTGATAATTATCACAATAATATGGTTTTGTTAATCACCAAAATAGAAATGTAATTACTTTTAATTACATGGGGATAGACTGTTCATCAATCTCCCCCTTTTTGGTGATGACAAAACCTTAACAAATTTACAAACTTTAGCAAATAGCACAGATAAATAGATCTCCATATGTATTTCAGAGCTGCAATAATTCTCCCCCTTTTTGTCATTGGCAAAAAAAAATGCAAGGAAAAGACAAAGAAGAAGAGAAAACAGCTGAATGAGACAGGAAATACTATTTGTATTCATTCATTCTGGGAAGGTACAGGGAGATAAAAGGCAGGAGAGAGGAGGGAGGCAAAATGAGAAATGATTTCCCATGCCTGTTCTTCCTGCTTTTCAAAAACTTGACGAAATACACCATGGGCAAGAGTGTACTTGGGTCCCATGGAGGGAGCCATTCTCTTCAAATGGAGAGCCAACTGCTCATCAAGGAGATTGGCATAGGCTTCTTTGCTAAGGGAGATTCTTTTGAAGGATACTGATCCAAAACTGGCTCGAGCAAGAAATTGATCAACTGAAATGGGATAGAAGTTCTGCTTGGCCTTCAGCTCTTGACAAAGGGCTACATAGACTTTATATCGCTCAACCCAAATCCGGAAGGGATCCTGGACTAGGTGAATAGAGTTCATGTCTAAAAATGTAGCTTCTGATACTGGAGGGTGACCTTCCCTGGCTTGACATTCATTAAGCACTGACAGCTGCTGAGCAGAGAGAGGGTAAAATCTGGCCCAGTCTGAAGGTGTCAACCTCTCACATTCTGACAGATAGGAGCTAGAACCTCAGCACTGACATGGCCTTGGTGGTATTCTCTGAAGAGAAATCTATGAAATGCCACTTGGAAGCCCTTCTGTACCTTGATTCTGCCCATTACTCTGGCAAAACGTTCAAAGATGATAGACCCAACAGAAGAGTCCATGACCAGAGAGTGAATAGGTGGAAGCAAGATTTCCTCTGGCACCTGAAGGGTGGCAAAGTCTACTTGGATAGCTTCAGTGTGGGCGTCGGCTGAACCAAGTGCATTTATGGCCTGCTTAAATTGGCTGAATTGGACCTCAGGGAGTCGATGGACATATCTATAGTTGTTGAAGAGTTGGAAATGCCTGGCCATCTTGATCTCCTTCTGAATGAATGGGGCCCAACAATTCTTGTGATGAATTTGGAACCATTCTGAGAGAGTCAGGGAATGGTCCCTTGGAGGGAATCTAGCAGACTTAGCCAGAACAAATTTTTTGTACAGCTCTCTGTGCCCCCTAGCCCATTGCTCTTCAGTCTTGGAATGAGCAATAGAAAAGATTTTGGATTTTTCAGTTTTGGTGAGAGGGGTATAAGGTAGAATGACATTTAAATGGTCTGAGAGATTAAGAAAAGAAGGTTGACAAGGGTGGCAAAACAACCTTCTGAAGATATTCTCTATACAGTGGTTTATTTTGTTGTCCACTGTGAGAGAAAACCACAGAGGTGGATGAAGAGGTTCAGAGGAAAGAGAGGAGGTGGATGAAATTTTCCTCTTTTTAGGAGCAGAACTAGAAGAGTCTGCCCTATGGATATGATCCCCAACCTTCAGTACAGACCGGAGGATGACTTCTTCAAACTCATCCTTGATTTTCCCAAGATAGGGAGATTCAAGTTGAGCACCCTCAGGAATTACAGTAATGAAAGAGGGTGGAGGAGAAGGATGTAAAAGGGAGTGTGAGGTAGTAGGTGGGATATCTGATGGTCCTGAGGATGGTGGACCAGAGGAAGAGGAGGCTCCAGCTGATGATGACACTGGAGGAACCTCAAAAATAGGTGGAGGTGGAGAAATGGGTGTTGAAGATGCAAGAGATGAAGTGGATTGTGAAGGAAAAGGTGTAGGTGATGAGATGGTTCTGGGTTGTGGTTTCTTGAAGGTTTGAGGTGCAGGTGGAGCTGTGGATGATGAAGGTGGTGATGAAGGTACAGGGGTCTGAGTGGAGGAAGGAGCTGGGGGCTCAAGAGCTACAACTTCTGCTTCTTCAGCTATTTGCTACACAGACTCTGACTCCAAAGGCCCTGATGGCCCTGACACCTTCTCAGTGGCCCTGAAAGCCCTGAACCACTGACCTCAGCTTGCCCTGAAGGCCTTGACACTTGCTCATCTGGCCCTGATGGCCCTGAACCACTGACCTCTGCTTGTGGACTAGCTGCTGCCGGCCCTGATGGCCCTGCCACTTGCTCATCTGGCCCAGATGGCCTTGGAACATCTTCTTCACTTCTTTGAGCAGCAGGAGGTGGAGGAGGAGCATGAGCTTGGGCTCCAACTACCTTCAAAATCTCAGAAAGCATTGTCTTCATGCTTCCTAACTCCTTATTGAACCACCTTACAACATTCTTTACTTGAGACAACTCCTTGGATGTGGATGCCTGGCTCATGAAAATGGAATTTACATCAGATTGCAATGAGCAGAGGATCTCCCCTTGAGCATCCAATCTTTCTATGACAGGCTTCAAATTTATAATGACTCTTTGCCTCATCTGTCTCTGATAAGGAGTGTCAGCTAGGAGAGGGACATCTGGAACTTCTGCTGCTTTCCCTTTCTCCTGGGCCTTGTCCATTGGAGGCTGCTGATCTTGGTCATCCTCAGAATCTGAGGAACTGGCAGTCTCACCTTCTCTGAACTGGTTCTCTGGGGGATTTTCATTTCCCTCCCCCTGAGTCTCACTGCCCTTCTCAACTTCAGCTTCTTCTTCAGCATGCACACTTTCCATGGGAACTTCAGTTTGTGCTGCTGCTGCTGCTTCTTCTTCTTGAACTGGGAGGACTTCTGAATGAATTTCAGTGTGGCCTGATGCCACAGCACTGACTCCCTGGATCTCTTCTGCCACTGACTGCTCCCCCTCAATGGGAGCATCTTCCATTACAACATCCTCTTGAATTTGGACTTGCTCCTGCTGGCTTGGAGCTTCTTCCATAACTACATCTTCTGTGTGGACCTCTGCCACAGATTTTGCTATACTTGGCTCTTGTGCAACTGGCTCCCCTTGAGAGATGGAGTCCAGTGCATCCCTAAGTAGACTGCCTACTTGGGAAGATGGAAGAGGAACTTCTGAGAATTGCCCAAAGGGCTCAATATGCTCAAGAGGGATGTCCTCAATTCTTCTGCTGCTTGCTTCTTCTGCTACTGCTGGTACTGCTGCTGCTGCTGCCTCAGATACTACTGCTGTTTCTGCTACGGGTTCTAGGTCATCTTGGGCTTCACCAAGGATGGTTTCACCCTCAACCGCACCAGTCTTGGACCACACACCATTCACTACAGAAAATCCACTTTTTCTCAAATTTCTGGACCTAATAGCTTGGCCCATCTTTTCAGATACATCACCCACTACACTTATCCCAAAATGATGAAAGATTCTAGTCAGGAGATGGGCATAAGGTAGGGAGATATTCAATTTGCTCTTAATGTCCCACACTTGGGATCTTGCAAACCTCATTCTCTCAATTATCAACTCTGCAGTGTTAATCTCCTGATTCTGGATAGCCCAGAACATCAGGTCTGAATCAGCCTTGGTGCATGAAGAGAAAGTTGCACTCCTTGGCACGATGATTTGACAAATTATGAAATGCAAAAGCCTGTTAAAGGCACTGAGCTGGTTAATATCCAGCTTTCCATCCTTCAGCCTATACTCCGGGCCTATTATTCCCAAACCCTTGACATGAGTGTCCACAGTGTGGACTCCACTGCGACCGGAAGTAGAAACTTCAAACAGAGATGCTAACAATTCCCTGGTGATCCTGATTTGGGTTCCCTTGACCATAGAAGTCAGGGTCCCATCCTCTTCTATCTTCAGACAGACATAGAAAGCCTTGACAAGATCTGGATAACTTACATCAGAAAGGGTTGCAATCTTCGTCCATTTCAGCCTCTGTAGAGCTTCAACCAAACTGCCCATTCCGTTCTTCTCCAAGTCTGCTAAATCCACTGCCTTGTGCCCGCAAAGCTTTGCCTTGACTGAAGCGAACCTGGCTTGCTCTTCTGCGGTGAGGAATGCAGCTCCGTAACCCCCAACACTGCCGGAAACAGTTGAAGAGGCCATGGAATCAAGCAAGAAGAGGTTCTGGAGGTCTGGAAGGGTGGTTGAAGGAGAAACCCTCAAGAAATTTCTGGCGGGAGAGGTTGAAGGCTTCAAATCTGGTGGAAGTCGATGCCGGGGGCGAAGGGTTATCGCCTCAGGCAAGAGAACGAAAGAGATAAAGAGGGGAGACGAATCGTTCTCATACAGATTACGGGATTTATGAAATAGAGGATAAATGCCCCCTTTTTGAAGAGGTGCGCCTTTATGGCAGAAAACGACAAACTCCAGTTTGAAAGAAATAAAGAATTACACAAAACGAACCGACATGAGTATTTAAACAAGAGGATAAATGAGAAGTAATTGGGATAATTTTTGCTCACTTCAAGGAGAATAATTAATTTGGCTCCGAAATTTAATATTTCAGTATTTAACAGATAAATCTATCACAATTTACACATGCCTAATTCCCTTCTGAGAGAAGTGAACCTCTCTTCGGGTAAGGCTTTTGTGAAGATATCTGCCAACTGATTATTTGTATCGATAAAAGATATTTCAATATTACCATTAGCTACATGATCACGAATAAAATGATATCTAACCTCAATGTGTTTGGTTCTTGAGTGCTGTACTGGATTCTTGGTTAAGTTTATGGCACTTGTGTTGTCACATAATAGTGGAATTGACTTGATGTGCATTCCGTAGTCCTCAAGTTGTTGCTTTATCCATAGGAGTTGTGTACAACAACTTCCAGCAGCCACGTACTCAGCTTCAGCTGTTGAGAGTGCTACTGAATTCTGCTTCTTGGAGGACCAGGATATCAAGCATCCTGCAAGAAATTGACAACAACCACTGGTGCTTTTTCTATCTAGTTTGCATCCAGCATAGTCAGCATCAGAGTACCCTACTAAATTTACTTCACATGATTTTGGATACCAGATACCTAGATCATGAGTTCTAGATAAATATCTGAAAATTCTTTTAACACTAATTAAATGAGATTCTCTAGGGTCTGCTTGATATCTAGCACACATGCATACACTAAATAGTATATCAGGTCTGCTGGCAGTTAAGTAAAGTAGAGAACCTATCATACCTCTATAGATCTTTTGATCTACTTTCTTACCATCTTTGTCACTGTCCATTCTTGTTGAAGTGCTCATTGGTGTTGACAGTGGCTTGGAATTTTCGAATCCAAACTTCTTCAAGAGCTCCTTGGTGTATTTGGCTTGACAGATGTGGGTGCCATCTCCTCCTTGCTTGATTTGTAATCCAAGGAAGTAGTTCAGCTCCCCCATCATGCTCATCTCAAATTCTCCCTGCATAAGCTTCTCAAAGTACTTGCAAAGAGATTCATCAGTAGATCCAAAAATTATGTCATCTACATAAATTTGTACAAGTAGTATGTGCTTGACCTTTGACTTTATAAATAAAGTGCTATCTACTTGTCCTCTGTCTAGTGAAACCATGATCTAATAAAAAGAACTAAGCCTTTCATACCAGGCTCTAGGTGCTTGCTTTAAACCATATAATGCCTTATGAAGTTTAAAAACATGATTTGGAAATTCTGAATCATCAAAACCGGGGGTTGTTCTACATAAACTTCTTCTTTAATGAAACCATTTAAAAATGCAGATTTGACATCCATTTGAAATAATTTCAAATCTAGAGCAGATGCATATGCAAGTAAAATCCTAATAGCCTCAAGTCTAGCTACAGGTGCATAGGTTTCATCGAAATCTATGCCTTCCTCTTGGGAATAGCCTTGAGCTACCAATCTGGCCTTGTTTCTTAAGATCACACCAGCTTCATCCAATTTATTTCTGAACACCCATTTGGTGCCAATAACTGGATGACCTGATGGTCTAGGAACAAGTGACCATACATGGTTTCTCTTGAACTGATTCAGTTCATCTTGCATGGCTAGAATCCAAGACTCATCAGTAAGAGCTTCATTGACTGTCCTAGGCTCTATTTGAGAAACAAATGCTAGGTAATCACAAGGGATTACATTACCTCTTGTTCTTACCCCTACAGATGGATCACCAATAATATTTTCAGGTGGGTGATCTTTCTTGTATCTCCACTCCTTTGGAAGATTTTCATGTTCAATGTCTGTTTGCTGCAAGTCTTCCAGAGGTGGATCTTCCTTGTCCTCAATTGATGTGTTCTTTAATTTCTTAGACAAGTCATCTGCATCATCAATGTCGCTCTCTGCTTCCTTTCTCAAGGAAGGGTTAGTTTCATCAAAAATAATATGTACAGACTGTTCAATCAATAAGGTGCGTTTATTAAACACTCTATAACCTTTAGGTTTAGTAGCATACCCCATGAAGATGCCTTCATCTGATTTGGCATCCAACTTACCAATGTCTCTTTTGCCGTTGTTGTGAATGAAGCATGGACATCCAAAGGTTCTGAAGTGACTGATCTTTGGCTTCTTTCCCTTGAACAACTCATATGCAGTCTTCTTCAAGATGGGTCTGATCATTACTCTATTAATGATATAGCTTGCTGTGTTCACTGCTTCAGCCCAGAAATACCTTGGTAAATCATATTCTGACAGCATTGTTCTTGCCATATCCAATAAGGTTCTATTCTTCCTCTCAGCAACTCCATTTTGCTGTGGTGTCCTTGGTGCTGAGAAGTTATGCTCAATCCCTTGGTCATCACAGAATTTTGCAAAATTTTCATTTTGAAACTCTCCTCCATGATCTGACCGGATTCCAACAATGCAAAACTTCTTGTCTTTCTGTACTCTTCTGCTGAAGCTTACAAAACTATCAAAGGTATCATCTTTATGCTCCAAGAAGGAAACCCATGTGAATCTGGAATAATCATCCACAATAACAAATCCAAAATTCTTTCCTCCAAGACTAGTGGTCCTCATTGGCCCGAATAAATCCATGTGAAGGAGTTCTAAGGGTTTAGAGGTGGTTACCACAGTCTTTGACTTGAAGGAACTCTTAGTGTGCTTCCCTTTTGCACACGGTCTGCAGATACCATCCAATTTATTGCTGACCTTTGGCAGACCTTCCACAAGACTTCTCTTTCTGAGCTTATTCATGCCATCCAAACTGCAGTGGCCCAATCTTCTGTGCCACAGCTCAGTTGACTGCTCTTTGCTGGCCGCTAAACAAACGTCTTGATCCTTGAGTTCTTCAAGATAGAGCACATACAGGTTCTTTTCTCTGTTAGCTTCGAAGATTACTGCTCCATCCTTCAGGATACTGCACTTGGACTCTTGGAACTTGATCTGATGACCTTTGTCACAAAGCTGGCTGATGCTTATGAGGTTGTGCTTTAGCCCTTTGACACACAGTACATCTTCAATAACTGTTTTCCCTTTGTTGCTCACAGAACCACTGCCTATCACTGTTCCTTTTCCATTATCTCCATAGGTGACTGTTCCTTCTTCAGCTTGGAGATGAGTGAACAGCTTCCTGTTCCCTGACATATGCCTTGAGCACCCGCTGTCCAGGTACCACTTTGATGCTCGAAGGCTTCCCTGAAAAGGAGACATTAAGTTTTAGGTACCCAAGTTCTTTTGGGTCCTTGTTGGTTAGTGTCAACAGTTTCCTTTTTAATTATCTATTTCTTATGTCTAGTTGGACATGTTATTTTTATATGTCCTAACTTATTGCAATGGCTACAGCAGGACGTTTTTTTACTCTTTCAATATATTTGAAATTGGCTTTGTATGTGTATCTTGTTCAGTGTAAACTTCGGAGTTGGATATATTTTAGGTTGAATTATTGTTTCTTCATTTTCTGGTGGTGTATATCCTAAACCATGTTTCTTCTTTCCTGAACGTCTAGCACCTTTTAATATTAAGGAGTTTTACCATTTGTAAATTTCTCCAATGTGCTTGACAGTTTGTCATTTTCTTCATTTAAAATTTTAATTTCTTTTCTCAGTTCATTTGAACTCTCCTGTTTTTCTAATCTGATTATTTGTTTATTTTTATCTTTTAGATCTTCACATAATAGTTCATTTCTTCTTTTAAGTTCAGTTATTTGTTTTTCTAATTCTTCGTTTTCTGTTTTTAGATCTGAATTAGTGTTTTCTAAACATGCAGTATTTTTCTTACTAACTTTTAACAGTTTTGTTACTTCCCTATATTTACAGTATAATTCGTTGAAAGCTTCTTCAAGATTATCAGAATCAGAATCATTGCAAGAATCAAAAGATGAATCAGAAGTTACCTTCTCTTCAGTGTTTGCCATAAAAGCCAAGTTGGCTTCTTCTTCTTCACTGTTTGAGCTTGACTCACTGTCTGAGTCGCTGCTGTTGCTCCATGCTGCTGCCATAGCCTTTTTCTTATGCCTCCTGAATTTCTTGGAGCTTTCTCTCTTTCTGAATTCAGGCTTCTTGAGCTTTGGACATTCTGCTTTGATATGTCCTGGCTTTTTGCACTCGTAGCATATGGGCTCGCCCTTTTTTGATCCTTTCCATCTGGTTTCTTGAAGTCCTTATTTTTCTTGAAGTGTCTTCTACCAGATTGGAACTTCTTCTTCTTGGCTAGAATGCGCTGCAGTCTTCTTGATAGCATGGCTTCTTCATCTTCGCAATCATTTGAGCTTTCATCTTCGGCTGATGACTCATCTGATCTGTCTTCTTCTGCTTTAAGAGCATTTGAATGTTTCTTTCTGCTTGAGGACTCTCCTAGTCTCTCCATATTTATCTCGTGGGCCATAAGGGACCCAATGAGCTTTTCCAAAGACATCCTCTTTAGATCATTAGCTTCCTCAATGGCTGTTACCTTGGGAGTCCATGTAGATGGAAGAGATCTAAGGATTTTTCTGACCATATCTCCAATCTCATAGGTCTTCCCAAGTCCTGCTAATCCATTTGTAATGTCTGTGAATCTACTGAACATTTGAGTTATGGACTCTCCTGGCTGCATCTGGAACCTCTCATATTGAGTTACCAGAATATCTATTCTGGTTTCCTTAACCTTGTCCGTGCCTTCATAAGTGATTCTCAATTTTTCCCACATCTCCATTGCGGATTTGCAGGCTGATACTCTATTGAATTCTTTCTTGCTGAGAGCACAGCACAGAATGCTTTTAGCCTTACAGTTTAAAGAAATCTTCTTCCTGTCATCATCTGTCCACTGAGCCTTTTCGTTGGTGACTAGGAGATCGCCTTCTTCAACTATGGACCATATCTGGTAGTCATTACCTTGTAGAAAATACTCCATTCTTGTTTTCCAGTAAGCATAGTCTTCTCCATCGAACAATGGTGGTCGGTTGACAGACTGACCTTCATTGTGACCTTGGGCTGCCATGGATCTTTACTCTTCAGATCGTTGGATCTTCTTCTTTGTCGAAGAGACTCGCTCTGATACCACTTGTTGCCCAGTAGGTAGCCCAGAGGGGGGGTGAATGGGTCTTTAAAATTTATCAATTAATACCTGTTCACTAAAAACGTTCACACACAAAGACACACTTTGATGGATGTTAGTTATTGTTAGGATAAACAACAATCACACAAAGAAGCAATCACACAACACAATGTATCCTGGTTCGGATCTCCTCTCCTTAGGAGTCCTACGTCCAGTCCCTGAGCAACAACTCAGGATTTCACTAACTAGGGTACAGTCCCCTATGGACACTACAACACCCAGCTCAGCTGGTCTTCTCTTCTCAGCCCGAAGAGGAACAACACCCTGGATACCCCACCAGGTCTTCCTTCACACCAAAAGGGCACACACACACCCTGGATACCACCAGGTCTTCCTTCACACACGAAGGGTACATGCACAGAAACAAGTAAGCAGGAGATTAAGCCCCTAGATCAAGCTTTGACAAGCCAAGATCTGAAGCTAGGGACTGAGAGCAATGAGATCTACAAACAAAAGCTCACTCTCAGAACCAAACAAGCTCTCTCGAAAATCTACAAACAATGCAGAGAGCAAAAGAGCTAATCTAATGGAATGAGGCTTGGCTCAATTTTGAGAACTCGCAGAAGACTTGATGATCAGAGTGATTTTTGTGACTATCGTTCTCTTTCTATGTCTCTTCTTTCTTCTGGAGCTCCTTTCTTCAATATATAGCTTCAATTTGAAATATAGACGTTGAAGTATCCGTTGCCTCTAGCTTTTGGTGGACGTTAGACTGAGTGGCACTTGGAAGCTTCCAGTCAACAGTCCTTTATCCATTTGTGCACGCAAAGAGATAGGATCTTCTGAAGTGTCCTTTGGCTTCTACAAGGTCCAACGTTGTATGACGAATGTTGTCAGAGACCTGCATACATTAAATGCTAGAACAGTAGACAGCTAGGCTGTCTCTTGTTGTCAGTCAACGTTGGTGTGAATATTCACCAAAATAGTAATGTCATTTTGCTGTTCTAAAAGATGCATATGGAATAGACACGATAATGGATGATATCGTCTGTATGCATGCAGAGATATGTTCAGTCTTCATTAAATGCACAGCTGTTAGAAGAATATGTGTGAAGACTTTGACTATTCAACCTGATGAAAAGATAAGTCATATGTCAAGTTGATTGATATGAAATCGATGCATTTATGACTTATGAAATCGTTATGCAACCAAACAACAAATCGTTATGAGATATGAAAGAATCGTTGTGAGATATGAAAGAATCATTGTGATCAATAAGGAAATCATTTTGATTACTTAAGAAGTCGATGCGCAAGGAAAATCGTTATAATATCTGAAGCAATCGTTGCGATAAGCAAATCGTTATGATAATTAAAGGAATCGTTATGATAGCAAATTGTTATGATAACTAAAGGAATCGTTATGATAGCAAATCGTTATGATCACTGAAGGAATCGTTACGAAAGCAAGTCGTTACGATGACTAAAGGAATCATTACGAGAGCAAGTCGTTACGATGACTAAAGGAATCGTTACGAAAGCAAGTCGTTACGATGACTAAAGGAATCGTTACGAGAGCAAGTCGTTACGATGACTAAAGGAATCGTTACGAAAGCAAGTCGTTACGATAACTAAAGGAATCGTTACGATGAATAAAGAAGTCGATGCAAGCAAATCGTTGCGCTCTCTTTAAGAAGTCGTTGTAGGAACGATTTCTTTTGAAATCAAAAGAAGTTTCAATCTATGAAGAAATCGTTAAGGTACTTATGAAATGGTTATGAAGAAATCGTTACAGTTCTACTGTAATCGTTATGATCTATAAAAGAAACCGATGTGTACTTAGACAAATATGATGCTATAGATACAATGTAAAGATGCTTACCTGTTTTAGCTTATTTTCCTTTGGTATTAATTCCTGTGCTTAAGACTTGTAGAAAATAGGTTAGTGACCTTTAATTAAGGGTTTGATAATTATCACAATAATATGCTTTTGTTAATCACCAAAATCTTTTAATTACATGGGGATAGACTGTTCATCAAGTGGAAGCAGAGGTACCTAGTCTACTACCAAGCAAAGGAAGCTGTATTTTCTCAAGGCCTGCACTGGAATATCACTGTCCATGAGTTTATTCATCAAGCAGGCTCCAAGAAGTTTGTGCCTCTCAAGACCCTTCTGCACCCCAGTAATTATCAGAAGAGACTTACCTGGTTTCATAAGAGGCATATTAATTCCTATAGGAAAATTCCTTCCATAGGTCCTACCTATAGGATAGATAATGTTAAGTTCATGAATCACTTTCCTAAAAATGAGAAGAAGTTGTGGGCTCTTCTCAAGCCATTCATGGCTCAGATCCCTCCTTCTCTGTACTTACCTAGTTCATTATCCAAATCCTAACTGCTCTTATGTACTTGAACATTTCAATTTATGAATACACTTTCTGTTTCTTATTTCTCTGATGATGATGATTTCTCTCTCTCTATTTTAATATCCTATCTTTTTCTGTTAATGACACAAGGGGGAGAAAGAAGTAATAACAAATCACAAAATGATCACATGTTACAAACTTCAAATTTGTTTTTCATTGTCTATTTAAAGTTTTTGTCATTAATAAAAAGGGGAAAAATTGTTGAGCAACTATCCCCTAAGAAAATTATTTAAGACTTTAAATTATTTTAACATAGTGATTTTGCTATGACAAAATCTTTAAAAGACTTTCTACAAATTAAATATACCAATAAATATACCACAAAAAATATTTGAACAAACTCTGTCTCAACATTTTTTCTAAGTCCACATACTACTCTATGTATCATAATGAATCTGACTATCAACTCCGACTTCCTAAAGTCGAATTCTTTATTTTGGACTCCAACTCTCATAAGTCTAATTCTTCTGACTCCAACTCCTAGAGTCGAAGTACCTGTCTTGTTTTGTCTCCGACTCTAGAAGTCGAATTCTATAATCTTGCTACAACTTTTGAAGAGTCGAATGTCAGTCTACTCTCATGATTGTCTCCGACTCTTAGAGTTGAAGTACACCTTTTAGATTCGACTTCCTTGTCAACTTCTGTACTTGTACTTTTTTGTGCAGATAATATTTTATTAACTTATGAAATGTTGATTGTATAACATCTCACCCTCTTAATATAATTTTTGTCAGAACTCATGGTACTTGTATATCCCTTAAATATTATTAGTCTATCAAATTATCATTATTTAAATATATTTTGACAAGATGAGACATATCTTACTCAAAATAATCACCTAAATTTGTTTATGTTTATATCTGAAACTTTTATTCAAATTTGACTCTTGCTTCATGACAGAAGGCCAGATTTTCGTCTCCTTCAGAAGATATCCTGCATTTATTGATTTCAGACGCATGGGTATCTGACAGAGGTTCACCTACCACTATTAGAACCACACCTTACTTTTTGGTGCAACTGTCTATCTATCTTTTATTGGCCTAAAAGCTTGTCTGTCCGAGGTTTCCATACTTTACATATTTTCTCTGACTCACCTACCTCAAAAAGTATGGAGGTATTATCTCCTTTTGTCTTGTCTTTCCTGCAGAACATTTATTGGGCACGTTTTCAGCATGGAACTTTCACAGAACATTTAATTGAGCTTGACCTCTAAGCTGTGAAGCTACAAGCCTTGTCTGAAGCCATTGGAAAGATAAAAAGACAGAAGGACCCATGGTTAACAACCTCAACTAGCATCCAAAGGATCCAAGATCTCTCCTCAAATGGCTAGATCTCTAATGGACACTTTCAAACAGATACATTTTTCTGAAGCATATATAGAAGCCGAAGTTTGAAGAAGAAAAAATACACAACAACACTTAATGTTGAGCTAGCAAATTCTTTCAACTCTCTTCTGTTTTCTGCTAAGCAAGAGCTACTATAAGCCTTCTCCTGAGCTGCAAGAATTGAGAGCCTGTTCATTCAAGAAAATCTCTAAAGCTCTCCTCTTCTCAGAAGCCTTGTTGTTGGGTGGAATTTGTAATCAGAATTCTTTTTAGTCCACCCCTTCTCCGATTCGGAAAGGATCACTACTGTAGTTTTTATTCTTTTTCCTTCCTGAATTTTCTGTGTTTGCTCATTCCTTGGAGCAAACACACAAGTGTTCTTTTACAATTCAGTCTATGTATTCCTGCAGGAGGTTTGTTCCTTCTGTACCCCTCTTGTGTAGGGAAGACCTTATTGAAGGTAGTCTTTGTACCCCTGGTAAGGGAAGACTTGCTTGGGAGCAAGTGGGCTTGTAATTCCTCTCAAGGGTGAGAGAAGACCAAGTTCGCTTGGCAGTTAGTGAAATCTCAAGTGGTTTGCTTGAGGACTGAACATAGGACTTCCATGTGGGAAGGGCCGAACCAGGATAAAATTCTTTGTGCAATTGTGTGATTGTTTCCACCAATTTACACTTGAATCACACACTACACTAAATTCTAACAGCTTTATTTAGTATTATTTAATTTTAGATAAAAAATTTAAAAGCACAAGAAGTCCTATTCACCCCCCTCTCGGACATCATTAGTGCTATTTCGATCCAACACAACCTACTCGATCTCCATGAGGAAATCCACGGAGTACAGAGATTTACAGAGGTCTTAAAGGAAAAGTCACTAGTATACCAATACGGAATGACCAACAGAGAGTTTCTATAGCAACCTGTTATTTTAATATAAAAGAAAACAATTAGAACATTTGAATAAAAGGGGTAAATTATTAATGAAAGGTCCAATTGAGTTATTGGGCCAATAAATGGTCAAACTAAGGAAAATAATGTTTAAAATTCAGAATAACCAAATACCTATGAATGAGATGGGTCATTTAAGCTTGAACATGAGTTAATTGGGCTATTAACCATGGCCTAAACCTAAGCCCAACATGAGAGCACGAATTTGCTCTCTAGTACTTGCTAATTAGGGATGGATTAAGATAGAAATAGCTTGTATGAAAGTTCTTGTCATGGTAGGATTCCTACCATGAGATTTGGAAACCTCAAACCCAGAATTAAGCAAACCTAGCATTAAAAACCATCATAAGACCCATCAGGGCTGACTTTAGCAAGCTCTCTTCATTGCTGGATGTTGGGAGGATGACTAGGAGAGAGGAAGACAAACCAAGAGCTTGGATTCGTGAAGAACATCTTCCCCAAGCCTCTGCATCGACCCTTAACAACCAGGGACTTCTAACTTCTAAGTGACCAAAGATAGGTATTCCCGGGCTTAAACCTAACAAGATGTACCAACTTGTTCCTCATCGAGTCTAGGTTCTTTTGCATGTCTTTTCCCCAATTATTATGTAGTGGTTTCAGAGTGTTAAGCGTTTTGTGTAAACCGTGCAAGTTTAGGGCTTTTTCTTGTTTAGTGCTTAAATCATGTATCCCTAAGTTCTTTGATTAAAACCAAAGCCATAGACACCTTCTACTTGATGTTTCCAACAAGTTTTATGAAGAGACTTCTTTCTAAAGACCTCTAGATTTTGAGTGATAAGTCAATCATGAGGAAATTGCATCATTTTTACTATTTTCAGGCAAGATCCATGAACGTGACCACTCCAGACGTCGCGTTCTTCATCCCATGAATGCGACGTACAACCCCATAACGATTTCCTGAAAAGCGACCAAACACCCCTTGCATTGGAGAGTTTGATCTGACAGTCATGACACATGAAACTGTGTGCCACGTGGATTTTAGTGCCTTCGAGAACGCGATCGTACATGACGTCGCAATTTGACCTTGTTTTCCCGCCCTCGTTTTTTGTGCAATTTTATATTCAGAAATTTTGAAAACACTTTAGAACGCGATGCATCGCGTCGTCATGATTTGAGTCATAGCGACCCTTTGGCAATCACGTTATAAAGGCGGCTGACCATACATAGCTGTCGTGATTAAACCTTTTTGCAGTAAATAGGTAGAGTCGTACTTTGACTGTGTACAGTCTTTTGAATTGTGACGTCTGAACCCATCGTGATTCAGTGGCCAACCCGAGACTATCTTTTAGTTAAACAATTAAACATGTGCATGACTTTGTTGTCATGTTATTTAGTTGTCCAATGGCCTAAAAGTCATCAACCCATGCGAAAATTGTAATAACATGAATCTCTATTCTAATGATCTCTATGAAAGTGATTGATCCTGCACTTCCTGTGATTATGCTTCATTTGCTCTTAAGTTCCAGCTTATGATTAAAATCATGATTTAAGTTGTGCAATAATTGTGTGGTTGGAAACATGTGTTTAGATGAGCCTATCTTGTTAAGCTTTCCTTTAATGGTACTTGCTATATTTGTGACTTTTCAAATATGAACTTTCCTTATTTGCATGTTTTTTGACATTTCAATAATTGATCATTAATTGTACGCATTGTTAGGAAAGTTCCGAGTCACGACACTTACACACTTGCACGATTAGGCACATCCTTCTTGGGAGATTGGAAACTCTCTGTTGGTTCTTCTGTATTGACAAACTAGCGACCTTTCCTCGAAGACCTCCGTAAGTCTCTGTGCTCTATGGATTCCCTTATAGAGACCGAGGTGGTTGTGCCATGAAGTACCCTGAAGATAGAGAGCACATGTTCCGTGTCAGATCTGTCATTTAGTTATACTCTTGTCAAGACATTAAAGTTATGAAACTTAAGATATGTCGTTATGCTGTCCAAATGATCTCTCGAGCTATTGTCATATCTTGAACTTTGTGAATGATCATGTCCTTATTACGATGAGATTGTTCTTGGAAATCTGTGGCCATAATATGTATATATTTGATCGGCACAATGTGGGACTTTGGTCCATGTGACTAATGCCTGTGCAAATAAGGGGCCCTGTCTGGTCTTGGGGAGGAGCGCCCCAACGTACTTAATAACCGCGGGAGTATAGACTTGTGGTGTGTGGCATGACACCAGTATGTGTGTAGGATTCGTGAATGTTTCTTGCTTGATATGATACGTTTGACCTTGTGAATATGAGTTATTTATGTGAATATGGCTAGTTCATGTGATACGATCTTATTCTGAACTCTCCAAATACTGCCTATGTAAGCTGTTACATGATTTGATATGCAATTCACTCATCACTGTCATCAATTGAATGTGTAAGTAGTGCCATGTGTGTCTTGTCATCTTTTTCAGTATAGAAACTCTGATATTTAAAATGTTAATCACGTATATTAGTGCCCGCACATTGAACTATAAATCCTACTGAACATTAGCATGCTCACACTTGCTTTTCTAAACATTTTCAGGTAGTGAATATGAGCATGTGGAAACTGATGGGGAAGGGCACGAGTGAAGAGCGACATGAAGCCGTGGAATTAGAGTTAGATGTCTGAAGTAGCGTTTGTAATAATAGTACATTTTCCATTGAGTCTATCATGTAATTTGAATAATGGGCCCCATGGTTGGCTCTGACGTTTTTTGGATATAGTGGGATGTTGTTATTTCAATTCTAATGAAATTTACTTCATGTTGGAGTCACCTCTAATATATATATTGCTCTATTTGATCTGAATACAACTGCACGTTCCGATATTCCACGTTGGGGCATGACAATTTTATTGGTATCAGAGCTTTAATTCTTCAAGGTCCCAGGAGAATAGGAAAGTAGAATGAAACTGGTCTAGACCCACATGCGTCAAAATTGCCATACCTAATGTGAGCTTAGGTAGTGTAACGACCCCGAGAACCCGACCCTCGGCCCAAGCCGAGGACCCGATTTTCGCGGTCGCCGCCCACGGATCCGGAGACCCGGAAGGGCTATAACACAAGTCTAACAGAATATGTAAAGGAAATAAATGTCAACTGCTAACTAGGAGCACACACGCGGAAGCAGAAAGAAGAGCGAGACCGTAGCGTATCGCTCTAGGTACAGTCCCAACACACACAACTAGTACAAGTAAGAAGGGAAGAACAAAGCCCTTAGGGGCATACCCCGAGGGTGACGTACAACTGAAAAGGGGGGAAAGCCACTACTAGCTGCGGGGATGATGACTACCAGCCTACCTCCTCCGCCCGACACATGCCCTGCCGTTGCTGAGAAGTCTTACTTGGAAAAGGAAGGAATGAGCTTCACAACAGAAGCTCAGTAGGGACTCCCAATCTCCTACTGGCTCTAGTAGGTAGAAGAATATATAAACAATTAAATAACAATAGTTATATCTTCTAATCTACAAGGGAAAGTGCGGAAGCAAAGCTACTAACTAGCAACGGTACGGAAGGACACCACGGTCAGAAAACTCCGTAGAACTACAGGTCGTGATCACCACACGACTGGCAACACAGACAGAGCGAACCCTGCCTGGACAAGAAACACTAGCTACGGAAAATGCTACCACTAGTCAACCGGTCAGGTGCATCCACTGATGCCTTATCCTCGACCCAGGTCCAAACCTCCACGTCTCGTCAGAGTGGGGTAGGAACACAAGTAACACAACAGTAACTACCGTAGTCTGGCCAGACTACTGTCCCACGCATGGCCTCTCTAGGTGTCACGCCCCGACGCGGAATATCGGAGCGCGAAGGCAGTTGCAAGAAAAGGGTATAGAGTGAGTACTAGACATCAAACCATTGCACCTTGAATAACACTAAAGCAAATCTTTCTCATTAATAACTTTTCAAATGTCTAGTTACAACCACTAATATCAGAGCCATTCAATAGGGCCCAATTACATTGCAATAAATGGAAATAACCAACTACAACTCTAAGATAACATAATGACTCGAGGGTACTCCTGCTTCACTCTTGGTCATTCCCTTCCTCGTGAGTGTATGTGTCATCCTCGGTCTCACCTGAGAACACAACATCAAATAACGTAGGGTGAGCGATAACGCCCAGTAGGACTTAAATCTCAGGCTCAAGCAGGCTTTAAATAATTAACGCATTTAATGGCAGAGTATCTAAAGACAGCAGGTACAAGAGAGTCAAAATATAGCATGAGATAGCACAACAACACGAGATCGTGTATAGTTTCCAAAAATAGCACAAGCATCGAGTATAGCACGAATAGCAGGATGGCCATAGCACAACTAGCACAAGTAAAGTAATAGCACGACGAGTATAGCACTTGTTTGTCATTCTAGACATCGAGAGAGTATAGCACGTTTTGTGTTCTGATTGTCATATAGATAGTCGAGATAGATAGCACTAGAGTGTAATGCCAAACACTCTGATCATTTAACTCCCATGGGCACTAGCACTTTCGGGCGCACATCCCAGGATCAGATCGGGCCCTTTATATATTGCCAGGCATTGGTTATATTGTTTATCTTTAGACAATCAGTCAATGGCCAATACAGAGTACCAAGAATAGTTAAGAGCACTAGATGAATAGACGAGATAGTAGAGAGAACGTGAATAGAGGAGCGAGTAGAGTATAGATGAGAGCTAATGGACATTGCACGTAATGCGACGGGTAAACCGGCGATAGTAACAGTTGCACAACACGCGCACTTGGTGTTAGCAGTCAGGTGGAACTCACGATCTTCCCGCTGGCCATGTTATGCACAAGTCCAGAGGTCCGACGTGATTCAAGGTAAGAGCGAACTTCTAATAGCCATTTGGATCATATCGATCCCTAAAGGTGTAATGGGTGTTAGGGTACAACCGGCTCGTCGACCATGTGGGAATCCATGATCAGAGGAGACTTACGGAGGCCTTGTGCAAGGGTTCACTAGTCCGGCGAAAGGAATATCCGACGGAGAGTTCACCACAAGCTAAGTAAAGTGTGTATATAAAACAGGTGCTCGACGTTCTAGAGGAATTCAAGAACAGTGGAGCGTTGATATCGGTATATAAACAACGCAAGAAACGAATACAAGTCCTTTAAAATAGGGCAATTTATATATTATACAAAAATTACCAGATACATTAATAAATTACCAGATACATTATGAAATATTTTATGCTAGATTTCAGCCATATATGGATGGTTCATGTGTGTGCATGTGTAAGAGAAATCATAGATAGAAATAAGTCGTGAATATGTATTTTAAATCATTCAATGTAGCTCCATTTTTATGACAAGTTTTTACTGGGGGTATAACTGTAAAAAGGCATAAGAATTACTTAGAAAGCGACAGAAATAATTTTTATGGGTTTTCATCAAAAACCTGTGAACGTGACGTACCCATGTAAGGGTCACGATAGGGTCATGATAGAATGCGACAGGGTCCTGTACGGGTCGCGACAGGGCTGTCTGCTCAGGCGGCCAGAATGCGACGGGGTGTCCTGTCGCGTTCAGAACGCGACAAGAAGAGGCGTCGCGACGGGCTTGAGAATCAGGTACTGGAAACGCGACGGCTTACCTGTCGCCTTCTTGGTCGCGACGGGTAGGCTGTCGCAATCGGACCCCAGAAGGCGACATATCGGGCAGTCGCGATCTGGTGATCTACGCTTGACTCTGACAGGAGTCAGACCAGACATTGGATTGCGGACTAGAACATTCAAATTTTGATACATGGTCGTTTAGAAAATCATAATTAATTATATACATGATGAAAAATCACGAAATCAGTGGCAAATGGAACTAGACATGCGAGAGTACTTCCAGTAATAAGGAATTCGAGAGAGAGCATGGTTTGAACATGGTTTGAGAACAAACAAGAACGAGTAACATAGAACATGACACAGAGAGCAAGATTGATGTAATTCGAGCAACATGCTCAACAAAAATTAGGGCTTTCAGGGGCAAAAGATCCCTAACAACATGAAGTATCTACAGTAAAAATTTCGTAGCATGGGATCATGTATAAATAGAGTTTAGAATTAAACATGATGTCTCGGGGTTATCATGTTTGCAGATCTTCTAAAATCAAGAACAAAAGATTGGCTCGATGGAAAATTATGAAACAAGAGGACTTTGTTCTTGGTGATTCGAACTACCTACAGACGAGTTTAATTTAATTTTGCTCGTGAGAATGCCTACCTTTGACTCGATTTATCTTCTAGGGCTTAGAACTCCAAGAACGAGGAAGAAGCTCCAAGAACTCCTTCTTCCCACGAGATCTTCTCCTCCTTGGCCTCTTCTCCACGTCCAACAACCTTTGGCAACGAGCTAGGGTCGGCCAAGAGGGTTTATGAGATGTATTTATATAAATACAAGTTCCTATTCCTACTACTACTCAAATTCCTCTTAATTACGAGATTTCCTAACTCCACCTTCCTCTCTTGCTTTCCAATCTCTAATTGGGTTATGATAGTATCTAAATTCGTGCTAGACTATATGGGGTAGGGTTAGGAATCCAATTCCAACTCTAATTGCCACTTTTATTGCTTAATAACCCCTTTCCAATTATGAGATAATTAAACTCCGAATTTAGGGTATTTTCTTATTATTCTCCCTTTGTAAATTCATATTTTGACCCAATAAATTCTAGAGGGTCCATTAAGCAAAGCCCATTACTCTTTTCCATTTAATGGGTTTTATTTAATGCTCTTTTCATTTAAATATCTATTTAGCTAGGTTTTAATTCTTTATTTAAATTTTTATTTTTTTCACAAAAATTCAGGTTGCTACACTAGGTGGTTCTGGGGCCACAAAGAGCGAGGTAGTGAGAAAAGGACTGACTGGCCTGCACCGGGAAGGACTCCAAATGACCTCGGCGTCCCAGACCAACCAAGAGAGCTCTGCAAACGACTCAATGCCGCTGTCCTAACCACCGTTTTCCCCTCCGCTCCAGAGTCTGCGACTCGAGCACGTCCGCCGCCCGGAGTACTCCCTCAACAGGCGCGCGGGGACGGGGGTCCCAGGCAACGGTAAGAACCTCTCTCATGGGACAAGCCCTCAAGTGCCGAGCACCTGGTGAACGACTAGTGTAGGATCGTACTAGGAACTAGCACTGGTGCCACGGTTGCAGAAAGAACTGAAACGACGAAGACTCCACAGGAAACAGAACTCCGCAAGGACTTACCTATCTCTGGTGCTGTCGTGACTCCCAGGGCCGCCGCGACATTGTCGCGACGCCACAGGCTGTCGTGACACTGTCGCAGTTACAGAAAGAACCGGAACGACGAAGACTCTATGGGAAACGAAACTCCGCAAGGACTTACCTGTCTCTGGTGTTGTCGCGACTCCCAGGGCCGCCGTGACATTGTCGCGACGCCACAGGACACTGTCGCGACGCCTCAAGCTGTCGGGACCATGTCGCGACGCCTTAGAGCGTCGAGATGATGTCGCAGCGGCCGCACCGGTCGCGACATCATTGCGACCTCTATACTATTCGCAATCTTAGCCGAGGGGCGTCCGGGTATAGTCCTCCCAAGGACCGCCCCAAAATCGGTACAAACACATCCATATGGGGGGGGGGGAGCATGGGAAACACATGGGAAAGCTTATAAACAGCCAAACCACCCTTAAAACCCCATAAAACATGGATTACAAGTAAATCTACACTCGAGGGAAACCTCACTCACCACGAGCATGATCCTCACACCCCACAACCCTAAACCACGGAGAAACAAACTCTTAAGGGGAGGGGAGCATGCTAGAACGAGAGGAGAACAATGTTGAGCAACTCTTTTTTTTTTCCTCTCTTTTTACTAAAATATCTATCACAATATTTTTTTTATGACAAAACCTTTTAATATTTTCGCCTTTACTATTTAGGGAAATCGAAAAGCTATTATATACACAAACATACCTTCTGACAAAGACTATGCCTACACAGAACCTAAGCATCATCACAACGGAATTTTTCTAAGTCCACAGCATATACTGTATATCACACTGACTCCGACTCCTGACTCAAACTCTTGAAGAGTCAAAGTAATGCTTCAATTGATGAACAATATAATACACTCCGACTTCTGGAAAGTCAAAGTCTGGCAACACTCCGACTTCTGAAAAGTTGAAGTCTGGCAGCACTCCGACTCCTGGAAAGTCGAAGTCTGGCAACACTCCGACTTCTGAAAAGTCGAAGTCTGACAGCACTCCGACTCCTAGAAAGTTGAACTCTTTGTATCGATTGATTATCTATTTAGCCTTACTCCGACTCCTGGAAAGTCAAAGTCTGAGGAAACTCCGACTCCTTAAAAATTGAATTTAGGCGTACTCTGAATTCATATAAGTCAAAGTCCGCTATCTATTTTGTTGGCACTCCGACTTCCCAAAGAAGTCGAAGTCATTGCTTTCTCACTCTGACTTCAATGAAGTCGAAGTAGTAGTATTCCTCTTGAAGTCGAAGTTTATTGTCTCTATTACTGTCTTACTCCGACTTCTTAAAAGTCGAAGTATCTCTTGTCAATTGTTGTTTATCTGTGCTTAGCTGTGAATTCAAACCTTTATTAATAAGTACTAGTTAACATACATCATTACATAAACTCTGCATTGAAATATCTTTCACTTTGAGACAGTTTCCTTAAAATCATTTTTCAGTAAAAAATTCAATCATCCTTTTTGGCAGGAAAAATATTTTATTCAAAATATTTTATCTGAGCAGTATCTCTTTTGGAATCTGTAATATATAAGATATATTTGCTATCTATTTTATTGACAGGAAGATAAGCTGATCTCTGGTTGACAAATGGTCAACAAATTAAATGCTTGATAAGTATAATGGGCTATCTGTCAGAACCTACCTGCTACTGTAAAAAATACCATGACTTTTAGAAGAAAAACGTATGCAATTGTCTGTTCATTCTTAAATGTCTGAACTTCTGTCTGAATGATTTCATATTTTATCCTTTATCTTACCTACCTCTGAAGACATGTATGGAGGCATTTGCTCTTATCTTGTCCTTTTAGGTTTGCAGAACATTTAATGAAGAATGTCTAGATCACTGCACTGAGCATGGAACCTGCAGAACAATCATGAGAGAGTCCTTCAGGCATGAAGCTACAACATATAGCCTAAAGACATTGGGACTCATGGAGCTAAAGATTTGATGGACAAACCTAAGAAGATCAAAGGTTCCTCTCAACGGCTATCTCCTTCAAACGACTAGCTTCCAACGACCAAAAATCAAACGGGCAAAATCTGAAGCATATATATATGAAGCTAAAGCTTGGAGACATATATACATATATAGAACATAAGATACACAAGAGAAGAGATATAGAGTGACATACTTAGAAGCCTACACTTTACTCCCATCCGAAAGCTAGAAGAGCCACTCAAAGAGAAAGAGAGCCACTCCTCAGTCTTAGACTTCTGCTCTCCTTCTGCAATTTGAAGTCTTCTTCGCTTGGTGGACTACTGCAATTCAGATCTTCTTCAGTCCACCTCTTTGTTTCAGAAAGAAATTGAGTTCCACTCTCATCTGTCTTTCTTTCTGAATTTCTGTGTTTTCTCATTGTTGCTAAGCAGATACATAAGCTTTCATACTTCTGTGTAAGGAAACCCACAGGAGGTTTGTATCATGTTGTACCCCTCTTGTGAAAGGAAGATCTACAAGTGTAGATAGTCTTTATACCCCTTGGTTAAGGGAAGACTTGCTGGGAGCAAGTGGGTTTGTAATTCCTCTTGGGTTTGCGAGAGGCCAAGTATTTATTGGCAGTTAGTGAAATCCCAAGTGGTTTCTTGGGGACTGGACGTAGGACTTCCATGTAGGAAGGGTCGAACCAAGATAAAATTCTTGTGCCTTCTTGTGTGATTGATTCCGCCAAGTTTTTCACTTGTTTCACACACATCACACTAAGTACTAACAAAGTTATTTAGTGATTGTTTATCTTCTAGATAAAATTTTTAAAGTGCAAAGAAGTCCTATTCACCCCCTTCTAGGACAACTATAGTGCCATCTTGATCCAACAAGTGGTATCAGAGCAAGGTCTTCTCAGAAGAATCGAAAGATTTGAGAAGAGATGGCAACTAAAGCTCACAACTATGAAGGCCAGTCAGTTACCAGACCACCATTCTTTGATGGTGAGGACTACCAATACTGGAAGATGAGAATGGAATGCTTCATCAGAGGCACAAACTTTGATCTATGGCAGGTAATAGAACAAGGTGATTTCATTATTGTTCCTGCTGAAGGTACTACTGCAATTACAACAGTTGATAAGGTAATAGAAATTATCTATGTTGTGCCTTATCAAAAAGAGAATTCAATAGATTATCAGCATGCAAATCCACAAAAGAAATGTGGGATAAATTGCAAGTAATATATGAGGGAACAAACAAAGTTAAGCAAACTAGAATAGACATTCTTGTTTCACAATATGAACAATTTAAAATGCTTCCAAATGAAAATATTACTCAAATGTACAATAGATTTTCAAACATAGTAGTTGGTCTAAGCTCTCTTGGAAAAACTCTTTCTGATGAAGAAACTGTTCGGAAAATACTTAGATCTTTAACTCTTTCTTGGACCCCTAAGGTCACTGCTATAGAGGAAGCTTATGATCTAACAAAACTTCCCATCGATAAACTAATTGGTTCACTTATGGCCCATGAAATAAACATGGAAATATTTTCTGAAAGCACTTCGAAAAAGAAAATGCCAAATGCTTTGAAAGTTGCAGACTCCTCCTCCTCTGAAGAGTCAAAGGAAAAATCAGATGACAGCGATGATGAAACCATGCTGTCAAGAAAGCTTCAACGAATTCTTGCAAAGAAAAAGAAATCCGGCTCAAAGAAATACTTCAAAAAGGAAAAGAAGAAGGAGCCAACCTGTTATGAATGCAATCAGCCTGGACACTACAAGTCAGAATGTCCAAAACTCAAGAAGAAAGAACCTGCTGAAAAGTTTGATAAGAAGAAAGGCAAAGAAAGAAGATTCAGAAAATACAAGAAGAAGGCTATGGCCGCAGCCTGGGATAATGAAGAAACTACAACTTCAGATTCCTCAAGTTTAGAATCAGAAGAAGAGGAACAAGTCAATCTAGCCCTCATGGCAGGACTAGACTAGGTAAACTCTGAAACATCTTTTACTTCATGTTCAGAATCTGACTTTGATAATCTAGAAGATGCATTCAATGAATTGTATGACAAATATAAAATAGTAGTTAAACAAATAAAAATAGGCAAGTTAAATCTACTAAATTAAGAAAAATCCAACACTTCTCTAAAAACTGAAGTAGAAAAGTTAGGACAAAATCTAATTGAAACTAAAAGATCTAATGAACTACTATGTTAAGATTTAAAAATAAAAAACATAAGACTTATGGAGCTTGAAGCAAATCTAAAAGAACTATAATCTGAAGAAAAACTAAAAGAAGAAAATATTTATCTAAAAACAACTATAGACAAACTTACCAGTTGTAAAACATCATTAGTTGTAAAATTAAAAGGTGCTCGAACAAGCAAAAAGAAATATGTAGTGGGTTACACACCTCCATTAAATGAAGAGAAAATCATCTATCCTGAAAATATCCAACTCCAAAATTTCTGAAAGAAAAGGAAATTAAAATTCCAAAAATGTTAACCAATATGTCTATAAACAAAAACAGAAATAAAATAAGACTACACATACAAAGAATACATATGATCTGTGCTGTAGTCATTATAATAAATTAGGACACATGATCAGCACTTGCACAACCAGACACTTGCACTGGATTCAAAAGATTAACCATCAAGGACCCAAGAAAATTTGGGTACCAAAAATTAAAGCTTAATTCTGTTTGCAGGGTCGCCTAAGAGCATCCAAATGGTATTTGGATAGTGGGTGCTCAAGACATATGACATGTGACAGAAAATTGTTTACAAGCTTTAGAGATGAAATTGGTCAAGTTACATATGGAGATAATGGAAAAGGAAAAGTTCTAGGTTGTGGAACCATAGGATCAAAAGAAAAAGATTTGATTGAAGATGTTATGTATGTAGAAGGTCTAAAACACAATCTGATCAACATCAACCAATTTTGTGACAAAGGTCACTTAGTCAAATATCAGAATGATAGGTGTATAATAGAAAAGGATGGAAAAATAGTATTCGAAGCTCAAAGTGTGAGGCCCCGAAATTTGTGCATTTCATATTGTTTATTTGGTGCATATTATAAGTATTTATTTACTTATGTGCATGTGTATATAAATATGTTATTCTTGTGCGTATATTATATTTATTTATTTCTGTGCATAATGTATTTAAATAATGTAGTGCATATAGTATGTATTATATTGTGTATGTGTGTTTATTTAATCAATTCTGTGTTCTGGCAGAAATTCTTTTTAACGTCAATATATCTTGACGTTAAGAGTGAGTAGACGGCCACAATTGTGCCGTTTACTATCTTCTGGCGTCAACATCGATGGACGTTGACTATTGGTGTAAGGCCCTCGAATTCTGTCCTTTTAATTGATATCATGTATGGATTCGTGCTTGTGTGTAAATATCATGTGTGCATATGTAGGTAACTATGTACATATTAGCTAGGTGTACTTACGTGTGCATGTGTAAATTAATTGTAAATAGTGGATGATTGCATGGTGTAGTAGTGTGTATATTATACTATATGTATTGCATGCATAGACATAGTGTACATAGGGTTTTTGCATGGGTTTAAGCTGGGCCGAAGAGCAAATTGCCGTCAACATGGATGGACGTCCATGATGAGTCAACGTCCATATCGATGGATGCCAACACTAAAGTAGACGACCATCTATGTGGAGTCTACTTCTCTGAATTTCTGTGCACAACAGACCCAGAAATTCTGGATTTGCCTTGCTCACCGATTGGGGAGATGTCCCCAACGGCTATCCATCCTTCCTCACCTGTGCGTGGGACTCCAAGGCCAGGCTTATAAAAATAGCCTCCTTGGAATGGAGAGCTCTCTTGGCTCTTTGCAAAGAAGAAAACCCTAGCTGTGAGAACAAGAGAAAACCTGAACCTTTGGAGGCTTTGATCTGGCGAATTGAGGCTTCTTCCGACGATCTACCCCGACTAGGAGGAAGTCTACACGTTGGGGAAGGCTTCTCCAACAGGGCTATTGTCTACATCCACAGAGAACCCGGAGCAAGAGGATTTGGAGGCTTCTGGGCACTGCCCAAGGAGAGCTTCTTCGGCCATTTAGAACCCTTTGGAGAATTTTACTGAGGCAAGTAACTATCCCCGTCGTCCATGTGTATGTCTAGTAGGTCTTAGGCATTTATGGGATTTATTTGTGTCCTGGAAACCCCTACGTTCACCAATCTTTGGAGTTCGGTCTGTATTTTTGCACAGACATGAACTTAACAGCAAGATCTATTGCCGTTAAGATCTTGAGTTGGCGACAGACGATGCTGCCGTTAACCTCCTTGAACGGCCAGACTTTGCCGTTTAGTTCTTCAGAACAGAACAGTGAGCTGTTCTTCCTTATATATGATTATTTTTGGATTTCTTCACATGAGGATATACTGTAAATGTTATATGTTATGTAAAATAGATAAAGGAATGTGTTGTGAGATTTCTATGCATTTTTGTATTTGTATAAATTGCTAGAATTATGTGAAATGGATGTGAGATAAAGATCTTGGATATGGTAGCTTACTGTTCCATGATCCACGTGTAATTGGATTTCCATAAAATTCCAGACGATGTGTATGTATGTCAGTCCTTGTCCTGAAAATTTGGAAATTTCCCATGATTATGAAATTTGTTATAATTTCTGTATTGGAAAATAGGAGTATGTGTAGGTTGTTTTAAATTTCAGTAAATTGTATGATGCTTGATAAATTGGGGAAAATTCTGTGATAAGATGAATGTTAGATGCAGGTTAGTGAACTGTTAAATCTGACCTTGACACTATGCTTCTATGATAAATGATATGAATGCAGGCGAATGAGTATTTTAATTTCTGTAAAATCAATGTAGCTCATAAAAATATGAGAATGTGTATGTGTGATCTGAAACCTGCAAACAGCATGTGGTTAAATTTCGTGTGATTAGGCAACAATAGATGACATTGTGAAATTTTCATGTAAAAGTGAGTGATTAAAACATGCTTATTATGGTTATGGATTGTTAATGAGTTTCCAACATGATTAGTGTAGATTCTTGAGTGTTTAAACTCTGTTAAAGTAACATCATGTTAGGGAAACTGAACCATATGCCAAATGGTGAAATGTAAGTTATGTGTCCAATTGTGGAGAACTATGTGTATAATAAATCGGAAAATGTGTAAAATGTGCTGTGTGTGACACTGCTTCCATAGAGGGCTGTGGAACCATACCATGGAAAAGTCCCCTGGGAAAGTTCAATGGTTTAGAATCCTATGGGCCTTAGGATGAAATCCTGGAGGTGGACAAGTACCACTGGTTAGGGTGGAGATTACTCTCCCGGTCTGCGCAGTACCAAGAGCCGTCACTGTGTTGCCTAGGTGGCGTCTATGTGTTATGTGTTATGTGAATGTGTCCTTCTAGTGGTGGTTTGGACTATGTGTCACGGCATCTAAATGTGAAAATGTGAATGTGTATATGTGCAAATTGTGTAGTGTGACATATGTATATGTGAAATGTGTAAAGTAAACAATGTGAATATGTAAATGTGTAAACATGTGAAACCCATGTGTTAGAATGTGAAATTGTGATTTATGATATGAAAATGTTAGATTCATGTCAAAACAACAACCTTAATGTGGTTAAAACAATGTTTTACATGTGCAAAAATATGTAGAATCCATGTTAGGAGCATTTCCTTTTATGTGTGTGAAAATCCCATGCTAAATTGCTATCATGTTGTAGCTTAATTGTGAATGTAGCTCTCATGGGATAGATAAGTAGAAAGCATGTGGTAGGTATTTTATCTTGGAATGACATAAACCACGTAGTATATGTGTTGTGAATTATGTAGAATATCATGACAGGTTGTTTCTTATCATTGTTTCAACCATGCTATATGTTTTGAAGTAATGAAATTGAATGTAGGACTTACTTGTGAAGTATGCATGTATGATGTGAATGGAGTTTACTTGCTGAGTCTTTTAGACTCATTTCTTGCTTCGGCGTACATTTAGCAGGTGACCCCACTCCTTGGAGGAGACCGCGGAGAGCGACTCCGAGCGAGGAGAGTAGCTTTGTGGAGTCACCATAATTGTACTTACTTTCATAGTATGTAATTAAAATTTTTGTATTTGGAACTTATGTATTGTGGACAAACAATGTATTTGAAATTTTGTAGTCATTTTGTGGACTGTAGTTCTTAAATGCTATATTGATCATGTATGTTAATGTGGATGATGAAATGAAAGACAATGGTTCCTTTTCTTCCGCTACTCTATATTTATATTTGTGTACATCTCAATCATATGTGTTAGTGCTTGGGTAAATGTCCCACTGTGACGAGACTCACTACACCGACGTGGGTTGTTAATCGTATCGGTATAAGGAGGGTCGTCCCAGAGATTGGTATCAGGACGACTGGTTGAGATTGTACATAAATATACATAAGTCATCATCTCCTTACATGCTAAGTCTTTATAGAGTTGTCCACATGTGTAGAATTGATTAATAATGAATGAAAGATAGATAAGAAAGTGGTTAGGGACTAAAAACATAGTTTCTAATAGTGATTAAATTAATTGCAGCTTATGGCTTCACGCGGTAGACGTGGTGGTGTACCTACTCGCGATGGCGAGCAGAGGAGAGATGAGCCTAGGCGTGAGGACCAGACTGAGTAGCAGGCCCCGGCACCTCAGGGTCCTGTACTTCCCCCACCGCCACCAGTGGATTATGGAGTGTTCATGCAGGGTCTAGTGCAGGCCATGCAGACGCAGGCCCACACCCAGGCTGCACTCCAGGCTCAGATGGAGGCTCAGGTTGGAATGATAAAATAAAGAGTTGTTGTCTTATTTAATGCATGATGTGTGTTGAATATGCATTGCTTGTTGTTGTTGTAGCAGGCCCAAGGTCCAGTTCCCCAGGCTCAGGACCATGGTGGACCCTCCATCATGGAAAGATTCAAGAGGATGTTGCCACCCTCTTTAAGGGGGAGAGAACCCATTACTAGTTGAGAGCTGGATGAGGGAGATCGAGAAGATCTCCGGGCTGTTAGGTGTGCGGACGAGGACAAGGTCACTTTAGCCACCTATATGCTACAGGTATGTGTTAGTTTTATATGTGTTATCTGTTTAAATTAGAGCCGTTAGTTGATGCTTATGAAGGTTGTGTTTCAGGAGAGAGCTGATGTGTGGTGGGCTTCCTTACTGAATACCCGATTCGAGGACGGTACTATTGATGTTGCTTGGGACGAGTTCGTGAGGCTCTTTCGGGCCAAGTTCGTCCCCGAGCATATCCAGGACAGGATGGAGTAGGAGTTTCTTTCCTTGACTCAGGGCTCCAAGACTGTACTCGAGTATGAGGCCAAGTTTGCTGAGTTATCTAAGTATGCACCTCACATAGTAGCTGATGAGCACAGGAAGGCAAAGAAGTTTGTGATGGGCCTTAAGCCATCACTGAGGATGAGGCTAGTGGCATTCGATCATCGTACCTAAGACGAGGCCCTTAGCGCTGCTTATAGGCAGGAGGGTGAAATGGAGCAGTACCTCGAGGAGAAGAAAGCTTTGCAGAAGAGACCTGCGGCCCCTTTTCCAGTGGCAGGATAAAAAGAAGGCACGTACCAGACACCGTAGCGTCTGGTGGCAGCCAGCAGTATGTACCTTCTCAATGTTTCCCTGGTGTGAAGAAGGAGTGTCCCATTGCGGGGAAGACACACGGTGGTACAGAGTGTTGGATGGTAGGGGGAAAATGCTTGAAGTGCGGAGCAGCAACCACAAAATCAAGGATTGTCCGAGACTTCAGCAGGGAGTCCAGCGCGGATCGCCAACCCCAGAGCGGTGGTAGCAGCAGCAGCGCCAAGCTACAGGAAGACCAGGAAGGCTCGAGCCCAGCTCGAGTGTTTTCCCTAGCCGAGAGGATGCCGAGCAGGCGGAGCATGTCACCGAAGGTACGGTTTTACTTCTAGGTGTGCACGCTTGGTTTTGTTGATACGGTGCCACTCACTCGTTCATTCCGAGCGGTTTGCTAGGCAGTTAGCTATAGAGTCAGGCGTAGAGTCTGAGGATTTAGAAGTTCCGTTGTCTGTACACACACTTGCGGGTATAGTATCGATGGGAAGTGTATTCCGTCGTTACCTGTGTGTATTGAGAATAGGTCCTAGAAGGTGTTTCTTCTTGCTAAAGATGAAGGACTTTGATGCTATCCTTGGTCTGGATTGGTAGAGGCCACTATGCGTTAGTAGATTGTGTCGGAAGAGGATGTTTTCCGCATTCCTGGTGAGGACGAGTTCTCTCATCCCTTGCCAAGAAACTGGGCGGGAAAGTTGGTCATCTCTGCATGAAGGCGACGCATGGTAAACAAGGGTGTGTGACGCTTTTCTTGCCAGCGTAGTGGTGGTGACCTGAGGCTGGTGAGTCACTTACTCTCGAGAGATCGAGGGGTGCAGGATTTTCTAGACGTCTTTCCCGATGATTGTATGGATGCCACCGGATAGAGAGATAGAGTTCACCATAGAGTTGCTTCCGGGCACCCTCTATCTCGAAGGCTCATATCAGATGGTACCTGCGGAGTTAGCCGAGTTAAGGAGGCAGTTGCAAGAATTTCTAGTTAAGGGATTTACGCCCTAGTGTTCCCCTTGGGGCTCACCTGTCTTATTCGTAAAGAAGAAGGATGGATCACTTAGGTTATGCATCGATTATAGGAAGCTAAACCAAATGACAGTTGAAGAGCATGTATCCCTTACCTAGTATTGATGATTGTTTGACCAGCTGCAAAATGCATCAGCCTTTTCTAAGATCGATTTGCGATCTGGTTATCATCAGTTGAGGATTAAGGAGTGAGAATGTGTCCAAGACGGCGTTTAGAACCCGTTATGGACATTATGAGTTTTTGGTCCTTCCTTTCGGATTGACCAACGCCCATGCAGCGTTCATGGATCTCATGACAGGGTTTTTAGGCCGTACTTAGATAGCTTTGTTGTGGTATTTATTGATGATGTGTTGGTCTACTCTCCGGATGAGGCCACACACCGTCAGTATTTGAGGGTAGTGTTAGAGGTTCTCTGTGAGCACAAGCTGTATGCAAAATTCAGCAAGTGCGATTTTGGTTGCGTGAGGTTCATTTTCTTGGGCATGTTATCTCCGGTGCTGGTGTAGCAGTTGATCTAGCAAAGGTCCAGGCAGTTATGGATTGGGAGATCCCCAAGACCCCTTCGGAGATTCGTAGTTTTCTGGGTTTGGCTGGTTACTATCGGCGATTCATTGAGGGATTTTCATCCATCGCTGCCCCATTGACTCAGCTTACCATAAAGGGAGTGAAGTTTGTGTGGTCCGAGACATGTGAGAGTAGCTTTCAATTATTGAAGGCTAAACTTACTTCCGCTCCAGTATTGGTATTACCTAATGGTGCTAAAGGTTTTGCCATTTATACGGATGCATCTCGGATTGGCTTAGGCTGTAACGACCTGAGAACCCGACCCTCGGCCCGTGCCGAGGACCCGATTTTCGCGGTCGCCGCCCACGGATCCAGGGACCTGGAAGGGCTATAATCTACATCTAACAGGATATGTAACGAAAGTAAACGACAACTGCTAATCTAGAAGTGTACGTGCGGAAACAGAAAAGAGAGTGAGACCACAGCGTACCACTCTAAGTACAGTCCCAACGCATGCACGCTAGTACAAGTAAAAGGCAGGGGAAGAACAAGTCCCTTAGGGGCATACCCCGAGGGTGACGTACACTGAAAAAGGGGAACCACTGCTAGCTACGGGGACTCGGACTATCGCCCCGTCTCCTCTGCCCGGCGCGCGCCCTGCCGCTGCTGAGAAGTCTCACCTGGGAAAAGGAGGGATGAGCTTCACAACAGAAGCTCAGTAGGGACTGCCAATCTCCTACTGGCTCTAAACAGGCAGGAGAATATAAATATCAAATGAATGACAACAGTTTATATCTTCTACCTACAAACGGAAGTGCGGAAACGAAACTACAACTAGCACGGTACGGAAAGTACATACGGTCGGAAACTCCGTACGACTGCTCGTCGTGACCACCACACGGCTAGCAAACACAGACGGAGGGAACTCTGCCTGGACAAGGAACACTAGCTACAGACACACTACCACTAGTCACGGTCAGGTGCGTCCACCAACGTCTTATCCTCGACCCGGGTCCTGCCCCTCACGTCTCGTCAGAGCGAGGTAGGACACATGTAACACAACAGTAACCGCCGTAGTCTGGCCGGACTACGGTCTCACGCCTGACCTCTCCAAACAGTTCCGGGGCCGTAAGGAGCGAGGCAGTGAGAAGAAGGACTGGCTGGCCTACGCCGGGTAGAACTCCTAACTGTCCTCGGCGTCCCAGACCACCTACGAGAGCTCTGCAAGTGACTCACACGCCACTGTCCTAACCACCATTTTCCCTTAAGCTCCAGAGTCCGCTTGGTGGCTGCTAACTCGAGCGCACTCGTAGCCCGGAGTACTCCCTCAACAGGCTCCCGAGGATGGGGGTCCCAGGCAATGGTAACAACCTCTCACACGGAACAAGCCCTCAAGTGCCGAGCACCGGGCGAAAGACTAGCGTAGACCGTACTAGGGAACTAGCACAGGTGCCACGGTACAACAAAGCAAAGAGGAAACGGTGTCAGGCGAAAACCTGTCTCTTGGTCGATAACGCGATAGGGCAGACCATCGCGACCATGTCGCGACGCCCTAGCGTGTCGCAACCTTAACGCGCCGCTTAGGAGCGTCGCGACCTTGTCGCGACCGGGCGCGCCGTCGCTACATAGTCGCGGCCTCCGAGGCTGCCGCGTTTCCAGCCGAGCAGGGTTCCGGAGTAGTCTCTCTAGGAACCCTCCCCAAAACACGAAATACATTCACAAGGGGGAAGGGGATCATGCACAACGTATATTAAAAGCTATAAATCCACCGAACCACCCACAATCCCTCAAAAGCATGGATCTACGCTCGAAGGAAACCTCACTCAACTCGAGCATGGAGTTCTCACACTCCCAAGCCCCAAACCACAAGGAAACGACGGTCTAGAGGGGAGGGGATCATGCTTAGGGAAAGAGGGTTGGACGTCCCTACCTCCACACGAAGAACGCACCCGTTGGGGCCTTCTCGTAGGAATGGCCATCTCCTCCTCGCATCGCACGCCACACAAGCACGACCCCTGCACGAACGGGACGACGCCCTTCTCAGCACGGCCGCCTCAAACACGGGGAGCTCCAAAAACCGCAAGGGAGCTCGGAGGGGGCGAGAGGGGAAGAAGAGGAAAAGAAAAGAAGAGGGGGAAACGCGACCATGTTGCGACCGCCCGCCATGTCACGACACAAAAAGCATGGTCAAACCTCGAAGATAGAAAAAGCAAACGCGGCGGCCTGGCAGGTCGCGTCAACGCTGCACGACCCTGCCACCCGACACGACCGTTCTGACAGACAGGACAGCGATCAGGCTGTGTCAGAACACAGTCACGACAGCCAGGGGTGATGCAACCAAGACGCGACGCTCACCCCCATCGCGACACAAACCGCCAATCCTGTCGCGGCAGGCCGCTCTGGTACGACCATGTCGCGGCCAGGGTGCCTGTCGTGACCTTGAGGACGGGCCAAGGGCCCAAGGGGGGCCGGGTCTTACATCCCACCCACCTTAAGACATTTCATCCCCGAAATGAAGACAACTCAGTCTCAAACCGGAAAACAGCAAAGGGGAGGTAATGACATACCGATCAATGAAACAAATAAGGGAACTGCTCCCGCATCTCATCCTCACGCTCCCAGGTGGCCTTGCCACCAACGCGGTTCCGCCAAACGACCTTCACCAGTGGAATTTGCTTCCTGGGTGATTGCTTAACTCTGCGGTCGACAACACTGACTGAGTACTCTGGCACTGACAAGTCTGGTGCTACTTCCAGCTGCGAGTAGTCTAACACGTGCGAAGAATCTGCGACGTACCTCCTGAGCTACGAAACGTGAAACACACTGTGCACACCTGCTAGCTCTGCCGGAAGACTCAACCTGTACGCCACCTCGCCGACCCTCTCGGTGATAGGGAAAGGCCCGACGTACCTCGGACTGAGCTTTCCTTTTCTGCCAAACCTCATGAAGCCCTTGGTCAACAAGACCCGCAAGAAAACAAGGTCACCAACACTGAACTATAACGGTCTCCTGCGGACGTCTGTGTAACTCTTCTGTCTGCTCTGCGCTGCCCGAAGCCTCTGCCTGATCAGATTGACCGTGTCTGCACACTGCTGCACTAACTCTGGTCCCAAAAGCTGCCTCTCACCAACCTCGAACTAGTGAAGTGGAGTCCTGCACGGGCGACCATACAAGGCCTCGTATGGTGCCATTCCGATGCTCGAGTGATAACTGTTGTTATATGCGAACTCTACCATCGGAAGGTGCGACTCCAAAGTGCCGCTCCACTCTAAACAGCACGCTCTCAGCATGTCCTCCAGTGTCTGAATGGTCCGTTCTGACTGTCCGTCTGTCTGAGGGTGGTATGCTGTGCTGAACCTTAACTCTGTACCCAGTGCTCTCTGAAGACTGCGCCAAAACCCTGACGTGAACCTCGGATCTCTGATGGAGATGACTGAAACTGGGATCCCGTGCAACGAAACAACTCTGTCCATGTACAGCCTGGCTAATCTGTCCACTGACCACGACATCCTGATCGGAAGAAAGTGCGCTGCCTTGGTCAAACGATCCACAATCACCCAGATACTATCGTGCCTCTGCGGGGTGCGGGGCAAACCAACCACAAAGTCCATGGTGACGTTGTCCCGCTTCCACTCGGGAATGGGCAACGGCTGCAGCTCACCACCAGGACGCTGATGCTCGGCCTTCACCTGTTGACAGGTAAGGCACCGGGCAACAAACTCTGCCACGCCCCTCTTCATCCCTGGCCACCAGAAGGACCTCCTCAAGCATTGGTACATCTTGGTGGAGCCAGGATGAATAGCATACCTCGATCTGTGAGCCTCTGACAAAACTGCCTGGCGCGCCTCCTCAGGAACGTACAAGCGGCCTCTGAATCTGACCTCGCTGTCCTTGTCGAGCTCAACATCTGGCATCTGTAAAATGTCCGCCAACTGAGGGTCTGCCTGCTGTGCCTGCAACACCTGCCTGAACACTGACGGCCGAACTGATAAACTGCTTGCCACTGCACGGTCTCTGGTCCTCGACGGAACGAACACTCCCTGAGACAGCTCCTCAAACAGCCTCCACTCTCTGACCATCAGCGAACTCAAACACACGCGCCTACTCAAAGCATCGGCTACGACGTTAGCCCTTCCTGGGTGGTAGGAAAGGGTTAGGTCATAGTCCTTCAAATACTCCATCCATCAGCGTTGCCTCAAGTTAAGATCTCTCTGGGTGAAGATATACTGCAAACTCTGGTGATCGGTGAAGATCTGAAAAGCCTCTCCATACAGGTAGTGCCTCCACAACTTGAGAGCGAACACCACTGCTGCCAGCTCCAAGTCGTGGGTGGGGTAGTTCTCCTCATGCTTCTTGAGCTGCCGAGAAGCATAGGCAACGACCCCACCGTGCTACATCAGCATGACACCCAAACTTGACCTTGACGCATCGGTATAGACCACAAAACCACCGCTGCTCGACGGCAAGACTAACACTGGCGCTGAAGTCAACCTCATCTTCAGCTCTCGAAAACTCTGCTCACAGTCCTCTGACCAAACAAACCTGACGTCCTGCCTAGTCAACCTGGTCAACGACACTGCTAACTTGGCAAAATCCTGAATGAACCTCTGGTAGTAACCGGCCAAACCCAGAAAACTACGAACTTCTGACACCGATGTGGGCTGCTCCCACGACAACACGACCTCCACCTTGGCAGGGTCCACTGCCACACCAGAACCCGAGATCACGTGCCCGAGGAAGTGCACCTCCCTCAGCCAAAATTCGCACTTGTCGAACTTGGCATAAAGGCAGTGACTCCGCAGGGTCTCCACACGATCCTCAGGTGCTCCTCGTGCTCCTCCTCAGAAGCCGAGTAGACCAAGATATCATCAACAAAAACAACCACGAAGCGATCTAGGTACTCACTGAACACCCTATGCATCAGATCCATGATGCTGCGGGTGCGTTCGTCAACCCAAATGGCATCACGACGAACTCAAAGTGACCGTACCTGGAACGGAAAGCCGTCAAACCGACATCCGACTCTCTGATCCGCATCTGATAGTACCCGGATCTTAAGTCAATCTTCGAGAAAACTCGGGCCGACTGCAACTGATCAAAAAATCATCGATCTCGACAACGGGTACCTGTTCTTCACAGTAACCTGGTTCAACTGCCGATAATCGATGCACAAACGAAGACTGCCATCCTTCTTTCGCACAAACAAAACAGGCGCGCCCCACGGCGAGCAACTCGGGCGAATGAAGCCCAGCTCAAGAAGCTCCTGCAACTGGCGCTTCAACTCACGCAGCTCCACCGGGGCCATCCGGTAGGGTGCCTTGGACAAAGGCATCGTACCGGGCAAAAGCTCAATGGAGAACTCTACCTCCTGCTCAGGCGGCAAACCAGGTAGATCCTCTGGGAAGACGTCGGAGAACTCAGAAACAACCGGCACATCAAAAACGGAAGATCCGCTAGGCTCCAAAGAACAAACTGAAGCAAGGTACGCCACACAACCATCAAGGATCAAACGACGAGCTCTACACAAGGAAATAAATGGCCGACGGGTAGACCGGATACCTCAGAAGCAGAGGACGGGCTCTCCAGGTATCCTAAACCGAACGGTCTTCCGCTGGCAATCAACAACGGCTGAGTGAGCCTCCAACCAGTCCATGCCCAGGATGACGTCAAAGTCACAAAGCTGCAGTGCGTACAACCTGGCCGGCAATTGGTGCTCCTCAACCTCGACTGCCATATCCTCCAGGTAACCAAAGGAACGCATATAGTCACCAGACGGGAGATCGACCATCACGTCACACTGCCTCTCAGGAGCGTGACAAGCAAGGGACTCATAAAATTCCTCGGAAGTGAAACACAAAGAAGCATCGGGGTCGACCAAAACACGAGCAGCTCTGCCAAGGATAGGTAGAGTACCTATAACATGGTTTGATGCCTCTGCCTGCTCCCGGGTGAGCGCCATCACGCGACCACGACCACGCCCACGCTGCGGCGCCTGCTGGGGCTGCTGCTGCTGCGGCGGCTGCTGGGGGTACTGCTGCTGCTGGTGGTACGGCTGGTACTGCTGCGGCTGCAGAAACTGTTGGGCCTGCTGCTGGTACTGCCCTTGCTGCTGCTGACGCGGTGCCTGCTGCTGAGGAGGGTACTGGTACTGAGGCGACTGCTGAGCGTACTGCACTAGCTGCTGCTGCTGTGGGGCTTGCCCCATGGGGCAATCCCTCCTAAAGTGGCCCGGTAAGCCACAAGTGTAGCACACTGGCTCCTGACTGCCCTGCTCAGCTCCCTGGACAACCGACTGCTCTGCAAACCTGGACTGGCGCTTCTGCTGCCGGCTCCGACCCCCCGCGAGTAGATAACTTCCTAAACTGCGAGCGAATCCCGGCGCTGCCGGAACTACTTGAGCCGGAGGAAGAGGAAGTCGCACTACCGCGGCTACCCGCTAGACGTTGGTAAGGCGAGGACCTGGAAGAGGCTCCTCCCTGCTGCTGCTACTGCTGAGACTGCCAGGTCTCTCTGTCCAAGGCGGTGGCCTTCGCCACGGCCTCTCCCAAGGTGGTACACATGTGTGCAGTCACACCCCACCTCAGGTCTGGTCTCAGTCCTGCTATGAACCTCTCTGCACACGCCTGATCATTGCCTGCGACATGAGGCACATGCCTCAACAACTGGACAAACCTCTGGTGGTACTGCGAAACTGTGAGGTCGCCCTGAACCAACGCATGGAACTGGTCCCGTCTCTCAGGTTGAGCGTAGTCGGGGAAGTACTCGCCGTGGAAGACCTCCGAAAAATGCTGCCAAGTGATGTGATCCAACCTCTGCCCCTGAAAGTGCGTCTGCCTCTGAACTCTCCACCACTCATGGGCTGCTCCCTTGAGCTGGTACACTGCCAATCGAACCTGGTCCTCCTCAGCACACTCCATGGTCTCGAAGATGCGCTCCAACTCATGGGTCTAGCTCTCTGCCTTGTCTGGATCATACTCACCGTGGAACATCGGTGGCCGAAGGCGCAGGAACCTCTCAAGGAGAGCAGTCCTGTCCTCCGTAACCGCCGTCCTCCGCTGCCCGGCCCGGGTACTCCTAGTGCCCGACCGCTGCTGACGCTCTGGCTGCTCCATCTTTGGCTCTACCTGCTGCTCCGGCACCACTGGAGGAGGTACCGGAAACTGAATACCTGCTGCTGTCCGCCCGGGCTGGTACGTTCCCTGGTACAAGTTCCTAAAGAACTGCTCTGCTAAGGGAAACCAGTCTGCATACTGCTGCGGCTGAGGCTGGTACTCCTGCTGCTGCTGCCCACCCACCGTTGCTGCTGCCGCTGCACCCTGAGGCTGTGCCACTGACTCGTCTGCCGACACCTCCTCCTGGACCTGCCCCTGCGTGGGCATCTCGGACTCATCCTGCTGCTCGATCAACTGTCTAGCCTGACTGCGCCTACGCGAAGCCATGTCCTACACGACACACAACCAACAAGGGTTAACAATACCACTCGGGCGGCTAGCAGTGTACTTGTACTACCGTTGGGACTTCCCATTGCAGTTCAAATCCATTACAAGTCCTGTCAGACTCTCGCTCTGATACCAACTGTAACGACCCGAGAACCCGACCCTCGGCCCGCGCCGAGGACTCGATTTTCGCGGTCGCCGCCCACGGATCCAGGGACCCGGAAGGGATATAATCTACATCTAACAGGATATGTAACGGAAGTAAACGACAACTGCTAATCTAGAAGTGTACGTGCGGAAACAGAAAAGAGAGTGAGACCACCGCGTACCACTCTAAGTACAGTCCCAACGCACGCACGCTAGTACAAGTAAAAGGCAGGGGAAGAACAAGTCCCTTAGGGGCATACCCCGAGGGTGACGTATACTGAAAAAGGGGAACCACTGCTAGCTACGGGGACTCCGACTATCGCCCCGTCTCCTCCTCCCAGCGCGTGCCCTGCCGCTGCTGAGAAGTCTCACCTGGGAAAAGGAGGGATGAGCTTCACAACAGAAGCTCAGTAGGGACTACCAATCTCCTACTGGCTCTAAACAGGCAGGAGAATATAAATATCAAATGAATGACATCAGTTTATATCTTCTACCTACAAACGGAAGTGCAGAAACGAAACTACAACTAGCACGGTACGGAAAGTACACACGGTCGAAAACTCTGTACGACTGCTCGTCGTGACCACCACACGGCTAGCAAACACAGACGGAGGGAACTCCGCCTAGACAAGGAACACTAGCTAGACGGAACACTACGATTAGTCACAGTCAGGTGCGTCCACCGACGTCTTATCCTCGACCCGGGTCCTGCCCCTCATGTCTCGTCAGAGCGAGGTAGGACACAAGTAACACAACAGTAACCGCCGTAGTCTGGCCGGACTACGGTCTCACGCCTGACCTCTCCAAACGGTTCCGGGGCCGTAAGGAGCGAGGCAGTGAGAAGAAGGACTGGCTGGCCTGCGCCGGGTAGAACTCCTAACTGTCCTCGGCGTCCCAGACCACCCACGAGAGCTCTGCAAGTGACTCACACGCCACTGTCCTAACCACCATTTTCCCCTAAGCTCCAGAGTCCACCTGGTGGTTGCCAACTCGAGCGCACTCATAGCCCGGAGTACTCCCTCAATAGGCTCCCGAGGATGGGGGTCCTAGGTAACGGTAACAACCTCTCACACGGAACAAGCCCTCAAGTGCCGAGCACCGGGCGAAAGACTAGCATAGATCGTACTAGGGAACTAGCACAGGTGCCACGGTACAGCAAAGCAAAGTGGAAACGGTGTCAGGCGAAAACCTGTCTCTCGGTCGATAATGTGACAGGGCGGACCGTCGCGATGCCCTAGCGTGTCGTGACCTTAATGTGCCGCTCAGGAGCGTCGCAACCTTGTCGCGACCGGACGTGCCGTCGCGACATGGTCGCGGCCTCCGAGGCTGCCGCATTTCCAGCCGAGCAGGGTTCCGGAGCAGTCTCTCTAGGAACCCTCCCAAAAACACGAAATACATTCACAAGGGGGAAGGGGATCATGCACAACATATATTAAAAGCTATAAATCCACCGAACCACCCACAATCCCTCAAAAGCATGGATCTACGCTCGAAGGAAACCTCACTCAACTCGAGCATGGAGTTCTCACACTCCCAAGCCCCAAACCACAAGGAAACCACTGTCTAGAGGGGAGGGGATCATGCTTAGGGTGAGAGGGTCGGACGTCCCTACCTCCACACAAAGAACGCACCCGTTGGGGCCTTCTCGTAGGAATGGCCGTCTCCTCCTCACACCGCACGCCACAAGCACGACCCCTGCACGAACGGGACGACGCCCTTCTCAGCACGGCCGCCTCAAACACGGGGAGCTCCTAAAAACCGCAAGGGAGCTCAGAGGGGGCGAGAGGGGAAGAAGAGGAAAAGAAAAGAAGAGGAGGAAAATGGGGCGCGCTGTCGATTTTAAACCGATGGCCCCTCAGACGCTGTCGCGACGCCCAGGAGCGTCGCAACCATGTCGCGACCTCCCGCCACGTCGCGACACAAAAAGCACGGTCAAACCTCGAAGACCGAAAAAGCAAACGCGGTGGCCTGGAAGGTCGCGTTAACACTGCACGACCCTGCCACCCGACACGACCATTCTGACAGACAGGACATCAGTCAAGCCGTGTCAGAACACAGTCGCGACAGCCATGGGTGACGCGACCAAGACGCGACGCCCATCCCCGTCGTGACACGAACCGCCAATCCTGTCGCGGCAGGCCGCTCTGGCGCGACCATATCGTGGCCAGGGCGCCTGTCGCGACCTTGGGGACGGGACAAGGGCCCAAGGGGGGCCGGGTCTTACATAGGCTGCGTACTAATGCAGCAAGGAAGGGTAGTGGCATAGGCTTCTCGCCAATTGAAGGAGCATGAGCGTAACTATCCGACTCATGATTTGGAACTTGCGGCAGTGGTTCATGCACTAAAGATCTGGAGGCACTATCTTTATGGTGTCAGATTTGAGGTGTTCACTGACCATAAGAGCTTGAAGTATCTCTTCTCCCAGAAGGAACTAAACCTACGGCAGAGGAGATGGATTGAGTTCCTCAAGGACTACGACTTCGATATTCAATATCATCCAGGAAAGGCGAATGTCGTAGCAGATGCTCTTAGTAGGAGGAGGTCTTCGCTCCAGCAAGATTGGAAGATGTTGGAGGATGCGGCGTGTTCGATGGCTGAGTTAGAGCCCTTATGTCAGGCTTTTGTGGCTCAGTTATCCCTTAGGTCTTCGGTGTTGGATGAGGTGATCGGGCAACAGAAAGCCGACCCTAGACTCCAAGAGTTAGTGGGCAAGGCAGGCATTGCTCGTGATGAGGATGGCGTGATTAGATTCCACCGCCGAGTATGTGTTCCTGACATTGTAGATGTCCGTGAGTAGGTATTAGCAGAAGCTCATAGGTCGAGATTCTCTATTCATCCGGGTAATACCAAGATGTACCAGGATTTGAAGAGGTCTTTTTGGTGGTCTGGCATGAAGAGAGATGTAGCGGATTATGTATCTAGGTGTCTAGTATGTCAGCAAGTGAAAGCCGAGCGGCAGCGACCATCTGGTCTTATGCAGAAGATGGAGATCCCAGTATGAAAGTGGGAAGCTGTCACTATGGATTTTGTTTCGGGTTTGCCTCGATCCAGACGGGGTAATGACTCGATTTGGGTAGTCGTAGATAGATTCTCAAAGACTGCGCATTTCTTGCCTATGAAGAAGAAGCAGTCAGTGGAGAGCTTGGCTAGATTGTATGTCAGTAGCGTCATTAGATTGCATGGTGTGCCGAAGTCAATCATTTCGGATCGAGATCCGAGATTTACTTCGAGGTTGTGGAAGGGTCTTCAGGATGCTTTAGGTTCGGAGCTGAAGCTCAGTTCGGCGTTTCATCCCCAGATAGACGGATAGTCTGAGAGGACTATCCAGATGCTCGAGGATATGTTGAGGGCATGTGTGCTGGATTGGAAGGATGATTGGGAGCGCCATTTACCTCTAGTGGAGTTCGCATATAACAACAGCTTTCATGCGAGCATTGGTATGGCTCCATTTGAGGCGTTGTATGGAAGGCCTTGCAGATCTCCTTTATGTTGGGAGGAGACCGGTGATAGGCGGTTAATCAGTCCGGAGTTAGTTCAGGAGACTTCGGATAAGATTCAGCTTATCAGGAAGAGGCTTGTTGCAGCACAGGATAGGCAGAAGAGCTACGCCGACAACAGGATGATGGATTTGGAGTTCGAAGTGGGTGAGCATGTCTTCTTGAAGATATCACCTACTCGAGGTGTTGTCAGAATTGGTAGGCATAGTAAATTAAGCCCTAGATTTATTGGCTCGTATGAGATTCTTGGACGATTGGGCAACGTGGCATATGTGCTAGCTTTACCCCCAGCTTTAGCTAGTGTTCATCCCGTTTTCCACGTATCTATGCTCATGAAGTATGTTCGAGATCCGTCTCATGTTATTAGTCACGAGCCAGTGGAGATCCAGCCAGATCTGTCATATGTGGAGCAGCCAGTAGCTATTCTTGACCGGAAGGTCCAGCATCTCCGGAACAAGAGTATTACATCAGTGAAGGTTCTAAGGCGGAACTTCTCGCGAGAGGAGGCTACTTGGGAGCTTGAGGATGCGATGAGGAAGAAGTATCCTCATTTGTTCGAGTAGTGTTGTTTAAACTTTGAGGACGAAGTTTCCTTAAGGGGGAGAGGGTGTAAGGCCCTCGAATTTTGTCCTTTTAATTGATATCATGTATGGATTCGTGCTTGTGTGTAAATATCATGTGTGCATATGTAGGTAACTATGTACATATTAGCTAGGTGTAATTACGTGTGCATGTGTAAATTAATTGTAAAGAGTGGATGATTGCATGGTGTAGTAGTGTGTATATTATACTATATGTATTGCATGCATAGACATAGTGTACATAGGGTTTTCTGCATGGGTTTAAGCTCTGGCCGAAGAGCAAATTGCCGTCAACATGGATGGACGTCCATGATGAGTCTACGTCCATATCGATGGATGCCAACACTAAAGTAGACGGCCATCTATGTGGACGTCTACTTCTCTGAATTTCTGTGCGCAGCAGACCCAAAAATTTCGGGTTTGCCTTGCTCACCGATTGGGGAGATGTCCCCAACGGCTATCCATCCTTCCCATCACCTGTGCGTGGGACTCCAAGGCCAAGGCTTATAAAATAGCCCTCCTTGTGAATGGGAGAGCTCTCTTGGCTCTTTGCAAAGAGGAAAACCCTAGCTGTGAGAACAAGAGAAAACCTGAACCTTTGGAGGCTTTGATCTGGCGAATTGAGGCTTCTTCCGGCGATCTACCCCGACTAGGAGGAAGTCTACACGTTGGGGAAGGCTTCTCCAACACTGGGCTATTGTCTACATCCACAGAGAACCCGGAGCAAGAGGATTTTGGAGGCTTCTTGGAACTGCCCAAGGAGAGCTTCTCTGGCCATTTAGAACCCTTTGGAGAATTTTACTGAGGCAAGTAACTCATCCCCGTCGTCCATGTGTATGTCTAGTAGGTCTTAGGCATTTTATGGGATTTATTTCGTGTACTGGAACCCCTACATTCACCGATCTTTGGAGTTCGATCTGTGTTTTTGCACAGACAGGAACTTAACGGTAAGATCTCTTTCCGTTAAGATCTTGAGTTGGCGACAGACGATGCTGCCGTTAACCTCCTTGAACGGCCAGACTTTGCCGTTTAGTTCTTCAGGACAGAACAGTGAGCTGTTCTTCCTTATATATGATTATTTTTCGGATTTCTTCGCATGAGGATATACTGTAAATGTTATATGTTATGTAAAATAGATAAAGGAATGTGTTGTGAGATTTCTATGCATTTTTGTAATTTGTATAAATTGCTAGAATTATGTGAAATGGATGTGAGATAAAGATCTTGGATATGGAAGCTTACTGTTCACATGATCCATGTGTAATTGGATTTCCATAAAATTTCCAGACGATGTGTATGTATGTCAGTCCTTGTCCTGAAAATTTGGAAATTTCCCATGATTATAAAATTTGTTATAATTCTGAATTGGAAAATAGGGAGCATGTGTAGGTTGTTTTTAAATTTCAGTAAATTGTATGATGCTTGATAAATTCGGGGAAAATTCTTGTGATAAGATGAATGTTAGATGCAGTTAGTGAACAGTTAAATCCGACCTTGACACTGTGCTTCTATGATAAAATGATTTATGAATGGCATGTGAATGAGTATTTTAATTTCTGTAAAATCAATGTAGCTCAGAAAAATATGAGAATGTGTATGTGTGATCTGAAACCTGCAAACAGCATGTGGTTAAAATTTTGTGTGATTTAGGCAACAGTAGATGACATTGTGAAATTTTCATGTAAAAGTGAGTGATTAAAACATGCTTATTATGGTTATGGATTGTTAATGAGTTTCCAACATGATTAGTGTAGATTCCTGAGTGTTTAAACTCTATTAACAGTAACATCATGTTAGGGAAAACTGAACCATATGCCAAATGGTGAAATGTAAGTTATGTGTCCAATTGTGTGAGAACTATGTGTATAATAAATCAGAAAATGTGTAAAATGTGCCGTGTGTGACACTGCTTCCATAGAGGGCTGTGGAACCATACCGTGGAAAATTCCCCACGGGAAAGTTCAATGTGTTTAGAATCCTATGGGCATTAGAATGAAATCCTGGAGGTGGACAAGTACCACTGGTTAGGGTGGCGATTACTTCTCCCGGTCTGCGCAGTACCAAGAGCCGTCACTGTGTTGCCTAGGTGGCGTCTATGTGTTATGTGTTATGTGAATGTGTCCTTCTAGTGGTGGTTTGGACTATGTGTCACGGCATCTAAATGTGAAAATGTGAATGTGTATATGTACAAATTGTGTAGTGTGAACATGTGTATATGTGAAATGTGTAAAAGTAAACAATGTGAATGTGTAAATGTGTAAACATGTGAACCCCATGTGTTAGAATGTGAAATTGTGATTTATGATATGAAAATGTTAGATTCATGTCAAAACAACAACCTTAATGTGTTTATAACAATGTTTTACATGTGCAAAAATATGTAGAATCCATGTTAGGAGCATTTCCTTTTATGTGTGTGAAAATCCCATGCTAAATTGCTATCATGTTGTAGCTTAAATTGTGAATGTAGCTCTAATGTGGATAGATAAGTAGAAAGCATGTGGTAGGTATTTTATCTTGGAATGACATAAACCACGTATATTGTGTGTGAATTATGTAGAAATATCATGACAGGTTGTTTCTTATCATTGTTTCAACCATGCTATATGTTTTGAAGTAATGAAATTGAATGTAGGACTTACTTGTGAAGTATGCATGTATGATGTGAATGGAGTTTACTTGCTGAGTCTTTTAGACTCATTCCTTGCTTTGGCGTACAGGTTTAGCAGGTGACCCCACTCTTTTGGAGGAGACTGCGGAGAGCGACTCCGAGCGAGGAGAGTAGCTTTGTGGAGTCACCATAATGTACTTACTTTCATTGTATGTAATTGAAATTTATGTATTGGAACTTATGTAATTGTGGACAAACAATGTAATTTAAATTTGTAGTTCATTTTATGGACTGTAGTTCTTAAATTGCTATATTGATCATGTATGTTTAAATGTGGATGATGAAATGAAAGACAATGGTCCTTTTTCTTCCGCTACTCTATATTTATATTTGTGTACATCTCAATCATATGTGTTAGTGCTTGGGTAAATGTCCCACTGTGACGAGACTCACTATACCGACGTGGGTTGGTATAATCGTACCGGTATAAGGAGGGTCGTCGCAATTGGTCAACGACAGTATGTTGGTCGTTTACTTCTCTAGATGCGTTATGGATTTCAGATCTGGAAACGTTGGCATTTCTTCCGGGTTCTTGAATAGGAAACCTATCTAACGGCAGGATGACTTATCCCTAGGCACGCCCCAACCCTTAAACCTATAAAACCTAGTGTTTTTGGCCAGATTAAGACCTTTGGGTGGAGAGAAAACCTAGGGTTCGTTTGTGAGAAAACCCAATCTTTGGCGAACTGGATCCGACGATTGGAGGGGTCATCTGGCGATCTACTTCGACTGGGAGTTACTCCATTCATTGAGGAAGCTTCACCAACTCCGGAGGATCGATCTACATCAGCAGAAAGATTGGATATGGGAGGAGAACATCACCTTCTTGGCATCGGCCGAGGAGGGCTTCTTCGAAAAAATAATCCCTCCATCGATTTATTCCAGGCAAGTAGCTTAATGGTTCAATCCATAGACTCATCCCTTAGGGTTTTCATAATTTTCCGGATTTTTATTTCATACCTGGACCCCCAAGATTCTATGTTTTATGTGTTTCGGTCTGCACTGTGTGCAGACAGGAGATTGACGGCCACGTTGTTGCCGTCAAGATCCTAGATAAACAACAGTCGATCATGCCGTTTACTACTGTTGGCGTCCAGACCCTGGACGTCAAGTTCCTTTAATTTTTTTTTCAGAACAATGTGTGACTGCATGTGATGCGATTTTCGGGTAAAAGTGAATGCATGTATGTGTTTAGAAAATGTGGTCATGTCTAATATGTTCATTAGATCATGCCATGAAATATTGATGATTTTCCAATGATAATTGTTATTTATAAAATTTCTGTTATGATAAAATATACATGATTTGATAGAGTTTAATTCAGAATAATTAGAATCGATGCATGTTATGATGTTATAAAATTTCCATGAACTCAGTATTACTGTATGCACGGTTCAGAACTATTAGAACCATTAGTTCACTGTCTACCATGTTTAGTTAATTTATCATGATAAATTTCATGTAATCCCTGTTAAATACAAAAAGTAGTTGTACTACTCAGAAATTTATGAAAAATTAGTGATGTGTTCTATGATGCCTATGTACTATGTGGTTAAATTTTCAGCATGTTCTAATAACTATAAAGAGAGTTGTGAATTACTGGAGATTTCTGTACCATGTGTTAAGGATAGATTTCAATTATGTTTTAAAGCATTATTAGCAGCTTGATTAAATTCTATTACTTACTGTTCATGGTTAAGTGTGTATTCAGAAATGATTTATAATTTCTCTATGATATGTGTGTGTGTGCATAGAAAGTGAGAGAACAAGTGGCTTATGTTTGTATAATGATTAATGTGATAAGATAAATAAATTATGCCCATAAGACACTGCCACCCTAGATTGCTTGGAGCTGTACTGTAGTAGTGCCCCTACGGGAAAGCTCAAACATGTTACGTGATACCCGTGGCAAGGGTCTCGAAAATCCTGGAGGTGGACAAGTTCCACTGGTAATGGTGGGGAGGGGTTCCCCCGGGTTCTGCAAGAACCTAGACTTGATCACTTTGCCTGGTGATTAAGTGCATGAAAGTGTACGTGTAAGTGTTACGTGATCTTCTAGTGGTGGTTTGGGCTGTGTCTTGGCAACGTGTAAAATGAAGATGTGTAAAACGTGTAAAATGACAGGTAAACGTGGCACAAGGTATGTGCAAGTGATATGTGAACGTGGCACATGTAATGTGCAAAGTGAAGTGATTCGTGATACGTGAATATGAAAGTGAAAACCATGTGAAATCATGTATAAATGAAAGTGAATGTAATGTGAAAGTAAGCTCATGTGAAAACCAAAATACAAGTGCATATGTTCATGTCCTACGTGTGTTAATGTGATTTATATATATTGTCATATCATGTTTAGTACCATGTGTAGGTGCTTAGTATCATGTTGTAAATTAAATAATGGCCATGTGTTAGTGTTATGTGAGAGTAAATTATGAAAGCATGTGATTGTATGATTGTGCTATGTTAATGATACCTTGTTATTAGTATCCATGTTTTGATTTATTGTTCACATGTGCTAATATAGTTTTACTTAATAAATTCCATGTTTATTATCCATGTTTTAGAATGAGCATGTGTTAGTTTAAATTGTTAGAAGCATGTGTGATAAGTATATGGTTGAAGTTTAAGTTACTTGCTGAGTGTATTATGTAGACTCACCCTTGCTAAATATTTCAGGAGATTTAGAAGCCGAGGAGCTGGCAAGATCTGAAGCGGAGTTGGATGAGTGATTGAAGACTTGTAATTTTTCATAGTATGTATTACATTTTGTAATTTGAACTGGCTATATGATTAGTGAATGTATGTTATGTCATTCTTCTTGGACTATATAGATTGTGGAATGTGGTGATAAAGTTGATGGATAAGAGTTTTTTAAATTTCTGCTGTTATATCTGTTCTATTTGTGTATATCTCAGCCCATTGGTCTATCGTTGGGGTTTTCTCCCCTGTAGCGGCTTGCTCTCATCGATGTGGGTTGGTATAATCGTACCGGGTGGAAGTGGGTCGTTACAGAGATGGTATCAAAGCAACAGGGTTGAGATTATACATGAATAGCCATCAACAAATTCACATCTCTAAGTCTTTACAGTGGATAGCTAGATCCAAGGAATAATTAAGATAGAACTAGAAAAGTGATAAGATGAATGCATGAGAATATACTAAGTGTAGTAATAAAGGGAGTTTGACTTGGTATTTATTTTGCAAGCAATGGCTGGAAGACCCCGTCATTCAAGTGTGCCCGTTCGAGATGAGGAGCCAAGGAGGACTACAATTGAGCAGCTGAGAGTACCAGCACCTCAGGGACCACCTGCGCCACCCCCGCCACCGTTGGTTGACTACGGCACATTCGTGCAAGGGCTTGTACAAGTGATGCAGACTCAAGTGCAGACGCATGCAACTCTTCAGACGCCGCTTCACACTCAGGTTCTGGCACCAGCTCAGCAGGACCGTGGTGTAGGAGGTGCATCGATCATGGAGAGGTTCAAGCGGATGGCTCCACCTCCTTTTAAGGGGGAGAGTCAGCCATTGGTTGCAGAAAGTTGGCTTAGAGAGATTGAGAAGATATTTAGAGCTATCAGGTGTGCATAGGATGATAAGGTCAGTTTGGCGACGTACATGCTTCAAGAGCGAGCAGATGTGTGGTGGTCTTCCGTTCTTCACACGCAGTTCGAGGGAGTGGAGCTAGAGGTGACCTGGGGAGAGTTAGTGAGGTTTTTTGAGGCCAAGTATGTTCCCGAGCATATATAGGACAAGATGGAGTAGGAACTCTTGGCGTTGACTCAAGGTTCGATGACAGTTTTGGAGTATGAGTCTAGATTCGCGGAGTTGTCGAGGTATGCACCGCACATAGTTGCTGATGAGATGTGTAAGGTAAAGAAGTTTGTGATGGGGATTAGACCATCATTAAGAGCCAGACTGGTAGCATTCAACCATAGGACTATGGATACGGCTCTTAGCGCAGCGTGCAGGCAAGAGAGTGAGATGGAGTTGTATCTAGAGGAGAAGAAGGCTCGGTTGAAGAGGTTGCCAGAACCATTTCAGCGACAGAAAAGGAAGATGAAGAAGCTTATGGAATGTCAGCAATCAACAATGGTGCCAACAGAATCAACACCCCAGTCAAGACAATGCTTACAGAATATAATCTACCAAAGTACTTCTAGGCAGAAGCAATCAACACAGCCTGCTACATTATCAACCGATGTATGATCAGACCTATCTTGAAGAAGACACCTTATGAACTCTACAAAGAAAAGAAGCCAAACATCAATCATCTCCGACCTTTTGGTTGTAAGTGTTTCATTTTAAATAATGGTAAAAACAATCTAAATAAATTAGATGCTAAAAGCGATGAAGTTTTCTGTTAGGATACACTTCAAAACCCAGAGGTTATAAAGTATTTAATAGAAGAACTCTAACTATAGAATAATCTGTTCATATTTTATTTGATGAAACTAATCCTTCTATTAAGAAAATAGAAGAAGAAGATAATGTTGAAGAATTGTGCGGGGATCTGGAACAAGCTTCACTTGAAGAAAAAGAAGAAGATAAAGGAGATCCTCCACTAGAAGAACTTCAACAACAAGAAGATACACAGGAAGGACTACCTAAAAGATTGAGGTATCACAAAGATCATTCAAAAGAAAATATAATAGGTGATCCTCAAGACAAGGTAAGGACAAGAGGTATAACCATTCCCTGTGACTTTACAACTTTTGTTTCTCAAATAGAGCCTAGAACAATCAATGATGCACTGGAAGATGAATCTTAGATCCTAGCTATACAAGAGGAACTTAACCAGTTCTAACGCAGCCAAGTCTGGACACTTGTTCCCAGACCTTCTGACCATCCAATTATTGGGACCAGATGGGTCTTCAAAAATAAAATAGATGAATCAGGAGTGATCACAAGGAATAAAGCTAGACTGGTAGCATAAGGATACTCCCAAAAGGAAGACATTGATTTCGATGAAACATATGCCCCAGTTGCTAGATTAGAGACAATTAGAATTTTTTTAGCTTATGCATGCTCCCTTAATATCAAATTATTTCAGATGTATGTCAAGAGTGCATTTCTAAATAGGTTTATAAAAGAAGAAGTCTATGTTGAGCAACCATCAGGCTTTGAAGATACTAAGTATCCAAATCATATTTTCCGTTTAAAGAAAGCATTATATGGTCTGAAACAAGCTCCAAGAGCTTGGTATGAAAGACTAAGTGCTTATCTTATATCACATGATTTTTTAAGAGGAAAAGTAGATAGCACACTATTTATTAAGAAATTTTCATAAGAAATCTTAATTGTTCAAATATATGTTGATGATATTATCTTTGGTTCTACTAATGAATCACTCTGCAAACTCTTTGAAAAACTTATGCAAAGTGAATTTGAAATGAGCATGATAGATGAGCTTAATTACTTTCTTGGGTTGCAAATCAAGCAGACCAAGGAGGGTACTCATATTTGTCAAACCAAATACATTTTAGATCTACTATCTAAATATGGTTTTGATAAGTGTAAGCCTTAGGAACACCCATGAGCTCAGACATCAAGTTAGATAGTGATCCACTTGGCAAAAAGATAGATCAGAAGATCTATAGAGGTATGATGGGTCACTACTCTATCTTACTGCCAGTAGACCAGACATAATGTTCAGTGTATGTTTGTGTGTTAGATTTCAAGCTGATCCTAAGGAATGGCATGTCAATGTTGTTAAAAGAATTTTTAGATATCTTATAAATACAAGTAAATTGGGTCTATGGTATCCCAGATGCTCTATGTTTAAATTGCTTGGATATAGTGATGCTGACTATGCTGGATGCAAGATAGATAGAAAAAGTACCAGTGGTACTTGTCAAGTTCTTGTAGGATGTTTGATCTCTTGGTCCTCCAGAAAGCAGAACTCAATAGCCTTGTCCACAACAAAAGCAGAATATATTGCAGCTGGAAGTTGATGTACTCAACTACTGTGGATTATGTAGCAACTGAAAGACTATGGTCATACTCTGCATGGAATTCCAATGTTTTGTGACAATACAAGTGCAATCAACTTAACAAAAAATCCAATCCAGCACTCAAGAACCAAGCACATTGAGGTCAGACATCATTTCATCAGGGACCATGTAAGTAATGGAGATATTCTACTTGAATTTGTTTATACAGATGATCAATTAGCAGATATATTCACCAAACCTTTTTCCTGAAGATAGATTTACATCTATCAGAAGAGAAATAGGTATGTGCAATCTTGATTAAAATCCTCTGCACTGCATGCTTCTTTTATTTTTAAATTTTTTTTTCTAAGTCCTGAGACTTCGACTCTTTAGAAGTCGGAGTTTGGTACTGCGACTCTCCGAAAGTCGGAGTCCATATCTTAATTAAAAAAATATTATATTATATTTATTATATATTTCAATAATATTTAAATAGCAATAAAAGTGTAACGTTCACTCATTAAATCTCGACCTTTCAATTTCTCATCCACGGTCCGTACACATTCCTCTTTCTTTATTAAGACCTTTTCCCATTCCTTCAAAACTCACCTATTTGAAATCTCTTCGACTCCACTGTCGTCTTCCTTCTGGTTCTCGCGCTCGTTCTTCACCTCGATGGAACCATGCTCGAAGCCTCTGCAGATTTTCACCTTCTATTTGAAGAAAGGTAGGATCTTAAGCCTCTGTAGACTATTTCTACATCTTCTCTGTTACCTTTCTCAGACCTCCTTTCGTCGCTTGTCTAGATGGCTTCATCTAGGGCTCCTAAAGATTCTCTGTTCTCCCTGGAGCAGTTCCAATGACTGTCTTCGACCAAAGCCTCTTTTTGCCCAGGAAAAATAGTGGATTTCAGTCAGCCATTGGGTAGACTTAGTTGGGTAGAGGAAACCCTTGCAGCCATGGGGTGGTCAAGGCTCTGTCAGATTTCAGAACCGACTTTTGAGGGTGCTCTGAAGGCTTTCTTCTTGTCCCTCCAAATCTCAGCAGACGGTTCTGTTACAGGCTCAGTGAAAGGTAAATTGGTCACTATCTCTGAAAAACTTCTTGTAGAACTCTTGGATTGCCCAAGCTCTGGACACAAGTTCAGTGAAATCGTGTCCATGGAGAAGCAGAAATTGGGAGTCATTGGAAATTTAGGCTCCATCACTAAGAAAGGGCTCCTTGTCAACGAGCTCTCCATAGAAAAGAGATTTCTATACTCAATCATCACCAACATCATCACTCCCAGGGCAGGTACACACTCTTCCATTACAGTCTGAGACGGGAGTTTATTATTTTGGGCCATTCAGAGACACAAGGTCAACTTGCCTTCCATTATTTTGGAAAGAATGGCGTGTTCCAAGAACCTGCATGAGTCCCTTCCCTATGGGCCCCTGCTAACCCTTGTGTTCAAAAGATTTTCGGTGGACTTAACTGATGAAGTGTCCACCTCTGTAAAGGAGAAGATAGGGCTCTCCACTTTGAGGAGAAGCCACTATGTCTTGGAGAACAAAGCTCATAATGTTTGGATTAAGGACTCTGTCCCCTAGTGGACTCACGAAATATTTCCAGATGAGGCACAAAGCTCCATTCCCCCTCAAGAAGAAGCTAGAGAAGAAGAAGCCCCAGCAGATCAAGAGCAAGTCCAGCCTCCTGTCCCTTCTCAAGAACAAGATGCTCTTGAAGACACTATAGATCAAGGGCTAAGGGACTTAAGAGGAAAAGGTGTGGCTCAGGAAAAAATGTTCCCCACACCACCCGTTGAGCCCTCTCTTGAGAATACCATCATGTGTCTCCACCACATGTTGAGACCGAGCCTAGTGATGATCGTCCATCTCCATATAATTTATCATTTATTATGTATTTTTGGTGATTAACAAACACATATTCTCTAACATCATTTTTATGAAGTTTATCTACAGGCAGTAATTCAATCAGTAAGTTGCCTACATTCACTGTTCTGTAAGCTCATAACATATGTTCTGTCTAAGTATACATCGACTTCCATATAATAGCTCACAACGATTTCCTTAGAAGAACATCGATTTCGGTTCTACATCGGTTTCACTTAAACAACGACTTCCTTAGCAAAACATCGATTTCATTCTAGCATCGACTTCATAAGTAAAACAACAACGATTTCGGTCCTACAACAACTTCATAGTTAGAACATCGATTTCGTTGCTACATCGACTTTGTTTCACTTAAACATCGATTTCGTTGCTACAACAATTTCGTTTCACTTAAACATCGATTTCGTTGCTACAACAATTTTGCTTCACTTAAACATCAATTTGGTTGCCACATTGACTTCGTTTCATTCAAACATTTATTTCCTTACTACATCGACTTCGTTTCACTTAAACATCGATTTCGGTAGAACAACGACTTCATATGAAACAACAACTTCATGTCTACAATGATTTCACTTAAACATCGATTTCAGTACAACAATGACTTCTGTTAAACAACGACTTTGTACAGAACATCGATTTCATTACATTCAAACATGGATTATGTTTACATCGACTTGGTTTCAACATGGATTACATTCTCTCATGGATTATGATTATATCATCGATTTCATATCAACATCGACTCTCTCTTTACACAAACTGTTTCCATACATCAACTCTCTATTAATGATTATGTTTTAGACAGCTGTTGAATATTCTTATTTAGATTCCTTTTAAGATACATTCTACATGATATTCAAATATATTTTCAAATCTCTGTGGATTTCAAATCTTCCCGCGTATCATGCTGTATCCTGTGGTCTTCAACATTTATTATGATGGAACAAATCTCTGCACGTTATATCTTTGCTTATCTCACTTATGTCACATAAAGTCATGCTTTATGTGATTTTAGAATGACGTTTCCTTTTTGGTGTATCTTCATATAGCACGACTACTAATGTTGACTGACAGTTTAGACAAAGATAAGTTGTCTATGTGTCAAAATTTATTGTGTGCAGGGTTTTTGATAGAAACGCACGTTGCAAAGATGGACCTGTCAACCTGACAGAAGCTAGAAGATCCAGACAATCTTCCTTTGTGTGTGAATGTCTTCCCCAGCGTTAATGGCTGCAGGTTCTCTTACTCCACACTTTGGACCATTCACTCCAACCTGCATGAAGATGTGAGACAACAGACACTTCAACGGTCAAATTATTTTAAAGAAGATAAATAGAAGACTGGTGACTCCTTGGAGAACACTTCTTCTGCAACAACCTTTGAAAAAGCTTGAGGATCTTAGTCACCGGCAAGAATAGTAGAGCTCGATCATCCTTTCAAATCTTTTGTAGCTCTTAGCTCTCTACAGCAAATTGCTTAGCCATTGAGAGCTTGAGTAGACCTAAGAGAGAATCCTTCGTTGATAATCTTTATCTCTCAGTCTTTGCCTCAGATCAAAGTAGTTTGTATAAGCTTGGTCTAGGGGCCATCCATCTCTTACTCAATCTTCTTGATTGTTCCTCTTCGGGTGTGAAGAGAAGACCTGTTGCATCAGGTGTTTCTAGTTCTTCTTCGGGTAGTGAAGAGAAGGACAGCTGCTGCTGGATGTGTAAGTGTCCTTAAGGGGGACTGTACCCTTGCTTAGTGAAATCTCAAGTTGTTACTTGGGGACTGGACGTAGGACTTCTTGGGATAGGAGATCCGAACTAGGATAAAATTCCTATTTTCTGTGTGATTGTTTTCTTGTCTTTATTTAACACTAATTCTAACCGTCGAACTTAGTGTTTTCTGTCAAGAGTTTTTATTTACAGGAAAAATTCTAAAAGAACTTCTAGCAATCCATTTACCCCCCCTCTGGGCTTGCTATCTGGACAACAAGTGGTATCAGAGCCAAGTCTCTTCGAGTAAGTGGATCTCATGATCTAAAGAGCAAAGATAAATGGCAGCTCAAGGTCATGTAGAAGGACAGTCAGTCAACAGACCTCTATTTGATGGTGAAGACTACAATTACTGGAAGACAAGGATGGAGTTCTTCCTTCAAGGACTTGATTTCCAACTTTGGATGATAATTGAAGAAGGAGATCTCAAGGTAACCAACAGTAAAGACAAATGGACAGACGAAGACAAGAAGAAGCTATCTCAAAACAGCAAAGCTAAAAGTATACTGTGTTGTTCGCTGAGTGAGAAAGAATTCAACAGGATATCAGCCTGTAAGTGAGCTAAGGAGATGTGGGACAAGCTGAGGCTCACACATGAAGGAACTGACAAGGTAAAGGAAACAAGAATATACATTTTGGTAGCTTAATATGAGAGATTTCAAATGCAGTCTAGAGAGTCCATCTCTTAAATGTACAGCCGATTCACATACATCACCAATGGTCTGGCTGGGCTTGGAAAGACCTATGAGACTGGAGATATGGTAAGAAAAATACTAAGATCTCCTCTTGGACTCCAAAGGTAACAGCAATAGAAGAAGCTAACGATCTTAGGAGAATGTCACTTGAAAAACTCATTGGTCTTTGATGGCTCATGAGATAAATATGGAAAGGCTGGGAGAATCTTCTAGCAAGAAAAAGCACAGCAATGCTCTCAAGGCCACAGAAGACACCTCTGATGGTGAATCAGAAAGTGATAAAAGTAATGAGAGCAGTGAAGATAAAGAAGCTTTCCTCTCCAGAAGACTGCAGTGCATACTAGCTAAGAAGAAATACCAGTCAAGAAGAAGGTAGAAGTTCAAAGATCTGAAGGCAAAGAGCTCAAGAAATCTGAACCATATGCTATGAGTGTAAGAAGCCTAGACACATCAAGGCTGAGTGTCCAAAACTAAAGAAGATGGAGTTCAAAAGAAGGATAACATGAAGAAATTCAAGAAATACAAGAAGAAAGCCATGACTGCTGCATGGAACAATAAGTGTGACTCAGACAGTGAGTCTAGCTCTAGTGAAGAAGAAGAAGAAAAGGCCAACCTGGCCTTCATGGCAAATATCGATGATAAGGTAACTTCTGACTCATCCTTTACATCTTGCAATGAATCAGATTCAGATAGCTTAGAAGATGCTTTTAATGAACTATACAGTAAATATAAAGACGTCTGTAAGCTATTAAAAACAACTAAGAAAAATTATGCATGCCTTGAAATAACTAACTCAGATCTAAAATCTGAAACTGAACAATTAGAAAAACAAATTTCTGAACTGAAAAGAAGAAATGAACTACTATGCGAAGATGTAAAAACTAAAAATGAAAAGATATCAAACTTGGAAAATCATGAAACCACAAGCAAACTTAAAAATGAAATTAACACACTAACAAAAGATAATGAATATTAACAGCTACAATTGAGAAATTCACAAATGAAAAATCTTCTTAATATTAAAAGGAGCAAGAAGATCAGGTAGGAAGAATTATGGCTTAGGATATACTCCACCAGATAATAAAGAAACTGGCATTCATCCTAAAATCTATCTAACGCCAAAATTCATAGCTGAACAAAATCCTAACTATAAATCAAATAACAATAAAACCATAAACCAAACAAGATAATAAACAATATTCCTTGCTGTACTCATTGTAATAAATTAGGTCACACTAAAATAACCTGTACACCAAACACTTAAAATGGATTCCGAAAAGATTGTGAAGAAGCTAACCAACCAGGACCCAAAAGAACTTGGGTACCTAAATCTCATTGATTTATTGCAGGGAGCCTTAGAGCATCAAAGTGGTACCTAGACAGCGGGTGCTCAAGGCATATGACAGGTAACAAGGACTGTTCTCACATATCAAAAATGAAGAAGGTACAGTAACCTATGGTGATAATGGAACAGGGTCAGTAATTGGTTGCGGATCCATTGGAAGCCAAGATAAAATCATGATAGAAGATGTTCTATGCATCAAAGGACTCAAGCACAACCTTATCAGCATCAGTCAACTGTGTGACAAGGTCATCAGATTAAATTTTAGGAATCTAAGTGTTTGATCATCAAGGATGGTTCAACTATTTTTGAAGCGAACATAGAAAAGAATCTATATGTACTACATCTAGAAGAGTTAAAAGATCAAGACATCTGTGTAGTAGCAAGTAAAGATCAGAATGCAGAACTGTGGCACAGAAGATTAGGTCATTGCAGCTTGAATGGAATAAGAAAGCTCATCAAACATGATCTAGTGGAAGGTCTACCGAAGATAAACTCTAGACTAGACAGCATCTGTGAACCGTGTGCAAAAGGAAAGCATGCAAAATCTTCTTTCAAATCCAAGATAGTAGTCACCACCTCCAAACCACTAGAACTGCTTCATATGGATTTGTTTGGACTAATGAGAACAACCAGTTTGGGAGGAAAGAATTTCGGATTTGTTATGGTGGATGATTATTCCAGATTTACATGAGTATCATTTCTTGAGCATAAAGATGACACATTTGAGAGTTTTTTGAAGTTCAATAAACTTGTTCAGAAAGATAAGAAGTACAACATCATCAGTATCCGTTCAGATCATGGAGGAGAGTTTCAGAATGATAGGTTTGCAGAATTTTGTGATGATCTGGGGATTGATCATAATTTCTCAGCACTAAGAACACCACAACAAAATGGAGTAGCTGAGAGGAAGAATAGAACACTTTTGGATATGGCTATAACAATGCTATCTGAGTACAATCTTCCAAGATATTTTTGGGCAGAAGCCATAAACACAGCTTGCTACATCATAAATAGAGTCATGATCAGACCAATTTTGAAGAAGACTGCATACGAACTGTACAAGCAAAGGAAGCCCAAGATCAGCCATCTCGGAACTTTTGGATGTCCTTGCTTCATTCACAACAATGATAAGAGAGACATTGGTAAGTTGGATCCCAAATCTAATGAAGGTATTTTTATGTGGTACACTTGTAAACCTAAAGGCTATAGAGTTTTTAATAAAAGAAGTTTATTAATTGAACAAACTGTGCATGTTATTTTTGATGAGTCTAACCCTTCTCTGAGGAAGGATATTGGTAGTGATGATGAAGATGCAGAAAACCTATCTAAGAGGCTGTGGACGATCTGTTTCGCCTCCGGCCGTTGTCCCCATTGTCGACGGTGGATGTCCTCCGGGTGCTCGCGAACGTCACTGGTCTCTCATTGGCGATGATGGATTGTTGGTTGACTTGGTTGACTCCCCAGTTGACTAGGTTGACTGAGGAGGAAACAAAGAAAACCAGAGATGAAAGGGGAGATTTGGTGATCGCCAGGGCCTTACCTGTGCCCAAGGAGTTGCTATGATCACGTTGTTGTAGTAGCCTCACGCAGCGGGTGGAGATGGGGCTCCAACTTCTCCTTCTTCGGCCGGCCAAAGGAGGAGAGCTCCACGGTCACGTTCACAGTATTCCTGCCACAAACAAACCTCTATTAGACTAAATGTAGTGTAGAAAATGTTCAGAAAGAAGAAAGGAAAGCCCAAAAGGCGAGTCCCGTACCGGTTGCGGACTTGAGAAGAGGGTGGCCAAATGCTATGACCACCCTTCTTCCCTCCGTTTTTGGTTGGGAAACCCCTTTCTAGGTGTGTAGGAAGGTGACCTACGTGCTTAGGGTGTGTGAGAAAGTGTGTGGAACATGCAAGTTAGCTACAAAGCAAGTAAGAGAGAGAGAGAGGAGAGGTGTAGATCCTCGTTGTTGGCGTTGTTGGCTCCTTGTAGGACTCCTCCAGCTCCAAAGCAACCCTTCTAGACGTCCCGAATGTGGAGAGAGTGAAGAGGATGAGTGGTGGAAGGTAGGGTAAGGTTTTCTCTCTCCTCTCTCAAAGCTTCAGCATAAGGACGTCCAGCCTCTCCCCACCTGGCTCAGAGGGCTCAAAGGGCTGTTAAATAGATAGTGGAGCTCGGGGTTGGAGTGCCTAGGATGCTAAGTGTGAAGAAACACACTTACACACTTGGCAATCCATGCATTAAAGGTCCAACCAATGGGGGGAGGCCAAGTAAGATTTACTGGGTCAAGGGGGTGCCTAGGTGGCCCATATGCCCGTTGGGAACGGCTACATGCGTTGCATGGCCGAGAGAATGGTGCAAGTGGGCTGGAATCTCGGGGTAATTGCGCAGACTAGGTAAACCTTATTGACGTCCAGGGATCAGGCCGCCAACCTCATGCAGGCGTCCAGCGAGGTGGACGCCAACTTGGGTCAGCGTCCAGGGGGCTTGCCGCCAACCAGTAGTCGGCGGCCATCGATGCTGCCGTCAACATGGGATCCGAGGCTGGTCAACAAATGGTCAAACGAGGCTTAATGGGCCAAATAGCCTTGCGGGAGATGGGCCAAATCTCGCGTCTACAAGAAGCTGAAAGAAACAATCATCAAAGATGATGAAGATCCACCTTTGGAAGAACTACAACAGAAGGATATCATTCATGATGATCTTCCAAAGGAATGGAGGTACAAAAAGGATCACCCAATAAAATATCATTGGATCCATTAGTTGGGGTAAGAACTAGAGGTAATATTATTCCATGTGATTATTTAGCATTTGTATCCCAAATAGAGCCGAAGACAGTCAATGAAGCACTGTCTGATGAATCTTGGATTTTAGCCATGCAAGATAAACTTAATCAGTTCAGGAGAAATCATGTTTGGTCCCTTGTTCCGAGACCATCAGATCATCCTGTGATTGGCACCAAATGGGTGTTCAGGAACAAATTGGATGAAGCTGGTGTGATCACTAGAAACAAGACTAGACTGGTTGCTCAAGACTATTCCCAAGAGGAAGGCATAGATTTCGATGAAACTTATGCACCAGTGGCTAGATTAGAGGCCATTCAAATATTACTTGCCTATGCATCTGCTTTAGATTTAAAACTTTTTCAAATGGATGTAAAATCAGTATTTTTAAATAGTTTTATAAAGGAGGAAGTTTATGTGGAACAACCTCCTGGTTTTGATGATTCGGATTTTCCAAATCATGTTTTCAAATTGCATAAAACATTATATGGTCTAAAATAAGCACCTAGAGCATGGTATGAAAGACTTAGTGCATTCTTACTAAATCATGGTTTTATTAGAGGACAGGTAGATAGCACATTGTTTATTAAATCAAATGCCAAAAATATATTACTTGTGCAAATCTATGTAGATAATATTATTTTTGGATCTACTGATGAATCTCTGTGCAAGTACTTTGAAAAGCTCATGTAGGGAGAATTTGAGATGAGCATGATGGGAGAACTCAACTATTTCCTTGGACTACAAATCAAGCAAAGCAATGAAGGAACTCACATCTGTCAAGCAAAATACACCAAGGAATTGTTGAAGAAATTCGAATCTGAAAATGCTAAACCACTGTCCACTCCAATGAGCACATCCACCAGGTTAGACAGTGACCAGGAAGGTAAGAAAGTTGATCAAAAACTTTATGGAGGTATGATTGGTTCATTACTTTATCTAATAGCTAGTAGGCCTGATATTTTATTTAGTGTATGCATGTGTGCAAGATATCAATCTGATCCTAAAGAATCTCATTTAATATCTATTAAAAGGATCTTTAGATACTTAGCTAAGACTCATAACATAGGTCTATGGTATCCTAAATCCTGTGAAACTAGTTTAATTGGATATTCAGATGTTGACTATGCTGGATGCAAAGTAGATAGAAAAATCACCAGTGGTGGTTGTCAATTTCAAGATGCTTGATTTCCTAGTCTTCAAAGAAGTAAAATTCAGTAGCACTATCAATAGCTGAAGCTGAATATGTAGCTGCTGGGAGCTGTTGCACTCAACTCCTATGGATCAAACAACAGTTTGAGGACTATGGATTGCACATCAAGACCATCCTATTGTTGTGTGACAACACAAGTGCAATAAATCTCACGAAAAATCCAGTACAACACTGTAGGACGAAACATATAGAGGTCAGATATCATTTTATTAGAGATTATGTAGCTAATGGTAATATTAATATTTCATTTGTAGATACTCAAAATCAGTTAGCAGATATCTTTACAAAAGCCTTACATGAAGAGAGATTTACGTCTCTTAGAAGGGAACTAGGCATGTGTAATTTGTAACAAATATATCTGTACGTAACTAATTTTTTTTTTTTTTGAATAAGAATTATCCTTCCCTGCTAGATTTAAGTAAATCCATCATTTGTTGCGTTATCATCTCCTATTTTGTCGTTATCCGCATTTATTGCTCCGCTGTTTCAAAAAGTGCCTTTATGTCCTTCCGTTACGTTCGTAATCCTTCCCTCACCGATTCACTTTCTCTCTCTCTCATCTCTTTTGACTCGAAAGACTGTAAAACCCTTATCGACTCCGGCATCCCTCTCTGTGCTTTCGAAGAAAATCTCACTTCCCGCTCAAATTTCTTGAGGGGTTCTGTTCCTTCTTCTCTCACGATCCTCCAGAACACTACCTTGCTTGATTCCATGGCCGCTTTTGGGAGTTCCGACAGTGTGGGTGGCTACAGCGCCGCCTTCCTCACGGCAGACCAGCTGGAGCATTTCTCAGCAGTGAAGATCAAGCTCTGTGGGAACAAGGCAGTGGACCTAGAAGACCTGGAGAAGCATGGTATGCACAGTGTAGTCGAAGCTCTTCAGAGGTTGAAGTGGACAGATATGTGCACAGTTTTAGAACCTAGCTATCCGCACTTGGTGAAGGCATTCTATACCTGCTTGAAGATAGAAGGAGATGGGTCTCTCACTTCCATGGTCAAAGGTACATCCATTCACATCACCCATGACCTGTTGGAGAGATTATTTGGAGTTTCTACAGTCGGGCATAGTTTGGTGGAGGCAATAGATATTCATGCCAAGGGGCTAGGGATTATTGGAACAGAGTATAAACTGAAGGATGAGAAGATCGACATCAACCAGTTCAACACTTTCAACAAATTTTGCATTTTATAGTTTGTCAAATTGTAGTGCCGAGGAGTGCTACTTTTTCATCATGCACTAAAGGAGATACAGATATGATGTTCTGGGCCGTTCAGAAACAAGACATAAACATGGCTCAAGTTATAATAGAAAGGATGAAATCTGCTGCAGAAGTTATTTGGGATAGGAAGAACAAATTGGCAGTGTCCCTTCCCTATGTCCATTTACTCACAAGGATTTTCAGTCACCTTGAGATTGACTTGAAGGGAGAATTGATGGAGAAGATGGGTCAGCCCATTCGGTCTAGAAATTTGAAAAAGAGTGGTTTTTCACTAGTTTGAAATGTGTGGATAAAGACCTCGGTGGCAGAAGGAGAGGCCATCATTGGAGAAGCTTCTGTAGCTCCACAAGTTTAAGAGGAAGAAGCTGCTGTCAGAGAAGAAGAGCCTCCTGCACCTGAAAGGAGGATTGAGGATATTGCACCAGAGTACATTGAGCCTGTTGGGAAATCTGCTGAAGAAGTGATCCCTCCTATAGTCTCTGCACCTGCTATTGTTGAAGAATCTATTGCTGAAGGTGCTGCTCACACTGAGGGGGAGCATAAAGATATTCAGATTGAGGAAACCCCCAGTGTTCCTGAAATGGAGATTACTATGGAGGGCAGCCATGAAGACACAATTCCAGAGGCCGTGGCACCAAGCCACACTGAAAATGTTCAGATGGAAAATGCTCGAGCTCAAGGGGAGCTAGAAATTCAAGGGGAGCCAGATATTCAGAGGGAGCCTGCTGCTACTGCCCCTACAGACTAGTTTCAAGAAGGTCTAGTTGAAAGCACTTCAGATGAAGATGTTGAGCCCACTGTGGGCTCAGGAGGTAAAGGCAAAGGTGTTGCCCCAAAAATTCCCTTGCTCACCAGGAAGGCACACCATAGATCCAGGAAGAAGAGGATTCATGTGCATTTGGAGCCAGTCATTGCTAGTCTGAATGCTCAAGGGGAAATCTTGTGCTCTTTATAGTCGGATGTAACATCAATATTCCTTAGTCAGAGCACTAAATCCAAGGATATTGGAGTAGTCAAATCTGAGCTCCAGGGGATGAGAAGTGAGTTGGGAAGCTTAAAGAAGTTAGTGGCAGACTTGCCAGATTTTGTGAGGGTGCATTTAATAGCTTAAGCCCCTCCTGTTCCAACTCAGTCAGTACCTGTGGAGAATGTTGCAGGGCCACCAGGGCCATTGTGGAGGTTACAGAGCCATCAGGGCCATCTCTTGAGGAATCAGGGCCACCAGGGCCCTCTATAGAGGAATTTGGGCCATCAGGTGCAGAATCAGGGCCACCAGGGCCATCATTGGAAGAATCAGGGCCACCAGGGCCATCATTGGAAGAGTTAGGGCCATCAAGGCCATGTGTAGCTGAAGATGTTAGTGCTGGGCCATCAGGGCCATCCAAGCAAGTGGAGTCAGTGGCAGGGCCAACAGGGCCTCATGTGTCAATAGAGGAAGCTGTTGTACCCCCAGGGCCTTCTGACCCTCCTAGTCTTCAAACTCCAGCCCCTTCCTCTCCACCTACATCCTTCACTGCCCCACCTGCACCTGAACCCCCCAAGAAACCCCTTCCAAAACACATCTCTTCTCCTACTCCTTTCCCTACTGCCTCCTCTTCCTCACCTATCCCTTCTCCCTCCACTCCTCATACAACTTTTGAGGCACCTCCTACCTCCTCTTCCTCTTCTGCTGGTCCCTCCTTTGCTGGACCATCTACTCCACCTCCTCCTACTTCATCTTTTGCCTCTCTTCATCCACCTACTCTACCCTCTTTCATTACTATCATTCCTGAGGGTGCCAATGTCGTTCGCCATACTGTGCAAGACATCAAGGATGAGTTTGAAGAAGCCATCCTCCGCACAGTTCTTTCTGTCTCTGCCCATATCCACAGGACTGAATCTCAGCCTTCTTTCAGTCCTGCATCCAAGAAAAGAAAGACATCTTCAGGGCTTGTTTTCCCTTCCTCTCAAACTCTCTTTCCTCCTCCGTGGTACTCTCTTTCAGTAGTCCACAGAAGAAAAAACGTATATTCTGAATATCTCCAAAGTGTACATTTGCTGTCACATTTGGTCTTCCCTACCTTATTTATTTGAGCATCTCAATATCATTCTCTCCATTTCTCTAATACCCAAGCCTGACCAAGCAAAAAATCTCTCTTCTGCTGAGTCAAAGACTGAGGATCAGTGGGCCGGGCTAACAAAGCTATCTACAGAAAATTTGAAGTTGCCAGGTCCAATATCTTTCCACCCTCAGACCACCCTCTCACCCTGTCTGAGTGGTTTGTCTGCCAGCACAAATCAACCTGGGGTTCCTTCATTCAGAAGAGATCAAATTGGTTAGGCAATTTCAGATGTACCAAGATTATTGCTTTGTAAATCGCCTACCAGAAGTTCAGCTTGGCCAGTTCAGGGCAGCTATTGCTCAGTTCCGTACTGTGAATCCAGTCAACACACCTCTTTAGGTTGACTTTGCAACTTTGCAGATGCCTGAGATTGCATTTCTCCCCAAGCTCCACTTTCTTCTTATGGATTCTGAAGTGGGTCCTATAATCTTTGAGAGATTTGACAGAGTCATGGCAAGGATCTTTGTTCAGAAGGGAGCTCCTCATGCATTCCATAGATTCCTCTTCAGGGAATATCAGAGAGGTTTTATCAAGTCATCTATTCTAGCTCCACTCCTAGAAGAGTCTAAAAGATTTGTCAACATTGATTGGTGTAAAGCCTATCCTGAGACTGCACTTCAGCTTGAGAACCTGAATTCCTCCCTGCACAAGTCAAATCAGCTGACTCTCACTCCAGAAAAGTTCATGGATCTCAACTCCATTAATCTAGTTTCAGATCCTTATTCCACCTAGGCTGAGAGATAAAAGATCAATGTAGCCTTGCCAAAGGATCTGTTTGCTCACAAGCTTCATTATCCCTTTTCCATTGACAAATTCCTTCAGCATGCAAGTTTTGGAACTACTAGTCTCTACAAGTCTACTCTCAGCAATCAGGAGTACACCAGGTTCATAGAAGAGCATAGGCTACTCCACATCAAGAGATAGTCCAGAGATGGGACCATCTTATGATATTATTTGGGGTGTCTTTAGAGATCTCTTTGAAGAGCAGGAAGTCAAAGCTTGGCAGCTTATTACTCGCCATGCTTCTCGTTTGTCTCCTGCCTTCTACATGCCTACCCCCACTAATGAATAAAATTTCTCTTCTTGGCACCATTTATCTTTGTCTATCTCTAATTTTATCTTCTGCATATCTAATTCTTTTTACTTAATGACAAAAAGGGGGAGAAAAATATTCTGAAATATATACCTTAAAAATTTTCCGTAAATTTATTTCAGCTCTTTTTATATATGCAATTCTTTATGTTTTGTCATCACCAAAAAGGGGGAGATTGATGATCAGTCCATCTCCATATAATTTATCATTTATTATATGTATTTTTGGTGATTAACAAAACATATTATTCTCTAACATCATTTTTATGAAGTTTATCTACAGGCAGTAATTCAAATAAAATCAGTAAGTTGCCTACATTCACTGTTCTGTAAAGCTCATAACATATGTTTTGTCTAAGTATACATCGACTTCCATATAATAGCTCACAACGATTTCCTTAGAAGAACATCGATTTCGGTTCTATATCGGTTTCACATAAACAACGACTTCCTTAGCAAAACATTGATTTCATTCTAGCATCGACTTCATAAGTAAAACAACGATTTTGGTCCTACAATGACTTCATAGTTAGAATATCGATTTTGTTGCTACATCGACTTCGTTTCACTTAAACATCGATTTCGTTGCTACAACAATTTCGTTTTACTTAAACATCGATTTCGTTGCTACAACGATTTCGCTTCACTTAAACATCGCTTTGGTTGCTACATCGACTTCGTTTCATTCAAACATCGATTTCCTTGCTACATCGACTTCGTTTCACTTAAACATCGATTTTGGTAGAACAACGACTTAATATGAAACAACGACTTCATGTCTACAACGATTTCACTTAAACATCGATTTCAGTACAACAACGACTTCTGTTAAACAATGACTTTGTACAGAACATCGATTTCATTACATTCAAACATGGATTATGTTCACATCTATTTGGTTTCAACATGGATTACATTCTCTCATGGATTATGATTATATCATTGATTTCATATCAACATCAACTCTCTCTTTACACAGACTATCTCCATACATCAACTCTCTATTAACGATTATGTTTTAGACAGCTATTGAATATTCTTATTTAAATTCCTTTTAAGATACATTCCACATGATATTCAAATATATTTTCAAATCTCTGTGGATTTCAAATCTTCCCGCGTATCATGCTGTATTCTGTAGTCTTTAACATTTATTATGATGGAACAAATCTCTGCACGTTATATCTTTGCTTATCTCACTTATGTCACTAAAGTCACGCTTTATGTGATGACAAAATGGCATTTCCTTTTTGGTGTATCTTTATATAGCACGACTACTAATGTTGACTGACAGTTTAGACAAAGATAAGTTGTCTATGTGTCAGCATTTATTGTGTGCAGGGTTTCCGATAGAAACACACGTTGCAAAGATGGACTTGTCAACCTGATAGAAGCTACAAGATCCAGACAATCTTCCTTTGTGTATGAATGTCTTCCCCAGCATTAATGGCTGCAGGTTCTCTTGCTCCACACTTCGGACCATTCACTCCAATGTGCATGAAGATGTGAGACAACGGACACTTCAACGATCAAATTATTTCAAAGAAGATAAATAGATTTTTTTTAAGGTCCTCAGAGGTCAGCGCCTGGTCAACCACCAGTGCTATCCCTTTGGGCTGTTTTATTATAAGTATAAAGAAGAAACATACAAGAGCACAGGGGCATACCCCAGTTAAACTAGTCTAAGTTTAGGAACCCCAGACCGGTCCAGAGTAAGAGGACCTTTACACTCACGGGGTAAGGAGCTAGAAGAAAGACAAATTACATTGGCAGATAGTTTGCATCCCAAATTGGCCAAGGCATCCGCCACCTAGTTAGCTTGACGATAAGTATGAACCACTATGACATGCGACCTAAGAAGAAAAGACTGAGCTTCCCGCCACCAACGCAAACATTCCCAAGAAGGAGGATTGTTGGTGGTAAAAGAAGTGACGAGAGTAGCAGAGTCAGAACAGATGAGAGACAGAGTGAGACCATGCTCGGTTGCCAGATGAATCCCATCACAAAGAGATCGCACTTCAGCATCCAGACTTTTGCCTACACCATAATAATGAGTGAAAGCCAAGAGTAGATTGCCCTTGCTGTCCCTGACACAACCACCTCCCCCACAGTACCCGGGTTTCCCTTACTCGCTCCATCAACATTGAGAACCAATCCAAAGGTTGATGGAATCCACCTGACAAGTTTAAAAGATGGCTATTTGATCTTTGGAAAATAATCAAAAGACTGGATGTGTCACGCCCCGCCAATTTAGCAGCGGAATAAATCGGGGAGACGTGAGCAAAGTACATAGTAGAGTAAAATGTACAACAGTTGAATGATTCAGAGCATCTAATGAACGATAATTGGAATAAACTCTTCATTTCATTATAAAATTACTAAGACTATTACAACCACTAATTCGGAGCCAATACGTAGGGCTCAATGACACCATTACATACGAAGAGAAAATCTAAAGTAATAACTACTAGACTCCAATTGTGCTAGGGTAACTTCGTCACTTGACTCCGGGTCGCTCATCACTCGGGTCCTGTCCCATTGGTGTGCACAACATCATCGTCTATCTTACTTGAGACACAATAACAAATAACGAAGGGTGAGCGATAACGCCCAGTAGGACTTAAATCTCGTGAATCAAGCAGGCTTTAAATAATTAGTACTTTAAAAGGTAGAGTAATTAATGATAGAGCGAGTCATGTAAAGTCGAGAAAGTAATAGCACAAGTAACATGGTTCAGATAGCAGATGAATCAAGTATAGCACAATGATTAAAGTCAAGTCACGCTAGAAACGATAACAACACAATGTCAAATAACGTCAACGTCAAGCAATAGCAAGTAACATGTATAGAAAGGAGAGAGAAAGTAGTTGGCCATATAGAGAGTAAATTGCACTTTGATTGATTTTCTTATCAATCAAAATTGTATAGCACTTTTGATTAACTTTCGTCAATCGAAATAGTAATGGCACTTTGGTTATCCGTAGATAGCCGAGAGAGAATATAGCACTTTTGTCGTCAATAGACAACGGGAGAATATAGCACTTTGTTTTGTCAAAGACATCGAGAGAATATATCACTTTGTGTTGATTGTCTTGGATTAATCTTGATAGTATGGCACTTGGATGTAATGCCGACATCCTGATCATTTAACTCCCATGGGCAAATGGCACTTTCGGGCGCTTTCCCCAGGACCAGATCGGGCCCTATTGCGCTAGCATTGGTTATATTGTTTATCTTCAGACAATCAATTTAATGGCCAATAGAGAGTACCAAGAAATAGATGAGAGCACTAGATGAATAGACGAGATAGTAAAGAGAACGTGAATAGATGAGCAAATAGAGTATAGATGAGAGCTAGTGGACATTGCACGTAACACGTTGAGTAAACAGGCGATATTAACAGTTGCACAACACGCGCACTCGGTGTTGGCAGTCAGGTGGAATTCACAACCCTTCCGCTGGTCTTGTTACGTACAGGTCCAGAGGTCCGACATGATTCAAGATAAGAGCAAACTTCTAATAGCCGTTTGGATCATATTGATCCCTAAAGGGTGTAATAGGTGTTAGGGTACAACCGGCTCTTCGACCATGTGGGAATCCATGGACAGAGGAGACTTACAGAGGCCTTGAAGAAAGACTCACTAGCCCTGCAGAAGGAATATCCGACAGAGAGTTCATCCAAGTCAAGAGAGAGTGTATATATAGAAACAAGAGCTCGACGTTCTAGAGGAATTCTAGAATAGTGGAGCGTCGATAACGGTATTCCCAAAACATCGTGAGAAAACGAAGACAAGTCTTATTCAATATATGGCAATTTAATTACATAAATTACCAGATACATTATGAAATATTTTCATGCCAAATTAAGCCATATTTGGATGGTTCAAAGTGTGTGCATGTGACAGAGAATCATGGAGTATGAAAGGGTCATGGGCATGGCTTTTATTTTATTAAAATAAGCTCAAGATTTACAATTTCGTTTACTGTGTTCAAAAGGGTTAGTAGAGCATGATATCACTGTAGAAAAACAAGACTTGCAAAAATAGGGGGGTTTCATGAAAAAGTGCAGAACGTGACAGGTCCTGTAAGGGTCGCGACAGGGCCTGCATAGAACACGACAGAGTCGTTAACGGGTCGTGATGGGTTAGTTAGTGCAAAGGAAGAGAATGCGATGGGTTCATATGAAGAAGGCGACAAGTCTGTCAGACCAGAAGGTCAGGTCGCGACGGTGGTCCTGTCGCGATCAGATCACGACGGTGAGTCTTGTCGTGATCTGCCTGAGAACGCAGCCTATCAGGCCGTCGCGTTCTCAGGTCCTTGGCCTGAGTCTGACAAAGATCTGACATGTTCTTGGTTCTTGGTCCAAACTTACCATGTTTTGACACAGGGACGTTCAAAAATTTATAACTAATTGTACAAGTGATGAAAAATCATGAAACTAGTTGGAAATTGATCTAGACTCACATGGGTACTTACAATAATTAGGAATTGAAAAACAAGCATGGTTTCAACAGGCTTTAATCAAATCAAACATGAAGAACAGAATACTGAGAACAGTTGAGATGCAAGAATTAATTCGCAAGATAGGATGCATGAAAATTAGGGCTTTCAGGGGCAAAAGATCCCTAATAGCCATCAGGTTCTCCAATAAAATTTTCGTGGCATGGGATAGAGGGTACATGGAGATCTAGATTTTTGAAAAGGGTTTGGGGTCATGTAAGTTACATAACATGAAAAATCAAGAACAAAAGATATGCTCGATGGAAAATTATGAAACCAAAGGGCTTTTGTTCCTGATGGGCGAAACATCCTACAAATGAAATTTCATGGTTTATGCTCGTGAGAATGCCTACCTTTAGTCGTTTTCCTTCTCTAGGGCTAAAGCTTGAAGAACTCGGGTTGAAGCTTTGATGGAGTCTCCTTCCCACGAATTCTCCCCCTCCTTGGCCTCCTCTCCACATCCTGAAACCTTTGGCAACGAGCTAGGGCCGGCCATGAGGTTTTAGGAGAGTATTTAAGCTTCCTATGTTTCTAATTCCTAATAGGACTCTAATTACTATTAAATTTTGGGATTTCCTATTTCTCTCACCCTTTCCAAGCTTGAGAACTTCTAATTGGTCTAGGATGGGAGCTAAATTCGTGTCCAACCCATTAGGGTAGGTTTAGGAATCCGATTACAACTCAAATTACTTATTTTAATGCTTTAATACCCCTTTCTATTTAAGTAATATTTTAGTTATGAATTTAGGGTATTTTCCCCATTATTCCTCTTTTAAAAATCCCCATTTTGGCCCAATAACTTTGATATGATCCATTTAACAAAGCCCACCACTTCTTTTTGTTTAATGTGTTTTAACTTATAAAATTTCCCTTTTAGATTAGAGAACATTAGAGTTTCGAATTTTATTCATGGGCTATGAGAGGTCCATTGATCTAATTTCTCATGATGGATTATCATTACATATTGTTTGGAGTCTACCCATAATTTTATTTTTAATTGTTAATCCACTTGGCTCATATGATAATGGGTTTTTCTGAATTATTCCTTAATTATAATAATAAGTCACCTCAAATTCTAAAACTTGGTCCGAATTATTTTTCTAAGCCCAATTTTCTTAATGGGTAATTATTACATGATGTTGGAAGTCTCTCTGACAGGTTCGTTTAATTTATGGGCGCGTTATCTTTCCGTGTTAACGGTTTTCCTACTTAGTTTTCTAATTTGGATAATTAGTCACGTTGTGACGTACGCTTGGCCAATCAGATTTTTCGTTGCATGAATTTCTTTGTGGGACACTTAGGGATAATATGTGGGGTCGATTTATAATTTATAATTTTTTTTCAGATTTGTTTTTGCACATATGATAATGGTATGTATGTTTCTATTATTCCATTTTTATAGAAATTTATTATTTCAAATTTTTAAATACTGAATTTTTCGGGTTGCTACAGAATGTCTTTGAGATGCCGATCAGATGGAGAAATCTTGAACACCATATTCTCAAGAGACGTGGAGATCATGAAGTAAATATTCTGGATAATTCTGTGAATGGGTACCCGCTTCCCCTCAAACCGCAGAAGACATCTATTGCGCCAGATTTCCCAGATAATGAGCATAGAAGAGTACAAGGATATAAATCCATAAGGCGTAGTTGGACTGCAGGAGCCCAAAATGCGCCAGAAGCGATTGGTGATACTATTGTAAGGGCTCAAGTTGATGTCCAGCAACGGTGCAACCCACTGCCACAGCTTAGTCGCCATATCGCTGGAGATAAAAAGGTGGTCCATATCTTCATAGCAATGAACAGTGCAGCAGGAACATCTGGAGACAATGGCGATTCCCTGCTCAGATAAATAGATGACTAGTGACTCCTTGAAGAACACTTCTTCTGCAACAACCTTTGAAAAAGGTTGAGGATCTTAGTCACTAGCTAGAATAGTAGAGCTCGATCATCCTTTCAAATCTTCTGTAGCTCTTAGCTCTCTACAGCAAATTGCTTAGCCATTGTGAGCTTGAGTAGATCTGAGAGAGAATCCTTTGTTGATAATCTGTCTCTCAGTCTTTGCCTCAGATCAAGCAGTTTGTATAAGCTTGGTCTAGGGCCATCCATCTCTTACTCAATCTTCTTGAGTGTTCCTCTTTGGGTGTGAAGAGAAGACCTGTTGCATCAGGTGTTTCTAGTTCCTCTTCGGGTAGTGAAGAGAAGGCCAACTGCTGCTGGATGTGTAAGTGTCCTTAAGGGGGACTGTACCCTTGCTTAGTGAAATCCCAAGTTGTTGCTTGGGGACTCGACGTAGGACTCCTTGGGATAGGAGATCCGAACCAGGATAAAATTTCCTGTTGTCTGTGTGATTGTTTTCTTGTCTTTATTTAACACTGACTCTAACCGTCGAACTTAGTGTTTTCTGTCAAGAGTTTTTATTTACAGGAAAAATTCTAAAAGAACTTCTAGCAATCCATTTACCCCCCCTCTGGGCTTGCTATCTGGGCAACACCTAGGTCTCAGGGAGAGACCAATAAGAATCTGGATGATGTGGTTCAGTTGATCTTGAAGCAGCAAGAGATGATGTTAGTCCTGCAGATGCATATTTAGCAGCTCGATGTCAGATTTGATTTTATGTCTGAAGAGGTCCATCAGATGAAGGACCTTTTACTTCAGTTAGTGTGCCAGCCGGGCACAACTCACTATCAAGTTCCTCTTGCTCAACCTGAGGAGCAGCACCAGTACCAGCAGCAGCAGCAACAACAACCTGAAGTAGCAGGAGTACAACCTGGAGGCAGTTCAGTTCAACCTGAGAAAGATCAAGCAGTAGAATCTGAGCAGCAACTGTCAGCACTTGAAGTTCAATCCTCTGAGCAACAGTTGGAGCGGAGTGATCAGGAGTCAGACCCTCAGGTCAAGACCTTTAAGAGAAGGGTTAGGAGGAAACTTATGAAGTCAGGTCAACCAGTCTTCCCCTCTCAATCCTTATCTATTCCTTCTCCCTTCGTTGCTGAAGATCCTCCACTTGCTTCTGATCCTCCTCCTCCACCAGTTGCTGAACTACCTCCTCCACCTCCTACTCAACCTACTCCTTCTATCCCCACTCCACCTTCTCCTTCCACTTCACAACCAACAGTAGACCCTCCTGTAAATACCTCCATTTCCTCATTTCCTCTAAAATATCATTTCAAAACTCTTGAGGTAGATGTTCCAAACCTTCACACCCAACCTCCACACTTTTTTGCTTTTCTTCCTCCACCATCTATCTCATCCAAACTTAGCTCTACACCAGGACTATCATCCAGTGTAAGCTCTCAAAGTTATGGATCCCTCCTTCCACCCTTCTGGTATGCTCTCACTCATCACTCTGAACATCACATGAAATTGTTCAGAGAATTCCTTTCCATAAAAGTTTTTCTTGAAGTCCATGGGATGCCAAACTACAAATTTGAAGATTGGCTCCCTCTTCTCATCAAAACTTCTGAAATCCTTATGGCTGATGTAAAATTAATTACACAGAAAAGCCACAGTCTTTCCCCATTAGACTTTCTCAATACTTACCCCTCTGAAGCAGAAATTTTCTTATCAGCCAAGTATCGAAACCCTCTTATGACTGTCCACCAACACCTTAATCTTAGGTTCTTTGACCTGTTTGGTACTCTCCTGAGAGATCTCCAGACCGATTTTGCTAGGATGAGGACTTTCAATGAAGATAGGTTCAAGCTTGGTCTACTAGATGTTAATAAAGGGCAATGGAGGATGATCCTTCAAGGTAACAGACCTATTACTCCCTCCATGACAATTGGTCTGCCCTCTGGACTGCATCCCAGCTTAGTAGGTGCCATTTCCTCTAGGAAGAAGTTTGCCAATCTAGTCCTTAACAGGCACATTAGGATAGCCGCTAGATTTAAGGTCAAATACAACATTATGCTATCCTTCCACAGATTTGCAGTCATGTATGCTCCCAAGAGCTCTCAGCACATGAAAGAATTTCAGCATTGCTTTGCAGAGTCTGAGAGACTAAATGAAGAAGAATGGGCAGCAACATATCCTGAACTTAGTGTAGAATATAGAAAGCTTAAGCTATCCCCTGCAGTTTTCTTCTCAAAGGATATGACAATCTTAGGAAGTCTTCTTATGAGAAATGGATTCAGAGGTACATCATTTACTATCAGGCTAAGGATGTAGCTCCCTCCCAAGGTTTTCACTAGAATGTCACTGTTCATGACTTCCTGTCCTTAGCTGTTAAGAAGAGATTTGTTCCCCTTAAGGGAACCCTGTCTGATGATAAGTACCATAGAAGACTCAGTTGGTATCATTGCCGACATGTTAAGTCATATAGGAAAATCCCTTCCATAGGACCTTTCTACAAAATAGATACTTTTAAGTTTGAGAATTTCTTCCCCGAGAATGAGAAGAAACTCTGGGATCTTCTTCAGCCTTTTCTGGCTCGCATCCCCTCATCTATGTATCTCCCTAGCTCCACCTTTACATCATAATGTAATCATTTCAGCAATCAATATAAGTTTGTTCTTATACTTGCTGTGTATTTGGTTTTTACCTTTCTGTTAATGTCATAAAGGGGGAGAAAGAGAGAAATCAAACTTGTTTTCACTAAAAGTTTTTGTCATTAACAAAAAGGGGGAGAATTGTTGAGCAACTCTTTTTTTTTCTATCTCTTTTTACTAAAATATCTATCACAATATTTTTGCTATGACAAAACCTTTTAATATTTTTGCCTTTACTATTTAGGGAAACCAATAAGCTATTATATATACAAACATACCTTTTGACAAAGACTATGCCTACACAGAACCTAAGCATCATCACAACGAAACTTTTCTAAGTCCACAACGTATACTGTATATCACACTGACTCCGACTCCTGAAGAGTCGAAGTAATGCTTCAATTGATGAACAATCTAATACACTTCGACTTCTGGAAAGTTGAAGTCTGGCAACACTCCGACTTCTGAAAAGTCAAAGTCTGGCAGCACTCCGACTCCTAGAAAGTCGAAGTCTGGCAACACTCCGACTTCTGAAAAGTCGAAGTCTGGTAGCACTTTGACTCCTGGAAAGTCAAAGTCTTTGTATCGATTGATTATCTATTTGTCCTTACTCTGACTCCTGGAAAGTCGAAGTCTGAGGAAACTCCGACTCCTTAAAAGTCGAAGTTGGGCGTATTCCGACTTCATATAAGTCGAAGTCCGCTATCTATTTTGTTGGCACTCAGACTTCCCAAAGAAGTCGAAGTCATTGCTTTCTCACTCCGACTTCAATGAAGTCGAAGTAGTAGTATTCCTTCTGAAGTCGAAGTTTATTGTCTCTATTGCTATCTTACTCCGACTTCTTAAAAGTGGAAGTATCTCTTGTCAATTGTTGTTTATCTGTACTTAGTTGTGAATTCAAACCTTTATTAATAAGTACTAGTTAACATACATCATTACATAAACTCTGCATTGAAATATCTTTCACTTTGAGACAGTTTCCTTAAAATCCTTTTTCAGTAAAAAAATTCAATCATCCTTTTTGGTGAGAAAAATATTTTATTCAAAATTATTTTATCTGAGCAGTATCTCTTTTGGAATCTGTAATATATAAGATATATTTGCTATCTCTTTTACTGGAAGGAACATAAGCTGATCTCTGGTTGACGAATGGTCAATAAATTAAATGCTTGATAAGTATAATGGGTTATCTGTCAGAACCTACATGCTACTGTCAGAAATATCATGACTTTCAGAAGAAAAGTGAAACTATCTGTTCATTCTTAAATGTCTGAACTTCTGTCTAAATGATTTCATATTTTATCCTTTATCTTACCTACCTCCAAAGTCATATATGGAGGCATTTGCTCTTATCTTGTCCTTTCAGGTTTGCAGAACATTTAATGAAGAATGGCTAGATCACTGCACTGAGCATGGAACATGTAGAACAATCTTGAGAGAGTCCTTTAAGCATGAAGCTACAACATATAGCCTAAAGACATTGGGACTCATGGAGCTAATGATTTGATGGACAAACCTAAGAAGATCAAAGGTTCCTCTCAACGGCTATCTCCTTCAAACGGCTAGCTTCCAACGGCCAAAAATGGCAAAACCTGAAGCATATATATATGAAGCCGAAGCTTGGAGACATATATACATATATAGAACAGAAGATACACAAGAGAAAAGATATAGAGTGACATACTTAGAAGACTTAGAAGCCTACACGTTACTCCTATTCGAAAGCTAGAAGAGCCAATCAAAGAGAAAGAGAGCCACTCCTCAGTCTTAGACTTCTTATCTCCTTCTGTAATTTGAAGTCTTCTTTGCTTGGTAGACTACTGCAATTCAGATCTTCTTCAGTCCACCTCTTTGTTTCAGAAAGAAATTGAGTTCCACTCTCATCTGTCTTTCTTTCTTTCTGAATTTCTGTGTTTGCTCATTGTTGCTGAGCAGATACACAAGCTTTCATACTTCTGTGCAAGGAAACCCGTAGGAGGTTTGCATCCTGTTGTATCTCTCTTGTGAAGGGAAGATCTACAAGTGTAGATAGTCTTTGTACCTCTTGGTTAAGGGAAGACTTGCTGGGAGCAAGTGGGTTTGTAATTCCTCTCGGGTTTGAGAGAAGGCGAAGTATTTATTGGCAGTTAGTGAAATCCCATGTGGTTTCTTGGGGACTGGATGTAGGACTTCGATGTAGGAAGGGCCGAACCAGGATAAAATTCTTGTGCCTTCTTGTGTGATTGATTCTGCCAAGTTTTTCACTTGTTTCACACACATCACACTAAGTACTAACAAAGTTATTTAGTGATTTTTATCTTCTAGATAAAATTTTTAAAACACAAAGAAGTCCTATTCACCCCCTTCTAGCACAACTATAGTGCCATCTTGATCCAACAAACAAGGGGTCGCTACCTCCAAGAGTAGAGCCGACCCGTTGGGGCCTTCACGTCGGAATGGCCACCTCCTCCTCGCTCCAAGCACTACGAGCACGTCGCCTACACCAAGGGGACATCACCTCCTCACCACAAGCACCCAAGAACAAGATAGGAATCGCCTGAGAAGAAGAGGGCTCGGAGGGGGAGGAAGAAGAAAGAAGAAAAAGAAAGGAAGGGGAGGAAGAAAGTGGGTCGCTTGCCTCGGTTTTGAACCGACGGCCCCCAGAGATGCGACGGGACGAGCCGGTGCGACATCGAGCATGTCGCGACGCTCCTGGGCGTTGTGACCATGTCCTGACTGCTGAGCCTGGCGCGACACCAAAAAGGTGGTCAAACCTCGAAGACTGGGAAACCAGAACGCGACGGTCTGCCAGGTCGCGTCAACGCTGTACGCACCTAACACCCGAGAAGGCCATTATGACAGAAAGGACAGTGGTCAGATCAGTCAGAAAAGCAGTCGCGTCGTCTTCAGACGCCGCGACAAGAACGCGACGCCCACCCCCGTCGTGACTATGTCGCGATGGCCATGTGTGCAGTGACCAAAATCCTATCACGGCAGGCTCCCTAGCGCGACCATGTCGCGACCAGGGTGTCCGTCGCGACCCTGAGGACAGGGCCAAGGGCCCAAGAGGCCGGGTCTTACATCCTACCCCCCTTAAGAAATTTCATCCTCGAAATTAAAGAGAAACTCAGTTTCAATAGAAAGCAACATAAACGGGAAAACAACGTACCGATCACTCAAATAAATATGGGAACTGCTCTCTCATCTCGTCCTTGCGTTCCCAAGTAGCCTCGCCACCAACGCGATTCTCCCAAACGACTTTGACCAGCGGAATCTACTTTCTGGGCAACTACTGCACTCTGTGGTCCATAACTCTGACCGGATACTCTGGCACTGACAAGTCTTGTGCTACCTCAAGCTGCGAGTAGTCCAACAAATGTGACTGATCTGCGACGTACCTCCTGAGTTGCGAAATGTGGAAGACACTGTGAACTCCTGCCAACTTTGCTGGAAGACTCAGCCTGTAAGCAACCTCGCCGATCCTCTCTGTGATAGGGAAAGGTCCAATATACCTCGGACTGAGCTTTCCCTTCCTGCCAAACCTCATGATGCCCTTGGTCGATGAACCCTCAAGAACACAAGGTCACCCATGCTGAACTGCAACGACCTCCTACGAACATCTGCATAGCTCTTCTGCCTGCTATGTGTTGTCTGAAGCCTCTGCCTTACTAAACTGACTGTGTCTGCACACTGTTGTACCATCTCCGGTCCCAAAAGCTGCCTCTCACCCACTTCAAACCAGTGAAGTGGTATCCTGCACGACCGACCATATAAAGCCTCGTATGGTGCCATTCCAATACTCGAGTGATAACTGTTGTTGTATGCAAACTTTACCATCGGAAGGTGGGATTCCCAGGTGCCACTCCAGTCCAAGCAACAAACTCTCAACATATCCTCCAAAGTCTGAATAGTCCTCTCTGAATGACCATCTGACTATGGATGATACGCTGAACTCAGCCTCAACTCTATACCAAGAGCTCTCTGCAAACTGCACCAAAACCCTGAAGTGAACCTCGAATCTCTGTCGGAAATAATAGAAACTGGGGTTCTGTGCAACGGAGCAACTCGGTCCACGTACAGTTTGGCATGCCTGTCCACTGACCAAGACATCCTGTCTGGAAGGAACAGTGCTGACTTAGTCAACCTGTCCACAATCACCCAGATACCATCATGCCTCTGCGGAGTATGGGGCAAACCAACCACGAAGTCCATGGTGATGTCGTCCTACTTCCACTCGAGAATGGGCAACGACTGTAGCTCACCACCAGGACACTGATGCTCAACCTTCACCTACTGACAGGTAAGGCACCGAGCGACAAACTCTGCCATGCCCCTCATCATCCCTGGCCACCAGAAGAACCTTCTCAGGTTATGATACATCTTGGTGGAACCAGGATGAACAACATACCTCGACCGGTGTGCCTCTGACAATAGCACCTGGCGTGCATCACAGGGAACGAACAATTTGCCTCTGAACCTAACCACTATCCTCATCCAGTTCAACATCTGGCATCTGTAAAATATCTGCCAACTCTGTATCTGCCTGCTGTGCCTCTAGCACATGACGGTACACTGACGGGCGAACTGACAAACTGGTCATCACTGTATGGTCTCTGTACCTCGAAGGGCAGAAAACTCCTTGAGATAGGTCCTCAAACAACCTCCACTCTCTGACTAGCAATGAACTCAGGCGAACCCGTCTGCTCAAAGCGTCTGCTATGACGTTAGCCCTTCCCTGGTGATAAGAGAGGGCAAGGTCGTAGTCCTTCAAGTACTCTATCCATTTGCGCTGCCTCAAGTTCAAATCCTTCTGAGTGAAGATATACTGCAAACTCTGATGATCTGTGAAGATCTCAAACACCTCACCGTACAAATAGTGCCTCCACAACTTCAGAGCGAACACCACTGCTGCCAACTCTAAGTCGTGGGTAGGGTAGTTCTCCTCATGCTTCTTCAACTGCAGAGAAGCATAGGTAATGACCCCACCATGCTGCATCATCACTACACCCAAACCTGACCTCAAAGCGTCGGTGTAGACCACAAAACCTCTACTACCTGACAGCAAGACCAACACTGGTGCTGAAGTCAACATCGTCTTCAGCTTCTGGAAACTCCGCTCGCAGTCCTCAGTCCAAACAAACCTGGCCTCAAGTCTAGTCAATCTGGTCAACGGATCTGCAATCCTGGAAAAGTCCTGGATGAACATCCTGTAATAGCCTGCATCGATATACCGGTACGATTATACCAACCCACATCGATATAAAGGGCGCCGTCACAGTGGGACATGTACCCAACACAACAAAGTAGTGGAGATGTACATAAATAACAAGAGAATTTACGGTTGAAATAAAAGATAATCTTATTCCATCATCATTCACACATTCCACAGTCTATATAGTAGCAATGAAAATAAACTCAATGTCTACAATTATACAAGTCCATAACATAATGTCATTGTTCACATACTAATGAAAGAAAGTGTAGTCTAAGTAGAAAATCTCCACAAGTGTAGCTACTCCTCTCGCTTGGAGTCGCTCCTCACTATATCCTCCTCTAGCACGGGGACACCTGTCTCACCTGTATGTTAAAACAAGTACGAGTCTTCACAAAGACCCAACAAGCAACCCATTGGCACATCCTTACACATATCACATACATGTTATTCTTTTAAACAATAAAAGAAGTATGTCACATGATTCATCTCAAATAAACAAATACACATGAATAACCTATAACATGCTTTCTACACATGGTATTTAAATTGATTAATGGTTTCAATTTCCATTCATATCATTTCATATTTCTAAACAAATAGATCATGGAATTTAACACATGGTTACTCACAAACCTAGCATGATGTCTAATACTTTTCACATGCTTTTAAGTCACATAATCACATCTTTTACTTGCTATTTTAACATAAATAAAACACATTCACATGGTTTCACAACTTTTCACATGGCATCACATTAACACATCACTATCACATGATCACATTGCACATTTACACACTTTTCACATTTTTACACATTAATTTACCGTGACACATAGTCCGAACCACCATAAAGAAGGACACACATTCACATAACACATACCCGTCACCTAGGTAATATAGTGACGAATCTTGTTAACTGCACAGAACCGGGAGAAGCCTTCTCCACACTAACTAGTGGTACTTGTCCACCTCCAAGATTTCATCCTGATGCCCACAGGATATCACATACACATTGAGGCTTCCCATAGGGACTTTTGTACAGTACGACTCCACAGCCTTCTATGGTAGCAGTGTCAATTTCGGCATACAATTCACTTAAACACATTGTCTCACTTAATCACATGATTAACATCATTTACATGCACTAATTGATCCATTCATATGCAAATCTTTCAAATATATTAATCTCAATTTACAGAACCTGTCATGAATATTTCACAGTGTCAAATTAAGCATAACAGTACCTAAACATGCTGCTAATCACTTGAAAAAACATTATCTAAATCAAACATGCTTAACATGGCTTTAACACCCTTTAAAAGTACAAACAGTACCTACGAATATCAAAACAATACCAAATTTTAACCACAAACCCTACACATGTAATATGTCAAATGACTAATTTCTTAGAAATTTCACAATAGTAAAACTATTTTTAACATTTAATACAAATTTCATGTAATTTCAACAAGATATTCCGCTAACATGATAGACAATAAAATAGTCAATTCTCACAGTTTTAAAACATGCAAACAGTAACCCTAAGTTCATGATAATTTTCTACAACAGTAACATGCATCAAAACTATTTATTCAAGATTAAATCCTGTCAAATCATGCATAATTCTCTGTAGCAGAAATTATATTAAATGACAGCATGATCAGAAATTCAACAAAACTTCATGGTTTGACCCTAAGATAATACCTGAATATCCATAATTTTTATAGTATGTGCAAACATCCAGAAGTTCAAAAATCACAGCACAAAGATCAAGATCACAATTATGTAAAACCATAAGAACTTGGCGGCAAGGGTCTGGCCGTCAAGATGGGTTAATGGCACAATCGATTGCCGTTACTCAGGAACTTGGCGGCAAAAAGGTTGGCATCAACCTCCTGTCTGCAAAAAAGTACAGACTGAACGCATAAAAAGAGAGAATTTGGGGGTCTAGGACACGAATTAAAAATCTGCAAAAATACCTAAACTCTAGGGGACATGTCTAGGGATGATACCCCTAAGTTACTTGCATGTAGAAAAACCTCTGAAGATCAAATTTGGCGATGAAGCCCTCCTTGGTCAAGCCAAGAAGGTGATTCCTTCAGCCCCAAATCTGGTCCTCACGCTCTTGCAGTCGATCTCCCAGAGTCAAGGAAGCTTCTTCACCTCCAGATGTACCTTCTAGTTGATGAAGATTGCTGGAGAAGCCTCCCAAACGTTGGATCAAAGGTCTCAAAGGTCTGCCTTTTTCTCTCCCCAGAACCCAAAAAGCCCTAGGTGAGAAAAGTCCTCCCTTAATCGAGATCTCTAGGTTTTATAGGCTAAGAGTCGAGGTAAACCTTGCATTAGGAGTCCTGACCGTTGGGGATTGGGTTTCCTAAAGAAACACTAGAGAAAACAAGGCCATTTTAGATCCGGAATCCCAAACACAGCCAGAGAAGTAAATGGCCACTTTCCTGCCGTCAACTGGAAATAGGCGTCAATCGATGTTGACGTCTATATCCTCTGGCCATACAGTCAACGACACATAAGTTGCCGTCACCCTACTCTTAACGTCAAGGGATGTTGACGTTAAATAGGGATTTCAGGCAGAACATAAAACATCAACCATACATACATACACATAAATAAATAAATACATGTATACAAAATTTATGGCCTTACACTAAAGTGGGCTGCTCCCAAGACAACACTGCCTCAACCTTGGTAGGGTCCACTGCCACCCCAGAACCTGAGATCACGTGCTCGAGAAAGTGCACCTCCCTCAGCCGAAATTCGCACTTGTCGAACTTGGCATAAAGTTGGTGACTCCGCAACATCTTCAGCATGATCCTCAGATGCTCATCGTGCTCCTCCTCAGAAGCCGAGTAGACCAAAATGTCATCTACAAAGATGACCACAAACCTATCCAAGTACTCACTGAACACTCTGTGCATCAAATCCATAAACGTTGCTGGCACATTCATGAGCTCAAATGGCATCACGACGAACTCAAAGTGACCATACCTCGAACGGAAAGCTATCATGCCAATATCCGACTCTCTGATCCTCAACTGGTAGTAGCCTGATCTCAAGTCAATCTTCGAAAACACCTTGGCTGTCTGCAATTGATCAAACAAGTCATCGATTCTGGGCAACAGATACTTGTTCATCACTGTTACCTGGTTCAGCTGCCTATAATCGATGCAGAATCTCAAGCTGCCATCCTTCTTCCTCACAAACAGCACTGGTGCGCCCCACGACGAACGACTCAGATGGATGAAACCCAGCTCAAGCAACTTTTACAACTGGCGCTTCAGCTCATGCAACTCAGTTGGAGCCATCTGGTAAGGTGCCTTAGACAAGGGCATCGTACCAGGCGAAAGCTCAATAGAGAACTCTACCTCTTGCTCAGGCGGCAACCTAGGTAGATCCTCTGGGAAAATATCAGGAAACTCATAAACAACAGGTACATCAAAAATCGATGACCCGCTAGGCTCATAAGAACAAACAGAAGAAAGATATGCTACACAACCATCACGGATCAGACGACGAGCTCTATAGAAAGAAATAAAAGGTCGACGGGTAGACCGGATACCTCGGAAGCAGAGGACAGGAGCTCTAGGTATCTTAAACCGAACGGTCTTCTGCTGACAATCTACCATAGCTGAGTGAGCCTTCAACCAGGCCATGCCCAAGATGACGTCGAAGTCATGAAGCTGCAATGCGTACAACCTGGCCGGCAACTGGTGTCCCTGGACCTCAACTGTAACACCCTCCAGGTAACCGAAAGAACTCATGTAATTACCAGACGGGAGATCGACCATCACATCCCACTGTCTCTCACGGGTGTGACAAACCAGCGACTCGTAAAACTCCTCGGAAGCAAAATAGAGAGAAGCACCAGGATCAACTAGAACATGAGCAGCTCTACCAAGGATAGGCAAAGTACCTATAACCAAGTTTGACGCCTCGGCCTCCTCCCTGGTGAGAGCCATCACACGACAATGTCAACACCCATGCTGCGGCGCCTGCTGGGGCTGCTGCTATTGCGGCGGCTGCTAGTGCTATGGAAACTGCTGCTGTTGTTGGTATGGCTGAAGCTGCTGAGGCTACAAATGGTATTGCCCCAGCTACTGCTGATGGGGTGCCTGCTGCTGCTGAGGGTACTGGTACTGTGGCAACTGCTGAGTATACTACATTAGCTACTGGACTTGCCCCATCGGGCAATCCCTCCTGAAGTGGCCCGGCAAACCACAAGTGTAATAGAGTGCCTCCTTCCTGCCCTGCTCGGCTCCCTGCTGGACCGACTGCTCTGCAAACCTCGACTGACGCTCCTGCTGCTGGCTCCATCCACCCCCGCGTGTAGTCATTTGACAGAACTTCAAGTGCAGACCGAAACTGCCCAAACTACCCGAGCCCGAAGAAGAAGAAGTCGCACTACCGCGACTACCTGTGGGACGCTGGTACAGTGAGGTCCTAGAGGAAGCTCCTCCCTGCTGCTGCTGCTGGGGCTTGTAGACATGCGAATTCGACTCCACCGCGGGAAAATTTCATGTTGCGCCATAACGCCACAAATGGCCCTCATTTTGCCTTGCAAGAGTAGTTTTCCAATATTTTCGGATCTCACCCGTTCTTCCGCGGTGCTTCCCCTCCACTTCCAAGGCTCGCCGGGGGTCTGTAGGCATTCATTTCAAGTCGCGATGGGTCTTCAGGGCGTGATCATGATGTCGCGACGGGCCTACTAGACACGTTAATGAAGATAGCTGAAATGCGTCCGGCAAGGTGGACGCGATTCCAAGTCGCACTGGGCACCTTGGGCGCGACAAGGCCAATAGGACATTATCGCGGCGGCCTTAAGCGATGCGACAAAGCATTTATCTATTTTATTTATGGAAAATACCCAATGCCATTTTATGAACGCGTCGGCCTTGAGCGTCGCGATTCTAATGTCAATTTTGGCAGTATTTTCATAAAGAAAAATCTTAAATACTATATTGCATCCTGCCGCCCCAATGCGTTTCAAATCAAGATGCGTCGGCCTCAGCCACCGTGATTAGGCCCAGGCCCCAAAAGTCATCGCACTCAAGCGCCGGGACCTCAGAATCACACGAAATCTCTGAATCACGTCCGACCAGGCCAACATGATTAGGTCTTAGGCCTGACATGCCAGACCTCGACAGTCGTCGCATTTATGGCCCACGTGCCCAAAACAAAGTCGCAGTGGGGTTGGCCGACGCGTTTCAATAACGCGGCGGTTGTCCCCGACATGATTCTGAACGTGGCCGCCATACCACAATCATCGCCCTTTACGTCAAATCAAGCGGCAAATGCGGCACTTCCTAATCGCGACAGCCAGTGCAGACATGTTTTTTATCGCGGCATCTAGGGCGGACGCGATTAACTCTTATAGTCACGTCTGCTGTAGCCGACGCAATTCAAGCGTCTGATGCCTATAAATAGACCCCCGAGGGTCATTTGTAGGGGGGGTTCCACTCACTGTGGCGAAGCTATGTCGGATTCCTTTCTCGACCTCCGAGCCAGGGGGACCTTCTACTTCACGCCGATCCATGCCTTCCTCCTCGGAGTTCGGAGCTAGCGTCTCCCTCCACGCGTACCAGAGCGGGGCGAGGTGGAAGCTTCTTCCCTGTCCTCCTCCGTCCATCCAACCGAAAATGCCGCCGCGCCGTCTGACATTTGGGGAAGCACCCCCTCCCCCTTCCCTTTCTCTCTTTATTTACCTCCTTTGGGCCCCACGTGGCTCCCTTTTTACACACACACATGCATGCATACACACACACATACCTATTTTTTTTAGGTTTAAAAGCCAACACAAGGTAAGTCATCCCCCATGTTCTTTATTCATTTCATTTCATTCTTTTGGATTCGGTACTACACATTATTTGACTAATCTCCTTTTCCTTTCTTTGTCTTCTTCCTTTTTTTCAGGGTAATCAAACGAGGAAAATACCCTCTACCATGGCTGACCGTGCTCGTAGAGGAAGAAAGGACCCACATCCCCCGCGCAATCTCCCCATGCTCCAATAGGTATTCTCCGCAATCACTCATTCCATTCGCACCCCTCGTCGTGCACCTCCATTTGGTACCCTCGCGTACCTGGCGATCAAGGTCTTTTCTTTTCCCCTATTTTTTTTATAATATCCCCCCTCTTTGTGGACCAACTATTCTTCGGACCCCCCCCCCCCCCCCCCCACGAAAAAGGAGGGAACGGGAAACGGTATCCACAAATTGGCGATCACGGTGGGACCTCTTTCTGCGTATTCCTTTCGATTACCCCCCTCCTTCGTGCCCCACGTGGCACTCATCTTTTATCCTTTATTTTATACCCTGCAAAGCATGCTGTGCATTTAATTTTATTTTTTCCTATTTTATACACATATCCTGCCTGCTTTGCTGCCTTGTTTTTGGTTGTCAGTTTGCCTTTGGAATCACATCCAAAATAGAGGACGCGATTCAAGTTTATTAACACGTCCTCTTAACCGGACGCATTCTTGTTCTCGCGTCGGTTAATGCTGACGCGTCATGGTTTTGTTGTCGCGCCGGCAATAGCCGACGCGTCTATCTTGTCGCGGCGGCTAAGTCTGACGCGTCTTTGTATGTCTTAAAATTTCTTTCCTGTACATTTATCTTGCAGTCTTGCTTTTTTTTTGTTGTTTTTGGGTTGCCATTGGAATAGCGTCCAATACAACAGGCGCTATTCAGTGACCGCTAACACGATGCGCAGGTCGGTCGCATTCTGTTTTGTCGCGTCGGCTTAAGCCGACGCGTTTCTAAAAGGCCGATGTGTCTCTGCCTGCAGTCCATCCACAGGGACCAGGCACAGCGCTGACAGCCTTCTGGGGCTCTCAGTTCCGCGTCTAGGTGACTGGACGCAATTACTGAGTCGCGGCGCCTGTACCCGTCGTGATTCAGCCTGCTGATAGAAACACGCCCCTTCTGCCATTTTTTTGCTATAATTCACACCCTTCCGGTGAAGGCAAGCTCTCCATTGGGCATTCTGTCCCTTTGGACTAGCGAACCTTCTCCCGGAATGCCATAAGTCTCTGTACCCCGTGGATTCCCTCACGGCGGACCGAGCTGGTTGTACCATTCCGTTGACCCGGGTTAGACATCCCATTGCATGGTGAGAGGTGATTCTAGTTGCACCTCGAAGTATCCATCTTCTACCCAACTAGGATCTCACCTGGAGTGACACAATATTTTCAATCCATTAATTAATTGTGAAACTCCTAAAACAGGTGCTAAGCATCACAACTTGTTTGGACCATATTGCTTGATCTAATCTTTGTTCAACCTTGTTTGTTTGCTTGCCTGTTTAAAAATAGACCCATACTATCATGCCAATTTTTATAACATAGACTATGAGGATAACTCAAGCGTTCAATATTTTCAATCCCATGTCCGTCCATCTCACCACCTCGAGGGACAACCTTCTACTTCTTATGGTTATGTGCGCACACCGCGCACTAACCAATTTGATGTCCCCTCACATATACCTCCAATCAAAACCTGGTGAGAGCCTTCCACCCACCAAGATCCCAAAGTGCAGACTGTTCTGCATGCCCTAGATCAACTCACCCCTCAACAACTTAATCTGATCCAATCTTTAGTTGAGGGTGCGACTCCTCCTCTTTCTCCTTCCCCTAGGCACCCGCCTTTGTATATCCAGGCGACTTCGCCACACACCCCTGTACATTTTTCTTCACCCCGGCCCCCTGGCCATTTGCACTCCCGTGCTTCGGTCCGTACGGACCAACCCTTAGGAAGGCCCACAAATTCAAGGCCACCCCCATGTACTCATTTGCCCAGCAACAACCTACTCTGCTTCAACATGCTCTTCTCTAGAAATTGAAAAATTTGGAGAAACAAATAAACAAGCTTTCAGATCCCATGGGTGACCCCACTGCCGCCATGCCAGCTCTCCCTCAGATTTACATACATCCTTCGGAGATGCCATCGTACCGATTGTACAATGGAATGGGTAATCCCTACCTTCATGTCAAGGAATTCCTCTATGAGTCTTCTCATTGGCAACGATATCCAACTACCTTGGCATTTTTATTTAGAAAATCTCTTGACGGCCCTGCACTCGAATGGTTCTACTCTTTAGAGCCAAGTGAGGCAGGAGACTTCCGCCCCCTGCATAAAAAATTCCTTCAAAGGTACAAAGATCGCGTCAGCCCCTATCTCTCTATCACGAATGTAGCATCCGAGAAGATAGGGGCCGACGAGGCGTTTGTACAATTTGCTGACCGTTGGAGGTCAATGGCCACTCGCCTGCAGCATGAGCTCTCAGAGTCAGAGCAAGTTAAAATAATCGTTTCCAACTCTACTCCGAGGTTCAGGCACATCCTGGCCATGAACCAAATCACCTCCATGAAGGAGCTCTACGAGCATAGACGTTACATCCAGGCACATCTAATGAGCTCCCCGATCATAGATTTTTTTGATCAAATTAATCCGAGAAAGAATAGATCAGTGGACGCCATCCACCATCCACCTCACCACCCTACAACATACACCCCATATACACCTCCACAAACTCCCATCTACCACAACATGCCTCCACCCAGGCGTCCACTGATTCATCCTTTTTGGACCCAACAACCTCCAACTGGGCCATACGACGCCCCTACAATGAACGAAGAAGCTCTCGTGCCCCACGTTGCACCTGCTCCGGCACCCATGCCAGCTCCCATTCCCCCACCACAACAACCACAACAACCTCCACCTCCACCTCAGCCTGTTGCTCGGGCTGAGGTTGCCAACCCCCCCCCAAGAAACCACTTGGTGCTATGACGATGAACATTCCGAGGTCATGTTCGTACACCATTTTACCACCCCTCCCACACTACCATCCATATTCACCAAACCTTCCACTGTTAAGCCTCCACCAACCACTACACCTCCCATTGGGCCAACACCCTTGGCAACCAAGCCCGAGCAAATCTTCCCCTTCATACCTACTACACCTCCACCGGCCATACAGCCTCCCACTACCTCCACATCCACCCCCATCCAACGGAGCAGGTGCACCCTTTTGAGGAGCAATAAGCAGAGTCAGTAGAAGAAGGAATCCCCGGGACCGGACATGCTATTTAAAATACAAGATTGTATTCCTCGCATGCCGGTCATTGTCAAAATATCGTGCACATTTACTGAGCGGGAGTCCTCCCCTCCGATCATGGCCGTCAAGAGGCCTTCTAATAAGATGCCAATCATTCCAGCTGCCAACTGGGCACAATTCAAAGTACTCATAGGGAATCTCTCCCTCCAAGCTCTCATGACCCCTCACATCATTATTGTGAACCTTCCCACTCCAGTGAAGGGGTCAGCGTCTCAGATTGTGCTCACGCACTCCAAGGCCAAATCCTTGGCACAATCTATTACCCGAGGGGTCGTGCCCCCTTCCATATTTAACGTTATACAATCTTGGGCACGGTCCCCTCTTCGTTGCTTCCAACTCTACCAGTGGGACTCCCCACCCTTTCATTTAACTACATCCCAAGGGAGTTACCACTGTTGGTTGAAACTCCGACGGAAGTCAGCAACCCTCCCCTCCTTGAGAGCCGTTTAATCTGGTCGAGAAGAGCACGACCATCTATCCGCTAGGCAAAATTTGTGAGGAAATACCTGAGGGTCAAAGCGCCGACTCCCAAGTGGAATATTAGACGCAGGGCAAGGCAAAAGACCAGGGGGCCTCCATCCTTTCCATTTTTTTTCCAATCCTCTTTTGTGCTATTTAGCACATTCCCGTGGGTTCTCCACATTCAGGGACGGATCTAGCTCACATCCAGTGGGGTCACGTGACCCCACTAGAAATTTTTTTTTCAAATGACCATTTCATCGGCCATTGAGCAGGGTTTGAAAGAGGAGGGTGACCCCACTGGGTCTGGCGGTGACCCGACCTCACCCCAAGCCAAAATTTCCAATTTTTGCCCTGAACCCTCTCGCGGACTCACTACTTTCGCCCGACGCCCAGCCAGCCCGCCTCATGGCCCTCACCTGCGCCGCTGCAAACTGCGCTGCTGCCTGCTGTGCAGTCGGACACCGCCCTGTGGCCCCCGCCACCCTGCCTCACCTGCACCGCTGCACGCCTGCTGAGCCGCCCCGCGGCCCCCGCCAGCCCGCCTCACCTGTACCACTGCGCGCCTTGCTGAGCAGCCGGACACCGCCCCCCGGCCCCCGCCACAGCCCGCCTCAGCTAGAACCGCCTCGTCGGGCGCCGGCGCCGCCGCCCGGCCAGCCCGCCTCACCTGCACCACTGCGCGCTGCCGCCTGCGCTGCTGCGCAGGCTGTGCAGCCGGACACCGTCTCCACCCAGCACCTTCAATAACCAGATCAAGGTAACAGACCTCAAATTTTCATTTTGTTTAAACTCTAAATGGTAAACCCTCATCCAGATTCGTCTCTGCCCTACCCCCTCTCCCTCCAAATCCAAATGTAGACATCGCAGTCGGCAGTCCCACTGTCCCGAAAGAAGCAGCGGCGCTGCCCTTCGCCCATTCGTTGGCTCGCTGTGACACCGCCCTCCTCCCTTCACCTCGCTGTCGGTCCGTGACGCCCGCCGCGACCTCCGCGGTCCAACCTCCCCTCTCGGCTCTCGCAAACCTTCTCAATCTTCCAGAAAGAGGTGAAAACTCGATCCCCATTGCACCCTCCTCCCCTTCGGCCCCTCTCGCAGACCTTCTACAGTTTGATTGAACGACAAATAATTTTGTGTATTTTCTAAAATTTTTAGATAATTAGCTTCTATCTCGATTGACGTCCTACACATTGCCGAATTTGACGTGTTCATCCAAATCTCTTAAATAGACACAAGTAGGTATGTAATCCAGTGAGCCTGGGTGGTGGCTCCCAGCGAGCCTGGGTGGTGGCTCTCTTATATGATGTGTATTTATATATTTTTTATTGTAACTTGCTATATGTGAATATGATCTAGTGGGTTTATAATAATTGATGTGAAATTGTGAATGCTTTTTTGTAGCTAGTTAGTTAATAGTCCTTAGTTATTGAAATATTTTTTTTTGCTAGGATGAGACGTTATCTAGTTAAGCTAAATCAAGGACAAAGCAATGCAGGAAGTTCAAGTAGTTCTAAAACTCCACTCACAAGTCAACAAGAATCTTCCCCCGTTGATGAACTTGATTTGACTACTTTAGAATCAGATCCAGGATTAAGAAAGAAAATATCAGAGTATCATCCAAAATTACAAGATGATGTGAGAAGAGCATATCTATTAAAAGGTCCTTGTCAACCTTAGAATCATAATTTCCCATTGAAGCTTTTGGGTGGAAAAATGCGTAGATTTGTTCCTTCTTGGTTTGATGAGTTTGTAACTTGGTTAGAGTACAATGTTGCAAAAGATGCTGCATTTTGTTTGCCTTGTTACTTATTCAAGCTTGATCATGGAAAGCAGTCAGGTGGTGATTCATTTGTTATTGAGGGTTTTTCTTCTTGGAACAAGAAAGACAGATTAGATGTTCATATTGGTGGTCCTAATAGCTCACACAATATAGCTGTAAAAAATGTGAGGACTTGATGAGACAAAATAGAGTATTCAAGTGGCTTTTTCAAAGCAATCAGATCAGGTCAATATTGATTATCGAGCCTGCCTACAAGCTTCAATAGATTGCATAAGATTTCTTTTGTGTCAAGGATTAGCATTTTGTGGACGTGATGAATCTGAAAATTCATTTAATAAAGGAAATTTTCTTGAGCTCTTGAGATTTCTTGCAGATCATAACTCAGCTATTAATGACGTTGTATTGCACAATGCTCCTCAAAATGTTCAAATGATTGCTCCTCATATACAAAAAGGATATTATAAGTGCCTGTGCAATTGAAACAACAAATGCAATTATCAGAGAAGTTGGAGATGGTTTGTTTACCATACTTGTTGATGAGGCTCATGATATATCTGGCAAAGAACAAATGGCTATGGTTTTGCGTTATATTGATCAGAGGGGTTTTGTTGTTGAGAGATTTTTGAGTATTGTTCATGTTACTGATACTACTGCTATGTCACTTAAGACGGCAATTGAACATGTTCTATGAGATATGGACTCAGTTTATCAAGAATAAGAGGACAGGGCTATGATGGTGCTAGTAATATGCAGGGTGAGTTCAATGGTCTTAAAGCATTGATTATGAGAGACAATAGCTTGGCATATTATATTCATTGTTTTGCTCATCAACTACAATTGACTCTTGTAGCTGTTGCTAAGAATCATGGTGATGTTTCTTGGTTTTTCTCTGTTGTTTCTCAAATTACAAATGTGATTAGTTCATCTTGCAAATGACGAGACACTCTTCGAGAAAAACAAGCTACTAGAATTGTAGAAGCCTTAAACAGTGGTGATCTTCAGAGTGGTAGAGGTTTGAATCAAGAAATAAGTTTGAAAAGAGCAAGTGATACCCGTTGGGGTTCTCATTATGGAAGTCTCATAAATTTGACTGTTTTGTTCTCTTCTGTAATGGAGGTACTTGATAATATTTATCAGGAAGGAACTCTAGAACAAAAAGGTGAAGCACGTGGCTTATTATTTACATTGAGAACTTTTGATTTTGCATTTCTTCTGCATTTTATGACAAAAGTATTGGCCATCACAAATGAGTTGTCAATAGCTTTGCAAAGAAAAGATCAAGATATAGTTAATGCCATGTCACTTGTGAAACTTTCTAAACAACGATTGCAATTTATGAGAGATGAAGGATGGAATGATCTTTTTGAAGAAGTATGCTCATTTTGTAACAAAGAAGATATTTTTATTCCTAATATGGATCAACAATATGTTTTTTCTGGAAGATCTCGACGCAAGGCTCCTTGTATCACAAGCTTACATCATTTTCAAATTGACTTGTTCTATCACATATTGGATATGCAATTGCAAGAACTGAACAGTCGTTTCAATGAACAAACACTGAGTTGCTTCTTTGTGTGGCTAGTTTAATCCAGTGATCATTTTCAGCTTTTGATAAGGAAAAGTGGTTAAGTTAGCTGGATTTTACCCAAATGAGTTTCTGAATTTTGTTGATCTTGTGGCACTTCATAATCAGCTTGAAAATTATATATTTGATCTAACATCAAGATGAGAGATTTTCTGACTTAAAAGTGTTGGTGATCTTTGCAGAAAATTGGTGGAGACAAGAAACCGTTGTGTATCCGATGTATATTTGCTTATAAAGTTGCATTGCTTCTTCCAGTAGCTACTGCAAGTGTTGAAGAGTATTTTTAGTAATGACTTATGTGAAGAATAAGCTGCGGAACCGGATGTGTACCGATTGGATGAATGATTGTTTAGTGACATTTATTGAGAAAGATTTGTTTTGAGAATGTAAGCAATGAGTCTATATTGAAGTGTTCAGAATATGATAACTCGTCGAGTACAATTGTAAGGAAAGAACTAATTGTAATGATTGTCTCATTTTTTTTTGAAACTGCTTCTTTTTATTCTAAATATTTATTTAAAATTATTTATTTATATTATTTTATAATTTATATAATATTATAAATTTTTCGAGTGACCCCACTGGACAAAATTTTTGCGTCCGTCCCTGTCCACATTCCCTCCCCACGAGAGGCATTTTATTTTCATCTTTTTTATAATCCATACTCTTATACCGGGCATCGCGCCCCTTTTTGTACATTCTATTCCCCCTACCGCGCCCCACGCTACTCCTTTCCGTTCCGTGCCCCACGAGGCACACCTTCTCTACGTGCCCCATGTGGCACATCTCCTTCTTGTGCCCCACGCGGCACGTCTCCCTCCTATGCCCCACGCGGCACATCTCCATCTTGCGCTTTACGCTGCGCACCCCCCTTCTCGGCCCCTCGCGGCCCGCTTTTTCCTTTCTCTCCTCTGGTCCCGCCGGATTCGTTTCCTCTCATAGGGCACCGCGCTCTCCTTCTTCTACAAACCCCTCCGGCCCCGCTGGAGTCTCTAAAGTCTTTCCACAATTCCCTCCTCTCCATTTTCAATCAGGTCATTCGACCTTTCTCTCACTGTTTTTGGGGCTTCAGTCCCCATGTATTTCTTTAATTTCCAAATAAAATTGTAAATTCTTCTAGGACTCTGAGTCTCACCCCGACGCAGGGCATTCGTCCTCTCTTTACCCTCTTTCGGGGCTTTAGTCCTCACTTGTCCTTTTAATTTTCAAATAAAATTGTAAATTCTTGTAGACCTCGGAGTCTCGCCCCAACGCAGGGCATTCGTCCTCCAAAGACTTACTATATTTATCAATGTCAAAAATCCTAAAAAATGAATATTCAGCATCACCATGCCATCACAGTATTTCTGTTATGAGAGCTCCGCGCTAGGAGTCCAAAATTCCCTCCCGGGTCATTAAGGTTTGCCCTTAGCACGGGCATTCACACACACCTCACGGCGCCCTAAGCCGATTGCTCCCGGAAGACACCGTCATTGTCACAGCCATGCCTGAAAGGCACAAGACGTCTGTTTCTCCTCTTACTCGGCCAAAATATGGGTAGCAGAGGTAGTCTGGGTAAGGCAACCAACCCAAAGCACTCCGTCATGAGAGGATGTCTCAAAAATGGGCGAGTAAAATGACCAATAAAAAATCAAAGTCAAATGCATGTCAAGAGTGGCAAAGTCCCCGCAGAGATCCAAACGGACCTGGACGTATGCATGCAAAAATCAAAATCAATCAAGTATAATAGGGCATGGCAAAGAGTGGCAAAGTCCCCATGGAGATCCAAATGGACCCGGTCATACGCATGTCCCTACAATCAAATGGTCATCACTCAAGATTCTAAAATAATTCAAAAACCCCAGTGCTTAATAAGACTGAACCTTCTGACGGTCGTGCCAGGGAAGACAGTCAAACCCAACTCCTCGAACACCCATATCAAGCTTATCTCCAAATTTTCTTCCCTTCTCCCCGCCAGACTTAGTCACCTTTCAGGCATGGCTCTGATAGTGGTACCGTGAACCACGTGCAATCAGCCGTGGGCGCCACATTAAAACGCACGCCCTACTCTGAGTATTTTTTTTTTCATATAGCCGGAGATGGTAGGGGCGCCTTCACGTATGTGAGGGTGCCACTACCTTCACCAAGCAGCTAAGGTATTTTTCATTTATAAGAGAAGAGAAAGGTTTGGGGAAGGAGTACAAAATGAACTGGGCCTCATGGATGGGCTCCCTACCTTATCAAGATGGTAGAGTCCTTTACAATGTGGGGGAGATCGGCCCAAGATCCCAAGTGGTGAGGTGAACACAAGAATGCTACTCAGCTAAGCAGTCCGCCACCCTATTGCTGTCCCGTGGTATGTGAGTGATTTCAGTCTTCACCCTCTTGACTATAACAACTACCTCACGCAAAATAAATGCAAATCTCACGGGCGAGTGAGCTGGCCAGTGACAATGTTTAGGAAGTTGAGGGAGTCGTTTTCCACCATACCTCATTGACGCCTTTGTTGGCACATTAAAATTCATCCTTGAATGCAAGAGCCTCTGCAGCTAGGCTGGATTTCAAACCATGGTAGGGTTTAGCAAAGGCGCAACACATAATGGCCTTTGTGATCCCTGAGTATCCTCCTCCTCCAGCTTCACACCGTCATCATATTGAAGCACCATCGACGTTCAGCTTTAGTCTCCCTTGGGGGGGGGGGGTGAGCCATCTAATAACTTTTGGTATCTTGACATTCAGATTTGCATCTCCCCTACTGGACTGACGAAGGGCATCAAGCCAAGGTGCTGGGATTTTTTGGAAATTTGTAGATGTGCATATGCCCCGGACAGATAACATGCTTCGGTTGACAATGTGTTTAGCGAGCACTTTCTGTCCTTGAAACCTCGCCCTGTTCCGACTACACCAAATCTCCCACAATACTGCCATAAAGGTGCAGCGCTTTAGGCGCCCAGCACCTGTGGTGTTTTCTGGGTGCAGTAGGAAGGAGTTTACACCATCCGCCACATTGGTTATTTCAGTGTTGTTGAACTATAAAAGAGAAGACAAGTCTGCCCACACTTGGATAGCTATGTTGCTGTTGAAGAACAAGTGTTGCAGACTTTCTTGTTGATGGTTAAAACAGCAAGAACACTTGGAGCATAGGCACACCTTTTTCTTGTACTGTCACATCCACAGGTAGTAAGTTCTGCACCATTCGCCACAGCAGGATTGACCATTTGAGAGGGATGTAGAGAGACCACAAGGCCTTCTAGTTCTGGGAGGTTTCAGGTTGAAGAGAATCCGGACAGATTTCGTGGAGAATTTACCGTCCGAGGTTGAGCACCAAATCCATGTGTCCTTAGTGTCGTTGTTGGTCAAGAACTGGTCCAAAAGGTATGTGGGGCAGTGCCTAATCGCAGCCTGTAGGTGAGTGCTTTCCGAGGTGTTGAATGCCTACTGGATGGTGCACAATTTTCCTGACATGTCCCTCCATATATCTTCAGGTATGTATGCTTTTAGGGGAGTGTCTCCAGTCCAAGCATCGAACCAAAAATAGCCAGCTGAATTGGTGTCCATGGGAATGACCCTGTGATTGCCTTGAATAAGTTGTGCTGCTTACTTCCACAGTCTTCTATCCGTTGCTAGCATAAGGGGGAACTGAGCTTCAGAGTGATGACATTTGAATAGATGTTTTCCTCTAAATAATTTGCCCATATGGAATTGGTGGATAGTGCCCTCCATAACATTTTGGTTCTAAAAGCTATCTGCATGTGGTGCAGATTTAGAACTCCGGTCCTCCACTTCCCTTCGGTGTGCAATTTCTTTCCAGCTCTTCCAGTGCCTTTTCGGGGAGCCTTCGTAGGAACCCCAAAAAAAGTTTGCAAGGATTCTATGAAAAGCCCTCACCACAGTGACTGGGATTGCCAAAGCATTCATGGTGTATATAGGGAGGGCAGACGGAATATGTTGTATAAGAATGAGTCCTCCTCCCGTATAGAAACTCGGTTTTCCACCCTTTCAACTTGCTCACGTTCTTGGAGATTATATTGGCAAAATGTGCTATTTCTGATGGGCCTTGTGTGTATGGAGATCCCCAGATATTTGATGGTGTAATGTTGGTTCTGAAAAACCTGTTGTTTTGCTAATTTTCTGAATGAGGTTGTCTGTGGCATTGTTGGGGACATTATGTGAACTTTTATGCTTGTTGATGAGCTGACCAAAAGACTCTTCATAACTGTTTAGGAATGTCATTAGTTCTCCTCAAATTCTCACATAAGCATTTGTAATATAAGTGTGTCATCCGCAAAAAGAAGATGTGATACCGTTGGACATCGATTATTTGATTGATACCATGTGCGCCACTGACTATGCTGCCCAAAAGAAATAATAGTGAGCCGCTCCTGCTAAGTGCGGATCTTCAGCAAGAGCAAGAAGACAACACTGGGTCCCCTTGCCTCACCCTCTAGATGATTTACAGAAACCATGGGTCTTTCCATTAAGGAGACAGAGAACCACAATTGGGAGGTGGTTCAATGATGGAGATTGCTTGGATGGAGAACCCGAACTTTTTTAGGACTGCATAAGGAAGGCCCATTCCCATTCTGTCATAGGCCTTTGCCATGTCAAGTTTGATAATCATATTACCCCCTCCACTGTCTACCACGGTCTTTAGTAGCTCCTTTGTGAGAAGGATATTTTCTGCTATGCTTCTCCCCTTTGTAAAGGCTCCCTGCTCTTCAGATATCAGGTGGCAGAAATTGTCCAAGCCGGTCAGAGATGATCCTGGATGACTTATACAGAAAATTTGTAGGATTATTGGTCTTGTAACTGCCATTGATTCTTCGGTGTCAACTTGGGAATAAGTGTAATCACGATGAGGTGAGGGCAATGGGAAAGATTATGACCGCGAAAAAAGCTTGAACTGTGTTATGATTGTCGGCTTGGATGAAATCCCAACAGGCATGGAGAAATGTCCATACCACTTGTTTAATTTCCTCCGAAGTAGGCACTAAGCAAAGCTTGATGTTCTCTCAATCCTTCAACAATGGCGGTATGTGTTCTATGATGAGTTCTGGCACTGACATGGTGGGGGGCTGACTGTAATGCCTACGAGAAATGCTCCCTGAACATGGCAGCAATTCTGTCCTCTTCCTCCACAGGGGTACACATCTTCTTAGTACTTGGTAGATCAGTGATTGTCTCATTTGTGGAGAGCATAAGCAGGAAAATTTAGTGTTTTTATCCCCTTCCTTCAAACCATTAATCTTGGATTTCTGCCGCCAAAGTTTTTCTTCCTGAGATAAGAACATGATCTAATTTGTCCTTGGCCAGCAGAAGGTGGCGTGATTATCCTGGAATGGATCCCATCATCGGTTCTTTTGGCAGTGGGCATATGAGCTTCAGCTTGGCTGAACTTTGAGGATTACATTGCCAAATATTTCCTTGTTCCATGTTCGGTAGAACTTCTTCACGTGTTTGAGCTTGTAGGCTATGTTGAGCATGGGATATGTGGAAGCCGGTGCCATCCTCCACGCTGTAGCTGAGTCCTCCATAAAGGTCTCATCTATGACACACGCCACATATGCTGAAAGGTGAACCGAATGGCCTTTTCCTTTCTTTGGTGGTACTGGAGATGAGAAGGGGGGCTGTGGTCACTACAAGCTCTGTCAAGGTGCTGAACATGTACAGAAGGACATGAGATTGCCCATTTAAGCGTTGAAGAAAGCCGATCAATTCTGGTACCATATCTATTTGTGTTCCTGCCCGTTGAACCAAGTAACTTGCTCCCTGTGAAGCCAGCATCTTCCATTCCTGCAGCAGACACACAGGCCTGGAAGTCCATAACCGATCTAGAAAGATTCCTCTTCTCCTCTCTTCTCATGAAGTCCCAGGTCTTTTAAAATCTCCTACCATGGCTCAGAGCATGCAGTGGAGTAGTCTATTAATAGTCCAAAGTCTTCTCCTCTCATTCACAGAGCAGCTAGCATGAACCACAGTAAGAAAAATGTTCTGCAAAAGGTGAAGCTATAGACATTGTGATGAACTGATCACTGCCCTTCGTCCTCAAAATTTGACATCTTCCTCCCAAAATCATATACGAGCCTATTCATCCACATTTGCTACAGTGGGCCTGTGGAGTTTATTTTTATACTGTTCAATGCAAGAAGTCTCTTTTTAGGTTCTATATAGCTATAATGGACAGTTTTTACTTGCGCTTCAAGATCATCATCTCCTGATAGATTGGGCATTACCATGCCCCTAATGTTCCAGATCAGGATCTTTGGTTCTTAATCTTGGGATTTGAGGTAGTACCACGTAGCCCATCACAGGTTCGGACCCCTTCTTCTCTATGAGGCGGCTATGCTTTCTGCTTGCCAGCAAAGTTCGTATGGAGTGTGTTCAGGTTGTTCTTCCTTCGGTGGTGCTAATCCAGGTGCTGATATGATATTATGTATAACTGGAAGAGATATGATATACCTTGGTGCTGGTGGTTTGTGTGTCTTGATCTCCTTGTCCTTGTAACATTTCTGTCCCACTGCCTGCTTGTTTTAGTTTAGGAAAATTCTCAGGCACTTTATCTGCAGGGGTTGCTGGTCAACCTCTTCAGTTTGCATGCTAGCAGGGGGGTCCCTCTTGCTGGCCACTGTCCTTGTGCTTTGTATGACTACCTTCATCCTGTAAAGTATAGTATATTGAGGGCTGTGGGCGATCCAGACCTCTACCCTTGTCCTTGGGGGCACATGCACCTTCTTTTTTCATCAGAACTCATTGTTGACAATTCAACAGACACCTTGTGTGCACTATTCCCGGTACTGGCCGATTTCACCTTGGCTTTAATTGGAGGGGCATTAATTGAGGGGGGCTGTCCACTGATTACCATGCTGATGGGAGTTTCACTTCCACTGTCGACCTTTGGAGCTTGGACTTGGTGTGTTTTGGATGTTTGACCTGTCTTTATTACCTTGTGTAGATTTCTCCTAGTCATTAATGCTGAGTTCTGCAGTTGGTGACCCATGCGCACACTGTCTATTTGTGCTAGCTTCATGCACATGGGCGATTGCAGTGGGTTCTTTATGCAAAATGGCATCTGGGATTTCCTTGTTTACAGGTCGAATGGGTCTCCAGATTGTAGCTTTGGCAGTGGCTGAGGACTGTATGTGATCTTCTTGTGCACCCTGGGTCGTGTTGTCATTCTTGTCCGAGACAGCTTGTTTGCAGTTCTTGTTTGAGCAGGAAGTGCAGAAAACTGGCGGGGCAGGGTAGACTATGGGTTGCCAGGAACCACCTCCTCGACCCCAACCCATACACGATCTAGGAGTTTTTTGGAGACATCGAGCTGCACACAAACCACTGCTGCATCTGCTCTGATCATCCGAGAGTGTTCTGGTCGATCTGGCAACATAGGGCCAATGCTACCCGCAATGGACCTTATCATGGTTCACTGAAGAAGTTGGCAGGAAGTCCAGGCATATGCAACCAGACTGGGACTAGGTGAATCCTTGTTTGGTGAGAACTCCATTGTCCATTTTGAGAATCTGAATATTCGCCCATAAACAAACATTGATTCCTTCGAAGCACTTTGTAGTAGTCCACCTCATTACTAAATGTTATTATCAGATGTCTTCCATCGTAGCACTGATTAGGAGTCCTCTTGGATCTTGAACCTCTGTGTGAGGTGAGTTCGGATGTCTTGGAGGGAGGCGGCCCTATGGGTTTTTGCGATGATGGCCAGATCAAGGGCTTTGCAGGAGAGCTTCACTTCCTCAGCTGAGAAAACACTGCTGTTTCGCCTGCATCTGTGGTTGCTGGAGCATGAACCTGGACTGGCCCACCAGTGGCTTGATAGACTTGAGGAGAACCTGGCGAAGGTCAGAGGGGCTCCAGCGGGAGCTCCCAGGCTCCTTTGCTTGCTGCTGGGGTTGAGGTGGAGGTAGACGATGCTGCTGGAGTGGTACCTGTGGTGGGAACGCCAGTAGGTGACGCTGGGGGGGGGGGGGGAGGAGGAGGAGCCCCCCCACCATCGCCATGGAGGAACACCAAGAGAGATAGAGTAGGAACCAAGAGAGAGAAATAAGTACCTCTGGGCTTGTTAGTTGGGCAACAACAGTAGCAGCAAAGGCGACAACAACCACAGCAGCAGCAGCAATTCCAGAGCAGCAGTTCCAACAGCCATTCCAGCCTACTCTGAGCATTCCTTAATGACACGGGAGGTAACAAAGTCCCCTCGCCAATCAATTTCATAACCCTAATGTCGCCATGGCATGACCATATTTTCAAATAAAAAAAAAAATCAAATACTTCCAAAATCTAAAAAATCAAATACTTCTAAAACAACAAAAATCAAAATATTTCCAAATCACAAAAATCCAATAGTTTCACAATAAAAAAATTCAAATATTTTTTCAAAAATCCATAAAAATCCAAATATTTCCAAACTCCATAAAAATTCAAATAACCTCCAAAATCCATAAAAATTCAAATACTTTCAAAAATCCAAAAAAATCCCGATGGTATTGCACATGGCAAGCAGATCCTGCCTGCGTCAGACTGCACCAATCCTTCCAATCATCGGGTTCCTCCTATCCTGAACTCCAAAACTCTTGGCCAAAGATGACTTATCCTCATGGTTAAACAAAAAAATCGAATGAACCATGGCTATTTGTTTAATGCTTTATTAATGCTCCAAGCCATGAATGCTATTATGCCTGTGTTTGTTATCTTGGCTAATGAGTTTTGAGTGCAGGATTCGAGTTACCACATCTAGCGCTACATCAGGCTGCTGTTGCCTCCACCATCAAGTTATCTATAAGTATACTCTTAGAGCACACCAAGGACCTTGTGGCTCTGAGGAATCTGGATTTGAGTTCCCCTTTAACAAAAACATGATTATCCAGAGGATCCTTAGCGCATGATAGTCTGTTACGCTTGGCATGTGGGGACGACGGACCATGCATAAAACCCTGGTCCTGACTCACCGACATAACAATATTATCCTTGGTTGTTTCTACTCCTCTTTTTACTTTATTTTTCTTTTAGCCCAGCATACATGCATATTGAAATCACAGTGGAAATCCACTCTTGCAATGCTATTTGAGGGCCATCCGCGCCTCAAATTCAAAATCAATCGTGAAATATTCCATTCCGGGTAAAGTACCCAACTCCCTTGTTGCCGCCTCTGGGTTGATTTCCTTTAAGAACCTCTTGTTTGGACTTATCCCTTTTTATTTTTCGCCTTTACTCCCAGAGATCCACCTGCGGTAGTGGCAGACGCCCCAATGGTGAAACCTAACAGATTGTGTCTTTGGTACTTCCCCTTCACTGGAAGTTGATCTCTCCTTCTTTCCTAAAGATCCACCTGCGGTAGTGGCAGACACCCCCAATGGTGAACCTAACGGATTGTGTCCTTAGGTACTTCCCCGATGCTGGAAGTTGATTTTTCTTTCCTTTTGTGCCCACACACACACCTTTTCTTTCTTATCCCTTTCCTCTGTCCAAACACTTGTTTCTTTAGGTCTTCTTCTCTGGTGGTCACTTTCTGGGGTGTTGGTGAAAGACTCTCATCAGGTGGCAGCCACCCAATGATTATGCCTGTCTATTTTTCACATTGGCGTCTACTTTTCAGTTCGCTCCCGCTGCACTCCACTGCGCTACACTTCATTTCTTTTCATTTCATTACACTCTATTGCATTCCACTTCGTGTCCCTCTGCTTCGCTCCCCTACAAAGTAGACGCCAAGGCGTGGCAGCTGTAGACACGCGAATTCGACTCCACCGCGGGCAAATTTCATGTTGCTTCATAACGCCACAAATGGCCCTTATTTTGCCTTGCAAGAGTAGTTTTCCAATATTTCCGGATCTCACCCATTCTTCCCCGGTGCTTCCCCTCCATTTCCATGGCTCACCGGGGGTCTGTAGGCATTCATTTCAAGTCGCGACGGGTCTTCAGGGCGCGATCATGATGTCGCGATGGGCCTACTGGACGCGTTAATGAAGATAGATGAAACGCGTTCGGCAAGGTGGACGCGATTCCAAGTCACGTCGGGCACCTTGGGCACTACAAGGCCAATAGGACATTATCGCATTGGCCTTAAGCGACACGACAAAGCATTTATCTATTTTATTTATGGAAAATACCCAATGCCATTTTATGAACGCGTGGGCCTTGAGCACTGCGATTATAATGCCGATTTTGGCAGTATTTTCATAAATAAAATTCATAAATACTGTATCGCATCCTGCCACCCCGACACGTTTCAAATCAAGACGCGTCGGCCTCAGCCGTCGCGATTAGGCCCAGGCCCCAAAAGTTGTCGTACTCAAGCGTCGAGACCTCGGAATCACGCGAAATCTCTGAATCACGTCCGACCAGGCCGACGTGATTAAGTCTTAGGCCTGACACGCCAGACCCCGACAGTCGTCGCATTTATGGCCCATGTGCCCAAAACAAAGTCGCGGTGGGGTTGGCCGACGCGTTTCAATAACGCGGTGGTCGTCCTCGACGTGATTCTGAACGTGGCCGCCATACCGCAATCATCGCCCTTTATGTCAAATCAAGCGGAAAATGCGGCGCTTCCTAATCGCGGCAGCTAGTGCGGACGCATTTCTTATCGCGGCATCTGGGGTGGACGCGATTAACTCTTATAGTTGCGTCCGCTGTAGCCGACACGATTCAAGCGTCTGATGCCTATAAATAGATCCCCGAGGGTCATTTGTAGGGGGGGTTCCACTCACTGTGGTGAAGCCCTTCCCGTCTCGACCTCTGAGCCAGGGGGACCTTCTACTTCACACCGATCCGCGCCTTCCTCCTCGGAGTTCAGAGCCGGCGTCTTCCTCCACGCGTACCGGAGAAGGGTGAGGCAAAAGCTTGTTCCTCGTCCTCCTCCGTCCATCCAACCGGAAATGCCGCCGCGCTGTCCGACATTTGAGGAAGCACCCCCTCCCCTTTCCCTTTCTCTCTTTATTTACCTCCTCCGGGCCCCACGTGGCTCCCTTTTTACACACACACATGCATGCATACACACACACATACCTATTTTTTTGAGGTTTAATAGCCAACACACGGTAAGTCATCCCCCATGTTCTTTATTCATTTCATTTCATTCTTTGGATTCGGTACTACACATTATTTGGCTAATCCTCTTTTCCTTTCTTTGTCTTCCTCCTTTTTTTCATGGTAATCAAACGAGAAAAATGCCCTCTACCATGGCCGACCGTGCTCGTAGAGGAAGAAAGGACCCACATCCCCCGCACAATCTCCCCATGCTCCAACAGGTATTCTCTGGGATCACTCATTCCATTCGCACCCCTCGTCAAGCACCTCCATTCGGTACCCTCGCGTACCTGGCGATCATGATCTTTTCTTTTCCCCCGTTTTTTTTTATCATATCCCCCCTCTTTGTGGACTCGTTCTTCCGTAACTCCCTAAAAAGGAGTGGATGGAAAAACTGTATCCACAGGGCTGCCATGTCTCTCTCTCCAAGGCGGTGGCCTTAGCCACGGCCTCTCCCAAAGTGGAACACATGTGAGCAGTCACGCCCCACCTCAAGTCTGGCCTTAGTCGTGTAATAAACCTCTCTGCACAAGCCTGCTCACTGCTGGCAACATGAGGAACATGCCTCAACAACTGAACAAACCTCTGATGGTACTAGGTAACTGTCAGATCACCCTGAACCAACTCATGAAACTGATCTCGTCTCTCATGTCGAGCATAATCAGGAAAGTACTCACCGTGAAAGACCCCCAAGAACCTCTGCCAAGTGATCTAATCCAAATGCTGCCCTGGAAAGTGTGTCTGCCTCTGAACTCTCCACCACTCATGGGCTGGTCCCTTGGGCTGATACACTGTCAGTGTCACGCCCCGACGTGCAATATCGGAACGCGAGGCAGTTGCAAATAAACGGGTACAATGCGAGTACTAGACATCACACCATTGAAAAAGAAATAAACACTAAAGCAAATTCTTCTCATTAAAAAATTCCAATGTCTAGTTACAACCACTAATATCAGAGCCATTCTATAGGGCCCAATTACATTGAATAAAAGCAAAAAGCTAAACTCGAACTCTAACAACTACTAAGACGCTAGGGTACGCTTGACTTCACTCTTGGTCGTGCCCATCCTCTTGAGTGTAAGGTTCATCCTCGGTCTCACCTGAGAACACAACGACAAACAACGTAGGTGAGCGATAACGCCCAGTAGGACTTAAATCTCAATAGTCAAGTAGGCTTTAATGATTAATGTATTAAAAGGCAGAGTAACTAATGGTAGAGCGAGAGAGTCAAGGAATGAGAGATAGAATGATAGCACGTGATTGAAATAGCACAAGTTTCCAAATATAGCACAAGCGTCGAGTATAGCACAAATAGCAGGATAGCCATAGCACAAATAGCACAAGTATATCAATAGCACAACGAGTATAGTATAGCACTTTTGATTGTCATGTAGACAACGAGAGAATATATCACTTTGATTGTCATTTAGATAGTCGATATAGATAGCACTCGAGTGTAATGCCAAACACTCTAGTCATTTAACTCCCATGGGAAAATAGCACTTTCAGGCCCACATCCCAGGACCAGACCAGACCCTTTATATATTGCCAGGCATTGGTTATATTGTTTATCTTTAAACAATCAGTAATGGCCAATATAGAGTACCAAGAAATGGACGAGAGCACGAGACGAATAGACGAGATAGTAGAGTGAACGTGTAGCAACATGAATTTTTGAGAAAAATAAAAATTTAAATAATAAATTAAAAACTCAGCTAAAGAGATATTCAATGAAAAAAGCATTAAATAAAACCCATTAAATGGAAAAGAGTAATGGGCTTTGCTTAATGGATCCTCTAGAACTTATTGGGTCAAAATATGAATTTACAAATAGTAAATAAAAAGAAAATATTCTAAATTCGAAGTCTTAATATCTCCTAAATAGAAAAGGACTCTTTAAGCATTAAAAGAGGCAATAAGAGTTGAAATTGGATTCCTAAGCCTACTCCTTATGATTTAGCATGAATTTAGATCCCATCCTAACCTAAATAGAGGTTGGAAAGTAAGAAGGAAGGTTGGAGTTAGGAAATCTCGTAATTAAAGAGCAATTAGAATAGAAGTAGGAATAAGAACCCATACATGCATAAATACATCTCTTAAACCCTCTTGGCCGACCCTAGCTCGTTGCCAAAGGTTGTTGGACGTGGAGAAGAGGCCAAGAGGAGAGGATCTCGTGGGAGGAGGAGTTCTTGGAGCTTCTTCCTCGTTCTTGGAGATTTTAACCCTAGAAGACAAATCAAGTCAAAGGTAGACATTCTCACAAGCAAAACTAAATCAAATCCATCTATAGGTAGTTCTAATCACCAGGAACAAAAGCCCTCATGTTTCATAATTTTTCATCGAGCCAATCTTGTGTTCTTGATTTTAGAAGTTCTGCAAACATGATAACTCCGAGTCATCATGTTTGAATCATATCTCCATGTACACTTGATCCCATGCTACGAAATTTTTACTGTAGACACTTCATGTTGTTAGGGATCTTTTTCCCCTAAAAGCCCTAATTTTTGTTGATCATGTTACTCAAATTAAATCAATCTTGCTCTCTGTATCATGTTCTATGTTACTCGTTATTGTTCAAGCTCAAACATGTTCAAACCATGCTCTCTCTCTAATTCCTATTTATTGGAAGTACTCTCGCATGTCTAGTTTCATTTGCCACTGGTTTCATGATTTTTCATCGTGTATACCATAGTTTATGATTTTCTGATGACCCTGTATCAAAATCTGATATTTCTAGACCGCATCCAAGACAGAGCAGAACTATGTCAGACTCAGGCCATGGACCTGAAAACGCAACGGCCCGATAGGTCGCGTTCTCAAGCCCGTCGCGACACTTTCCTTGTCACGTTCTGAACGCGATAGTACCCTACGTCGCGTTCTGGCCTTCTGTCCTGGAAGCCTGTCGCGACCCTTTTCAGGCCCTGTCGCGATCTGCCCTGACCCTGTCGCGACCCTTACTGGCCTACGTCGCGTTCACAGGATTTTTGATGAAAACCCATAAATTTATTGCTCTCACTTTCTACAAAATTCGTATGCCTTTTTAACAGTCATACACGCAGTAAAAACACCTGTTTTAAAATGGAGCTATATTGAATGCTTTAAAATACATATTCACGACTTCTTTTCTATCTATGATTTCTTTTACACATGCACACACATGAACCATCCATATATGGCTGAAATCTGACATAAAATATCTCATAATGTATCTGGTAATTTATTGCAATAAAGTATATTAATTGCCCTATTTTAAAAGACTTGTATTCGTTTCTTGCATTGTTTATGTACCTATTGACGCTCCACTGTTCTAGAATCCTCTAGAACGTCGAGCACCTGTTTTTATATACACACTTTACTTGGCTTGTGGTGAACTCTCCGTCGATATTCCTTTCGCCGACTAGTGAACCCTTGCACAAGGCCTCTATAAGTCTCCTCTGATCATGGATTCCCACATGGTCGACGAGTCGGTTGTACCCTAACACCCATTACACCTTTAGGGATCGATATGATCCAAACGGCTATTAGAAGTTCACTCTTACCTTGAATCACGTCGGACCTCTGGACTTGTGCATAACATGGCTAGCGAGAAGATCGTGAATTCCACCTGACTGCCAATATGACGTGCGGGTGTTGTGCAACTGTTACTATCGCCCGTTTACTTGTTGTTTTACGTGATGTACCCTTAGCTCTCATCTATACTCTACTCGCTCGTCTATTCATGTTCTCTCTACTATCTCGTCTATTCATCTAGTGCTCTTAACTATTCTTGGTACTCTATATTAGCCATTGACTGATTGTCTAAAGATACAATATAACCAATGCCTGGCAATATATAAAGGGCCCGATCTGGTCCTGGGATGTGCGCCCGAAAGTGCTAGTGCCATGGGAGTTAAATGATCAGAGTGTTTGGCATTACACTCAAGTGCTATCTATCTCGACTATCTATATGACAATCAAAACACAAAACGTGCTATACTCTCTCGATGTCTAGAATGACAAACAAGTGCTATACTCGTCGTGCTATTATTATACTTGTGCTAGTTGTGCTATGGCCATCCTGCTATTCGTGCTATACTCGATACTTGTGCTATTTTTGGAAACTATACTCGATCTCGTGCTAGTGCTATCCTGTTACCTGTTGTGCTATCTCTTGCTATATTTTGACTCTCTTGTACCTGCTATCTTTAGATACTTGCCATAAATGCGTTAATTATTTATAGCCTACTTGAGCTTGAGATTTAAGTCCTACTGGGCGTTATCGCTCACCCTACGTTATTTGATGTTGTGTTCTCAGGTGAGACCGAGGATGACACATACACTCACAAGGAAGGGAATGACCAAGAGTGAAGCCAGGAGTACCCTCGAGTCATTATGTTATCTTAGAGTTGTAGTTAGTTATTTCCTTTTATTGCAATGTAATTGGGCCCTATAGAATGGCTCTGATATTAGTGGTTGTAACTAGACATTTGAAAAGTTATTAATGAGAAAGATTTGCTCTAGTATTATTCAATGTGCAATGGATTGATGTCTAGTATTCGCTCTATATCTTTTTCTTGCAACTGCCTTCGCGCTCCGATATTCCGCGTCGGGGCGTGACAGTTTTGTGGTTTCAGAGCCTAAGTTTTTCTTAGTACAGGATGATCTAGTTTAACCTACCTTGACTAGAGTCAATTATCTTACCTATGTGAGTTGTGGTTAGAGCCAAGGGTAACTAGCAAAAAATAAACTCACACACGCACAAATTAAATTCACAACAATATCATAATAGTAAGTTATTTTTGTAGGAACCAAGCAATCAAGATGACTGCCGAACATGCTCAAATGTGGGGCATGCAACAAACCATCCAAGAACTGACTCGCGCCATTGTGCAAGCCACTCAAGGAGGTGGCAATCGTGGTGCAGACGACCTTCATCACAACTTCAGAAGTCTAAACCCACCTAGGTTCAGCGGATTCACGGATCCGGATGAAGCTGAGCACTGGCTCCAAGAGACGGAAAGAATTTTCCGTGTCATGCAATGTGCAGCAGGGGACTAGCTGCTACTTGCCACGTTCCAACTGGAGAAGGACGCCCGCGCCTGGTGGGAGTCAGTGGAAGCTACTAGAGAGAATGGGCAATTCACCTGGAACGAGTTTAAAGAAGCCTTCAACTCCAAATATTTCTCCGAGCGTGTTCAAGAAAGGAAGGCTACGGAATTCGCTGCTCTTAAACAGTGGAGCTTGACTGTGGCCGAATACGAAGCCTAGTTCTCTAGACTGGCACGCTATGCTGTACATCTGGTGAACACAGAAAGGATGAAGGCTAAGCACTTCCTAAACGGACTTAAGCCCCACTACATCACTCAACTTGCACCTTTCGACATCCCGACCTATGCCGAGATGGTGAAGAGGGCTCAGCTGCTAGAAGATGCTACAGACTTCACCGACCGTATCAAAGGGAAGTTCGTCAAGAAGGAAGTGACCTCGGGTCAGGCATCTGCTAAGCCTACCAATGGCAAGAAGCATCCCTTCAACATCACGGAGGGATCTAGCCAAGAAAGGAAACCCAAGGTTTTCATACCCAACACTCCAATAAAGAGCCACTGCAAACACTCTAACAAACCTGGTCACATGGCTGATGAATGCTGGAGGAAAGCTGGAGCATGTCTGCACTGCGGAAGTCGCGAGCACCGTATCCCTGAGTGCCCGCTACTGAAAGAGAATGAAAGGCGCCCTAATGCGCCTAAGAAACAAGGCCGACTGCAAGCCCTACATGATGATGAACCTGCTATGGAGGGTGGCATGGTAGAAGGTACCCTTCAAGTTTTCTCATTATCAGCATTCGTTTTATTTGACACTAGAGCCACTCATTCATTTATATCTCAAAAATTTGCTGATACTGTGAATGCTAAACCTATATCCATGGGTTGTGAGTTCTCTGTCACAACGCCACTAGGGGAAAGGAGAAATTGAACAAATACTTCCCTCTGCCGATGTAATGATCGGAGACCATAACCTAAAAGCCGACCTGGTGTGTATGTCCATGGAAGGCTATGATGTAATTTTGGGAGCCGACTGGTTGTCCGCATATGGGACAAGTGTCGATTGTAAGAAAGGGAAGGTTACCTTTAGTGACTTTCCTAAACTGACATTCTCCGGGATTAGACATAAGAGACGGATGTCTCTAGTCTTCGCCATAAAAGCCCACAACATGATGAGGAAAGGCTGTATTGCTTTCCTAGCAGCCGTAGTAGTGGAAAGGAAGGGTTCCAAGATAGAAGACATACATATAGTATAGGACTACCCAGATGTATTCCCCGAAGACCTGCCAGGGATTCCCCCTGAACGAGATGTCAACTTCGCCATTGAGTTGATTCCTGGAGCCACACCGGTATCGCGTCAACCGTACCGGATGTCACCTACCAAGCTGAAGGAATTGAAGGCGCAACTGATGGAGCTACTAGAAAAGGGATTCATCAGACCAAGTACTTCCCCATGGGGAGCACCTGTGCTATTCGTAAAGAAGAAAGATGGATCGATGAGACTATGCATCGACTATCGTCAACTCAACCAATTGACCATCAAGAACAAGTACCCATTGCCTAGGGTCGATGAACTATTCGACCAGATATCTGGAGCCCAATACTTCTCCAAGATCGACCTTCGATCCAGTTATCATCAAATGAGGATCAAGGATGATGATATCTTCAAAACGACTTTCAGGAGCAGGTATGGACATTACGAATTTGTTGTTATGCCTTTTGGTCTAACCAATGCTCCTGCAGCCTTTATGCAACTCATGAACAACATATATTGGCCATACCTTGACAAATTTGTGGTCGTCTTCATCGACGATATCCTCATATATTCAAAGACCAAGGAAGATCATGAAGAACACTTGAGGACTGCACTGCAAGTCTTACGAGACAACAAACTATATGCAAAATTAAGCAAGTGCAAGTTCTGGCTCGAAGAAGTGTCTTTCTTGGACCATGTCATATCAAAGGACGGCATCTCTATTGATCCTTCCAAAGTCGAAGCTGTACTCAATTGGGAGAGACCAACCAATGTCACAGAAATCAGAAGCTTCTTAGGGCTGGCTGGATACTACAGGCGGTTCATAAGGACTTCTCTAAGATCGCCGTACCACACACGCGTCTGACATGAAAGGAGAATCCCTACTCCTGGAGTAAAGAGTGTGAGAAGAGTTTCCAAACTCTCAAAGACTGCCTTACCTCAGCACCCGTTCTCGCTCTACCAGTAGAGGGAGAAAGTTTCTCTGTCTATACGGATGCCTTAGGAATTGGGCTAGGCTGTGTACTAATGCAAAAAGAGAAGGCCATCGCCTATTCCTCAAGGCAATTGAAGACGCATGAAGTCAACTACCCTGTGCATGACTTAGAGTTGGCTGTTGTGGTCTTCGCATTAAAAATCTGGAGGCACTATCTCTATAGTGAGCAATTCACTGTCTATTCAGATCATAAAAGTCTAAAGTACCTATTCTCCCTGAAAGAACTCAACATGAGGCAGAGAAGATGGTTAGAATATCTAAAGGACTTCAATTTCAACATCCAGTACCATCCAGGTAAGGGAAACGCCGTGGCTGATGCTCTTAGTAGAAAGCTAATGGCATCTATCTCAAGTCTAGTCCTTGGCGAGATGCAATTACTTGAACAATTCGCGAGGCTAGACTTAAATATTGAACATAGGGATGATCATGTTTTGATTGCCAATCTCAAGATCCAATCCGATCTGCTGGAGGAAATCAAGATGCAACAGGACAACGATCCATTCTTGGTTCGTGTCAAGGAAACCTTAGCGGACAGACTGGATTTTGCCATGACTGAAGATGGAAGGTTAGTATTCCAAGGGAGAACTTGTGTCCCAGAAAACGAAGCCCTAAAAAGGAAACTAATGGATGAAGCTCATCAAACTAAGTACACTATTCATCCAGGAGGTACCAAAATGTATCAAGACATGAAAAGAACATTTTGGTGGCCGAATATGAAGAGGGAAGTAGCCGAGCATGTAGCTCATTGCCTCACATGTCAACAAGTGAAGGCAGAACATATGCGCCCTGCTGGTGTACTCAGACCACTAGATATCCCATAATGGAAGTGGGAAAGCATTGACATGGACTTCATCATCGGTTTACCCAGAACTCGTGGTGGACTTGACGCCATATGAGTCATCGTTGACCAGTTAACCAAATCTGCGCACTTCTTACCCATAAAGAGTACATGGTCTGTGGAGGTGCTAGCTGCATTATATGTCAAGGAGATCGTGCGGTTGCACGGTATTCCGTCATCTATTATCTCAGATCGAGATCCAAGGTTCACCTCTCATTTTTGGAAAGGTCTGCAAACTGCCCTTGGTACGAAGCTTAATTTTAGTACTGCCTTTCACCCTCAGACTGATGGCAAACTGAGAGGACAAATCAAATTGTAGAAGACATGTTAAGAGCCTGCATTATAGATTTCAATGGTCGTTGGAAATGAACACTTACCCTTGATTGAGTTCACCTATAACAACAGTTACCAGGCGAGTATTAAAATGGCACCATTTGAAGCACTTTATGGCAGGAATTGTAGATCTCCTGTGTGCTGGAATGAAGTGGGAGAACAACAATGGTTAGGACCTGACATGGTACAAAGTACAACTCGGGATATACAGATGATACGAGATCGACTCAAGATTGCTCAGTCTAGACAGAAGAGCTACGTTGATAAGAGAAGACGGGATCTGGAATTTCAAATAGGAGATCATGTGCTATTGAAGGTATCTCCTACCCATGGTATTCAAAGATTCGTAGTGAAAGGAAAACTTAGTCCAAGATTCATTGGTCCTTTCGAAGTACTTGAAAGGATTGGTGAAGTTGCTTACAGACTGGCCTTGCCGCCAAATTTGGCAAGTGTGCACAATGTCTTCCATGTCTCCATGCTTAGAAAGTATGTGTACGATCCTACATATGCCATTCGCCATGATGATCTGGTGTTAAACATGTTGGATCGAAATGGCTAACAAACAGTCCTAGAGGGGGGGGTGAATAGGACTTTTTATCTTTTAAAAACTTTCTTCTGAAAAACACAACACTAGATGAATATGTTAGTACTTAGTGTGGTGTGTGTGATTCAAGTGTAAACTAGGCGGAAACAATCACACAAAGAAATGCACAAGGATTTTATCCTGGTTCGGCCCTTCCTACATGGAAGTCCTACATCCAGTCCTCAAGTCAACCACTTGAGATTTCCACTAACTGCCAACAAATTGGCCTTCTCTCACCCTTGAGAGGAATTACAAACCCACTTGCTTCCAAGCAAGTCTTCCCTAAATAGGGGTACAACGACTGCCTTTCACAAGGCCTTCCCTTCACAGGAGGGGCAAATGCAGAACCTAACTTCTGCAGAAAAATTACAAACAGAAGTGGAGATTAAAACACTTGTGTGTTTGCCTCAAGTCTGAGCACAAACACACACTGACTTCAGAAGGATAAAAAGATCAGAAGATGAAAACTGAATCCTATCTGAAGCAATAAGGGTGTACTTGAAGAATAATGACAATTACAGTTTCCACCCAACAGAATTTCTCAAAAAAGAATTCTAACAGAAAGAAGCTCTCAGATGGGCTAGCAGGAAAGCTTGAGAAAGAGCTTGAAGGACTTGAATGATGCTTTTCTCAAGAGATGTGGGCTTGTATTCAATTCTTCATGCATACACTTTCCTTTCCACTTGAGCTCCTTTTATAGACTTCAAAATCTAGCCGTTTGAGAAGATAACCGTTGGAGCTTGGTGACCATTTGCAATTTGGCCGTTTGAAGAGAATTTCTGGGATCCATTGGATCTTGAAGAATTTGTCTAGTAGGTCTTCAAAATTGCATCTTCCCAAGGTCTTTAGTTTGTTCATAGCTAGAAGATAAGCTCTTGCAGAACACAGCTGAGAGAGAGAGAGACATGCTAAACACATGCTCAATTAATGCCTATTGTAAGGACAAGACATAGGAGAAACACATCTCCATACCCTTGTGGTAGGTGAGTCAGTGAGTACAACACAGGATATGGAACCTAGTATCCATAAGCTTTTCAATAAATAAATAAAGCAGACAGACAAAAAAGTAAAGCATGGGTCTGTCAGTGGTAGGCGAGATGGTCAGATGCCATGCGTCTGAGATTTACATAAATGCTTTGTGTCTTGTGAATGATAAAATAAAGCAAGAGCATCAAGACTAAAAGATTTCAAAAAGACATTTCACAAACAGGTTTTGCACAGGATGAATGACAAGTCATATCCTATCAGAGAAATAATAAATAATAATATTTTTGAAGCTTCAGTAAGAAATTCATATAACAAGCTTTTTATAAACAAATTAAACTCGTGATATATCAGAATCAAGATAGACTAGATTATATATATATATATATATAAGATACATAGTTGACAGTGAAAAAGGTATACAAGTACCTCTGACAGTGTAGTCGAATGTATAGAAATAGATAATTTGACTGAGGAAATAAGAATGATTCGACTCAAAATCAAGTGATTCGACTTTAGGGAAGAACAAGGTAATTCGATTATAGCAGTTGAATACAGTGTAGGAAACATTCGGCTGTATGAGTCGAAGTTATCAATCGAATGCAGAGTAAAGACATTCGGCTATATGAGTGAATACAGAGTAGGAAACATTCGGCTGTATGAGTCGAATGTTATCAATCGAATGCAGAGTAAAGACATTCGGCTGTATGAGTCGAATACAGAGTAGGAAACATTCGGCTGTATGAGTCGAATGTTATGTAATGTTGTGGACTTAGAAGATTTCAAGACTTTTGACTGTTTCTGAAGGAGTCGGTTTTTTTTTTGCAGTCAAAGACATCAATCGGATTCAGTAGGCTATAGAAGTAGTCTGTTGCCTTAGAAACTTTTGAGTGTTCATGAAATTTTATCTGTATAGAATTTTGTGATACATTTGGTATAAAACATATATTTAAAGATTTGTCATAGCAAAAATAATATTTATAGAAATTTATAAAACTCTTTAATTTTCTTAGGGATAGTTGCTCAACAAAATAAGGACATGACGTATGAAGAGAAGCCGATCAAGATATTGGACCGGAAGGTGCAATAACTCCGGAACCGTTCTATCCATGTGGTAAAAGTCCTCTGAAAAAATCGTGGAGTGGAAGAAGCCACATGGGAACCGGAAGGAACTATCAGATGAAACTACCCTGATCTATTTGGTAAGCCATTCTCTCCTGTAAGGTCATATGAATTTGGGGACCAAATTCTTTTAAGAGGGGGAGGATGTAGCAACCTGAATTTTTGAGAAAAATAAAAATTTAAATAATAAATTAAAAACTCAACTAAAGGGATATTCAATGAAAAGAGCATTAAATAAAACCCATTAAATGGAAAAGAGTAATGGGCTTTGCTTAATGGATCCTCTAGAACTTATTGGCTCAAAATATGAATTTACAAATAGTAAATAAAAGAAAATACCCTAAATTCGGAGTCTTAATATCTCCTAAATAGAAAAGGACTCTTTAAGCATTAAAGAGGCAATAACAGTTGGAATTGGATTCCTAAGCCTACCCCTTATGATTTAGCACGAATTTAGATCCCATCCTAACCTAAATAGAGGTTGGAAAGCAAGAAGGAAGGTTGGAGTTAGGAAATCTCGTAATTAAAGAGCAATTAGAATAGAAGTAGGAATAGGAACCCATACATGCATAAATACATCTCTTAACCCTCTTGGCCGACCCTAGCTCGTTGCCAAAGGTTGTTGGACGTGGAGAAGAGGCCAAGGAGGAGAGGATCTCGTGGGGAGAAGGAGTTCTTGGAGCTTCTTCCTCGTTCTTGGAGATTTTAACCCTAGAAGACAAATCAAGTCAAAGGTAGGCATTCTCACAAGCAAAACTAAATCAAATCCATCTATAGGTAGTTCCAATCACCAGGAACAAAAGCCCTCTTGTTTCATAATTTTTCATCGAGCCAATCTTTTGTTCTTGATTTTAGAAGTTCTGCAAACATGATAACTCCGAGTCATCATGTTTGAATCATATCTCCATGTAGACTTGATCCCATGCTACGAAATTTTTACTGTAGACACTTCATGTTGTTAGGGATCTTTTGCCTCTGAAAGCTCTAATTTTTGTTGAGCATGTTGCTCGAATTAAATCAATCTTGCTCTCTGTATCATGTTCTATGTTACTCGTTATTGTTCATGCTTAAACCATGATCAAACCATGCTCTCTCTCTAATTCCTATTTACTGGAAGTACTCTCGCATGTCTAGTTTCATTTGCCACTGGTTTCATGATTTTTCATCGTGTATACCATTAGTTATGATTTTCTGAACGACCCTGTATCAAAATTTGATATTTTTAGACCGCAATCCAAGACAGAGCAGAACTCTGTCAGACTCAGGCCATGGACCTGAGAACGCGACGGCCCAATAGGTCATGTTCTCAAGCCCATCGCGACGCTTTCCTTGTCGGGTTCTGAACGTGACAGTACCCTACGTCGCGTTCTGGCCTTCTGTCCTAGCAGCCCTGTCGCGATCTGCCCTGACCCTGTCGCGACCCTTACTGGCCTACGTCGCGTTCACATGATTTTTGATGAAAACCCATAAAATTTATTGCTCTCACTTTCTACAAAATTCATACGCCTATTTATAGTCATACACGCAGTAAAAACACCTGTTTTAAAATGGAGCTATATTGAATGCTTTAAAATACATATTCACGACTTCTTTTCTATCTATGATTTCTCTTACACATGCACACACATGAACCATCCATATATGGCTGAAATCTGGCATAAAATATCTCATAATGTATCTGGTAATTTATTGCAATAAAGTATATTAATTGCCCTATTTTAAAGGACTTGTGTTCGTTTCTTGCGTTGTTTATATACCGATATCGACGCTCCACTGTTCTAAAATTCCTCTAGAACGTCGAGCACCTATTTTTATATACACACTTTACTTGTCTTGTGGTGAACTCTCCGTCGGATATTCCTTTCGCCGGACTAGTGAACCCTTGCACAAGGCCTCTGTAAGTCTCCTCTGATCATGGATTCCCACATAGTCGACGAGCCGATTGTACCCTAACACCCATTACACCTTTAGGGATCGATATGATCCAAACGGATATTAGAGGTTCGCTGTTACCTTGAATCACGTCGGACCTCTGGATTTGTGCATAACATGGCCAGCGGGAAGATCGTGAATTCCACCTGACTACCAATACGACGTGCACGTGTTGTGCAACTGTTACTATCGCCTGTTTACTCGTTGTTTTACGTGATGTACCCTTAGCTCTCATCTATACTCTACTCGCTCGTCTATTCACGTTCTCTCAACTATCTCATCTATTCATCTAGTGCTCTTAACTATTCTTCGTACTCTATATTGGCCATTGACTGATTGTCTAAAGATACAATATAACCAATGCCTGGCAATATATAAGGGCCTGATCTGGTCCTGGGATGTGCGCCCGAAAGTGCTAGTGCCCATGGGAGTTAAATGATCAGAGTGTTTGGCATTACACTCAAGTGCTATCTATCTCGACTATCTATATGACAATCAAAACACAAAACGTGCTATACTCTCTCGATGTCTAGAATGACAAACAAGTGCTATACTCGTCGTGCTATTATTATACTTGTGCTAGTTGTGCTATGACCATCCTGCTATTCGTGCTATACTCGATACTTGTGCTATTTTCGAAAACTATACTCGATCTCGTGCTATTGTGCTATCCTGTTACCTGTTGTGCTATCTCTTGCAATATTTTGACTCTCTTGTACCTGCTATCTTTAGATACTCTGCCATTAAATGTGTTAATTATTTAAAGCCTGCTTGAGCCTGAGATTTAAGTCCAACTGGGCATTATCGCTCACTCTACGTTATTTGATGTTGTGTTCTCAGGTGGGACCGAGGATGACACATACACTCACGAGGAAGGGAATGACCAAGAGTGAAGCCAGGAGTACCCTCGAGTCATTATGTTATCTTAGAGTTGTAGTTAGTTATTTCCTTTTATTGTAATGTAATTAGGCCCTATAGAATGGCTCTGATATTAGTGGTTGTAACTAGACATTTGAAAAGTTATTAATGAGAAAGATTTGCTCTAGTATTATTCAATGTGCAATGGTTTGATATCTAGTATTCGCTCTATACCTTTTTCTTGTAACTGCCTTCGCGCTCCGATATTCCGCGTTGGGGCGTGATAGAACGTGGATAGATGAGCGAGTAAAGTATAGATGAGAACTAAGGGACATTGCACGTAACACGTCGAGTAAACAAGCGATAGTAATAGTTGCACAACACGCGCACTTGGTGTTGGCAGTCAAGTGGAATTCACTACCCTTCTACTGGCCATGTTGCGCACAGGTCCAAAGGTCCGGCGTGATTCAAGATAAGAGCGAACTTCTAATAGCCGTTTAGATCTTACTGATCCCTAAAGGGTATCATAGGTATTAAGGTACAACCAGCTCGTTGACCATGTGGGAATCCATGGACAGAGGAGACTTATGGAGGCCTTGAATAAGGATTCACTAGTCCGGCAGAAGGAGTATCCGACGGAGAGTTCGTCCAAGTCAAGCGAGAGTGTGTATATAGAAACAAGTGCCCGACGTTCTAGAGGAATTTTAGAATAGTGGAGAGTCGATAATGGTATTCCCAAAACATCTCGAGAATTGTAGACAAGTTCATTTAAAATAGGGCAATTAATATACATTATTGAAACAAATTACCAAATACATTATGAAATATTTTCATGCCAAATTAAGCCATATTGGAGGGTTCAAGTGTGTGCATGTGTTAAGAGAATCATGGAGATGAAATAATCAAGTGAAAGACTTTTTAATTAACCAATTACATGTCCATGATTAACAATTTTGTTTACTAAGTTTAAGACAGTTAACAGGGTAAAGGGTTACTGTAGAAAGTCAAGACTTGCAGAGATAGGGGGTTTCATGTAAAATAATGAGAACGTGACATACCCTGATGAGGGCCGCGACAGGGTCAAGCGGAACGCGACAGGGTATTGTACAGGACACGACGAGTTTGTCAGATCAGGCAGACAGAACGCGATGACAGTCCTTGTCGTGTTCAGAACGTGACGGGCGGTGCTGTCACGACCAGCCCTGAGAATGTGGCCTATCTGGTCATCGCGTTCTCAGGTACTGCGCCTGAGTCCGACAGAGAAAAGACATGTTCTTGGATTACGGTACAAACTTACCCTATTTCGACATAGGGTCGTTCTAAAATTAAGAAACAATTGTACAATGTATGAAAAATCACAAAACCAAGTTCTAAACAGATCTAGACATGTAAGAGTACTTCCAATAAATCGGAATTTGAAAACAATCATGGTTTCGACAGGCCTTAATCAAGTCAAACATGGAGAATAGAAGACTGTGATCAGTTGAGATGCAAGAATTAATTGCAAGATAGGGTGGATGAAAATTAGGGCTTTTAGGGGCAAAAGACGCCTAACATGCATCAATACCTCCAATAAAAATTTCGTGGCATGGGGTTGAGTATACATGGAGAACAAGATTTAAAATGAAAGGTCGGGGTCATGATAAGTGCAGAACTTCAAAAATCAAGAACAAAAGATATGCTCGATGGAAAATTATAAAACGAGAGGGCTTTTGTCCCTGATGATTGAAACTATCTATAGACAAAGTTTTATGATTTTTGCTCGTGAGAATGCCTACCTTTAGTCGTTTTACTCTTCTAGGGCTAGAACTTGATGAACTCGGGTTGAAGCTTGAGAGATCTTTCTCTCCACATTTTCCCCTCCTCTTTGGCTTCCTCTCCACGCCCAGCAAGCCTTTGCTACGAGCTAGGGCCGGCCTTGGGGTGATTAAGAGAGTATTTAAGCCTCTTCTCTTTCTATTTCCTAATATGGCTCTAACCCCTTTTAAATTTCAGGATTTCCTAATTCCTTTCACCCTTCTAAGCATGCAACCTCCCAATTGGGTGAGGAGAGAGGTAATTTCGTGGCTATTCTAATTGGGTAGGGTTAGGAATCCAATTCCAACCAAACTTCCTGTTTAATACATTTAATATCTCTTTTCTAATTAAGTAATAATTAAGTTACGAATTTAGGGTATTTTCCTATTATTCCCCTTTTAAAAATCCCTATTTTGGTCCACTAATTTCTAATAGGTCCATTTAACAAAGCCCATTACTTCTTTTCATTTAATGGTTTTATTTAATTCTCTTTTATTTAATTTTTTAATTACTTCTATTTTTTATTATTAAATTTTTATTTTTCGAAAAATCCAGGTTGCTACATTCTCCCCCTCTTAAAAGAATTTGGTCCCCAAATTCATATGATCATAACGGAGAAAATGTCTTACCGAAAAGATCGGGGTAGTTCTGTCTGATGGTTCCTTCCGGTTCCCATGTAGCTTCTTCCACTCCACGATTATTCCATAAGACTTTAACCACATGAATGGGACGGTTCCTGAGCTGTGGCACCTTCCGTTACAGTATCTTGACTGGCTTCTCTTCGTAGGTCATGTCCTTGTTTAATACCAACTTCTCGTGGAGAATGATATGTGTAGGATCATAGACATATTTCCTAAGCATGGAAACATGGAACACATTATGTACGCATGCTAGGTCTGGCGGCAATGCTAGTCGGTATGCAACCTCACCAATCCTTTCGAGCACTTCAAAAGGACCGATGAATCTAGGACCGAGCTTTCCTTTTACAACAAATATTTGGATGCCACGAGTAGGTGACACCTTTAAAAGTACATGATCACCGACTTGAAATTCTAGATCTCGCCTTCTTCTATCGGCATAGCTCTTTTGTTTGGATTGTGGAATCTTGAGCTGGTCTCTAATCACTTGAATGTTCCAGGTTGTATTTTGCACCATGTCTGGGCCTAGCCATTGCTGTTCTCCCACCTCATTCCAGCATGCAGGAGATCTACAATTTCTTCCATAGAGTGCTTTGAACGGTGCCATCTTAATACTCGCCTGGTAACTGTTGTTATAGGCAAACTCAATAAGGGATAGGTGCTTGTTCCAATATCCTTGGAAGTCTATAGTGCAAGCTCTCAACATGTCTTCCACTATTTGGTTGGTTCTTTCAGTTTGCTCATCAGTTTGTGGGTGGAATGTAGTACTAAAGTTGAGTTTAGTACCCAGTGCACCTTGCAGTTCTTTCCAAAAATGAGATGTGAATCTAGGATCTCGATCCGAGACTATGGATGATGGAACTCCATGTAGTCTTACAATCTCTTTGACATATAAGGTAGCTAGTACTTCTACTGACCACTTGCTCTTTATAGCTAGAAAGTGAGCGGATTTGGTTAGTCGGTCGACAATGACCCATATAGTGTCGAGTCCACCACGAGTCTTCGGTAAACCCATGGTGAAGTCCATGCCAATGCTTTCCCATTTCCATTCCGGAATATCTAGTGGTCTAAGTACGCCAGCAGGGCTCATATGTTCCGCGTTTACCTGTTGACAAGTAAGGCAATGAGCAGCATGTTTGGCTATCTCTCTCTTCATGTTCGGCCACCAAAACATTCTTTTCATGTCTTGATACATTTTGGTACCTCCAAGATGAATAGTGTGCTTCGTATTGTGAGCTTCATCCATTAACCTTCTCTTCAATTCTTCATTATCGGGGACGCATGCCCTTCCTTGAAATACTAGCCTTCCATCTCCGGTCATAGCAAAGTCTGGTCTTTCGGCTAAGGTTTCCTTGATGTGAACCAAGAATGGATCACTATCTTGTTGAGCCTTGATCTCTTCCAGCATGTCAGATTGAATCTTGATATTGGCAATCAAGACTCGATCATCCCTATGTTCAATATTCAAGTCTAACCTTGCGAACTGTTCTAGTAGTTGCATCTCGCCAAGGACTAGACTCGAAACAGATGCCATCGACTTTCAACTAAGAGCATCAGCCACGGCATTTCCCTTGCATGGATGGTATTGGATGTTGAAGTCGAAATCTTTTAGGTATTCTAGCCATCTTCTCTGTCTCATGTTAAGTTCCTTCTGGGAGAATAAATACTTCAAACTCTTGTGGTCTGAGTAGATAGTGAATTGCTCTTCATATAGGTAACGTCTCCAGATTTTTAAGGCGAAGACCATGGCAGCCAACTCAAGATCATGCACAGGGTAGTTGACTTCATGCGTTTTCAGCTGTCGGGAAGAGTAGGCAATGACCTTCTCCTTTTGCATCAACACACAGCCTAGCCCAATTCCTGAGGCATCGGTGTAGTCAGAGAAACCTTCTCCCTCTACTGGAAAAGTGAGAATAGGTGCTGAGGTAAGACAGTCTTTTAGAGTTTGGAAACTCTTCTCACACTTTTTACTCCAGGAGTAGGGATTCTTCTTTCGTGTCAGACGCGTGAGAGGAACGGCGATCTTTGAGAAGTCCTTTATGAACCGCCTGTAGTAGCCAGTCAGTCCTAAGAAGCTTCTGATCTCGGTGACGCTGGTTGGTCTCTCCCAATTGAGTACAACTTCGACCTTGGAGGGATCAACGGAGATGCCATCCTTTGAGATGACATGGCCCAAGAAAGACACTTCTTCGAGCCAAAATTCGCACTTGCTCAGTTTTGCGTATAGTTTGTTGTCTCGCAAGACTTGCAGTGCTATCTTCAGATGTTCTTCATGTTCCTCCTTGGTCTTTGAATATATAAGGATATCGTCGATGAAGACGGCAACAAACTTGTCAAGGTATGGCCGATATATGCTGTTCATGAGTTGCATAAAGGCTGCAGGAGCATTGGTTAGACTAAAAGGCATAACAACGAATTCGTAGTGTCCATACTTGCTCCTGAAAGCCGTTTTAAGGATATCGTCATCTTTGATCCTCATTTGGTGATAACCAGATCGAAGATTGATCTTGGAGAAATATTGAGCTCCAGATATCTGGTCGAAAAGTTCATCGACCTGAGGTAATGGATACTTGTTCTTGATGGTGAGCTGATTGAGTTGACGATAGTCGATGCATAGCCTCATCGATCCATCCTTCTTCTTAACGAATAATACAGGTGCTCCCCATGTGGAAGTACTTGGTCTGATGAACCCCTTCTCTAATAGTTCCATCAGTTGCATCTTTTGTGAGACCCCGAAGTTTATTTCATTTTATATTGTGCATGTGTATTTACTTGTTGTGTATATAGCATGTGTATTCAATTGTGAATATTACGATTTCTATATTCCTCATGAGCATATGCATGTATATATATATATGTTATTTTATGCAAGAATAGGCAATTAGTTAATTTTGTGCATATTGTGTTTACTAAAATCCTAGGCATATTATACTTAAGTATTGTTGTGCATGTTTAATCTGATTGCCGATGTGCATGTTGTATTTATCTATTTCATGCATAATGTACATAACTACGTTGTATACGTGTGTATATATATTTATACATATGTCAATTTAAGTGTGCGTATGCAAGAATTAAATTTTGTTGTATAGACTTTCTTAGTTAACTTATTGCATATTGCATCTTAAAGATACTGTGCATATATTATCTAACTATTGATATGTAAATCATACTACTTATCCCACAGATATTGTATGCAATAATACGTTGTACATATGTATATATGTGTGTTAATTTTATACATGTGATATCTAACTATCTAATTCTATACACATTAAGTTGTCTATAATATATGTATAGTACTTAAATGACATTGTGCATGTGATAGGTAAATATTGCTATATACGTTGTAAGTACATGCGAGTTATTTTTGTACACGTATATATATATATATATAATGTATGCTTTATCTAATTATTATACATGTTAGATGTATTAATTCCATGCATATTGTATATGTTGTGCATATAGTAAGAAGTTATTATCATACATCTTGTAAGCAATAGTGAGTTTATTTCCGTGCATGTAATATATTTAAATGAGCATGTATTATTTAATTATTGATATGCCTATTATATTTAATTATTTCCATGCATGTTGTATGTAACCATGATGTGTATATGTATACATACATATGTTAATCTTGTTAAAATGATATCTATCTACTTTTAAGCATGATAAATTGTTTATGATGTGTGGGGTACTTGAATAATAATGTGCATGTAGTATCTAACTAATGATGAGCACATTGTATTTATATGTTCACGCATAACGCATGTAATCACGTAGTGTGTATATACACATGTATATATGTAACGACCCTCCTTATACCGATACGGTTATACCAACCCACATCGATATAATGAGTACCGCTACAGTGGGACATTTACCCATCACATATTCAATAGACTGAAACGTACACAAATATAACACATAACAGCGGAATTGAAAGAACTAGAAATAAATATCTTATTCCATCATCATCATTTATACACAGTCTATATAGAACAAAGGAAAATCAAATACTTCATAACTGAGAAATTAAACTATTACATTGTCCACAACCGAATTACAACAATTCCTTTGTTACATACTTATGAAAATGAAGAGTACAATAAGTCAATTTCCACGAAGATGCTACTCCTCACGCTCGGAGTCACTCCTAACGATCTCCTCCAAGGGAGTAGTATCACCTGCACCTGTACGCCGAAGCAAGAGTGAGTCTACAAGACTCAGCAAGCAACTTCCCACACAATAAGCATACATACATCATATGACATTTTACTCATTTAATCAATTTCACTAGTTCATGTAGCATGGATTAAACAATCTGAAAAGAAAGCCTAACATGATACTTCTATCAATTTCATGACACATGGTACATAGTTAGGTTCATACAATAATAACCTTAACACATGCTTTCTACATATCTTCTAACATATATTCTCAATTCACATTCTAATACATTCATGTTGTAGTATTATGGCAACTTAACATGCAACTTACACATGAAGAATGAAATGTTCCTAACATGGATTCTAAGTAATTCCCACATTCATAACACATGTATAGACATCATAAGCTTGCTGTTTTGACAAAACTTTAACACATTTAGAACCCTATTTACAATTTCATATGTTATCACACTAATTCACATATTCACATCTTCATTTACTTATTTACACAAACTTCACATTCACTTTTCACATAAACGCAATTTCACGTTGTTATCATTATATGCCGTGACACATAGTCCAAACCACCTCTTAGAAGGACACACACTGATCACATCACACATACATCTATCACCTAGGCATTACAGTGATAAATCTTTGTTACTGCGCAGAACCGGGAGAAGCACTCTCCACCCTAACCAGCGGTACTTGTCCGCCTCCAGGATTTTATCCCAATGCCCATGGGATTTCACACACATATGAACCTTCCCATAGGGACTTTACTACGGTACAGTTCCACAGCCCTCTAAGGTAGCAGTGTCACCTATTGGCACATTTACACATTTTCTCAATCTTTAACACACTCTTAATGCACAGTTTAACACACTTGTTTCATGTTCACACATACACACATTGTAGTATCACCTAGCATGGTACTACTATTTATAGAGTTGAATAAACACCATTTACAACTAATCCTAACCATACTATAATTTTCTAATTTATTACAATTTACATTAAACATGCTTAAATTGGCCATTCTCTCATGAATTAGTGAAATCAGTATCTACTATTGTCAAATTTACATGAAAATTTAACCACATACCGTTTAAAGGTTGAGAATCATGCATACCGAATTTCACATTTTTAGAGTCATACACAATTTATGGTAATTAAAACATGCATTCTGCCTATTGTAGCAAGTACTCAGTTAAACATGGTACACAGGGCCACATACATATTTCTCTGTTCAAAAATCTATTTCCCATGGTCATGATATTGTACACAATTTTCAAGGATTTATTTGACATCATACAAAATTTTTTTGATGTTTTAAAATCTATCTTGCATACTCATTGTTTTACAGTGCAGAAATTTTAATTGTTTACACAGACAATAGAAAATCCCTAAATGTTTGTGGTATGATCTGACATCTATTAACATTGTACAGAAATTCTATGACCTTCAAATTACACATGAATCACATAAACATAATTTTACAAGATTAAAACCTGCTTGACATGCATTTCAGAAATTCAGATAAATAAGGTATTCCACAGAAATTTACAAAATTTATATAGAATTATCCCATGAATATATTACATAGCATATAACTTTTACATTATATCCTCATACGCAGAAAATCCAAAAAAAAAAAAAAGCTTCTATAGGCAGCAGACTACACTGTCTCTGCCTGAAGAACTCAACGACAAGGGTGGGGCCATTTATCATGTTAACGTCAACATCGTGCGCCGCCAGCTTAGGATTCTTAACGGCAAGAGATCATGCCGTTAAGTTCCTGTCTGTGTAAAACACAGACTGAACACAAAAGATCGATTGAAGGAGGGGGGGGGGGGTTACAGGACTCGAATAAAAATCTGAAAAATATCCTAGGACCTACTAGACATATGTATGGATGATGTGGATGGTTTACTTGCCTTCAAACAAATCTACAAACAACGAATCAAGTCGGAGAAGCCCTCCTCGGCCTGAGCCAAAGAGTTCCCAAAATCCTTCAAATCTGGTCTTTGATGATGATCTTTAAGGTACACCGGGTTGGGAAGATGATCCTCGATGTCCAGACTTCCTCCCAGTCAAAGAAGAATGCCGGATGATGCTTCAAATCGCCGGATCCACGAGTTCAAAGATCAGGTTTCGCACAGAGAAACTAGGGTTTTCTCAAGAGAGCAAAAAGGGACCCTATCTCAACGAAGAGAGGGGTTTTATAAGGTCAAGGGTTTGGGGACTTGATAAGGTAGGGGTTGTAGCCGTTGGACGGCGGTTTCTAAAACAGAGGGCGAAGAAATCACGGGCGTTTCTGGATCTGAAGCGCAACAGATCTGGGGAAGTTGACGTCTAGATCCTTGGCTGCCTGACTGGGGTTACCATCCATCGATGTGGCCGCTGACTCACCATCAATGTCAACTCATGTTGACGCCAACAGGTCGTCTGCACAGAACTTAAAACAACAGGAAAACATACTTACTTAATACATATACATAACCATACAAAATATACTTTATAAAATTAGTACTATTCATGCAATGAAATATATACAATTAATAACTTAACAAATATACATCTATATATATAATAATACTCAACTAATATGTATATACATACATATATATATATATATATGCATAACTACACACAAATAAACATCAATTCTCACACAACCAAACACCTAAGCAAGAGAGCAAAATTCTAGGGCCTTACACCCTCTCCCCCTTAAAGAAACTTCGTCCTCGAAGTTAGACTAACACTACTCAAACAACTGAGGATACTTCTTCTTCATTGCCTCCTCAAGCTCCCAAGTAGCCTCCTCTCGTGAGAAGTTGCGCCATAACACTTTCACCGACGCAATGCTCTTGTTCCGGAGATGCTGAACTTTCTGGTCAAGAATAGCTACTGGTTGCTCCACATAAGAAAGATCTGGCTGGATCTCCACTGGCTCGTGGCTAATAACATGAGATGGATCTCTGACATACTTCCTGAGCATAGATACGTGGAAAACAGGATGAACACTAGATAACGTCGGGGGTAAAGCTAGCTGATATGCCACATTGCCCAATCGTCTGAGAATCTCATACGGGCCAATGAATCTAGGACTTAACTTACTATGCATGCCAAATCTAACTACACCACGAGTAGGCGAAATCTTCAAAAAGACATGCTCACTTGCCTCAAATTCTAAATCCTTCCTCCTATTGTCGGCATAACTCTTCTGCCTATCTTGAGCTGCAACAAGCCTCTTCCTAATCAACTGGACCTTATCCGAAGTCTCCTGAACTAACTCCGGACCAATCAGCTGCCTATCACCAGTCTCCTCCCAACATAAAGGAGATCTAGAAGGCCTACCATACAATGCCTCAAATGGAGCCATACCAATACTTGCATGGAAACTGTTGTTATATACGAACTCCACAAGAGGTAAATGACGATCCCAATCATCCTTCCAATCCAGAACACACGCCCTCAACATATCCTCGAGCATCTGGATAGTCCTCTCGGACTGTCCATCTGTCTGAGGATGAAAAGTCGAACTGAGCTTCAGCTCCGAACCTAACGCATCCTGAAGACCCTTCCACAGCCTCGAAGTAAATCTCGGATCCCGATCCGAAATAATTGACTTCGGTACACCATGCAATCTAATAATACTACTAATATACAATCTCGCTAAGCTCTCTACTGACTGCTTCTTCTTCATAGGTAAGAAATGCGCAGTCTTCGAGAATCTATCTACCACTACCCAAATCGAGTCATTACCTCGTCTAGATCGAGGCAAATCCGTAACAAAATCCATAGTGACAGCTTCCCACTTCCATACTAGAATCTCCATCTTCTGCATAAGACCAGATGGTCGCTGTCGCTCGGCCTTCACTTGCTGGCATACTAAACACCTAGACACATATTCTGCTACATCCTTCTTCATGCTAGACCACCAAAAAGATCTCTTCAAATCCTGGTACATCTTAGTGTTACCCGGATGAATAGAGAATCTCGACCTATGAGCCTCTGCTAAAACATGCTCACAGACATCCACGATGTCTGGAACACAAACACGGTGATGGAATCTAATCACACCATCTTCATCACGAGCAATGACTGCCTTGCCCACTAACTCTTGGAGTCTAGGGTCGGCTTTTTGTTGCTCGATCACCTCATTCAACACTGAAGACCTAAAGGACAATTGAGCTACAAAAGCCTGACACAAAGATGGCTCTAACTCAGTCATCGCACACGCCGCATCCTCCAACATCTTCCAATCTAGCTGGAGCGATGACTTCTTCCTACTAAGGGCATCCGCTACAACATTCGCCTTTCCAAGATGATACTGGAGGTCGAAGTCATAGTCCTTCAGAAACTCAATCCATCTTCTCTGCCTCAGGTTTAATTCCTTTTGGGAGAAAAGATACTTTAGACTCTTGTGGTCAGTGAACACCTCAAATCTGACACCATAAAGATAGTGTCTCCAGATCTTCAGTGCATGCACCACTGCCGCAAGCTCCAAATCATGAGTTGGATAGTTTCGCTCATGCTCCTTCAATTGACGAGAAGCATATGCTACTACCCTTCCTTGCTGCATCAATACACAGCCAAGGCCAATCCGAGATGCATCCGTGTAGATAGCAAAACCCTCTACACCACTCGGCAAAACTAATACAGGAGCCGAAGTGAGCTTAGTCTTCAATAATTGAAAAATACTCTCACATACCTCGGACCAGACAAACTTCACTCCCTTTCTGGTTAGCTGAGTCAATGGGGCAGCGATGGATGAAAATCCCTCAATAAATCTCCGGTAATAACCTGCCAAACTAAGAAAACTCTGAATCTCCGAAGGAGTCTTGGGGATCTCCCAATCCATAACAGCTTGGACCTTCGCTGGATCAACTGCTACACCAGCACCGAAAATAACATGTCCAAGGAAATGAATCTCGCGCAACCAAAAATCACACTTGCTGAACTTTGCATACAGCTTGTGCTCACGGAGAACTTCCAATACTACCCTCAAATGCTGACGGTGTGTAGCCTCATCCGGAGAATAGACCAACACATCATCAATGAAAACTACAACGAAACTATCTAGATAAGGTCTAAACACCCTATTCATGAGATCCATGAACGCTGCAGGGGCGTTGGTCAGACCAAAAGGAAGGACCAAAAACTCATAATGTCCATAACGGGTTCTAAAGGCCGTCTTGGACACATCCTCACTCCTAATCCTCAACTGATGATAACCAGACCGCAAATCAATCTTAGAAAAGACTGATGCATTTTGCAGCTAGTCAAACAAATCATCAATCCGAGGTAAGGGATACCTGTTCTTCACCGTCACTTGGTTTAGCTTTCTATAATCGATGCATAACCTAAGTGACCCATCCTTCTTCTTCACGAATAAGATAGGTGCGCCCCAAGGGGAAACGCTAGGGCGTATAAATCCCTTATCTAACCGATCCTGCAACTGCTTCCTTAGCTCGGCTAATTCCGCAAGTGCCATCCGATAAGGTGCCTTCGAGATAGGAGAGGTGCCTGGAAGAACCTCTAGAGTGAACTCTATCTCTCTAGCCGGTGGCAATCCAGATAAATCATCGGGAAAGACATCTGGAAAATCTTGCACTACATCAATCTCCGCAAGAGTAGGTGACTCATCAGCCTTGGGTACTAGTACCACGCTGGCAAGAAAAGCGTCACAACCCTTGTTCACCATTCTCATTGCCTTCATGGCAGAGATGACATACTTTCCCGCTAAGTTCCTTGGCAATGGGTGAGAAAATTCATCCTCACCGGGAATGCGGAAAACAATTTTCTTCCCACGACAATCCACCAGCGCATAGTGCTCCACTAGCCAGTCCAGACCAAGAATAGCAACGCAGTCCTTCATCTTAAGCAAGAAGAAACACCCTTCTAGGACTCTATCCTCAATACACACCGGTAAAGACAGAATACACTTCATAGTCGGTACCGTACCCGCAGGTGTGTGCACAGACAGAGGGACTTCTAACTCTTCAGACTCTAACCCTGACTCTAAAGTTAACTGCCTAGCAAAACGCTCGAAAATGAACGAGTGGGTAGCACCCGTATCGAACAAAACCCGAGCATACACACCCATGAAAGGAACCGTACCTTCGGTGACATGCTCTACCTGCTCGGAGTCCTCACGAGCTAACGTAAGCACTCGAGCTGGGGCTCGAGGTCTCCCTGGTCGTCCTGTCGCTGGCGCTACTACTGCTGCTGGGGCTGGTGCCGCTCCACGCTGTGCTCTTGCTGAAGCCTGGGGCAATCCTTGATCCTATGCTCGCTGCTTCCGCACTTCAAGCACTTCCCCACAAACTTCCAACATTCCGTACCACCATGTGCCCTACCGCAATGAGGACACTCCTTCTTGCCACTGGGGGAATGCTGAGAAGATACCTGATGACTTCCCGATGCCACGGGACGCTGCGGTGACTGATGTGCCGCCTTCTTTCTCTCCTGCCTCTGGAATGGAGCTGCTGGCCTCTTCTGCGAAGCCTTTTTTTCCTCAAGATATTGCTCCATCTCTCCTTCCTGCCTACAAGCCGCGCTAAGAGCCTCATCGAGGTTACGATGGTCAAATGCCACCAACCTCGTCCTCAGTGATGGCCTCAGACCCATCACGAACTTCTTCGCCTTCCTGCGCTCATCAGTCACAATATGGGGTGCATATTTGGATAGCTCGGCAAACCTGGTCTCGTACTCCAGTACGGTCATAGAGCTCTGAGTCAAAGAGAGGAACTCCTGCTCCATCTTGTTCTGGATGTGCTCTGGAACAAACTTGGCTCGGAAGAGCCTCACGAACTCGTCCCAAGCCACCTCAACAGCACCGCCCTCAAATCGGATACGAAGTAACGAGGACCACCATACATCGGCTCGCTCCTGCCAAAACCACCCATAAGGACTAAACCGAATATTCTAAACTCAGAGAAACTAAATGCATAATTATACAACACATACCTGTAGTATGTAGGTGGCTAAAGTGACCCTGTCATCGTCAGCGCACCTAATAGCTCGGAAGATCTTCTCGATCTCCCTCAACCAGCTCTCAACTAACAATGGATCGCTCTCCCCCTTAAAAGAGAGTGGCGACATCCTCTTGAACCGTTCCATGATGGAGGGTCCACCATGGTCCTGAGCCTGGGGAACTGGCACCTGAGCCTGCTACAACAAACATCATAAGCAACACATATAGCATAGAAACATAATAAACATATCATCAAGTAAAATAGACTACTCTGTCTATCATTCTAACCTGAGCCTGCTGATCCTCCAGCTGATCTTGGAGTGCAGTCTGGGTGTGGGCCTGCGTCTGCATGGCCTACACTAGACCTTGCATGAACACTCCATAGTCTACTGGTGGCGGTGGAGGAAGCACATGACCCTGAGGTGCTGGGGCCTACTGCTCATTCCTCTCCTCTCTCCTCTACTCACCCTCACGAGCAGGGACACTACCACACCTACCACGCGAAGCCATAGCTGCAAAAGATTCAATCTTAATTAAGGACTAAGCTATCAAATTTCCTAACCATATTCTTAAATATGTGGACAATCTATACAAACTTAGCATATAATGACGATGATGATATATGCATATTTATGTACAATTTCAGCCTGTAGCTCTGATACCAATCTCTATAACGACCCTCCTTATACTGGTACGGTTATACCAACCCACATCGATATAATGAGTATCGCTACAGTGGGACATTTACCCATCACATATTCAATAGACTGAAATGTACACAAATATAACACATAACAACGGAATTGAAAGAACTAGAAATAAATCTCTTATTCCATCATCATCATTTATACACAGTCTATATAGAACAAAGGAAAATCAAATACTTCATAACTGAGAAATTAAACTATTACATTGTCCACAACCGAATTACAACAATTCCTTTGTCACATATGAATGAAAATGAAGAGTACAATAAGTTAATTTCCACGAAGATGCTACTCCTCACGCTCGGAGTCACTCCTAACGATCTCCTCCAAGGGAGTAGTATCACCTGCACCTGTACGCCGAAGCAAGAGTGAGTCTACAAGACTCAACAAGTAACTTCCCACACATTAAGCATACATACATCATATGACATTTTACTCATTTAATCAATTTCACTAGTTCATGTAGCATGGATTAAACAATCTGAAAAGAAAGCCTAACATGATACTTCTATCAATTTCATGACACATGGTACATAGTTAGTTCATACAATAATAACCTTAACACATGCTTTCTACATATCTTCTAACATATATTCTCAATTCACATTCTAATACATTCATGTTGTAGTATTATGGCAACTTAACATGCAACTTACACATGAAGAATGAAATGTTCCTAACATGGATTCAAGTAATTCCCACATTCATAACACATGTATAGACATCATAAGCTTGCTGTTTTGACAAAACTTTAACACATTTAGAACCCTATTTACAATTTCATATGTTATTACACTAATTCACATATTCACATCTTCATTTACTTATTTACACAAACTTCACATTCACTTTTCACATAAACGCAATTTCACGTTGTTATCATCGTATGCCGTGACACATTGTCCAAACCACCTCTTAGAAGGACACACACTGATCACATCACACATACATCTATCACCTAGGCATTACAGTGATAAATCTTTGTTACTGCGCAGAACCGGGAGAAGCACTCTCCACCCTAACCAGCAGTATTTGTCTGCCTCCAGGATTTTATCCCAATGCCCATGGGATTTCACACACATATGAACCTTCCCGTAGGGTCTTTACTACGGTACAGTTCCACAGCCCTCTAAGGTAGCAGTGTCACCTATTGGCACATTTACACATTTTCTCAATCTTTAATACACTCTTAATGCACAGTTTAACACACTTGTTTCATGTTCACACATACACACATTGTAGTATCACCTAGCATGGTACTACTATTTACAGAGTTGAACAAACACCATTTACAACTAATCCTAACCATATTGTAATTATCTAATTTATTACAATTTACATTAAACATGCTTAAATTGGCCATTCTCTCATGAATTAGTGAAATCAGTATCTACTATTGTCAGATTTACATGAAAATTTAACCACATACCGTTTACAGGTTGAGCATCATGCATACCGAATTTCACATTTTTAGAGTCATACACAATTTATGGTAATTAAAACATGCATTCTGCCTATTGTAGCAAGTACTCAGTTAAACATGGTACACATGGCCACATACATATTTCTCTATTCAAAAATCTATTTCCCACGGTCATGATATTGTACACAATTTTCAAGGATTTATTTGACATCATACAATTTTTTTTTGAAGTTTTAAAATCTATCTTGCATACTCACTGTTTTACAGTGCAGAAATTTTAATTGTTTACACAAACAATAGAAAATCCCCAAATGTTCGTGGTATGATCTGACATCTATTAACATTGTACAGAAATTCTATGACCTTCAAATTACACATGAATCACATAAACATAATTTTACAAGATTAAAAACCTGCTTGACATGCATTTCAGAAATTCAGATAAATAAGGTATTCCATAGAAATTTACAAAATTTATATAGAATTATCCCATGAATATATTACATAGCATATAACTTTTACATTATATCCTCATGCGCAGAAAATAAAAAAAATAGCTTCTATAGGGCATCAGACTACACTGTCTCTGCATGAAGAACTCAACGACAAGGGTGGGGCTATTTATCATGTTAACGTCAACATCGTGCACCGCCAGCTTAGGATCTTAACGACAAGAGATCATGCCGTTAAGTTCCTGTCTGTGTAAAACACAGACTGAATGCAAAAGATCGATTGAAGGGGGGGGGGTTCCAGGACTCGAATAAAAATCTGAAAAATATCCTAGGACCTACTAGACATATGTATGGATGATGTGGATGGTTTACTTGCCTTCAAACAAATCTACAAACAGTGAATCAAGTCAGAGAAGCCCTCCTCGGCCTGAGCCAAAGAGTTCCCGAAATCCTTCAAATCCGGGCTTTGATGATGATCTTTAAGGTACACTGGGTTGGGAAGACGATCCTTGATGTCCAGACTTCCTCCCAATCAAAGAAGAACGCCAGATGATGCTTCAAATCACTGGATCCACGGGTTCAAAGATCAGGTTTCGCACAGAGAAACTAGGGTTTTCTCAAGAGAGCAAAAAGGGACCCTATCTCAATGAAGAGAGGTGTTTTATAAGGTCAAGGGTTCGGGGACTTGATAAGGTAGGGGTTGTAGCCGTTGGACAACGGTTTCTAAAATAGAGGGCGAAGAAATCGCGGGCATTTCCGGATCTGAAGCGCAACAGATCTGGGGAAGTTGACGTCCAGATCCTTGGCCGCCTGACTGGAGTTAGCGTCCATCGATGTGGCCGCTGACTCACCATCAAAGTCAACTCATGTTGACGCCAACAGATCGTCTGCACAGAACTTAAAATAGCAGGAAAACATACTTACTTAATACATATACATAACCATACAAAGTATACTTTATAAAATTAGTACTATTCATGCAATGAAATATATAATACAATTAATAACTTAACAAATATACATCTATTTATATAACAATACTCAACTAATATGTATATATATATATATATATATATATATATATACACACACAAAATAAACATCAATTCTCACACAACCAAACACCTAAGCAAGAGAGCAAAATTCTAGGGCCTTACAAAATATGTATGTTATTTGTATATATTATCTTTAATTTAGATAAGTGCAAGTTATATTTAAATAAATATTATGTAATGCATGTAGTTTATATGGTGAAGGTGTGTATAATTATTTTGCACATATTAAATTTTTGTGGTGTATTTGTGCATTTTTTAATGCATGGCTGTGTTCTAGTGGAACTGTCCTATTGGCGGCAGGATCTAATGCCGCTGACTGCCAAACACAGGGCTTGACGTCCAGATCGATGGACGCCAAGTACATTGTTGGCGGCACAAGGCCTGGATGCCAACCCCTGTTGACTACAACAGACGTTGACGTCAAGTACCCTCCTGTGTAACGGTTCCAGATTTGTTAACGCTCGCATTTTTCTCAGTTCCAGATTAGGAAACCCATCCTAAGTCATAGTAAACCTACCCTATTGCGTACCCCAACCCCCCAAGTCTATAAAACACTCACCTTAGGGCGAAGGGAAGTCTTTTTGGCCTTGGTGAAACCCTAGCACCCTTTGGAGAAAACCTTGCTCTTTGGAGGGCCGGATCTGGCGATTGAAGGTGTTCTCTGGTGATCTACAACAACTGGGAGATAGTCTACACATAGGAGAAGCACTCCCAACTCCGAGGAACCATCTGCATCAACAGGAGAACCAGATCTAAGGAGATTTCGAGCGCCATCTTGGCAGGGCCAAGGAGGGCTTCACCAACAAAGTTTGATCATCTTAGATTTATTTAGAGGCAAGTAACCCATGGATATCAACCTTACACATGTCCCCTTAAGTCTTAGGATTTTTACGGATTTTTCCTCGATTCCTGGAACCTCCAAATTTCCCTTGTTTTGGTGTGCTGTCTGCATGGTAAGCTGTGAGGAGGTTGGTGGCAACATCCCTTGCCTCCAAGTTCCTGGTGTTGACAGCACTAGATTGTGCAGTTTACTGTAGGCGGTCACATCCTGTGTAGTTAAGTTCTTCAGAGTTCTGAAAATGCATTGTTTGGTCTCTTTAGAGTGTTTATTTGATTTCCGAGTATATGTACATACTGTAAATTTTATGTGTGGTCATATGCAGTCATTAGGTCATATCATGAGGTTGTACTGATTTTATGTTAATTGTGTTAATTATTAAAATTTAGTAATTGAGTTATGAGCATAATATGAGCATGTTTAAATCTTGTATAAATAGATTTGTTGTAAGTTAAGGTTTCATAAATTTTATATGACAGAATGAAGACTGATATTAGGTTTCTGAACTGTAACACTCAACCATGTTAATATGTACCATGTCTAATGATATTTTAATGAATATGTCTGAAATCTAGATTAAATTGTAGAAATTATATTTACTGTTCAAAAAATCTAGAAAATTGAATGTGTGATATGTTTACTATTAATAACCTATGATAAAAATTTGGAATTAATTTGATGACAGCAAGTGTAATTATTAGTTAAACCCTGGGATTATTCATATTGGATATGTTAAATCTAATCTTGTATAATTCAGGAATTAACAACATGTCTAGAACTGTAATATGAGTTGTTTTATTACTGAAAACAGTAGTATCATATTAGGTTAATTGAGGCATGTGCAATTGTGAAACAATGCATGAAGAATGACTAAACAGTACATGTGAAAAATGAAAACAATGTGACAAAATGTGATAAAGTGAATGTATAATAATTGGGCCGAGATTGACACTGCTACACTAGAGGTTCGAGAGCTGTACCATAGAAAAGTCCCTATGGAAGGCTCAACGTTGTGAAAAGTTTATCCTAAGGGCATTAGGATGAAAACTTGGAGGTGGACAAGTACCACTAGATAGGGTGGAGAGGGCTTCTCCCAGTCTGCGCAGTTACCAAGATTCGCCACTACATTGCCTAGGTGGCGAGTATGTGTTATGAGATACGATATGATGTGCTATGAGATATGGGTGCGTGCGTCCTCTAGAAAGTAGTTAGGACTATGTGTCAAGGCAATTTAAGCAATATATTATGGATAAAGTGTAAGGTAATATGTGAATGTGGCACGTGATGAGTGCAAATGATATGACATGTAACAAGTGAAAGTGCAAAAATAAACAATGTGAAAAATGTGTAAAAAGATATGTAAGGGAGAGTGAATATGAATGAGAGTGTGATTTCATGTGAAACCAATATAATAGTGCAAATGTCTATACTTTTATGTATTAATACTTCAAATGCAATATCATGTTTAGTATCATGTCATGTAGTTTATTAATCTTCATGTAATAATGTATGTGAATATACATATGAAGACATGTGAATTATGCAACATAAAAGATGAATATGTGGAAATTGCTAAATGAATAAGATAACGTGTGAATAAATCTAATTCCATGTAATTGAGTTTAATTCATGACAAAACAGCAAGTAAAATGTGGTTATGAATGTGACAAATACATGTAAGAATGTTAGGTTCCATGCTATAAGTGCTTATTGTTGCCAACCAACTTGACTATGTTTTAATTCTTCAATTCATGTTATAAAATGTGAAATCATGTGTAATGAGAGTTATTTATATTAAAATAGTAAATAAAATATACAATTAAATATGAAAAGTGCATGTGAAAAGTGAATAGTTATCATGCTAGGTTGTTTATTACCTTGTGCTTAAATCTATGCTCTAGTTTGTAGAAATGTATCATGAAATGGATGATATTTGGATGGATAAATCATGTTAATCTAAAGCATATATAAGTGGTCTAGGTATGTTGATGATTGTTAAAGCATGAGTTATGTAATGCCTTTATTGTGAAAAGATAGTATGTGTTTTCTCCATTGTGCAATAGTTAACATGTGTGTGATATGTGTAGAGTTGAGTCTTGGGTTTGCTTGCTGGGTCTTTTAGACTCACTCTTGCTTCGGCGTATAGGTGAGACAGGTGTTCCCATTTTGGAGGAAGGCATAGCGAAGGATGATATCTTGGAGGAGTAACTTTTGGGGAGCACTTAGTAGTTGTACTTTTCCCTTTCATAGCTTGAATAAAGTTATTTGCATGGACAATGTTATAGACAATGTAGTTCTTTCATATTTGTAATAATGTGGACATTGTCTTTACTTCTCTTACTATATAGACTGTGGAATGTGTGATGATGATTGAATAAAGTTGAGTTATTTATTTTAATTCAGCTATCTTCATTTGCTATCCACGTACATATCAACCTATCGGCTAGTGTTGGGTTATTATCCCACTGTAATGACGCCCTTTGTATCGATGGGGATTGGTATAATCGTGCCGGTATAAGGTGGGTAGTTACATCTTCAATTCCTTTAGCTCGGCAGGTGACATTCGGTACAGTTGACGTGATACCGGGGCAGCTCCAGGGATCAACTCTATAGCAAAGTTGACATCACATTTCAGGGGAATCCCTGGCAGATCTTTAGGAAACATATCGGGGTAATCCTAGACTATATGGATGTCTTCTATCTTAGAACCTTTCTTTTCAACTATTACGGCCGCAAGGAAAGCAAAGAAACCTTTCCTTATCATGTTGTGGGCCTTTATGGCAGAAATTAGAGACATCCATCTCTTATGTCTAATCCCAGTGAATGACAACTTAGGGAACTCACTAAAAGCAACTTTCCCTTTCTTACAGTCGACACTTGCCCCATAAGTGGACAACCAGTCGGTTCCCAAAATTACATCATAGCCTTCCATGGGCAAACACACCAGGTCGGCTTTTAAGTTATGTTCTCCGATGATTACATCGGTAGATGGGAAGTATTTGTTCAATTTTTCTTTCTCTCCCAGTGGGGTTGTGACAGAAAATTCGCATCCCATGGATATAGGTTTAGCATTCAAGGTATCAGCAAAGTTTTGAGATATGAATGAATGAGTTGCTCCAGTATCAAATAAAACAAATGCTGGTAAGGAGAAAACTTGTAGGGTACCTTCTACCACGCCACCTTCCTCAGCGGGTTCTTCATTATGCAGGGCTTGCAACCTTCCCTGTTTCTTAGGCGCATTAGGGCACCTCTCATTTTCCTTCAGTAGCGAGCACTCGGGGATGCGGTGCTCGCGGCTACCACAGCGCAGACATGCACCGACTTTCCTCCAGCACTCATCAGCCATGTGACCGGGCTTGTCACAATGCTTGCAGTTGCTTTTCGCTGGAGTGTTGGAGACAATGGCTTTGGGTTTTCTTTCTTTGCTGGGTCCCTCCGTGATGTTGAAGGGACACTTTTTGCCATTGTTTGGCTTAGCAGATGATTGACCAGATGTCATTTCCTTTTTCACGAACTTCCCTTTGATACGGTCGGTGAACTTCGTAGAATCTTCCAGTAGCTGAGCTTTCTTTACTATCTCGGCATAGGTCTAGATGTCGAGAGGTGCCAGTTGGGTAATGTATTGAGGCTTAAGGCCATTGAGAAAGCGCTTAGCCTTCATTCTCTCCGTATTCACCAGGTGTTCAGCATACCTTGCCAGTCTAGAGAACTGTGCTTCATACTCGGCCACTGTCAGGCTCCTCTGCTTAAGAGCAGCAAATTCTGCGGCCTTCCTTTCTTGCACATGCTCAGAGAAGTATTTGGAATTGAAGGCTTCTTTGAATTCGGCCCAAGTGGAAAAGAGGTGCCAGAAGTTCTTTGAAGGCTTCTTGGATTGGAGATTATACTCTGTCCGAGGTCTTCCCAGATACTCTTGTGCGTGGGAATTATTCTCTTCAGGAGGTTGTTGAAGATAGCTTCCATCCTATGAGGGCAATTATTCCAGGTGCCATTATCTAAGACGTTACTTTGAATTCTGATGAGGATAGTTGCTTCTGGGCGGCCAACCCAAGTGGTGTTTTTTCTACAACTTTTGCTTACAACTTGGTTAGGGACTATGGGATCAGTCGGCCAGCTTTCCGAAAGATTTGGAATTCCTCTTTTAATCCCAGGGCCTCCCTTTTTTGTTGGAAGATCCTTAACAGAGCTGTCCCAGTTGATAAAATTATTATGGACTGTGGTATCCCAATGGTTTCCAGTTGTTCTTGCTGTGATTCTCCTCAGATTGAGGACCTCAATCACGTCTTTATCCAAAGTGCTGCTGCTCAGTGTATGTGGTGATGGTTCCTGCCTTTTCTTAGCAATAAGATCCACCTCCACTCCCACATCACTGCCAGAGTCTGGGAGTTTATTCGCCATTCAAATATTCGCTCTCCTATAGGATTTATTTCTCTTTATGGGCTTATGTTGATGCTGTGGGAACTATGGAAAAGTCGGTGTTCAGCTAGGTTTGAGGGCAAGGCATATCGGGTCAAGGACATGATCAAAAACATGAAACTTAATATTTCCTTTGCTTTAACTAGAACCTCTTTCAAAGTGGACCCTTCGCCAAGTGAGTTGCAGGTTATCCTTGAATTTGGTTTTTCTCCTCTCATCACGTCCAAGAATTTGAAGTTCATCTGCTGGATTCCACCTCTTACTCATTATTATCTTAGTGTGGACGGGGCATCCAAGGGCAATCTAGGGAGCTGTGGTGGAGGTGGTTGTATTCGTGATGGTGAAGGTGTTCCTCTGGTGTCTTTTGCTCATTTCTATGGGGAAGGTAAAAGTTTAATAGCTAAGACCAGGGCTCTCTGTGATGGTCTACGTTTGGCTCCTCACTTAGGTGTTCGACTTGTAGCGATCTACTCAGACTCCCTCACGCTTAAGGCAGAACACGTGCTCCTCTTGGCTCACTCATAGGTGGTGGCGAACGGTTATGAACCAGCTTCAGAATAATGTAAATATTATTTCCCATGTTTACAGGGAGGCTAATCAGGTTGTTGATCGGCTGGCTAACCATACAGTGGTTTTTATGTGTAATGCGATTTTTTGGGGGGCTGATAGCCTCCCTATTTCTTGTAGGGGGCCGGTGGTTCTGGATAAAACAGGGCTCATGAGTGTTAGGATGGGTTGATGGGGGTTTGCTCTTTGTATTTGTATCGGTCTAGTTGGGGTTCTCCCCCTTGGACGCTTGTATTTGTACCTAATCTTTTTGTAATACTTAGGCCCAGGCATTTCTCACTGGTGGAGTGAGAACATTATCCTCCTTTGGAGGAGGGTGCACTCTCCTAGTTTGAGGCCTGCGGACCTCTTTTAATTAAAAAAAAAAGAATTCAGCCCAAGTGAACTGACCATTCTCTCGGGTCGCTTCCACAGACTCCCACTAAGCGTGGGCATCCTTTTCAAGTTGAAATGTGGCTAGTAGTAGCTTATCCCCTGCTGCACATTGCATGATGTGGAAAATTCTTTTCATCTCTTTGAGCCAGTGCTTGGCCACATTTGGATCTGTGGATCCACTGAACCTAGGTGGGTTCAAACTCCAGAAGTTACGATGCAGCTCGCCTGCACTGCCGCGGTTTCCACCACCTTGGGTAGCTTGCATAATGGCACGTGTGAGTTCTTGGATGATCTATTGCATGCCCCTCATTTGAGCACGTTCAGCAGTCATCTTGGCTGTCTAGTTCCTACAAAATAATTTGTTGTTAGAATATTAATGTGGAGTTTAATTTGTGCGTGTGTGAGTTTATTTTAGCTAGTTACCCATGGTTCTAACCACATCTCACATAGGTAGGATAATTGACTCTAGTCGAGGCTGGTCAACGTAGATCATCCTATACTTAAGAACAACTTAGGCTCTGATACCATAAAACTGTCACGCCCCGACGCGGAATATCGGAACGCGAGGTAGTTGCAAATAAACGGGTACAAAGCGAGTACTAGACATCACACCATTGAACAAGAAATAAACACTAAAGCAAATTCTTCTCATTAAAAATTTCCAATGTCTAGTTACAACCACTAATATCAGTGCCATTCTATAGGGCCCAATTACATTGAATAAAAGCAAAAAGCTAAACTCAAACTCTAACAACTACTAAGATGCTAGGGTACGCTTGACTTCACTCTTGGTCATGCCCATCCTCTTGAGTGTAAGGTTCATCCTCGGTCTCACCTGAGAACACAACGACAAACAACATAGGGTGAGCGATAACGCCCAATAGGACTTAAATCTCAATAGTCAAACAGGCTTTAAATGATTAATGTATTAAAAGGCAGAGTAACTAATGATCGAGCGAGAGAGTCAAGTAATGAGAGATAGCATGATAGTACGTGATTGAAATAACACAAGTTTCCAAATATAGCACAAGCGTCGAGTATAGCACAAATAGCAGGATGGCCATAGCACAAATAGCACAAGTATATCAATAGCACAACGAGTATAGTATAGCACTCTTGATTGTCATGTAGACAACGAGAGAATATAGCACTTTGATTGTCATTTAGATAGTCGAGATAGATAGCACTCGAGTGTAATGCCAAACACTCTAGTCATTTAACTCCCATGGGCAAATAGCACTTTTGGGTGCATCAGAGGAAAGAATCAGAGGAAAGAACCTTCTAGCCGACCTTGTTTGCATGCCCATGGATCACTATGATGTGATTCTAAGAGCTGATTGGTTAACTCAATATGGGGCTAGTGTCAATTGTAGAAAGAGTAGGGTGACCTTCTGCGACTATCCAAAATTAGTTTACTCAGGAACTAAAAACCGTAGACACCTATCTCTTATTTCTGCCTTACAAGCTCATAGGATGATAAAGAAGGGGTGTGTAGCATTTCTTGCTTCAACGGTAGTGGAGAAGAAAGATGTAAACATTAAAGATATCACCGTGGTCAGTGAATTTCCAGATGTGTTTTTAGAGGAGCTACCAGGTATTCCCCCTGAGAGAGAAGTAAAATTTTCTATCTCATTAATACCAGGAGCTGCCCCAGTCTCTAGGCCCCCCTATAGAATGTCACATGTAGAGCTAAAGGAGTTGAAAGAGCAACTAATAGAATTATTAAGGAAATAATTTATCAGACCAAGCATCTCACCTTAGGGAGCCCCATACTATTTGTTAAGAAGAAGGACAGATCAATGAGATTGTGTATTAATTATAGACAACTAAACCAACTCACAATCAAGAATAAGTATCCTCTGCCAATGATAGATGAATTGTTTGATCAGATTTCTGGAGCTAAATATTTTTCCAAGATTGATCTCAGATCAGGCTACCACCAATTGAGGATTTTAGAGGAGGATATTCACAAGACGGCCTTCAGAAGCAGGTATGGGCACTATGAATTTGTCGTCATGCCTTTTGGACTAATAAATGCCCCTGCAGCTTTCATGCAGCTAATGAATGATGTGTACTGGCTGTATCTTGATAAATTTGTGGTGGTTTTCATTGATGACATCCTAATCTATTCAAAAAGTAAAGAAGATCATGAGGAACATTTGAGGATAGCCTTGCAACTGTTACGGAACAATCAGTTGTATGCCAAGTTGAGCAAATGCGAGTTCTGGCTGGAGGAAGTATCTTTCTTAGGGCACGTGATTACAAAGGATGGTATTGCAGTCGATCCATCTAAGGTTGAAGCGGTGATGAACTGGGAGAGACCCACTAATGTGTCTGAGGTTAGAAGCTTTCTTGGGTTGGCAGGTTATTACTGAGTATTTATTAAAGATTTCTCCAAAATTGTTGTGCCTCTGACTAGATTGACCAGGAAAGAGAGTCCATATGCATGGGCAGAAGATTGTGAGAAGAGTTTCTGCACTTTGAAGGAAGGCCTAACTACGGCTCCTATCCTTGCCCTAACCACTGAAGGGGGAGGATTCGAGGTGTATACTGACGCATCAAGTATTGGTCTGGGTTGTGTATTGATGCAGCTAAGCAAGGTGATAGCATATGCCTTTAAGCAACTAAAGATACACTAAGTTAATTACCATGTAAGGCCCTCGAATTTTGTTGCATTATTTGTATTGCATGTGAATACTTCATGTTGTGTATGTACGTATGTAAATATCTACGTAAGTACTAGTTAGTATACTTGTGTATGCATGTGTATAATTAGTTGTAAATAATGTATGAATGGTATGATGGTAGTATGTACGTGATAGTATACATAATGCATGTATATACGTATAGGTTATGCATGGTTTCCTGCATGTTTTGAGTTCTGGCCGAAGGCCAGCTTGGCGTCAATATCAATAGATGTTTGTGTGGTGTAGGCGTCAACCATATGGACGCCGACACTAATCCCAGCGTCCAGCGATGTGGACGCTAATTTCTCTGGCCTGCATGCGTTGCAGAGCCGGAAATCCCAGGAACAAGCTACCCCAACCATTGGGGAGCTGTCCCCAACGGTCTGAAAGGGTTCACATCAACCCTGCGGGAATGGGAGAGGCCTCTCTCCTATATCTGAACCCCTTTGCAACCAGAAAACCTCTCTTGGCTCTCTTTGCAAGAGGAGACAAAGGAGAAGAAAAACCCTAGAGAAAACTGTGAGAAAACCCCACCTTTGCAACCTTAAATCCGGCGATCTGAAGCTTGTTCCAGCCTTCTACCACGTCAAGGAGGTAGCTGGAACATCGAGGAAGGCATCCTCGACCTCGGCCTGCTGTGGAGATTGCTCAAGAACCCGGAGGAAGGCTTTCTTGGGAGCTTCTTGGGACTGCCCAAGGAGAGCTTCACCGCCACCTTTGATCCTTCTGGAGATTTTTGGAAGGCAAGTAACCTACCCCTATCGTCTATGTAGATGTCAAGTAGGGTTTTATAATTTTTATGTATTTTTCCTCGTGTCCTAGATCCCCCATTCACCTTTTTATTTGAAGTTCGGTCTGTGTTTCTGTACAGACAGGAACTTGGCGTCAATGCCCTTGATGCCGAGATCCCTAATGTGCGTCCAGCGATCTTGCCGTCCACTCCTGGAACGGCCAGAGACCGCCGTTAAGTTCTCCAGGACAGAACAGTGAGCTGTTCTTCCTGGTATATGATTATTTTTGATATGTTTTCGATGAGGATATATTGTAAACCTATTATGATATGTAATATGGATGTCTGAATGTGTGGTGAGATCTTTGTAATTTCTGTGATTTGGCATAAATGGTTTTATTATGGAGAATGTATGCATGATGAGACCTAGACCATGTTCTTTACTGTTTGTGCAATTCATGTGAAGTTGGATGCCCTAAATTTTTCTAAACTGTGAGTGGGTAAATCAGTCCATGTTCTGAATTTTTGGGAATTTTCTCCATGCTCCTCTGATTTATTGAATTTTCTGAAATGGAATTAGAAAAACATGTGTAGGATTGCTAAATTTCCAGTAAATCGTATGTTGTGAAATAAATCCCTGAAAAATTCCCTAGGGTATTGTGTATATTGGGTTCAGGGTTATGCTCTGTTAAACTGAATTTTTATGTTATCCACCATGATAAATTGAATTTTGAATAATACGAGAATTTATGTTAAATTTTCTGCGATTGCATTTTGGATCAGAAAAATGTGAAAATTTTCATGTGGGATCCTAAACCGAAATCAGCATGTGGTTAAATTCTCAGGTCATTTGGACAACTATACCATACAATATGAATTTTCCATGCAAAAATGGGTAATTAATGCATGCCATTGTGAAATGATTTAATTTCTATGTAATCCAACCTGATTAGTGAAATTTCCTGAATGATAAATTCTGTCATCTGTAGTGGCATGATTAGGAAAAACAGAGTCATGTTGCGAATGAGAGAATGAATGAGATGTGAGTGTCATGTGTAAAATGTGTGTAAAAACCGATATGTGTAATGTGTAAAACTGTGCCATGTGTGATACTGCTTCCATAGAGGGCTGTGGAACCGTACCATGGAAAAGTCCCCATGGGAAGGTTCAATGTGTTGTGATCCTAAGGGCATTAGGATGAAATCCTGGAGGTGGACAAGTACCACTGGTTAGGGTGGAGACTTGTTCTCCCGGTCTGCGCAGTCCAAGAGTTGTCACTGTATTGCCTAGGTGACGTCTATGTGTATGTGATGTGATGTGTGAACGCGCGACATTGTTGACTGTGCATTTCGTTGTCCATAGTTCCTCGCACAAGTCAATATGCGCACTTCCTCTAAACTGTCTCACAAAAATAATATTGTAAAGATGAACTCATACAGTAGTGAGAACAGGTCATATCCACGGAGAGGCCGAATAGAACTTGATTTAAACTACTTTAACTTGAAATCATTCTAACGACAATGTATTAAAAGTGAATGTGTAAACAACACTAATCAAATCCCGCACAATCTTGACAAGTCAAATAAAAGGAAAGAACAAGCTAAGTGGAAAATAAAAAAAATTGGTAACACTGTACCCTCTCAATTGAGGGATCAAGTAGATCAACAGAAATCTGAAATAGACATTCTCATATGACTGGATGAACAGATTCAATCAAAGCTAGCCAAAGAACACGCTCACCTCTCCGAATGCTCAATCCAAAATAGAAAATTATGCACAGAAGCAAACTCATTCCAAACAATCTGAACCTCAAAAGCGAATAGCATAACAATATCTCAACAGGAAATTACCAAACTAAAGTAGCCCTATAGCTCAGGGAATCAACAATCAACAATATCGACTCTGCACGAACACTCACTATCTCTAGAACTTAAAGATCAAACAGAAAATTAGAAACAGAAGTTTACTGTTGCAAACAGAAATTTACTGTTGCTAAATTGAAATTGCTATGAAGAACATAAATAAGAACAAAATTAAGAATACCAAGAAGCTCCGGAATCCCTCAAGAATTCAAAACTATCTCTGCAGCAACAAAAATCTGAACTCACAAACTCCATTCTCCGGAGGCTTCCTGGATGCTGGACAGCCTCAGAACAGACCAAGAAATGGGGTCTTCTTAGTTGCTCTGTGCCATCTCTATAGCTCACACATTGAGATTATCCTCTTGTGCAGTCACCTGGAGCAATCTCCCTAACGCAGAGAGATGGAACTTGTCCTGGATTGATCTCTGGAACACAAAAGAAAATGGAAAACTAAAATGCCCCGGGATCTCTCACACAAGAACTGAAAGAAATGCCTCTCCAATCCTCACAGAAGAGCAGAAAACCCTCAATTCCTCATAGAACAGAAGATAAGGGGACCCCTGGAATCCCAGATTCAACACCCCAATTTTCCAACACAGAAGAAATTAACCAATGCAGAAGATTGGAACAACTAAAGAGAAGGAAATCTGCCTACCTCAGAAAATTGCACATAAGAAAATAAAGAACTATTAATCTCAGAAATTACGTAGAAGGGGGGAAGAAATATCAAACTTATAAAATTGCAGAAGAAAGAAAGAACAATTGCTCTCATAAAATTGTAGAAGGAAGGACGAACAGTTGATCCTATAAAACTTCAGAAGAAAGAAAGAACAATTGATTCTAGCAACATTCCACAGAAAAGATGAAGAAATTCTAAATGAATAACAAAGACAAAAACTAAAACTCGAACTCTCCTCCTGCTGAGATGCTTATAGAAGAAAAAAAAAAAAAACCAAACAACTCTCCCTCCCCTGCTCTGCAATTCTAAAAAAAACAACTGAAGCAAACTTCTAAGAACTCTCCTAAAATCGAACTGTAGCGCCCTGAACTCCCTACCCAAGAACAGAAAGAAACTAAAATTTTTAAAAATTCCAACCCCCGGAGAAGAGGACCTTGGGGTCCTTTTATAGGCTCCATGGCCTCTACATGATCCGGCCATCTTCCTCACGTACCAGCACCGCACGATCCAAGCTCTGCACACCCGGCCGCCACCTCAGCCAGCCCTGGTCCATCGCGTGCAGCATAGACCTCCACATCGCCAGCGCTGGCCTCTGCATCCCGCTGCGTACCTCACCTCCGTACACCAGCTAGCTTGCCGCGCATAGGACTTCTTCCCGCCAGATCCACGCACGCCGCGCACAAGCTGCTAGCCCCTTCTGTGCAGGGGACCAGCACCGCCTTCGCTAGGTGATCCGCTCACCCAGCCTAGCTTCAGCACCAGGCGCTCCTGGTCAGCAGTGCTCCACATGCCCTGGCCGCTTCCACCTGGCCGCTTGGCCTAGCTCAGCCGCCTCCATCGCGCCGCTTCAACAGGTTCCCCGCACACCCCTGCAGCGCACCAGAGCTGGCTCGCCATCGCACCATGCCTGGGCTCCATCTGTACGAGCCCAGCACCAGCACCGCCCACACCTTCTGGCGCTGCATCTGGGCGACTAGCACACCGCGCCCAGCACAGGCTTGGCACCCGAGCTTCTGCTGCTTCGGCCCAGTAGGGCTTCTCCACCTCAGCCACCAGCCGCCCAGCTGTAGGCCCACTGTGCCCAAGCTCTGGCCGCCTTCACACCCAGCCGCCTCCGGAGCTCCATCGCCAGAGGTCTTCCAGCAGCTTCTGTTGGGGAAGAATAATAAAAATTTTAACCGGATTAGATGGGGTTGGGTAGGGTAAAAGGTCATTATTAAAATATTGAAATTGGGAGAGGTATGTGTCATGATCCGGTGAGATGAGAGAAATGGTAAAATGAATTTTAGGGGGGGGTATGTGGCATAATGGTGGTGGTAGGGTAAAAATGTTTATTTAATGGGATTGAGTGAGATATTTATAAATTTTTATTTATTAACAAACCAAAATCTTTTTAAAAGAATATTTACAAAAATAGTATTTTAACAAAATTTATTTACAAAATATCTTTTATTTTCCAAAGTAAACCTAATTAGTCAATCTATGACTTATTGAATGAAAAATCTAATCATGTGTTTTCTAACCCAATGATTTAACTAAAGTGTTAAAAATCTATTTATGGATAAAATGAAAATTAAAGTTAAACTGCACAATATCTATAGGCAAAAGATGTCTAAAATTACTATATGTATGAAATTTAACATGAAAAATTGTGTGGTTATCACTCCCCCCTACTTGAACATTGCTAGTCCCTTAGCAATAAAAATTACTCTAAATATAGGACTAGAAGATATAATGTCTCATGCTAAACAGTCATCATGTAAAAGATTAATGTAAAGACATGTCTTTTCTAATTGTAAAGGCTTATGGCAAGAAATTAGTGCGCAAATGGTAGCTCACTTAAGAGTTCACATCAGCCCTTCTGGAGCTCCTCTGCCTCGGCTAGTATTTGAGATTAGATTAATTCGAGGGAGAAGAAAAGAATTGTGGAATAAGATCATTGCTCAATCAGATTGGGTTGTTTCTCTCAGTTCCATTCTGCCCATCTTCCTTGAGGATTATTTCTCTGAGCTGAGGACTTTGCCTCTTTATTTGCACTTTGTGCACTCAGAATTTCTTTCTTTCTTTTTCATCCATAATACTGCACAACCCATCACTTTTCAAGAGTAGCGAGTCCAACTTTACTCAGATCTGAGGCATTTTTCATGGATATATTTTTCTTTTGCTTTTGCTTTTTACTTTTTACTTTTCTTTTCTTTTCCTCTTAAAGGAAGGATGGACAGTCAGGTTCCTTGATCACACGCCTTTACTTCCTTCACAATTCACTTAAGGGGAGGGGACAAAACCAATCACCTCTCTCCTACTAGCCTCGACAAATTTGCTACATACGGGTTTAGCTAGTCTAAGTGGCTGTGTAGTGTGTATATGAAAACTTCTTGCCATAAATCCTTACATAAGGTAGACAAGAAGTACATGTAATCCTTTATTAGAGGCTACCTAACATGGATACTTGCAAGGGAATGTGACAACCACAAAATTTTAATGGTTAAAGATCAGACACATAGTCTGAGTCTCGCAATGCCAGACATTTTTATTCAAAGATGAAACATTGTGAAATTTTGTTTTTATTTGCATATGTACAAGCTAAAAGAAAGAAAATGAAGCAATGGTTAGGGTGGGGACTGTGAATGCATGCTTATTCTACTTCTTCCCCCCTACTTATTCACAGGAAAAGAAAGTAAGACAGAGAATTACCTGATGAAGGAAATCTGTACACTTGGGTTGCCTCCCAAGAAGCGCTAAGTTTATCGTCTTCAGCCAGATGCAATTAGGCTTCATTTGGCTCAGCTAGCTTGGTAGAATCAATTTTTACAGAAGATGGGCTTTCAAAGAAATGTTTTAACCTCTGCCCATTAACAGTGAATGATTGTCCCGTTTTAGGGTCAAGAATGATGACAACACCATTGTCGTAAGCTTTGACAACAGTGTAAGGACCATCCCATCGGGACTTCAATTTTCCCGGAAACAAACGAAGCCTAGAATTAAACAACCAAACCTTATCATGTACTTGAAAAGTTTTTCTATGAATGTGTTTATCATGGAATGCTTTGGCCTTGGCTTTACAAATCTTGGAACTTTCATAGGCTTCGTTTCTGAGCTCTTCTAGTTCATTCAGATGTAGGGTCCTTTGTTGACCAGCTTGGGCTAAATCAAGATTTACCTATTTGATAGCCCAATAGGCTCTATGCTCAAGTTCTACCGGTAGATGACAAGATTTTCCAAAGACAAGCCGGTAAGGGGACATTCCAATGGGAGTTTTGAAAGCAGTTCAGTAGGCCCACAATGCATCATCTAACCTTTCTGACCAGTCTTTCCTATCAGGCCTAACCGACTTTTGAAGAATGTTTTTAATCTCCTGTTTGATACTTCCACTTGGCCACTAATTTGCGGATGGTAAGGTGTTGCCAGCTTATGGGTGATCCCATACTTCCTTAGGAGAGTCCTAAACTGAGTGTTAATGAAATGAGGTCCTCTATCACTAATGATTGCTTTGGGCCACCCAAATTGAGAAAAGATGTTTTTCTGAAGAAATTTGATAACCACCTTATGATCATTGGTCTTTGTGGCAATGGCCTCTATCCATTTGGACACATAATCAACAACAACTAGAATGTACGTGTATCCAAAGGACGGTGGAAAAGGTCCCATAAAGTCTATTCCCCATACATCAAAAATTTCTACAACCAAAATGGGGTTAAGAGGCATCATGTCCCTCTTAGAAATATTTCCCATGGTTTGACATCTAGGACAGACCTTACAAAATTGGTGAGCATCCTTAAACAATGTGGGCCAATAGAAACCAGAGTCTAAGACCTTAGCAGCGGTCTTCTTTCCTGAAAAATGCCCTCCACAAGCAAGAGAATGGCAAAACTTGAGGACACTTTGATGCTCACTCTCAGGGACGCATCTTCTTATCACTTGGTCTGGTCCAATAAAAAATAGCTCCGGGTCCTCCCAAATATAATACTTGTCCCTAGCAAAGAATCTCTCTCTTTCATTTTTGGTCCAATCTCCAGGTACTCGTCCAATGACTTTGTAATTCACAATATGTGCATACCATGGAGATGAAATATTGGAGACGGCTAAAATGTGCTCATCTGGGAAAGCATCTCTAATAGGCATGGAGTCCGGGGCAATTATTCTGGACAAATGGTCAGCTACCACATTTTTGGACCCTTTCTTATCATGAATTTCCAGATCAAACTCCTGTAATAAAAGGATCCATCTGATCAACCTAGGCTTGGCATCCTTTTTGGCAAGCAAATGCCTCAATGCAGCATGGTTAGTGAAAACAATGATTTTGGCTCCTAAAAGGTAGGATCTGAACTTCTCTAAGGCAAAGACAATAGCTAGGAGCTCTTTCTCAGTGGTTGTGTATCGAATCTGAGTGTCATTCAATGTTTTGCTTGCATAATAAATCACTACAGATCCTTTATCAGTTTTCTGCCCCAAAATAGCACCTACAGCAAAGTCTGAAGCATCACACATTATCTCAAATGGTAATGACCAGTCTGGAGATTGTAGAATTGGAGCCTTGGTCAAAATGACTTTTAAGTCCTCAAAAGATTTATGACAAGCTTCGTCAAAAATGAAAGGAGTGTCTTTCAACAAAGAAGTCAATGGCCTTGCAATTTTGGAAAAGTCTTTGATGAACCTCCTATAGAATCCAGCATGACCAAGGAAGGATCGAATTTGTTTGACAGAGTTGGGAGGAGGTAATTCGGAAATAAGATTTACCTTGGCTTTATCTACCTCTATCCCTCTCTCTGAGACAATATGCCCTAAGACAATCCCCTCCTTAACCATGAAGTGGCTCTTTTCCCAACTTAAGACAAGATTGGCATTAAAGCATCTTTTGAGCACTTCAGTCAAATGGTCGAGGCATGAATCAAAGTCATTTCCAAACACAGAGAAATCATCCATGAAGACTTCTAAGTAATCCCTAACCATGTCTAAGAAAATAGACAGCATGCAACGTTGAAAAGTTGCGGGGGCATTGCACAGCCCGAAGGGCATGCGTCTAAAGGCAAAGGTTCCAAATGGACATGTGAAAGTGGTCTTTTCTTGGTCCTCAGGGTGAATAGCCACTTGGTTATACCCTGAATATCCATCAAGGAAACAAAAGAATTTTTGGCCAGCAAGTTTCTCTAAGATTTGGTCAATGAAAGGCAAGGGGAAATGGTCTTTCTTGGTCATCGCATTCAATTTGTGATAGTCAATGCACACTGTCTATCCTGTAGCCAGCCTAGTGGGAATGAGCTCACCCTTTTCCATTTGAATCACAGTCAGTCCTGACTTTTTAGGCACAACTTGAGTTGGACTAACCCACTGGCTATCAGAGATGGGATAAATGAATTCTGCATCCAGCCATTTAACAATCTCTTTCTTAACAACTTCTTTCATGTTGGGATTAAGCCTTCTTTGCATTTCTATTGAACTTTTAGCATTTTCTTCCAAGTATATGCGATGTGTGCATACTGAAGGACTTATCCCTCTTAAATCATCAATTGTCCAATCAATTTCTTCTCCTGCCCTTCCTCAAGATCAGTAGCAATTATGACGGGCCAAGTCTCGTTCTCTCCAAGATAGATGTACTTTAAATTAGCAGGGAGTGGTTTTAGCTCAACCTTAGGAGGACACTCAGATGGAATTGATGGATCACTATCCTGAAATAAATAGTTAAATTGTCCTTCCTCTCCCTCAAACCCTAGAGCACAGGGTTGGTCTACCATTTCTTCCCGCAAGATTCTTCCAAGGTATCTACCACTAGACAACTTTCTCCTAGGTCATGGTGCCTAGATGCCCTAAAAATGTTGATACTAACCCGCCTATCTCCAAATGATATATCCATCGTCCCGGTAGCACAGTCAATATTGGCTCTAGCTGTGGCCAAAAAAGGTCTACCAAGGATAATTGTAAGACCCCGGATTTTTATTCTCTTATATATATGTATATATGTATACGTGTATTTGCGTAGAAGTGAGCAATTAGCTAAATTAAGAAGTAATATGAGCGTTCTCTTTTCTTTTCCAAGAATCTTAGACTTAGAATGATTGAGTAATATTATGTATGTATTTTCTAAATATTGAAGAATATCCTATACTGCCTATTTCATGGAGTTTTGTATGAGAATATAAGAAGTAGATATGTGTATGTACGTACATATGTTATCTTGTATGCGTGACAATGGTATACCTAATTCTACCTGCATAACACCTTGGTGTACTTATGTACGTATGAGTATGTTTAGTTGTAAACATGGTTCATTGCATGGTTTAGTGATGCGTACATTGTACTTTGTACATTGCATGTACATGAAGAGCTCAAGCATGGTAGGTGTATTTAGTAGTCTATATTGGATTTCCATACTCCTCATGAACAACATGCATGTATTTTGATGATAATTAGGTGATGATAGTCAATTGGCTAAATTATGCATATAGTGCATATTAAGGAATCTTATGCACATAGTACTTAAGCAATGCTAGGTAAAGTTGTGCAAGTTAATATAATTACCGGTGCGCATGTTGTGTCCATCTATTTCAAGCGTACTGTGTACAAGTGTGCTACACCCGTGTGTGTATACTATATATATGCCAAAACAAGTGTGTAGGCATAGGTAGATATCTACGTACATCTTATCTTAGTGTATTCATGTATGCTTGTGTATGTCTAGGTATAAATGCTATTGATTGCCCGGTGTAGTAATATACATATTATACCTTATACCTTGTATGCGTATGAATATATTCATGAGCGTGTTGTTATCTTGATGTACCTATGTATGTATGTGTAGGATTAGTAGTGAATATTGGATATTTACATGGTGTAGTGGTGTATACACTATACTACATAGGTTTCATGTGCATGTATGAGTGGGTTTAGCATGGTTCTGCATGATTTTAAGGTCTGGCAGAAGAGTATCTTGGCGTCAACGTGCATGGACGCCCATGCTATGTCAGCGTCCATATCGATGGACGCCAACCCTCTGTAGCCGTCCAGGGATGTGGACGCCTACTCTTCTGACACTGCATGCACAGCAGGTCAGAAAAAGCATGGCCTGCCATGCTTCTGATTGGGGATGGCCGACCCAAAGGGGCTCTCCCACCCTTGCAAGGGCAGACTTCGGGTCTTGCCTCATAAGAGCACCCACCTTGCTGCTAGCAAGGTGCTCTCTTGCCCTTTTCAAGAGGAGAAAACCCTAGCACAGAAATGTGAGAAAACCTGACCTTGGAAGGCTTAGATCCGGCGATTGGAGGCATTTTCGGGCGCTCTTCTTCGACAAGGAGGACATCTAAGCATAGGAGAAGACCTCCTCGGCGCTGGACTGCGGCCTACAAACCCCTAGAACCCGGAGCAAAGGAGTTTTGGAGGCTTCTTGGCACTGCCCAAGGAGAGCTTCTCCGGCCATTTTGATCCGTTTGGAGATTTATTCAAAGGCAAGTAAACCCTAGGTCTTGAGCCTAGACATGTCCCCTAAGTCTCAGGAATTTTGTGGATTTTAATTCGCGTCCTGGAGCCCCCATTCTGACATTTTTCCCCAGCTCGGTCTGTGTTCTCACACAGACAAGAACTTGACGGCAAGAGATCTTGCCGTCAAGATCATCTGTTAACGGCATACGATAATGCCGTCAACCTCTGTGAACGGCCAGACCCCGCCGTTTAGTTCTTCAGGACAGAACAGTGAACTGTCCTTCCCTATATGATTAATTTTCGGACTTCTTCGCATGAGGATATAGTGTAATTTTTATATGTTATGTAATACCTATGGTGGGATGTATGGTGAATTTCTTGCGCATTTTTGTGGATGGTGCAAATTTTTAGATTTATTGAATAGTATGTTAGCAATCAGTTTGGATATGTTAGTCTACTGATTACATGAATCAGGAGGAGTTTGGATGCTATAATTTTTCTAAACCATGTACATATGCATCAGTCCATGCCCTGCAAATCTGAGAATTTTTTTGTGTTCATGTGATTTATTACATTTTCTGCAATAGGAATAGAAGTCATGTGTAGGTTATTCAAAAATTTCAGTAAATGGTGTGTCATGCAATAAATTCGGGAAAAAATTTTCTGTGACCATGTATATGTCAGGTTCAGGACCTTGAACCATCAAATCTGATATTTATGTCATGTTCCATATTAAATTGAATTATTAGTGGCATGAAAATGAATGTTTCATTTTCCGTAAATTCTATGTAATTCAGGAAAATATGAAAATTTGCATGAGAAGTCTGAAACCTGAAAACAGTGTGTGGTTAAAGTTTCAGGATATTTGGACAATTATACAGTGCAATATGAAATTTCCATGCAAAATGCGTGACTAATGCTAGCTATTATGAAATGATTTCATTTCTGAACCCTTTTAACATGATTAATGAAACTTCCGGAATGTTAATTATGGTCATCTGTAGTAGCATGGTTAGGAGAAAAACAGAGTCACATTGTGCATGAGAAGATGAATGAGATGTGAGCGTTATGTGTAAAATACGTGCTAAAACTCGGCATGAGTAAAGTGTAAAAGTTGTGCCTATGTGACACTGCTACCCTAGAGGCATCAGGAGCCGTATATAGAAAAGTCCCTATAGAAGGCTCCATGTGATATAAGTTTGTCCCAAAGGCATTGGGGAAATCCTGGAGGTGGGCGGTACCACTGGATAGGGTGGAGAGGGCTTCTCCCGGTCTGCGCAGTAACCAAGATCCACCACTGTATTGCCTAGGTGGTGGGTATGTGATCATGAGTAATGTTATGTGTTATGTGTTGTGAAAAGAGTTATGAGAATGAGTTGTGTTATTTGTTAGTGTCCTCTACTGGTGGTTAGTACTATGTGTCATGGCAAATTGATTAACCAATGAAATAATGAATAAAGTGTGAAATATGTGAATATGGCACATGGTAAGTGCCCATGATACACGTGGCAAGTGCAATCGATGTGATATGTGATATGTGATAAGCGAAAGTGAAAGAGTAAATGATGTGGAAATGTGTAAATTGTGTAAGTGTGAATATGTGTACATATGAAATGTGTAAAAGTGAACAAGGTGAATGTGTAAATGTGCAGTCATGTGAGATAAATGTGTTAAATTGTGAACTTATGATATATGTCATGAAAGTGTTAAATGCATATCCAAACAGCAACCTAAATGCATGAAAAAGGAGGTTTCACATGTGTAAGAATGAGTAGAATCCATGTTAGGAACTTCCCTTCCAAATATATGAGAATCTCATGTTAATTGCTATCATGTTGTAATGGAATTGTATATATGTATAACTCTCACGTGAATGAAATGGTAGTGAGCATGTAATAGGATTTTCATGTTTGCAAAAGGTTGATATTGAATACGGCAAATGCATGAGAAATGTTTTGATCCCATGCTAGTTGAAAGGCTCATTTAGTATAAAGTTTCCTACTTAAGCACTTATTGTTGCTAATTAGTATTACCAAGTTTAACCTTCAATTCATGCTATGAAATATGAAGCTATGTGCATGTGATTTTATCATGTTGAAAAAGCTAAGTAAGTTGTGCAATTGAATACGAAAAGTGCATGTGTATGATGAAATGCTCATGATTTAGAATAGAATTATGGTAGACTAAAGCATGCTCCTGTGAAGATAATATCTATTGCTAGTTGAGCATAAGGACTATGTGTACCCTTGTGAATTGATGTTAGTGTGCATCTCGTTAATGTTAATGGTTTAGTGTGAGTGCGACATGTTTAAGTTTAAGATTTTGGTTTGCATGCTGAGTCTTTGGACTCATTCTTGCTTCGGCGTACAGGTTGGCAGGTATCGGGTCCTAGAAGGAAGCTTGGTGAGGATCGTCATTTGAAGACTATTTTGTGGAGCTGCTACTAGTTGTACTTTCTTTTTCTTTTGCACAAAAAGAATTATTGTATGGACAATATTTGGACAATGTAGTTCTTTTATCTTGTATTAAATGTGGACATTGTCTTTCTATTTTGCTATTTAGATTGTGGAATGTGTGTTGGTGATGGGTAAGAGTTGAGTTGATCATTTTATTCCGCTGTACTCTATTGCTATCCAGGTACATATCAACCTATCGACCAGTGTTGGGTACATGTCCCACTGTGACGATACCCTTTATACCGATGGGGATTGGTATAATCGTACCGGTATGAAGAGGGTCGTTACAATAATGGTGGACTGAGTCAAACCTTGAGGAGTGTTCATGTCCAAAATGATGAAATCGGCCGGGAAGTAACAATCGTTAATTCTCACAATAACATCTTCAACTAAGCCTTTAGGAGTGGTGACAGAACGATCGGCTAGTTGAAGGACAACAGAAGTGGGTTTCAACTCTCCTAGCTTGAATTTCTCAAAAATGGCAGAAGGTAGGAGATTGACACTGGCTCCCAAATCTAAAAGGCCGCTCTCAAAAGTGACTCCACCGATGGTGCAAGGAATTAGTGGAGTGCCTGGATCTTTGAGCTTTTTAGGGAGTTGGTTTAAGACAATGGTACTCACAATTTTTGGAAGAATTATTGTTTCAGTTTTGTTTCTCACTTCCCGTTTTGGAGTACACATTTCTTTTAGAAATTTGGCATAAGCAGGCACATGTTTGATGGCATCAAGCAGAGGAATGTTGATGTGAACTTGTTTAAATAGCTCCAAGAGTTCTTCATTACCAGTGGATTTGTTTTTGGATTTTGGTTTTAAAGCTTCAGGAAAAGGAACTCTTGGGATGTAACAGCTTGGGTCTTCACTCATCTTGGTTTTGTCTAGGGGTTCTTCAATTATTTTCTCTTTTCCCTTGGATTTTTCTTTTGCAACATTTTCTTCAATCTCTTCCTCAATTTCAATTTCATTTTCATTTTCTTTATCCTCATTTGACATGTGTGGGTGATGATTTGTTCTGAATTTTCCACTTCTTAAGGTAGACACAGTTTTTGCATTTTCTACTTGAGGGCCCCTAGCTTGGGCAGGAGGATGATCCTGTTGTATAGGTTGATTTTGATTTTGTGGTGCAGGAATGTTCTGAACAAAAGCTTGTTGTGTGTTTTGTGGTGGAGGTGCATTTTGTCTAGCAGGTGGTGGTCTGTACCCCTGAGCTTGATGGTATTGCTGGTTCTGATAACATTCGGGAGGGTTATTCCTTGGGTTTGCTATGGTTTGACTTTGCAACTGACCCAATTCCCTCCTTTGACATACATCAGCAATCTGAGACTCTATTCCTGTCAAATTTTGTTGAAAATTTTGGTTTTGAGTTTGTTGTTCTTGCACAGTTTGACATAGAGTCGCCATCATGTTTTGGAGTTGATTCATTTTATCATCCCAATTAGGCTGAGGAGGTGGTGATTGATATGAAGGTTGTTGGAAATTTGTATGAGCAAATTGATTGGAATTTTGATTTCCTTGGAATTGTGGAGGTTTTGAGTTAGAAGATAGGCCAAATCCCGAATTCTGATTGGGATATGATTGACCGTACATGGTTTGCTTGAAGGTAGGTTGGGAAACTTGTTCAGATTGATTTTTTCATGAAAAGTTTGGATGGTTTCTCCAACCAGGGTTGTATGTGTTAGAGTATGGATCATAGGAGGGTTTGTAGAAGCCTTGAGCAGCTTGGACTTGTTCCTGAATGAAAGGAGGTAACTAGGCAGTAGTGGGACAAGCACTGATGGGATGAGCTGGGCTAGCACACATAGCACAAGTTTCAGGTTGTTGAGAAATTTTGGGTGTGGTTTGCCCAGTCAAAGATAATAATTGATCAAATTTTTGTTCCAACTTCTGCTCCAATCTTTGGTCAAGTCTAGCTATCAGATCTTCTACCCTAGAGTCTGGTTCCCCTCTTCCTCTTACTTCATACATCCCTGCCTACTTTACAGGTCCTAACTCTCTCTCATAAGAGTAGAGTGAGGCATGATTGATAGAATTTTCACTCAATGTTTCAAAAAGATTATATGCCTCATCCTCACTCTTAGTCATGAATGCTCCTCCACACAAGCATCAACCATCTGCCTATTTGATTCAGTTAGTCCTTCATAAAAGGCTTGAACAATTTGCCACCTCGACAGACCATGATGGGGGCATTTTCTAAGCAACTCCTTCAATCTCTCCCATGATTCGTGCATTAATTCTCCCGGGTGTTGGGAGAATCCAGTGATTGCTCTTCTCATTGTATTTGTTCGGCCAATCGGGTAAAATTTCTTTAAAAATTCCTGCTGCATTTCTGGCCATGTTGTGATAGTTCTCCCTATGGTTCCCAACCAATGTTTAGCCTTGTCTTTTAAGGAGAATGGAAATAGGGTCAACCTTAAGGCATTTTCAGTGAAGTTTTGGATCCTTACAGTGGAACAAATCTCTAGGAACTCATCTATATGCCTATAAGGGTCTTCATTGGGATTGCCATAAAAGGATGGCAACATCTGAATGGTTCCAGGTTTGATCTCAAAATGATTTGCCAGAATTTCCGGCCTGATACAAGTAGCAGGTTGATAATTAGAAGGAATAAAGTATTCCTTCATCTGTCTGGGTGCAGCCTCTTCTAAATTTCTAGCAACTTGGTTCTGGTTTTGGTTGGCCATCCTATGAAAGAATCTTTCAATCTCGTCTATAGGTTGAGCCAAATCTATGTCCAGAGAACGTCTACCAAGCATGCACAGTGGAAAAAGCCCTCTATTTAAGATTTTTGAATTTTATTAAATTTTGATGAATTTTTAAACAAACACACACTTTCAAAACAAATTATCCTAAACTCTAAGTGTTCCTTGGACTTATGTTATTTTTCTCAAAATCAGATTTATGCTTGCTTAAGTCCAATTCTAACTCTCTTTGTACCGGCCAGGTAAGAGGTGGAGTAGAGGGAGGCCCCCCTTGCTTTCGCAATGACCCAATTAAATAACCTCTAGCTCACTTAAGCGTAAGCTTTTTAACCTCTAATCCTAGACACCAGACTTAAAGAGAAGTTTTGAATTTGAGAAATGATAAATCTAATTATGAACCCTAAGGCCACGTCTACTGGTTTTTATTGAAAGTTTAGGCAAATGCAAGAATGTGGAATTTTTTTTTTGTGATTTTTGGGCAAAGGAAAGGGTGATGAAATCCCTCACCTTATTTTTTTCTAATGGGTGAAGCCCTTAAGCAGTCCCATTTTCAAATATGAAGTGCACAGATCAAGTTCAAACAATGGGTTGTCTAATGCTAAGTCTAATGCATGAAACGAGCGATGGAAGTCTTACCTTTCCCTCGCACTCTTCAATGCAAGAAAGAAATGAAATTCAAATAACAATAAAAGTGATGAATGTCCTAAAACAAGTGTTTCTAATCTTGAGAAATGAAATTTTTATTTACAAACAAACGGTTAATATGAAAGAGCGATTTAGAAATTTTTTAGATTTTAGATTTTTTAATTTTTATTTGGTTTTTGAATTAAATGAAATAAAACTAAGAAAATATAAAGTGATATTGTAGACTACTTCCAAACCAATCAAACCACTAAAAGTTCAATTATTACATGCCAACAAGAAGGAAATCTCTGTACATGCACAGAGAGTACATGAAAACCTCACTACAAGCTTCTCTCACACTCCCCTATCTAAAAGACTGAATTAAAAGCAAGAAGGAAAAGAAATCAGCAAGCTCCTCCAATGGGCTTCAAATGCCAAGCCCAATTTCCAAGTTCCTCCTTATGTGCAAATCTGAAATAAAAGCCCAACAACAAGTCAATGTAAAACCAATAGAAATCAAATCAAATCAAAGTAGATCTAAATCAAACTCTAATGCTTCCCCGGCAACGGCGCCAAGATGAACGCGCGACATTGTTGACTGTGCATTTCGTTGTCTAGAGTTCCTCGCACAAGTCAATATGCGCACTTCCTCTAAACTGTCTCACAAAAATAATATTGTAAAGATGAACTCATACAGTGGTGAGAATAGGTCATATCCACGGAGAGGCCGAATAGAACTTGATTTAAACTACTTTAACTTGAAATCATTCTAACGACAATGTATTAAAAGTGAATGTGTAAACAACACTAATCAAATCCCGCACAATCTTGACAAGTCAAATAAAAGGAAAGAACAAGCTAAGTGGAAAATAAAAAAAATTGGTAACACTGTACCCTCTCAATTGAGGGATCAAGTAGATCAACAGAAATCTAAAATAGACATTCTCATATGACTGGATGAACAGATTCAATCAAAGCTAGCCAAAGAACACTCTCACCTCTCCGAATGCTCAATCCAAAATAGAAAATTATGCACAGAAGCAAACTCTCATTCCAAACAATCTGAACCTCAAAAGAGAATAGCATAACAATATCTCAACAGGAAATTACCAAACTAAAGTACCCCTATAGCTCAGGGAATCAACAATTAACAATATTGACTCTGCACGAACACTCACTATCTCCAGAACTTAAAGATCAAACAAAAAATTAGAAACAGAAGCTTACTGTTGCAAACAGAAATTTACTATTGCTAAATTGGAATTGCTATGAAGAACAGAAATAAGAACAAAATTAAGAATACCAAGAAGCTCCGGAATCCCTCAAGAATTCAAAACTATCTCTGCAGCAACAAAAATCTGAACTCACAAACTCCACTGTCCGGAGGCTTCCTGGATGCTGGACAGCCTCAGAACAGACCAAGAAATGGGGTCTTCTTGGTTGCTCTGTGCCATCTCTATAGCTCACACATTGAGATTATCCTCTTGTGCAGTCACCTGGAGCAATCTCCCTAACGCAGAGAGATGGAACTTGTCCTGGATTGATCTCTGGAACACAAAAGAAAACGGAAAACTAAAATGCCCCGGGATCTCTCACACAAGAACTGAAAGAAATGCCTCTCCAATCCTCACAGAAGAGCAGAAAACCCTCAATTCCTCACAGAACAGAAGATAAGGGGACCCCTGGAATCCCAGATTCAACACCCCAATTTTCCAACACAGAAGAAATTAGCCAATGCAGAAGATTGGAACAACTAAAGAGAAGGAAATCCGCCAACCTCAGAAAATTGCACATAAGAAAATAAAGAACTATTAATCTCAGAAATTACGTAGAAGGGGGGAAGAAATATCAAACTTATAAAATTGCAGAAGAAAGAAAGAACAATTGCTCTCATAAAATTGTAAAAGGAAGGACGAACTGTTGATCCTATAAAACTTCAGAAGAAAGAAAGAACAATTGATTCCAGCAACATTCCACAGAAAAGATGAAGAAATTCTAAATGAAGAACAAAGACAAAAACTAAAACTCGAACTCTCCTCCTGCTGAGATGCTTACAGAAGAAAAAAAAAAAACCAAACAACTCTCCCTCCCCTGCTCTGCAATTCTAAAAAAAACAACTGAAGCAAACTTCTAAGAACTCTCCTAAAATCGAACTGGAGCGCCCTGAACTCCCTACCCAAGAACCGAAAGAAACTAAAATTTTTAAAAATTCCAACCCCCCGGAGAAGAGGACCTTGGGGTCCTTTTATAGGCTCCATGGCCTCTGCAGGATCCGGCCATCTTCCTCACGTACCAGCACCGCACGATCCAAGCTCTGCACGCCCGGCCGCCACCTCAGCCAGCCCTGGTCCATCGCGCACAGCATAGACCTCCACATTGCCAGCGCCGGCCTCTGCATCCCACTGCGTACCTCGCCTCCGTACACCAACTAGCTTGCCGCGCATAGGACTTCTTCCCGCCAGATCCACGCATGCCGCGCACAAGCTGCTAGCCCCTTCTGCGTAGGGGACCAGCACCGCCTTCGCCAGGTGATCCGCTCACCCAGCCCAGCTTCAGCACCAGGCGCTCCTTGTCAGCAGTGCTCCACACGCCCTGGCCGCTTGGTCCAGCTCAGCCGCCTCCATCGCGCTGCTTCAACAGGTTCCCCGCACACCCCTGCAGCGCACCAGAGCTGGCTCGCCATCGCACCATGCCCGGGCTCCATCTGTACGAGCCCAGCACCAGCACCGCCCACACCTTCTGGCGCTGCATCTGGGCGACCAGCACACCGCGCCCAGCACAGCCTTGGCTCCCGAGCTCCTGCTGCTTCGGCCCAGCTTCTCCACCTCAGCCACCAGCCGCCCAACTGCAGGCCCACCGTGCCCAAGCTCTGGCCGCCTTCACACCCAGCCGCTCCGGAGCTCCATCGCCAGAGGTCTTCCAGCAACTTCTGCTGGGGAAGAATAATAAAAATTTTAACCGGATTAGATGGGGTTGGGTAGGGTAAAAGGTCATTATTAAAATATTGAAATTGGGAGGGGTATGTGTCATGATCCGGTGAGATGAGAGAAATGGTAAAATGAATTTTAGGGGGGGGGTATGTGGCATAATGGTGGTGGTAGGGTAAAAATGTTTATTTAATGGGATTGAGTGAGATATTTATAAAATTTTATTTATTAACAAACCAAAATCTTTTTAAAAGAATATTTACAAAAATAATATTTTAACAAAATTTATTTACAAAATATCTTTTATTTTCCAAAGTAAACCTAATTAGTCAATCTATGACTTATTGAATGAAAAATCTAATCATGTGTTTTCTAACCCAATGATTTAACTAAAGTGTTAAAAATCTATTTATGGATAAAATGAAAATTAAAGTTAAACTACACAATATCTACAGGCAAAAGATGTCTAAAATTACTATATGTATGAAATTTAACACGAAAAATTGTGTGGTTATCAATGTGTCCTTCTTATGGTGGTTTGGACTATGTGTCACGACACTAAAGTGTAAAATGTGAATGTGATTGTGATCATGTGCAAATTGTGTAGTGTGAACAATGTGTAAATGTGAATGTGTAAATGTGCAATGTGTAAAAAGTGAAGTATGTGAATTAGAAATTGTGTAAAAATGTGAAACCAAAATGTGAGGATGTGAAATTGAAATCCATGATATGATGATCTGAAATCATGTTAGAACAGCAACATAAATGTGGTTATGATCATGTGTTGTATGTGTACAATGCGTAGAATCCATGCTAGGGACAATCCTTACTTATGTGTAACCCATTCCATGTGTGTTTACTCTCACGTTGTGGTTTAAATGAGAACATAGCTTTCATGTGTTAGATTGTAAAGCGTTTAATCATGTCAAAACAGCAAGCTTAAAGCATGTAAAATGGTTATGTGCATGCGTAAGAATGAGAAGTAACCATGTTAGCAATTTTTTAAAACTAGTCATGCTAAACTTGCTTTCATGTCTTAGTTTAATTGAAAGTAAACCTTTCATGTGTTGGAATGATTAGAGAGCATGTGATAGGAGATTTTGATTTAGAAAATCTGAAAGCATGAATCATGTGTTCATTAATAGAATTACCATGATAGGAGTTAATTTCAATGACAAGCATGCTACATGATGGTGTCTTGTAAATGTGTATGTAAAACCTGCTATGATATGTACATGTATGATATGTGTAGAGTTATTTGCTGAGTCTTTTAGATTCCTTACTTGCTTCGGCATACAGGCGTAGTTGGTGACGACACACTTGCGGAGGAGGCAGTGGAGACCGACTCCGAGCGTGGAGGTTAGATCGTTGGTGTACCTTACGATATTTTGATTTCATAGTATGTAATTGCAACATTGTACTAGCATTATTATGGAAAACAATGTTTAAGTGTGGACAGTTATGTATTTGATTTTCAGCAATGTAATTATGTGGACTTTTAGTTCTTTAAATGTTATCGAATCATGTATGTTAAATGTGGATGATGAATGAAATGAAGACAGTGGTTCTTTTACTTCCGCTACTCTGTTCTTATATTCACGTGTATCTCAACTGAATGTTATTGTTGGGTAAATGTCCCACTGTGGCAACGTTCACTATACCGACGTGGGTTGGTATAACCGTACCGGTATAATGAGGGTCGCTACAGAGATTGGTATCAGAGCAACCGGTTGAGATTGCACATGAATATACATAAGTCATCATTCCCATTACATGCTAAGTCTACATAGGAATGTCCACATGTGTAGAATTGATTAATAATGAATGAAAAATAGATAAGAAATGGTTAGAAAACTTAGTAACCTAGCTCTAATGGTGGCTGAAATTTATTACAGCCATGGCTTCGAGAGGTAGGCGTGGCGGAGCGCCGGCCCGTGAGGACGAGCCGAGACGTGACGAGCGGGCGGAGCAGCAGGCCCCGGCACCACAAGGTCCTGTACTTCCCCCACCGCCGCCTGTGGATTATGGAGTATTCATGCAAGGTCTGGTGCAAGCCATGCAGACGCAAGCTCATACTCAGGCAGCACTCCAGGCGCAGTTGGAGGCTCAGGTTAGATTAATAAAATGATTAATAATCTGTTTTATTTGCTTATGCGATACTATGTTGATTGTGAATTGCTTGTTGTGTACTGTAGCAGGCTCAAGTGCCAGCTCAGGACCATGTTGGACCTTCTACCATGGAAAGATTCAAGAGGATGCTGCCACCCTCTTTTAAGGGGGAGAGCGACCCATTGTTGGCTGAAAGCTGGATGAGGGAGATAGAAAAGATCTTCCGAGCCATCAGGTGTGCAAATGAGGATAAGGTCACAGTAGCCACCTACATGCTACAGGTATGCTTTAGTTTATATGCTTGTATGCTTTGTTAAGTTAGATTTGTTTAGATGGTGCTTATGAGCGGTGTACTGCAGGAAAGAGCTGATGTATGGTGGGCTTCATTGCTGCGTACCCGGTTTGAGGACGGAGCTATTGATGTTGCTTGGGACGAGTTCGTGAGGCTCTTTTGGGCCAAGTTCGTCCCCGAGCATGTTGAAGATCGGATGGAGCAGGAATTCCTCTCTTTGGCTCAAGGCTCCATGACCGTGCTAGAATATGAGGCAAGATTTTCTGAACTCTCTAAATATGCACCTCATATCGTGGCAGACGAGCGCAGGAAGACAAAGAAGTTCGTGATGGGCCTGAAGCCATCACTGAGGACGAGGCTCGTGGCGTTCGACCACCGCACTTTGGACGAGGCCCTCAGCACTGCTTGTAGGCAGGAGGGTGAGATGGAGCAATACCTTGAAGAGAAAAAGGCTTCGCAAAAGAGACCTGCTGCTATGTTCCAGCGACAGGACAAGAAGAAAGTGGTGTACTCGACACAGCAGCGATCAGTGGCAGTCGGCAGTTCTCAGGTACCTTCTGTACGTTCTCCTGGTGTGAAGAAAGAGTGTCCCCACTGTGGGAAGACACATGGTGGTACCGAATGTTGGATGATTACGGGAAAGTTCTTGAAGTGCGGAAGCAGAGACCACAAGATCAAGGATTGTCCGAGACTTCAGCAGGGAGTCCAGCGCGGAGCGCCAGCCCCAGCAGTAGCGGCAGCAGCGCCAGCTACAGGAAGACCAGGAAGGCCTCGAGCCCCAGCTCGAGTGTTTGCTTTAGCACGCGAGGACGCCGAGCAGGCGGAGCATGTCACCGAAGGTACGGTTTTACTTTTAGGTGTGCACGCTCGGGTTTTGTTTGATACGGGTGCTACTCACTCGTTTATTTCCGAGCGGTTCGCTAGGCAGTTAGCCCTAGAGTCAGGTGTAGAGTCTGAGGATTTAGAGGTCCCTTTGTCTGTGCACACCCCTGCGGGTACGGTATCGACTAGGAAGTGCATTCCGTCGCTACCGGTGTGCATTGAGGATAGAGTCCTAGATGGGTGTTTCTTTTTGCTAAAGATGAAGGACTATGATGCCATTCTTGGTCTGGATTGGCTAGAGGAGCACTATGCGTTAGTGGATTGTCGTCGGAAGAGGATTGTTTTCCGCATTCCTGGTGAGGACGAGTTCTCTTATCCCTTGCCAAGGAACTTGGCGGGAAAGTTAGTCATCTCTGCCATGAAGGTGATGCGCATGGTAAACAAGGGTTGTGACGCTTTTCTTGCCAGCGTGGTGTTAGTGTCAGAGGCTGATGAGTCACCTACTCTTGCGAAGATTGAGGTAGTGCAGGATTTTCCAGATGTCTTTCCTGATGACTTGTCTGGATTGCCACCGGATAGAGAGATAGAGTTTACCATAGAGTTGCTTCCGGGCACCTCTCCTATCTCGAAGGCTCCATATCGGATGGCACCTGCGGAGTTAGCCGAGTTGAGGAGGCAGTTGCAAGAGTTGCTTGATAAGGGATTTATTCGCCCTAGTGTTTCCCCTTGGGGCGCACCTGTATTATTCGTCAAGAAGAAAGACGGGTCACTTAGGTTATGCATTGATTATAGGAAGCTGAACCAAGTGACGGTGAAGAACAGGTATCCCTTACCTCGTATTGATGATTTGTTTGACCAGTTGTGAGATGCATCAGTCTTTTCTAAGATTGATTTGCGATCTGGTTATCATCAGTTGAGGATTCGGAGTGGGGATGTGTCCAAGACGGCATTTAGAACTTGTTATGGACATTATGAGTTTTTGGTCCTTCCTTTCGGATTGACCAATGCCCCAGCAGCGTTCATGGATCTCATGAACAGGGTGTTTAGGCCTTATTTAGATAGCTTTGTCGTAGTGTTTATTGATGATGTGTTGGTCTACTCTCCGGACGAGGACACACACCGTCAGCATTTGAGGGTAGTGTTAGAGGTTCTTCGTGAGCACAAGCTGTACGCTAAGTTCAGCAAGTGCGATTTTTGGTTGCGCGAGGTTCATTTCCTCGGGCATGTTATCTCTGGTGCTGGTGTTGCAGTGGATCCAGCAAAGGTCCAGGCAGTTATGGATTGGGAGATTCCCAAGACCCCTTCGGAGATTCGTAGTTTTATTGGTTTAGCTGGTTACTATCGGCGATTTATTGAGGGATTTTCATCCATCGCCGCCCCTTTGACTCAGCTTACCAGAAAGGGAGTGAAGTTTGTTTGGTCCGAGAAGTGTGAGAGTAGTTTTCAATTGCTGAAGACTAAGCTCACGACAGCCCCGGTGTTAGTCTTACCGAGCGGTGTAGAGGGTTTTGCTATCTATACGGATGCGTCTTAGATTGGTTTAGGCTGTGTGCTAATGCAGCGGGAAAGGATAGTGGCTTATGCTTCTCGTCAGTTGAAGGAGCATGAGAGGAACTATCCGACTCATGACTTGGAGCTCGCAGCAGTGGTTCATGCACTAAAGATCTGGAGGCACTATCTTTATGGTGTCAGATTTGAGGTGTTTACCGACCACAAGAGCTTGAAGTATCTTTTCTCCCAAAAGGAACTAAACCTGAGGCAGAGAAGATGGATTGAGTTCTTGAAGGACTATGACTTCGACCTTCAGTATCACCCTGGGAAGGCGAATGTCGTAGCAGATGCTCTGAGTAGAAAGAGGCCATCTCTCTAGCAGGATTGGAAGATGTTGGAAGATGCGGCTTGCGTGTTGATTGAGTTAGAGCCGTTGCTATGCCAGGCTTTTGTAGCTCAGTTATCTCTTAGGCCCTCGGTTTTGGATGAGGCGATCGAGCAACAGAAAGCCGACCCTAGACTCTTAGAGTTAGTGGGCAAGGCAGGCATTGCTCGTGATGACGACGGTGTGATTAGATTTCATCACCGTGTTTGTGTCCCTGATTTGGTAGATGTCCGTGAGCATGTGTTAGCGGAGGCTCATAGATCGCGATTCTCTATTCATCCAGGTTACACTAAGATGTACCAGGATTTGAAGAGATCCTTTTGGTGGTCTGGCATGAAGAGGGATGTAGCGGATAATGTATCCCGGTGTTTAGTATGGCAACAAGTGAAGGCCGAGCGACAGCGACCATCCGGCCTTATGCAAAGGATGGAGATCCCAGTGTGGAAGTGGGAAGCTGTCACTATGGACTTTGTTTCGGGTTTGCCTCGATCGAAGGGCACTGACTCGATTTTTCTTGCCTATGAAGAAGAAGCAGTCAGTAGAGAGTTTAGCTAGATTGTATGTTAGCAGTATCATTAGATTGCATGGTGTGCCGAAGTCGATCATTTCGGATCGAGATCCGAGATTTACTTCGAGGTTGTGGAAGGGTCTTCAGGATGCGTTAGGTTCGGAGCTGAAGCTCAGTTCGGCGTTTCATCCCCAGACTGATGGACAGTCCGAGAGGTCTATCCAGACGCTCGAGGATATGTTGAGAGCGTGTGTATTGGATTGGAAGGATGATTGTGAGCGTCATTTACCTCTTGTGGAGTTCGCATACAACAACAGCTTTCATGCGAGTATTGGTATGGCTCCATTTGAGGCGTTGTATGGTAGGCCTTGCAGATCTCCTTTGTGTTGGGAAGAGACCGGTGATAGGCAGCTGATCGGTCCGGAGTTAGTTTAGGAGACTTCGGATAAGATCCAGCTTATCAGAAAGAGGCTTGTTGCGGCTCAGGATAGGCAGAAGAGCTATGCCGACAACAGGAGGAAGGATCTCGAGTTCGAGGTGGGTGATCATGTCTTCTTGAAGATATCGCCTACCCGAGGTATTGTTAGGTTTGGCAGGCATAGTAAGCTGAGCCCTAGATTCATTGGCCCATATGAGATTCTCAGACGATTGGGCAGCGTGGCATATAAGCTAGCATTAACCCCATCTTTGGCTAGTGTTCATCCCGTCTTCCACGTTTCGATGCTCAGGAAGTATGTCCGAGATCCGTCTCATGTGATTAGTCATGAGCCAGTGGAGATTCAGCCAGATCTGTCGTATGTCGAGCAACCAGTAGCTATTCTTGACCGGAAGGTTCAGCATCTCCGGAACAAGAGTATTGCGTCGGTGAAAGTTCTATGGCGGAACTTCTCACGAGAGGAGGCTACTTGGGAGCTTGAGGATGAGATGAAGAAGAAGTATCCCCTTTTGTTTGAGTAGTGTCGTTCTAACTTCGAGGACGAAGTTTCTTTAAGGGGGAGAGGGTGTAAGGCCCTCGAATTTTGTTGCATTATTTGTATTGCATGTGAATACTTCATGTTGTGTATGTACGTATGTAAATATCTACGTAAGTACTAGTTAGTATACTTGTGTATGCATGTGTATAATTAGTTGTAAATAATATATGAATGGTATGATGGTAGTATGTACGTGATAGTATACATAATGCATGTATATAGTATAGGTTATGCATGGTTTCCTGCATGTTTTGAGTTCTGGCCGAAGGCCAGCTTGGCGTCAATATCAATGGACGTTTGTGTGGTGTAGGCGTCAACCATATGGACGCCGACACTAATCCCAGCGTCCAGCGATGTGGACGCTAATTTCTCTGGCCTGCATGCGTTGCAGAGCCGAAAATCCCGGGAACAAGCTACCCCAACCATTGGGGAGCTGTCCCCAATGGTCTGAAAGGGTTCACATCAACCCTGCGGGAATGGGAGAGGCCTCTCTCCTATATCAGAACCCCTTTGCAACCAGAAAACCTCTCTTGGCTCTCTTTGCAAGAGGAGACAAAAGAGAAGAAAAACCCTAGAGAAAACTGTGAGAAAACCCCACCTTTGCAACCTTAAATCCAGCGATCTGAAGCTTGTTCCGGCCATCTACCACGTCAAGGAGGTAGTGGAACATCGAGGAAGGCATCCCCGACCTCGGCCTGCTGTGGAGATTGCTCAAGAACCCGGAGGAAGGCTTTCTTGGGAGCTTCTTGGGACTGCCCAAGGAGAGCTTCACCGCCATCTTTGATCCTTCTGGAGATTTTTGGAAGGCAAGTAACCTACCCCTATCGTCCATGTAGATGTCAAGTAGGGTTTTATAATTTTTATGTATTTTCCTCGTGTCCTAGATCCCCCATTCACTTTTTATTTGAAGTTCGGTATGTGTTTCTGCACAGACAGGAACTTGGCGTCAATGCCCTTGACGCCGAGATCCCTAATGTGCGTCCAGCGATCTTGCCGTCCACTCCTGGAACGGCCAGAGACCGCCGTTAAGTTCTCCAGGACAGAACAGTGAGCTGTTCTTTCTGGTATATGATTATTTTCGATATGTTTTCGATGAGGATATATTGTAAACATATTATGATATGTAATATGGATGTCTGAATGTGTGGTGAGATCTTTGTAATTTCTGTGATTTGGCATAAATGGTTTTATTATGGAGAATGTATGCATGATGAGACCTAGACCATGTTCTTTACCGTTTGTGCAATTCATGTGAAGTTGGATGTCCTAAATTTTTCTAAACCGTGAGTGGGTAAATCAGTCCATGCTCTGAATTTTTGGGAATTTTCTCCATGCTCCTCTGATTTATTGAATTTTCTGAAATGGAATTAGAAAAACATGTGTAGGATTGCTAAATTTCCAGTAAATCGTATGTTGTGAAATAAATTCGGGAAAAATTCCCTGTGGTATTGTGTATGTTGGGTTCAGGGTTATGCTCTGTTAAACTGAACTTTTATGTTATCCACCATGATAAATTGAATTTTGAATAATACGGGAATTTATGTTAAATTTTCTGCGATTGCATTTTGGATCAGAAAAATGTGAAAATTTTCATGTGGGATCCTAAACACGAAATCAGCATGTGCTTTTTAGGTCATTTGGACAACTATACCATACAATATGAATTTTCCATGCAAAAATGGGTAATTAATGCATGCCATTGTGAAATGATTTAATTTCTGTGTAATCCAACCTGATTAGTGAAATTTCCTGAATGATAAATTCTGTCATCTGTAGTGGCATGATTAGGAAAAACAGAGTCATGTTGCGAATGAGAGAATGAATGAGATGTGAGTGTCATGTGTAAAATGTGTGTAAAAATCGACATGTGTAATGTGTAAAACTGTGCCATGTGTGATACTGCTTCCATAGAGGGCTGCGGAACCATACCATGGAAAAGTCCCCATGGGAAGGTTCAATGTGTTGTGATCCTAAGGGCATTAGCATGAAATCCTGGAGGTGGACAAGTACCACTGGTTAGGGTGGAGACTTGTTCTCCCGGTTTGCGCAGTCCAAGAGTCGTCACTGTATTGCCTAGGTGACGTCTATGTGTATGTGATGTGATGTGTCCTTCTTATGGTGGTTTGGACTGTGTCACGGCACTAAAGTGTAAAGTGTGAATGTGATTGTGATCATGTGCAAATTGTGTAGTGTGAACAATGTGTAAATGTGAATGTGTAAATGTGCAATGTGTAAAAAGTGAAGTATGTGAATTAGAAATTGTGTAAAAATGTGAAACCAAAATGTGAGGATGTGAAATTGAAATCCATGATATGATGATCTGAAATCATGTTAGAACAGCAACATAAATGTGGTTATGATCATGTGTTGTATGTGTACAATGCGTAGAATCCATGCTAGGGACAATCCTTACTTATGTGTAACCCATTCCACGTGTGTTTACTCTCACGTTGTGGTTTGAATGAGAACATAGCTTTCATGTGTTAGATTGTAAAGCATTTAATCATGTCAAAACAGCAAGCTTAAAGCATGTAAAATGGTTATGTGCATGCGTAAGAATGAGAAGTAACCATGTTAGCAATTTTTTTTAAACTAGTCATGCTAAACTTGCTTTCATGTCTTAGTTTAATTGAAAGTAAACCTTTCATGTGTTGGAATGATTAGAGAGCATGTGATAGGAGATTTTGATTTAGAAAATCTGAAAGCATGAATCATGTGTTCATTAATAGAATTACCATGATAGGAGTTAATTTCAATGACAAGCATGCTACATGATGGTGTCTTGTAAATGTGTATGTAAAACCTGCTATGATATGTACATGTATGGTATGTGTAGAGTTATTTGCTGAGTCTTTTAGACTCATTACTTGCTTCGGCGTACAGGCGTAGTTGGTGACGACACACTTGCGGAGGAGGCAGTGGAGACCGACTCCGAGCGTGGAGATTAGATCGTTGGTGTACCTTGCGATATTTTGATTTCATAGTATGTAATTGCAACATTGTACTAGCATTATTATGGAAAACAATGTTTAAGTGTGGACAGTTATGTATTTGATTTTCAGCAATGTAATTATGTGAACTTTTAGTTCTTTAAATGTTATGAATCATGTATGTTAAATGTGGATGATGAATGAAATGAAGACAGTGGTTCTTTTACTTCCGCTACTCTGTTCTTATATTCACGTGTATCTCAGCTGAATGTTATTGTTGGGTAAATGTCCCACTATGGCAACGTTCACTATACCGACGTGGGTTGGTATAACCGTACCGGTATAATGAGGGTCGCTACATACCATGTCCATGATTTAGAGGTAGCAGCAGTGGTATTCGCATTAAAGATTTGGCGACACTATCTTTATGGAGAATAATTTAAAGTATACTCAGGACACAAAAGTCTAAAGTATCTCTTTACTCAGAAAGAACTTAACATGAGAGAACAGAGTTGGTTGAAGTACCTAAAGGACTTCGACTTTTCCAGACAATATCATCCAGGGAAAGCCAATTCTGTGGTATATGCTTTGAGTAAGAAGCCTGTGGCATCACTAGCCAACTTAATGGTTGGGGAGTGGTGATTGCTAGAGCAGTTTGCTAACCTGGACTTGAAGGTAGAAGAGGAAAATGATCAGGTGTTGATTGCCAGCATCAGCATACAGTCAGATCTGTTAATTGAAATCAGAGAACAACAAGACGACGATCCTATCTTAGTAGGGATTAAGGAGAAGATTGATCAAAGGCCAGGCTTTTCCATAACCAAAAGTGGCAGATTAGTGTTTAAGGCAAGGACCTATGTACCGGATAATGAAGAACTGAAGAGGAAGTTGATGACTGAAGCTCATCGATCCAGATATACAATTCATCCTGGCGCCACTAAGAAGTATCAAGACATGAAAAGAACTTATTGGTGGCTAAACATGAAAAGAGAAATAGCTGAATTTGTGGCATACTGCTTAACTTGCCAGCAAGTCAAGACAAAACACCTTAGGCCAACATGTGTGTTACAACCCTTAGACATACCTGAGTGGAAGTGGGAAAGCATAGGCATGGACTTTATTATGGGACTGCCAAAAATCAGGGGAGGACTTGATGCAATATGGGTAATCGTTGATTGATTAACTAAGTCAGCCCACTTCTTGCCTATAAAGAGTAAGTGGTCCGTAAACGTGTTAGCCGCACTATACATTAAGGAGGTGGTTAGATTACATGGAGTTCCCTCATCCATTGTATCTGACAGAGAGCCCCAATTCATGTCACACTTTTGGTGGGAGTTGCAGTCAACACTTGGTACTATGCTAAATTTCAGCACCACCTTCCATCCCCAGACAGATGAGCAGACGGAGAGGACGAACCGAATTGTGGAAAATATGCTCAGAGCCTATGCAAATGATTTTGAAGGATACTGGAGTGAATAATTATCCTTGGTCGAGTTTGCATACAATAATAGTTATCAAGCAAGCATCAAAATGGCATCATTTGAGGCATTATATGGCTGAAGTTGCAAATCGCCCATGTGCTGTGAAGAAGCAGGAGAGAGACAATGGCTGGGACCATAGATAGTGCCAGACACCACTCAGAAGATCTAGATTATTAGTGAACGTCTCAAGGTAGCTCAGTCCAGACATAAGAGCTATGTAGACAAGAGACGAAGGGACTTGGAATTTCAAGTTGGTGACCACGTGTTCTTGAAGGTTTCACCTTCGCGTGGAATCCATATGTTTGGAATTAAAGGAAAGTTAAGTCCAAGATTCATTGGCCCTTTTGAGATCCTTGAAAGGTGGAGAAGTAGCCTACAAAATAGCATTACCTCCACAGTTAGCAATAGTACTTAATTTCTTTCATGTATCTATGCTAAGGAACTATGTCTATGATGTCGACCATGTGGTACGGTTTGAGGACCTGGAGCTTGTAATCACGGGGTTACGCACCCCTCGAGACACACAACATGTTTTAAAATAACTTAAAAAGTATGAATTAGGAAATGTGATCGCCATCTAACAAGTTGCTATGAATAGGAGTGAAATTAGGCTAACGTGCTAGGAAAGGGGGTGAGAACAAGGCACTTACTGATGTCGTGATGGGTCTTCCCGTCGCGATGATGCTGATGTCTTGACACCCTACCAGGTCGCGTCTCGGCTGTCGTGACCCAGGTGCCTGTCGCGTTCTCTACAGTGCGGGAGGATGTTGAGTGGACCTTCTTCTTGTTGCCCAGTTAGGTAGCCCAGAGGGGGGGTGAATGGGTCTTTAAAAATTATCAGCTAATACCTGTTCACTAAAAACGTTCACAAAGAAATACACTTCGATGGATGTTAGTTATAGTTAGAATAATCAACAATCACACAGAGAGCAATCACACAACACAAGAATTATCTTGGTTCAGATCTCCTCTCCTTAGGAGTCCTACATCCAGTCCCTGAGCAATATCTCAGGATTTCACTACCAAGGGTACTGTCCCCCTTAAGGACCCTTACACCCAGCCACAGCTGGTCTTCCTTCACACGAAGGGAAATACAAACACCCTGGATGCCCCACCAGGTCTTCCTTCACAACAGAAGGGAACACACACCCTGGATTCCACCAGGTCTTCCTTCACACACGAAGGGTACAAGCACAGAAGCAAGTAACCAGGAGATTAAGCCCCTAGATCAAGCTTTGATAAGCCAAGATCTGAAGTTAGGGACTGAGAGAAATGAGATCTACAAACAAAAGCTCAGTCTCAGAACCAAACAAGCTCTCTCAAAAATCTACAAATAATGCAGAGAGCAAAGAGCTAATCTAATGGAATGAGGCTTGGTTCTTTCTTGAGAACTCGCAGAAGACTTGATGATCAGAGTGTTATTCTTTTGTAGTGACTGTCGTTCTCAATCTATCTCTCTGTCTACTTCTGGAGCTACTTTCTTCAATATATATCTTCAATTTGAAATCTAAACGTTGAAGTATCCGTTGCCTCTAGCTTTGGGCGGACGTTAGACTGAGTGGCACTTGGAAGCTTCCAGTCAACAGTCCTTTATCCATTTGTACACGTAAAGAGATAGGATCTTCTGAAGTGTCCTTTGGCTTCTATAAGGTCCAACGTTGTGAAGATGAATAGCTGACAGGGACTTGCACACAAAGCAAGCTAGAATAATAGACAGCTGGGCTGTCTCTTGTTGTCAGTCAACGTTAGTGTGAATATTCATCAAAATAGTAATGCTATTTTGCTGTTCTAAAAGATGCATACAGGATAGACACGATAATGGACGATATCATCTGCATGCATGCAGTGATACGTTCAGTCTTCATTAAATACATAGCTGACAGAAGGATATGTGCGAAGACTTTGACTATTCAACCCTTTGAAAGGATAAGTCATATGTCAAGTTGATTAATATGAAATCGATGCATTTATGACTTATGAAATCGTTATGCAACCAAATCGTTGTCACTTAACAGAAAATCGTTATGAGATATGAAAGAATCATTGTGATCAAGGTGATATAATCAAATCGTTATGAGATATGAAAGAATCGTTGTGATCACTAAAGAAATCGTTATGATGACTAAAGGAATCGTTACGACAATAAAGAAATCATTACGATGACTAAAGGAATTGTTACGACAATAAAGAAATCGTTACGATGACTAAAGGAATCGTTACAAAATAAAGAAATCGTTATGATGACTAAAGGAATCATTACGACAATAAAGAAATCGTTACGATGACTAAAGGAATCGTTACGACAATAAAGAAATCGTTACGATGGCAAGATCGTTGCGATCACTTAAAGGAGTCGTTACGATTACTTAAGAAGTCGATGCGCAAAGCAAATCGTTATTAGAACTAAAAAATCCTTATGATTACTTAAGAAGTCGATGCGCAGCAAATCGTTATGACAACTAAAGAAATCCTTATGATTACTAAGAAGTCGATGCGCAAAGCAAATCGTTATGAAACTAAAGAAATCCTTATGATTACTTAAGAAGTCGATGCGCAAAGCAAATCGTTACGATAGCGAGATCGTTGTGATCACTAAAGAAATCGTTACAATTCTACTGTAATCGTTATGATTTATAAAAGAAACCGATGTGTACTTAGACAAAAATGCTTTACAGTATGAAGATTCTTACCTGTTTTGGCCTGTTTTCCTTTGATCTTATTTCCCGTGCTTAAGACTTGTAGAAAATAGGTTAGTGACCTTAATCAAGGGTTTGATAATTATCAAAATAACATGGTTTTGTTAATCACCAAAATAGAAATGTAATTAATTTAAATTACATGGGGATAAACTGTTCATCAATCTCCCCCTTTTTGGTAATGACAAAACTTCAACAAACTTTAGCAAATAGCACAGATAAGTCTATATTTAAATTCTGAAATTTTTTGCAATAGTTTTAAATTCTGAAATTATTTGCAATAGTTCACCATATGTATTTCAGAGCTTGCAATAGTTCTCCCCCTTTTTGTCATTAAGCAAAAAGATTCAAGGAAGGACAAAGAAGAGAGAAACATCTGAATGAGAAAAGAGACAACAATTGTATTCATTTAATGCTGTGGAGGTACAGGGAGATAAAAGGCAGGAGAGAGGAGGGAGGCATAGTGAGAAATGGTTTCCCATGCCTGCTCTTCCTGCTTCTCAAACATTTGACGAAAGACACCAGGAGCAGGAGAGTACTGTGGTCCCATGGAGGGAGCCATCTTCTTGACATGGAGAGCTAACTGTTCATCAAGGAAATTGGCATAAGCATCTCTATCAAGGGAGACTTTGTAGAAGGTCACTGTCCCAAAACTGGCACAAGCAAGGAATTGATCAACTGAAATGGGATATAAGTTCTGCTTGGCCTTCAACTCCTGACAAAGGGCTACATAGACTTTATATCTTTCAACCCAAGTCCTGAAAGGATCCTGGACCAAGTGAATAGAATTCATGTCCAAGAATGTAGCTGCAGAAACTGGAGAGTGACCTTCCCTGGCCTGGGATTCATTAAGATCTGACAGCTGCTGAGCAGAGAGAGGGTAAAATTTGGCCCAATTTGAAGGGGTTAATCTCTCACATTCTGACAGAATGGGAGCAAGAACCTCAGCACTGACATGGCCCTGGTGATATTCTCTGAAGAGAAATCTATGAAACACAACCAGAAAGCCCTTTTGTATCTTAATTCGGCCCATAACTCTGGAAAAACGTTCAAAAATTATTGACCCAACAGTTGATTCCATTACCAGAGAGTGAATAGGTGGAAGCAAGATTTCCTCTGGCACCTGAAGGGTGGCAAAATCGACTTGGATAGCTTCAGTGTGGGCTACGGCTGAACCAAGTGCGCTGATGGCCTGCTTAATTGACTGAATTGGACCTCAGGGAGTCGATGGACATATCTATAGTTGTTGAAGAGTTGGAAGTGCCTGGCCATCTTGATCTCCTTCTGAATGAATGGGGCCCAACAATTCTTGTGATGAATTTGGAACCATTCTGAGAGAGTTAGGGGATGGTCCCTTGGAGGGAATCTAGCAGACTTAGCTAGAAGACATTTATTGTACAGCTCTTTGTGCCCCCTAGCCCATTGCTCTTCAGTCTTGGAATGAGCAATAGAGAAGATCTTGGATTTTTCTGATTTGGTTAGAGAGGTATAGGGTAGAATGACATTCAAGTGGTTTGAAAGGTTAAGAAAAGGAAGGTTGATGATAGTAGCAAAAACAACCTTCTGAAGATATTCTCTGTACAGTGGTTTATTTCTGTTGTCCATTGTGTGAGAAAACCACAGAGGGGGATAGCTAGGTTCAGAGGAAAGAGAGGAGGCTTTCCTCTTCTTAGGAGCAGAACTACAAGAGTCTGCCCTATGGATATGAAGCCCAACCTTCAGTATAGACCGGAGGATGACTTCTTCATACTCATCCTTGACTTTCCCAAGATAGGGAGATTCAAGTTGAGCATCCTCAGGAATTATAGTAATGAAAGAGGGTGGAGGAGAAGGATGTAGAAGGGAGTGTGAGGTAGTAGGTGGGATATCTGATGGTCCTGAGGATGGTGGACCAGAAGAAGAGGAGGCTCCAGCTGATGAGGAGTCTGGAGGAACCGCAAAGATATGTGGAGGTGGAGGAATGGTTGTTGAAGAGATAGGAGAAAAGGTGGGTTGAGAAGGGAAATGTGTAGGTGATGAGATGGTTCTGGGTTGTGGTTTCTTGAAGGTTTGAGGTGCAGGTGGAGCTATGGATGATGAAGGTGGTGAAGGAGGTACTGGGGTCTGAGTGGAGGAAGGAGCTGGGGGCTCAGGAGCTACAGCTTCTTCTTCTTCAGCTACTTGCTGCACAGACTCTGACTCCAAAGGCCCTGATGGCCCTGACACCTTCTCAGATGGCCCTGAAGGCCCTTGCACTTGCTCAACTAGCCCTGATGACCCTGAACCACTGACCTCTGCTTGTGAACTAGCTGCTGCCGGCCCTGATGGCCCTGCCACTTGCTCATCTGGCCTAGATGGCCTTGGAACATCTTCTTCACTTCTTTGAGCAACAGGAGGTGGAGGAGGAGGAGGAGCTTGGGCTCCAACTGCCTTCAAAATCTGAGAAAGCATTGTCTTCATGCTTCCTAACTCCTTATTGAACCACCTTACAACATTCTTTACTTGAGACAACTCCTTGGATGTGGATGCCTGGCTCATGAAAATAGAGTTTACATCAGATTGAACTGAGCACAAGATCTCCCCTTGAGCATCCAATCTTTCTATGACATGCTTCAAATTGATGACAAATCTTTGTCTCTTCTGCCTTTGAAAAGGAGTGTTTGCAATGAGAGGGACATCTGGTACTGCTGCTGCTTTTCCTTTCTCCCTGGCCTAGACCACTGGAGGCTGCTGATCCTGGTCATCTTTTGAATCTGATGAACTAGTAGTCTCTCCTTCTCTGAACTGATTCTCTGGGGGGTTTTCATTTCCCTCCCCCCGAGTCTCACTGCCCTTTTCAACACCAACTTCTTCTTCAGCAGTCACAGTCTCCATAGGAACATTGGGTTGTGCTGTTGCTACTGCTTCTTCTTGGACTGGGAGGTCTTCTGAAGGAACTTCAGTGTGGTCTGATGCCACAACACTTTTTCCCTGAATATCCTCTGCTACTGAATGCTCCCCCTCAATAGGAGCATCTTCCATCACTACATCTTCTTGAACTGATACTTGCTCCTGCTGGCTTGGAGCTTCTTCCATGACCACTTCTTCAGTGTGGCCTTCTGCCACAGATTCTGCTACATGAGACTCACTTGCCACTTGCTCCCCTTGAGAAATGGAGTCCAGTGCATTCCTAAGTAGAGTGGCTACTTGGGAAGATGGAAGAGGATCCTCTGGAGATTGCCCAAAGGGCTCAATGAAGTCAGGAGGAATGTCCTCAATCCTTCTGCTGCCTTCTTCCTCTGCTACTGCTGGCACTGCTGCTGCTGGAACTACTTGATCAATTGCTGCTGCTTCTGGCTCAACCACTACCGCTGCTTCTGCTACTGGTTCTAGGTCCTCTTGGGCTTCACCAATGATGCCTTCACCCTCAACCGCACCAGTCTTTGACCATACACCATTCACAACTGAAAATCCACTCTTTCTCAAATTTCTGGACCTGATGGCTTGGCCCATTTTCTCAGAAACATCACCAACTACGCTAATGCCAAAATGCTGGAAAATTCTTGTCAGGAGATGGGCATAAGGTAGTGAGATATTCAACTTACTCTTGGTGTCCCACACTTGAGAACTGGCAATCTTCATCCTCTCAATTATTAATTTTGTAGTGTTAATTTCCTGGTTTTGGATGGCCCAGAACATCAGGTCTGAATCTGTCCTGGCGCAGGTAGAGAAAGATGCACTCCTAGGAACAATAATCTAACAAATAATGAAGTGCAATAACCGATTGAACGCACTAAGCTGGTTGATATCCAGCTTCCCATCCTTCAACCTAAATTCCGGACCAATAATCCCTAGCCCCTTGACTTGAGTGTCCACAGAGTGGACTCCACTGTGACCAGTGGTGAAGACTTCAAACAGAGAGGCTAAAAAATCCCTGGTGATCCTGATCTAGGTACCCTTGACCATGGATGTCAAGGTCCCATCAGCCTCAGTCTTCAAACAAACATAAAAAGCTTTCACAAGATACAGATAACTTACTTCAGACAGGGTTGCAATCTTCATCCATTTTAACTTCTGCAAAGCTTCAACTAAACTACCCATGCCATTTTTCTCTAGGTCTGCCAAATCTACTGCCTTGTGACCACAAAGCTTAGCCTTGACTGACGCAAACCTAGCTTGCTGATCTGGGGTGAGGAACGCAGCTCCGTAGCCCCCAACGGTGCCGGAAACGGTTGTAGAGGCCATGGAATCTAGCAGGGAAAGGTTCTGGAGGAATGGAAGGGTGATTGAGGAAGAACCCCTCAAGAAATTTCTGGCGGGAGAGGTTGAAGGCTTCAAATCTGAGGAAAGTCGATGCCGGGGTCGATAGGGTATCGCCTCAGGCATGAGGACGAAAGAGATAAAGGGGGAAGAGGAATCGTTCCCGCACAAATTCCGGGATTTGTGAAATAAAGGATAAAAGCTTTTTCGAAATGGGATGTGTCTTTATAACAGAAAAACGATAAAACTCCAATTTGAAAGAAATAAAGAGTTACAAATAACGAACCGACAGGAGTATTTACGCCAGATAGGATAAATGAGAGTAATTGAGATATTTTACTCACTTTCAAGGAGAATAATTAATTTAGGCTCTGAAAATTAATATCTCAGATTTAGCAAATAAATCTTTCACAATTTGCACATGCCTAATTCCCTTCTGAGAGAAGTAAACCTCTCTTCGGGTAAGGCTTTTGTGAAGATGTCTGCTAACTGATTATTTATATCAATGAAAGAAATTTCTATATTACCATTAGCTATATGATCACGAATAAAATGATATCTAACCTCAATGTGTTTGGTCCTTGAGTGCTGTACTGGATTTTTGGTTAAGTTTATAGCACTTGTGTTGTCACATAGCAGTGGGATTGACTTGATGTGTATCCCATACTCCTCAAGTTGTTGCTTTATCCATAGGAGTTGTGTACAGCAACTTCCAGCAGCCACGTACTCAGCCTCAGCTGTTGAGAGTGCTACAAAATTCTGCCTCTTGGAGGACCAGGATATCAGACATCCTGCAAGGAATTGACAACAACCACTGGTGCTTTTTCTATCTATTTTGCATCCAGCATAGTCAGCATCAGAGTATCCTACTAAATTGACTTCACATGATTTTGGATACCATATACCTAGATCATGAGTTCTGGACAGATATCTGAAAATTCTTTTAACACTAATTAGATGAGATTCTCTAGGATCTGCTTGATATCTAGCACACATGCGTACACAAAATAGTATATCAGGTCTGCTGGCAGTTAAGTAAAGTAGAGAACCTATCATACATCTGTAGATCTTTCGATCTACTTTCTTACCATCCTTGTCATTGTCCATCCTTGTTGATGTGCTCATTGGTGTTGACAATGGCTTGGAATTTTCGAATCCAAATTTCTTCAAGAGCTCCTTGGTGTATTTAGCTTGACAGATGTGGGTGCCATCTCCTCCTTGCTTGATTTGTAATCCAAGGAAGTAGTTCAGCTCCCCCATCATGCTCATCTCAAATTCTCCCTGCATAAGCTTCTCAAAGTACTTGCAAAGAGATTCATCAATAGATCCAAAAATTATGTCATCTACATAAATTTGTACAAGTAGTATGTGCTTGACCTTTGACTTTATAAATAAAGTGCTATCTACTTGTCCTCTAGTGAAGCCATGGTTTAATAAGAAGGAACTAAGCCTTTGATACCAGCCTCTAGGTGCTTGCTTTAAACCATATAATGCTTTATGAAGTTTAAAAATATGATTTGGAAATTCTGTATCATCAAAATCTGGAGGTTGTTCAACATACACTTCCTCCTTAATAAAACCATTTAAAAATGCGGACTTGACATCCATTTGAAATAATTGTAAATCTAGAGCAGATGCATATGCAAGTAAGATTCTAATAGCCTCAAGTCTAGCTACAGGTGCATAGGTTTCATCGAAATCTATGCCTTCCTCTTGGGAATAGCCTTGAGCTACCAATCTGGCCTTATTTCTTAGGATCACACCAGCTTCATCCAATTTATTTCTGAACACCCATTTGGCGCCAATAATTGGATGATCTGATGGTCTAGGAACAAGTGACATACATGGTTTCTCTTGAACTGATTCAGTTCATCTTGCATGGCTAAAATCCAAGATTCATCAGTAAGAGCTTCATTGACTGTTCTAGGCTCTATTTGAGAAACAAAAGCTAGGTAATCACAAGGGATTACATTACCTCTTGCTCTTACCCCTACAGTTGGATTACCATTGATGTTTTCAGGTGGATGATCTTTCTTGTATCTCCATTCCTTTGGAAGATTTTCATGTTCAATGTCTATTTGTTGCAGGTCTTCTAGAGGTGGATCTTCCTTGTCCTCAATTGATGTGTTCTTTAATTTCTTGGACAAATCATCTGCATCATCAATGTCACTATCTTCTTCCTTTCTCAAGGAAGGGTTAGTTTCATCAAAGATAATGTGCACAGATTGCTCTATTAATAGTGTACGCTTATTAAATACTCTATAACCTTTAGGTTTAGAAGCATACCCCATGAAGATGTCTTCATCTGATTTGGCATCCAACTTACCAATGTCTCTTTTGCCGTTGTTGTGGATGAAACATGGACAACCAAATGTCCTGAAATGACTCATCTTCGGCTTCTTTCCTTTGTACAGCTCATATGCAGTCTTCTTCAAGATAGGCATGATCATCACTCTATTAATGATGTAGCTTGCTGTGTTCACTGCTTCGGCCCAGAAATACCTTGGTAAATCATATTCTGACAGCATTGTCCTTGCCATATCCAATAAGGTTCTATTCTTCCTCTCAGCAACTTCATTCTACTGTGGTGTCCTTGGTGCTGAGAAGTTATGCTCAATCCCTTGGTCATCACAAAATTTTGAAAACTTTTCATTTTGGAACTCTCCTCCATGATCTGACCAGATTCCAACAATGCCATACTTCTTGTCTTTCTGTACTTTCCTGCTGAAACTTACAAAACTATCAAATGTATCATCTTTGTGTTCCAAGAAAGAAACCCATGTGAATTTGGAATAGTCATCTACAATCACAAATCCAAAATTCTTTCCTGCAAGACTGGTGGTCCTCATTGGCCCAAACAAATCCATGTGAAGGAGTTCTAAGGGTTTAGAGGTGGTTACCACAGTCTTTGACTTGAAGGAACTCTTAGTGTGCTTCCCTTTTGCACAAGGTCTGCAGATACCATCCATTTTAGTGCTGACCTTTGGCAGACCTTCCACAAGACTTCTCTTTCTGAGCTTGTTCATGCCATCCAAACTGCAGTGGCCCAATCTTCTGTGCCACAGCTCAGTTGATTGCTCTTTGCTGGCTGCTAAACAAACGTCTTGATCTTTGAGTTCTTCAAGGTAGAGCACATACAGGTTCTTCTCCCTGTTAGCTTCGAAAATTACTGCTCCATCCTTCAAGATGCTGCACTTGAATTCTTGGAATTTGATCTGATGACCTTTGTCACAAAGCTGGCTGATACTGATGAGGTTGTGCTTCAACCCTTTGACACACAAAACATCTTCAATAATCGTTTTCCCTTTGTTGCTAACTGACCCGCTGCCTATCACTATTCCTTTTCCATTATCCCCATAGGTAACTGTCCCTTCTTCAGCTTGGAGATGAGTGGACAGCTTCCTGTTCCCTGACATATGCCTTGAGCACCCGCTGTCTAGGTACCACTTTGATGCTCGAAGGCTTTCCTGAAAATGAGACATTAAGTTTTAGGTACCCAAATTCTTTTGGGTCCTTGTTGGTTAGTGTCAGCAGTTTCCTTTTTAATTATCCACTTTTATGTCTAGTTGGACATGCTATTTTTATATGTCCTAACTTATTACAGTGGCTACAACAGGATATTTTAGTTACCTTTTCAATGTATTTAAAATTAGCTTTGTATTCTATGTCTTGTTCAGGTATGAACTTTGGAGTTGGATATGTTTTAGGGTGTATTATTGTTTCTATATTTTCTGGGGGGGTGTATCCTACTCCTTGTTTATTCTTCCTGATTGTCTAGCATCTTTTAATACTAAGGAATTTTTACCATTAGTAAATTTCTCCAACGTGCTTGACAGTTTGTCATTTTCTTCATTTAAGGCTTTGATTTCTTTTCTTAGTTCATCTGAACTCTCCTGTTTTTCTAATCTGATTATTTGTTTATTTTTATCTTTTAGATCCTCACACAATAGTTCATTTCTTCTTTTAAGTTCAGTTATTTGCTTCTCTAGTTCTTCATTTTCAGTTTTTAGGTCTGAATTAGTATTTTCTAAACATGCAGTATTTTTCTTACTAGCTTTTAACAGTTTTGATACTTCCCTATATTTACTGTATAGTTCGTTGAAAGCTTCTTCTAAATTATCAGAATCAGAATCATTACATGAATCAAAAGATGAGTCAAAAGTTACCTTTTCTTCAGTATTTGCCATGAAGGCCAGGTTGGCTTCTTCTTCATCACTGCTTGAGCTTGACTCGCTGTCCGAGTCACTGCTGTTGCTCCAGCTACTACCATAGCCTTCTTCTTGTGTCTCCTAAATTTCTTTGAGCTTTCTTTCTTTCTGAATTTAGGCTTCTTGAACTTTGGACATTCTGCCTTGATATGTCCTGGCTTCTTGCATTCATAGCATATGGGCTCGCCCTTCTTCTGATCTTTTCCATCTGATTTCTTAAAGTCCTTATTTTTCTTGAAGTGTCTTCTACCAGACTGGAACTTCTTCTTCTTAGCTAGAATGCGCTGCAATCTTCTTGACAGCATTGCTTCTTCATCTTCGTAGTTGCTTGAGCTATCATCTTCTTCTGATGACTCTTCTGATCTATCTTCTTCTGCTTTCAGAGCATTTGAATGCTTCTTTCTTCTTGAGGACTCTCCCAACCTTTCCATGTTGATCTCATGGGCCATAAGGGACCCAATGAGCTTCTCCAAAGACATCCTTTTTAGGTCGTTGGCTTCCTCAATGGCTGTTACTTTGGGAGTCCATGTAGATGGAAGAGATCTGAGGATCTTCCTAACCATATCTCCAATTTCATATGTCTTCCCAAGTCCAGCTAAGCCGTTTGTAATGTCTGTGAATCTGCTGAACATTTGGGTTATGGACTCTCCTGGCTGCATCTGGAACCTCTCATACTGAGTTACCAGAATATCTATCCTGGTCTCTTTAACCTTGTCAGTGCCTTCATAGGTGATTCTTAATTTCTCCCACATCTCCATTGCGGATTTGCAGGCAGATACACGTTGAACTCCTTTTTGCTGAGGGCACAGCACAAAATACTTTTTGCCTTACAGTTGAGAGATATCTTCTTCCTATCATCATCTGTCCCTTGATTTTTCTCGTTGGTGACTAGGAGATCACCTTCTTCAACTATGGACCATATCTGGTAGTCATGACCTTGTAGAAAATATTCCATTCTTGTTTTCCAGTAAGCATAGTCTTCTCCATCGAACAATGGTGGTTGGTTGATTGACTGACCTTCACTGTGACCTTGAGCTGCCATGGATCTTTACTCTTCAGATCGTTAGATCTTCTTCTTTATTGAAGAGACTTGCTCTGATACCACTTATTGCCCAGTTAGGTAGCCCATAGGGGGGGTGAATGGGTCTTTAAAAATTTATCAGCTAATACCTGTTCACTAAAAATGCCATCTTTCATGATAATTACACAAGTAAAAGGATAAATGCCATTAAAATTTGTGGGTAAGAGTCCAAAGGGAGCTTCAAGGAGTCCCCCAACCTCTAGATGTGCTCAGGTGGGTTGGGAGGTTGCCAGAGATAAATGCAAAGGCCATAAGAGGATAAATAGGAGGTGGTTGCGGAGGCCAGCACATGCGGTTGTTGTCGCGATGGATCGTAGGGGCGCGACAAGGGCTAACGCGACAGCCAGGCGGGGCGCGACAGCACAGCCACGTGCATGTATATGCATGGGTTGTCGTGACGGCCAAAGGGGACGCAACAAGGGTAACGCAGCGCCCCGACCCGTTGCGTTAATGAAAATGATTATTCTTGAATTTTGGGCCAATCAAATGGGAGAATAATGGTCATTAAGCTCAATGACTCTTTTAAAAGATAATGGATGGGATTTTAAGAAAATTAGGCTCTTAATGGGCTCAACACAAGGCTAATGGTGGGCTCAAGGTGAGTGACCAACTTGGGGCACACTTAGATAACAAGAAATGTAGTTCAACTTGTAGGCCCGTGTCACGCCCCTCCAATTTAGCAGTAGAATAAATCGGAGGAAGACGCGAACAACGAGTATGGTAACGACAATTGCGCATACTTTCGCAAACATCAGAGCATCTAATGAACAATAATTGATATAACTATTGATTTCATTATAAAATCACTAAGACTATTACAACCACTAATTCAGAGCCAATACATAGGGCTCAATGACATCATTACATTGAAAGGAAATCCAAAGTAATAACTACTAGACTTCATTGTACTAGGGCAACTTCATGAGTTGACTTCGGGTCGCTCATCACTCTAGTCTTGTCCCATTGGTGTGTGTGACGTCAGAGTCCGACTTACCTGAGGCACACAAGACAAATAACGAAGGGTGAGCGATAACGCCCAATAGGACTTAAATCTCAATAGTCAAGCAGGCTTTAAATAATTAATGCATTAAATGGCAGCGTAACTAATGATAGAGAGAGTCATGTAAAGTTGTGAATGTAATAGCACAAGTAACATGGTGCAGATAGCAGACGAATCAGGTATAGCACGATGGTTAAAGTCGAGTCACGATAGAAAACAAAATAACACGATGATACATAGCGTCAAAGTCTAGCAATATCAAGCAACATGTATAGCAAGGAGAGAGAAAGTAGTTGGCCATATAGAGAGTAAATTGCAATTTGATTGATTTTCTTATCAATCGAAATAGTATAGCACTTTTGATTAACTTTCTTGCCAATCGAGATAGTAATTGCACTTTGGTTATCCGAAGATAGCTACTTTGGTTATCCGAAGATAGCCGAGAGAGAATATAGCACTTGTTTGTCAAAAGACAACGAGAGAATATAGCACTTTGTGTTGATTATCTTAGATTAATCTTGATAGTATGGCACTTGGATGTAATGCCGACATCCTGATCATTTAACTCCCGCGGGTAAATGGCACTTTCGGGCGCTCCCCCCAGGACCTGATCGGGCCCTATTGCGCTGGCATTGGTTATATTGTTTATCTTTAGACAATCAATTAATGGCCAATTTGAGAGTACCAAGAAATAGATAAAAGCACTAGATGAATAGATGAGATAGTAGAGTGAAAGTGAATAGGTGAGCGAGTGGAGTATAGATGAGAGCTAGTGGACATCATGTAAAACAACGAGTAAACAGGCGATAGGAACAGTTGCACAACACGCGCACGTCGTATTGGCAGTCAGGTGGAATTCACGATCTTCCCGCTGGCCATGTTATGCACAAGTCTAGAGGTCTGACGTGATTCAAGGTAAGAGCGAACTTCTAATAGCCGTTTGGATCATATCGATCCCTAAAGGTGTAATGGGTGTTAGGGTACAACCGGCTCGTCGACCATGTGGGAATCCATGATCAGAGGAGACTTACGGAGGCCTTGTGCAAGGGTTCACTAGTCCGGCGAAAGGAATATCCGACGGAGAGTTCACCACAAGCCAAGTAAAGTGTGTATATAAAAACAGGTGCTCGACGTTCTAGAGGAATTCTAGAACAGTGGAGCATCGATATCGGTATATAAACAACGTAAGAAACGAATACAAGTCCTTTAAAATAGGGCAATTAATATACTTTATTGTAATAAATTACCAGATATATTATGAGATATTTTATGCCAGATTTCAGCCATATATGGATGGTTCATGTGTGTGCATGTGTAGGAGAAATCATAGCTAGAAAGATGTCGTGTTATTACATTTTAAATCATTCAATATGACTCCATTTTATAACATGTGTTTTTAGCAAGTTTGATAACAAGGCAAGAAGTGGATAATCGGCAAGTAGAGAGCATGATCATGAACTTTAAATCAATTAAAAATTATGTAAACATGTTTTAACTTTGATATGGTTTGATAAATGCATGTTAAGACTTTCTAGAACCTTCTTAGAAGAGATCAAACTCACACATGCAAGGAACGACGCAAAACGACGGAAACCAAGATGTATGCCTTTTAGAAGATAAATGCAATCCCATCCCTTCACTTCCTAAGGTCATAACTCATTGATTTGTCATTCAAATCTCACACATGAATATACCAAATTGAAGCCCTTTGAATGCGGAATCTAGCAAAGAAAACGGCTCGTCAATCTGAGGTCTATAAAAATAGTTATGGCCGATTAAGCGGACACAGGCAGAACGCGACGCATTGCCTGTCGCCTTCTGAAAGTGAATGCGACCATGAACTTGTCGCTTTCTGAAAAAGACCACGAAATGGCCTGATTTTTGGTATGGGTCACGACTATGATGTTGTCGCGTTATGGTAGCGACGTGTCGACCTGTCGCTACCTGAAAATGACGTTTGGGTTGCTTTTTCTACCTATTTCCAACTCCGACTTGGATTGGGTTTGACAGCTGTGGGTTTGAAAAATCAAAACAAATGTTAGGGTGATCCAAATCAAGTGAAACCACCTTTGTTAGTTAGATTACTTCCAATACTTTTTACAGTATCAAATAATTGAGAAACAAAGGTCGTTTGACTAGGTAATAAAATGTATTGTGACTGATTGCGTGAATCTGACACAGTGTTAATGTTCGGGCTAATACTCTTAGTACGATCAACAAAATTGGGGAAAATAGTGCCAAATGAAAGTAGACTCATGAGATAACAAGTTCTCTATTGAACACTTGGTCTAAAACGACTCCACAAAGAGGTATGGAACTTGTAACACAAGTCAAGGTTAAACCGCAACAATACATTGTCAAAATCATGCAAGATTTAATTCGTGACAAAGGATAGATAAAAATTAGGGCTTTTAGGGGCAAGAGATGCCTAACATCCATCAGTAACTCTAGTTAAAATTTGAGAGCACGAGGTTTAGTATACATGGAGATCAAGAATAAAGAAGAAGGGTCGGGTTCATCATATTTGCAGAATTTCAAAAATAGAGATCAAAAGATTGGCTAGATGAAAAAGAGTGAAACAAGAGGGCTTTTATTCCTAATGTATGGAACAATCTATAGATGGATTTAATTGAGTTTTGCTCGTGAGAATGCCTACCTTGACTCGATTTCCTCTTCTAGGGCTAAAACTTGAAGAACGGGGTTGAGAGCTTGAAAGGTTCTTCTCCCCACGAAATCTCCTCCTCCTTGGTCTCTTCGCCTGGTCCAGCAATCCCTTGGCACGAGCTAGGGCCGGCCATAAGGGTTTTATGAGAGTATTTATGCTAGTTATGTTTCTAATTCCTAATAGTACTCTAACTTCTATTAAATTCTGAATTTCCTCTTTTCCTAACCTCCTTCCAAGCTTTCCACTTCCTATTTGGGTTAGGATGGGAGCCAAATTCGTGGCCAACCTATTAGGGTAGGTTTAGGAATCCAATTCTAACTAAAACTTCCTATTTAATGCATTAAATACCCCTTTTCTATTTAGGTAATAATTTAGTTACAATTTAGGGTATTTTCCTATTATTCTTCTTTAACAAAATCCTTATTTTGGCCCACTAAATTCTAATGGGTCCATTTAATAAAGCCCATTATCATCTTTCGTTTAATGGGTTCTAATTATTTCCCTTTCCTTTGCATTTTCCAATTTATTCAAGATTGTTATTATTATAATATTTTTTTTCTTACTTGAATATTCATGTGCTATGGGGGGTCCATTGGTCCAATTCCGATAATGGGAAAATCATCAAATGATGTTAACATGTTCGTGTAATTTATGGATGCGTTATTTTTCCGTGTTAACGGTTTTCCGACTCAGTTTCCTAATTTGGATAATTAGTCACGTTGTGACGTACGTTTGGCCAATCGGATTTTTCATTGCACGAATTTCTTCGTGGAACACTTAGGGATAATATTTGAGATTGATTTATAATTTTTACGAAATTTTTTGATGAGTTCTTGCACATACGATAATAGTATGTATGTTTCTATTATTCCATTTTTATATCAATTTATTATTTCAAAAATTTAAATACTGAATTTTTTTTTCCCGGGTTGCTACATCCTCCCCCACTTAAAAAGAATTTGGTCCACCAAATTCCATGACCCCTTCAATTAAATATGAATCATCATACTATACTAAGAGTATTAATTGAGACGAGTTTAGATTTACCTTCCATGGTTCTTATTTCGTCATTTGGACTAGGTGTTGCCGAAGCTTCGAGTGTATCTTTATGTGTTGATTCTCCGTAACACTTGTCTTTCGCGGGGCAATTCCTAATCTTGTGGTCTGAGCTTCCACATCGGAGACACTTCCCTTGATTCTTCCAGCAGTCTTTCGACATGTGGCTCGCCATATAGAAATTCTTGCATCGACCTTCATGATTGAGAGTTACATGCCTATTATTTTTATTGTTCTGTTTACCATTACCACTGTTTAGTCGCTTCCTTTTCGTCATAGAGTTGAGATCTTTCACACTAGTAGCTGATTCTTCTAAGAGTGGACAGTCTCGCAGCTGATGTCTCGAGTTGCCACAACGTAGGCATGCACCAATTCTTCGCCAACATTCCTTGACCACTGACCCGGCTTGTAACAATGAAGGCAGATAATCTCATCATTACGATTCACTTTCTGGTTGGCCTTCTTGCCATGATTATATCTTCTCTTCCCCTTCTGGTTGGTCTCCGCTTTAATCTCCTTAGTTTCTTCCAGAGCTCTTTCTAGCAGTTGAGCGGCTTGCTGACATGCCAGGACTAGCCTTTGAGTTGGTCTCATGTCGGCGTCCATTAAGAGTTTCTCCTTCTCACAAATCCTCTCGGAAAAATATTTGGTGGTGAAGAGTTCTAAAAATTCATCCCACTCTATATTGATGTTGGGTAATTGACGACTGGCTGCTTCCCACCAAGCTCTAGCATCGCGGTCCAACTGGAAGGTTGCCAGAAGGACTTTCTCCTACTCTGAACATTGCATAACTCTAAATATTCGTTCCATCGCCTTCACCCAATTTTCGGCTTCATCGGGATCCAGAGTTCCATTAAACCTTGGGGGATTTATTCGTTGAAAGTTCCCATATAAGTCTCCAGCCACATTTCTTGCTCTTGCTTGAATTACGTTGTTAAGGGCTTGAGTCAACCCTTGTATGGTCCGTTGTATTTCAACCATTGGTGCATGCTCGCGAGCCATCTCCTCTAGTATCCTGCGAGCAATAATAATTTATTAAGTTCTTCTTTAGACTTAGGGTGTTTGTACATATAGTTAAGCTCCTAGCATAACCCCAAGCTCTACCCAATCTCTCACATAGGTATGGTGGTTGACTTAGACACGTGTCATGGCAGTCTACCTAGAACATCCTAGGACCTAAAATATCCTGATAAAGACATCCTAGGCTCTGATACCAACTGTCACGTCCCTCCAATTTAGCAGCGGAATAAATCGGAGGGAGACGCGAACAACGAGTATGGTAACGACAATTGCGCATACTTTCGCAAACATCAGAGCATCTAATGAACAATAATTGATATAACTCTTGATTTCATTATAAAATCACTAAGACTATTACAACCACTAATTCGGATCCAATACATAGGGCTCAATGACATCATTACATTGAAAGGAAATCCAAAGCAATAACTACTAGACTTCATTGTACTAGGGTAACTTCATGAGTTGACTTCGGGTCGCTCATTACTCTAGTCTTGTCCCATTGGTGTGTGTGACGTCAGAGTCCGACTTACCTGAGGCACACAAGACAAATAACGAAGGGTGAGTGATAACGCCCAATAGGACTTAAATCTCAATAGTCAAGCAGGCTTTAAATAATTAATGCATTAAATGTCAGCATAACTAATGATAGAGAGAGTCATGTAAAGTTGTGAATGTAATAGCACAAGTAACATGGTGCAGATAGCAGACGAATCAGGTATAGCACGATGGTTAAAGTCGAGTCACGATAGAAAACAAAATAACACGATGGCACATAGCGTCAACATCTAGCAATATCAAGCAACATGTATAGCAAGGAGAGAGAAAGTAGTTGGCCATATAGAGAATAAATTGCACTTTGATTGATTTTCCTATCAATCGAAATAGTATAGCACTTTTGATTAACTTTCTTGTCAATCGAGATAGTAATTGCACTTTGGTTATCCGAAGATAGCCGAGAGAGAGTATAGCAGTTGTTTGTCAAAAGACAATGAGAGAATATAGCACTTTGTGTTGATTGTCTTAGATTAATCTTGATAGTATGGCACTTGGATGTAATGCCGACATCCTGATCATTTAACTCCCGTGGGCAAATGGCACTTTCGGGCGCTCCCCCCCAGGACCTGATCGGGCCCTATTGCGCTGGCATTGGTTATATTGTTTATCTTTAGACAATCAATTAATGGCCAATTTGAGAGTACCAAGAAATAGATAAGAGCACTAGATGAATAGATGAGATAGTAGAGTGAACGTGAATAGGTGAGCGAGTAGAGTATAGATGAGAGCTAGTGGACATTACGTAAAACAATGAGTAAACAGGCGATAGGAACAGTTGCACAACACGCGCACGTCGTATTGGCAGTCAGGTGGAATTCACGATCTTCCCACTGGCCATGTTATGCACAAGTCCAGAGGTCCGACGTGATTCAAGGTAAGAGCAAACTTCTAATAGCCGTTTGGATCATATCGATCCCTAAAAGTGTAATGGGTGTTAGGGTACAACTGACTCGTCGACCATGTGGGAATCCATGATCAGAGGAGACTTACGGAGGCCTTGTGCAAGGGTTCACTAGTCCGGCGAAAGGAATATCCGACGGAGAGTTCACCACAAGCCAAGTAAAGTGTGTATATAAAAATAGGTGCTCGACATTCTAGAGGAATTCTAGAACAGTGGAGCATCGATATCGGTATATAAACAACGCAAGAAACGAATACAAGTCCTTTAAAATAGGGCAAATAATATACTTTATTGCAATAAATTATCAGATATATTATGAGATATTTTATGCCAGATTTCAGCCATATATGGATGGTTCATGTGTAAGAGAAATCATAGCTAGAAAGATGTCGTGTTATTACATTTTAAATCATTCAATATGACTCCATTTTATAACATGTGTTTTTAGCAAGTTTGATAACAAGGCAAGAAGTGGATAATCGGCAAGTAGAGAGCATGATCATGAACTTAAAATCAATTAAAAATTATGTAAACATGTTTTAACTTTGATATGGGTTGATAAATGCATGTTAAGACTTTCTAGAACCTTCTTAGAAGAGATCAAACTCACACATGCAAGGAACTACGCAAAACGACGGAAACCAAGATGTATGCCTTTTAGAAGATAAATGCAATCCCATCCCTTCACTTCCTAAGGTCATAACTCACTATTTTTTTATTCAAATCTCACACATGAATATACCAAATTTAAGCCCTTTGAATGAGGAATCCAGCAAAGAAAACGGCTCGTCAATCCGAGGTCTATAAAAATAGTTATGGCCGATTAAGCAGACACAGGCAGAACGCGACGCATTACCTGTCGCCTTCTGAAAGTGAACGCGACCATGAACTTGTCGCCTTCTGAAAAAGACCACGAAACGGCCTGATTTTTGGTATGGGTAGCGACTATGATGTTGTCGCATTATGGTAGCGTCGTGTCGACCTGTCGCTACCTGAAAATGACGTTTGGGTTGCTTTTTCTACCTATTTCCAACTCTGACTTGGATTGGGTTTGACAGCTGTGGGTTTGAAAAATCAAAACAAATGCTAGGGTGATCCAAATCGAGTGAAACCACCTTTTTTAGTTAGATTACTTCCAATACTTTGTACAGTAGCAAATAATTGAGAAACAAAGGTCGTTTGACTAGGTAATAAAATGTATTGTGACTGATTGCGTGAATCTGACACAGTGTTAATGTTCGGGCTAATACTCTTAGTACGATCAACAAAATTGGGGAAAATAGTGCCAAATGAAAGTAGACTCATGAGATAACAAGTTCTCTATTGAACACTTGGTCTAAAAACGACTCCACAAAGAGGTATGGATCTTGTAACACAAGTCAAGGTTAAACCGCAACAATACATTGTCAAAATCATGCAAGATTTAATTCGTGACAAAGGATAGATAAAAATTAGGGCTTTTAGGGGCAAAAGATGCCTAACATCCATCAGTAACTCTAGTTAAAATTTGAGAGCACGAGGTTTAGTATACATGGAGATCAAGAATAAAGAAGAAGGGTCGGGTTCATCATATTTACAGAATTTCAAAAATAGAGATAAAAAGATTGGCTAGATGAAAAAGTGCGAAACAAGAGGGCTTTTGTTCCTGATGTATGGAACAATCTACAGATGGATTTAATTGAGTTTCGCTCGTGAGAATGCCTACCTTGACTCAATTTCTTCTTCTAGGGCTAAAACTTGATGAACGGGGTTGAGAGCTTGAAAGGTTCTTCTCCCCACGAAATATCCTCTTCCTTGGCCTCTCCTCCTGGTCCAGCAATCCCTTGGCATGAGCTAGGGCTGGCCATAAGGGTTTTAGGAGAGTATTTATGCTAGTTATGCTTCTAATTCCTAATAGTACTCTAACTTCTATTAAATTCTGAATTTCCTCTTTTTCTAACCTCCTCCCAAGCTTTCCACTTCCTATTTGGGTTAGGATGGGAGCTAAATTCGTGGCCAACCTATTAGGATAGGTTTAGGAATTCAATTCTAACTCAAACTTCCTATTTAATACATTAAATACCCCTTTTCTATTTAGGTAATAATTTAGTTACGAATTTATGGTATTTTTTATTATTCTTCTTTAAAAAAATCCTTATTTTGGCCCACTAAATTCTAATGGGTCCATTTAACAAAGCCCATTATCATTTTTCGTTTAATGGGTTCTAATTATTTCCCTTTCCTTTGCATTTTCCAATTTATTCAAGATTGTTATTATTATTATTTTTTTTCTTACTTGAATTATTCATGTGCTATGGGGGGTCCATTGGTCCAATTCCGATAATGGGAAAATCATCAAATGATGTTAACATGTTCGTGTAATTTATGGATGCGTTATTTTTCCGTGTTAACGGTTTTCCGACTCAGTTTCCTAATTTGGATAATTAGTCACGTTGTGACGTACGTTTGGCTAATCGGATTTTTCGTTGCACGAATTTCTTCGTGGAACACTTAGGGATAATATTTGAGATTGATTTATAATTTTTACGAAATTTTTTGATGAGTTCTTGCACATACGATAATAGTATGTATGTTTCTATTATTCCATTTTTATATCAATTTATTATTTCAAAATTTTAAATACTGAATTTTTTTTCCGGGTTGCTATAGCCCGAATCGGGTGTCTACATGGTGTTGTGTCGCCAAGGTGCACATTGTTGCGACCTTCTAGTGGAGTCATCTTCCCTTGGGTTGGATTGTTGCCTGCAGTCTGCTTGTCTGCTTTTGGTCAAGGTGGTGGACCTTAACCCTATGTGTGGTCCTGTGTTTGGCCAGTTCGCCATGTTGTTCGCTTCCAAGTTTCTTGGTTGTGCTGGCAGGACCACTTGTGGGTCCCTGTGGTTTAGTTTGTTATTACTTGCGTTTCCATGCCAACACACTCTTGCCAATGGTTGTTTGGCGAGCGTCGTGGTTGTTCGGCTGGCTGTGCCTCCTATGGGAGTGCTAGCCTTGCGTTGTTCATTCCTCTTACATGTGAGGAGGAGGCCTGTTGTGTGCCTTCTTCCTCTGCTTTCCGTGGGTTGCTCGGGGTGGTGGTGCTTTTACATGGCATTTGGTGCCATGTCGCGCACCGTGGCGACCTTTGTGGCGAAGGTACCTCCCCTTGTGCTGTCTTGAGGTTGAGCTGGTTGCTCCCCTCGTGCGCGTGGTTTCCTTGTGGTGCAATAGGTTGGGGTGACCTATTATCCCGTCTCTTGCTGTGCTGGTTTCTTGTCGCCTGACTGGACGATGTAGGGCAGCGTGCCCTGTGTTTAGTGTGAGGCGGCACCGAGTGTTCTTCTATTTGGCTTGCTTGTGTAGGCATCGTTCTGGTGCGTGTTTCTCCTGTGCCTCAGCTATGCTTTGGAGGCACTTGTCGCCGTTGGGCGTGTGGCCCTCCCCACCTATGGTGGTAGGAGCGGTGCCCTGTGTTTGCACGCTTCTAAGAGCCAATATGGTTGTTGCGCTCTTGAAGCTGTTAGTTTTTCGCACGTTTCTCTTGTGGGTCTCTGGTGGAGAGTCCCTTCTGGTTGGCCATGAGTCATTTCAGGCCGTTGGTGCAGTCGTGTACTGCACCTTGAGCATGTTTCTTTTCGATGCTTCGTGTCTTTGTGCCTAGAGGGTTCGCGGTCAGTGTGGCCTGTTCTGCCCTTTTAGGCTCGTGGCTTCTTGCGTGTGGCTTTTGGCAGGTCTCTTGTGGAGAGTCCTTCCTATTAGCCTATGTTGTTTCGGCCTGTGGTGCAACTGTGTTGCATCTCGCTTGGTTTTGGTGCTTGTGGTAGCACCCTGTGATCGTGATCAGGTGGTTTGTTCTGTTTTGTCTGGAGCCTTGGTGCATTGTGTTGCACCCTGGGTGGCTCTTGGTGCTTGTGTTGGCACCGTGTGTTGTGTCATGTGTCATGATCGTAAGCTTCGTGCGTCGCTTCGTGAGTTTGCTCGGTGTTCGAGGCGTTGAGCTTTCCGCCTCTGGGACACTTTGTGATGGCCGTGCCTTGTGGTTGTACCGTTACCGCTGTGGGGTGGCTACTTTGCCTTGTCTAGGTAGCCCTATTGGTGGTACGTCAGGCTTTGCTCGTGGCCTGTGTCTGGGTTTTCCCCTCTCGCTTTGGGGAGCGAGTGTGTCCGGTTGGGGTTCCCTGTTTTGGTTTGGATCCCTTTGAGGTCGACGTGCTTCCCTTCACCTCTGCAGTTGTTTCGTTTCCCATGCGGTTTTCCGACGTCTTGAGTTGCTTGGCCTTGCCAACATCAGACATCTTCTTTGGTTTTGCCTCTGTGCCTATGCCTGTGGAGCGGGTGTTTGAGCTTTCTGTGGCTCCACAGTCGTTGTGTGTCCTGGTCGGACCACGAGGATGATCTGGGTGAGATCTAGTGGTGCCGACGGACATTGCCTTGCTCGCCGTGGTTTCTCCACATGCGTGTTTTCTGCTTGGTTTTGGGTCACCATTAAGAAGCTCTCGTTTGGCCTTGCCGTAGGTGCTAGCTATTGCTAGTTGTGCGGAGCCATTTAGCGGAGTCTTGTGGATGACCTCTTAGCGTTTCCTCAGTTGCCGTCAGTAGCTGGGACCTCTGTCTAGTCGTTGGTGACAGAGGGAGTTACTGACCGGTTGGTCTCAATAGTGTGGACTATTGAGGGCTTAGTCGTGGTTTTTCGACTGGCGGTTTCATTGTTTCTGGCCGGTTTGGTGCGCGCCGCACCTGTGGAGTTGTCGACATCCAATTGTGTGCTCTGCGCCGGTTGGTGTGCACTCTATGAGCTATCGGATGTCCGGTTAGGCACTCCCTTTGTAGCAGGGTCGTGGTGGCGACCACTGGGAAGTCGCGGTGCAACTTAGTGGTCCCTTTGCACCCGTTGTTTTCTCCGACTGGGTTTCGCCCTTAATTTCGAGGATGAAATTATTTTTTTGTTGGATGTATTGTAACATCTCGGGCTTTCCAGTTTTTCCCATCCGCATGTTGGATGACTGGCCACTAACGCGTCTGGGCTGGGCGACGCATTAGTGTCGCGATGGTGGTGCCTGTCGCGATAGTCATCCTTGTTACGACCGCTTTCTGCGTCGCGTTCTTGTCGCGCCCAATCAACGGGTCGCGACTGCTTTTCCCTTTTTGGTCATCCGACACCTGTCAGAGTGGCAGGCGTGGTAGACTGACCTGTCTGGTTGTCGCGGCGTCCCTGGCGGACGCGTTCTGGTCACGGTGTGGGCGGCCGTCGTGTTAAGGTAGTTAACGCGACACCCCGCCCCATCGCGTCTTGGGGGCCGGAGGCTAAAAGCCTTGGCCAGCTTCCCCTTTCCCCTTTCTTCCCCTTCTCCTTCCCTTCCTCCTCTCTTAGGAGGGAAGTCTTCTTCTTTCTCCTTCTCCGGCATTTGGAGCTCGGTGGCGGTGCCGACAGCTCGTGGTGGAGCGGGGGAGCGACGAGGAGTGAGGAGGAGGCGGCCGTGGCTTCGTAAAGACCCCTTTGGGGGTTTGGTTCTTCAAAATGTGTAGGGATTTCTTGTGATCTTTCCATTCTGGGCGATTGGGATCCCTCATGTGTGAATGCATGCTTTAGAAGCTTTCCCCATTCTCCCCTCCCCGTGGTTTGTGTGTTTGTAGTGTGTAAGCGACCCCGGGATGTGGCATCCCTATGGTCTGCCTCCCGACTGATGTCGCGATTGCAGTGCGCATTGAGACATCAGAGGAGGCGTCGCCCCAGTCGAACGCGACCTTATTGCGGTGCGTTTGGCCGTCGCGATAAGAGTCGAGGTCGCGACCCGTTTTCCTATCGCGACAGGTTTCCTATTGCGTCGCGCTTCCCTGTTGCGATTCGGTTGTTGTCGCGGTTGCCCTATCCGTCGCGATGGTATCGCGACGGCTTAGGAGGGCACGACAAGCCTCGAGTGTTTCTGTGGCCTTGGTTGGCGTGTCGGCGTGTGCCCCAAGGCAGGATTGCCCTTAGGACCTTCTGGTAGGGAACGCGGCAGGTTGCCTCCCTGCGTTCAGTGACCGAAGGTGACACCTTCGTGGCCGTGTCCTAGCAGTGGTGCTAGGAGGATCACATCTGTCTAATAATCATTTGTCTGACTGTCAATCGATTATTAGAAGAGTGATGGTTTCTGTTCTGTCTGGTGGTGTTCTGGTTTCTCGGGCCGTGCCGTGTGTGCCAGCGTTGGCCGACGACCCTTCTGGGGGTTTCCGAAAGGGGTGTCGTACATGCCTATGCCTGTTGGGCTTGTCTTGGTTACAAGCCAACTGTGCCAGTTTCTATGGTGGTCCCGGTGCTAGGCAGTTGAGGGCTTGCCCACGAGACAGGTTGTTACCGTTACCTGAGACCCCCGGTCCCCGCGCGTCTGTGTCAGAGGGAGTTTCGGCGGGGTTTGCTCGAATCACTGACTCTGGTAGCAGTAGGGGAAAATGGTGGGGACAGTAGCGTGAGTCGTTTGTAGAGCTCTCTTAGCTGGTCTGGGTCTCCAAGGTGGTTGAGGCGCTCTTCTGGTGCGGACCAGCTAGTCCTTCTCACTGCCTCACTCTGCGTTGGTTCCGGAGGCACGTAGGGAGGGTAGGCGTGGGGCCGCAGCTCGGCCGGGCTGTGGTGGTTTGTTAGTTGTTCTTTGCTGTGGCTCACTAGCCTCACTCTACCTAGGGAGGTTGTAGGTAGGAGTCGACGGTTGGCGAGTGAGAGGGGTGGACTATGTGTCCCTCTCTCAGCTGCCTAGGACGATGGTTTGGTTGCACTTGTTGTGGCGGAGTTTCTCACATTGTTTCTAAGTGAGTCTCGTCGCCCAAGCATGCACGGTGGTTGTAGCCTAGCCGTGTCTAGTGCCGTGGGTTTGGTTGGTTTGGCCTTGTGAGCCGTGTTTAGTGGTTTCCACTCTGCGGATTCTCTCAGAGTGCCTTGTGCAGACACCCAAGTGCTGTTTCAGTAACCCGTTCCTTGGTGCCATCCATGGTGGCACCAGAGTGTGTAGTTCCATGACCTCGTGGAGTGTCCGAAGTGCAAAATGGTTCTGCTTGTGGGCCCTCGACCTTGTGGAGGTCTGAGGTGGCCGTGCCTATGGTGAGACGGTGCTTCTCACATGGTTGCTCGGTGTCTCTCGTGGTGACACCTGGTTGTTCCTTCCCGACCTTGTGGAGGCCTGGGATGTTGGTGTTTGTGTCGTGAGACTCTGGTCTCAAGTGGTTGCTCCGGTGTTCTGTGAGCTTCTTTGTCTCGGCGGGTGTGTGCCGAGGGTTGCTTCCGCATTGTGTTTGACTCTGCTGGTTCTGCAGGAGTCGAGTTTGGCCCGACCCTGGTTGTGGGTCGTGGCATTACTCTATTTTGTTGCTTTGTAGTACTATGCAGTAGTTGTTTCTCGCTTTACTGCTTTCTAGAGTAGTTGCTTCCCCTTTCGTTAGAGTTCCTGCTGCTCTGGCTGGTAAGGGACTGGTTATCCCTACTGAGCCTTGTTCATGAGGCTCACCCCCCTACTCTCTTTAGGTAGGGACTCGCTGTCGCAGGAGTTCGTTGTCGGACGGTCGTGGTGGCGGCTTGTTTGCCGTGCGTTGCCAGCAATGTGAGTTGTGAGCGTGTGCACTTGTACCGTGAGTTGAGAGTGGCCTTTTTGCAAGTCCTCGGGGTATGCCCCTTAAGGACTACACCTTTCTTTTTGTACCTGTATTTTTATTTGGGACATGTTGTACATAATTTCTTTGTCAATGTGCGAACTTTCTGGTTATAGTTATTTGAATTCATTACTTATCTCACTGGACTAAATTCTAACCCTTCCGGGTCTTCGGATCCGTGGGTGGCGGCGCGACCTTCGGGGTCCCTGGCGGGGGTCCGGGAGGTCGGGTCGTTACAACATCCATCTCCTTCCTCTCTCCTAGTGGATTATATCTCAATGCAAGATGAAGACTAGTAACTACCTCGCCATAGCCAAGGCCGCCGCCATCTGCATGTCACGTCCCGACATTTAATATATCTATAAATGCCGAAACGTGAACGAATAAGAATCATGATTAAAATTTGAACTATTCGAGCAGAAAATTGCTCGGGCTTCACTAAATAAAAATTTATTAACTGTCGTTCCACAGGGATTACATGATTCTCAATTTACAATTTAAAGGTAAACAACGCAAAGGTTGATCTCTTAGCCCATAAATCCCGATGTCCCACCTTCTAGAACTATAGATTACTTGAGAAAAAGTAGGATTTTATGAGCTAACTATCCCAGTAGGATTCATCCTCCAAATCAAGGAATATAAAGATTTACATGAATCAAGGATAATTGGGGTACAAGAAGGTGATAAGGACTAAGTACAAGTAATGGAAAAATTATACAAATCAAATCATAGATGAAGTGAACCATGATTATCAAACACTAACAAGCAGGAAGTAATACACCATTGAACTGACATAAGGTGACCATCAATGAAATAGCAAAGCACTGCTGGGTTTACATGAATTTATATGTGATGATTGTTTTTGATGATGAACAATTGATAAGCAATACATGAGTACACTTCACGAACCATGCAAACACATGTTCAACTTGATCATTTAAATGCTCACGTTATCTCACTAACAATGGTCTTACATGTAGGTGAGATTGCACAAAAGATAGTGTGTTAAAACAAGAGCAAAAAGGTTAAGAAAAGCTCAAAAGACAAGCACATGTTGACAGCTACTTAGCTGCCTGTCGACATAAAACTACAGACAGAAAATACAGGTTCTGAACATAGCCATCTGTCGACAGATCCCAGTCGACTGTCGACAGCTACCTATAGGAAAACCCCTCCCGGAAGTTCAGAGATCTGTCAAATGCAAATCTGTCTCTAGCTGTCGACAGATGATCTAAGGCCTGTCGACAGACGTAAACAGAATCTCAATACGAGATCTCCATATGTTTCCTATGTGGGTGTTTCCTTGTTCCACGACTCTCTATACTTGAACACCCATATAAAAGGAACTATTTGGAGTTAATTTCGTACACAAGCAGCCACCATCCAATACCCTAAGGAAATCTAAGAGAAGAAGTCTCTCTGCTGCTCTGCTTCAACCTGCCGCCCAGAAAACAAAAGATCTATCTGCCAAGCACAGGTGAAGTCAGCTCGTCGGTGATTCAAGCTTCTACATCAATATGAACCTATCAAGGCAAAGTTTGAAGATCATCCAGACGACTTGTAGAAGAGTTGCAACGACCCACTTCCACCCGGTATGGTTATACCAACCCACGTCGGATGAGAGCAAGCCGCTACAGGGGAGAATACCCCAACAAGTAACAAATGAGCTGAGATATACACAAATAGAAATAAATAAATGCAACAGAAATTAAATAAATCTCATTCCATCAACTTTTAAATCCACATACCACAGTCTGTATAGTTCAACAAGAGATAACATAAATACAAATATTCCAAATACATAGCCGATTCCAAGTACATTTGAACAAAACTCAAATTTCATTGTAGCTTTACATACTATGAAAGATAAAATTTCAAGTCTTCAATCACTTAGTCCAACTCTACTTCAAGCCTTGCTAGCTTCTCCGCTACAAGTTTCCTGAAATGTTTAGCAAGAATGAGTCTACACAATAGACTCAGCAAGTAACTCAAGATTCAATACATACATGTTTTCCAACAATTTAACTCAATAGAATTTCAGCAATTAAATCATACATAATTATGCCTTAGCAAGTAATTTCACATGAAATTGTATTAAACAACTATTCTAACACATGTAAAACTATAATCTAAACAAGATTTCTAATAACATGGCGTCATTATCATAGGTACAAATACACATTCACATACCTTCACACTTTACTCACATCATTGTAAAACTTCATAACTAAGTCGTGGAAAAACATATACAAGATAGGTTTCATTGCTAGCATGATTTCTAACTCACTTTGCATGCAACCATAACAATTTACTTACATTGAGCTTGCTGATTTTCTACAAATTTTATGACATTCATTTTACCCTTACATAGGGATCACTTTTAACTATACAACATGATACTAAACACATGTGCATCCAACCATTCAAATTCCATGAATATGAAAGCATATACTTACATTTTGGTACTAGTGGTAACATCACTCTTAGCAATTTAACAAGTTACACATAAGCACATACACACACACATTTGTACACATCAATGAACAATTTATCAATTAACACTATTGTCATTTACACTTATACTATTTTCTCATTTCACACAACCATATGATGAACCTTGGCTTTCGCATACACTCACTTTGTTCTATCACACAATACTCATACACATTTCCCATTAATTCCTCTTTCACATTCACACACTTCTTATCATTCCACTTTTGCACATAACATGTGCCACATTTACACTTATCATGCACATACCTTGTGCTATGAACACATGTCACTTTTCTCATTCACACTTATGCTTATTTTCACTTAATGCCAAGACACAGCCCAAACCACCATTAGACGGTCACATACACACACATTCACTTTCACTTACTTAATCACCGGCACAGTGATAAGTCTTAGTCTCTGCAGAAACCGGGGAAAGCCCTTCCCACCATTACCAGTGGAACTTGTCCACCTCCAGGATTTTACAAGACCCTTTGCCATACACTTTATCAAGACCCTTTCCTAGGGTATCACATAACGCATTGAGCTTTCCGTAGGGGCATCACTACGGTACAGCTCCAAGCATCTAAGGTGGCAGTGTCTTATGGGCATATTTGGTTATCTTGTCACATTAACCGTTTACACACAATACCACTTTATTCTCTCACGTCTCTCACACACACACTCATGCATAATTCACACACACACATAAGTCATCATTCACTGATTTTAACATCACTGTTGCAACTTTCAAATAATCATAATATAGATTTACTCGTACTGAAATTCACTGAATCACATCAAATCACAATTAACATGCTCACATAGTCATTTTTCTCATTAAAATCCATAACGATACTTACTATTATCAAAACAACCTGAGATTTTAACCACATACACATTTCAGGTTTATAATCACACACGCAAATTTTCATATTTTTCTGAACCATATTACATTTACAAAATTAAAACATGCAATCTCATGCCGTTCGTAATTTGGTTTAACATGGAACATAACATGAACATCGGGTTTAACAGTTCACAGTCCTGATCCTAACATATTTGTCATCACAGAAATTTTCCTCGGATTTATTGCACAATACACAATTTACTGTAGATTTTACAATTCCTATGCATGTCTCCTATTTCCAGAACAAAAATTTTCAGTAAATTCCACAGTCACGGAAAAATTCTCAAATTTTTAGGGCATGGACTGATACATATACACATGATTGGAAAAATCTAGGGCATTTAATTCTTAGGAATTCGGTAGACAGCCGATGATCATGCATAATCCATCATTTCCCAACATGTATTTCAATAATCAAAAGAATTCATGCCATCCATAGAAAAATGCAGAATTTTCCACACACACACCACATTATCTATTTTACATAGCATATAGGATTTACACTATATCCTCATGGCGAAAACATATCGAAAATAATCTTCTATCAGGAAGAACAGCTCACTGTTCTGTCCTGAAGAACTTGGCGGCAGCCTCTGGCCGTTCAAGAGTTTCGACGGCATGATCGCTGGACGCCTATGGAGATCTTGGCGTCAAGGGTATGACGCCAAGTTTCTGTCTGTGCAACAGCACAGACCGAACCCTAAATACTCAGTGAAAAGGAGGGTCCAGGACACGATTTAAAATCCATAAAAATTACTGGGACCTAGGGAACATGTGTGGGATTGAGATCTATGGGTTACTTGCCTCTGAATTAAATCTACAAGATCGGAATAAGCTGATGAAGCCCTTCTCGGCCTTGCCAAAAAGGTGTTCAGAAACTCCTTCGATCCTCTTCTCCTGTCGATGTAGATGGCACCTCGGAGCTGGAATCTCTTCTTGGATGTATTGGCCGCCTCCCAGACGTGGCAGCTCCTTGGTTTCCTCCTCCAATCGACGGATTAGAGCTCCTTAAGTTCAGCTTTTTTGCATCTCGAGTCCAAGGGTTCACCAAATGTCAAGGCTTCCTCCTCGATCTAGGCTGGGTATTTCATAGGTTTAGGGTCTGGGGATGCTTCTTGGGTAGCTGTACTACGCTCTCATCTTCAGGGATCTCTCAGAAGGTCTCCCAATCGCCGGATTAAAGCTTGGGAAGATCAGGTTTTCCTCTAGTTTTCTCACAGCTAGGGTTTTTCTCTTCTTTTTCTCCTCTTGCAAGGTGAAGGGAGGAGTGGGGAGAGCCATTTCGGGTTTAACATGTAGGAGAGTCTCTCTCCCACTCACCAGGCTGATTTGACAGCCTTTAGAGCCGTTGGAGACAACCCCCAATGGTTGGCTTGCCTTGCTTCAGAAGCTTGCAGCTCTGCTGCGCATGCAGGCCAGAGATATTGGCGTCCAGATCGCTGGACGCCAGGTTTAGTGTCGGCGTCCATATCTGGACGCTGACATCACCTTGGCGGCCAGGGGTTGACGCCAAGAGGCCTTCGGCCAGAGGTCTAAATTATGCAGAAAACCATGCCTAATCCGCAAATATATGCACATGAAACCTATGTAGTATGGTGTATACACCACTATACCATGTAACCATCCAAATTCACTACTATTCCTACACATACATACATAGGTACATCAAGATAATAACACATACATGAATATCTTCATACGCATACAATGTATATAATATATATATATTATATATATATATATATATATATATATATATATATATATATATATAGCATACGTACACAGATGTAACATACTTACGTATATTATACACCACTATATCATGAAAGGGGTAATATAAGGTAAACTTCAATATTTAGATAGTACATGCATAATATTTGAATAGATACCTTATACACAAATTGGCCATTTACTTATATTCACATATAATAATACACATCCTCGCGTATACACATGCAAGATTTATATCTATAATATGCATCATCTTCATGCATGTCAATTATGCAAAAATAAGTAAACATCATATACATAAAACAGAAGTGGGAAAAAGAAAATTCGGGGCCTTACAAGAGTTCTACATAAGGATTTGATTCTCCAACTCAGAACCCTTCTAAGTTTCTGTTTTTCACTTCTGTGTGTGTGGTTGTGTATCAAGTGGTTCTTGTACTTGGTCTACGTGGTCTATGTTGATCTAATCATGGTTTCACATCAGACAACTCGTGTGTGTGAGTTGTAGTGTTGAACTAGCTCATAAGTAGTGCTTCTGTGTGTGTGTGTGGACGGTGGACGTAGGATACACAAGTTGTGTACTCCGAACCACCTTAAAATCTCGTGTCCTGTGGTTTGCACGTCTTTACGTTAGATGTTTGGTAGGCACGTTATTTTTCACACACGCTAGAACAATTGCTACTCTATCTATCTACAACAAACACATCTAAGTTTAGTTTACACTCTGTTGCAAGTCTCAAAGTTGTGTTTATCATCAAAAGAAGGTGGTAGTAAATTTTTAATTGGTAGTAATCTATTCAACCCCCCTTCTAGATTACTGTATAGTATAATTCTGCAACCTTTCAATTGGTATCAGAGCGAGGTTTCTCCGATTTACTGATGTATTTATTTGATCTTACGATCAGGAGAGTCTCGATCACATGGAATCTAATAAGAGGTACATGGCCGAAGGACACTCAGTGACCAGGCCACCCTTCTTTCATGGTACTGATTATCCCTATTGGAAAAACCGCATGCAGTTCATCCCAAAGAATACTCAAGGGTCTCCACATGCACTTCAACGAAAGAGGTACATGACATGCTAATTTCTGAGTATGAAATGTTTAAGATGAACAATGATGAAACCATCTCAGACATGTTTGCAAGGTTCATGCTAATAATAAATGGTCTGAAGGGTCTTAAGAAAGAATACTCAGAAAGTGACTTGGTGAGGAAGATACTTCGGTCTCTTCCATCCTCATGGAACACCAAGGCCACTGTCATTGAGGATTCAAAAGATCTCACAAAGATGAAACTAGATGAACTAATTGGCTACCTGATGACATATGAAATAAATGTGAAAAGGAACGAAACTGAAGAAAACCCAAAAAGGTTAATCACCTTAAAAGCCTCCAAGAAAAATTCTTTAGGTTCCAAAAAGGATGTTCAACAGGAAAGTGATGAGCTTGAAACTTCTAGTGATAGTGAGAATGATGACATGGCCATGCTCACTAGACAATTCAAGAAATTTCTCAAATTCAAAGAAAAGGGTCAGGTAACTCTAAACCTTTTCAAAAGAAAGATTTTTCTAATAAATTTGAGTCTAACAAAAAATCTGACGTTGTATGCTATGAGTGCAAGAAACAAGGGCACATGAGAGGAGAATGCCCTGAGCTCAAGAAGAAGCTGAAGAAGGAGAAATTCACCTTCAAGAAAGCCAAAGCAATGATGGTTACTTGGAGTGATGAAGATGTAGATGAGGACGAACAAGCTACCTCTGGAGATGAACAAGTTCAATGTCTAATGGCAAGAAGCGACGACTCCAATGAGGTAAAGTCTTCCTTTGAAAGTTATACAATTGAAGAATGGGAAGAAGCCTATACAGTCTTGTTTGAAAAGTTCTGTGAATTTAAGTCTGAAAATAAAGCACTCAAAAAGAAAATCAATTCTCTTGTTCATGGCACTAATAATGATGAACTAATTACATCCTTGAGCAAGGAGATTGAGATGATGAAAATTGATGAGAAAGCTCACTGTGAGGAGATGGACAGTTTGAAAATAAAACTGCAAGAAACTCAAAAAGAAAAGGAAGGTCTAATGAACTCCCTTGAATCTCTCCAAAGTGAACATAATAAGTTAAAAGAAAAATTGGAAAAGGCTGAACAAAACCTTAAAGGAAAATATGAAGATCTATCAAGTTTGTTAAAGGGAAACAAAATCTTGATGCAATTCTGGGATCTAATGTATTTGTTGCAAAGCATGGGATTGGATTTCAACCTGTAAAACCAAAGGTAATTGGTAAAAATTTGCTAACTTCCTTTGTTGAGTCTAGCCCAAGCACAAGTAAGCAATTCACCTCAAAGATTTATAAGACTCAAGCCAAGGGTAAGAAACAAGAACCCAAGAAAAACAAATCAGTTGTTAACACAACTAAGAAATCTGTCAATAGCCCTAAAGAGGGTTGTCGACAGGTCTGGAAACAAGTTGCCCAAGGAAAGTTAACAAGGCAACAAAAGGGTAAAATGCCCATGCATGTTCCCAAGAATAACAAGCCCACTGTTGTGATAAAATCTTCATTATGCAATTTCTGTAAGAAAGTTGGGCATAATGATAAACAATGCTGGAATAGTCCAAATAAACTGAAAGTCAAACAAGTTTGGATTCCGAAGCATTTACTGTTTGGCATGAATGATACATTGGGACCCAAAGTAATTTGGGTACCAAAACCTCTTGTCTGATCTATATATGCAGGAATGCCTAGCAGCCAAAAATTAAAACAAATGGTACTTGGACAGTGGCTGCTCGAGGCACATGACGGGCGATAAAGGAAAATTCTGTTTGCTGGTTGAAAAAGACGGAGGTCAAGTCATCTTTGGTGGTAACATAAATGCTAGATCATCGACACATGTAAGGTCAGTAAGTATGCCTCCAACTCAATTGATAATGTACTGTTGGTTGAGGGCCTTCATCACAATTTGCTCAGTATAAGTCAATTGTGTGATAAGGGTCATAACGTTATCTTTGAATCAAAATCATGTCAAATCATTGATAAGGAAACAGGAAGTCTAAATTTTCTGGAAAAAGGGTGAACAACATTTATTTGGTTGACTTAGATGATCCAGAAAATGAAGACTTGTGTATTGTGGCAAACAAGCATGATGAGCTTACGTTGTGGCATCGTAGGCTTGGCCATGCAAGTTATAACGTCTTGCACAAGATCATGAGGCTTAAACTGCTAAATGGACTTCCTGAAATTTCCTTTAACAAGAATGAAATTTTTGTGATGCATGTGCACAGGGCAAACAAACCCGAAAATCCTTCAAATCAAAAGCACCGGTAAGCACTTCTAAACCTTATGAATTGTTGCACATGGACCTTTTTGGGCCTACTAGGACACTGAGTCTCAATGGCAAACAATTTGGTTTTGTCATTGTAGACGATTTTTCCAAGTTCACTTGGGTAAAATTTCTGGCTCACAAAATGAAGCACTAAAATCTTTGAAGAATTATTTAATAAATTGAGCATGGAAATGTCAATAAGATATGCTCAATACGCACTGATCACGGGGGAGAGTTTGACAACAACTCATTTTCTGATTTTTGCAGGCACCAAGGAATAGAACACCTATTCTCCTCCCCGAGAACTCCGGAGCAAAATGGTGTAGTGGAGAGAAAGAATAGAACCTTGATGAAAATGGCTCGAAAGAACATAACGTTGGTGGAAATGGCTCGAACCCTTCTGGTCGAAAGTCAGCTTGCAAGGACCTTTTGGGCAGAAGCGGTAAACACCTCATGTTACATCCTTAACAGAGCCATGGTAAGACCTGTGATAAAGAAAACTCCCTACGAACTTCTAAAAGGTAAGAAACCCAGTATTGGGTATTTCAGAGTTTTTGGATCAAAAGTCTTTATTCATAATAATGATAAAGTTGACTTGGATAAGTTCGAAGCCAAAAGTGATCAAGGTATTTTTCTGGGATACTCAGAACATTCTAGAGCATATAGGGTGTTTAATCTTAAATCTCGAACAGTGGAAGAAACTCCACATGTTGTTTTTGATGAGTATCCAGCAAAGCCTAACAATGCAATTGCTTAAAGGTTTGAGGATGGAGATGAAGGAATAACACTTGGGGAACTACAAATGAAAGCAAAAGAAAATCCTAAAGCAGTTTCCAAAACTAAAAGTGGATATCTTCGCAATTACAATGATGAAGATGACGTAAATCTGTTCGGAAATCAAGATGATGAACCTGAACAAAATCAACAAGAGGAAGAGCCTCAAGTTAAAACTCCTCAAGTACACCCTCCTCCAGAACAACCTCCTCAAGACCAAGATCAAACCGGACCTTCAACAGTGACAAATGTCAGGTATTCTAAAGATCATCCACTTGATAACATCATAGGAGATATGAATGAAAAAGTTCAAACTAGGTCTCAAGTTAGACAAATAGTTGAACAAGATCATCTAGATTTTGTCTCTCAAGTGGAACCCAAAAATGTTGAAGAAGCTTTAAAAGAAAATTCATGGATTGATGCTATGCATGATGAGCTTGGGCAATTTCAAAGAAATAATGTCTGGAGTCTAGTTCCTAGAACCCCTGAAATTTCTGTCATAGGAACAAGATGGGTCTTTAGGAATAAGCTAAATGAAGAGGGTAAAGTGGTGAGAAATAATGCTAGACTGGTAGCAAAAGGATACAATCAAGAATTTGGTGTGGACTTTGAAGAATCCTTTGCTCCTGTAGCTAGGCTAGAAGCAGTTAGGATCTTGTTAGCATATGCATGCTCAAACAAGTTCAAACTTTTTCAAATGGATGTTAAAACTGCCTTCTTGAATGGCTACATCAAAGAGGAAGTCTATGTCTCTCAACCACCTGGCTTTGAGGATCATGATATACCTAACCATGTATATAAATTGCACAAAGCTCTTTATGGATTGAAATAGGCACCCCAAGCTTGGTACGACAGACTAAGCACTTTTCTGGTAAGCAAAAACTACTCACGAGGTAAAGTAGACCAAACTCTCTTCACTAAGAAAGTTTGCAATCACATTATTGTTGTTCAAGTCTATGTGGACGATATCATATTTGGTTCTACTAACCCATCACTGTGTGAGGAATTTTCAAATCATATGCACAATAAATTTGAGATGAGTTTAATGGGGGAGCTTCAATTCTTTCTTGGTCTGTAGGTAAAGAAACTAGAAGATGGATTTTTCATCAACCAAGAAAAATATGTCAAGGAGCTACTGAAAAGGTTTCAGTTTGAACAAGCTAAGCCTGCTTCAACACCAATGAGCACAAGCTTGAAATTGGACAATGATGAGACAGGTAAACCGGTAGATGCAAAGCACTTCCGAGGTATGATTGGTTCACTCCTTTATCTTACTGCAAGTAGACCGGACATACAGTTTAGTGTTTGCCTTTGTGCTAGATATCAATCTAGTCCAAAGGAAAGCCATTTGGTTGCAGTTAAGAGAATATTCAGATATCTCTCAGGTACGCATGCCTTGGGTCTTTGGTATCCAGCAGGGAGTAGCTTTGATTTGATATCATATTCCGATGCTAATTATGCTGGATGTAAAATTGATAGAAAAAGTACTAGTGGTTATTGCCAACTTCTTGGTGGTTGCATGGTTTCGTGGGCATCCAAGAAGCAACACTCGGTTGCACTCTCCACTGCAGAAGCAGAATATGTTGCTGCAGAGAGTTGTGCAGCTCAAGTGTTGTGGATCAAAAGTCACTTGTCTGGCTACAATATTGACATTGGATGCACACCTATCTTATGTGACAACACTAGTGCCATCAATCTTTCAAAGAACCCAGTCCAACACTCTAGGACAAAACACATTGAAATAAGACATCACTTCTTGAGAGATGAGGTAGCCAACAAAACCTTGGAGATTAGCTTCGTACCTACTGAAAAATAATTGGCTGATATTTTTACAAAACCACTGGCTGAGGATAGATTCACAACATTGAGAAGAGAATTGGGTTTGTGCAAAATGCAATGAAACTCGTACCAAATCTTAAGTATATGTTCCTTGTGTGCACCAACTATGTGGTATATCAAATGGTGATTTGTGGAAGAACAAGTTATGCTTGTTTGAAAACTGTCATTATGCGTGAGAAAAAATTCTCCGCCAAGTATCCATAGTTAAGTTGTAAATAAGGGTCATTTACTTTCTATAAGGTATTTAGTTTCTTTTCACTTTTCCCTTTCTTTCCTTCTTAAACAAATGGATTTCTTCAAAGTCTATCCTTATTCATGAAATTGTGTGCATTTGATTGTCCAAGCTGTGCAAATGTGTCTTGAAGTACTTGCTTGTCTGTGTCCACATGAGCACACACTATGGGGGAGCAAATTCAGGTTAGATGACTGACATCTTGAGGGAAATTATCATATTTCACATACCTACTTCTTCCTTACATGCCATATCTCTTTTCCTCTTTCATCCTAGCCTTCAATCTGTTCTGCATAGGCAGCTGTCGACAGCCCTGCTCCATCCTGTCGACAGATCAGGCTCCACAGACACCAGTTTTCGCATTCTGTCTAGTTCTGTCAACAGACTCCAACTTATCTGTCGACAGCTAAGCACAATTTCTGACTTCCCAGAACAACCACTTTTCTGTCTGTGTGCATCTGTCGACAGGCTCCTTCTAGCTGTCGACAGCCACACACTTTCCATGTATTTCTTGGATATCTCTCAACATTCTCATTGAGCAGGTTCATGCCTTTCAAGTAAGGTGTCACTTGGGTGTCTATGCATGTTTTAATCATTCATACCCACATGATATTAACACCATTATCTGTATCACCATGATTTTGACATACTCCTCATGTAAGAGTCTAGGTTGTATCATTCGGAGAATATTGATCTAATCTAATGGATATCACCTAACTCCCTTGCATAACTCTCTTGTAGGCACACACTATTCACAAGTGTCTTGATCAGTCCTATGGTCATTGAAATCTATGTCTAGCATTGATTGTTAACCACATACATTATTTGACCTTCATTTTCAAACAGAACATGATAAAATTCAAAAAAAAGGAGAAAAGCTACCTATTTCTCATATCTCAATCCAATTAAAAAATTGGGCTCAAGATAGAGCAATGATGTGTATTGCTGAGTAACCGGGAATATGGGCATCACAAATGTCTGTCCTCAAGTCAAAAAGCTTACTCATTAACTCTGTAGAATGGTATGATGGTCACTCTCACTGAGTAACTGGGGATAAGGGCACTGGCAATGTCTATCCTCACGACAAAAGGTGTTCGTGAACCTAATTACCACTTTTCCCATTGCATTTTGTTTAAAAAAGCACAATAATAAAAAAAGGAAATAGTGTGAAGCCTCCACTGTTTGATTAATTCCCGATCCATTGGTGTCTATGGCTAGCCATCTAAGTAGACACTTTCTTCATCAACTATTTGACCATCCTTTACTTGGAATTGTGTTCATCTACAATAGCTTGTTATTCAACAGGGGTACAGGGGTTATGGTTATCCCCTAAGTTTTGGTAAGATGTTCTCTTCATGCTCCAACCTGACACTTTTTGATCATTATGTTTAAACCATTGAGGATATTAACTTGACTTAATCTCAATGAGTATGATAGGTTAAACTATGTGTCCACCTATTTTACACCTTCAATAATCTTTGGATACACACTGCTCAGAAATTCCTTGAAAATTCCCATCTGGCACATTTTTGTGTGCGCCTGTCGACAGGCCCTTGGGCATCTGTCGACAGCCGGTGGCCATCCTGTTTTTGGGAAACCCAACGGGCGCGCCGCTTCGGGGCTGATTTGGTGGGACCCTTGCCTTTTCAAATCCCATCCCAACTCCTTGTAAAGGCACCCACGCCCCTTCTTCCTTCTCTACCACCAAACCATCCCCACCCCAAAAACCCTCCTTCTCCAGAGCACAAACCCTACCCTGTCACCCTCCTGCTTTCTCTCTTTTATCTGTATCTCTCTTCTCTTCCTCGCTCCTCTTTACTTCGTTCTTGCCATCTCCATGGCTTCCAAGGCGAAAAAGCTGGTCTCCCATTGTCGTCCTGCTTCCTCTGAAGCCGGCGAAGGCTCCCGGGCTCCCGCTGAGCGCCGAACGAAGCATCGGGATGATCGGTTGCCCGAACTCGTGGTTCCTCCTCATCTGAATCTCACACGGGCTAAGGGCTCCTTTACCAAGCTCGTACAGCCTCGGTATATTGATTTCACTTCCTTAGCAAACCTGTTTCTGAACCTCCAACCCCTCTTTGACACCCAGGGCTGGACGGTCTTTCTCTATTCCCATACGGTCTATTCTCCTACTGTCGTCAGTGAATTTTTCAACAATCTTGGCTACTCTGAGGACAATGAGTTCTACACCTCTATCAAGGGAACTCCTTTCAAACTCTCTGCTAATCTCTTTAGCACAGCCCTTCAAATCTCTAACTCTGGGGCTGATATACTCACCCATCACCCATTTGCTTCTGAGTACTATCACCTCATCACCCTCTAACCATATGATGGAACCAAGAAAATTGCTAAACTCAATGCCAACTCTTCCCTCCCCCCCCCTTGAACAGGATGATTCACCATATCTTCACCACCCTGATTGCTCCAAAGCATGGCAGTCGGGAACTCGTCACTGAGGTTCATAAATCTCTTTTTACCTTCTTCCTCAAGTGCGAGCAGATCAACCTTCCTGCCCTCATGCTTGGCTTAATCTGCACTTCTACAACCCCTAGGAGATCAATGCCATATGCCTGCCCAATCACTTCCCTTCTTCGGTTCATTGGCATCAACATTCCTGACAATGAATGTGTCCAGCTCAACTCTCGCAGCAGTTCTGATCTCACTGCTGCACATATGATGGGGTATAAGCTGGTTGATGGGGTTGTCACACGCGAACTCAAGGGTAAGGCACCAGCTGCTGCCATGGATGAAGATCAGGAGGATGATGAAAATGATGGTGTTCATGATGAAGAAGCTGATGAAGACTCCCAGTCTGAGCCTCTCGATGCTCCGGGAGATGACGTTAGTATTGACGCTAGTGATTCTGCTGCTGAGCCTTCCGTGTGTGATCTTCTAGCACAATTACAGCTTCAGATGTCCACTGGTTTTGATAAGCTCCATGTACATTTGGACACCGTGGATACGAGCATTGATGCACTCACAGATACTCAAGTCTAGCTCCAGCTCCGCTTCACTAGGATGTCTACTGAGCTTTGTGACATTCGTCGGGCCTCTGCACAGCCTGGCGATGATGCTGCTTAGAAAGTCTACGTGTCTTTTGTAGTGGGTCATGGTCATAGTGTTGCTGCACTAGTTTGTCTTGGTTGTGATGTCGTCTTCTTTTTTTTGCACATCCTCATGTTGCATTATTTCATCTGTTGTAACTGTGTGTAATGATTGCCACATCAATGAAATTCACAGTTACTTGCTCTCTTCCAGTATGTATGACGTATATTTTTGGATGTTGTCAAAAGGGGGAGAACTTAATTACAACTCAATTGTGCATTAATTGAAAATTTTTGTCATCATCAAAAAGGGGGAGAATGTTGGGTTTACATGAATTTATATGTGATGATTGTTTTTGATGATGAATAATTGATAAGCAATACATGAGTACACTTCATGAACCATGCAAACACATGTTCAACTTGATCATTTAAATGCTCACGTTATCTCACTAACAATGGTCTTACATGTAGGTGAGATTGCACAAAAGACAGTGTGTTAAAACAAGAGCAAAAAGGTCAAGAAAAGCTTAAAAGACAAGCACCTATCGACAGCTACTCAGCTGCCTGTCGACAGAAAACTACAGACAGAAAACACAGGTTCTGAACATAGCCATCTGTCGACAGATCCCAGTCGACTGTCGACAGCTACCTATAGGAAAACCCCTCCCGGAAGTTCAGAGATCTGTCAAATGCAAATCTGTCTCTAGCTGTCGACATATGATCTAAGGCCTGTCGACAGACGTAAACAGAATCTCAATACGAGATCTCCATATGTTTCCTATGTGGGTGTTTCCTTGTTCCACGACTCTCTATACTTGAACACCCATATAAAAGGAACTCTTTGGAGTTAATTTCGTACACAAGCATCCACCATCCAATACCCTAAGGAAATCCAAGAGAAGAAGTCTCTCTACTGCTCTGCTTCAACCTGCCTCCCAGAAAACAAGAAGATCTATCTTCCAAGCGTAGGTGAAGTCAGCTCATCGGTGATTCAAGCTTCTACATCAATCTGAACCTATCAAGATGAAGTTTGAAGATCATCCAGACGACCTGTAGAAGAGTTCTACATAAGGATTTGATCCTCCAACTCAAAACCCTTCTAAGTATCTGTTTTTCACTTCTGTGTGTGTGGTTGTGGATCAAGTGGTTCTTGTACTTGGTCTATGTGGTCTGTGTTGATCTGATCGTGGTTTCACATCAGACAACTCGTGTGTGTGAGTTGTAGTGTTGAACTAGCTCATAAGCAGTGCTTCTGCGTGTGTGTGTGGACGGTGGACGTAGGATACACAAGTTGTGTACTCTGAACCACCTTAAAACCTCGTGTCCTGTGGTTTGCATGTCTTTACATTAGATGTTTGGTAGGCACGCTGTTTTTCACACACACTAGAACAATTGCTACTCTATCTATCTACAACAAACACATCTAAGTTTAGTTTACACTATGTTGCAAGTCTCAAAGTTGTGTTTATCATCAAAAGAAGGTGGTAGTAAATTTTTAATTGGTAGTAATCTATTCAACCCCCCTTCTAGATTACCGTATAGTATAATTCCGCAACCTTTCAAGCACGAGTGTATATAATCAATAATTCAGAAGGAAATAAAGAAAGTGTATGCATAGAGATGCCCTGTCCACTCCTTCAAGCAAGCAAATATCATTCATGTTTCAACATAGTTCATGGAAGTGTCAACCAATCTAGCTTGTAGTGGTGTCATGCCAACACCCTAGAGATCCATACCGCTCTGTGCAGATTAAACGTATTCGGGTGCTTCTCCCGGGACTGAATCTGCCCCATTTGCACTGGCATTAAATCAAGAGAGATTCTGAAGACCCAAAAATACGTCATCCCATTTCCATTTCTGATATACATACATGGTACTTGGGCACTCATAAAGAGTCAAGCATTTTTACAGGAAGTGGGGTTCTAGAAGTTAATGCTCAAAGATATTCAAAAGGTATAAGAATCAAGATAATTTAGGATGTCCAAGAATAATCCAAGGATGGATGTGGATGATGATTAAATGATTCATCTCAGTGGTATAATAGTTTAGAATCCAAGAAAATGAGAAAGTCAACTTGGTTGGACAATACAAGAGTGTATTAACTTTGATTGGGGAAGAGGTGGTTCTATTTGTTAACATAAACTGGTGGTTTCACCGGAACTTGGATTCTACAAGGTTTATTTGAATTATGAGACATTCAGGTAGGCAAATTTGTGAGAAATTAGAAAGACGCTATTTTGATGGAATCGCCAAAATCGTATTTTTCTTGTTCGGTGGGGGAGTTGACTTTTTATTGGTAAGAGATATAATTTTTTGATATTTTTATTGGATTCAAATGGGGGGTACTTCTTATTTACATGTAATATCTTAATTAAATGAAACATCAAATTGTTTCATTTACTTAAATGATATGGACGTAAAATATGGTATGAGTTTCAGTTTACAGGGTTCCTACTGACACCTCTGACTGGAAAAGGAATAGTTCAGGTTAACATCACAGACTGGTGTATGTCGACAACCATAAGGTGGCTGTCAACAGCTACTGGTCATCCAGAACCAGTTTCTGGGATCTGGACACTGCCTGTCGATAGACCAGGGTCGGTTGTCGATAAGTGAAGACCATCTGTCGACAGATGGAAGCTATCTGTCGACAACTACTGGTGGATTTGCACTATTTGGGTTCTGGAAGCAGGAACCCTGTCGACAGGCAAGTTCTGGCTGTCGACAGGTATAGTCTACCCAAAAATGATTGTTCAACATCTCAAAATACTCATCTAAGTGTTCCTATGATTCTAAGCATGGTTGACAACACTTAATGGGTCTGGTTTACACTTCTAAACTCTACTTTACATGAAGGATAACAAGGGAACATGAGAAACACAAACTTACACATGAGTACGCCAAAACTTAGGAAAGCAACTCTTGGAAGTACAATTCATCTAACCAACATTCCCTTGTATCTGGTAGGAAGTTCCCTACCAGTAAGCTTGGTCATATATGACTACTAGCTAGAACATGCTTACAATGGATAGAACAAGCATTTCTAAGGGTGTTTCCAGAATTAGAGTCAAGTGTGAACATTAATAAACACCTAAACATGGAGTTCTCAGCTTGAGAGGAAGGCTAGAAGAAAGAATTCCTACCAGTACTTAGACTACCTCTAAGAACATGAGTGTTGATTTAGAAATATGTACTCAATAGTAAAGAAGCACAACTAGGCGAGCTTACTGAATCTCATGTCCACGTGAGGTCAAGGTAAGTACTTGAATTCAAAAACTGAGAAGGAAGAAGAAGTAAAATGAAGACCAGAAGAGGAATCCTACCTGACTGGGGAAAAGATGAAGGCCTACACTTCTCCTCAACGAAGGAGCCCACAGTAGCAAGGAGAGGGAACTTGTAGAGGCAGCCACAAAAACTATAGAAGAAGCAGCAGCTGCAGGCAAAGCAAAACTACAGCTCCAGAGCAGTGGTATAGCAGCATCAGCTTCAACGCAGCAGGGTAGGAGAGGAATAGGAGGACTTGTGAGAGCAATGGCTAAACAAGTGCAAAGGATGAGTAGTAGCGAGAGCTTCAGTTGGAGCAGCTCAGCTCCTACAGGAACACAGTAGCAGCAGCTGCGACCCAACAGGAGCAGCAGGAGCAAGAAAAGAGGAGGAGAAGAAGAAAGTGGAAAACCCACACCGATGGGTGAGGGAGGCTTATATAAGCCCCCAGGTTCCCATGCATGTTTGGCACGTAGCCAAACATGTGGAGCCGTAAACATCCCCTAACCATATCTAGACATGTTTACCATGCATGGTTTCCCCAACTAAACATATGCTAAATGTGGTAAGCGTCTTAACCTAGGTAAAAAAGCCTTACGTAGCCAAGCTACATAAGCAATTTATTAGATAAATCGTTGACGTAAATAGCAAATAATTCAGCTGGACCATATCCCTACATTTTATACCCAAATAATGTCCAATCAAGTTGGAGTTTCAACCATAAGCTAATAGAATGTTTTGCAAATTATAGTGATTTTAGTTTAATTTTTAGAATTTATTTTTCACCCAGCAAAAATTACCCGAAAAATAGTTGCATCGACTTAATCTTGAAATCCACGCGTCAGTAATTCTGGATATTTACATTTCTAGCATCAACACATTTTTCTGGAAATTATGGTGTTTTCAGATTTTGATTTCGTTACAGAATTCTGGTGGCGTTCTGTCGGAGTGCGCACATTAGAAGATAGTACAAGGGTTACTTTAATAATGTAGAAATATCTCTATAATAAAGATATCAGGTTCTAGTAGTAAGTATTTATGTCTTTTATGAAAATTAGAATATCTCTAATTTTTGATATATATTCATTAATTTGGTATTAAATTTTGGGTGTTTACACTGCATTTGCGGCATCATCCTCTCGCTGCATAGGATCACCTCTCACGACATCCAACTTGAGCATCATTAGCTGTGTATGGGAAGGTAGAGCATCTCCCAAGATGTCCTTGGATATCTATATGCTGGACTCACCTCTAAGCTACTGGTGGACCCCTCTTTGCTCTGTGGTCGCCCTTGAGTGCTGGATGGGCATACACATAAACTTCAAGGCGACAGACGACCCCTCCATCAAATGTATGAGCATGGTCCACCACCCACTTGCCTTCGTCGATGCTCCGCTCCACATGGACCACACAGGCATGGTGCAAGACAGCGACAATCAAGGGATTGAAGGAGTGGAGGCTCTACCTGAACGCATTGACCGTGGAGCAGTTTGAGATGCGGCCGAGATTCCTTCACAACAAGATGATCTGTCTACCACAGCACGTCGGCCTGTCTCTACGACTGATTGGCAATGAGGCACTAGTCCTCTACCACCCTGACCAGTGCTACCTATAGCGTGGTGCAGCATGCACAGTCGTACCGACCCTCTCTCATTACCTGCCGATTCAAGCACGAAAGATAGACGATGAACAGGATGGGCGGGACGTGAGGAGCGCCATAGTTCATTGGGAAGGATGCGCGGCAGGTCTCATTTCAGAAGCAGTGGCTGAGGACGAGGACGTGTACCAGGAGTACCTGCAGGCGCTGAGGAGGATCCGACCACGTGGAGATCGTGCCGTGGCAGAGGTTGCACCGGGTGCATGAGAGGGGTAGGAAATGTAAAAGGTGGTAGTTAGGGCTTTGAAAAGACAGATTGATTGATTGTAGGCATGATTAGGAATTGTAATTGATGATTAGAATCAATAAAATCAGAATTTTATTAATTGTTTGCGTTATTTAGTTGATGTCGCGACCAAAACAGAAGTCGCCTTAAGGTCGCGACGGGTCGATAGATCGCGACAATGTCGCGGCCTATCTGGCCGTCGTGATCTGAATGCGATGCCTATAGCCGTCGCGACATGAACCGAGGATTCAAAGTGCAGAGACACCTTCTTCCCCTCTTTCGCACTCACAGTGTTATAGCTCCAGCGATTGGCAATTCTGCTCCTTCCCCGGTGATCTCCACTCACTCTCTCTGTGCTCTCTCCCTTACTCTCTTTCTCTTTCCCTTCTCTTCTCCCTAACTCTCCTTCCTCATCTTCTCCCCGGCGATGGAGGGTAGCAGCGGCGTTGGTGAGAAGGGGAAACGGCCAGCGAGGAGGCCATGGCGGCGTGCGGAGGAAACCCTAGTGGAGGAGGCGTCGGAGGTGGAAATGGTGGAGGCAAGGCGTCAGCGATCGACCTGGAGGCGGCGGTGATGGCCCGCGAAGAAGCCATGAAGAAGGTGAATTCCCAAGGCCTCAATCGCTTTAAATTGTGGTTGTGAATGGACAACGAAGGCACATAGAGGGCTAATGTAGGACAAGATGCTGGGGAACGGCCACCGAACAAAGGAAAATCCAGTTGGCTCGCGTCTGAGAACGCGATGGCCCGCCCCGTCGTCACATCATTAGTCGCGATGGGGTCAGAGTCCCTGGGTGTCACGACTAGGTCGTGATGCATCGGAGCGTCATGACAAGGTCGCGACCCACTAGGTCAGTGCGACCTCAACCGAGGACTGAGGAAAGCATGCTTAAGCTGACTAGTTGTTTCTTTTGTGCTTGCAGGGAGAAATGAGGGTCCGAGTCTTGTGGCTATTAGTGCTACCAGTGTACTTGGACCTCCCAGGGTTCCAGAGGGAGCGGTTGGAGGATATCGGTTTGGGGAGGTCCTGAGGATGAACCGGATGAGGGCGGACGCTCCCCTCACCTAGGCATTGCGCAGTAGGTGGGACGCGGAGGTGACTGCCTTTGTGTTTCCATGGGGACACATGATCCTAGCCTAGAGGACGTTAGCCGGATCACCGGGCTTAGAGTGAATGGTTACCCGGTTAGCGGGTTCACCTACCCATGTTACTAGGGGATGGCTCGTAGGCTGCTAGACTTGACTGTAGGTCCTAGGTCTTCCCTGGTCTCTCGGGCAGATCTACAGGAGAGTCTAGGGCTAGTACAAACGGGCTGGGAGGTAGGTGAGACAACCGATGAGCAGCTAGATCGGCTGGTGAGGGGATGCCGGGAGACTCTGGCCAGCGAGCCTGGGGCTCAGGCGGATTTGAATCTACGCTGCTTCCTCACATTCTTTCTGGGTAGACTCTTGTTTGCCACGAGGGGCGACGCGGTCCACTGCCAATTCTTACCACTGCTAGAGGACCTAGATCAGTTGGGGGACTACGCGTAGGGGGCTGCTCTACTGGCGCATCAGTTCTACAGCCTGGGCTCCTCTGACCGACAGACATCAATCAGCGGCTTCTTCCCCTTCCTCTAGGTACTCTTTTCTTCTCTTGCCTTTCACTTTAATTGCCCTTTCTGCTATACCTGTGATCTAACTGTGCTTTTCTTCTTGCAGGTCTGAACTTACATGTTTTGGAGCGACCGGGCCTTGTGCCCCTAGCTCGATGTTGGGTGCCGTGCTGAGACACGCATCCACTGGAGGAGCATTTGGCGTCCATCCAGGACGCGATAGACGTCTACCCTTAGCTAGATGTAAGTTCTACCCTTCTTAAACTTCAATTGATTTCTTTTAAGTGCTTGATTACTGATGAGATGTGCTTTGATGTGTAGGTGGTGTGGAAACCATATCTAGAAGAGGGAGATGAGGGACAACCTTGGTTGGAGCAGGCCCACCCCTACTTCGGTAGAGCGACGTGGGTCCACGCTCTCAACCTTGTGCTACCTCTCCACTTGCATCTGACTCAGAGGTCACTCGGCCTACGTCAGAGTGCTATGGAGTTCCCCAGCCGAGGCAGAACCCCTAGGCCTGGCCGGAGCTTCCGGGGACTCCACGACACCACTGATTGGCGCGAGCGGGCCCGTGAGCAGATTGTCAACTGGGAGTACCGAGGCCGACGGGTCCGATTCGACGTCGAGTCCGATGACGTGTACCTATAGTCCTTTGCCTTGAAGTATGGGACGAAGGTCTATAGGGGCGTCAGATGACAGGTAAACTTCTAAACTCAGAGCTTGTGATTTGTTATGATTGAATTGGATCTGACATAGTTTGATGAATTGCAGGTGGACGTGGCTGGGCAGATTGCCTTGCTATATGCCCTGCTGCACTCCGCCATGCAGGACCAGGATGCGGCTCGGAGAGAGACGAAGCAGCTGGTAAGTACCTATTCAGACTTCAGTAGCTTACCAAATTTCAACTTCGGAGGAACTGACAAGTGTAGACACGCCATTTTCGCAACATATCGAGCAAATTTCATGTTATACCGCAATGCCTCAAATTGGCTCTCTTCAATTAACCCCTTGAGTGATTTTCGTATTTTTTTGAATTTTTCTAGGACTTTTAGGAATTTTTATAAGGGGTCTGTTGAGCTTCACTGATTCGCGTTTGACATAGTGGACGCCTTTTAGGAGGCTTGGTATGCGATGGGTAAAACCGACACGAATCACACTTCCTTTTCTAGCACTTACCCTATTTTGAAACGCGTCCGATAAAGCCCCCGCGATTAAGAGTTTCCATTTTCAAATTATAGCAATTTCCAAAATTGTTTTTGGAAAGATTTTGTTGCTAAATAGAACCGCGTCCACTTTATTCGACACATTTTTAACCTTCCCTCATATGAAGATCGATTGCCATCAGAGAACGATTCTATTCAAATACGCGGCGGCTTTGGCCGACGTGATTCACTATTTCCATTTATTAATATTTGGAAAGAATCGTTTGAAAATGGAAGTGTTAGAAATGCGGCGGTCTTAATCGACGGCATTTTTAAACCTACCATAAGTGATGTTTGGAAATGGCAAATCAAAGCAAGTGGATTTTGGTAATCGCGGCGACGGAGTCAGACGCGATTCATGATATAGGCATCCACTGTATCCGACGTAATTCATGAAATTTTCCCCTATAAATAGACCTCTGAGGCCATTGTTTTGGGCATAACCCAAGCACTATGGCGAAGCCCTTCCGCACTGGAGACTCAATTCCGAGCCAAGGAGAACCTTCATTTCAAGCTACTCCGAGCCCTCATTCTGTGGAGTTCGAAGCGATCGTCTCACACACATCGGAGCAAGGCGGGAGGCGCTCTCTTCTTCCACTTCGTCCATTCCAATAGCGGGCTCCATCGCCATTTCCCCTTCTCCCTCCACTTTATTTTATTTGTTTCACTTATTGCATTTCATTAACTCACACCATATTTCACACACACACATACATCATTTCTCCCTTACACCTACTTTTAGGGGTTTAACACTACCCCACGAGGTGTGTTAACACCCATGTTTTACGTTTTCCTTCACTTCATTTGAGTTTTGTACTACACCTCATAGCCTAATCCTTTTTCACTTGTTTGTTGTTTCTCCTTTTTTGCAAGGTAATCATTGGAACTAAATCTTCTTTGCCGGCGGCCGGTAGAAGAAGTAGAAGCAACCCGCAATCACAACTCCCGCGATCTTCGGGTGAAGGTAGGTACTCCCCATCTTCCTCTTCACCTGTAGCAACCCGGAAAATTTAAATACTTAAAAATTCGAAATAATAATTTCTTTAAAATCAAAATAATAGAAACAAACGTACCACTATCGTATGTGCATGAATACATCGAAAAATTCCGTAAAAATTATAAATCAACCTCAAAACATTATTCCTAAGTATTCCACTAAGAAATTCATGCAACGAAAAATACAATTGGCCAAGTGTACGTCACAATGTGACTAATTATCCAAATTAGAAAACTAAGTCAGAAAACTGTTAACACGGAAATATAACGTGCTCATAAATTAAATGAACATGTCGAAAAGACTTCCAACATCATGCATTGATGACCCATTATCAGAATTGGACCAATGGACCTCCCATAGCCCATGAATAAATTCAAGTAACGAAAAATATAATAAATCCGAAACACTATTATTCTCTAATTAAAAGGGGAAATTCCCATAAGTTAAATTCCATTAAATAATGTGTTTTAATAAATGAACCCTCTAAAAAAATTTATTGGGCCAAAATAGGGATTTTAAAAAGAGAATAATAGGAAAATACCCTAAATTCGTAACTTAAATATTAACTAAATAGAAAAGGGGTATTAAAACATTAAAATAAGTAATTTGAGTTGGAATTGGATTCCTAAACCTACCTCAATTGCTTGGCCATGAATTTAGATCCCATCCTAACCCAATTAGGAGTTGGCAAGCTTGGAAGGAGGAAACAAATATGGAAATCTCGGAATTAAATAGGAGTTAGAGTTCTATTAGGAAATAGAAACCCAACAAGCTTAAATACTCCTTAAACCCTCCATGGACGGCCCTAACACATACTGGGGCTTGCTGGACGTGGAGAGGAGGCCAAGGAGCAGAGGAATTTGTGGGGAGAAGGCTTGATCAAGCTTTATCCCGTGTTCTTCAAGTTCTAGTACTAGAAGAGAAAAAGAGTCAAAGGTAGGCATTCTCATGAGCAAAAATCATAAAACTTCGTCTGTAGATTGTTCCAATCATTAGGAACAAAAGCCCTCTAGTGTCATATTTTCCATTAAGCCAATCTTTTCTTCTTGATTTTTGAAGTTCTGCAACTAGCTTGACCCCGAACCCTCTTCTTAATTCTTGTTCTCCATGTATACTCAACCCCATGCTCTTAAATTTTAACTGGAGATACTGATGATAGTTAGGCTTCGGTTTCCCTTGAAAGCCCTAATTATCATCCACCATGTTGCTCGAATTAAATCTTTCATCTCAACTGTACACTGTTATATGTTCTTCGTGAATACACTTGATTGAACCATGTCGAAACCATGTTTGTTTTCAAATTCCTATTTACTGTAAGTACTCTTGCCTATCTAGAGTCGTTTAAAATTAGTTTCATAAATTTTCATCGTCTATACTATTTGTTCTTATTTTTTGAACAACCCTGTGTCAAAACAAGGAAGGTTTGGACCACAATCCCATACACTGTCCTCTTTCCCGCTCGACTCAGGCACAAGACCTGAGAACGCGACGGCCCGATAGGCCGCATTCTCAGGGCCCATCACGACGCAGTCTCTGTCGCATTCTGAACGCGACAGACAGTACTGTCGTGATCTCAATTTTTGACTTGATAGCCTTGTCGCGATCCACGAACAACCCTGTCGCGATCCACGAACAGCCCTATCGTGTTCTGTACTTGACCTGTCGCAACCCTTACTGGGGTACATCGCGATCTGTGGTTTTTGCATGAAACCCCCTCTTTTTGCAAGTCTTGATTTTTTACAGTAATATCATGCCCTGTTAACTCTCTTAAACATAGTAAACGAAGTTGTTAAACTTGGATATATTTTAATCAATTAAAATCTTTCACATGACCTTTCATGTCCATGATCTTTCATGACACATGCACACACTTTGAACCATCCAATATGGCTTAACTTGGCATGAAAATATCTCATAATACATTGGTAATTTATTTCAATAATATATTTAAATTGCCATATTTTTAAATGAACTTGTTTTTATTTTCGTGCGATGTTTTGGGAATACCGTTAATGACGCTCCACTGTTCTAGAATTCGTCTTGAACGTCGAGCACTTGTTTCTCTATACACACTTTTTGTTGACTTGGACGAACTCTCCGTCGAATACTCCTTCTGCCGGAATAGTGAATCCTTGTTCAAGGCCTCCGTAAGTCTACTCTGTCCATGGATTCCCACATGGTTGACGAGCTGGTTGTACCCTAACACCTATGATACCCTTTAGGGATCAACATGATCCAAACGGCTACTAGAAGTTTGCTCTTATCTTGAATCACGCCGGACCTCTGGACCTGTGCATAATATGGCCAGTGGAAAGGTATTAAATTCCACCTGACTGCCAACACCAATTGCACGTGTTGTGCAACTGTAACTATCGCCTGTTTACTCGACGTGTTATGTGCAAAGTCCCTTAGTTCTCATCTATACTCTACTCACTTGTCTATTCATGTTTGATCTACTATCTCGTCTATTCATCTAGCACTCTCATCTATTTCTTGGTACTCTCTATTGGCCATCTACTGATTGTCTAAAGATAAACAAAATAACTAATGCCTGCGCAATAGGGCCCCGATCTGGTCCTGGGAGGAGCACCCGAAAAGTGCCATTTGCCCATGGGAGTTAACATGATCAGGATGTCGGCATTACATCCAAGTGCCATTTAATAATCAAAACAAGTGCTACATTCTCTCGTTGTCCTTTGACAACAAAGTGCCATTTAACAAACAAAATAAAGTGCTATATTCTCTCATTTTCTATTGACAACAAAAGTGCTATATTCTCTCTCGGCTATTACGGATAACCAAAGTGTAATTACTATCTCGATTGGCGAAAGTTAATCAAAAGTGCTATACTATTTCAATTGATGAAAATCAATCAAAGTGCAATTTACTCTCTATATGGCCAACTACTCTCTCTCTCCTTGTTGTACATGTTGTTTGCTATTGCTTGACATTGACGTTTCTTGCTATCGTGTTGACATTGTTTTCTATCGTGACTTGAATTTAATCATCGTGCTATACTTAATTCATCTGCTATTTGAACCATGTTACTTGTGCTATTACTTTATGGACTTTACATGAATCTCTATCTCTAGATACTATGCCATTTAATACGTTAATCATTTAAAGCATGCTTGATCCTGAGATTTAAGTCCTACTAGGCGTTATTGCTTACGCTTTGTTATTTGTATTGTGTCTCTCAGGTAAGTCGGAGTTTGACGTCACACACGTCAAGGGGAATGGAGCAGAGTGTTGATCGATCTGGAGTCAACTCATGAAGTTACCCTAGTACACTGGAGTCTAGTAATTATCAGAGCCTAAGATGTCCTTATTAGGATATTTTAGGTCCTAGGATGTTCTAGGTGAACTGCCATGACACGTGTCTAGGACAACCACCATACCTATGTGAGGATTGGGTAGAACCATGGTTAAGATCTGAATACATTATCTATACGAATGTATCAACTTAATATTACTTAGCATCCTAATGCCAACCTTATTCTTGAAGGAACTTTTAATGGACACCAACATGAGACCAACTCAGAGGCTAGTTCTGGCATGTCAACAAGCCTCCCAACTGCTAGAAAGAGCTCTGGAAGCGACTAAGAAGATTAAAAAGGTGACCAACAAGAATGGAAAGAGAAGATATAACCATGGTAAGAAGGCAAACCAGCCAATGAAATGTAACGATGAGATTTTTAGAATCATTTGCCTCCATTGTCACAAGCCAGGTCATGCGGCCAAAGAGTATTGGCGAAGCGTTGGTGCATGTCTACGTTGTGGCGATCTGGAGCATCAAATGCGAGACTGCCCTCTTCTAAGGGAACCACCAACTAACACAAAAGATCTCAATTTCACGACAAGAGGGAACCAGAAAAATGGTGATAAAAGAAATATAAAGAAAAGTAAAAAGAACGACATACAATTAGCCCTTATTCGCAAAGGACGATGCGAGAACTGCAATAGGATAGGCCATATATCGGAGGAATGCTGGAGGAAAGCAGGCGCTTGCCTACACTACAGGAATCGCAATCATCGCATCTCTGAGTGCCCTATACTTAAGGAATAGGAGAAAGAGAAACGCCCGACTGGGCAAAAGAAGCCTAGCCGACTTCAAGCTGTGCAGGAAGTTGAGACCACCGAGGAGGGTGGAGTCGTGGAAGGTAACTCTAAACTTACCATGATTACTACCTTTGGCGTAGAGTAAGGATTTATATCTAACTGAAGTAGTCGTGGAATTTGGGATCAATTATTTTTAAGTGGGGGAGGATGTAGAAACCCGGAAAATTTAAATACTAAAAATTTGAAATAATAATTTCTTTAAAATCGAAATAATAGAAACATACGTACCACTATCGTATGTGCATGAATACTTGGAAAATTCCGTAAAATTATAAATCAACCCCAAAACATTATTCCTAAGTATTCCACTAAGAAATTCATGAAACGAAAAATAAGATTGGCAAGTGTACGTCACAATGTGACTAATTATCTAAATTAAGAAACTAAGTCGGAAAACTGTTAACCACGGAAATATAACCGTGCTCATAAATTAAATGAACATATCGCAAAAACTTCCAACATCATGCATGGATGACCCATTATCGAATTGGACCAATGGACCTCCCATAGCCCATGAATAAATTCAAGTAAGGAAAAATATAATAAATCCGAAACACTATTATTCCCTAATTAAAAGGGGAATTCCCATAAGCTAATTCCATTAAATATGGGTTTTTAATAAATGAACCCTCTAAAAAAAATTATTGGGCCAAAATAGGGATTTTAAAAATAGAATACCCTAAATTCGTAACTTAAATATTACCTAAATAGAAAATGAGTATTAAAGTATTAAAATAAGTAATTTGAGTTGGAATTGGATTCCTAAACCTACCCCAATTACTTGGCCACGAATTTAGATCCCATCCTAACCCAATTAAGAGTTGGCAAGCTTGGAAGGAGGAAAAAAATATGGAAATCTCTGAATTAAATAGGAGTTAGAGTTCTTTTAGGAAATAGAAACCCAACAAGCTTAAATACTCCTTAAACCCTCCATGGACGGCCCTAACACATTGCTGGGGCTTGCTAGACGTAGAGAGGAGGCCAAGGAGCAGAGGAATTCGTGGGGAGAAGGCTTGATCAAGCTTCATCCCGTGTTCTTCAAGTTCTAGCCCTAGAAGAGAAAAAGAGTCAAAGGTAGGCATTGTCACGAGCAAAAATCATAAAACTTTGTCTGTAGATTGTTCCAATCATAAGGAACAAAAGCCCTCTAGTTTCATATTTTCCATTGAGCCAATCTTTTCTTCTTGATTTTTGAAGTTCTGCAACTAGCATGACCACGAACCCTCTTCTTAATTCTTGTTCTCCATGTATACTCGACCCCATGCTCTCAAATTTTAACTGGAAATATTGATGATAGTTAGGCTTTGTTTGCCCCTAAAAGCCCTAATTATCATCCACCATGTTGCTCGAATTAAATCTTTCATCTCAACTGTACACTGTTCTATGTTCTTCGTGAATGCACTTGATTGAACCATGTCGAAACCATGTTTGTTTTCAAATTCCTATTTACTGTAAGTACTCTTGCCTGTCTAGAGTCGTTTAAAATTATTTCATAAATTTTCATCATTTTTACTATTTGTTCTTATTTTTTTGAACAACCCTGTGTCCAAATAAGGAAGGTTTGGACCGCAATCCCATGGTCTTGATTTTCTATAGTAATATCATGCCATGTTAACTCTCTTAAACATAGTAAACGAAGTTGTTAAACTTGGATATTTTTAATCAATTAAAATCTTTCACATGACCTTTCATGTCCATGATTCTTCATGACACATGCACACACTTTGAACCATCCATATGGCTTAACTTGGCATTAAATATCTCATAATATTTTGGTAATTTATTTCAATATATATTTAAATTGCCATATTTTTAAAATGAACTTGTCTTCGTTTTCGTGCGATGTTTTTGGATTACCGTTAACGACGCTCCACTGTTCTAGAATTCCTCTTGAACGTCGAGCACTTGTTTCTCTATACACAGTTTTTCTTGACTTGGATGAACTCTCCGCCGGATACTCCTTCTGCCGGACTAGTGAATCCTTGTTCAAGGCCTCCGTAAGTCTCCTCTGTCCATGAATTCCCACATGGTCGACGAGCTGGTTGTACCCTAACACCTATGATACCCTTTAGGGATCAACATGATCCAAACGGCTACTAAAAGTTTGCTCTTATCTTGAATCACGCCGGACCTCTGGACCTGTGCATAACATGGCTAGCGGAAAGGTATTGAATTCCACCTGACTGCCAACACCAATTGCGCGTGTTGTGCAACTGTTACTATCGCCTGTTTACTCGACGTGTTATGTGCAAAGTCCCTTATTTCTCATCTATACTCTACTCGCTCGTCTATTCATGTTCGCTCTACTATCTCGTCTATTCATCTAGCACTCTCATCTATTTCTTGGTACTCTCTATTGGCCATCTACTGATTGTCTAAAGATAAACAAAATAACTAATGCCTGTGCAATAGGGCCCCGATTTGGTTCTGGGAGGAGCGCCCGAAAAGTGCCATTTTCCCATGGGAGTTAACATGATCAGGATGTCGGCATTACATCCAAGTGCCATTTTATAATCAAAACAAGTGCTACATTCTCTCGTTGTCCTTTGACAACAAAGTGTCATTTAACAAACCAAATAAAGTGCTATATCTCTCGTTGTCTATTGACACAAAAGTGCTATATTCTCTCTCGACTATCTACGGATAACCAAAGTGCAATTACTATCTTGATTGGCGAAAGTTAATCAAAAGTGCTATACTATTTCGATTGATGAAAATCAATCAAAGTGCAATTTACTCTCTATATGGCCAACTACTTTCTCTCTCCTTGCTGTACATGTTGTTTGCTATTGCTTGACATTGACGTTTCTTACTATCGTGTTGACATCGTTTTCTATCGTGACTTGACTTTAATCATCGTGCTATACTTGATTCATCTACTATTTGAACCATGTTACTTGTGCTATTACTTTATGGACTTTACATGAATCTTACTCTATTGTTTAATACGTTAATCATTTAAAGCATGCTTGATCCTGAGATTTAAGTCCTACTGGGCGTTATCACTCACCCTTCGTTATTTGTCTTGTGTGTCTTAGGTAAGTCGGACTTAACATCACACACGTCAAGGGGAATGGACCAGAGTGTTGAACGACCTGAGTCCTCATGAAGTTACCCTAGTACACTGGAGTCTAGTAATTATTGTTTTAGATTTTCTTTTCAATGTAGTGATGTCATTGAGCCTTGTGCGTGGCTCCGAATTAGTGGTTGTAATAGTCTTAGTGAAATTCCAATGAAATGAAAGTTTTATTCCCATTTATTGTTCATGGGATGCTCTGAATCATTCAACTGTTGTACATTTTACTCTACTATGTACTTTGCTCACGTTTCCCTATTTATTCCGCTACTGAATTGGCGGGGCGTGACATCGCCCGTCTCCTTCGGTGCCCTCGTGTACCTGGCGATCACCTTTCCATATTGTGCACACACACATGTTTTCCTTTTCCTTCCATCCGTCCACTATATTTTCATCTTTATTTAAATCTTCTCTCTTTTTTAAATCATCTCTTTGTGACGGGTGTTTTGAAAAAAAACACGTCTACAAATTGGCGATCACGGTGGGACTTCTTTCTTTTCAGTTTCGGTTACCTCTCCTTCGGCACCCATGTGTGCCCCTCCTTCGACACCCACGTGTGTCCCTCCTTTCGTACCCCACGTGGTACCCCCCTCCTTTCGTATCCCACGCGGTACTATTTGAGATTTCCCGTCGCCATTACCGATTTGTATTTGTGTTGTTTTCTTTACATTTTCAATAAATGTTTGGATTTTTTTTTTTAAAATACCATCTTGTTCCCCTCCCTGTTACTTACCTTCATCTGAAGTGAAAATCCCCATCTAATTTTTATTTTCACCATTAATTGTGTGAAGAGCATGCTGTGTTGATTTACTGCTTTGATAACTATTCTCGGGTGCTTCTTTGATTCACGACGTGTTCAGACGTCGCGATTTGTGTTGTTGTGCGGCGGCTTAGCCCGATGCGATTCTGTGACAGACTCCGGAGGGAGTCGTCGCGGCTCTTACAGCTTCTGTGAGCTATCAGATCCGCGACTGACTGAACGGACGCAATTCCACTTGAAGCGCGGCGACTGAACTCGCCGCGATTCAGTCTGTCACAGTGAGCAGTGTTTTTCTGCCATCTTGCATTGTGCACTACTTATAGGGTTTACTTCGGCCGGGGGACCTCCTTCCCTCCTTACACTAGGATCCAAACACCCTTCTTGGTAAAGGCGACCTCTTCTTTGGCATCTCGTCTCATTGGTAGGGGACCATTGCCAAGACCTCCGTAATTCTCCGTACCCTGTGGATTCCCTCACGTGAACCGAGCAGGTTGTACCACCACGAAGACCCGTTAGAGCACCCATTGCATGAGAGGGAGTTTTGCTTAGTGGACCCGAAGTTCTCACCTTACCCATTAAGCCCATACCCATTTGGAGTGACATATTGTAAATAAAATCCACCTTGAACTTTCCCCTAAGTGTGGTGGTTAAAAGCCATTAACCTCTTCTCTCAAATGTGTTTGAGTAGTTGTTTGGTAATTGCTTGTTAATCAACCTGCTTGTTGAAGTTTTATGCAGCTTCATTTAGGCCTTTCTCTTGGAATGGCCAATATGAAGACATGGTTTATCATGAGGATGCATACGATGATGTTATGACTCAATCAGAAACTTGCACAACTCCATAACCAACCCCCATTGATCCTTCCACTTCGCATGTTCATGCATGGATTCACAACCCCTCACCTTTCCCAAGGCATACCACTGCAAATGTCTCTACCTCCATTGATCTGCCCCAACTCGTGGACATTCTCCAAAGCCTCCAAGCCTCCCAACTCCAGGAGGTCCAAGCTGCACTCAAGGGGAAATCCATCCCCGAACCCATTCAAACTCTCCACCCAAACGCGGGTGTTTAGACTGAACCCGCTCGCGACCTGACGGTTCGAGCCTCTCCTACCCCCTCACGGGCCAGTTCTATTACTTATTCTCGCCCCCACAGTCCCGTTGGGAGGTCTTCCCATGTCCGGCCAAGCCCAACCGCGGAAAGGCCCCCTTATCTTCCTCGGGCTCCGGCCCATGCTTCGGCGCATGCTGGCGCACCTCCCCATTATAATTTAGTCCAGGTGAGTGCACCCCAACCTCATTCTTCCGGGGTATCCCACAAACCACCCTCCGATCAGCTCACCCAAGCCCTTCTGGCGAAGGTGAGTCGTTTGGAGCAGGATCTAAAGAGGGTGTCCACACCCAATGACTCTTTTGAATTGGCTCTCCCTTCTATGCCAGTCTTCCACCTCCCCCCTTCTGAGCTGTCGGTCTACCGCCGCTACAACGACACTGGCAATCCATTCGTCCACATTAAGGATTCATGTATGAATCCTATTTTTGGCAAAATGACAATCATTCCCTTGCATTCCTTTTCCTATGATCATTAGAAGGCCCGCCCTGGAGTGGTTTTATTCTTTAGAGCCCGTGATGCTGAAGACTTCAAGGTAGTTCAGAGGAAGTTTTTGCAGAGGTATAGAGATCGGGTTGGTCCGACATATCAATAACTGACCTGATGGCTGATAGATGAAGGCAGACAAGGATTTCATGCACTATGCTGACAGATGGAGGGAAATGGCTGAAAGGTTGAGGGACCCGTTGTCTGAACCAGAATAGGTCAAGATGATTACGGCAAATGCCCCGCCATAGTTCCGACACATCTTAGCAATGAATAAACTGACCACCATGGAGGAATTGTATGAGAGAGCCCGTTACATCCATACCCAGCTAAAGGACTCTCCGATCATGGCTATGTTTGAGCCAAAGGCCCAGACATTTAAGAAGAACAATGGTGCTCCCCCTACTTGCGGTCCACGACTGAGGTGTTATGCAGAAGGAGCATGTGAGTGCTATGGGCAACCCTGGTCCCTCCACCTACCATCCTAACACAACCCAACTCAACAACCACAACAACCCCAGCCAAGCCAACAACCCTCCAATGTTTAGGCCACCATCTCAGCAACCCAACAGCCTCACAACCTCAGCAACCTCAGCAGCCCCAATACCAACAACCTCCTCCAAACCAGTACTATCAACCTCCTCCACCACCCTCCTCAGTACTAACAGGCACCGCAGCCTCAGTACCGCCAACCTGCCCCTCCTCAATACCAGCAACATCAATGACCTCCTCCTCCTCCACAATATAACCAGGTCCCCCCTCCAGGCAACTATGAACAACAACAGCCTAGACGTCCCCCTGGCTCAAGAAGAGCCAATTATCCTCCCCTACCGGAGACCCTACCTGACATCTTCAATGCTCTAATGGCTGCCAATGCACTCACCTTGCCAAGGGAAAGGCTACAATGGCCTCCCAATGTTGATACCTCCCGTTACTGTGCGTTCCACCGAGGACCGGGCCACACTTTGGAGGCATGCTTCCACTTCAAAGATTACATCTATGATTTGAATGATAATGGAGGCATAGACTGGGAAGAGATGAGGAAGTACATCACCGAGATGAAGGCAAGAAGGCCACCCAGGCAGGATCAGCAGCAGTAGCAACATCAACCCCAGCAGCAGCAGCCCCAGGCACCCCAGCAGCAGCCCAATATGGGCATTGTCCAGAACCCCCTCCCGGAGCACCGGGCTCCGAACCAGTAGGTGAACGCCCTCACGGTCTCTACCCGTGCTGAAGGAACACCCGGTCGGCCTATGGAAGTCTCCTCCGCTTCCACCTCCCAATCCTCTTTCACCCTACCCCCCTTCATCCGTACGCCCACTCCCTCTAACCCACTACCCTCCTTTCTACGCATCCCTACAACCGCCACTCACCGTCCCACACCCTCCATCCAACCATCCAACCCACCACTCATCCGCCAACCCCCCATCACCACAATGCTACCACCCCCTAGCCCACAAGCCCCCTTTCTGCGCAACCCTTCCACCATACCGCCCCAACCAAACTATCAACCTCCTACCACCACCTCCTCACAGCCACCATCACTTAACCTACCTCTCCGCCGCACACCAACCGCACCTCTTATTACCTCTAATCCACAAGCTCCCTTCCTCCGCACCTCTATTCCACCTATGAGTGAGGTAAGTATCCAACTACCGCACCAAATGTGCACCAAGAGGCCCTCATGCATTACTTATAGAAGGTTATGGTTAATGAAGATCTGCCAGTGAATCAAATTAGTGTAGTGTTGACTCCCACGAGCTCGCATCTGGCCATTGAATTCCATGAGTCTGAGTTGGTGCCGGCGGAGTTTCAGTGGTATGCCCTATGCTTGATGATCAATATCAATGGGATCTGCGTCTCTCAATGCTTAGTGGACACCAGAGCATCGATCAACGTCGTGTCTTTGGACACGTTGAGTTTTTGTGGTGATACACTACAGTCACTGCGGCCTTCCGCCATCACCGTCACAGCCTACGATAACACCAGCAGGCCGCCAAAGGGAGTGGTCACTTTGAAGGAAGGACTGGGTCCGTCTGTCACTGAGATGGATTTTCACATTCTAGACATGGACCCCAGCTTCCGTATGATTCTAGGCAGGCCATTTATACAAGCACTTGGTGCCGTCATCTCGACCGTTCATCAGTGCCTCAAGTTTCCTTATAAGGGGCTAGTTGTCAAAGTCGCCAACAAACTGACAGTTCTTGAAGTGGACGCCATGACTGACAATTCAGTCCCTTCCATATGGCCAAGCAATTAGCCGTTGATGTCGGTACTAGACACATTCAGCATGTAGTCGAGCCCAACTAGTTCATCTGTTAGTGCTGCCTAGAGGAGCAAGATCATCACCGAGAAGGGATGGCACATTATGATGCGAATGGGGTACTAGCCAGGCAAAGGGCTGGGAGTACATCTGCAGGGGAGGACCGAAGCTGTGAAGGACAGTAAAATGATAGCCAAGGCAGGACTGGGGTACAAGCCAGGCAGGGGAGTTCACCAACAGGGGCAGCCACTCACTTGGACCCTGTACGAGCATTTCAAGAAAGGGCCGTTGCAGCCAGGGAGTGAACAAACATCCACCATCACTGCTGAACCTATTCACCGTTCACCCCTGGCCACATACAAAGCGGCGGGCAATCACAAGCCCCCAAAGCAAGTAAAAGGGCGAGTCTGAGCCAGAATGGAGCCGGTGGTTTGATATGAGTGATTTGCTACATCCTTGAACCACTTTTTGCACTGGTAGAAGCTGAGCAGCTGGCAGTGGCCACAGGCAAGAGACAGCAGGCAGACGAAGCTGAGTAGAACACACGTGCCGAGGAAGCTCGCGCAACAATTAGGCTCAGGGCGGGCCTCTCCTCTCTGGGCAACGCGCCCACTTTCCTTTCCTCTCTGGGCATCGCCCCCACTCTCCCCTCCTCTCCTGGTACGCAAACCACCCACTCTCCTCTCCTCTACGGGCAACGCGCCCACTTTCCTCTCCTCTCCGGGCAACGTGCCCACTCTCCTTTTCTCTTCGGGCATCGCGCCTACCTATCTTTTTTCTCCAGGCATCGCGCCTTCTCTCCTACAGGCCACCGCGTGGCCCTTACTTATTTCTCTAAGCATTCCTCGGGCACCGACGCCCCACTTGCTATCTCCCTCCATTCTCTCGAGCAGACCCTCACCCTCCACTCCCTCTCTCCCCCAATCTCACTCCTCTCGAGCACATGCTCGTTTTATCCCTTTCTAGATTGGCGATCTCACCCTGCCCTCTTTCCTTTGTATGTTAAAAGAAAACAAAAAAATCAAAATAACAACAAAAATCTAAAAAAAAATGCTGATTTTCCAACGGCTGATTCCGTCGTCTCCATCGAGGAGACTTCTTACCTTTCCTCTGAGTGTGCCTCAACCTACGTGCCACTCCTCCCCGGTCCTATGACCGATCTCCTCTTTCCCTCCACGCAGGGACCTCCTTCCCCCTCCACACAGGGGATTTTTACGGCTTTTACTCCCTCTCCATCTTCCCCCACGTGGGATTCTTCTTTTACTGCTTTTCCTTCTCCTCCACCCCCTGTTGTAGATTCTAGTAGTTGTAGTGAGAGTCTAGGTCAGGGTAGTGATAAACTAGGGGTAGTTTCCAAGAAGAAGTCCAAAGATAGGAGGGTTCCACACCGATTCCTCGCTGATCTAGCCCATAGGTGCAAGGCATGTCTAGCAATTGTAGAATTCATAGAGGAGCCTTTGCAGTTGCAGGAGATAGAATATGAGCAGTCGCTGTGCTTAATTGATGATGGGTTTGGAGTCTATGAAATCATAGGTGATGACGACCCAATTGAGGAAGGTGGTGAAGAATTCGAGGATGAGGCTGACGCGTTCGCAAGTGGAGTAAAAAGATTTGATGAACCGTCAGCTGCCGTAGAAGAAACCACTAAGGAAATCAATCTGGGAACTGAAGAAAACCCTAGGACCGTCCTCATAAGTAGTAACTTGTCACCAGTTGAAGAGGAGGCAATTATCGAGGTTCTCAAGGAATACAAGGATACGTTTGTGTTGGGTTGGGTGTGTTTTGGAATTTCCTAAAGTTTATTTTAATGATGACCAATGACATCACTCATACCTTGATTTGATGATGACATATTGAACATGTTATACCATATCACATAATGCTTAAACAAAATGTTTTTGATGTTTAATATCTCAAATTTTAATATAATATCTGTATTAATGGCTTACATTTTATATTTTCAGGTTTAAACAAATTTGTCACAGTGGTGTCGACACAGTCCACCTGTGTGTTACACTAGATGACTGTCCTAGAAGCTGTTCTGAGAGAAGCAACCAGTGGTGTCGACACAGTCCACCTGTGTGTCGACACTAGATGACTGTCCCAGGAAGCAGTCAAACAGTTGAAGCCAGTGGTGTTGACACAGTCTGCCTGTGTGTCGACACACTTCGACTAAACTCAAAAATGGGAAATTTTCTGGACATGTGGCTGCTTGAATCAGGGATTTGACCTAGATTTCCGTGCCCATGCATCCAAAGGCACTTTATGACATATTGGGCTATAAATAATACCCATGATCCTCCTACCTAAAGGGAACCAAGCCCATACAACTCCCAGAAAAGCTTTTTGGCGGCAAAAGGGGCTCTTCCAGGTCTTGCTCCATCTCCAGAAGCTGCAGGCCATCCTTTCAAGAGGAAGGACGTGGGATTCAAGGCCAATCTTTGGAGAGAATGTGATGTGCTGAGAAAGGGAGCAGATCCCACTGAAGAGCAGCAGCAGAAGAAGTTTTCTGGCAATTCAATGCCAGTGAGCAGAGCATCGCAATTGAAGCGAATCTTCATCGAATTCTTTCAAGTCCTTCAATTCAAGCTTATACAGAACCTCTTCACCAAGGAACTTCCAATCTACATCTATTTTACACCCATTTCTTGGATTGTTCTTCTCACTTTCGTCTGTGAGATCTGTGCATAAAGTTCTGTGTAGATTTCTATGTACGATTGAGTATGTGAATCATATCATTGCTAGAGGATCTGATTTCTTTTGTCTTTGATCTAGCTCTAGTGTGAGTTGTACTCTTTTGAGTAGTGGAGCCTCACTGTGTGAGGGGTGGATGTAGGAATCACTGGTGTGATTTCCGAACCACCTAAAAATCCTTTGTGCAATGACTTGATCTACTTGTCTGCGCTAGATGCTTGCATAGGATTTCGCTTTCACACTCAGTGTTTAATTGCTTCACCACATAATCTAAACACACCCACACTTCAGATCAGTAAAATGTTTGTCTGAGTTGATCTCTGATTCGAAGTAATTTTTAATTGCTTAAGCTTCCGCATTATTGGTGTAAGATATTCAACCCCCCCTTCTAGATCTGATCCCCCCACCTATTGATCCTACATTGGTATTAGAGCGTTAATATCTGTTTTCTGATCTAATTTGATTGCTTCTGTTGATCTATGTGTTAATTGCGTTGAATTGTTTGCTTGCTCTTTCATTGCCTCTCATTGTGATTGATGGATTCTCGAGATTTGTAGCTGAGGACCATTCCATTATAGACCACTATTTTTTGATGGGTCTGATTACTCCTATTGATGAATTCCATGCAAGTTTTTCTAAGGGCACAAAACTATGAAATCTAGAAAATAGTTGATAAGGGTCCTTATGAAAATCAGGAGATGAGGGGAATTGGACTAGAGAGCAGATTAGGAAAGCTACTTTTAATTACGTGCCATGAATATGCTTCAGTGTGCTATCCACCCTAAAGAATATTCAAGAATATCCATGTGTAAATCAGCTAAAGAAATATGGGATAACTTGAATTAATGTATAAGGAACATCTCAAGTTAGGGAAACCAAGCAATTGGACTAGAGAGCAGATTAGGAAAGCTACTTTTAATTACAGTGCCATGAATATGCTTCAGTGTGCTGTCCACCCTAAAGAATATTCAAGAATATCCATGTGTAAATCAGCTAAAGAAAATGGATAAACTTGAATAATGTATGAAGGAACATCTCAAGTTAGGGGAACCAAAGCAAACATACTTGTTTTGAATATGAATTATTTATGATGAAATCTGATGAATCAATTTCTGAAATGTTGCTAGGTTTATGATAATTGTCAATGGATTGAAGGCACTACGGTAAGTGAATACACTGATGTTGATCTGGTAAGAAAAATTTTGCATTCTCTATCATCCATTTGGCACACAAAAGGCTACGTGATTGAAGATCCAAGGATTATCCAAAATTTCTTTGGATGAACTCACAGGATCTTAATGACTTATGAAATAAATCTGAAAAGAAGTGAAGAACATTACTAAAGCTAAACCAGTAGCACTAAGGCTTCATCAAGCAAACAAAGAGAAAAATCAGAAAAATCAAGTTCTGATGAGTCTGAGTCCAATGAGGATGAACTTGCCCTCATGACTAGGCAATTCAGAAAATTTTAAAATCAAGAAGAGGAAAATTCAATGGAAAGAAAAAATATTCCTCTGGTAAAAGGAAGCTTCTTCTTCAAACTTAATGCTGGTAGAAATCAAAAAACTGATGAAGGTATTATTTGCTATAGGTGCACAAGCAGGACACATGAACGGTGAGTGTCTTGAGATCAAAAAGGACAAATACAAGAAGAAACAACAAATTGAAGAAGCCAAAAGCCATGATAGCAACTTGGTCGGATGAAGACTAAAGTGAAGATGAAGAAGAGAACTCCTCAAGTTCTGTAAATGAGAGTTATGCTTTAGCAACAGTAGTGATGGAAAGGAAGGTCGTGCACCAGCTCCAATGTGTGGTTCTTGATAGTGGGTGTTCACGACAATGACAGGAGACAGAACAAAAAATGTCATTTCTGATTGAAAAGAAAGGAGGATCCGTCACATTTGGAGGTAAAATAAAGGGAAAATCATTGGATCTGGAAAGGTTGGTAAATCCTCCTCAAACTCAATTGAAAATGTTTTGTTAGTTGATGGTTTAGGACTACAATCTTTTGAGTATAAGCCCATTGTGTGTGACAAAGGTCACAAGGTTGTTATTGAATCTGATTTTGCAAAATAATTGATCTTCAACTGAAAAAATAAATTCTTTGGTAAAGAGAAAACAATGTCTACATGATCAATCTTGACAAAAACTTTGCTGAAAACATTTGTTTCTACATGATCAATCTTGACAAAAACTTTGCTAAAACATTTGTTTGGTGGCAAATAAAAATGAAATTGCATGGACATGCACAAAAGACTTGGTCATGCAAGTTTCAACACAATAAATACTCTTAAGGCTAAATCTGGTTAAAGGACTTCCTGAATCTTTTCAAATGTTGAAAATTAACTTTGTGGGATATGTGCTCAAGGAAACAAACCAGAAAATCTTTTAAAATTTTCAATGATGTACTCACTTCTAAGCCACTAGAATTACTTCATATGGACCTTTTTGGGGCAACAAGAATTCTTAGTCTTAGTGGTAAAAGATATGGATTTGTCATCATTGATGATTTTACTAGATACACTTGGGTCATATTTCTATCCCACAAAAGTGATACTTGTTTAGAATTCAGGATTTCTGCACCACTACCTTAATGGTTTTTTCATATAAAATCAAATCCATTTTGACTGATCATGGGGGAGATTTGAGAACAAAGCTTTTTTGATGTATGTGCTGAATTGAACATTTTTCACAGATTCTCTTCTCCAAGAACTCCAGAACAAAATGGAGTTGTGGAAAGGAAGAATAGAACTCTGGTGGAAATGGCTAGATCTATGCTCTTGGAAAGTAAATTGCCCAAATCCTTCTGGGCTGAAGCTGTGAACACAGCAAATCACATCTTGAACAGAGCATTGGTCAGACGAAAAATCAGAAAACCCCCTATGAACTTTTGAAAAACAAAAAGCCAACTTTGTCTTATTTTAAAATCTTTGGTTGCAAGTGTTTTGTACATAACAACAATAAAGAAAATCTTGATAAATTTGATGCCAAAAGCATGAAGCCATTTTTCTTGGCTATTCAGAAATTTCTAGAGCTTATAGAGTTTACATTCTCAAGAATAAAACTGTGGAAGAATCTCCACATGTAGTTTTTGATGAAAACTCATATCAAACTGATGACTCTACATCTTGCAGGGTTCCTCAAAATAATGAAGAGGATGACTTCGTTGTCGAATCTTCACCAACTGTTGAAGAGGATGAAGATCCATTTGAAAATCTGGACAATCAATCACCTACCACAAGTGGTTCAGGTAATATTTTCCAGAACTGAATGCATCCCAAGAGGTAATTCCTGAAAATAGATTTTTAAGAGATCATCCAATTGAGAATGTAGTTGGTAATGTGCATGATAGAGTTAGAACTAGATCATCTTTTCTGAATGCAATAAATGAAGACCCACTAGCACTAATTTCCCAATTGAACCCAAGTCAATTGATGAAGCTCTAACTAGTGAGGATTGGATCAATGCAATGCATGATGAACTTCATCAATTTGACAGAAATCAAGTGTGGGAATTAGTACCTAGACCTAGTGACCAATCTGTTATTGGTACTAGATGGGTGTTCAGAAATAAATTGAATGAAAATGGACAGGTTGTTAGGAATAAAGCTAGACTAGTTGCCAAGGGGTACAATCAGGAGTTTGGAATTGATTTTGAAGAATCATATGCCCCTGTAGCTAGACTAGAAGCTGTGAGAATATTTCTTGCTTTTGCATCATCCCTGAAATTTAAAGTTTATCAAATGGATGTGAAAAGTGCTTTCTTGAATGGATATATCAAGAAAAATGTTTTTGTAGAACAACCTCCCGGATTTGAAAATAAAAATATCCTGATCATGTTTTCAAACTCAATAAGGCTCTTTATGGTCTTAAGCAAGCTCCAAGAGCTTGGTATGACCGTTTGAGCTCATTTTTGTTGAATAAAGGTTACATAGAGGTAATGTAGACCAACCTTGTTTACAAGAATTGTCAATAATCAAATCATTGCTGTCCAAATCTATGTTGATGACATAATTTTTGGGTCTACAAATAAAGAACTGTGTACTGAATTTGCTGATCACATGAAAACTGAATTTGAAATGAGTTTGATGGGAGACTTACAATTCTTTTTGGGATTGCAGGTACATCAAACCAGTGAGGGATTTTTATAAGTCAAACAAAGTATGTGAAAGAACTTCTGAAAGGTTTGACTTTCAGCACCTCAAGCATTCAAGCACACCAATGGCAATAAATGTAAGACTAGAGGAAGATTCATTTGGTAAGTCAGTAGATCCAAAGACCTACAGAGGTATGATTGGTTCTCTACTTTACCTCACCACCTCTAGACCAGATATTCAGTATAGTGTGTGCATGTGTGCTAGTTTCAAGCCAATCCTAAAGAAAGTCACATGTTAGCTGTCAAAAGGATTTTTAAATATCTTGTTGGAACATGTGAACTTGGTATCCTGCTGGTTGCAAGTTAGATTTAATTGCGTACTGTGATGCTGATTGTAAATTTGATAGAAAAAGTACTAGTGGCTTGTGTTTATATCTAGGTGGATGCCTAATTTCATGGGCTTCTAAAAAGCAACATTCAGTAGCTCTATCCACTGCAGAGGCTGAATATTTGCGGCTGGTTGTTGTGGCACTCAAGTTCTTTGGGTGAAACATCAGCTCCTAGACTATAATCACAAATTGGTTGTATTCCTATTTTGTGTGATAACACTAGTGCTATTAATTTGTCTAAAAACCCAATTCAGCATTCACGAACAAAGCATATTGAAATAAGGCACCATTTTCTAAGGGATGGGTCGCAAGAAATCTTTTGAACTTCACTTCATTGAAACTGAAAAAAAAAATTGCAGATATTTTCACTAAGCCTCTTCCAGAAAACAAATTCTCATCTTTAAGAAGAGAGCTTGGTTTGTGCAAATTTCCACATTCTTGATATCTTCTATCTCTTTTTGCAAATAAAAGTCTTCCTGTTCTTGCAAATAATTCCTCACTCTCACATTGCATTGGCATTCTTGTATATCAAATGGTGATTTGAAGAAAGACAAGTCAGCTTGTCTGGACACTTTCACTATGCGTGAGTATATGTCTCCGCCAAGTATCAAGAGTCTTGTATGCAATTGTTGAGGGGGAGTCTTTGTCTTTCAATAAATATTCTTGTTCATTCTATTTTCACTTCATTCCATTCCTATTTCTTCAATAATCCTCATGTTCACCTTGTGAGGGGAGATACATGAAAGGGGGAGTCATTATCACATTCATTGACCTTACTTGTCTATCTTGAACCCCAAACTCATCAATTTTTTTGAGTCATTATGCTATTTTCTTATGAGAGAATTAAGACATTGAAACTAAACTCATTGTGCATTTAGTTTAATTTCAAAGATTCATTATCATTTCAAGGTTAAGTAATCTTAATACTGAATGTCTTTAAAATGACTTGCAAAACACTTGTAGGCACATGAGTGGCTTTACTATTTAACATGTGCATGTTTAAGCTTCATTTTTACCACATTTAAGAATAATTTTTCTAAATTCGTAGTCATGACTTTTCTGGTCAAAGCAAACATATTCCTGCAAACATCAAAGAAAATGATCAACAATCTGGAAAGATACAAACAGAGCAATGCAAATTCTTGAACCACTGAGTAACCGGGCCATTTCACCTAAAAAGTGATGTTTCGCGTCAAAAAGTGGAAATCAAAATTTTCAACTCTGTATAAGATAATGAAAGTTAAACCACTGAGTAATCAGGAGGTCTTGCATCTGATCAATGTGATCTCTTGCACTGAAAAGTGAGATTTAACTAATTTATTCTTGTATTCTTTCCCAGTTAAAAATGAAAGAAAATCAATTGACAGGATAGAAAAGCTTAAGACCTTAATAAAGTTCATGTATACTGAGTTTAGACCTATTATTCTACATTGTGTTTAAATTAAAGCTCCTAACATCCTTGTTAAATACTTCTGCTCACTCATATAGGTCACTTTACTTCACATTTGCATCATTATTTTTAACTACATTCAGATCATTATATCTTGTAATACCTTTTGTTGAGTGTGTCTTTGTGATTAACTTTATTGCACATAACCAAAACACAATAATTTCTCTCATTTGACATATCACTTTGCCTCACTTATTTTGATTATTCTGACATTCATTTCCTACATTTCATTTCTTGATCTCCTACAATCTTTGTTTCTCTCTCTTATCTATCTTTTTGATGCTGTCAAAAAGGGGGAAAAGTTCTTTAAAGGGAGAAAGTTCTTATGGGAAAGTTGTTAAAAGGGTGATATGGTCAAGGGGAGTTATTGGTCAAGGGAGTCAGGCTATTGAGATTGTGCATATATTTTGTCATCATCAAAAAGGGGGAGAATGTTGGGTTGAGTGTGTTTTGGAATTTCCTAAGTTGTATTTTAATGATGATCATGAACATCACTCATACCTTGATTTTGATGATGACATATTGAACATGTTTATACATATCACAACAATGCTTAAACAACATGTTTTTGATGTTTAATATCTCACATTTTAATGATAATATTTGTATTAATGGTTTACACTTTTATATTTTAGGTTTACACAAATTTGTCACAGTGGTGTCGACACAGTCCACCTGTGTGTCGACACTAGATCATCCACCCTGTGTGTCGACACTAGATGACTGTTCCAGAAGCACGTCAAAACAGTTGAAGCCAGTGGTGTCGACACAGTCTGCCTGTGTGTCGACACTTCGACTAAGCTCAAAAATGGGAATTTTTCTGGACACTTGGCTGCTTAGGAATCAAGGGATTTGACCTAGATTTCCATGCCCATGCACCCAAGGCACTTTATGGACATATGGGCTATAATACCCATGATCCTCCTACCCCAAGGGAACCAAGCCCATACACTCCCAGAAAAGCTTTTGGCGGCAAAAAGGGCTCTTCCAGGTCTTGCTCCATCTCCAGAAGCTGCAGGCCATCCTTTCAAGAGGAAGGACGTGGGATCAAGGCCAATCTCTGGAGAGAAGTGTGATGTGCTGAGAAAGGAGCAGATCCAACTGAAGAGCAGCAGCAGAAGAAGATTTCTGGCAATTCAGATGCCATGGAGCAGAGCATCGCAAATTGAAGGGATCATCACCGAATTCTTTCAAGTCTCTTCAATTCGAGCTTCTGCAAGACCTCTTCACCAGGAACATCCAATCTACATCTATTTTCCATTTCTTGGATTGTTCTTCTCACTTTCGTCTGTGAGATCTGTGCATGAAGTTCTGTGCAGATTTCTATGTACGATTGTCTGTGAATTAGATCATTGCTAGAGGATCTGATTTCTTTTGTCTTTGATCTAGCTCTAGTTTTGTGAGCCGTCGAGCTCTTGTTGTGAGTCGTCGCACTCATGTGTGGTTTGAGCCGTCGTGCTCAATTTGGAGTCTTGTGCTCCTGTTGTGGTTTGAGCCGTTGTGCTCAGTTTTTGGAGTCGTTGTGCTCTAGGTTGTGTGTTTGAGCCGTCGAGCTCAAGGGTGTTTGGAGTCGTCGTGCTCCGGTGTGAGTTGTACTCTTTTGAGTAGTGGAGCCTCACTGTGTGAGGGGTGGATGTAGGAATCACTGTGTGATTTCCGAACCACCTAAAAATCCTTTGTGCAATGGTTTGATCTGTTGTCTGCGCTAGATGCTTGCATAGGATTTCGCTTTCACACTAAGTGTTTAATTGCTTCACACATCATCTACACACACCCACACTTCAGATCAGTAAATTGTTTGTCTGAATTGATCTCTGATTCAAAGTAATTTCACACCCACACTTCAGATCAGTAAATTGTTTGTCTGAATTGATCTCTGATTCAAAGTAATTTTTTAATTACTTAAGCTTCCGCATTAATTGGTGTAAGATCTATTCAACCCCCCCCCTTCTAGATCTGATCCATCCACCTATTCGATCCTACAGTTTGCATGGAGCTACGAGGATATGCCAGGCTTGGACACCGCACTTGTTGAACACCATCTTACCCTTAAGCTGAGGTCCATTTCCATTAAGTAGTAGTTGAGGCATTTCCACCCACAAATGGCTTTGAAGATGAAAGATGAGGTCGATAAGCTCCACAAAGCCAGATTTATTAGGGTTGTGCTATATCTAAATTGGGTGGCGAACATTGTCTCGGTTATGAAAAAGGATGGAAGAGTTAGGATTTGTATTGACTTCTGGGACCTCAACCGCGCATGTTCAAAAGATGATTTCCCGTTGCCTCACCTTGACGTGCTCATAGATAACATGGTAGGGTATGAAACCCACTCCTTCATGGATGGCTTCTCAGGGTACAACCAAATTAAGCTGGCTGAGGAAGACCAGGAGAAGACCTCGTTCACAACACGATGGGGCACTTATTATTATGTGGTCATGCCATTTGGACTCAAGAATGCTAGAGCTACTTACCAAAGAGTTATGAAGGCGATCTCCATGATATGATCCACATTTTTATTGAGGTGTACGTGGATGACCTGGTGGTGAAGTTGAAGACAATGACTGAGCATCCTGGGGTTCTAACAAAGGTTCTGCAAAGGTCTAGAGAGTATCAGTTGAAGATGAACCCCAAGAAATGTGTGTTTGGTGTATCATCAGGCAAGTTGTTAGGCTTCATTGTGAGCAAAAGGGGTATAGAGATTGATCCCAATAAGGCGAAGGCGATAAGAGAGATGCCCCCTCCCAAGAATTTGAAGGAAGTTCGAGGTCTAATCGAGAGGCTGCAATTTATTCGTCGGTTCATCTCCTAACATTCGCAGAGGTGTAGACCCTTCTACAAACTCACCAAGCCGGGAGTCGAATTCCATCGGGATGAGAAGTGTCAGGTGGCTTTTGATGGACTCAAGGAGTATTTGGCTAATCCCCCTATCTTGAGGCCGCCAACTCCAGGCAAACCACTCATTCTCTATGTATCCATCTTGGAAGACTCCGTAGGAGCTGTCCTTGCACAAGTGGATGAAGAAGGCAAGGAAATGGCAGCATACTACTTGTCGAAGCTTCTTAAACCCTGCAAGCAAAGGTACACAGCAATGGAGAAGACATGTGCCGCTCTCGTATAGGTAGTGCAGAAATTGAAGCACTACTTTCTTACTCACAAGGTCCATCTAATCGCCCGCATGAATCCTATCAAGTTCCTCCTCGAAAAATCTATTCTAATTGATAGGCTAGCACGTTGGCAAAGCTTTCTCTCCTAGTTTGACATCATCTACATTCAGAAGAAATCCATCAAAGGCTATGCCATAGCAAAACATCTCATTCACCACCCTATTCCTCAATTTGATCCTGTTTCCAGATGAGGAATTAATGCCCCTTAGCCAATCTGATCCTATGTGGACGTTGAATTTCGATGGAGCTTTGAATTCTCATAGAAAGGGTATTGGGATTGCTCTACTGCCACCTGAAGGTGTCACCATTCCACAAGCCTACAAATTAGAGTTCCCGGCTACCAACAACATAGCTGAATATGAAGCTTTGTTGGTTGGTCTAGAGCTCGCCCACTTCTATGGTGTCACCCATCTACGAATTGTAGGTGATAGTCAACTGGTTTTGTGCCAAGTGCTCACCAAGTATCACACTCGGGATCCAAAGCTCAAGCCATACCAAGAACTTGCCTCAGCCTATGCCAAGCTATTCTCCAAGCTGATCTTTGTCCATGTCCCTCGTCATCAGAATCTTCTAGCAGACGCTCTTGCTACCATCGCTTCAACTCTCAACATGTGCTATCCCGGGGATTTTGACAGCATTCAAATTGCACGCCACAATACACCTGTTGTTCAGGACCCCATCTTTCTCTGGGTCAAAGAAGAGATGTTGAAGAAGTTAGAAAGGAAGGGCAAAACTGAAATCATGTTATTAGAGCTAGAAGAGGAGTTGGAAGATGAGGAGAAGCCATGGTATTATGAGATAGCAAGGTACTGCAAGAATCAGATGTACCCTGAGGAAGCCACAACTGATGAAAAAAAGGCTATAAGGAAACTGTCCCAGAAGTACACTTTGGTTGGAAATACTCTCTATAGAAGGGGACTTACCGAAGTTTTTCTTAGATGCCTGGATGATGATGAAATATTGAAGGTTGTTGAGGAGGCTCATTCAGGTGTGTTGTGGTGGCCATGTGAACAACCAAATGCTTGCCAAGAAGATCCTTAGGCAAGGCTTTTACTGGCCCACTCTAGAGGAGGATTGTTCTATCTTCGAATTTTCTTTTATTTTGTTGTGTGGTGTGGAATCGTGCTTGTGTGTAAATATCATGCATGCATATGTAGAGGGTGTAAGGCCCTCGAATTTTGTTGCTTTAATTTTGTTGTGTGAATTCATGCTTGTGAATGCATGTATGTAAATATCTACGTACGTATTAGCTAGTTATACTTTTGTGTGCATGTGTATAATTAGATTATAAATATTGTATGTTTGCATGTGTGGTAGTGTACATCATTCATATACATATTGCATGTATATACATACATCGTACGCGTGGATTTTCTGCATGTTTTGAGCTCTGGCCGAAGAGAAGTTGGCGTCACATGGTGGACGTCCATGATAGTCAACGTCACATCGTTGGACGTTAATACTTAAATAAACGGCCATGTATGTGGACGTTAATATCACTGAATCTCAGTGCGCTGCAGACCCCGAGATTTCGGAAGAAGCAAGCTCATCCATTGGGGAGATGTCCCCAATGGCTCTGAGCCCTTCACATCACCTTCTGCATGACACAAGAGGTCTCTCTCCTATAAACAAACCCCTTTTGCAACCACAAGACCCTCTCTTGGCTCTTGGAAGGAGAAGGAGAGAAACCCTAAGCCCTGTGAGAAAACCTGAACTTTGAGAGCTCAGATCCGGTGGATTGGAGCTTCATCCGGTGATCTACAACAACTAGAAGCTAGCTTGGACAGGAGAAGGCTTCCCCGACCTCGGACTGGAGCTACAACCCACAGATGACAGAGTGAAGGTGTTTTGGAGGCTTCTTGGACTGCCCAAGAGAGCTTCAACCGCGTATTTTGATCCCCTTGGAGGTTTTAGAGAGGCAAGTAAACCTAGACTTGATCCCCCACATGTCCCATTGAGTTTTTAGTATTTTTGCGAATTTTTCCTCGAGTCCTGGAACCCCACATTCACCCATCTTTGGAGCTCGGTCTGTGTTTCTGCACAGACAGGAACTTAACGGCAAGATCCCTTGCCGTTAAGATCTCCATCCAGCGGCAGACGATGTTGCCGTAACTCATGTGAACACCAGACCTTGCCGTCTAGTTCATCTAGACAGAACAGAGGATTGTTCTGCCCTATATGATTATTTTCCGGAATTTGACGCATGAGAATATAATGTAAATGTTATGTGTTATATAATATAGATAATAGAATGTGTTGTGGAAATAGGGTGAATTTCTGTAAATAGTGTGAATGGTTTCATTCATGGAAAATGTATGTTAGATAAGACATTGGCCAGTTAGTTTACTGTTTGCATAATTCGCAAGGAATTTGAATGCCAAAATTTAGCTAGACCATGTGTAGGTATGTCAGTCTATGTTCTGAAGTTTTGGGAATTTTCCCATGCTCCTGATTTTATTGCAATTTCTGTCTTGAAAATAGAAGCATGCGTAGGTTTTGTAAAGATCACCGTAAATCATATGATGTGCCGTAAATCCGGGGAAAATTCAGGTGATAATATGCATGTTAGGTATAGGTCTATAAATTGTCAAATCCAACATTTATGTTGTGCCTTCATGATAATTGAGTTATTAACGACATGTGAATGAGTATTTCATTTTCTGTAAATTCTTTGTAGTTCAGAAAAATATGAAGATTTGCATGAGTAATCTGAACCCTGCAAGCAGTGTGTGGACAAATTTTCGTATGATTTAGATAATAGTAGTGTATGTTGTGAAATTTCCATACGAAAATGAGTCCTTAAAGCATGCTATTATGAGGTTGATTAATAATGTGTTTTTCCAACCTGATTAGCGTAAATTTACCGAGTGTTTAAACTCTGTTAATGGTAGTATCATGATTAGTTAACTGAAGTTTATGTATAATCAATAGTGTATGCAAAGTGATTAAGTGACTTATGAAAAGTGTGTGGATAATGGAGAAAAATGTGAATAAGTAAATGTGTAATAATTGGGCCAAGAATGACACTGCTACCCTAGAGCCTCGAGAGCTGTACATAGAAAAGTCCCTATGGAAGGCTCTATGTGTGAAAAGTTTGTCCCAGGGCTTTGGGGAAACCCTGGAGGTGGACAAGTACCACTAGACAGGGTGGAGGGTGCTTCTCCCGATCTGCGCAGCTACCAAGATTCACCACTACATTGCCTAGGTGGTGAGTATGTGATATGAGTTATGTGATATGAGTTATGTGATATGATTTATGTGTTATGAGTTGTGTTATGAGATGCGATGAGTTATGAGTATGAGACATTTGTTTGTGTCCTCTAATAGGTAGTTAGGACTATGTGTCATGGCATCCTTAAATTGGAATATAAGTAAGTGTATATGATATGCAAAGTGACATGTGATGAGTACAAATGACAGAACATGTGATATATGGAAATGAAAGAGTAAGTAGTGTGAGGATTATGTGAAAAGTTAAGTAAAGGGAAAATTTAGTGTTAATAAAATGTGCTTGCATGTGAAAAACTAATATGTTAATGTGATATGTTCATGAAGTTTCATGTATTGGTTACCTTCATTTCAATATCATTTTAGCATCATGTCATGTAAATTATTCCATTCATGTGATAGTGCATGTAAATAAACATATTTGACCATGTTATTCGTGTACTATGAACAATAAGTATGAGAAACTACCTAATGAATGAGATTGTGTGCGAATAAATCTAACTCCATGCAACTACATTTAATTCATGTTAAACAGCAAGTAAAGTATGGTTAGGAATGTGAAACAAGAGAAAATCGTTAGGTTCCATGTTAGATACGATGTCCACCTAATGTATAATCCATGTTTGAAAACCTCATCCGTGAATAATGGATTGAATGTGTATTAGACCCTTTTAATTCATGCTATACAAAAAGAAATCATGTGTATGATGTAATACGATAAAACAGCAAGCAAAATGTGAGATTAAATATGAAAGTAGATGTGAAGAGTCAATAGTCATCATGTTAAGTTGTTCATTTCCTTATGTCAACTTCCATGTTCTAGTTGTAAATTTCACCATGAATGGATTGATGTGTGGATGAATTTCATGTTACATGTTAGGTGTGGAGAGTATGCATAAGTGTATAACATTAGCATCCATGATTTAGAATGAATATGTGATAGAACAAAGCATGGTTAAATGACTTGGAAATGGGTTGATAGCTAAATATGATCCATGTCTCTTCTTGTAATTTGAAAGATAGTGTGTATTCCCTAGTTTTTAATAGCTAAATGTGAATGTGGCATGGTTGAGATTAGTCTTTGTTTTACTTGCTGAGTCTGTGGACTCACCCTTGCTTCGGCGTACAAGTGAAACAGGTGTTACTACTTTGGAGGAAGGCATAGCGAAGGTCGATCTATTGAAGGAGTAGCTCGCGAGGAGTAGATTTTAGTTGTACTTTCCTCAGCTTGAACAATATGTCGTATGGACAATTATTTTGGACAATGTAGTTCCGTTATCATGTAACAATGTGGATGTTGTCAATTTATTTTGCTATATAGACTGTGGAATATGTGATGGTGATGGACTAAGTTGAATTGTTTACTTTAAACTCCGCTGTAGTAAATTGCTATTCACGTACTTTTCAACCTATCGGCTAGTGTTGGGTTTTATCCGACTGTAATGAGCTCTTTATACGATGGGGGTTGTATAATCATACCGGTATGAGGAGGGTCGTTATAGAGATTGGTATTAGAGCCCGAGGTTGAAATTGTACAGGGATGATCATCATCACCACCTATTGCAAAGTCTTTATAGGAATTGTCCATATATGTAGGAATTTATTAATAGCGAAGGAGAAATGGTTAAGGAAGTAGTCAGGATTTAGTAATCTAGATTCTAATTAGATTAATTATTTTACATGATATGGCGGGACGTGGTAGGTGTAGTGCTCAGTCTAGGAGGTAGGAGCAGAACCGCAAAATAAAGAAGTTCGTGAGAGGGCTCAAACCATCGGTGAAGGCTAGGCTTCTGGAGCTTGACTCCCATACCTTGGAGGAAACTCTTGGCGTGGCGACTGAGCGAGAGAATATGGTGGAAGCGTATCAGGGAAAGAAGGAGGGACCGCCAAAGCCATTCCAAAGGCAAGATAGGAAGATGAAGGAACTAATGGATGGTCAGAAATCAACTGTAGCATCAGGCAGCAGGAAGCTAGAGTGCATCCATTGCGGAAGCGTCATGGTGGAAATGCATGTTGGAGAAGGAAGGGAATGTCTTAGATGTGGCAGCAAGGATCATAGGCTTAAGGAGGTCCGAACCTGAAGACGAAGTTCATTCCAAGGGATGCTTCATCAGTAACCATAAAGGAGCAAGGAATAGCTGGAGATGACCTCGGCGACGTCATTACGGGTACTCGATTCGATCTTTCGAGGACGAAGATCTTTTTCAGAGGGGAGAGTGTTAGACCCCGAATTTTTATTCTTTTATATGGTGTGTTGGGTATTCACTTGTTGTGTGCATAGCATATGTAGTTCCTTGTGTCTACTATAATTTTATACTTCTCTTGAGCATATGCAGTATATTATATATATATATTAATATATATATATATATATGATAATTCATGTGAATTGAGAAATTAGCTAAAATTGAGGTGTATTATGAATACTAAGAATCTTAAGACTTAGAATACTGAATAATCTATGCATGTTATGCATGTACTATCTAAGTATTGAAGAATATCCTATACTACTATTTCATGGATTTGTGTGTGAATATATGAAGTACATATGTATATACATGTATGCATATATATGTACGTTACCTTACGCATGTGATATTTGCCTATCTAATTTTGTAAGGCCCTCGAATTGTCCTTTATTTTGTTGTGTGTGTGGAATCGTGCTTGTGTGTAATATCATGCATGCATATTAGAGGTGTGTAAGGCCCTCGAATTTTGTTGCTTTAATTATGTTGTGTGAATTCATGCTTGTGAATGCATGTATGTAAATATCTACATACGTATTAGCTAGTTATACTTATGTGTGCATGTGTATAATTAGATTATAATATTGTATGTTTGCATGTGTGGTAGTGTGTACATCGTATCATATACATATTGCATGTATATACATACATCGTACGCATGGATTTTCTGCATGTTTTGAGCTCTGGCCGAAGAGTATTGGCGTCAACATGGTGGACGTCCATGATAGTCAACGTCAACATCGTTGGACGTAATACTTAAATAAACGGCCATGTATGTGGACGTTAATATCACTGAATCTTAGTGCGCTGCAGACCCCGGGATTTCGGAAGAAGCAAGCTTAGCCATTGGGGAGATGTCCCCAACGGCTCTAAGCCCTTCACATCACCTTCTGCGTGAGACAAGAGGTCTTTCTCCTATAAACAAACCCCTTTTGCAACCACAAGACCCTCTCTTGGCTCTTGGCAAGGAGAAGGAGAGAAACCCTAAGCCCTGTGAGAAAACCTGAACTTTGAGAGCTCAGATCCGGTGGATTGGAGCTTCATCCGGTGATCTATAACAACTAGAAGCTAGCTTGGACATAGAAGAAGGCTTCCCTGACCTCGGACTGGAAGCTACAACACCACAGATGACGGAGTGAAGGTGTTTTGAAGGCTTCTTGGGACTGCCCAAGGAGAGCTTCACCGCCTATTTTGATCCCCTTGGAGGTTTTTTAGAGAGGCAAGTAAACCTAGACCTTGATCCCCCACATGTCATTGAGTTTTAGTATTTTTGCGGATTTTTTCTCGAGTCCTGGAACCCACATCACCATCTTTGGAGCTTGGTCTGTGTTTCTGCACAGACAGGAACTTAACGACAAGATCCCTTGCCGTTAAGATCTCCATCCGGCGACAGACGATGTGTCGTTAACTCATGTGAACGGCCAGACCTTGCCGTCTAGTTCATCTAGATAGAACAGAGTATGATTATTTTCTGGAATTTGACGCATGAGAATATAATGTAAATGTTATGTGTTATATAATATAGATAATAAATGTGTTGTGGAAATAGGGTGAATTTATGTAAATAGTGTGAATGGTTTCATTCATGGAAAATGCATGTTAGATAAGACATTGGCCAGGTTAGTTTACTGTTTGCATAATTCGTGAGGAATTTGAATGCCAAAATTTAGCTTGACCATGTGTAGGTATGTCAGTTTATGTTCTGAAATTTTGGGAATTTTCCCATGCTCCTGAGATTTATTGCAATTTCTGTCTTGAAAATAGAAAGCATGCGTAGGTTTTGTAAAGATCACCATAAATCATATGATGTGCCGTAAATCTGGGGAAAATTCAGGTGATAATATGCATGTTAGGTATAGGTATGTAAATTGTCAAATCCAACATTTATGTTGTGCCTTCATGATAATTGAGTTATTAACGGCATGTGAATGAGTATTTCATTTCTGTAAATTCTATGTAGTTCAAAAAATATGAAGATTTGCATGAGTAATCTGAACCCTGCAAGCAGTGTGTGGACAATTTTCGTGTGATTTAGATAATAGTAGTGTATGTTGTGAAATTTCCATGCAAAATGAGTCCTTAAAGCATGCTATTATGAGGTTGATTAATAATGTGTTTTTCCAACCTGATTAGTGTAAATTTACTGAGTGTTTAAACTCTTTTAATGGTAGTATCATAATTAGGTTAACTGAAGTTTATGTATAATCAATAGTGTATGCAAAGTGATTAAGTGACTTATGAAAAGTGTGTGGATAATGAGAGAAAAATGTGAATAAGTAAATGTGTAATAATTGGGCCAAGAATGACACTGCTACCCTAGAGGCCTCGAGAGCTGTACATAGAAAAGTCCCTATGGAAGGCTCTATGTGTGAAAAGTTTGTCCCAAGGGCATTGGGGAAAACCTGGAGGTGGACAAGTACCACTAGACAGGGTGGAGAGTGCTTTTTTCGGTCTGCGCAGCTACCAAGATTCACCACTACATTGCCTAGGTGGTGAGTATGTGAGTTATGTGATATGAGTTATGTGTTATGAGTTGTGTGTTATGAGATGCGATGAGTTATGAGTATGAGACATTTGTTTGTGTCCTCTAATAGGTAGTTAGGACTATGTGTCATGGCATCCTTAAATTATTGGAATATAAGTAAGTGCATAATGATATGCAAAAGTGACATGTGATGAGTACAAATGACAGAACATGTGATATATGGAAATGAAAGAGTAAGTAGTGTGAGGATTATGTGAAAAGTTAAGTAAAGGGAAAAGTTAGTGTTAATAAGAATGTGCTTGCATGTGAAAAACTAATATGTTAATGCGATATGTTCATGAAGTTTCATGTATTGGTTACCTTCATTTCAATATCATGTTTAGCATCATGTCATGTAAATTATTCCATTCATGTGATAGTGCATGTAAATAAACATATTTGACCATGTTATTCGTGTACTACGAACAATAAGTATGAGAAACTACCTAATGAATGAGATTGTGTGCGAATAAATCTAACTCCATGCAACTACATTTAATTCATGTTAAAACAGCAAGTAAAGTATGGTTAGTAATGTGAAAAACATAAGAGAAAATCGTTAGGTTCCATGTTAGATACGATGTCCACCTAATGTATAAATCCATGTTTGAAAACCTCATACGTGAATAATGGATTGAATGTGTATTAGACCCTTTTAATTCATGCTATACAATAAGAAATCATGTGTATGAAATGTAATGACGATAAAACAGCAAGCAAAATGTGAGATTAAATATGAAAAGTAGATGTGAAGAGTCAATAGTCATCATGTTAAGTTGTTCATTTCCTTATGTCAACTTCCATGTTCTAGTTGTAAAATTTCACCATGAAACGGATTGATGTGTGGATGAATGTTTCATGTTACATGTTAGGTGTGGAGAGTATGCATAAGTGTATAACATTAGCATCCATGATTTAGAATGAATATGTGATAGAACAAAGCATGGTTAAATGACTTGGAAATGTGTTGATAGCTAAAAGTATGATCCATGTCTTTCTTGTAATTTGAAAGATAGTGTGTATTCCTAGTGTTTAATAGCTAAATGTGAATGTGGCATGTTTGAGATTAAGTCTTTGTTTTACTTGCTGAGTCTGTGGACTCACCCTTGCTTCGGCGTACAGGTGAGACAGGTGTTACTACTTTGGAGGAAGGCATAGCGAAGGTCGATCTATTGAAGGAGTAGCTCACGAGGAGTAGATTTTAGTTGTACTTTCCTCAGCTTGAACAATATGTCGTATGGACAATTATTTTGGACAATGTAGTTCCGTTATCATGTAACAATGTGGATGTTGTCAATTTATTTTGCTATATAGACTGTGGAATATGTGATGGTGATGGACTAAATTGAATTGTTTACTTTAAACTCCGCGGTAGTAAATTGCTATTCACGTACTTTTCAACCTATCGGCTGGTGTTGGGTTTTATCCCACTGTAATGACGCTCTTTATACCGATGGGGGTTGGTATAATCGTACCGGTATGAGGAGGGTCGTTACATCCGCGGTCGAGCGAAGAGCTGGTGACCTCATGGAGGCGCGCGAGTCGGTCGACCTCTGGGCGGTGTGTCCCTCCTGGACATTCCTCTGGTACTCAGAGGATGTCACTAAGTAACTAGTAGAGTAGGCGCTGGCTCGCCCCTCCCTCACGGCGCGCTCACGACCGCACCGGTATCGGTCCTCTGCCTCGCGCAATAGGTGCTCGGAGATGCCCAAACTCATGCGCGCATCCATGGCCTGCTGGGTCAACCGCTCCCGCTCTTGGTCCCAACGGCTGCGCTCCTGCTCCCAGCACCCACACTCTCGCTCGCGCTCCCGTCGCTCCATGACGAGGGTCACTCGTAGCTCTGCAGCCTTGCGGGGTAGGTCCGCGTCATGCTGGGAGACCTGAGTGCATAGCTCAGACAGCTGCTGCGTCAGCTCGGTCACCTCAGCACCTGCTAGAACCGCCTGTGTGATGGAGCTCTGAAGCTCGGTAGACTGCAAACAATCAGACACAAGTAAGTATAAAGCAATTTAGTTCACATGTATATCTAATCAATTTACTTACTCATGCAGTGAAGTCACACTCAGCCACCTCCGCCCTAGCCACCGCTGCCGCCAGCTGCTCCCGGAGTGAGGTCACCTCCGGGTCAGGTACGCTCCTTGTCACGTCCCAAGAATTACGCAGTGGATATTAATAATGCGGAATATAATTTGAGTCGATATCCTGAGACGTGAACAGTCGGCAAATAAGCCTCTAGCTAGCACGCACTAAATGTATAACAACATACATCATCATAGGGCCCAAATATTGAACTCAACTAATCTTGTTATTCAGATCTCAACTCATTGTATTCCAAATAGAAACTAATACAGGACTAAGACTCAATAAAAATGAAAAGTACATTTTATTCCTCACTTCCTACTACATGAGTCTATCACTCAAAGCAAACTACTATAACTAGACTCGTAGTTGGGACGCTCATCACTCGGACGCATTCCCATCCTCGACTTGCTCTTCCTCTTGATCTTCATAGTCACCTAGATTGGGTAAAAGTAGGGGATGAGCAAACTAGCCCAGTAGGATTTATATCTCAATGTGCGGGCAATGATATAAGTGATTAACATTTTAGATCTAGGTAAGCACGATGAACGTCATGATATGCATGTGCGAATAAAACTCATTAAAACATGATACATGAAACAAACTAGATAGAGAGATCATGATAGAACAAGAACTAGAATGATATAACAAGATGAAACTAGCAATAGATCACTTTGTAGGAGCACTCAAGATTTCACTTGATGTCAATAGCTTTCACGAACGCAAGATATCACTAATTGCAATAAATACAGGATGGCCATATCACGCAAGCAAGAAAGCACGCACGAGCACGATCATGTAACACTAATCAGGAACATAGACACTAATGTACACCAAGAAAAGATCCATCAAGAATGTACACTAGGACACGTGTATGTGGTTATTGTATCTATCATTCAACATGCACGCACGACTCCTAGTGCAGATGCAATGCCAGTAATCATTATACCCTATGGTTAACAGTATATTTATGACTCTCCGTCATTGGGGCTAGACTGGAGCCCTTGGACACTCGCCGTGCCTGGTCAGCATCTCACTTAAATTTTAAATGTAGATACCCACAGTCATTAATAATGGCCAATGAGAGTTTCAATGAGTAAGCATGTGTAATGTCATGATGATGATGAGAACTAGTAATAAGTAATTGAACATGATTTCATGATAACAATGGTCAGAGATAAATTCGACAGCATAACGGTACGATTTATATTTTAGTTCAATCTTACATTAATGGTTTTAGTCTAGATTGTAATCACACTCACAAGAACAAGAAGAGAAAGAAGTGCACGCTCTCCAGAGAACTTCAATGGTACAACCACTCGTCGGCCATGTGGGAATCCATGGTCAGAGGAGATTTACGGAGGTCTTAGAGAAAAGGTCGCTAGTCTACCGATTCGGAATGACCGGTGGAGAGCTTCCAAATCCCAAGAAAGGGCTGCCTAGACGTGTAAGTGTGTAGTGATGTACGCGTGTCTCAATCCACAAACCATCATTTTAAACTCGCGGAAAACACTTAACAATATGACATGGAATAAAACTATGCGCTTTAACTAATCATGGTTTGCAAGATTTTAAGATAACAATTATCATTTAAACATGGTAGACCAGTAGGAAGATTAAATCATAAGTAGCATGAATGATCACGTCATTACGAAAGCAATTAGAATAGTATTTGTGTAATTAAAGCTTTTTAAATGGGTTTACCACTTTTAAGCCATTAAAATAACCATCTTGCAATGATCAGACCTAAGACATGTGAATTACACACTAAATATCATATTTAAATAGGCCTCAGGTATAGCGGTAAGATTTGCAAGAAAATAAGTGGTTTCATGTAAAAATCCTGAGATCGCGACAGACACTTGTAAAGGTCGCGACGGGGTCAAATCAGAACGCGACAAGGGGATGTGAAGAACGCGACAAGGCAGTCAGAACAAGTAGAGAGATAGCGACGGGGTGCTCGTCACGTTCAAAATGTGACGGGTTTGCTGTCGCGACAAGACCTCAGAACGCGCCCTATCGGGTCGTCACGTTCATAGGGTCTGTGCTTGAATCTGACAGAGAAAAGATAGGCTTTGGATTGCGGACCAGACTTTCCATGTTTTGACACAGGGTTGTTCTAAAATTAAGAACAAATTGTACAGTGCATGAAAAATCATGAAACTAGTTTTAAACCAACCTAGACATGCAAGGGTGCTTCCAGTAAATTGGAATTATAAAACAAAGATGGTTTCGACAGGCTTTAATCAAGTCAAACACAAATGTAAAACCAAGTGCAACCTGAAAACATAGCATCATGCAGCGACCCTCTTACCATGCTTATAACTCTCTAATTGTTGACATTTAGACAAAACATTAAACACAAGACATTATTAGGACAACTAGTAGAAAAACTTTCATGTTGTGGGTTTGCTCTAATTCGGTTTGAATCACATGCAACAGTTAAAGAACAGGAAAAGCCCTCACAGTGCGCGACTTGGGAAAAACGCTTATAATTCAAAATCTACTCATTGAAATTCGATTAAACCAGTGGGAAATGAAAGCTAACTTGATTCTCTACACATTGATATAGGATATGTTAAGGTTTTGCCCAAGAAAACCTACCTTCTGGATTTAAGAATTCCCATTTTTCCAGAAAACCCGTGTTCAAACCACTTGGAGGAAAATGCTTAATACTCCGTGTATACTGCATGGAATTTAGTCATTCCACTTGGGTTAGAACGTAGACTTGACCCTATTTCCAAGGGTATAAGCCTTGCAAGGTTTGGTTTAGGTTTGGCCTACCTTTGATCGGCTTCAAGTGGACAGTTTGTGCAGGTCGCAGCAGACGAACGGGGGAAGAAGATGTCCTTCTTGTGGTTGATCCACAGCTTCCCAGCCCCCAAGAGCTCCTCCACACGACCCCAGCAAGTTGTAAACTCGTCCCTAGGGTTTGGGAGAAGAGTATTTAAGCAACCAAGGTATTTAGGAGTCCTATTGTAACTAGGAAGGAAGGGTTGGGGATTGCTTGTGTGTTTCCAAATTTGAAGATCCCTCCCTCCATTAGAGAGTCTTGTCCATCAAGCAACCTCCATGGGTGGCTAGGCACGAATTGGGTTGCCAAGAGTGCAAGATCTCTTCCCATTCAACTCTAATTGCCTCTTTTTAATTTTAGCTAATTTAAGCTACGAATTTCCATGCATTTTCTTGCTTCATTTGATTTTTGGGCCAAATGATGTCCATTGGCCCAATTATGATATTGGGTCATTAATATATAATGTTAGAAGTCTCTCCAACATTTTTATTTAATTTATGGTTGCGTCGTATTTTCGTGTTAACGGTTTTCCGACTTGTTTCCTAATTTGGATAATCGGTCACAATAACTCTTAAACCTAGCCCAAATGATTTTTATTGATCCAAATTTCTTGATGGATCATTAGAGGATATTATTTGAAGTCCATTTATGATTTTTATTTAATTTTCTGACTCATCCAAGTATGCGTGATAATGATTTTTCAACTTATTTATGAATTACGATAATAAGTCACAAAACACTTTAAACTTGGCTAATACGATTTTTATTGACACAAATTTCTTTGTGGAACATTTAGGAATAATGTGTGGGGTTGATTTATATTTTTACGGAATTTTCCGATGTGTTTTAGCACGTACGATAATGATACATATGTTTTAAATACTCCGATATTGTGGAAATTATTTATTTCTATTTATTTAAATTTTTATGTAATTAAAATTTCCGGGATGCTACACTCCTACTCATGGAGGCACCCGTTGCATTAGTGCGCTCCACGGTCCTCTGTGCTGCACGCTGCACACATTGAAGATCAGGTTAGCGCATGGTGTGACGACCCTCATTATACCGGTACGGTTATACCAACCCACTTCGGTATAGTGAACGTTATCACAGTGGGGCATTTACCCAAACGCTATCACATGATTGAGATACACACAAATATAGATACAGAGTAGCGGAATAAAGAAAAAAAACAAGGTCTTTCATTTCATTTCATCATCCACATTTAACATACATGATCCAATGACAATTTAAAAGAAATGAAGTCCACATAATGAAGTACTAAATTCAAATACATAGTTGTCCACAATTACATAGTATTTCTATTACAATTCCTCAATTTACATACGATGGAAGTCAAAATGTCACAACTACAACTCCGCCAAGCTACTCCCCGCGCTCGGAGTCGCTCTCTACGGTCTCCTCCGAAGGTGTATCACCTACTAAACTTGTACGCCGAAGCAAGGAATGAGTCTAAAAGACTCAGCAAATAACACCATACACGTCATACATGCATATATCACAATAAGACCTATAGTCACTTTCAATAGCCAAACATATAGCAGGGTAGGAAACAACCTATCATGATACTTCTATAAAATTTAAACACATGTACATGGTTTATGTCCTTCCAAATTAAAGTTCCTACCACATGCTTTTTATTTGTCTATTCACATGAGAGCTACATTCACATTTTCAACTTCAACATGATAACGATTAAACATGGAACTATTCACACATAAGTAAGAAACATTCTTAACATGGATTCTACAAATTTTGCACATGTGGAAACAGCATTTTACACGCATTTGGATTGCTGTTTTGACATAAATTTAACACTTACACATCATGGATCACAATTTCATGATTTATCATATTAGTTCCACATGTTTACACAATTACACATTCACATTGCTCACTTTTTACACATTGCACATTTTCACATATTCACACTACACAATTTACACATGTTCACATTCACATTTCACAATTTAGTGCCGTGACACATAGCCCAAACCACCATTAGAAGGACACATCACATAACACATACACATAGACGCCACCTAGGCAATATAGTGACGACTCTTGGACTGCGCAGACCGAGAGAACAAGTCTCCACCCTAACCAGTGGTACTTGTCCACCTCCAGGATTTCATCCTAATGCCCTTAGGATCTTAACACATTGAACCTTCCCATGGGGACTTTTCCATAGTACGGTTCCACGGCCCTCTATGGAAGCAGTGTCACACATGGCACACACTATTACACATTACACATTCCGATTTTTTTACACACATGTTACACATGAATTACACATGGTTTACATTCTCTCATTTATACACATGGCTCTATTTTTCCCTAACATGATACTACTGTTGACAGACTTTAAACATTCAATACTTTACACTAATCAGGCTGAACAATGCATGATCAAACCACATTCATGATAACATGCATTAATCACTCATTTTCACATGGAAATCTCATAATGCCTTTTTCTGTTATCCAAATCACATGAAAATTTTACCACACGTTGTTTGCAGGTTTATGACCACACATGCAAATTTTCACATTTTTCTGAGTCATATTTACATTTACAGAAATTAAAACATTCAATCTCATGCCATTCATAATTCAATTTATCATGGAGCATAACATGAGTCTCAGATTTGACATTTCACAGATCTGAATCTGTCATACACATTGTTACAAGACTTTCCCCCAAATTTATTGCACAACATACAATTTACTGTGGATTTTTGAAAATCCTACACATGCCTTCTATTTCCATTGCAGAAATTATAGTAAATCACATGAACATGAAAAAATTCTCAAATTTGTAGGGCATAGACTGACACATATACACATGGTATAGAAAAATCTAGGGCATTTAATTCCTCAGGAATCATGTAGACAGTAGGTGAACATGCATAATCTATTTTCCCAACATGCGTTTCAATAAATCTAACAATTTACGCCATCCACAGAAAAGTACAGAAAATTTCACACACATCACATTATCTATTTTACATAACATATAAAAATTACACTATATCCTCATGCGTAAAAGTCTGGAAAATAATTATATAAGGCAGAACAATTTACTATTCTGCACTGAAGAACTTAACGGCAGTGTCTGGCCGTTCAAGGAGATTGACGGCAAGATCGCTGGCCGCTTACTGGAGATCTTGACGGCAAGAGGGCTTGACGTCAAGTTCCTGTCTGTGCAAAAACACAGACCGAGCTCCAGATAATAGAGGAATGTGAGGATCCAGGACATGATAAAAATCCATAAAAATGCCTAGGACCTACTGGATACACACATACACCACAGGGATGGGTTACTTGCCTCTCAATAAATCTCCAAAGGGATCAAAGTTGTTGTTGAAGCTCTCCTTGGGCAGTCCCAAGAAGCCTCCAAACTCTTCTTGCTCCGGGTTCTTGGTCGATGTAGACGCCAAACCAACGTCGGGGAAGCCTTCCCCTATGTCCCAGCTATCCCCCAGTCGGTGTAGATCGCCGGGAGAAGCCTTCAGTTGCCGGATCAAAGCCTCCAAAGTTCAGGTTTCCTTCAGTCCAGAGCTAGGGTTTCTCTCCTCTTTTCAAAGAGTCAAGAGAGCTCTTCTGGTGCAGAAGGGGTTTGGTTTATAGGAGAATGGGTTGGGACATCACGCAGGGGTGATGTGAAGGCCTGATAGCCATTGGGGACATCTCCCCAATGGCTGGGCTTGCTTGCCCCCGGAATTCCGGGGTTTGTAGTGCATGCAGTTCAGAGATATTAACGTCCACATCCATGGCCGTTTATTTAAGTATTAGCGTCAAATGATGTTGACGTTGACTATCATGGATGTCCACCATGTTGACGCCAATTGGCCCTTCGGCCAGAACTTAAAACATGCAGAAAATCCATGCATATTCTATATACTTACATGCAATATGTATACTATCATGTACACACTACCACCATGCAATTCAAGCAATATTTATAACCTATTTATACACATGCACACATAAGTATAACTAGTTAATACGTACGTAGATATGTACATCTATGCATACACAAGCATGAATTATTTACACATAATAAGGTAATACAACAAAATTCGAGGGCCTTACACATGGTAAGGTAAATAAAGCAAAGGTGTGATCTATTAAACTTACTAGTGCATCTAGTGCCTCTCGAGCCTCCGCTAACTGAGCCTCAGTGCTCGCCAGCTGGACCTACAGTGTGTCAATAAGGCCATCACGAACATCCTGCACATGCACATACTTGTTAGAATATCATGCAAATCATATTGAGCAAGTCAAAAGTTTAGAAGTGCATACCCTCGTTGGCCTCATGAAGTCACGCTCCCCATACTCCTCCTGGTACTGCTGGAGGTACGCGAAGCTGTCCACGGCGTCCGACTCCACTTGGTACCCGCTGCACTGCCAGTCTGCGTACTGGTCGGGGAAGCGCATGCCAGTCCACTCGCTTCGCTTTCCCCCTCGTCCGCCTCCCTATCCCTTTGGGCTCAACCTCATCATGCCACACCTGGTGCAGCCTTAGGGTATGCGTAGTGAGCCAGAGGCAGAGTGGCTCAATCTCATTTAGGCAATGGACCCACAGGTCTCACCCGAACCGAGGTCGGCCACTCTCCACCCACCACTGGCCGTCGTCACCCATGCCCACGTACGGATGCCATACAACCTGCACATATGCGTATATTAGTCATATGTCATGATCATATTAAATGCATGAGAGAAATGGGGTAGGCACATACCAGGAGTGCCGGGAAATCCCGGATGTCTCGACGAAGGGTGTCGAGCTGGAAACTGAAAGACGCTGCCGTCACCATTGGCAGCCACCTCCGTGCGAGAGGGAACGCGTCCGACCGTATCTCAGTCGCCCTACCCAGGGGGATGTGGTAGTAGCTCCACACCTACATGCATGAACACATTTGATTAGATGGCTAAAAATTTTTAATGTAGGAAATGAAAGGAGTTCAGAAGCAAAAAAAGCATGCCTGAAGGAATGGGGCAAATCTGCCCACTGTCGTCTCGCAGCCCGTGCCATTGGAGAGGTCTGCAAAGGTGTGCGCCAGGAAGGCCGCACCCCATGCATACTATCCTACCCTCTCTAAATCCTCCAAGATCTCCAGGAATCAACAATGAATCCCATCTCCCTTGGTCCCAAGCAGCATCTTTCCCAAAATAATACCAGGAACCTCCTCAGGTCTCGGTCTACCCTCTCCCTGTCCTTGGGGTCCTAGTCGTACGCTTCCCTGGCTAGCCCCGCTGCTCGCTGCACGAACTCGTGCAGCGACTCCTCCCCGGTCTGCCGTACTCTCCACAGACCGAGACTCTTCAATAGCACCACTCGGTCGACCATCCTTCGGTCGCCGATCTCATCCTCCCCCATCAGTTCCAGCCCGAGCAAATCCTAAGTGTGCTCCGTATAGTCACTGTAGGTGACCCCCGTCACCGCATCTCCATCCACCCGAAGCCCCGTGATCCTTGCTACATCCTCGAGGCTCGGCACCATATGTCCCCAGGGAATAGAAACGCTCTGCTCACTCTGTCCCACTGCTCCCTAATTGCCTGTACCAGGGGGCTATCCACGTAAAAGGGCTCGATCTCCAAGATCGGCCCGAACCCCATCGCCCGGACTCTCTCCCTCTAGAAGTCCGGGAGCCCTTGGTACGCCGCTATTACCAGCGGCCATTGTAGTCTCGGCCTCATAACCCTCTGCATTTAAAAGGATACACACAAGTCAACACACAATCAAGTAAACTTGAACAATTTAAAAAAAATGTGCAGAAAATAGGCCAACTTACCCCTCTTGGATAGACCTTACGAATCGCGACCGACACAGCGGTCGCGATTCATCGTGTCGGTCGTAGTTCCCTTTGAAACGTGATGGCCAACGTTGTCACGATTCAATCTCCCAAAACGCGATGACTGGAGTCGTCGCGATTCGTCCCCTCACCGTCTCTGGCGCCGATAGCCGCCACTTCTTCCACAAATCACAGACAAGAGAGAGGATTGGGTACTTACCATGTCGCCTCGTGGGGGGGGGGGGGGGGGGGGCTCTCTCGTCCTCACTGTCTACCCGGCACCACCGCCTCCTCCTCCTCCTCCTCCGGCGCCACCGTCGCATCCTCATCTGCCACCGGTGCCGATCCCTCCCCTTCCATCATCACTAGGTCGCCACCCGCCTCCAGAAGTTCGGCCACCATGGCCCGCGCGGCAGTATTCGGGGTCTCCACCACTGCTTCATCCATCACTTCCATCGCTGGCACCGGCGACCGTTCCTCCGCCAAGCTCCCCTCGCCATGACGCCGCTTTGTCGCCGAGGCCTTCATCATCGGAATAGCAAGAGAGATTGAGAGGTGAGAGGGAGAAGAGGAGAGGTCAGACAGTTGAGAGGGTAGAGAAGGTGGGTGAGTGGTGAGAGAGGCAAAAGAGGGGGAAGGTGGCACCCTCGGGCATTTTGTAGCCTTGGCACAAGCTTAAAATGCGTCGTATACAGACGACGCGAATTTGGAGCGTTCATATTAAATGCGTCGGAAGCCGTCGACGTGATTCAGCCATCATTGCCCTGACGTTGAGTTTGAGGCGCGCGATTTTCAAATTTTGAAGTACAATTGAAATGCGTCGGGCCGGTTGGACACGATTAAGATAAAATGTGGTGGCTTTATTGGACGCTGATAAAGAGGATATATGCGACGTCTATATCTGCCACGATTCAAAAGGCCCACTCGAGGGTTATTTTTTAGGAGAAAATCAGAACTGTTTGGATCATACGAACACGCATAAGGGTGCAATTTGGCCATGTAAAGGATATAATATAAATGTCATTCATGATTCAATTTTGGTATTTACAAATGGCCACCTTGAGCCAAATTTTCAGGAGTTCCCATACATATGCCATCCACTCATCCTCCTCCTCCTCCACATGTGGGACCGGCCGCCTAAAAGAGCAAACCTTCCACAATGCTTTGATGGTGTCTGCCTCTTCGCCGTTGTTGTTCGTTCTGATTTCCCATCTTTTGATTGGTGGAAGGTGAGACGGCCCCTCGAAGTTGTGCTGTGGAAGCCCGAGTTGAGAGAAGCAACGGTGTGGATTGTAGAGCACGAACTCAGCTGCCCGAATCAGTCACAGGTCCACACCGGCTACTAGCCATGTCCGCAGGTCCCTGGTTAGAAGTGGCACCGGAGTACAAGTGAATGCATTCCTGGGCATGCTTCAGAGATGATCATGCCAATCTGCCCGCGTCTTGAGTTGTGGCACTCGGTTAGCCACACGCCCTTCTAAGCCAACCAAATTGTCCATGTGATGGAGCGAACTCTTGGAGAAGATCCGGGACGAGCTAGGGGCTTCATTGTTCACGTTAAACTTGAAGTGCAGGTCAGTCCAACAAGTAAATAATAGCATGGAACCGTAAGGAGGCCTACCCAAGCTCGCCACCGTGAGTCCGGTGTAGAGGAAAGCTAGCACCACCAGTCCGAGCCTTTCGCCCTCCCATATGCCACACACTGCGCTTAATTGATCCTCCTCCAAGACGTTGTCGATTGATGGAAAGAGGAGTGCGCCCGCCACATAGAGGGCAAACCCTCTCCTTACCTTTTCCAGCCTCTCGTCATCTCCTACCCTTGGTATCTCTCTTGTGTCCAAGCCGCCAATTTTTTCAAATTTATACCTTTTCCGGCTTGGATACCTTGGGCCGCCCTTGCATCCATGAAGCCTTCAAGCACCGCCTTACTCGTGTAGCACCTCGGCATGATCGCCATCTCATCTTCCTCGCCTCGTTTCATCTGCTTCAAACCTAGCAAGATTTCAACCTCTTCCAATAGGATGCTGGCCTCAAAGGTCTTGAAGAGGAAAGTGTGGGTTTGAGGGTGCTAAAGCTCAACCAATGCCCCATAGCTGCCCAATCTAGGTGAATCTCATGGTACCTTTTGGCATGAATGGCTAGGTTATTAATACCCCACCTAGAGAGGATGGTAGTCATGTCAAGGCTAATGGATGAAGTCAATTTTTGGAGCCATGGGAGTCGCATGTACACCTATTGCCCGGGAAAAGAGGATAATCCTATAGGGGTTATATATGGATAGGTATGTGCATGGTTGAGGTATGCATGATGAGGCATGACACATAGTTGACATGGTCATAGGTAATATGTGCATGGTGGATAATCATGAGCATGGGAGGGGGTTGAGCATGGGTCATGGCATGTGCATGGTGTGGTTGTCATAGCATAGGGGATGGCACATGGGTATGGATGGGGGAGGAAGAGAAGAGGAAAAGGAAAAGAAAATAGAGAAAATAGAAAGAAAATATCAAGAACATGTAGAACACACTAAGAATAGGTCAAATTCAATGTAAAAATCAAATTCACTCACCAATTTGGCTTGAATCAACATGCATATGTGTCCATCCACCTTGCTAAGCCTCATGAATCCCTCAACTCTTGGCTTCTTGGATGGGGGAGCATCACCATGTTCCATGGCTTCAAGCACTTCTTCTCCTTCTCCTTGCTTCAATTGTTGATTTTTTGCACTTTGGGGAGGATGAGAGCATGGAGAGAGCTAGCTTTGAGGTGCTTTTAAGCCCCCTCAAGTCACACAAGCCCGGAGGCAAGCCCAAAAGAGAGAAAGAAGCCCAAAACAGGCAAGGAAATCAAGCCTCGGGTGGAAAGTCCAAACCGTGTCCGACGCAGTCGTCGCGATTCAAAGCGCCTACTCCGACTCCCATTGCGACAGGTAAAGTTAAATCGCAACCGACTTAGTCGACGCGATTCAGGTAAGTGAAAAGGCGTCTGATTTCCCTATCGCGATTTGCAAGCAATATGATTTTCACACTTTGCTCTATTATTGGTTGCTTGTCAGTGCTGATCAATCTTTGAGCGCAGGTTTTTGACACACTTCTCGCCGTGCTATTCATGGTCATCTTCAGTGATCCCCAATTCTGGTATTATATATATTGCATCTTACTATATGGTATACCCTATTAGAGCATATCAAGGACCTCGAGGCTCTGATAAATATGGAATTTGAGTTCTCCTCCTCCACCAAAAATAGTGATAATTCCAGAGGATTCTTACGACTTGAGGATAGGCCGTTACGTTGCAAGAAGGACGACGGATTCCACCCGGTCACCTAACTTCGGCATCGTGACAATATTATCCTTGATTATTTATATTTTCTTTTATTTTACCCTTTTTTCTTTTAGCCCAGCATGCATCATGTAGGACTTTGAGCATAATTCCGGATGATCACTCTCGTGCTTAATTGAAGAGAACCACTTATTCCTCAATTCCAATTAACATGAAATATTCCATTCTGAGTCAAGTACTCAATTCATTTTGTCGATGTTGAAGATTGTCTTATGAGAAACTCATTGCTTTGAATTCCTATTTCAATTCATCTATTTCCCTTAACATCCACCTTGTCAGTGGTAGACGCCCCCAATGGTGCAACCTAACGAATTATGTCCTTAGGTACTTCCCCGATACTGGAAGTTGATCTTTCTCCCTTTCCAGCCCACGTGCACACCCTCTCCCTTCGTCCAGACTTTGAGTTTTCTCTTGAGGTTTTCTGCAAGCTGCTTCATTCTGAATTGATGACCAGCTCCTATTGTATGTTGTTGAGGCATGTCTCATCACACCTTGCCGTCTACTTTTCAGTCACTCCACCTCATCCCACGTCATTCATCCCATTTCATTGCTCTCATTTCGTATGATTCCACTCCATTTCCTTGCAAAGTAGACGCCCAGGCGAGGCAGCTATAGACACGCCATTTTGGCAACATATCGAGCAAATTTCATGTTATACCGCAATGCCTCAAATTGGCTCTCTTCAATTAACCTCTTGAGTGATTTTCCTATTTTTTAAGATTTTTCTAGGATTGTTTATGAATTTTTCTAAGGGGTCTAAAGGGGTCTGTTGAGCTTCAGTGATTCGCGGCTGACAGTGGACACCTTTTAGGAGGCTTGGTATGCGGTGGGTAAAATCGACGTGAATCACACTTCCTTTTCTGGCGCTTACCCAGTTTTGAAACGTGTCCGATAAAGCCCCCGCGATTAAGAGTTTCCATTTTCAAATTATGGTAATTTCAAAAATTATTTTTGGAAAGATTTTGTTGCTAAATAGAACCTCGTCCACTTTGTCCGACGCGTTTTTAACCTTCCCTCATATGAAGATCGATTGCCATCAAAGAACGATTTTGTTTAAATACACGGCGGCTTTGGCCGACGTGATTCACTATTTCCATCTATTAATATTTGAAAAGAATCGTTTGAAAATGGAAGTGTTAGAAACACGGCGGTCTTAGTCAACACTATTTTTAAACCTGCCATAATCGATGTTTGGAAATGGCAAATCGAAGCAAGTGGATTTTGGTAATCGCGACGATGGAGACAGACGCTATTCATGATATAGGCGTTCACTGTATCCGATGCAATTCATGAATTTTTCCCCTATAAATAGACTCCCGAAGCCATTGTTTTGGGCATAACCCAAGCACTACGGCGAAGCCCTGCTGCACTGGAGACTCAATTCCGAGCCAAGGAGAACCTTCATTTCAAGCTACTCCGAGCCCTCATTCCGTGGAGTTTGGAGCGGTCATCTCACGCGCATCAGAGCAAGGCAGGAGGCACTCTCTTTGTGACGACCCTCATTATACCGGTACGGTTATACCAACCCACATCGGCATAGTGAACGATGTCACAGCGGGACATTTACCCAACACTTACATACGTTTGAGATATACACAAACATAAATACAGAGTAGCGGAAGTAAAAGAACCATGTCTTTCATTCATCTCATCATCCACATTTAACATACGTGATTCATGTAACAATTTAAAGATCTAAAGTCCACATAATCCACATAAAAGAAGTGCTAAAATAAAATACATAGTTTGTCCATGATTACATGATAATTCTAATACACTGCCTTACAATACATACTATGAAATCACAAAATGTCACAAGTGAACTCCAAAGAGCTAGTCTCCACGCTCGGAGTCGCTCTCCACTGCCTCCTCTAACGGTGTAGCATCACCAACTAAACCTGTACGCCGAAGCAAGTAATGAGTCTAAAAGACTCAGCAAATAACACCACACATATCATACATGCATATATCATAGCAGGTTTCATCCCAAGTCACAAGACAAAACATGTAGCATGCTTGACATCAATAAGAGACAACCTATCATGGTAATTCTACCAAATAAACACATGGTTCATGATTTCAGATTTTTCCAAAATAAAACGTCCTATCACATGCTTTCTACTTATTCCATCACATAAAGGTTTTACCTCCAATTAAGCAAAACATGAGAGCAACCAAACATGGTGTGCTTACATACATGAAAGGAGACCTTCCTATCATGATTTCTACACATTCTTGCACATGCACATTGTCATTTTATACACTTTTAGCTTGCTGTTTTGACATGAATTAGAAACTCACAACCAATCACATGAGAGCTACAATCTCAATTAACTATATCATGGTGGCGCTTAAACATGGAAACGTTTACACATAAGCAAGAAATGCTACTAGCATGGATTCTACGCATTTGTACACATGTAAAACATTTTCATAACTACAATTAGGTTGCTGTTATGACACAAGTTTAACATTAACATATCATGGATCACCATTTCATCATCTAACACATTAGTTTCACATGCTTGCACAATTTCCTCATTCACATAGTTCACTTTTTACACATTGAACATTTACACATGTTCACATTACACGACTTACACATGTACACATTCACATTTTTCACACTTTAGTGCCGTGACACATAGTCCAAACCACCATTAGAAGGACACATACACATCACATACACATAGACGCCACCTAGGCAATACAGTGACGACTCTTGGACTGCGCAGACTGGGAGAACAAGTCTCCACCTTAACCAGTGGTACTTGTCCACCTCCAGGATTTCATCCTAATGCCCATAGGATTTAACACATTGAACCTTCTCATGGGGACTTTTCCATGATACGGTTCCACGGCCCTCTATGGAAGCAGTGTCACACTTGGCACAGTCTTACACATTACACATACCGATTTTAGCACACATTTACAAAGACATCCTCATACCTTTCATTCTCTCTCTCACACACATGGCTCTATTTTTCCTAGCATGATGCTACTGATAACAGGGATTAACATTCACTAACTTGCATTAATCAGGTTGGAAAAACACATCATTAAGTCATATTCATGATAACATGCATTTATCACATTTTTCACATGAAATTTTCATAACACACTTTGTAGTCATCAGAATAGCATGAAAATTTAACCACATACTCATTTCAGGTTTATAATCTTACATGAAATTTTCCAGATTTTTTTTCAGAGTTAACATATATTTTCAGAAATTGAAACATTCAGCCTCATATTATCCATAATTCAATTCCACACCGAACACAACATGAATAGCAGATTCAACAGACCTCAACCTTGAACCCAACATATACCTTATCACAGGAATTTCCCCGGATTTATTACACACACACAATTTACTGGAAATTTCACAAACCCTACACATGTTTTCTATTTTCAGAACAGAAATTTACAGTAAATCATAGAGCATGGAGAAATTTCAGAAATTGCAGGGCACAGACTGACCCCTACACACATGGTTCATAAAATTTAGGGCACCCAAATTCCTCACGAGTTGCACAAACAGAAACTAACATGATCTAGGATTTTTATCATACATGCATTTTCATAAATGACACCCTTTATACCAATTTCAGAAATTGTAAGGACCTCACCACACATACCACCATTCATAATACATATCATAGTACGGTTACCATATATCCTCATGCGAGAACCTCGAAAAATTATCATATAGAAGGAGAGAATAGCTCACTGTTCTGTCCTGACGATCTTAACGGCATAGTCTGGCCGTTAATGGAGCTTAACGGCAACAACGTTGGCCGTTAATGAAGATCTTGACGGCAAGGGATCTTGCCGTCAAGTTCAGGTCTGTGCAGAAATACAGATCCGAGCTCCAAATACAAGAAGAATGGGGGATCCAGGACCCGATTTAAAATCTGTAAAAATAACAAAACCCTACTAGACATCTACATGGACGAAATGTGAGGGTTACTTGCCTTTAAACAAGTCTCCAAAGGGATTAAGATGGTGGTGAAGCTCTCCTTGGGTAGACCCAAGAAGCCTCCACAAATGCTCTCCTCCGGGTTCTAGGTTGGTGTAGAAGCTAAACCGCGGTTGGGGAAGTCTTCCCCGATGTTCCAGCTACCCTCCTGATGCAGTAGGTCGCCGGATGAAGCCTTGAATCGCCGGATTGAAGCCTCCAAAGTTCAGTCTTTATGCAGTTCCGAGCTAGGGTTTTCTCTATCTCTTGAAAGAGGTCAAGAGGGGTGTCTGGTGTAGAAGGGGGTGTGGTTTATAGCAGAGGGGTTTGGGGAACCCCGGAGAGGTGATGTGAAAGCCTGCTAGCCGTTGGGGACATCTCCCCAATGGCTGGGCTTGCTTGCCCCCGAAGTTTCGGGGTCTGCAACGCATGCAGGTCAGAGATCTTAACGTCCACATCCATGGACGTAGGCTTAAGTATTGGCGTCCATCGAGGTGGACGCTGACTCAGCATGGACGTCCATCCATGTGGACACCAATTGGGTCCTTCGGCCAGAACTCAAAACATGCAGAAACCATGCTTAACTTATACCTATGTACATGCCATACATATGTATTATCATGTACACACTACCACCATGCAATTCATACATTATTTACAACTAATTATACACATGCACACATAAGTATAACTAGTTAATACATACATAGATATGTACATCTATGCATACACAAACATGAATTATTTACACGAAATAAAATAATGCAACAAAATTCGAGGGCCTTACACTCTTCTTACACTTCGTCCATTCCAACAGCGGGCTCCATCCCATTTCCCCTTCTTCGTCCACTTTATTTTATTTGTTTCACTTATTGCATTTCATTAACTCACACCATATTTCACACACACACATACATCATTTCTCCCTTACACCTACTTTTAGGGGTTTAACACCACCCCACGAGGTGTGTTAACACCCATGTTGTTACGTTTTCATTCACTTCATTTGAGTTTTGAACTACACCTCATAGTCTAATCCTTTTTCACTTGTTTGTTGTTTTCTCTCTTTTTACAGGCAATCATTGGAACTAAATCTTCTTTGCCAGCCGGCCGGTGGAAGAAGTAGAAGCAACCCGCAATCACAACTCCCGCGATCTTCGGGTGAAGGTAGGTACTCCCCGTCTTCCTCTACGCCCGTCTCCTTCGATGCCCTCGTGTACCTGGTGATCACCTTTCCATATTGTGCACACACGCACGTTTTCCTTTTCCTTCCATTCGTCTGCTATATTTTCATCTTTATTTAAATCTTCTCTCTTTTTTAAATCATCTCTTTGTGCGGGGTGTTTTGAAAAAAAACACATCCACAACAAGTGTTCTATGTGCAGCGTGCGGAGTTGGCGAAGGTGAGGATGACACAGGCCGGTGCGTCCTCATCTCGGGCAACAATAGAGACTTCCCAGTCGGATCTAGAAGATCGACTGGCCAGCGCGTTGAGGAGGGCCGAGGAGGCGGAGACGACACTGGAGGGGAGAGTAGGTGTCACATTGACCTGATCTCAATGTGATTTAGATTTGGTACTGACATACCTTTTTCCATAGGTGACAGAGCTGAGGACTGCCACCGGTCAGGCAACCCACTGGCGTGAGCAGGCCGATACAGCGGCAGCGATGATCGCCCAATGGCGCCTCCAGGCAGAGACAGCGGCAGCAGAGGTGGACCAGCTGCGCACACAGGTGGGGGAGCTGACGAGGGAGTTGGTGACGCTACGTGCATAGGGATCATCAGCGGACCAGGCAGAGCTGGCACGACTACGCACTGAGATGATCGCGCAGCAGGGCCGGATTGAGGAGCTCCGGAGTTGCATTGCAATGATGATCCAGACAGTTCAGAGCAGGAGTAGGAGTGGAGCGAGTGGTGTGAGCAGTGACTCCGTCAGGCAGTATTTGGCAGGTTCCTCCAGTCGACGAAGGAATGAGGAGGAGGAGAGACATCAGGCAGGAGAGACGAGTGCTCGGAGAGGTAGGGGTGCTGGCGAGATGCCACCCCCACCCGAGAGGAAGGAGGGATCTGGGGAGAGTGGCGGTGGACAGTGAGCAGCTTGTGAGTCACCTCCCCCTTATCTTTGTACATGATGCTTTTCATTAGTGGATCTTTCACTTTTATGCCAATGTTGTGATTGAATGATGAATTTTGATTGACACGAGTGAGAGATGAGATTCAAGTAAGCGAGAGAGAGAGGAGAGAGAGAGGAGAGAGAGAGAGAGAGAGAGAGAGAGAGACGAGAGAGAGAGAGAGGAGAGAGGAGAGAGAGGAGAGAGAGAGAGAGAGGTGAGCAAGAGGGAACTGAGTACATCATTGTGCTGCTCAAAGATTTCTATCCCTGCACACTTAGCAAACAAGTTAGATCTGCTCTTTGGCTCAGCCCTTGCATTAAGCAAGGAATGACTTTAACTTCACAATAGTCAAGGGGCCGAGCCTTATTAAATAGGTGAAAATAAAAGAAATAATGCATGCTAAAAGAAAAGTGATATGTACATCTATTGTTTTTGGGATTTTGAGATTTTCTATTTTTTTGGAATTTTGAGATTTTTTATTTTTTGGATTTTGGAATTTTCTGACTTTTTTTTGGATTTTGTGATTTTGTGATTTTTTTTTGGATTTTGGGATTTTCTAATTTTTTTGGATTTTTGATTTTCTGATTTTTTTTGGATTTTGAGATTTTCTATTTTTTTGGATTTTGGATTTTCTTTAGCAACACCTTTTCACTTGGGCAATTAGTTATGAACCTCACTTCCCATCTTACATTGTCAAATACCCCCTAGGTGCAGTGTGCATTTGTTTTTGGTTTCATATGGCTGATTGCCCCTAGTCGCTAGTGTTCCTACACAAACCAATTGTGGGAGTGTTTCGATCATTAGTGGGGATAGGAAGACTTAAGGGGATAAGACTTGACGTCGGTGCTTGGGACACTGGCTTGCTTGACTCACGAGGGTGCATCTCACATGGATTCCGTCTGTTGCCCAGAGACTTTGTGGTCATTGCTTTTTTGTTCGGGGCATGTGTACGACCGGGCTCATTTTCGTCCCGCGGGGACTTTGCCACTCTTTTCCATGCCCTTATTCTCATTTTTCACTCGTTTTCTGTCCTTTTGTTATTACTTTCTTTGCAACTTGGGATTTGACCGTCTCTATTTGAGATTTCATACACATATGATCTACGCCCTCATTTGTCTACAAGTCAGCGTCCTTTGCCCCTAGGCCTTGTCCGAGTAGGAAGAGAATAGACCTTCACTCTCCTATACTAGGGCTAAGTAGGAACACTGTTGTCTAAGGGGAATTGACCATGGGTTACCGTGTTTGTGTGTTGGCTAGACCAGGGTTGTTGACAACAATGAAACAGATGTGAGACTCACGACTGCTAGCATTCCTTTGCAAAATAGTGCCGCTATCAAAAATCTTTTATTAAGGGTAGAATGTTTTAAGGTACAACCATTACACGGGTGAGAGAGCTCCTCACCCTCGGCATTTACTGGCCTATACACATTCCCAGGGTACACTTCCTTGATGACGTACGACCCTTCCCAGTTAGCTTGTAATTTCGACCTAGGACTTCCAGGTTTTATGAAAATTCACTTCAAGGCCATGTCTCCTTCATGGAATTTATGTTCAATCACTTTCTTTTGAAAAGATCTTGAGAGTCTATTTTGATATGAAAGCACATGATCAACCGCGGCCAGATGTCGTTCGTCTAGGAGTTCCAACTGTGTAAGTAACGCCTCTCGACGTTCACCGAGGTTAAGTTCTTTGTCCAGCTGTACCCTTAGCGAAGGAATGAAGATCTCATGTGGACATACCACCTCCATCCCATAAGTAAGGTAAAAGAGAGTTTGCCCAGTGGGTGTGCGGACGGAGGTACGGTAGGCCCATAGAGCCTCGATCAATTTCTCAAGCCAATCAGTAAATTTATGAGACTCACAAGTTTTCTTTAAAATTTTCAAAAGTGTTTTCTTTGTGGCTTCGACTTGACCGTTGCCCTATGGATAGTATGGAGACGAATGATGCAGAGAAATGTTGAAAATCTTACATAGGTCTTGAAGCTTCTAAGATATGAATTGTGGTCTGTTGTCGGTGATGATGCCGCTTGGCACTCCAAACTGTGAAATGATGTCCTTCATAATGAAACGGCACATGGTTGATCCTTTGATTTGCAAATGCTTTTGCTTCGGCCCACTTGGTGAAGTACTTAGTAGCAGTGAAAGTGAATGATTTTGTTTGACTTGAGCATTAGGATCACCAAGAGGTCCAATGATATCAAAGGCCCACATGGAAAATGGCCAAGGGGAAGATAGTGGATGCAAGGAGGAAGATGGAGCATGGATCTTATCGGCATGAAGCTGGCACTTGACACACCTACAGATGTAGATGGCACAATCTTCTTCTAAGGTTGGCCAGTAATAGCCCTACCTAAGGATTTTCTTAGCTAGCATCTGGCTATTCACATGCCCTCCACATTCACTGGAGTGGGCTCCTTCCACTACCTTCCAGGCTTCTTCATCTGGCAAGCATCTAAGGAGCATCCCGTTTAGAGCATGTCTATACAACACTTCTCCAACGATGGTGTATCTTAGCGCCGCTCTACGGATGGCGCTCCTATCTTCAGCCTCAGCTTCTTCTGGTAAGGTACCGTCCTTGCAATATTGCTCGATCTCGTGGTACCATGGCCTTCTTCTTCCATCATTTCTCCTAGTTCCATAAGCATTACTTCCTTTGCTTCTCTTCTCTCTGCCTTCACGACTAAAGAATTCCTGAGGTTATCGAACCAAGGGTCCTGAATGGAAGGTGTTTCTAACCTCTGGACAATGATAGTCTCAGCACTGTTGCTGAGAGGGAAGGAGAGAGATTAGGCCAGAGATGCCAGGGCATCGGCCAAGATGTTCTGAGAGTGAGGAGTGTGAATGTAGATGAGCTTGCAGAATTGCTTGGCTAGGAGTGTGACCAGATCTTGATAAGGCTTGAGCTTAGGGTCATGAGTGCGATAAGTAGAAAGGACCTACCGAAGGACAAGTTGAGAGTCTCCTATGATCTTGAGATGATGCGTGCCTAAGAGGTAGGCATGTATTAGACCGGCTAGGAGAGCCTCATACTCGAAAATGTTGTTGGTGGCAGGGAATTGAAGTTGATAAGCCAGTGGAATGGTGATCCCTTCTGGGGTGAGCAAGACAACACCTATGCCCCATCCCGTAGAGTTGAGAGCTCCATCGAAATGGAGTGACCATAAGGAATCACGGGAGATGAGTGACATATTTTCATTAGGAAATTCTTCCTGAACCGTGTCACTATGAGGAAGAGGAAGGTGAGCAAGGTGCTTAGCAATGGCATACCCTTTTATAGCCTTTTGGACTACAAAGGAGATATCGAACTGATACAAGAAACTCTGCCAACAAGCTAGTCTTTCGGAGAGGACTGGCTTCTCTAGGAGATACCTAATAGGATCCATTCTTGAAATCAAACTCACCTAATGGGGTAGGAAATAGTGCTTCAATTTTTGCACTACCCACACTAGCGCTGCACATGTTTTTTCCATTGTGATGAACTTGAGCGCGGAGGGATTGAAAAGCCTAGATAGCTAATCGACTGCCCTTTCTTTGCCAGAATCATCATGTTGTGCAAGGACAGCTCCTAGGGAGTCCTCAATAGTCGACAGATATAGGATAAGGGGTTTTCCTGGGATAGGCGCCTGCAGCACGGGCGGATTCATAAGATAGCTCTTGAGTTCATCAAAGGCTTCTTGGCATTTATCATTCCATTCAAATTTGACTCCTCCTTTTAATAGTTCATAGAAAGGATGACATCTTTGAGAATGCTGAGATATAAATCTCCTTATGAACTATAGCCGACCAATCAGTCTCAAAGCTTTGATATGTTCTTAGGAGGAGGCCTCTCGTTTATTGCCTTAGCCTTGTTTAGGTCTATTTGAATCCCTCGCTTGCTAACTATAAACCCTAACAGCTTACCTGAGGAAACCCTAAATACGCACTTCTTAAGATTCATCTTCAATTGATATTCTTGTGCACGGTGAAATACTTTGGCAAGCACGGAGGATGTTCACTTCGAGTCTGAAACTTCACCACAATATCATCCACGTAAACCTCAACATCAATATGAATCATATCGGGGAAGATTTCTAACATTGCCCTTTGATAAGTGGCGCCAGCATTCTTCAATCCAAACGGCATGACCACATAGCAATAAATTCCCCTCGGTGTGGTGAAGGAGGTTTTCTCTTGGTCCTCAGGGGCTAGACGGATTTGATTGTAGCCTGAGTAACCATCCATGAATGAAGAGGTTTCAAACCCAGCGGTGTTATCAATTAGAACATCCAAGTGAGGTAATGGGAAATCGTCTTTTGGACATGCCCTATTCAAGTCCTGGAAGTCGATGCAGATTCTCACTCTTCCATCCTTCTTCATTACCGGGACTATGTTGGCCACCCACAAAGGATAGAGGACTATATAGATGAACATAGCCTTGTGTAGTTTTTCGATCTCCTCTTTTATCTTCAAAGCAATATGGGGGTGGAATCGTCTCAATTTTTGTTTAACGGCTATTGCCCCTGGCTTTAAAATCAACCTATATTCCACTAACTCAGGGTCGATGCCGGCCATGTCATCATACGACTAGGCGAAAGAATTCTTGTACTCCCTTAGCATCTCTAAACGCACCTCTTCTTCTTCGGGAGGGAGATTGGAAGCTATGGTTAAGAGCCTGAGTTCTTCTTCTATCCCAATGTTTACCTCTTAGGTGGGTTCGTCCACTACCGATGTAGGTTCATCGAATCTCCTCATGCCACTATCATACATTTTGGTAGCGTCCTCTATCTCACCGTCTTCTTCATCCACTGAGTCCTCCTCAGCTAAGATCTCATAAACCCCAAATCCATCGTCTAGCCCCTCCTCTTCATGCTAAGCTTCTATGTCAGAATGACTGCTTCTTGGATGAACTCTTCGAAAGCTAGAAGAACGCCACACCTTTGCACCAAGTCTATCAAATGTCTACGGGGTATGCCACTACCCTTACTCTTCCTAGACGGGGATGGGGACTTTCTAGATCCTACCCTTGAACCTAAACTAGAATTGACATTTACAGAGGACTCCGAAGAAACATCCAGAGGTTTATTGGAAGGGAAAGGATAGGATGCTGCACAGCCACGGGGAGCCTCCGATGGGTCTGGAGGAAGAGGTAGGCCATTCGAGCTCAGGGTGCCTGCAACAGAGTCAGGGTGCAAGGGAACAGAAGGCCCCTCACCCAAGGAGTTCAGAGTGACCATGCTGGTCGGTGAACCGGGATCGCCGCTCAAGCAAAGGGATGAGGAAAGGCGGGGATCGCCGCTAAGGAAGGAGGAGTGCGCGGGTGACGGGGATCATCGTCAAGAGCAGGGAAACACAGAGACGGGGATCGCCGTCTGAGAGTTGAAAGTGGGGAATGATGGGGAACGCCATCAAGAGCGGGGGATTGTAATGGAGTGACGGGGATCGCCGTCAGAAGTGGGAATTGCAGCGGAGTGACGGGGATCACCGTCAGGAGTTGATGATCATAAAGGGAGTGAAAAGCAAGGATTAGTGCTTGGAGGGGAAGGATGGGGATCACCATCTGACGAAGGGAAAAGGGAAAGACGGGGATCACCGTCCGAAGAAAGGGGAGGAAAGACGGGGATTGCTGTCCGATAGTTGGGAGGAATGAGGTGAAGTGGAAAGAAACTTTTTTTTTTTGTTTTTGAATTAAACATGACAAACTAACCTAAGAAAGAAAACAAACCACCCTACATCCAAAGGCATCGGGAGAAGGAGAGAACCATGCCATTGAACGTAAGGGTGAAGTGGGACGAAGAAGAAGTGATTAACGCTTCGAGAGCGTCAGGGGAGAATTGAAGAATAAGAGGAGGAGAAAGAGGGATGAAAGAAATTTAGAAACAAGGATTGAAAACATAGAATAATTAGGAGATCAGGAATGCCCTGGCAAAACTCATCTACCGGGTTGACTGGGTTTACTGCTTCAATATCCTCATTGTACCCAAGCAACTGCCACTTGGAGGTGGTGTTACTGATGTGGGTCCTGCTGACTCTGCCACTGCCGGGGGTTGCGTAAGACCACTATCACGGATAAGAGACTGGGTGGTCACTATGTTCTAAGTCGACTCTCCGTTTCTGCTTCTACAATCTTCTTCTTCTTGCTGGGCCGCTGGGCCTCCAGAGCTAGATATGCGGATGCCAGTGTCGTGCAGTCTACCCCTACCATAAGTGTTGTACCCTGGTTGTATAGGTCCTCTGACAAAATGATCATATAACGACCAGGTGAGAAGCTCTTGTTCTGGTTGAAGTAGATGAATAGGGGTGTCCATGGTTGAGTTCTTCTTCATAGCTAGGCCACGCCTTATGATTTTTGGAATTGGGCGATGACCTGCGTCCTTTCCCTTGGAGGTGAGCTCCAAGACCCTTTCCCGACTGATAGCCAATTTTCAACATAATGTTCCAGCCCTTTGTGTCTGGTGGTGTGCCCTTTTGACGGCGGCCACAGGTGGGGATGTAGGATCGAGAAATGATGTGGACAAGATCTAGAAGGGGGGGGGGGTTGAATAGATCTATGCCAACTATTGCGGAAGCTTAGTCAATTTTGAAAAACTCTTTGAATCAGAGACAATTTGAAAACGAATTTCACAGATCTGAAGAGAAATTTAAGTTGTGCTATAGGAGTGTGTGAACAAATTAATTAGATCTGAATTCGAAATATCCTATGCATGCATCTAACGCAAGGTAAATTGAAACCACAATCAGACCACTGCACAGAGATTTTTAGGTGGTTCGGAAATCACACCATGTGATTCCTACATCCACCCCTCACACAGTGAGGTTCCACTATCAACTTGGATACACACACACTGGAGCCTGACAACTCCACCACAAAGAGTTATTCAACTCAACACAATACCTAGAGCAAGACTACTCTAGACAATTGAGCACAATTGCCCAATCAAACTTGAGTACGACGACTCCACCCTGAGCACACAGGCTCACAACCACTGAGTACAACTCACAAACACTTGCTAGACAACAACACAAGATCCAGATCCTCTAGCTAAGATCTGATCTCAAAAGGTTCATTCAAGAGAATTGATGCAATGTCACTGCACAATCTCTAGAACACAACAAGAAGACACAAGGGGAAATGAAAATGGATTGAAAAGTCCTTGTTCTTCAGAAGACTCCCTTGTAGATGTCGAATTGTGAAGAGGCTTGATCTCTGGATGTTCCTGGGCGATGCTCTGTAATTTGATCTTCAGGATCTTCCTCGAAATCTTCACAGAAGTCGGCTTCTACTTGATCTGCACCTTGGAAGTTGATCCTACTGCTCCATCTTGGATCAGATCTCCCTTCTTGTGCTTGGAGATGATGGAATTGGAAGGAAGAGGCACAAGAGGATGCACGAACAGGGAGGAGAACAGCCTTGCCGCCAAAAGGTTCTGGAGAACTCTTGGAGGCTCTCTTCTGCTCTCTTGTTGGTTAGATGGCCAATAGGGGACTATTTATAGTCCAAGATACACAAAAGTACCCTTGGGGTTCATGGGCACATGATCCAAGGCCGATCCACCAAATCCCTAAGGTGCCACGTGTCCAGGAGAGACTTTAAGTCACAAACTTTCCGGAGTGTGTCGACCTGACTTGATCTAGTGTCGACACACTGTCCCAGACTGGCAGACTAGCTTCCCTGGGAGAGGTCTCTAGTGTCGACACTACTTCATCTCATGTCGACACACAGGAGAGAACTGCAAAACAGGCCTTCTGGGAGAGGTCTCTAGTGTCGACACCATCTGGTTTAGTGTCGACACACTATCCAGGCCTGTTGACAGGGCTTACTGGGAACTGGGTCTAGTGTCGACCTGACTTGATCATGTGTCGACACTACTAGACCATTTCTTCATCTTTTGGCTTAGGGCTTGGAGCATTGTGTCGACACCAGTATGGGGTGTGTCGACACTACCCTTGAAGAAGAAATTGTGTGTCCCTGAGAAAAAACATATAAATCATTAGTCCATTGATTTATCATGAATATAAATGATAAATATGTTTGGAAACATGCTTTTTAAATGTGATCATAACATGTGTGGTGCATCTAACATGTTCCAATTATTTGCATTAAAATCACACCTTGTCATCATCAAAATATGAGGGGAAATGAATTGTATTCACACTCAACCCAACAATCTCCCCCTTTGATGATGGCAACATTAAGTCCATATGAAAGTTCAAAGTTTCAATGAAATGTGATTTTAAGCTTTTATTTACTCAATCACTCAATTTGAAAAGCATTGATAGACATGAGCTATGTTTCATTTCCTTTTATTCACACTTGTCAAGGACCTTTGAAAATATTTAGTAACATTTGAAATTTGCACACATTAGAGACACAATGTTACTAGTGATGAACTATTTTCACAAAAGGCCAAGCAGCTTGACAAGCATCCATTCATTCATGACACTCATTCAAAATTCAATCACATTCAAGAAAAAGATGTTTCTTTTCATTTCATCCAACAAAAGTCATTTCATTCAAAAAGATATGTGCATTACAATCTTCAAAAGGAGACATTTCAGAAAAGCTTAACAATCATCAAATGAAAAAAACATCATTCCAAAAGAAACTTTCTTTCTTTCTAACTTTCTCCCCCTTTGACATCATCAAAATAAGATACATTAGGCAGGAGGAGGAGGAGGAGGAATAGGAAGGAGAATGGCTTCTATGGACTTAAGTCTGGAATCCATAGCATGAAGATTTGTATGAAGTTGCTTCTGCATGGTGGATAGTCTAGTGTGGACAATCTCTTCAGCCGTTGACTATTATCAGACAGGTATACTGAAGAGATGACAAGTCAACTGAAGAGGGTGTGCACTAGAAGATGAACTTCCAAGTCCATACTTGTTGATGTTCTTCAGCTCCTTCTTGAGGTCAGTCATTTCACTGTCAATGTGAGCTGACAGATTTTTCATGCTTTCCAAGTCATCAACCAAATGAGCAAATGATAATCTTGTCTTGGAAATCTAGGTCAGTGTTCCTTGGTGTTGAATACATCAGCCTGGGAATTTGCCAAAATTCCCTGAAGGACCATTTCCAACTATCTTGATGTTCTTTCAGCTCAATAGAAGCATCTGCCAGGTTCCAATCAACCTATTAAACCTTTGGACTACATGGTCTGAGGCTGCTTTTTGCTCAATGAATTTTGCAGATATTGTATTCTCCAACCTCTGTACCTTCAATTCAAAATTCTCTGTCATGTGCTGAATGGAAGTGTTGAAGGAATCAAAATTTTCATTCAGAAATGAGTATAATTCTGGTGGTACAGAAGGTCCACCAAAAGCATAGGAGGTTTGAACTTGAGGTTGGGGAGTGAAGGTAGGAGTATCCTTGGCAAGAGTGGGTGAAGAGTTGTGTGGAGGAGTGAGAGGTGCATCCTGGGGTATTGAAGTTCAGGTTCAATGTGAGGCTGATCCTCAGGAGCTAGAGGTGTTCCTCTGGAATTGAGGCTGGTCCTCATTAGCTTGAGGCTGGTCCTCATTAGCTGGAGGCTGGTCCTCAGGAGGTGGTATCACTGCCTCTGGAGCCTCAGGAACTGGGGCCTCAACAACTACTGGCCCTCTCCTCACTTGGTCACCCTCAAGCCTGAATCCCATAAACTTTTGAACATGCTTGAAGCAGTAGATGTTGGATTTGGGAATCGACTGAGATTTCTCATTAACTAGAGACACACCAAAATGCTTAAAAACTGGAGTCAAGTGAGCTGCATAAGGAAGAGATCTATGGAGATCTTTCCTGGTTGTCTCAAATGATTTGGTACATTATGACATGGAGATTGACCTTGATGTTCTTTTCATGCAATAAATGACAAACCGCTGAATATCCGTGAGTCTATCCCTGCCACCACCTTGAGGTGTGATGATAGTGGTGAGAATGTGATGGATAAGTCTCAACACAAGTGGAAAGGTGTTTGTGTTGAACTTGGTGACATGTGTCTGCCTGGGATCAGACTCATCAGCTTGCAATCCAGTCAAGATAGTGTAAGCTTCATGAAGATCAAACTCAAAATTGTGGTAATCGGCTCCTTCATCTGGAATTTTGAATAGGGTGGCTGCTAATGCTGTAGGCATATCAATCACAACACCTTTGACCTCAGACTTATAACCGTCATCAGTGCATTCCAAATTCATGTAGAATTCTTGAACAAGATGAGGATAAATGATCCGAAATTCAGAGATAAAAGGTAACCAAGTCTGAAATGAGAAGAAACTGCAAATTTCTGGAAATGCAGCTGCTAACTGAGTATCCGCCAAATCAACTGCCCTAGGTTTCAAAATCATCTTCCCTTCACTAACCGACTTGGAAGGGGTGGCCTCAGAAGATGAAGAGGATGATTCCTCAGAAGCGTCAGGAGAAGAAACCAAATCCTTCGTCTAGGGTTTGCGGACCCCTACCTCGAACAGAGGATGTTCTACCTCTCTTGGCAGAAGAGGGAGATGCAGAGGAAGGCCCTGGCTGCTCGCAGGGTCATGGCGCCTCTTGCTTTCTCCTCTCAGTAGGAGGTGCTTCTTCCGCCGGAATGGGCTAGCTGTGGCCTGGACCTTGCTCCACGGCGAGGGGCTTGCTTGGTGCCATGGAAGCAAGAGAGAGTGGAAGAGCAGAGGATGGAGAGGAAGGAATGAAGAGGAAGAAGACAAGGATGGGTTGGAGGAGGGAAGAAGGTGGAATGGTTGCCGTATTCAAAGGTGGAAGGCGGCCATGGGGTCGACCTTGCATAGAAAAAGGGTTTCGAAGGTGCAATGTCCCGCAGGAACAAGAATACCCTTAACCGGCGCCCACACTTGAATCACCCTGGGAGGGGTATGTGTCGACACTAGAAGAGGTTAGTGTCGACCTGGGCTGTGTGTCGACACTAGATGGGGTAGTGTCGACCTGGCCTGATGAAAAGTTGAGATGTGGAATGGGAAAAATTGGTGAGCTTGGGACACCTTTAAAATGATAAACAATGGGTGGAATTAACATTTCAAGGATTTTTAAGAGGCTAAAAAATTCATTTGTCATATTTTGCAGAAATTCAACACAATTCAAGTTTTACACAACATCCAACAGGATATGATCATTCAGAGACTTGAGCCATTAATGATAATTTGAGGGATATAATACATCCAACAATCAACTACAAACTACCATATTCTTCAAATCCAAAGAAATAAAAATCTTTTAGAGTGAAATCAAGTGTGTTGAAAGTAAACAAGTTTTTGTAAAAACAACTTGATGATGGATAGGGATGATTCTTTTAAACAATTCTCCTTTGATAGACATTTTGTTTTTGAATCAAACTATCAAATGTGATAAATCTTGTTCACTCAAGAACTAATGCTTTTTACACACTATAGTCCCTGGATACTAAAGATTTACCTATTATCAAGTCTCAAGGGGTAAATGATGACCTTTTGACATGAAAATATACGTTTATCAAACGCCAATATTTCCAGTTACTCAGTCATCATCAAAAAGCAAATTTTTTTTTAATTATTTTTGATTTTGAACCCCTTTGAACAGAGATAGCAATAATGCCTCATGACATACATGGCACTTCATTCATTGTGAAGGTGTGTAGTTTCTCAGCATATGTGCCATTGCTCTGTTGAATTATATTTTTGGAGAGTTTTGTAAGATTGAAATCATTTATATCCAACATCAGTTGCAAACAAAGAAATGTTTAAATTCAAGATACACATTATCTTTCAGTCTTTGAAAGAGATTTGAATTTCTGTAGTTTTGAAGAATATAGGTGAGAGTTGACAAAAAAAAATATAGTAGATCACTCAAAGAATCATTTTGAGACTCTAGACACTAAATGAGGACATCATGCAAGGAAATTGATGTAATTCAAGAAGAGTGTTGAATTTTTCAAAAGAAATGACTTGTGAATTCTCTAGCTCCCCCTGAGATGAGGATTCCAACCACTTTCATCAAACTAAAGATATGCAAGTATTTTGAAATCAGAAATGATTCTCTTTGAACAACAAAAGCTCCCCCTCAACAATTGCATATCATTTCTTGGTACTTGGCGGAGACACATACTCTCGCATAGTGAAAGTGTCCAGACAAGCATAACTTGTCCTTCTCCAAGTCACCATTTGATATACCAAGAATTCAACACAATGTGAGTTGAAGAATCCATTGTCAAAAAGAAATGGAAGTGAAATGGAGAGAGATATGAACAATATGAATCAAGGAAGCAAAGGATAATGATGATGCAAAGAACTCCCCCTCAGAAAATGCCTAACACTCAACCCAAACCAATGAGAGAGATCAAGAAAATGGACATTTACAAAGGCCAAGCTCTCTCCTCAAAGATGAGAATCTACTGTCAGGAAGAGGTTTGGTGAAGATGTCAGCAATTTGTTTTTCAGTTTCTATGAAGTGGAGTTCAAAGGATTTCTTTGCTACCTCATCTCTCAAGAAATGATGCCTAATTTCAATATGTTTTGTTCTTGAATGCTGAATTGGGTTTTTAGACAGATTTATGGCACTTGTGTTATCACATAGAATGGGAACACAACCTAACTCTTGGTTATAATCAAGAAGTTGATGTTTCACCCAAAGAATTTGAGTTCCACATCTACCTGCTGCAACATACTCAGCCTCTGCAGTTGATAGAGCAACTGAGTGTTGCTTCTTAGAAGCCCAAGAGATTAGGCACCCACCTAAGTATAAACACAAGCCACTTGTGCTTTTTCTATCTAATTTACATCCAGCATAATCAGCATCACAATAGGCAATCAAATCTAACTTGCAACCAGCAGGATACCAAATTCAATATCACATGTTCCAACAAGATACTTGAAAATTCTTTTAACAGCTAACATGTGACTTTCCTTAGGATTTGATTGAAATCTAGCACACAAACACACACTAAACTGAATATCAGGTCTAGAAGTTGTAAGATAGAGTAGAGAGCCAATCATACCTCTGTATGTCTTTGGGTCTACTGACTTACCAAGTGAGTCTTCTTCTAGCTTAGCATTAATTGCAATGGGTGTGCTTGAATGCTTGAGGTTCTGGAAGTCAAACCTTTTCAGAAGTTCTTGACATACTTGGTTTGACTTATGAAGATCCCCTCATTTGTTTGGTTAACCTGCAATCCAAAAAAAACTGTAAGTCTCCCATTAAGCTCATTTCAAATTCAGTTTTCATTTGATTTGAAAATTCAGTACACAGGCTTTTATTGGTTGATCCAAATATTATGTCATCAACATAAATTTGGACTGCAATTATTTGTTTATTAACTATTTTTGTGAACAATGTTTGATCAACATTTCCTCTAGAATATCCTTTTTCAAGCAAAAAGGAACTCAAACGGTCATACCAAGCTCTTGGAGCTTGTTTAAGACCATAGAGAGCCTTATGAAGCTTGAAAACATGATTAGGATGTTTTTCATTTTCAAATCCTGGAGGTTGTTCAACAAAAACTTTTTCCTTTATGTATCCATTTAGAAATGCACTTTTGACATCCATTTGATAAACTTTAAATTTCATGGAGGATGCAAAAGCAAGGAAAATTCTAACAGCTTCTAGTCTAGCTACAGGGGCATATGATTCTTCAAAGTCAATTCCAAATTCTTGATTGTACCCCTTTGCAACTAGCCTAGCTTTATTTCTAATGACTTGACCATTTTCATTCAATTTATTTCTGAAAACCCATCTAGTGCCAATGACTGTTTGGTCACTAGGTCTAGGTACTAATTCCCATACTTGATTTCTTTCAAATTGATGAAGTTCATCATGCATTGCATTGATCCAATCAGAACTATAAAGCTTCATCAATTGACTTTGGTTCAATTTGGGAAATTAGAGCTAGTGGGTCTTCATCAATAACATGAGGAATGATGATCTAGTCCTAACTCTATCATTCAAATTGCCAACCACATTTTCCAATGGGTGATCACTCAAAAATCTATGCTCAGAAATTACCTGTTGAGGGGTACTTAAATTTGGAACAACATTACCTGATCCACTTGAAGATGGTGACTGGATATTCAAGTTCTCACCAATGTCTTCAAGTTCCTCAACAGTAGGTGAAGAGTCCTCAATGAAATCATCCTCTTTACTGTCTTGACTATCCCTGCAAGATTTAGAATTATTAGTTGAAAAGGAATTTTCATCAAAGATAACATGTGGAGATTCTTCAACAGTTTTGTTTTGAGAATGTACACTCTGAAAGCTCTTGACACTTCTGAATAGCCAAGAAAGATGCTTCCTGACTTTTAGCATCAAACTTGTCAAGATTTTCTTTATTATTGTTGTGTACAAAACATTACACCCAAAGATTTTGAAGTAAGACACAATTGGCTTTTTATCTTTCAACAATTCATAAGGGTTTTCTGATTTTTGGTCTGACCAATGCTCTATTGAGAATATAGTTTGCTGTGCTTACAGAAGGATTTGGGCAAATTGCTTTCAAGGAGCATGGTTCTAGCCATTTCCACAAGAGTTCTATTCTTTCTTTCCACAACTCCATTTTGTTCTGGAGTTCTTGGTGAAGAAAACTTGTGAAATATGTGAAGTTCAGCACATAAATCAGAAAAGGATTTGTTTTCAAACTCACCCCCATGATCAGTCAAAATTTTTGATTTTATATGGATAATTTGTTAAGGCAGTGGTACAGAAATTCTGAACTCAAGGCAAGTATCACTTTTGTGGGACAAGAAGATAACCCATGTAAATCTGGTAAAATCATCAATGATCACAAACCCATATCTCTTGCCACTTAGACTTAGAATTCTTGTTGGGCCAAAGAGGTCCATGTGAAGTAATTCTAGTGGCCTAGATGTGAGTACCTCATTGAAGGTTTTAAAGATTTCCTGGTTTGTTTTCCTTGGGCACAAATCCCACAAACTTGATTTTCAATATTAGAAAAGATTCAGGAAGACCCTTAACCAAATTCAGCCTTAACAATTTATTCATTGTTCTGAAACTTGCATGGCCAAGTCTTTTGTGCCAAGTCCATGCAATTTCATCTTTATTGGCAACAAAGCAAAGATTTTCAGAAAAGTTTTTATTGAGGTTGATCATGTAAACATTGTTTTCCCTTTTCCAAAAATTTTATTTTATCAGTTGATGAATCAATTATCTTACAGAAATCAGATTCAAACACAACTTTGTGACCTTTGTCACATAGTTGGCTAATACTCAGCAAATTGTAATTTAACCCATCAACTAATAAAACATTATCAACAGAGTTTGAGGAAGATTGACCAACCTTTCCAGATCCAATGATCTTTCCTTTATTTTTACCTCCAAAAGTTACTGAACCTCCCTCCTTCTCAATCAGGAATGAAAATTTGGCTTTGTCTCCAGTCATGTGTCGTGAACACCCACTGTCAAGGAACCACACATTTGAATTGGTGCACGACCTTCCTGCAAATCAATCAGTGGAGAGAAGATTTTGGTACCCAAACATGTTGGGACCATCAGAATGTTTGAACATAGTCATCAAATCTTTTCACCCAAATCTGATTTGTTTTTTGATTTTGTTTTGTTTCAGTGGTGTTCTTTGTCTTTTTCAATTTATTCTTTCCCTTAGGAATGAAAACACCAGTGTTTTTGTTTTCAGTAGGAGGGGAGTTTTTCATTTGAACATGAGAGTTTAGATGAGGAGGTGGAATCCAAGGATTTTGTTGGTACATCAAAAGATTTGGATAGAAGAATTGGGGATGATACCAAAATGGGTTGTGATACCATTGATTCCAACCAGATTGATATGCTGTCTTGGAGGTCCAAGGTTTTTTATGAATGACTTCCTTTGACTTTTTCTTATTTTTCAAATTTTTATTTGAATTTTTGTTTTTGTGGTTTGTGTTTGTTGATGTTGAGCAGGTCGACCTTCCTTGACTGGTGTCGACACAGCAGTCACAGAAACCTTCTTCTTGTGGACTGGTGTCGACCTGTCAGGTAACTGTGTCGACCTGGTTGACTTCTTTTGGTTCTGAGTTTTTGAAATTTTGTTGTTTTGCTTGATGTTTGCTTGATTTCAGTGTTCTCAAGACTAGGACCTTTGACAAATTTAATCAATGGTGCTTTATCCTTTTTCTCACAGATTTGTCTTTCTTAGGTTTTTGTTTATTGAATCCTAGTCCATGAGAAGTTGATTTCATTTTAGCTCCCAGCAAGGCCTCCAAATTGTCTTTCCCTTTTGTGAAGTTTCAATAACTTCATCTTTTTCTTTTAGCTGGTTTTCCAAGGTTTTGATTTTGACGGCCCTCATTATACCGGTACGGTTATACCAACCCACGTCGGTATAGCAAGAGTCCTCACAGTGGGACATTTACCCAAACGATACATACAGCTGAGATACACGCGAATATACAACAGAGTAGCGGAAGTAAAAGACAACTGTCTCCATTCATTCATCATCCACATTAAACATACATGCAATTCGCAATTAACATAAAGAACTAAAGGTCCACATAATTTAAATTGCTGAAATAGAACCACAAATTGTCCACATTTATACATCCTTTTCATAATACTCTAATACAATGTTCAAATTACATACTTATGAAATACACAAATCTCAAGAAACTCCAAAGCTAGTCTCCGCGCTCGGAGTCCGTCTCCACCGTCTCCTCCAACGGTGCCGTGTCACCAACTATACCTGTACGCCGAAGCAAGGAGTGAGTCCAAGGACTCAGCAAGCAACACTACTCATGATATACACGTACAAGTCCTAGTGGTTTCTACATGCACATTTACAATTTGCAACACATGGCATGCTAGTCAATTTAAGTTTCAACCTATCATGAAAGTTTTACAACTTTATACATGGATCATGCTTTCAGATTTCTAAGGATAAAATTTACCTATCACATGCTCTCTATTCCATTTACTCATGAAATTTGTCTTTAAAGAACCTAAACATGAGAGCTACCAACATGAACATTGTGCATGCATGAAAGGGAACACAACTAGCATGGATTTCACATGTCCTTAAGTACATACATAACCCTTTTCACATGCTTTAGGTTGCTGATTTCACATGGTTTAACGGCTGTAACCTATACATGAAAGCTACAATATTGCATAAAACATATCATGTGATCAAACAATCATGCTATCTTGTACCCGTTTTCACCAATTATCCCTAACATGGATTCTAGACATCTTTGCACATAATAACATGATGATAATAACATAAATTCACTGATTTCACATGATTTCAGATTTGTCTCACATGGTTTTCAATAACATATTTTCACATCTTTAGTTTCACATTTTCTTTACACAAGTTTCCTCTTTCACATGGTTCACTTTACACATACACATTCACATTGTCACTTACACATTTACACATGGACACATACACATTACACATTTCACATTACACATTTTAGGTGCCGTGACACATAGTCCAAACCACCAAAGAAGGACATATACACATCACATTACACATAGACGCCATCTAGGCATTCCAATGGCGACTCTTGGACTGCGCAGACCGGGAGAACAAGTCTCCACCCTAACCAGTGGTACTTGTCCACCTCCAGGATTTCCCCCTAATGCCCTTAGGGTCACTTACACATTGAACTTTCTCAGGGGGACTTTTCCCTGATACAGCTCCACTGCCCTCTACGGAAGCAGTGTCACATTGGCACAGTTACACATTTACACATTTACGTTTTACACATGGTTTTACACTTCACACTTTTCATCTCATTCACTTTCTCACTCACATGAATATCTCTGTTTTTCCTAACATGGTACTACAAATTTCAAGAGTTTAACACACAGTAATTTCACAATCAAGTTGGTTTTAGACAATAACTAATCACATTACGATAATATACGTAGATTATCACATTTCACATGAAAATACATAACTTCTTATTTACTGATCCAAATGACCTGAAATTTTAACCACATGCTGTTTTCGGGTTCAAGATCATACACTCAATTTTCAGATTTTTCTGAGCTAAATATAATTTACAGAAAATCAAATACCTATTTTTGCATGTCATTCACAACTTAAGTTAACATGGAGTTTAACACATCTTGCAATTTGCCACTTACTGTTTAAACAGAGGCTACTAACATACGCATGATTTGAGAATACAAGATTTCCCTAAATCATACATCTATAGATTAATCATCACAATCTTTCTTGTATGTCTTTTACTTACCGAACCGGATTTATTGGCAATTATACAAGCATGGATAATTTATCAAAATTGCATACACATATACTGACCCACTAATCTTCATGATCAGACAAAACCAAGGCATTCATACTAATCCTAATCATGAAACATGGATTGGCAAGATTTTAACAAGTCATGCTTACAATTCATGGGATACAATATTTCCTACATTCACCATCACACACCATATTCATCCACACACCACAATTGACTATATACATAGAGTATAGGATTACCATATATCCTCATCACGGAAACCATACCGAAATTAATGTAAAGGAAGGGCAGAACAGTTCACTGTTCTGTCCAGAGGAACTTGGCGGCGGTCTCTGGCCGCTGACTCAGGGTCAGCGGCATGGCCGATGGACGCCAAGCATGTCCAGGGGCGTTGCCGTCGATGCATGCAGGTCTGTGCAGAAACACAGACCCGACCTCTCAAGATTTGGTGAATGGGAGGGTCTAGGACTCGAGGAAAAATCCATAAAAATGATAAAACGACCTAGACTCATACGGGAACATCATGGATAGGTCACTTGCCTTTTAAAATTCTCCAAAGGATCTAGGGCTCGGTGAAGCTCTCCTTGGGCTGTCCCAAGAAGTGCAGAACTCCCTCCTAGATCTTCTTCCTCCGGGTTCTTGAGCGAGATCCACAGCAAGCCGAGGTCGGGGAAGCCTTCCTCGTCGGTCCAGCAACCTCCTTGAAGCAGTGGAACGCCGGATCAAGCTCCAGGGAGTCGGATTTTTGGGTGCTAAGTGGGGTTTTCTCACAGTTTTCTCTCTAGGGTTTTTCTTTCTCTTTTTCTCCTCTTGCAAGGGTGAAAAGAGGCTGGGGAAGGGAGCTCCGGTTTTAGACTTAAGGAGAGACCCCTCCCCACTCCTTGGGTGATATGACAGCCCTCAGAGCCGTTGGGGAGAACCCCCAATGGCTGGGCTTTCTTGTTTCAGAAGCTTGCAGCTCTGCTGCGCATGCAGGCCAGAGAATTGGCGTCATATCGCTGGACGCCAGGATGAGTGTTGGCGTCCATGTCTGGACGCTGACACCACCTAAACGGCCTGGGGTTGACGCCAAGATGGCCTTCGGCCAGAACTCTGAAATATGCAGAAAACCATGCATACCATGCATATATACATGCAATATGTATACGGTATTATACCCATACTATCACCATGCAATACATACATTATTTATATTTAATATAAACACATGCACACGTACTTGTACTAACTAATACGTACGTAAATATGTACATACATACACAAGCACAAATATACACACATAAATACAAATAATGCGACGGAAATTCGAGGGCCTTACACCCTCTCCCCCTTAAAGAAACTTCGTCCTCGAAGTTAGAACGACACTACTCAAACAAAAGGGGATATTCTTCTTCATCGCATCCTCAAGCTCCCACGTAGCCTCCTCACGTGAGAAGTTCCGCCATAGAACTTTCACCGACGCAATACTCTTGTTCCGGAGATGCTGAACCTTCCGGTCAAGAATGGCTACTGGTTGCTCGACATACGAAAGATCTGGCTGGATCTCCACTGGCTCATGACTAATCACATGAGACGGATCTCGGACATACTTCCTGAGCATAGATACGTGGAATACCGGGTGAACGCTAGCCAAAGCTGGGGGTAATGCTAGCTCGTACGCCACGCTGCCCAAACGTCTGAGAATCTCATATGGGCCAATGAATCTAGGGCTTAGCTTGCTATGCCTGCCAAATCTGACAACACCTCGAGTAGGCGATATCTTCAAGAAGACATGATCGCCAACCTCGAACTCCAAATCCTTTCTTCTGTTGTCGGCATAACTCTTCTGCCTATCCTGTGCCGCAACAAGCCTTTTCCTGATAAGCTGAATCTTATCCGAAGTTTCCTGAACTAACTCCGGTCCGATCAACTGCCTATCACCAGTCTCCTCCCAACATAAAGGAGATCTGCAGGGCCTACCATACAACGCCTCGAATGGAGCCATACCAATACTAGCATGAAAGCTGTTGTTGTATGCGAACTCCACAAGAGGTAAATGACGCTCCCAATCATCCTTCCAATCCAGAACACACGCTCTCAACATATCCTCGAGCGTCTGGATAGTCCTCTCGGACTGTCCATCGGTCTGGGGATGAAACGCCGAACTGAGCTTAAGCTCCGAACCTAACGCATCCTGAAGACCTTTCCACAATCTCGAAGTAAATCTCGGATCTCGATCCGAAATGATCGACTTCGGCACACCATGCAATCTAATGATACCGCTAACATACAGTCTAGCTAAACTCTCTACTGACTGCTTCTTCTTCATAGGCAAGAAATGAGCAGTCTTCGAGAATCTATCTACAACTACCCAAATCGAGTCATTGCCCCTTCTAGATCGAGGCAAACCCGATACGAAATCCATAGTGACAGCTTCCCACTTCCATACGGGGATATCCATCCTCTGCATAAGGCCGGATGGTCGCTGCCGCTCGGCTTTCACTTGCTGACATACTAGACATCTAGACACATAATCCGCAACATCCTTCTTCATGCCGGACCACCAAAATGATCTCTTCAGGTCTTGATACATCTTAGTGTTACCCGGATGAATAGAGAATCGCGATCTATGAGCCTCCGCTAACACATGCTCACGGACATCTACCACATCGGGGACACAAACACGGTGCTGAAATCTAATCACACCGTCCTCATCACGAGCAATGCCCGCCTTACCCACTAACTCTAACAATCTAGGATCGGCTTTCTGCTGCTCAATCACCTCATCCAAGACTGAGGATCTAAGGGATAGCTGAGCTACAAAAGCCTGACACAACGATGGCTCTAACTCGGTCATAGAGCACGCTGCATCCTCCAACATCTTCCAATCCTGCTGGAGCGAAGACCTCTTTCTACTAAGAGCATCCGCTACGACGTTCGCCTTTCCAGGATGATACTGAAGGTCGAAGTCATAGTCCTTCAAGAACTCAATCCATCTTCTCTGCCTCAGGTTTAATTCCTTTTGGGAGAAAAGATACTTCAAGCTCTTGTGGTCGGTAAACACCTCAAATCTGACACCATAAAGATAGTGCCTCCAGATCTTTAGTGCATGAACCACAGCTGCGAGCTCCAAGTCATGAGTCGGATAGTTCCTCTCATGCTCCTTCAACTGACGAGAAGCATAAGCCACTACCCTCTCTCGCTGCATGAGTACACAGCCTAAACCAATCTGAGATGCATCCGTATAAATGGCAAAGCCCTCTAGACCACTAGGCAATACCAATACCGGAGCAGAAGTAAGCTTAGCCTTCAATAGCTGAAAGCTACGCTCACATGCCTCAGACCATACGAACTTCTCACCCTTTCTGGTCAGCTTTGTCAAAGGGGCGGCGATGGATGAGAAACCCTCAATGAATCGCCGATAGTAACCAGCTAACCCAAGGAAACTACGAATCTCCGAAGGGGTCTGGGAATCTCCCAATCCATAACTGCCTGGACTTTTGCTGGATCAACTGCAACACCAGCGCCGGAGATAACATGCCCGAGAAAGTGAACCTCGCGCAACCAGAACTCGCACTTGCTGAACTTCGCATACAGCTTGTGCTCACGGAGAACCTCTAAGACTAACCTCAAATGCTGACGATGTGTGGCCTCATCCGGAGAATAGACCAACACGTCATCAATAAACACTACGACAAAGCTATCTAAATACGGACTAAACACCCGGTTCATGAGATCCATGAACGCTGCAGGGGCGTTGGTCAATCCGAAAGGAAGGACCAAGAACTCATAATGTCCATAACGGGTTCTAAATGCCGTCTTGGACACATCCTCACTCCTAATCCGCAGCTGATGATAACCAGATCGCAAGTCAATCTTGGAAAAGACTGATGCGTCCTGCAACTGGTCAAACAGATCATCAATCCGAGGTAAGGGATACCTGTTCTTCACAGTCACTTGGTTTAGCTTTCTATAATCGATACACAACCTAAGTGACCCGTCTTTCTTCTTGACGAATAATACAGGTGCGCCCCAAGGGGAAACACTAGGGTGAATAAATCCCTTATCGAGCAATTCTTGCAATTGCTTCCTCAACTCGGCTAATTCTGCAGGGGCCATCCGATATGGGGCCTTCGAGATAGGGAGGTGCCTGGAAGCAACTCTATAGTGAACTCTATCTCCCTATCCGGTGGCAATCCAGACAAGTCATCGGGAAAGACATCTGGAAAATCCTGCACCACATCGATCTCTGCAAGAGTCAGTGACGAACTAGCATCGGGTACTAGCATAACGCTGGCAAGAAATGCGTCACAACCCTTGTTCACCATGCGCATCGCCTTCATGGCAGAGATAACTAACTTTCCCGCTAAGTTCTTTGGCAAGGGATGAGAGAACTCGTCCTCACCAGGAATGCGGAAAACAATCTTCTTCCTACGACAATCCACTAACGCATAGTGCTCCTCTAGCCAATCCAGACCAAGAATACAATCATAGTCCTTCATCTTTAGCAAGAAGAAACACCCATCTAGGAATCTATCCTCAATGCACACAGGTAACGACGGAATGCACTTCCTAGTCGATACCGTACCCGCAGGGGTGTGCACAGACAAAGGGACCTCTAACTCCTCAGACTCTATGCCTGACTCTAGGGCTAACTGCCTAGCGAACCGCTCGGAAATGAACGAGTGAGTAGCACCCGTATCAAACAAAACCCGAGCGTGCACACCGAAAAGCAAAACCGTACCTTCGGTGACATGCTCCGCCTGCTCGGCGTCCTCGCGAGCTAAAGCAAACACTCGAGCTGGGGCTCGAGGCCTTCCTGGTCTTCCTGTAGCTGGCGCGGCTGCCGCTACTGCTGGTGCTGGCGCTCCACGCTGAGCTCCCTGCTGAAGTCTTGGGCAATCTTTGATCTTGTGGTCGCTGCTCCCACACTTTAAGCATCTACCCGCTACTAACCAACACTCGGAACCTCCATGGGTCTTCCGCAATGGGGACACTCTTTCTTCACACCAGGGGAACGTACAGAAGGTACCTGAGAGTTGCTGACTGCCACTGGTTTCTGCGGTGTCTGGTACACCGTTTTCCTCTTATCCTGCCGCTGGAATGTCGCTGCCGGCCTCTTCTGCGAAGCCTTCTTTTCCTCCAGATATTGCTCCATTTCTCCCTCCTGTCTGCAGGCAGCGCTGAGGGCCTCGTCTAGCGTGCGGTGGTCAAACGCCACGAGTCTCGTCCTCAGTGATGGTTTGAGACCCATCACGAATTTCTTCGTCTTCCTGCGCTCATCCTCTACGATATGCGGTGCATATTTAGAAAGTTCAGAAAACCTTGCCTCGTATTCCAGGACGGTCATTGATCCTTGCGTCAGGGAAAGGAATTCTTGCTCCATCTTGTCCTGGATATGCTCTGGGACGAACTTGGCTCGAAAGAGCCTCACGAACGCGTCCCACGCCACGTCTACTGCTCCGTCCTCAAAGCGTGTACGCAGTAGGGAGGACCACCATACATCCGCTCTCTCCTGCAATACACCTTCATAAGCACCAACTAACAAATTCTAACTTGACAACCAACATACAAGCATAAACCAAAACATACCTGTAGCATGTAGGTGGCTAATGTCACCTTATCCTCATCAGGACACCTGATAGCTCGGAAGATTTTCTCTGTCTCCCTTAACCAGCTTTCTGCCATTAGCGGATCACTCTCCCCCTTAAAAGAGGGTGGGGTCATCCTCTTGAATCGCTCCATGATGGAAGGTCCACCATGGTCCTGAGCTGGGGCCTGAGCCTGCTACATTAAACAATAACAATATACAATAAACACAATATCATGCAATTTAAATAGCAAACTACTAGGTTGTTTCATTATTCTACCTGGGCCTCCAACTGGGCCTGGAGTGCTGCCTGGGTATGAGCCTGCGTCTGCATGGCTTGCACCAGACCTTGCATGAATACTCCGTAGTCCACAGGCGGTGGTGGGGGAAGCACAGGACCCTGTGGGGCCGGGGCCTGCTGCTCCGCCCGCTCCTCACGCCTCTGCTCGTCGTCGCGAGCTGGCACACCTCCACGTCGTCCACGGGAAGCCATGGCTGAAATAAAATTGCAGCCACCATTAGAGCTAGGTTACTAAGTTTTCTAACCATTTTCTTATCTATCTTTCACTTCTTCTTAGTGTTTTCTACACATGTGGACATACTTAGCATGCAATGGGGATGATGACTTAGGTATATTCATGTGTAATCTCAACCGGTTGCTCTGATACCAATCTCTGTGACGGCCCTCATTATACCGGTACGGTTATACCAACCCACGTCGGTATAGCAAGAGTCCTCACAGTGGGACATTTACCCAAACGATACATACAGCTGAGATACACGCGAATATACAACAGAGTAGCGGAAGTAAAAGACAACTGTCTCCATTCATTCATCATCCACATTAAACATACATGCAATTCGCAATTAACATAAAGAACTAAAGGTCCACATAATTTAAATTGCTGAAATAGAACCACAAATTGTCCACATTTATACATCCTTTTCATAATACTCTAATACAATGTTCAAATTACATACTTATGAAATACACAAATCTCAAGAAACTCCAAAGCTAGTCTCCGCGCTCGGAGTCCGTCTCCACCGTCTCCTCCAACGGTGCCGTGTCACCAACTATACCTGTACGCCGAAGCAAGGAGTGAGTCCAAGGACTCAGCAAGCAACACTACTCATGATATACACGTACAAGTCCTAGTGGTTTCTACATGCACATTTACAATTTGCAACACATGGCATGCTAGTCAATTTAAGTTTCAACCTATCATGAAAGTTTTACAACTTTATACATGGATCATGCTTTCAGATTTCTAAGGATAAAATTTACCTATCACATGCTCTCTATTCCATTTACTCATGAAATTTTGTCTTTAAAGAACCTAAACATGAGAGCTACCAACATGAACATTGTGCATGCATGAAAGGGGAACACAACTAGCATGGATTTCACATGTCCTTAAGTACATACATAACCCTTTTCACATGCTTTAGGTTGCTGATTTCACATGGTTTAACGGCTGTAAACCTATACATGAAAGCTACAATATTGCATAAAACATATCATGTGATCAAACAATCATGCTATCTTGTACCCGTTTTCACCAATTATCCCTAACATGGATTCTAGACATCTTTGCACATAATAACATGATGATAATAACATAAATTCACTGATTTCACATGATTTCAGATTTGTCTCACATGGTTTTCAATAACATATTTTCACATCTTTAGTTTCACATTTTCTTTACACAAGTTTCCTCTTTCACATGGTTCACTTTACACATACACATTCACATTGTCACTTACACATTTACACATGGACACATACACATTACACATTTCACATTACACATTTTAGGTGCCGTGACACATAGTCCAAACCACCAAAGAAGGACATATACACATCACATTACACATAGACGCCATCTAGGCATTCAATGGCGACTCTTGGACTGCGCAGACCGGGAGAACAAGTCTCCACCCTAACCAGTGGTACTTGTCCACCTCCAGGATTTCCCCCTAATGCCCTTAGGGTCACTTACACATTGAACTTTCTCAGGGGGACTTTTCCCTGATACAGCTCCACTGCCCTCTACGGAAGCAGTGTCACATTGGCACAGTTACACATTTACACATTTACGTTTTACACATGGTTTTACACTTCACACTTTTCATCTCATTCACTTTCTCACTCACATGAATATCTCTGTTTTTCCTAACATGGTACTACAGAATTTCAGAGCTTAACACACAGTAATTTCACCAATCAAGTTGGTTTAGACAATAACTAATCACATTACGATAATATACGTAGATTATCACATTTCACATAAAATACATAACTTCTTATTTACTGATCCAAATGACCTGAAATTTTAACCACATGCTGTTTTCGGGTTCAAGATCATACACTCAATTTTCAGATTTTTCTGAGCTAAATATAATTTACAGAAAATCAAATACCTATTTTTGCATGTCATTCACAACTTAAGTTAACATGGAGTTTAACACATCTTGCAATTTGCCACTTACTGTTTAAACAGAGGCTACTAACATACGCATGATTTGAGAATACAAGATTTCCCTAAATCATACATCTATAGATTAATCATCACAATCTTTCTTGTATGTCTTTTTACTTACCGAACCGGATTTATTGGCAATTTATACAAGCATGGATAATTTATCAAAATTGCATACACATATACTGACCCACTAATCTTCATGATCAGACAAAACCAAGGCATTCATACTAATCCTACTCATGGAACATGGATTGGCAAGATTATTATCAAGTCATGCTTACAATTCATGGGATACAATATTTCCTACATTCACCATCACACACCATATTCATCCACACACCACAATTGACTATATACATAGAGTATAGGATTACCATATATCCTCATCACGGAAACCATACCGAAATTAATGTAAAGGAAGGGCAGAACAGTTCACTGTTCTGTCCAGAGGAACTTGGCGGCGGTCTCTGGCCGCTGACTCAGGGTCAGCGGCATGGCCGATGGACGCCAAGATAATATCGGCGTCCAGGGACCTTGCCGTCGATGCAGGTCTGTGCAGAAACACAGACCCGACCTCTCAAGATTTGGTGAATGGGAGGGTCTAGGACTCGAGGAAAAATCCATAAAAATGATAGAAACGACCTAGACACATACGGGAACATCATGGATAGGTCACTTGCCTTTTAAAAATTCCTCCAAAGGATCTAGGGCTCGGTGAAGCTCTCCTTGGGCTGTCCCAAGAAGTGCAGAACTCCCTCCTAGATCTCTTCCTCCGGGTTCTTGAGCGAGATCCACAGCAAGCCGAGGTCGGGGAAGCCTTCCTCGTCGGTCCAGCAACCTCCTTGAAGCAGTGGAACGCCGGATCAAGCTCCAGGGGGTCGGATTTTTGGGTGCTAAGTGGGGGTTTTCTCACAGTTTTCTCTCTAGGGTTTTTCTTTCTCTTTTTCTCCTCTTGCAAGGGTGAAAAGAGGCTGGGGGAAGGGAGCTCCGGTTTTAGACTTAAGGAGAGACCCCTCACCCACTCCTTGGGTGATATGACAGCCCTCAGAGCCGTTGGGGAGAACCCCCAATGGCTGGGCTTTCTTGTTTCAGAAGCTTGCAGCTTGCTGCGCATGCAGGCCAGAGAAATTGGCGTCATATCGCTGGACGCCAGGATGAGTGTTGGCGTCCATGTCTGGACGCTGACACCTCCTAAACGGCCTGGGGTTGACGCCAAGATGGCCTTCGGCCAGAACTCTGAAATATGCAGAAAACCATGCATACCGTGCATATATACATGCAATATGTATACGGTATTATACTCATACTATCACCATGCAATACATACATTATTTATATTTAATCTAAACACATGCACACGTACTTGTATTAACTAATACGTACGTAAATATGTACATACTTACACAAGCACAAATATACACACATAAATACAAATAATGCGACGGAAATTCGAGGGCCTTACAGATTTCTTCAACCTTTTGTTGTTTATCTTTGTTTTCCATTTCCAGCTTTTCAGACAGTTCTTTAAATTCAAGGGTGGCCTTTTGAGAGGCAAGCTTAAGCTCATCAATTAAGTTCAGGAGATTTTCTTTTTCTTCATTAAGTTCAGCTACCTCATTTTCTAATTCACAAATTCTTTTGTTTGAGGAATAGTTATTCATGATGTTTTCCATTTTCTTTTTGAGATGCTTGTTTTCTTTCCTTATTACAGAGTATTTTTCAACAAGCTCAGCATAAGCATCTTGCCAGTCCTCAATTGAATAGTCTTCGAAGGATGTACTTACCTTTCCATCTGAACTATTCGCCATGAAGTAGATTTCCTCACTTTCAGAACTTGAGGATTTTTCTTCTTCCTTCTCACTTGAGTCTTCATCAGACCAAGTGGCTACCATGGCCTTTGGCTTCTTGAACTTGTGAATCTTTTGTGTTTTTCCTTCTTGTTTTCAGGACATTCTCCCTTCATATGTCCTAGCTTGTTGCACCTGTAACAAATGACAATTTCATCAGATTTTGATTCTTATTGAAATTAGCATTAGAAAAGGAAGTGTTTCTTTTACCTGATGAAAATTTCTTTTCCCAGAAAATTGTCCTTTTCTATATTTTAAGAATTTTCTGAATTGCCTGGTCATGAGGGCGATCTCATCCTCATTGGACTCAGACTCTTCAGAACTGGTTTTCTCCTGATTCTTGTCTTTGTTACTTGAAGAGGCCTTTAGTGCTACTGGCTTGGTTTTAATTATATGTTCTTCATTTCTTTTTAGACTGATTTCATAAGTCATTAAGGATCCTATCAATTCATCCAAAGAGATTTGGACAAATCTTTAGAATCTTCAATGACTGTGGCCTTTGTGTGCCAAATTGAAGAAAGAGAGCGTAGTATTTTCCTTACCAAGTTAGCATCTGAATAATCCTTACCTAAGGCCTTCAGTCCATTGAGAATGATCATAAACCTGGCAAACATTTCAGAAATTGTCTCATTAGATTTCATCATAAATAATTCATACTCAGAGACAAGAATGTTAGCTTTGGTTTCTTTCACTTGGGATGTTCCCTCATAGAGTAACTCAAGTTTATCCCACATCTCTTTGGCAGATTTGCACATTGAGATTCTTAAGTACTCCTTAGGGTGGACTGCACATTGGATCATGTTCATGGCACTATAATTCAAAGTGGCCCTCCTAATCTGTTCCCTAGTCCAGGTTTCTTCCTCCCCTGATTCTTATAGGGACCTACTTCGATTACCTTCCATATTTCATAGTTTTGGGCTCTTAGGAAGACCTGCATTCTATTTTCCAATAAGTGTAGTCAGTCCCATTGAAAAAGGGTGGCCTATTGATAGAGTGACCCTCAGCCATGAACCCTCTTGAATCCATTGAAGCAATTAAATGGTGCAAAGAAGAGATATTCAGAAAACAAACAAGCAAACAATTAAGACACACAGAACAATCAGAAAGTACTCAGATCAGATCAGATCAAGTGTAAACCCGCTCTGATACCAATTGTAGGATCGAGAAATGATGTGGACAAGATCTAAAAGGGGGGGGGGGGGGGTTGAATAGATCTATGCCAACTATTGCAGAAGCTTAGTCAATTTTGAAAAACTCTTTGAATCAGAGACAATTTGAAAATGAATTTCACAGATCTGAAGAGAAATTTAAGTGAGTTGTGCTATAGGAGTGTGTGAACAAATTAATTAGATGTGAATTCGAAATATCCTATGCATGCATCTAACGCAAGGTAAATTCAAACCACAATCAGACCACTGCACAGAGATTTTTAGGTGGTTCGAAAATCACACCATGTGATTCCTACATCCATGCCTCACACAGTGAGGATCCACTATCAACTTGGATACACACACACTGGAGCCTGACAACTCCACCACAAAGAGTTATACAACTCAACACAAAACCTAGAGCAAGACTACTCTAGACAATTGAGCACAATTGCTCAATCAAACTTGAGTATGACGACTCAACCCTGAGCACACAGGCTCACAAACCACTGAGTACAATGACTCACAAACACTTGCTAGACAACAACACAAGATCCAGATCCTCTAGCTAAGATCTGATCTCAAAAGGTTCATTCAAGAGAATTGATGCGATAGTCACTGCACAATCTCTAGAACAACCAAGAAGACACAAGGGGAAATGAAAATTGGATTGAAAATTCCTTGTTCTTCAGAAGACTCCCTTGTAGATGTCGAATTGTGAAGAGGCTTGATCTCTGGATGTTCCTGAGCGATGCTCTGTAATTTGATCTTCAGGATCTTCCTCGAAATCTTCACAGAAGTCGGCTTCTACTTGATCTGCACCTTGGAAGTTGATCCTACTGCTCCATCTTGGATCAGATCTCCCTTCTTGTGCTTGGAGATGATGTTGGAAGGAAGAGGCACAAGAGGATGCACGACAGGGAGGAGAACAGCCTTGCTGCCAAAAAGGTTCTGGAGAACTCTTGGAGGCTCTCTTCTGCTGTCTTGTTGGTTAGATGGCCAATAGGGGACTATTTATAGTCCAAGATACCCAAAAGTACCCTTGGGGTTTGTGGGCACATGATCCAAGGCTGATCCACCAAATCCCTAGGGTGCCACGTGTCCAAGAGAGACTTTAAGTCACAAACTTTCTGGAGTGTGTCGACCTGACTTGATCTAGTGTCGCCACACTGTCCCAGACTGGCAGACTAGCTTCCCTGGGAGAGGTCTCTAGTGTCGACACTACTTCATCTCGTGTCGACACACAGGAGAGAACTGCAAAACAGGCCTTCTGAGAGAGGTCTCTAGTGTCGACACCATCTGGTTTAGTGTCGACACACTATCCAGGCCTGTTGACAGGGCCACTGGGAACTGGGTCTAGTGTCGACCTGACTTGATCTTGTGTCGACACTACTGGACCATTTCTTCATCTTTTGGCTTAGGGCTTGGAGCATTGTGTCGACACCAGTATGGGGTGTGTCGACACTACCCTTGAAGAAATTGTGTGTCACTGAGAAATAAACATATAAATCATTAGTCCATTTATTTATCATGAATATAAATGATAAATATGTTTGGAAACATGCTTTTTAAATGTGATCATAACATGTGTGGTGCATCTAACATGTTCCAATTATTTTGCATTAAAATCACACCTTGTCATCATCAAAATATGAGGGGAAATGAATTGTATTCACACTCAACCCAACAGGGGACATTGTCTTGCGGCCAGAGGGGAAGGTGTAAACCCATGGGTAATTCACATCAAGTACAAAAATGATGGGCTTATTAGAGGGCCAAAGCTCCGGCATGATTTTCTCAATGGCTTCCACAGTATGGGTAGTTGGTGCACTCTTGACCTTAACTATGCGTCCTTGGAACGGAAATTTCAGACATTGGTGTGCTGTGGAGGGGACTGTCCCTAATGCTTCGATCCAAGGCCGACCCAGAATAGCTTTGAAAGTTGGGTCAATGTCAAGCACATAGAAATCTACGGTCATCACGAGCGGGCCTAATTCCGTCTGTAAGGAGACAACACCGTGATAGGCTCACCGGGAATTATCATAAGCTACTATAGTAGTGGGAGTTGGCTGCAAGCGGCGCTCAGAAATGTTACATGTTCGTAGAGTGCTTAGAGGGCACACATTTATAGATGCCCCTGTATCAACCAAGGCAGCATTGACGACCACTTTGTTTATTGTTAGTGTCACACATAACAGCATCCTTCTGGCCTCTGGTGGATCTAACTCACTGTCCACAAAGGTAATTGTCGGCCCCTTGTTAACAATAGATAGGACCGAAGGCAGATTGTCAGGGTTCATGTCTTCATTCACCATAACCCTTTTAGGAAAGCCCTTATGTCATCTTGGTGGGTCTGCGACCTCTTGATCAATTCGAGGATAGATAACTTTGCTGGAGTCTAGTACAGATGCTTCAGTATGTCATATTGGGTCCCCGGGACCAGATCTATCTCCTTGACATCTTGTTGCTATTGGTTGTTGTTGTTGGAATTTTGGGTCGGCTGACCCAGCAAAGACACAGATGCGTTGGGATACATCTGGTGGAACATCTGCCCGCTCCATAGGGCGAGGTTGTGGTGAAGTGGAGGTGGGGTGGTGTCAATGATGGACAGATTGGCTATTATGGATGCTGGCGCAGGGGAGAACGAGATGTTAAGTGGTGATGGAGTGATGAGTGGTATGATGGGGGTGTTGTAGAGTGGCAAGGTGATGGTGGCAATGGTGGGTGTGATGGAAGTAGGTATGGTGTGGGAAATAGCCAAAAGTTGGCCTACTTCATGCCCATCATCGTAGGCCCACGCGACTGCTGGTGTGGATAGTGATTGACAGGGTTGACTTGAGCGGGTGGAGAAGGTTGGGGGTTCGGAGCGGGCTGGTGCTGCGGCATAGGATTGCGAATTATGCCGAGGTCATTTTCTGGTTGTTGTGGCTGTTGTGACTGTTGGTGTTGCTGGTACTGCTACTGGAATGGCTGCTGGAACTGCTGTTGCTGCTGCTGGAACTATTGCTACTGCTGTGGCTGCTGTCGCCTCTGCTACTGCTGTTGCTCCCTCTATCCCTGTTGGTCCCTCAGAGTCTGGATTAGCCTCTTCATTTCAGCCCAATCAATTTGTTGTTGCTCGTGGAGGTCATATATAATGTCGCTAAACTGGAAACAGTCCGACACATTGTGCCCTGGATGACGGTGGTATACATAATATTTTGTCTGATCTTCTGCCATGTTCCAGTTTGCCTTCTCAGGAGGGAGTCTAAGAGCATTGAGAGACATAAGAGCTACGAAAATGTTGGATAGAATCTCTCGAAGGGGAGGGTATTGAGCTCTTTTGGGTCCATTAAGATTCCTAGGATCATAGTCGTTTTGAGGGGGAGGGACCTGATAATATTGGCGTTGGTCTTGTTGTGGGTTCTGGGCTTGAGTAGGTGGTTGCCAGTTCTTCCATGGCTGCTGAGGTTGTTGATTGAAGGGTGACCTACCTATCGGGCCTTGGGGATTGTTGACTGCACCTACTTGCTCGTTGGTTAGGACCCCCTCAGTGACAGGACCCTGAGGTTTCTTGGGATAATGAGACTTCAGGGTTTCAAACATAGAATGAATGGGCAAGTCCTTAAGTTGGGTCTAAATGAAGCGGGCTCAGCAGTAAAGTTGGTGCATAGTGGTAATGTCATTCATGACTAAAATGGCTCGGTAGGTTGGTGTAGCATTGGAAATTAAAAACTTAACCTTTTCCTCCTCAGGCATTGGGCAGCAGAGCTTTGCAGCTAGGGCATGCCACCTGTCAGCATAGACCGAGAATTCTTCGTCGGCCTTCATTTTTTCAGCTACTAGATCAACAAAAGAATACTCGGGTCCAACCCGATCTTGGAACTGCTGTAGAAACCTCTCTTGAACAATTTGAAAATCCTCGGCTTCCTCAGGGGGTAGAGAGTAGAACCACTCGAGGGCTGATCCATCCAATGACTTATGGAACAAGTGCGCCATGAGGTGGCGGTCGTACTTGTGTGGAGCTGATTCATACACAAAATATTTGAGATGTACATAGGGTCGCCTACCCTAGAGTATCATCGGTAGACAGGGAGTTCTGACTGGGGTGGGACCTAAAGGTGTTGGAAAGAAGGAAGGGAGATATCGACGACCTTCCGGAGGTCCAATTGTCTTCGGAGGTCATGTAGTTCCCTCTTCATAGATGTCCACTCCGAGAGGAAGTCGGAAGGGGATGTGGCGTGATGAGTGGGAACAAGGGAGTAGGATTGCTCGAAAAAGTAGGACCTCTCACGGGGAAAAGAAGTATGTTCGACCTGATAGAATGAAGAGATTGGAGGGGATTGGGGTCGAACATCCCGTGCCGGAAGATAGATGGGCTCAGAAAAGTGAATAGCCCATGGACGAAGGGGAGTGGGATCTGCCACATTGGAGGGCATGTGCGTTGCAGAGGCAGTAGGGGCAGAGGAGGTCGCCTGCTGGGCAGAATTATGAGAGGGTGGGGATAGGGGGCGCTTGCCTTTGGCAGCGGCCAGAAATTCACAAACTTGGTCCGGGCTTAAGTGTGGAAGGAGTTGACTAAATTGGGCATACGGGTCATCTGCCCCAGGAGGAGAAGGGGGCGAGACTAATCATCAACAATAGTAGGGGGCTAGATGTGCCCCGAGAGGGTGGCTACGAAAGGTTGGGCCACCTCCTCGAGAAGCCCAATGGGTAAAGCATCACTGGTAAGGACATGGAAGTGATCCATACCGAACAAAGGATTATGATATAATACAACATTTGGAGGGGACTGACTCGAGAAACCTAGACAATGATGCATACACAACTCCTAAGCAATTAGGGGAGACGACACAACTAACAAACAGCACCTAGACTCTAACACACTAGAATGGACGATAAGATGAGAAGGAGTGTATCAAACAAGCACTCAAGTTGGCATGATTTCCATTAAAATTTTAGGGTTCACACTTAACCTTTAATGGATTGATTAATGAGATTACACTCGGTAAAATGGGACCCTAATGGGTATGAACTCAAGTACTTCGGTGCAACTAAGGGGATACATAACTCACACGTAAGACGTCCTGAACTAAGGGTGCAACGGGTACAACCAGCCCGACAACCGCAACGTGCGTATGGCCACGGGGACTTACGGAGGCCCTCGGTAGCAGGCCCTGGTCAACCCACGAGTGCTCGTGGGTGAGAGGGTCTCCACTACCAAGGATGAAACCTAATCTACACGAATCTGTAGTGTATGCATGAACCTATGTGCACCAAGGTGCATGCAATGTCTATCCTAAACTAACACACAGTAACTGGTAGGTCTCGGCTGAAGTCGCGATGACCAGATCCGTCGTGACCTTATCACGATCGGTGACCTAGACACAATACAAATAGACTGCAGAGACCTACAACCACATGCAAACAACGGGCAAACAGACTAACCTAAAGCGCAATACAAGCATGGAAGAGTGTAATCTACACATGAAAACTCCCTAGGCAAACAAAAACTGACACATGGACGGAAAACAGTAACATACGAAGCATACCTGATGTCGCGTCCACCCTTGCCATTGTGACAGCTTCACGGCAGCATGATCCGGCGTGACAAGACCCGAAAGCAAATAATGAAAATAAAAGGAAAAGCCGAACCCTAGTAGGATTCTAACAAAGAGAAGCGCGAGTACACATGACAACACAACATGAAGAAGACACAGAAGCACTCTGAGAAAAAGAACAGGGTGAAGAAGAAAAGGGGAACGCGTAGCTGAAGTCGCGTCCAGCTTGATGGACGTGATATAGTCGCGACCGCATGATGCGTCGCGTTCATGATAGAGAGCAGAAAGATAGAACAAACACAGAAATAAACCTAACAGGGTTCTACTAAACACATAAACAGATCATCATGGCAGGCAAACAAGCAAAATCGATGAGGCTAGCATTGAAGGTCCCACCGTGATCGCCAAAAGGTGTAATCACGGGATTACGCACCCCTCGAGACACACAACATGTTTTAGAATAACTTAAAAAGCATGAATTAGGAAATGTGATCACCACCTAACAAGTTGCCATGAATAGGAGTGAAATTAGGCTAACGTGCTAGGAAAGGGGGTGAGAACAAGGCACTTATTGATGTCGCGACGGGTCTTCCCATCGCGATGATGCTGATGTCGCGACACACTACCAGGGTGCATCTCGACTGTCGCGACCCAGGTGCCTGTCGTGTTCTCTACAGTGTGGGAGGATGTTGAGTGGACCTTCTTCCTGCCCTACAGCCAGCTAGAGGACAAGAGCTCCTCGTTCAATCATGCTTAGGTGCTGCCAAAATGTAGAAAACAACAAAAGAAACCCTGTTAGACCATATTTAAGGGTAGCATCTATCCAAAAATGAAATGAAAGGGGAGAGCAAGGAGGAAAGAACCTGGGGGTGGTTTTTAAACCCCTTGGGTGTTGTAAAAACATGGGAAAGGGAAAGAAATGCATTCCTATCTAAAAGAAATGTCAAAATGCATGCATGGAGAATAAGAAGAAGAAAGGAAGAAAGAGCCCCAATGGGGTGACTCCCTGGCCGTGGTGTGATGTCCTTGGATGATGTAGATGCCCCAGAAGTCGCCTCCTCAGCCACCAAGCTCTGTATGTGAAGAAGAGGCCATGGCTTGGTGAAGAGGATAGAGGGAAATGTGAGGGAATGGGTGAGCCACGAGCTAAGGGTCAGGTCTGATGAGAATTTGGCAGCACCTCGTGGCAAAATCGGGGCTCGCTTCCCTCTGAAGAAGAAGGGTCACTTATATAGAGAGGAGAGAGATTAATCCTGTCATTAAGTGATAATGACTCAAAATAAAGTGATAAAGCCAAGTAAATTCGTAGGGAAGAGTCCTAGGAGGGTCCCAAGGTGCCATGGACCCTCAAACCTCGCATGGGGGTTGTGGGGGTTGCTTGGAGATGATGATAAGGCCATTAGAGGATAAATAGGAGGTGGTTGCGAAGGCCAGCGCATGCAGATCATGTCGTGACGGGTCATAGGGGTGCGACAAGGATAGTCACGACAGCCATTATGGTCGCGACCCTAAGGGAACGTGCATGGATATGCATGGGCTGTCGCGACAGACAATGGGGGCGTGACATGGATAATGCGACACCACGACCTGTCACGTTAAGGAAAACCGATTATTCTTGGATTATTGATCAATTATTTAGAAGAATAATCAACAATGAGGCATATGGACTCTTAAAAAGATAATTGGACGGTATAATGGGAAAATTGGGCTTTTAATGGGCTCACAATATGACTAAGGGATGGGCTCAAGGTGAGTGACCAACTTGGGGCTCATTAAGTGAACAAGAAATATGGTTCAACTTATGGGCCAGAATCGGGTGTCTACAGATTGCCCCTCATTGACTTCCACTTTGCAAGGTAGCGTAGCGGAAGTGTCATGAAATGACGATGAAGCGGAAATGACATGGAGCGGACTGAAAAGATGGGAGCCAAGGTAAAGGGACACCCGATCTAACCGATAAGCAATTGAAATCTTATTGAACGTACGCCCTGAGTTAGTTGCTCAAGCAGAATGCAAGGAAGACACAAGTCTGGACGAGAAGAAGACAGAAAAGGACGATCAACCCCTCGATTGAGAGGTACCCTAGCCGATTGGCGTGCAGATTTTATTTTGGAGGGACATGTGCGTGCCAGGCAGTTAAAGCAGACTCTGTCCTGGGAGTGGTTCACAACCAAAACGGATCAAAAGGAATAAGGATGAAAATTGTATAGAGAATCTAGACAGGGAAATTCTTGATAGACTGGCAAGAGCAACTTGCTCGGAGACAAACCTTCTGATTCAGAGTGGAATGAAATTTTTTTTTTTGAACATGAAGAATGGTTGGGCACTCAACAAGAGCTCACCATTAGCCAGGGATGAGTCATGATAGCTGAAAGTCCTATATGATGCATGCTGGGCTAAAGGAAAAGAAATCATTAAATCAAATGCAAATAAATGAGAAAATAGTAAATATATCAAGGGTAAATTTTTCTAAATCAGACAAGAATGAGTCGAGAGTCTTCCTGCAACCACTGTGCAAGATAGAGTCCATCATCCCCAAACTTATCTAACTTAACAGCCTATCCAGCGATTAGCAACATGCACCTAGATCATCATCATTTTTGTTGAAGGGGAACTCAGATCCCAGAGCACGTTGGGAACCAGCCAGCCCTTGAAGTGATATAATAAGTAGATTATCATATAGTAATGCAAGGGAGTAAGGATAGAGATACTTACCTGACTTACCTATGAAGCTTCATTTTTTTGTGATTATCTAATTTTCTGATTTTTTTTTGTGATTTTCTGGTAAATAAACAAAGCAATAGCTGACCGAAAACAAGGAAAATATGCACACATACAACAAATACTACAAGCAAACTATGCACAGACCCACAAACAACACAAAACACATAAACCCGACACCTCTGGGGGTCGCGACAGCGACAGTAGGTGGTCGCGACCTTAACTCGTCGGGGCGTCGCAACATCATTCTGCACGATAAACACCAAAACCAAGCCTTATCCTTATCCTAAGGCTAATCCTGTAATGACCCACTTTATACCGGTACGATTATACCAATCCCCATTGGTACAAAGGGTGTCATTACAGTGGGATAATAACCCAACACTAAACGATAGGTTGATATGTTCATGAATACAAATGAGTACAATGGGAAATAAAGAAATAACTCATTCTCATTCCATCATCATCACACCATTCCACAGTCTATATAGCAAATGAAAAAAATGACAATGTCCACATTATGACAATTCCAAAAGAAATACATTGTCTATTACATTGTCCATACAAATAACATTATTCATACTATAAAAGAGCAAGTACAACTGTCTAATAACTCCACAAAAAGCTACTCCTCGTGCTTGCGGATGCTCCTCGCTACACCCTCTCCAGGTACGGGGACACCTGTCTCACCTGTACGCCGAGTCCAAAAGACCCATCAAGCAATCTAAGGACACAACCTTACACATATCACATACATACTAAACTATTAAGCAATAAGGAACACATACTATCTTTTACACCATAATGAATTTCATGGCACATTTTTATATAATTAACAACATACATAAACTACCTAAACATGTTTTAGACTAACACATGCTCATTCTAAATCATGGATAATAAACATACACCTATACATGTTTTCTACTCATAACATATCTCATGATTCATGATTCAAGCACTAATCATATCATTGTACAATTTTACCAACTTAGAACACGAAGTTATGTACAAGATAATGAACACTCCTAGCATGATATCTAACCAATTTCACATGCAATTATATCACTTTTTCATACATTTAGCTTACTGTTTTGACATGAATTCAATACAATCATATGGATTTACATTTATTCACATGCTATCTCATTAATTTAACAATTTCACATGCTCATCTTTCATATTGCACAGTTCACATGTTCCATACACATATTCACCTACACTACTACATGGATGTTATTAAACTATATAACATGATACCAAACATGATATTACATTTAACATATTAACACATGAATGATATGAAGACATGCATTTTTCTTTTTACTTTGGTTTTCACATGCACTTTGTACTCTCATTAACATTTACTCTCCCTTACACATCAATTCACACATTTTCCACATAGTTTTCTCTTGTACTTTCACTTATTACATGTTATATTATTTGCACTTACCACGTGCCACATTCACATGTCACTTTACACTTTATTCACATTTTTATACTTAAGTTTCCATGACACATAGTCCTAACTACCATCTAGAGGGCCCACACACCCATATCACATAGCACGTAGCACATAGCACTTCACTTGACACACACCCGCCACCTGGGCAAACTAGTGGCGAATCTTGGTAACTGCGCAGACCGGGAGAAGCCCTCTCCACCGTATCCAGTGGTACTTGTCCACCTCTAGGGTTTCATCCTAATGCCCTTAGGATATCACATAACGTTGAGCCTCCCATAGGGACCTTTCTATGGTACAGCTCTCAGACCTCTATGGTAGCAGTGTCAATCTCGGCTCAATCTTACACGTTCACTTTATCACATTGTTTACACATTTCACATGTACTATTTAACCATTTTACATGCATTATTTAACAATTGCACGTGCTTCAATTGACCTAACATGGAGCTACTGTTTCACAATGAAAATCAAATCATTACACAATCTTAATCATGCTGCTAAACACTGAATTATACATAATTAAATTTAACATGCTCCATATGGTCATTTTACTGTATTAAATTGGTAATAGTACCTACTGTTATCAAAACAAAACGAAAATTTTATCACAGGTTCCAAACAGATAATATATCACATGCTCAATTTTTTAGATTTTTGAATTTGTACACTAATCATAATAATTAAAATAGATATCATGCATTCTCACTAAGGACCTCATTTGCAGGGTTTACATTTATTCAGTCGGTTCTAACAGTTCAAAAACCTACAATCAATCATCATACTGTCATGGAAAATTCTGAAACCCTAACTCAAAACAGATCTATTTATACAAGATTAAACATGTTCATATTATGCTCACAGTTCAATTACAGGAATTTTAGTAATTAACACAAATCACAGAAATTTGGTACATCCTCATGATATGACCTACTAATTGTACCTGACTCAACATAAATTCCACAGTATAAACAGACCACCACAAGTCCGAATACTATCACACAATGTGAAAATTAGGGTTATGTAAAACCTAGATGAACTTGGCGACACACAGGTTGCCGCCAACAAGGTTAACGACACCATATGTTGCCACTGACCTTGGATCTTAACGGCAGTAAGCTAGCCGTTAAGTTCCTGTCTGCAGAAGTGTAGACTGCACGCACAAACCATGGTGAATGAGGGTTCCAGGACACGAGATAAAATCCCAAAAATTCCTCAGACCTAGCTGACATGGGTAGGGTTGACATCCATAGGTTACTTGCCTCAAAATAAATCCAAGAAGATCAAACTTTGTTGGTGAAGCCCTTCTCGGCCAAGCCAAGAAGAGGTCCAAAACCCGTTGAGATCTGGTCCTTGTGTCGATGAAGGCCGCTCACAGGAGTTGATGATGCTTCCTCGAAGTTAAGTGCACCTCCCAGTTGATGCAGCACGCCAGAAGACCCCTCCAATCGTCAGATCCAGCCCTCCTAAGATCAACTCCTCCCACAGAAAACCCTAACTTTCTCACAAGAGCCAAAGACCTAACTCGACCGAAATAGGTTGTTTTTATAGACTAAGGGGGTCGAGGCACGCATTAGGGTAGGTCTCCTACAGTTATATATGGGTTTCCTAAACATGAACCAGAGGAAACGCAGCTGTTTCCAGATTTGAAATCGTAGAAAATAGGGAAATAAATGTCCACATTTGCTGCCGCTAACATGGAGTTAGCATCTATCGATCTAGACGTCAACTTTAGCTGGCTATGCAGTCAACGGCATGCATGTTGCCGTCAACATGCAATCAACGTCAATTTTTGTTGACGTTGACTGGTATTTCGGCCAAAAGATAGAATAACTAAACATACATTCACCATGAAAACTACATCCATTACACCCTATTTATTTAAATATAATTTGTATTAACTTAATCAGAGATAATATGCACAAAACAACATATATATATATATATAAATATATATACATATGTACACAACATAGTTACATACAATATGCATGAAATAAATAAATACATATATACATCAATAATTAGATAATACATGCACATTTAAATATATTACATGCATAGAAATAAACTCATATATACTTTGAAGATATATAGCAATAATCACATATTATATGCACAACATTACTTAAATAAAATATTCATAGGATTTAAATAAGTACAATATGCATAAAATTAGCTAAGCACTTATATTCACATAAAATAATACATACTGATGCACATGAGTAATTAGATAATTATAATATACACAATTTAATATACACACTATATACATAACAAGTAAATACTACATGCACAATATAAAATGAACAAAGTTTGGGGGTCTCACAAATCCCACTACCTATGGGACTCCTAAACCAAACCTATGACTACTCTAACTCCTATGGACGAGTTGGGATGGGGTTAACACCCCCTAGGGCTCTATAAATAGGGGTGCAAGGGGTTGAAATCGGAGTTCACCCTCTCTCTCTTCTTCTCTCTTGCTTTTCTCTCTCTTCTAGCTATGAAGAGATCTTTTTCTTCCTTTGAAGCTGGTCCCATGCCTAATGGCGACCCGAAAGCGGCCAGGGCGGCCCACGTAGCACTCCAGCGGCTCTCCTCCGTGCCCAGCCACATTAGCACAAGGCATGATCTTCAAGTGAGTGCTTTCTCTCCCTTCTCTTTGATTTTCTCTCTCTTCTTCTTCTTCTCCTCTACTCCTGCCAACCCTCTCTTTTTCTACTTCTTCTTCTAGATCCTCTCGGGCAATAGGCGCTACTCCAAAATTCCATGGCTAGAACCCATGGTCAATGCACTCCCCTTGGCATCTACAAACCTGCTGCGCGAGTGGAAGCTCACCACCATCCTCATACTGGCCAAGAACTATCATAAGATAGTGCACGTGTGGGACAGCTTGACAGTGCTCGTGGAGTTGTGGCATCCATAGACCCACACGTTCATCCTCCCCTCATTCGAAGCCACCATCCTATTGGAGGAGTTGGAGCTCTTGCTGGGCTTCTAAAAGACAAGAATGGAGAGGAACACCTCATCTCCCACACCGTGAGTGGCATGGATTCCTAGGCCATCCTTGTCGAGATCACCACTCGCATGTGGGATTTGAGCAACCTGACTAGTCTAGGTTACATCCATCTCCTTCCTCTCTCCCAGTGGATTATATCTCAGTGCAAGAGGAAGGCTAGTAACTACCTCGCCATAGCCAAGGCCGGAGCCATCTGCATTTGCGGCGTCATCCTCTTCGCTGCACAGAATCACCTCCTCACGGCATCCAACTTGAGCATCATTAGCTGTGTGTGGGAAGGTATGAGCATCTCCCAAGCTGTCCTTGGATATCTATATGCTGGACTCACCTCTGTAGCTACTGGTGGACCCCTCTTTGGCTCTGTGGTCGCCCTTGAGTGCTCGATGGGCATGCACATAAACTTCAAGGCGATAGACGACCCCTCCATCAAATGTATGAGCATGGTCCACCACCCACTTGCCTTCGTCGGTGCTCCGCTCCACATGACCACATAGGCATGGTGCAAGACGGCGACAGTCAAGGGATTGAAGGAGTGGAGGCTCTACCTGAACACATTGACCATGGAGCAGTTTGAGATGCGGCCAAGATTCCTTCACAACAAGATGATCCGTCTACCACAGTGTGTCAGGCCTGGCTCTACGAATGATTGGCAATGAGGCACTAGTCCTCTACCACCCTGACCGGTGCTACCTACAGCGTGGTGCAGCACGCACAGTCGTACCGACCCTCTCTCATTACCCACCGATTCAAGCACGAAAGTTGGACGATGAACAGGATGAGCGGGACATGAGGAGCGCCATAGTCACTGAGAAGGATGCACAGTAGGTCTCATTTCAGAAGTAGTGGCTGAGGACGAGGACGTGTACCAGGAGTACCTGCAGCACTGAGGAGGATCCGACCACGTGGAGATCGCGCCATGAGGGAGGATGCACTGGGTGCATGAGAGGGGTAGGAAATGTAAAAGGTGGTAGTTAGGGATTTGAAAAGACTGATTGATTGATTGTAGGCATGATTAGGAATTGTAATTGATGATTAGAATCAATAAAATTAGAATTTTATCAACTGTTTGTGCTGTTCAATTGATGTCGCGACCAAAATAGACGTCACCTTAAGGTCACGACGGGTCGATAGGTCGTGACAATGTCGTGGCCTATCTAGCCGTCGCGATCTGAACGTGACACCTATAGCCATCGCGACATGAATCGAGGATTCAAAAGCGCAGAGACACCTTCTTCCCCTCATTCGCGATCACAGTGTATTAGCTCCGGCGATTGGCGATTCTGCTCCTTCCCCGGCGATCTCCACTTACTCTCTCTGTGCTCTCTCCCTTACTCTCTTTCTCTTTTCCTTCTCTTCTCCCTCACTCTCCTTCCTCATCTTCTCCCCGGCGATGGAGAGTAGCGGAGGCATTGGTGAGAAGGGGAAACGGCCGGCGAGGAGGCCACGGCGGCGTGCGGAGGAAACCCCAGTGGAGGAGGCGCCAGAGTTGGAAATGGCAGAGGCGGAGGCGATCGACCTAGAGGCGGCGGCGATGGCCCACGAAGAAGCCATGAAGAAGGTGAGTTCCCAAGGCCTCAATCTCTTTAAATTGTGGTTGTGAATGGACAAGGAAGCCCCATAGAGGGCTAATGTAGGGCAAGATGCCCGGGAGAATGGCCATCGGACAAAGGAAAATCTGGTTGGCTCACATCTGAGAACGCGACGGCCCACCCCGTTGTGACATCAGTAGTCACAATGGGGTCAGAGGCCGCGATAAGGTCGCGGTCTTCCTGGGTGTCGCGACCAGGTCGCGATGCATCGGAATGTCGCGACAAGGCTGCGACCCACTAGGTCGGTGCGACCTCAGCCGAGGACTGAGGAAAGCATGCTTAAGCTGACTAGTTGTTTCTTTTGTGCTTGCAGGGAGAAATGAGGGCCCGGGTATCGTGGCTATTAGTGCTAGCAGTGTACCTAGCCCTCCCAGGGTTCCAGAGGGAGTGGTTGGAGGATATGGGGTTTGGGGAGGTCCTGAGGATGGACTGGATGAGGGCGGACGCTCCCCTCACCCAGGCCCTGCGCAGCAGGTGGGACGCAGAGGCAACTGCCTTCGTGTTTCCATGGGGACACAGAATCCCCAGCCTGGAGAACGTTAGCCAGATCACCGGGCTCAGAGTGCATGGTTGCCCGGTTAGCGGGTTCTCCTACCCATGTTACCTGGGGATGGTTCGTAGGCTGCTAGACTTGACTGTAGGTCCTAGGTCATCCTTGGTCCCTCGGGTAGATCTCCAGGAGAGTCTAGGGCTAGTACAGATGGGTAGGGAGGTAGGTGAGACAGCCGATGAGCAGCTAGATCGACTGGTGAGGGGATGCCAAGAGACTCTGGCCAGCGAGTCTGGGGCTCAGGCAGATTTGGATATGTGCCGCTTCCTCACATTCTTCCTGGGCAGACTCTTGTTTGCCACGAGGGGCGATGTGGTCCACTGCCGATTCCTACCACTGCTAGAGGACCTAGATCAGGTGGGGGACTACACGTGGGGGGCAGCTCTGCTGGCGCATCAGTTCGATAGCCTGGGCTCCTCCGACCGACAAACATCAATCAGTGGCTTCTTCTCCTTCCTCCAGGTACTCTTTTCTTCTCTTGCCTTTTACTTTAATTGCCCTTTCTACTATACATGTGATCTAACTGTGCTTTTCTTCTTGTAGGTCTAGACTTACCTCCACCTCCCAGGCCTGGGGAGAGGTGTTTTAGAGTGACCGGGCTGCCCCTAGCTCGGAATTGGGTGCCGTGCCGAGACACGCATCCATTGGAGGAGCAGTTGGCATCCATCCAGGACGTGATAGACGTCTACCCTCAGCTAGATGTAAGTTCTGCCCTCCTTAAACTTCAATTGATTTCTTTTAAGTGCTTGATTACTGATGAGATGTGCTTTGATGTGCAGGTGGTGTGGCAACCATATCTAGATGATCGAGATGAGGGACAACCTTGGTTGGAGCAGGCCCGTCCCCTACTTCGGTAGGGCAACGTGGGTCCATGCTCTCAACCTTGTGCTATCTCTCTACTTGCATCTGACTCAGAGGTCACTCGGCCTGCGTCAGAGTGCTGTGGAGTTCCCCAGCCGAGGCAGGACCTTTAGGCCCGGTCGGAGCTTCCGGGGACTCCAAAACACCACTGACTGGTGTGAGCGGGCCCGTGAGCAGATTGCCGACTGGGAGCACCGAGGCTGACGGGTCCGGTCTGACACCAAGTCTGATGACGCGTACCTGTAGTCCTTTGCCTTGAAGTATGGGGCGAAGGTCTACAGGGGCGCCAGACGACAGGTAAACTTCTAAACTCAGACCTTGTGATTTGTTATGATTGAATTGGATTTGACATAGTTTGATGAATTGCAGGTGGACGTGGCTGGGCAGATTGCCTCGCTCCAGGCCCTGCTGCACTCCGCCGTACAGAACCGGGACGCGGCTCGGAGAGAGTCAGAGCAGCTGGTAAGTACCTATTCAAACTTTAGTAGCTTACCAAATTTCAACTTCAGAGGAATTGACAAGTTCTACGTGCAGCGTGCGGAGTTGGCGAAGGTGAGGATGACATAGGCCAGTGCGTCCTCATCTCGGGCAGCAGTAGAGACTTCCCAGTCGGATCTAGAAGATCGACTGGCCAATGCGTTGAGGAGGGCCGAGGAGGTAGAGACGACACTGGAGGAGAGAGTAAGTGTCACATTGACCTGATATCAATTTGATTTAGACTCAGTACTGACATGCCTTTTTCCACAGGTGATAGAGCTGAGGACCGCCATCAGTCAGGCAACCACTGGCGTGAGCAGGCCGATGCAACGGTAGCGTCTATCGCCTAGTGGCACCTCCAGGAAGAGACAGCGGCAGCAGAGGCAGACCAGCTACGCACACAGGCGGGGGAGCTGACGAGGGAGTTGGTGACGCTGCGTGCGCAGGGATCATCAGTGGACCAGGCAGAGCTGGCACGACTACGCACTGAGATGAAATCGAGGAGCTTCAGAGTTGCATGGCAATGATGAGCCAGGCAGTTCGGAGCAAGAGTAGGAGCGGCGCGAGCGGAGCGAGTGGTGCGAGCGGTGCCTCCGTCAAGAAATATTTGGCAAGTTCCTCCAGTCATCAGAGGAATGAGGAGGAGGAGAGATGCCAGGTAGAAGAGACGAGTGCCCGGAGCGGTAGGGGTGCTGGCGAGATGCCACCCCCACCTGAGAGGTAGGAGGGAATTGGGGAGAGTGGCGGTGGACTGTGAGGAGCTTAGGAGCCACCTCTCCCTTATCTTTGTACATGATGCTTTTCATTAGTGGATCTTTTAGTTTATGATTGAATGAATGAATTGTGATTGACACGAGTGAGAGATGAGATTCGAGTGAGAGAGAGATTCGAGTGAGAGAGAGAGAGAGAGAGAGAGAGAGAGAGAGAGAGCGAGAGGAAACTGAGTACATCATTGTGCTGCTCAAAGATTTTCTATCCCTACACACTTAGCAAACAAGTTAGATCTGCTCTTTGGCTCAGCCCCTTGCATTAAGCAAGGAATGACTTTAACTTTACAATAGTCAAGGGGCTGAGCCTTATTAAATAGGCAAAAAATAAAGGAAATAATGCATGCTAAAAGAAAAGTGATATGTACATCTTTTTTTTTGTTTTTTTGGATTTTCTAATTTGTTTTTGGAATTTGAGATTTCTGATTTTTTTTGGATTTTGGGATTTTGGGATTTTTTTGGATTTTTTGTTTTTGGATTTTGGGATTTTCCAAGTTTTTTGGATTTTGGATTTTCTGATTTTTTGGGTTTGAGATTTTCTAATTTTTTGGATTTTGGATTTTCTTTAGCGACCCTTTACACTTGGGCAATTAGTTATGAACCTCACTTTCCATCTTACGTTGTCAAATACCCCCTAGGTGCAGTGTGCATTTGTTTTGGTTTCCTTATGGCTGATTGCCCTAGTCGCTAGTGTTCCTACGCAGACCAAGTGTGGGAGTGTTCCGATCATTAGTGGGGTTAGGCAGACTTAAGGGGATAAGACTTGGTGTCGGTGCTTGGGACACTGGCTTACTTGACTCACGAGGGTGCATCTCACATGGATTCCGTATGTTGTCCAGAGACTTTGTGGTCGTTGCTTTTTTGTTCGGGGCATGCATATGACCGGGCTCATTTTTGTCCCGCGGGTACTTTGCCACTCTTTGCCATGCCCCTATTCTCATTTTTCACTCGTTTGTTGTCCTTTTGTTATTACTATGTTTTGCAACTTGGGATTTGATCATCTCTATTTGAGGTTTCATACACATATGATCTACACCCTCATTTGTCTACAAGTCAGCGTCCCATGCCCCTAGGCCTTGTCCGAGTAGGAAGAGAATAGACCTTTACTCTCCTATACTAGGGCTAAGTAGGAACACTGTTGTCTAAGAGGAATTGACCGCAGGTTACCATGTTGTGTGTGTTGGCTGGACCCAGGGGTTGTTTAACAACAATGAAACGGATGTGAGACTCACGACTGCTAGCATTCCTATGCAAAATAGTGCCGCTATCGAAAATCTTTTATTAAGGGTAGAATCTTTTAAGGTACAACCCATTCCACGGGTGAGAGAGATCCTCACCCTCGGCATTTACTAGCCTATACGCATTCCCAGGGTACACTTCCTTGATGATGTACGACCCTTCCCAGTTAGATTGCAATTTCGACCTAGGACCTCCAAGTTGTATGAAAATTCACTTCAAGACCATGTCTCCTTCTTAGACTTTATGTTCAATCACTTTCTATTGAAAAGATCTTGAGAGTCTATTTGATATGAAATCACATGATCAATGGCGGCCAGACGCCGCTCGTCTAGGAGTTCCAGCTGTGTAAGTAACGCCTCTCGACGTTCATCGAGGTTAAGTTCTTTGTCCAACTGTACCCTTAGCGAAGGAATGAGGATCTCATGTGGACATATCGCCTCCATCCCTTAAGTAAACGAAAAGGGAGTTATCTCGGTGGGCGTGCGGATGGAGGTATGGTAGGCCCATAGAGCCTCGATCAATTTCTCAGGCCAATCAGCGAATTTACAAGACCCACAAGTTTTCTTTAAAATTTTAAAAAGTGTTTGGTTTGTGGCTTCGGCTTGACCGTTGCTCTGTGAATAGTATGGAGACGAATGATGCAGAGAAATGTTGAATTTCTTACATAGGTCTTGAAGATCCTGAGATATGAGTTGTGGTCCGTTGTCGGTGATGATGCCGTTTGGCACTCCAAACCGTGAAATGATGTTCTTCATGATGAAACGGCACACGGTTGATCCATTGATTTCTACAAATGCTTCTGCTTCGGCCCACTTGCTGAAGTACTCAGTAGCAGTGAAAATGAATGATTTTTGTTTGACTTGAGCATTAGGATCACCAAGAGGTCTAATGATATCAAAGGCCCACATGGAAAATGGCCAAGGGAAAGACAATGGATGCAAGGAGAAAGATGGAGCATGGATCTTATCGGCATGAAGATGGCACTTGACACACCTACGGACGTAGACGACACAATCTTCTTCTAAGGTGGGCCAGTAATAGCCCTACCTAAGGATTTTCTTAGCTAGCATCTGGCTATTCACATGCCCTCAACACTCACTAGAGTGGGCTCCTTCCACTACCTTTCAGGCTTCTTCGTTTAGCAAGCATCTAAGGAGCATCTCGTTTAGAGCTCGTTTATACAACACTTCTCCAATGATGGTGTATCTTAGCACCGCTCTACGGATGGCTCCCCTATCTTCAGCCTCAGCTTCTTCTGGGAAGGTACCGTCCTTGCAATATTGCTCGATCTTGTGGTACCATGGCCTTTCTTCTTCCATCATTTCTCCTAGTTCCATAAGCATTACTTCCTTCGCTTCTCTTCTCTCTACCTTCACGACTAAAGAATTCCTGAGGTTATCGAACCAAGGGTCCTAAATGGAAGGTGTTTCTAACCTCTGGACAATGATAGTCTCAGCACTGGGGTTGAGAGGGAAGGAGAGAGATGAGGCCAGAGATGCTAGGGCATCGGCCAAGATGTTCTGAGAGTGAGGAGTGTGAATGTAGATTAGCTTGCGGAATTGCTTGGCTAGGAGTGTGACCAGATCTTGATAAGGCTTAAGCTTAGGGTCACGAGTGCGATAAGTAGAAAGGACTTGCCGAAGAACGAGTTGAGAGTCTCCTATGATCTTGAGATGACGAGTGTCTAAGAGGTAGGCATGTTTTAGATCGGCTAGGCAAGCCTCATACTCGGAAATGTTGTTGGTGGCAGGGAATTGAAGTTGATAAGCCAGTGCAATGGTGATCCCTTCTTGGGTGAGCAAGACAGCACCTATGCCCCGTCCCCTAGAGTTGAGAGCTCCATCGAAATGGAGTGACAAGAAGGAGATGAGTGACAGATTTTCATCAGGAAATTCTTCCTGAACTGTGTCACTATGAGGAAGAGGAAGGTAAGCAAGGTGCTTCGCAATGGCATACCCTTTTATAGCCTTTTTGACTACAAAGGTGATATCGAACTGATACAAGAAACTCTGCCAACGAGCTAGTCTGTCGGTGAGGACTAGCTTCTCTAGGAGATACCTAATAGGATCCATTCTTGAAATCAAACTCGCCTAATGGGCTAGGAAATAGTGCTTCAATTTCTGTACTACCCACACTAGCGCTGCACATGTTTTTCCATTATGGTGAGCTTGAGCTCGGAGGAATTGAAAAGCCTAGATAGGTAATAGACTGCCCTTTCTTTGCCAGAATCATCATGTTGTGCAAGGACAACTCCTAGGGAGTCCTCAATAGTCGACAGATATAGGATAAGGGGTTTTCCTGGGACAGGCGCCTACAGCACGGGCGGATTCATAAGATAGCTCTTGAGTTCATCAAAGGCTTCTTGGAATTTATCATTCCATTCAAATTTGACTCCTCCTTTTAACAGTTCATAGAAATGACGACATCTTTGAGAATGCTGAGATATAAATCTCCTTATGAATTGTAGCCGACCAATCAATCCTCGAAGCTCAGATATGTTCTTAGGAGGAGGCATCTCGTTTATTGCCTTAGCCTTGTTTGGGTCTATTTGAATCCCTTGCTTGCTGACTATAAACCCTAACAGCTTACCTGAGGAAACCCTAAATACGCACTTCTTAGGATTCATCTTCAATTGATATTCTTGTGCACGGCGAAATACTTTGGCAAGCACGGAGGATGTTCACTTCGAGTCCGAAACTTCACCACAATATCATCCACATAAACCTCAACATCAATATGAATCATATCGTGGAAGATTTCTAACATTGCCCTTTGATAAGTGGCGCAGCATTCTTCAATCCAAACGGCATGACCACATAGCAATAAGTTCTCCAGGGTGTGGTGAAGGATGTTTTCTCTTGGTCCTCCGGGGCTAGATGGATTTGATTGTAGCATGAGTAACCATCCTTGAATGAGAGGGTTTCAAACCCAGCGGTGTTATATATTAGAACATCCAAGTGAGGTAATGGGAAATTATCTTTTGGACATGCCCTATTCAAGTTCTGGAAGTCAATGCAGATTCGCACTCTTCCATCCTTCTTCATTACCTGAACTATGTTGGCCACCCACAAAGGATAGAGGACTACACAGATGAACTTAGCCTTGTGTAGTTTGTTGGTCTCCTCTTTCATCTTCAAAGCAATATGGGGGTGGAATCGTCTCAATTTTTGTTTAACGACTATTGCCCCTGGCTTCAAAATCAACCTATGTTCCATTAACACAAGGTCAATGCCGGGCATGTCATCATACGACCAGGAGAAAGAATCCTTGTACTGCCTTAGCATCTCTATAAGTGCCTCTTCTTCTTCGGGAGAGAGATTGGAAGCTATGGTTAAGAGCCTGGGTTCTTCTATCCCAATGTTTACCTCTTTGGTGGGTTCGTCCACTGCCAATGTAGGTTCATCGAAACTCCTCATGCCACTGGCATACATTTTGGCAGTGTCCTCTATCTCACCGTCTTCTTCATCCATTGAGTCCTCCTCAGCTAAGATCTCATAAACCCCAAATCCATCATCTATCCCCTCCTCTTCATGCTGAGCTTCTATGTTCAGAATGACTGCTTCTTGGATGAACTCTTCGATAGCCAGAAGAGCGCCGCACCTCTGCACCAAGTCTATCAAATATCTATGGGGTATGCCACTACCCTTACTCTTCTTTCAAGGGAACGGGGACTTTCTAGATCCTACCCTTGAACCTAAACTAGAATTGATATTTACAGAGGACTCCGAAGAAACATCCAGAGGTTTATTGGAAGGGAAAGGAAAGGATGCGGCATAGCCTCGGGGAGCCTCCGATGAGTATGGAGGCAGAGGCAGGCCACTCGAGCTCAGGGTGCCTGCAGTAGAGTCGGGGTGCAGGGGAACAGAAGGCCCCTCACCTAAGGAGTTCAGAGTGACCATGCTGGTCGGTGAACGGGGATCGCCGCTCAAGCAAAGGGAGGAGGAAAGGCGGGGATCACCGCTAAGGAAGGAGGAGTGCGTGGGTGATGGGGATCGCCGTCAAGAGCAGGGAAATATGGAGATGGGGATCGCCGTCTGAGAGTTGAAAGTGGAGAATGACAGGGATCGTCGTCAGGAGCGGGGGATTGCAATGGAGTGACGGGGATCGCCGTCAGAAGTGGGAATTGCAGCGGAGTGATAGGGATCGCCGTCAAGAGTTGATGATCGTAAAGGGAGTGAAAAGTAGGGATTGGTTCTTGGAGGGGAAGGACGGGGATCACCGTCCGACGAAGGGAAAAGGGAAAGACGGGGATCGCCGTCCGAAGAAAGGGGAGGAAAGACGGGGATCACCGTCTGATAGATGGGAGGAATGAGAAGAAGTGGAAAGAAAGGTTTTTTTTTTGTTTTTTGTTTTGAATTAAACATGACACACTTACCTAAGAAAGAAAACAAACCACCCTACATCCGAAGGCATCGGGAGAAGGAGAGAACCGTGCCATTGAATGTAAGGGTGAAGTGGGACGAAGAAGTGATTAACGCTTCGAGAGCGTCAGGGGAGAATTGAAGAATAGGAGGAGAAAGAGGGATGAAAGAAAATTTAGAAACAAGGATTGAAAACACATAATAATTAGGAGGCCAGGAATGCCCGAGCCAAAACTCGTCTACCGGGTTGACTGGATTCACTGCTTCAATATCCTCACCGTACCCAAGCAATTGTCGCTTGGAGGTGGTTGCTGATGCTGGTCTTGCTGACTCTGCCACTGCCGAGGGTTGTGTGAGACCACCATCCCGGAATAAGAGACTGAGTGCTGTCACTATGTCTTCTAAGTCTGACTCTTCTATTTTTGCTTCTTTGGTCTTCTTCTTCTTGCTGGGTCGCCGTGCCTCCAGAGCTTGATATGCGGATGCCAGTGTCGTGTAGTCTGCCCCTACCATAATGGTGTTGTACCTTGGCTGTATAGGTCCTCTGACAAAATAATCATATAACGACCAGGTGAGAGGCTCTTGTTCTAACTTTGAAGTAGATGAATAGGGTGTCCACGACTTGAGTTCTTCTTCATATCCTAGGCCACGCCTTGTGATCTACTTGGAATTGGCGATGACCTGTGTCCTTCCTTGGAGGTGAGCTCCAAGACCCTTTCCCGACTGATAACCAATTTTGAACATAATGTTCCAGCCCTTTGTGTATGGTGGTGTGCCCTTTTTGATGGCTGCCACAGATGGGGACACTGTCTGGCGGCCAGAGGAGAAGGTGTAAGCCCATGGGTAATTCACATAAAGTACAGAAATGATGGGCTTATTAGAGGGCCAAACCACCGACATGATTTTCTCAATGGCTTCCACAGTATGGGTAGTTGCTGCACTCTTGACCTTAACTATGCATCCTTGGAACAGAAATTTCATACATTGGTATGCTGTGGAGGGGACTGCCCCTAATGCTTCGATCAAAGGCCGACCCAGAATAGCTTTGAATGTTGGGTCAATGTCAAGCACATAGAAATCTACTGTCATCACGAGCGGGCCTAGTTCCGCCTATAGGGAGACAACACCATGACAGGCTCGCCGGGAATTATCATAAGCTGCTATAGTAGTGGCAGTTGGTTGCAAGCGGCGCTAAAAAATGTTACATGTCCGCAGAGTGCTTAGGGGGCACACATTTATAGATGCCCCTGTATCAACCAAGGCGGCATCGACAGCCACTTTGTTTATTGTTAGTGTCACACATAAAGGCATCCTTCTGGACTTCGGAGGAGCTAATTCACTATCCGCAAAGGTAATTGTCGGCCCCTTGTTAACAATAGATAGGACCGAAGGCAGATTGTTAGAGTTCATGTCTTCATTCACCATAACCCTTTGTAGGAAAGCCCTTAAGGAATCTTGGTGGGTCTGCGACCTCTTGATCAACTCGAGGATAGATATCTTTGTTGGAGTCTGATCCAGATACTTTAGTATGTCATATTGGGTCCCCAGGACTGGATCTATCTCCTCAACATCTTGTTGCTATTGTTGGTTGTTGTTGTTGGAATTTTGGGTCGACTAACCTGACAAAGACACGGGTGCATTGGGATACATCTAGTGGAACATCCGCCCACTCCGTAGGGCAAGGTTGTGGTGAAGTGGAGCTGGGGTGGTGTCAATGATGGACAGATTGGCTACTATGGGTGTTGGCGCAGGGGAGAACAAGATGTTAAGTGGTGATGGAGTGATGGGTGGTATGATGGGGGTATTGTAGAGTGGCGAGGTGATGGTGGCAATTGTGGGTGTGGTGGAAGTAGGTGTGGTGTGGGAAATAGCCAAAAGTTGGCCTACATCATGCTCGTCATCGTAGGCCCACGCGGCTACTGGTGGTGGATGGTGGATAATGGGGTTGAGTTGAGCGGGTGGAGGAGGTGGTGGAGCAGGTTGGGGGTTCAGAGCAGGCTGGTGCTCCGGCATAGGATTGCGAATTATGCCAATGTCATTTGTTGATTGTTGTGGCTGTTGTGGCTACTGGTGTTGCTGGTACTGCTGCTGGAATGGCTACTGGAACTGCTGCTGCTGCTGCTGTTGCTGCCTCTATCCCTGTTGGTCCCTCAGGGTTTGGATTAGCCTCTTCATTTCTGCCCAATCAATTTACTGTTGCTCGTGGAGGTCATATATGATGTCCTTGAACTGGAAATAGTCCGACACATTGTGCCCCGGATGACGGTGGTATACACAGTATTTTGTCTGATGTGCTGCCATGTTCCAGTTTGCCTTCTCACGAGGGAGTCTAAGAGAATTGAGAGACATAAGGGCTGCGAAATTGTCAGCTAGACTCTCAGGAAGGGGAGGGTATTGAGCTCTTTTGGGTCCATTAGGCTTCCTAGGAGTATAGCCATTTTGAGGGGGAGGGACCTGATTATATTGACGTTGGTCTTGTTGGGGGTTCTGGGCTTGAGTAGGTGGTTGCCTGTTGTTCCATGGCTGCTGAGGTTGTTGATTGAAGGGTGACCTACCTATCGGGCCTTAGGGATTGTTGAATGCACCTACTTGCTTGTTGGTTTGGACCCCCTCAGTGACAGGACCCTGAGGTTTCTTGGGATAACGAGACTTTGGGGTTTCAAACATAGAATGAATGGGCGAGTCCTTAAGTTGGGTTTGAATGAAGCGAGCTCGGCTGTAAAGTTGGTGCACAGTGGTGATGTCATTCATGGCTAAAATGGCTTGGTAGGTTGGTGTGGCATTGGCAATTAACAACTTAACCTTTTCCTCCTTAGGCATTGGGCAACGAACCTTTGTAGCTAGGGCACGCCACCTGTCAGCATAGACCGAGAATTCTTCGTCGGCCTTCATTTTTTCAGCTCCTGAATCAACAAAAGAATACTCGGGTCCAACCTGATCTTGGAACTGCTGCAGAAACCTCTCTTGAACAATTTGGAAATCCTCAGCTTCCTCAGGGGGTAGAGAGTAGAACCACTCGAGGGCCGATCCATCCAATGACTTACAAAACAAGCACGCCATGAGGTGGTGGTCATACTTGTGCGGAGCTAATTCATACACAAAATCTTTGAGATGTACATAGGGGTCGCCTACCCCAGAGTATCGCCGATAGACAGGGAGTTCCGACTAGGGTGGGACCCGGAGGTGTTGGAAAGAAGGAAGGGAGATATCGGCGACCTTCCGAGGGTCCAATTGTCTTCGGAGGTCATGTAGTTCTCCCTTCATAGATGTCCACTCCGAGAGGAAGTTGGAAGGGGACGTGACGTGATGAGTGGGAACAAGGGAGCGGGATTGCTCCAAAGAGTAAGACCTCTCACGGGGAAAAGAAGTATGTTTGGCCTGATGGAATGAAGAGATTGGAGAGGATTTGGGCCGAACATCCTGTGTTGGAAAATAGCTGGGCTTAGAAAAGTGAATAGCCCGCGGACGAAGGGGAGTGGGATCCACCACAGCAGAGGGCATGTACGGTGCAGAGGCAGCAGGGGCAGAGGAGGTCGCTTGCTGGGCAAAATTATGAGAGGGTGGGGATAGGGGGTGCTTGCCTTTGGCAGCGGCCAGAAATTCCGGAACTTGGTCCGGGCTTAAGTGTGGAAGGAGTTGACTAAATTGGGCATGCGGGTCATCCACCCCAGGAGGAGAAGGGGGGCAAGACTAACCATCAACAACAGTAGGGGGTTGGATGTGCCCCGAGAGGGTGGCTGCGGAAGGTTGGGCCACATCCTCGAGAAGCTAAATGGGCAAAGCATCACCGGTAAGCATACGAAAGTGATCCATACTATAATACAACAGTTGGAGGGGACTGACTCGAGAAACCTAGACAATGACGCATACACACCCTAAGCAATTAGGGGATACGACACAACTAACAAAAAACACCTAGACTCTAACACACAAGAATGGACGATAAGATGAGAAGGGGTGTATCAAACAAGCACTTAAGTTGGCATGATTACCATTAAAATTTTAGGTTTTGCACTTAACCTTTAATGGATTAATTAATGAGATTACACTCGGTCAAATGGGACCCTAATGGGTATGAACTCAAGTACCTCGGTGCAACTAAGGGGATACACAACTCACGTGTAAGACGGCCTGAACTAAGGGTGCAACGGGTACAACCAGCCCAGCAACCGCAATGTGCGTACGGCCACAGGGACTTACAAAGGCCCTTGGTAGCAGGCCCTGGTCAGCCCACGAGTGCTCACAGGTGAGAGGGTCTCCACTACCAAGGAGGAAACCTAATCTACAGGAAATAGTAGTGTATGCATGAGCCTATGTGCACCAAGGTGCATGCAATGTCTATCCTAAACTAACACACAGTAACTGGCAGGTCTCGGCTGAAGTCGCGACGACTAGATCCGTCGCAACCTTATCGTGACCGCTGACCTGGACGCGATACAAACAAACTGTAGAGACCTGCAGCCACATGCAAACAACGGGAAAATAGACTAACCTAAAGCACAATACAAGCATGGAAGAGTGTAATCAACACATGAATACTCCCTAGGCAAATAGAAACTGACACATGGATGGAAAACAATAACATACAAAGCATACCTGATGTCGCGTCCAGCCTTGTCGGTGTGACAGCTTCGCAGCAGCCCGATCCGGCGCGACAAGACCCGAAAGCAAATAATGAAAATAAAAGGAAAAGCCGAACCCTAGTAGGATTCTAACAAAGAGAAGTGTGAGTACACATGACAACGCAGCATGAAGATGACACAGGAGCACTCTGAGAAAAAGAACAAGGTGAAGGAGAAAAGGGGAATGCGTACTTGAAGTCGCGTCTGCCTTGATGGATGTGATATAGTCACGACTGCACGATGCGTCGTGTTCACGACAGAGAGAAGAAAGAGAGAATAAACATAGAAATAAACCTAACAGGGTTCTACTAAACGCATAAACAGATCATCATGGCAGGCAAACATGCAAAATCAACGAGTCTAGCATTGAAGGTCCACCGTGATCACCAAAAGGTGTAATCATAGGGCTGCACACCCCTCGAGACACGCAACATGTTCTAAAATAACTTAAAAAGCATGAATTAGGAAATGTGATTGCCACCTAACAAGTTGCCATGAGTATGAGTGAAATTAGGCTAACATGTTAGGAAAGGGGGTGAGAACAAGGCACTTACTGATGTCGCGACGAGTCTTCCTGTCGCGATGATGCTGATGTCGCAACACCCTACCAGGGCGCGTCTCGGCTGTCACGACCTAGGTGCCTGTCGCATTCTCTGCAGTGCGGGAGGATGTTGAGTGGACCTTCTTCCTTCCCTCCAGCCACCTAGAGGACAAGAGCTCCTCGTTCAATCATGCTTAGGTGCCTGCCAAAATGTAGAAAACAACAAAAGAAACCCTGTTAGACCATATTTAAGAGTAGCATCTATCGAAAAATGAAATGAAAGGGGAGAGCATGGAGGGAACGAACCTGGGGGTGTTTTTAAGCCCCTTGGGTGATGTAAAAATGTAGGAAAGGGAAAGGAATGTGTTTCTATCTAAAAGAAATGACAAAATGCATGCATGGAGAATAAGAAGAAGAAAGGAAGAAAGAGCCGCAATGGGGCGACTCCCTTGCCGTGGTGTGTGTAATCATGGGGTTGTGCGCCCCTCTGAGACACTAAAGAGTATGCGATATATATAAAATTAAGGAATGTGATTGCCACCAAGATGACTGCCTAAAGAAATACTCCTAAAGCATGGTCTAATGAACTTGGAAAAAAGAAAGAGAAGGCCACTTACCTGTTAACGCGTCACTGAGGTGCGACGCGATAACAACCTTGTCGCGACTGCCCGATCGGACGCAATATGGATGTCCTGATCGGGTCCCTTAATGCCTTCTTAGCAGTGCGGGAGATGGATGGTGGACCTCCTTCCTCCTCTTCAACCGGCCAAAGAGGAAGAGCTTCCTCGCTTGTTATTTGTTCCAAGTATCTGCCAAGTCATGAAAAATGAAAGGGGAACCCAATTAGACATTCAAATAAGTGTAGCATCCATCACATATGAGAGAGCATGTGTAATGACCCAACCTCCCGGACCCCCGCCAGGGACCACCGAAGGTCGCGCTACCACCCATAGATCCAAAGACCCGGAAGGGTTATAATTTAGTCCAGTGAGATAAGCAATGAATTCAAATAATTATAACAAGAAAGACTGTACATTATTAAAGAAATTAAGTACAACATGTCCCAAATAAAAGTACAGGTACAGAAAGAAAGGCGCAGTCCTTAAGGGGCATACCCCGAGCACTTGCAAAAAGGTCACTCTCAACTCCCACTATAAGCGCTCATGCTTACAACTCACACTGTTGGCAACACACAACGAACAAGCTGCCACCACGAGTGCCTTAGTCCAGGTCTCCCCTCCCGTCGGAGTGAGACGCGTGGACTAAGCAACCACAACCACTGCAGTCCGGCTGAACTGCGGCCCCACACGCCTGGCCTCTCTACGTGGCTCCGGAACCAACGTAGAGCGAGGCAGTGAGAAGGACTAACTGGTCTGCACCGTAAGAGCACCTAAACCACCTTGGAGACCCAGACCAGCTAAGAGAGCTCTACGAACAACTCACGCCGATGTCCCCACCATTTTCCCCTTCTGCTCCAAGTCCGAGACTTGAGCACGCCCGTCGCCTGGAGCAACACCTTCTGACACAGATGCACGGGGCTAGGGGTCCCAGGTAACGGTAACAACCTGTCTCGCGGACAAGCCCTCAAGTGCCGAGCATCGGGCGAAAGAGAACTAGCGTGGCAACCACCATAGAAACGGCACTGCTGGCTCATAACTAAGACAAGCCTAGCAGGCACAGGCACGCACGGCACCCCCTTCCGGAAACCCCCAGAAGGGTCGTCGGCCAACGCCGGCACACACGGCACGGCTCGAGAAATCGGAACACCACCAGGCAGAACAGAAACCAACGCTCTGCTAATAATCGATTAGCAGCCAGACCATCGATTATTAGACAGACGCGAGCCTCCTAGCGATGCCGCTAGGGCACGGCCAGGAAGGTGTCACCTTCGGTCAGTGAACGCAAGAAGGCAACCTACCGCGTTCCCACCAGAAGGTCCTAAGGGCACACCCAGCCCTGGGGCACACGCCGACACGCCAACCGTGACCACAGAAACACCCGAGGCAGACCAGGTCTTGTCGCGCCCTCCTAAGCCGTCGCGATACCATCAGGACGGTGAGGGCCACTGCGACAAGACCTAGGTCATGTCGGGAAAGCGAGCCGCGACAAACCCTTGTCATGACAGGAAAACATGCCGCGACAACCTTGTCGCAACAAGGCAGTGCATCGCAACAACAACCTTGTCGCGACGGGCAATCGGGTTGCGACATGACACTTATCGCGACGACCATCCGGGCCACGATAAGGTCGTGTCCGACCGGGGCGACGCCTTCTCTGATGTCGCGATGCCCTCGACGGTCGCGACATCAGCTGGAAGGCAGACCGCCGGGATACCACATCTTGGGGTCGCCTACACATCACACAAAACACACAACCATGGGGAGGGGAGCATGGTGAAAGCTGATAAAGCATGGATTCACACAAAGAGACTCCCAATCACCCGGAATGGAAAGAGTTCTAGAAAACCCTACTGGAGAATGAAGAACCAACCCACAAAGGGGCCTTCACGACGCCACGGCCGCCTCCTCCTCACTCCACGATGCCACTCCCGAGCTCCACACGAGCCGCCGACGCCACCAAGCTCCAACTATCAGAGAGGGGAAAGCTTTCCCCCTCGGAGAGGAGGAGGGAAAGGAGAAAAGGAAAGAAAAGGTAAAGGGGAAGCTGGCTAAGGCTCTTATCCTCCAGCCCCCAGAATGCGACGGGGTGGGGCGTCGCGATACAAACCTTATCGAGACTGCCGCCCAGACCGCGACCAGAACACGCCCACCCTGGGTGTTGCGACAACCCGACAGGTCAGTCTGCCACGCCTGCCACTCTTACAGGCGTCAGATGACCAAAAAGCAGAAAGCAGTCATTACCCGTTGACTAGGCGTGATCGGAACACGACGGAAAAGGCGGTCGCAATAAGGGAAGACTGTCGCGACGGGCACCTCTGTCGCGACAAGGCCAATCATCCCTCACAAAATGGAAAGCGGAAAGCCCGAGATGTTACAATACATCCAACAAAAAAATAGTTTCATCCTCAAAATCATGGGCGAAACCCGGTCGGAGAAAACAACAGGTGCAAAGGGACCACTAAGTCGCACTGCGACTTCCCGGTGGTCACCATCACGACCCTGCCACAAGGGAGTGCCTAACTAGACATCCGACAGCTCACCAAGTGCACACCAACTGGCGTGGAGCACACAAACAGATGTCGGCAACTCCACAGGCACGGCGCGCACCAAGCCGACCAGAAACACCAAAAATGGCAATTGAAAACCACGACTGAGCCCTCAACAGCCCACACTGTTGAGACCAACCGATCAGTAACTCCCTCTGTCACCAACGACTAGACAGAGGTCCCAGCTACTGACGGAAACCGAGGAAAATGCCAAGAGGTCATCCACAAGACTTTGTTGAATGGCTCCGTACAACTTAGCAACAGTTAGCAACTACGGCAAGGCCAAACGAGAGCTTCCTAATGGTGACCCAAAGCCAAGCAAAAAACACGCACGTGGAGAAACCACGGCGAGCAAGGCAGTGTCTGCTGGCACCACTAGATCTCACCCAGATCATCCTCGTGGTCCGACCAGGACACACAATGACTGTGGAGCCACAGAAAGCTGAACCACACGCTCCACAGGCACACGCGTAGAGGCAAAACCAAGGAAGACATCAGATGTTGGCAAGGCTAAGCAACTCAAGACGTCAGCAAACTGCACGGGAAACGAAACAATTGTAGAGGTCGAGGACAACACGTCGACCTCAAGGGACCCAAACTAAAACAGGGCACCACAACTGAACGCACTCGCTTCCCAAAGCGAGAGGGAAAATCCCAGACACTGGCCACAACCCAAGCTTGGCGTACCACCGATAGGGCTACCTAGAGAAGGCAAAGTAGCCACCCCACAGTGGTAACGGTACAACCACAAGGCATCGGTCAGCAGAAGGTGTCCCAGAGGCAGAAAGCTCAATGCCTCGAACACTGAGCAACTCGCGAAACAACGTACGAAGCTTACGATCAGGAATACAACACAACACACGGTGCCACACAAGCACCAGGAGCCACCCAAAGTGCAACACAATGCACCAGGGCTCCAGACGGCACAAAAACAAAACACTCAAGCACGAGCAGAGGGTGCCACCACAAGCACCAAAACTCGGCAAGATGCAACACCATTACACCAACTACTGAAACAACACGGCTAACAGGAAGGACTCTCCATAAGAGACCTGCCAAAGGCCACCCACAAGAAATCGCAATCCATAAAGGGTAGAACAGGCCACACCGGCCACGAACCCTCAAGGCACAGGGACACAAATCATCGAAAAAGAAATACGCTCCAGGTGCAGCACACAACCGCACCAACGGCCTGAAACGACACAAGGCCAACCGAAAGGGACTCTCCACTAGAGGCCCACACAAGAAAAACATGCGAGAACCAACAACTTCAAGAGCGCGACAACCACATCGGCTCTTAGAAGCACACAACACATGGCACCGCTCCCACCACACAGGCGGAGAGGGCCACACACCAAAGAGCGACAAGTGCCTCCATGCACAGCTAAAGCACAAGTGAAAACACACACCGGGACTATACTTGCCCAAGCAAGCCAAACCATAAAAAATTGGTGCTGCCTCACACTGAACACAGGGCACGCTGCCCTACATCTCCAGTCAGGCGATAAGAAACCAGCACAACAAGAGACGGGACAATAGGTCACCACAACCTATCACACCACAAGGAAATCACGGGCACGAGGGGAGCAACCAGCTCAACCTCAAGAACAGCACAAGGGGAGGGACCTTCGCCACAAAGGTCGCCACGGTGCGCAACATGGCACCAATGCCATGTGAAAGCACCACCACCCCGAGCAACCAATGGAAAACAAAGGAGGAGAACTCTCACAACGTGTCTCTTCCACATGCAAAGGAAAACCACTAAACGAGACTGGCAATTCCACAGAAGCACAACCAGCCAGACACCCATGGCGCTCACCAGAACACCATCTGGTAGAGCCCACAGGGCACGAGAAACGAAGCCAACCACCCAATCCTGGGGACACACGAAGTCCGACCAGCGCAGCCGGGAAACCCAAAAAATGATCAGGAAGACAAACTGGCCAGCACCACGGCTAAACACAGGTCAAAGGCACCACGCCTTGACCGACAAAGCCCAAGCAGACTGTCACACGGATAGTCCAATCGGTAACGGCGACATCTCATCTCCACAGAGAGAGAGAGCAGCGACAAGCAAAAACAACGCAAGGCAGCTTGGGGAGGACCTCTACCCAAAATGCCAAGAGCCGTTCTGGAAAACGCAGCCCAAACAAACGGCCAATAGAGAGAACACAACAGACAGCGGAAGCAACACAAACTGGTTTAGGGAGAACCTCCACCAGAACCACCAAGGCACGTTCTGGAAAAACCCATCAAAACGTACCAGCCAACACAACAATAGCATACCTCAACCCTGAGGTAGCACAACAACCGGTAGAAATAAGCCCGGAATAGTCCTGAGAGTGAACGTCACCAAGACAACAACCAACAGTCCTGGAAAACTGCACTAGAACCCATGGCAACCAAGCGATGCACCTCAACCTCGAGGCAATGCAATGACAACCAACCAGACAACAGAGACCTCAACCAAAGACGTAACACAGCAGAAGACTTCAACAAGCACAGAAGCAGTCCCAGAGGGAGAGGAACCCCCACTAGGACAACAGCAAACAGTTCTGGGAAACACCACCAGAACATAGCAGCCAAGCGATGCACCTCAACTAGAGGGCAATGCCGCAACAAATAGAAACGAGCACAACACAGTTCTGGGGAAACCTTACTTCCACCAGAACCAGCAGAGAAGAACTCCGGGAACACCACGCCAGAGTTCACAACTAGCCAGCACAAAGCCGGCAACAACCACAGACAGGTGTCGCAGCGCTCAACCAGCGGTGCAACACGGCACACAAGCATCTGCTTAGCTCAAGCAATGACGTCGACTGAGCGGAGCACAGCACCCAATGGCGCACAGGCACACAAGACTAAACACAACACACACCCCAACAACAAGGGGGGACATCCAACAAGGACACACCCCACAACAAGGGGACTGCCAGCAAGGCAAGGACACCTTCTACCAATTCCGCAGACCACAACTCTGCACCGGTGAAGGCCATACCACACATAGGCTCTCTCAGCCTTTGCGACACACCCACATGGACGCGCAGGCCGACGACGAACCCAAACGCAACACGAGCAAACCAGCAACCAAGCTCGCAGCATGCGCACCCTGCAACAACAGAAACACTCTCCTGCAGCACACACTCGAACCCTACTGGAAAGCTAGCCACCTGCATCAAAGAGCCCAATGCTCACCTAATAGCAACTCTACACGGACGGGCCAGCAGCGCACGAGCACCTTTCTTTGGGACAACCATAGTTATTAACTCATTACAAATCTCATTGGACCCCTGAGCTCTGATACCATTGTAATGACCCGACCTCCCGGACCCCCTCCAAGGACCCCCGAAGGTCGCACCGCCACCCATGGATCCGAAGACTCGGAAGGGTTAGAATTTAGTCCAGTGAGATAAGCAATGAATTCAAATAACTATAACAAGAAAGACTGTACATTATCAAAGAAATTAAGTACAACATGTCCCAAATAAAAGTACAGGTACAAAAAGAAAGGCGCAGTCCTTAAGGGGCACACCCCGAGGACTTGCAAAAAGGTCACTGTCAACTCCCACTACAAGCGCTCACGCTCACAACTCACACTGCTGGCAACATATGGCGAACAAGCCGCCACCACGAGTGCCTTAGTCTAGGTCTCCCCTCCCGTCGGAGTGAGACACGTGGACTAAGCAACCACAACCAGCGCAGCCCGGTCGAACTGCGGCCCTACGCCTGACCTCCCTACGTGGCTCTGGAACCAATGCAAAGCGAGGCAGTGAGAAGGACTAATTGGTCCGCACCGGAAGAGCACCTAAACCACCTCGGAGACCCAGACTAGCTAAGAGAGCTCTAAAAACGACTCACGCCACTGTCCCCACCATTTTCCCCTTCTGCTCCAAGTCCGAGACTTGAGCACGCCTGCCGCCCGGAGCAACACGCTCTGACACAGACGCGCGGGGCTAGGGGTCCCAAGTAATGGTAACAACCAGTCTCGCGGACAAGCCCTCAATTACCGAGCACCGAGTGAAAGAGAACTAGCGTGGCAACCACCACAGAAACGGCACCGCTGGCTAGTAACTAAGACAAGTCCAGCAGGCACAGGCACGCATGGCACCCCCTTCTGGAAACCCCCAGAAGGGCCGTCGGCCAACGTCGGCACACATGGCACGGCCCGAGAAACTGTAACACCACCAGGCAGAACAGAAACCAACGCTCTGCTAGTAATCGATTGGCAGTGAGACCATCGATTCTTAGACAGACATGAGCCTCCTAGCGACGCCGCTAAGACACGGCCACGAAGGTGTCACCTTCGGTCAGTGAATGCAGGGAGGCATCCTGCCGCGTTCCCACCAGAAGGTCCTAAGGGCACACCCTGCCCTGGGGCACATGCCGACACGCCAACTGTGGCCACAGAAACACCCGAGGCAGACCAAGTCTTATTACGCCCTCCTAAGCCATCACGATACCATCGCGATGGTCAGGGACACCGCGACAAGACCCAGGTCACGTCGGGAAAGCGCGCTGTGACAAACCCTTCTCGCGACAGGAAAATAGGCCGTGACAACCTTGTCGCGACAAGGCAGCACGTCACGACAACAACCTTGTCGCGACGGGCAACTGGGTCGCGACATGACACTTATCGTGACGACCATCCGGGCCTCGATAAGGTCGCGTCTAACTGGGGCGATGCCTTCTCTGATGTCACAACGCGCTCGGTGGTCGCGACATCAGCTAGAAGGCAGACCGTCGGGATACCACATCCCGGGGTCGCCCACACATCACAAAACACACAACTATGGGGAGGGGAGCATGGTGAAAGCTGATAAAGCATGGATTCACACAAGGAGGCTCCCAATCACCAGGAATGGAAAAAGTTCTAGAAAACCCAACTGGAGAACGAAGAACCAACTCACAAAGGGGCCTTCATGACGCCATGACCGCCTCCTCCTCGCTCCACGACGTCTCTCCCGAGCTCCACACGAGCCGCCGACGCCACCAAGCTCCAACCGCCGGAGAGTGGAAAGCTTTCCCCCTCAGAGTGGAGGAGGGAAAGGAGAAAAGGAAAGAAAAGGGAAAGGGGATTCCAGCCAAGGCTTTTAGCCTCCGGCCCCCAAAACGCGACGGGGTGGGGCGTCGAGATACAAACCTTATCTGACGGCCGCCTAGACCGCGACCAGAACGCACCCACCCTGGGTGCCATGACAACCCGATAGGTCAGTCTGCCACGCCTGCCACTCTAACATGCGTTAGACGACAAAAAAAACAGAAAGCAGTCGCGACCTATTGACCTGGCGCAACCAGAACGCGATGGCAAAGGCGGTCACAACAAGGGAAGACTGTCGCGATGGGCACCTCCGTCGTGACAAGGCCAGTCATCCCTCACACAACGGAAAGCCGGAAAGCTTGAGATGTTACAGCATGTAGAGAGCATCGTGAGTGCACACCGGGTGGTTTTGGAAACCCCTTTTGGGTATAGGAAATCTAGGAGGGAATATGCATTGGGAGAAATCATGGAAGAGGAGAGGGAGGAACCCTAACTAGCATGTATACATGTGTAAAACATGGAAAAGAAAGTAAAAATCAAAACTGAATAGATACTACCCTATTTTTTGTGATTGCAGTTGGAGGTCATAGAGGAGGACGTGAGGAACAACTTTCATTAAGACATCTTGAAGAGATCTGGCCTGGTTTGGGCTGTGGAAGGCACGATAATCCCGCATATGCAGATCTTGATATGAGATAGAAAGTGAAGAATAATCTACTATAACTTTGCGCACAAGCCACCAATCGATGTGATTCCACTTCAAGGTTGAAGAGCGCTCTATAAGAAAAAAATTTGATGAAGAAACCTCAAAGAGATCTGGCCTGGTTCGATCTCCACAAGCCTTACAAGCACTGCTGGTCCTGGAGGCAATATGAGAGAGAAAGAGGAGAGAGAGAGGAGGGAAACATGAAGGACAACTTCTCCTCTACGTTGGGGACGATGGGACCTCGTGAGCAGAGCCTCCAGGGACTTTTCCTCATGGTGGTAGCCTTCCTCTATCTCCTAGAGAGTCTTAACATGTGTTTTAGAGAAAGCGAGAGTCTAATCCCGAGTTAGAGAGAGAGTCCAAGTTGTAGGAGAGTTTGAGAGTCTATCTAGACTTTGGATGGACTTGGGGGCTCCCTAGGGATGAGGATAGGAGGTTCAGGTCTTAATCCAACTCAAAGGGACTTTAGATAGGCTCTAGGATGGAAAGAGAGGCCGAAAATCACGTAAAAATGTGTTTACGTGCATGGCACTGTAGCGACAGGTTGTGGGGTCGCGTTCTTGTCGCGACCATGTTCCAAGTTGCGTCAGTAGGGCAGTGCGCACAGGGTCCACAAAATGGGCCATAACTCTCTCCACAGACATGGGATTGATGCGCCGTTTGTTGCGTTGGATTCTAGACTCAGAGGACTATGAAAAGATATTTATTATATGGATTATTTGGGTTAAAAATGAGGAAGATATGACCTCTCAAAGTGAAGGCATATTCAGAGAATATGGCAGATTGCACAAATTTGATGTTCCAAGTGGATCTTGGCCATGGGCTTGAGAATGGACTTGAAATTAAGGGTGAATGGGGTCATGATGGGACAAAGAAGGGCTCCAAAGTGATGACCAATTTGGGACATCAATGATATAAACGAGAAATGTGCTCAACTTATAGGCCAAAAATGGGTGTCTACAGATTGCCCCTCCTTGATGCCGACTTTGCAAGGGAGCGAATCGGAAAGAGAGTGGAGTGTAATGAAATGGAATGGAGCGAGGATGAAGTTGAGTGGACTGAAAAGTGGGCATTAAGGTAAAGAGACACCCATCAGAACCAATAAGTGATAGAAATTCTTTGGAAGACTCTAAACTAACCTCAAGGAAGAGCGAGCACGGACGGCTCCTGTCTGGAACGACAGAAAAAGGGAAAGCAAAAGAAGGATGATCAACCTCTTGATTAAGAGGTACCCTAGCCACTTGGCCTGCAGGTTTCATCTTGGGAGGACATGTGCGTGTCAGGCGGATCACAATGACTCAAGGCCTAGGAGCGGTTCGCAACCAAGACGGATCAAGGGGAATATTTAAGCTGATTTGGATGAATGGAGGGAGTATATTTTGGACAGGAGTCGTACTGGCCAATTGGACCAAGGGACTAGTTCAAATAAGACCTTCAAATTGTGAGTGGAATAAGATTTCTTGTTCAATAAACTTAAGCTTGATTGACCATCACCAGGGAAGCAACCTTTGACAAATCATGAGACATGAAGCTCAAAGTTCTACATAATGCATGCTGGGTAAAAATAAAAAATAAAAAAGAAATTATCAAATCAATATGTAAATAAAGGATGAAAATAGAAAATAATCAAGGATAATATTGCTAGGCCAAATAAGAATGGGTCAAGAAACTACCTGCAACTGCAGTGTAGGCCTGAATCCATCGTCCCCAAACTTATTTTACCCAACGACCTATCCAACGATTAGCAATGTGCACCTAGATCATCACTATTTTTGTTGAAGGGGAACTCAAATCTCAGAACACATTGAAAACCAGTCGGTCCATGAGATAATATAGTAGCATAAGTACCATATAGTAATGTAAGGGAGATGGGTTAGGGATACTTACCTGAACTTACTTGTGGAGCACAAAACTCGCCATTTTTTTTGGGTTTTTGCTTTTTCGGATTTTTTTTGTTTTTTTTGTGTGTAAATGAGGTAATAAACAAAGCACTAAACAAGATAATAACAACCAGCATACACAACTCAGTCACCCACATGATTGAAACAAAGCACTGAAGAACTACGAGCTTCACACATAGAGAGTCCTCTCATGGAGTCATTGGGATGATGGAGAATAAGTGTGGGACTTGGGAAGGACTTGGTGGGATAATAAGCTTGAAATTCAAATCATGGGTGGGACTGAGGAGGAGAGACATATCATAAAGATGATGTGAGCAAGACTCAGACAAAAGTGATGAAGAAATGTGGAGATCTGAATGAGCAATGCTTGGGAGCCAATGTACCTGCACACTTAGCATGTATGATTAAATCTACTCATTTTGATTATTTTAGTTTGAAAACATCTGATTTTTTAGAGTTTTGAAATTATTTGATTTTTTTGAATTTTGGCAATATCTAATTTTTTTGATTTTTGCTAATATTTGAATTTTTTATTTTTGACAATATTTGATTTTGTTGGCATTTTTTTTGGACAATATCTTTTTTTTTTTTGGAATTTTTTGAAATATCTATTTTTTTTTTGAATTTTGAATAACACCTAAAGCCGAGGTTAGCCCTTCCTAAAAAAACACGTGAGATGGAAGGTACTCACCTTTACTACTGTAGCACTAAAGCAAGATCAAACTACTGGCCAGGGGTCCCCATTCATTCCCCTTTCATTAAAAACCACCAAAAGGTCGGATGCGCATTAAGGTGGTGGCGTCCTATAGATGGTTGCCCTTAGCTTGCGGTGCCGCTATAAAGACCATCTTCGGGAGACGGTCTAGCCTTATAGGAAGAAAGAGAAGAAAGTTTGTGGATAAGTCTAGTGCAGATTTAAAGGACAAATTAAGTTTAGCTTCTTTCCATGGCACACCCCTTAGAGATTCGGTCTGTTGTGCAGGGACTTTTGGTCATTTTTTTTATTGCCTATTTCTTTCTTGTGGCATGCATACGACCGGGCTCAAGGGCATCCCGCGGGGAACTGTACTGCCACTCTTTGCCATGCCCCTATTCCTCAATTTTTGTTTATTTGTCCTCCTCCTCTTTTTTATTTTACTTTTCTTTTGAAGGCTTGATTGACCGTCCCTATTTGAGATTTCCTCTCATCAAGATGTGCTTAGGTTGGTCGCCTTGCCCAAATAGCCCTTTTTGCCCCTACACTTTAACCGAGTAAAGAAGAGAACAACTTTTGCACCTCCTAGGTATGGCCTAATTAGCAACAGTGTTTGCTAGAGGAACCGACTAAGGTTGCCATGTGAGTGTGTGGTGATCCTTACTTAAAGTGACTTTTAATGACAGGGGAAGGGATGTCAGACTCCTAGCGCGGAGTAATCTCTAGCATGAGTGCTGCAAAAGCAAAATAAACCAAAGATTGACTCGACCACTCTTATTGTGAACTGAGATGACTCTCTTTGATGTTTTCTTGGTGTTCAAACAAATATTTGCATAGTTATTTGGTGCACAATGCGACCCCTTTATTGAAAGAACGACCTGCATTAGTCTTTGAACTTTTATTTTGGTTGATTTTAATTAGGTCATTTGCAGGAAATGGTGAAAAGTAGGGGTTAGCAAGAATTGGAGCCAGCTCAACACAAACAAGAGGGAGACAAAACTCTACATCAAAGTGTGGGCTAAGAACCCTCAAACAATAAAGGACTTACAAGGAAGTGAAGAAAGTGCTAGTGAGAACTAAAACCTCCAAAGCAGTGAGAAAAATGGTTAGGACCCTGAGTCGGTGGGGAAGGAGGAATCGGGTCAGGCTTAAGATCAGGAGGGGTTAGAGGAATGAATTGCAGAATGGAAGGTGGAGGATCTGGAGGATTAGAAGGGGAAGTGGAAGGAGGGGAATCGGGACCAAGATCAGACATCCCTGGAGAATGTGGACCTGACCTACAGTTTGGCGGCTCGGGTGGAAGAGGAAGAGGGGAATCCTGAGCACCGGGAAGATGGTCAAGTGACCCAGGTGGATATGGAAAGAAACCCTGAGAATCCAGAGGGTGATCGGGTGGCTCAGGAGGAAGAGATAAGTGAGGGGAATCCTGAGTACCCAGAATATGATTGGGAAGCTCAGGTGGAGAGGATGAAAAGATACCCTGAGTACCCAGAGGATGATTGGGAAGCTCAAGTGGAGAGGATGAAAAGATACCCTGAGTACCCAGAGGATGATCTGGAGGCTCAGGTGGAGGAGATAAGTGAGGGTCCAATGACCCTAAAGGAGTAGGAGGTGAAGGATGTGGCACTAGCCTCGGACTGAGAGATCGGGCACCTCTTCTTGGAACAAAATTGACCAGAATGAGTAGTATTGAAAGATTAAGGTCAGAAGTTGCCATGATATTAAGATCAACATGTTCATTGTAGAGCTTAAATCTAGATTGCAAACTCCTCTACTTCTTGGCAGTCGCCTTCTTGCGTGTAGGCTAATTTGCTTCTACAGATAGATGTGACTTCTTGTTTTTGACATGTCTCCTTAGATAATAGGCCCAAGCAGCAGACAACCTCACTCTTTTCTGTAGCCACATGGCTCTCTCATTAATTGACATGACTGCTATATGTGTACTTGCCCCTTGGCCATCATTTGCATACCCAACCTCTATAGACACCCATGGGGGAATGCCATAAATTGGCTTCTTCATTAAGAAGGTTTCCTTTGACATGTGGATAGTGCAGACCCATGGGAACTTGATGCGTGGTACCAGCAACTTGATATTTGGCATCTTGGCCTGACTGTCTGGCATGAAGACCAACTCCCTTGACAGTTGAAGAGGGGAGGCTTCTGGGAGTGTGATGGGTGGCCCTAACACGGCCAGCTGACTGACAGGCCGAGGCAAATTGCATAAGACTCTTGGCAAAACCTTGATTGTTCTTGATGGCATGACAACTTGCCCTTGGTCTAACTGGAAGGGGGCATGGAGGGTCTTTGGAACAATCTTAGGCATTTTGGGCAGCTTGGCCTCTTGCCCCTTGAGTGAAAACTTCAGCAGAGATATGGAGGTTGTATTGTTGAGAGCTTCGACTAGAGGTCGCCATGCCTGAGCTTTAAGCATTGAATTCATGACAACCTTGGCAGTAGTGTGAGATAGCACAACGTTTGTAGAAAATCCCTTCTTTTGTCCAATCATCTGCAATATAACCGAGCGAGGGGTAATGATAGCATCTACGGTAGTTGTCACGCCCCGATATTTAGCAGCGAAATAAATATCGGGAGACGTGAACGATACAAATAGACATACCACAATTGAATAGCACAGAGTCACAATTGAATATAATAACACAGTGGAAACTATAATATTGTCATAAAAGTACTCCTTATTCCATTCATTCAACTAATTAAAAACCTTACATCAATCGAGCCAATCAAAGGGCCCATTATTCAAATAAAAATGTTTCACTATTACATCGACTACTCAAATAACTATTCCTAGACTATCAACTCCTCATATGGCGGGTGCTCATCACTCTTGCCCTGCCCCAACTAACTCCTCTGATTCCTCATCACTACCTGAAAAGGACAGGATGATAGGGGTGAGCGAACTAGCTCAGTAGGATTTACATCTCAATATTATGCGGGCACTAATATACATGATTAACATTTTAAATAGGCAGATATGCACATGAACATGATGACAATGCATGCTTTTCTAACAAGTTGAATAGAGGAATAGAACGGATGACATATCAAATCAAATATCGAATTGTAGATACAATGGATAGGTAGTTCAAGAGTAGAATCATATCAAAATGAATTGGCCATATTCATATAGATCTCATGTATTCACACGATCACAGACTTATCATATCAAACATATCATGTCAAACGAAGGCACGTTCCCACAAATCTTGCTTATTTGTTTGTGCTATGCCAAGCACCAAAAGTCCATACTCCTGCGGTTAATAAGTACATTGGGGCGCTCTTCCCCAGGACCAGACAGGGCCCCTATTGCACAGGCATTGGTCAAATGGACCGAAGTCCCATATTGTGCCGAATAAATATATTCATATTATGGCCACAGAGTTTCAATGACAAGCTCATAGTAAGAAAGACATGATCATTCATAGAGTCAAGGTATGACAAAAGCTCAAGAGAACAAATGGGCAGTATAACGATGTCTCTTATGTTTCATAATTCATTATTGTCTTGACATGAGGATGATTAATGACAGATCATACATGGAACATGTGCTCTCTATCTCCAGGGTACTTCATGGTACAACCAGCTCGGCCTCTATGTGGGAATCCATAGAGAGCGGAGACTTACGGAGGTCTTAAGGAAAGATCGCTAGTCTTGCCGATTCGGAATGACCGACAGAGAGCTCTCAATTCCCCAAGAAGGGTGTGCCTATTCGTGCAAAGGTGTAAGTGACGTGTCACGAATCATTCCTAACATGTATGCAATTGATAAATACTTAATTGAACATCCGAAAGCATATAACTATTGAAACTCATATGCAAATCATGATATAAACTCCACTAACAAGTCCATACGAACATGTATTCATCCTCACATTCATATCATATTCTTATCATATCAATTGACAATAAGTAAGATCACAAGATAATCCAGTGAACATAAGGTCAATTACAATTACACATTAGAATCATATTCATGTCATTACCGTTTTTCAAAGGGTTGATTACTTTTAGGTCCATGCATACTATATAACATCATGCACATGCTAGTAGACATCATGTAACGATCAGACCCAAGACATGCAATTTACACACTAAATATCATGTTAAACCGACCTCGGGTACATATGGTACGATTTGCGAGAAAACACATGGTTTTATGTAAAAATCCTGAGATCGCGTCGGTCACTTGTAAAGGTAGTGACGTAGTCATATCAGAATGCGACAGTGCCTTGTAAGGATCACGATAGGCTTGTCAGATCAGACAGGCAGATCGCGACGGGTACATATGAAGAAGGCGATAGGGCTATCAGACCCAGGGTCAGGTCGCGACGGACCCCAATGAGGGTCGCGATGGGTCGGGAACAGAACGCGACAGTGGTGTGTGAAGAACGCGACGGGGCAGTCAGATCAGGCAGCAAGGTAGCGATGGAGCGCTTCATCACGTTCAGAACGCGACGGGGTATGCTGTCACGACAAGACCTTAGAACGCGGCCTATCGGGCCATCACGTTCGCAGGGTCTGCGCCTGAATCCGACAGAGAAAGGACATGTTCTTGGATTGCGGTCCAAAACTGCCTTATATTGACACATGGTGCTTCAAAATAGAGAACATTTTGTACAGTGCATGAAAAATAATGAAACTAGTTTTAAACTAATCTAGACATGCAAAGGTGCTTCCAGTAAATCAGAATTAGAAAAATAATGAGGGTTTGATAGGCTTTGATCAAGTCAAACTCAAACGTGGAAGACAAGTGAAATCTGCAGACGTAGCTTCATGCAGCAACCCTCTTACCACACTTATAACTCTCTAAGCAATGACATTTAGATGAAATGTTCAACACAAAACATGACGAGGACATTTAGTAGAAGAACTTTGATGTTTGGGGTTTGATCTAATTCAGACTCAAATCTCGAGAAATATATGAAGAACATAAAGGTCATGTGTAACTCGAAAACACATCTCATGCAGTGATTTACTTACCACACTTGTAAATCTCTGACTAATGACATTTAGACAAAATGTTAAACATAAAAGATGATCGGGACTGCCAGTAGAATAACTTTCATGAAGGAAGTTTAGTCTAATTTGGTATCAAATCATGTGCATAATAAGAAGAACGGGAAAGCCCTAACTGTGCACGACTTAGGGAAAACGACTAATACTCCATGTACACTCCATGAAAATTGGGAAAATCAAGTGAAAATGAACATAGACTCGAAGCTCTACAAGATGGTATAGGTTTTTTTAATCTTGGCCCGAGAACACCTACCTTTATGAAGATCTAAAACCAATCGACGTTCTGGACGCAGCAGAGGATGAAGGGGGATGAAGCTCCGGTTCCCAGCCTTTCTCCTCCTCCTCTGAAGCCCTAGCCCGCCTCCAAACGACCCCAACTCGTTTCCAAACCTTCCCCAAGAGTTTAGTGACGAGTTCTTATAGATTTAGGGTGTAACTACATGTCCTAATGGGACTAGGAAAGGGGCTGCGAATTCTGCTTGGCCCTTCCATGATTTGGGATTCTCCCTCCCAATTAGAGTGGCAAAGGGTTTAGGAAACCACCTCTTAGAGTTGGGTCCGGTTTTGGCTTACCTTGCATGACTAATTACCGTAATTTTAACTCTAAATTGCCTTCCCTAATTATTGCATACTTACATACACGAATTTCTGGGTATTTTCTTGTCCCAATTTTTTATCCTTGGGCCAAATGTGCTCCATTGACCCAATCTTGTTAATGGATCATTAATACATGGTGTTGGAAATCTCTCCAACATGATTATTTAATTTATGGTTTGGTTATTTTTCCGACTTAGTTTCCTAATTCGGGTAACTTGGTCACGTGTGACGTACACTCGGCCAATCTGATTTTTTGTTGTACGAATTCCTTCGTGGAACGCTTAGGGATAATATTTGGGGTTGATTTATAATTTTTATGAAATTTTCCAATGTGTTTTCTCACGTACGATAGTGGTACGTAAGTTCTATCATTCTGATAATACAGAAGTTATTTATTGACTATTTTCATACTTGAATTTGTTCATGGGTCATAAGTTGTCCATTGGTCCAATTTATTTTATGGACTATCCCCATATATTGTTTGGAATCTACCATCATTTTAATTTGGTTCATGATCATATTTTATACACATGATAATAGATTTTCCAACTTATTTCTTAATTACGATAATAGGTCACAATAACTCTTAAACATACCCCAAATGACTTTTATTGACCCAAATTTCTTTATGGATCATTAGAGGATATTATTTGAAGTCCATCTATGATTTTTATTTAATTTTCTGACCCTTCTAAGTAGGTGTGATAATGATTTCCCGACTTATTCCATAATTATGACACTCAGTCGTAAAACGCCTTAAACTCTGACCACCCATTTTTTCTTTGCACAAATTTCTCCGTGGGTCATTAGGGGGTATTATTTAGAGTTGAACTTTGGTTTTTATGGAATTTTCTAATGGGTTTTTTTTGTATGCATGATAATGGCACGTGCGTTTTTGCTATTTCACTAATATTGAATTTATCGTTTTCAATTTATTTCTAATTTTTCAATTACCGAATTTCCGGGGTGTTACATCCTCCCCCACTTAAAAGAATTTGGTCTCCAAATTCACATGTGTTTACGAGCTGGACTTACAGAGAATCTAATTGTGAATTGCTCATAATATAATGATTGATTGGTGATGTAACTTCAGGGTCAAATAAAAGCAAGTTAGAAAGAATACCTCTCTCATACCTCCTTCCTTGGTTTGTTCTGCCATTTATTCCCTAAGCTTGATTTCTCATTAAGGCAATCCTTAACCTTGTGGTCTTGGCTACCACAACAGAAACACTTGTCCTGAAATTTCCAGCACTCCTCGGACCGATGATTTATTTGTTGCAATGCTGACATCTTTCTACAGGAGCGAGAACTAGTTTCTTCTTGCACTTCTTGCACTTCTTTCTCTTGTGTGATCTGTTACTGTTGTTGGGCCGTTTCTCTCTGGCTATAGGTTTGGAGTTTCCTGTGGTTGTAATTTGTTCTTTCTTATTAGTTTCGCCAACTCCTTGGTCATCCTTAGACCTTTCCTTTCCATTTGTATCTCCCTTAGCCATTATTAGTGCATCCTCTAACAGTTGAGCAGCTTATCGAAGTGCTTTGATTAATCTTTGAACCGATCTCTATCCATCTTTAGATGGTGTAGGTATATCCTCCATTGCTGTTTATTTAAGTTCCTTCAAAATAAATTATCACACGGCCAGTCTTCTTTACTCCTTGTTAATACCTTGTGATCTTACAATATTTAGTCACTAATTAAGATTTTAGACATAGCCCATGTTTCTAGCCAATCTCACTTGGTAGGTATAGAGTTCTTGATGCAAGTTGAGGGTTCTAATGACACTAATCCTATCATTCCTGATTGCCTAGGACTTAGGGGAAAGCCCAGGCTCTGATACCAACTGTCACGCCCCGATATTTAGCAGCGAAATAAATACCGGGAGACGTGAACGATACAAATAGACGTACCACAGTTGAATAGCGCAAAGTCACAATTGAATATAATAACACAGTGGAAACTATAATATTGTCATAAAAGTACTCCTTATTCCATTCATTCAACTAATTAAAAACCTTACATCAATCGAGCCAATCAAAGGGCCCATTATTCAAATAAAAATGTTTCACTATTACATTGACTACTCAAATAACTATTCCTAGACTATCAACTCCTCATATGGCGGGTGCTCATCATTCTTGCCCTGCCCCAACTGACTCCTCTGATTCCTCATCACTACCTAAAAACGACAGGATGATAGGGGTGAGCGAACTAGCTTAGTAGGATTTACATCTCAATATTGTGCGGGCACTAATATACATGATTAACATTTTAAATAGGCAGATATGCACATGAACATGATGACAATGCATGCTTTTCTAACAAGTTGAATAGAGGAATAGAACGGATGACATATCAAATCAAATATCAATTGTAGATACAATGGACAGGTAGTTCAAGAGTAGAATCATATCAAAATGAATTGGCCATATTCATACAGATCTCATGTATTCACATGATCACAGACTTATCATATCAAACATATCATGTCAAACGAAGGCACATTCCCACAAATCTTGCTTATTTGTTTGTGCTATGCCAAGCACCAAAAGTCCATACTCCCACCATTAATAAGTACGTTGGGGCGCTCTTCCCCAGGACCAGACAGGGCCCCTATTGCACAGGCATTAGTCAAATGGACCGAAGTCCCATATTGTGCCGAACAAACATATTCATATTATGGCCACGGAGTTTTAATGACAAGCTCATAGTAAGAAAGACATGATCATTCATAGAGTCAAGGTATGACAAAAGCTCAAGAGAACAAATGGGCATTATAATGATGTCTCTTATGTTTCATAATTCATTAATGTCTTGACATGAGGATGACTAATGACAGATCGTACGCGGAACATGTGCTCTCTATCTCCAGGGTACTTCATGGTACAACCAGCTCGGCCTCTATGTGGGAATCCATAGAGAGCGGAGACTTACAGAGGTATTAAAGAAAGATCGCTAGTCTTGCCGATTCGGAATGACCGGCAGAGAGCTCTCAATTCCCCAAGAAGGGTGTGCCTATTCGTGTAAAGGTGTAAGTGACGTGTCACGAATCATTCCTAACATGTATGCAATTGACAAATACTTAATTGAACATCGGAAAGCATATAACTATTGAAAATCATATGCAAATCATGATATAAACTCCACTAACAAGTCCATACTAACATGTATTCATCCTCACATTCATATCATATTCTTATCATATCAATTGAGAATAAGTAAGATCACAAGATAATCCAGTGAACATAAGGTCAATCACAATTACACATTAGAATCATATTCATGTCATTACCGTTTTTCAATGGGTTGATTACTTTTAGGTCCATGCATACTATATAACATCATGCACATGCTAGTAGACATCATGTAACGATCAGACCCAAGACATGCAATTTACACACTAAATATCATGTTAAACAGACCTCGGGTACATACGGTATGATTTGCGAGAAAACACGTGGTTTTATGTAAAAATCCTGAGATCACGTCGGTCACTTGTAAAGGTAGCGACGGAGTCAGATCAGAACGTGACAGTGCCTTGTAAGGATCGCGACAGGATTGTCAGATCAGGCAGGCAGATCACGACGGGTACATATGAAGAAGGCGACAGGGCTATCAGACCCGGGGTCAGGTCGCGACGAACCCCAATGAGGGTCGTGAAGGGTCGGGAACAGAATGCGACAGTGGTGTGTGAAGAACGCGATGGGGCAGTCAGATCAGGCAGCAAGGTAGCGACGGAGCGCTTCGTCGCATTCAGAATGCGACGGGGTATGCTGTCACGACAAGACCACAGAACGCGGCCTATCGGGTCGTCGCGTTCGCAGGGTCTGCGCCTGAATCCGATAGAGAAAGGACAAGTTCTTGGATTGCAGTCCAAAACTACCTTATATTGACACATGGTGCTTCAAAATAGAGAACAATTTGTACAGTGCATGAAAAATAACGAAACTCATTTTAAACTAATCTAAGGTGCTTCCAGTAAATTGGAATTAGAAAAATAATGAGGGTTTGATAGGCATTGATCAAGTCAAACTCAAACGTGGAAGACAAGTGAAATCTGCAGACGTAGCTTCATGCAGCAACCCTCTTACCACACTTATAACTCTCTAACCAATGATATTTAGATGAAATGTTCAACACAAAACATGACGAGGACATCTAGTATAAGAACTTTGATGTTGGGGGCTTAATCTAATTCAGTCTTGAATCTTGATAAATATATGAAGAATATAAAGGTCATGTGTAACCTGAAAACACTTCTCATGCAGTGATTTACTTACCATGCTTGTAACTCTCTGACTAATGACATTTAGACAAAACGTTAAACATAATAGATGATCGAGACTACGAGTAGAATAACATTCATGAAGGAAGTTTAGTCTAATTCGTTATCAAATCACGTGCATAATAAGAAGAACAGGAAAAGCCCTAACTATGCACGACTTAGGGAAAACGACTAATACTCCATGTATACTCCATGAAAATTGGGCGAAACAAGTGCAAATGAACATAGACTCGAAGCTCTACAAGATGGTATAGGTTTTCTTTAATCTTGGCCCGAGAACACCTACCTTTATGAAGATCTAAGACCAGTCGAAGTTCTGGACGCAGCAGAGGATGAAGGGGGATGAATCTCCGGTTCCCAGCCTTTCTCCTCCTCCACTGAAGCCCTAGCCCACCTCCAAACGACCCCAACTCATTGCCAAACCTTCCCCAAGAGTTTAGTGACGAGTTCTTATAGATTTAGGGTGTAACTACATGTCCTAATGGGACTAGGAAAGGGGCTGCGAATTCTGCTTGGCCCTTCCATGATTTGGGATTCTCCCTCCCAATTAGAGTGGCAAAGGGTTTAGGAAACCACCTCTTAGAGTTGGGTCCGATTTTGGCTTACCTTGCATGACTAATTACCTAATTTTAACTCTAAATTGCCTTCCCTAATTATTGCATACTTACATACACAAATTTCTGGGTATTTTCTTGTCCCAATTTTTTATCCTTGGGTCAAATGTGCTCCATTGGCCCAATCTTGTTAATAGATCATTAATAAATGATGTTGGAAGTCTCTCCAACATGATTATTTAATTTATGGTTGGGTTATTTTTCCGCATTAATAATTTTCCGACTTAGTTTCCTAATTCGGGTAACTTGGTCACGTGTGATGTACACTCGGCCAATCCAATTTTTCGTTGCACGAATTCCTTCGTGGAATGCTTAGAGATAATATTTAGGGTTGGTTTTAATTTTTACGGAATTTTCCGATGTGTTTTCTCACGTACGATAGTGGTACGTAAGTTCTATCATTCTGATAATACGGAAGTTATTTATTGACTATTTTCATACTTGAATTTGTTCATGGGTCATAAGTTGTCCATTGGTCCAATTTGTTTTATGGACTATCCCCATATATTTTTTGGAGTCTACCATCATTTTAATTTGGTTCATGATCATATTTTATACACATGATAATAGATTTTCCAACTTATTTCTTAACTACGATAATAAGTCACAATAACTCTTAAACATATCCCAAATGACTTTTATTGACCCAAATTTCTTTATGGATCATTAGAGGATATTATTTGAAGTCCATCTATATTTTTATTTAATTTTCTGACTCTTCTAAGTAGGTGTGATAATGATTTCCTGACTTATTCCCTAATTACGACACTCAGTCGTAAAACACCTTAAACTTGGACCACCCGATTTTTCTTTGCACAAATTTCTCCGTGGGTCATTAGTGGGTATTATTTAGAGTTGAACTTTGGTTTTTATGGAATTTTCTAATGGTTTTTTTTTGTATGCACGATAATGGCACGTGCGTTTTTGCTATTTCACTAATATTGAATTTATCGTTTTCAATTTATTTCTAATTTTCCAATTACCGAATTTCTGCGGTGTTACAGTAGTATCTCCATAGCTACCGTCCCCACTTTGGATCTAATTGGCACTAGTGCTTGGGAACTCTTTTTGACAGTCATTTTCTGAGGAGATGAAGGCTCACCCTTCCCGAATGTGCCCGAGATAAGGACATTGACCGGCATGCTGCTAATGTAATTGTAGGGGTCAGAATGCATGACTGGGACTATTCTATCCTTACTCGAACTGTCTTGTTCACGGGAAGTAGATTCAAGGCATGCCTCTGGTGGTTCACACCCGCTCCATTGGGTGGTGATGGTGATGGGATGTATGGTGGCTATGGAGGGTTTTTCGGATGCGAAAGGTTTAGCATGTGGTGATTGGATGGTGGCAAGGACAGGCTCGTGCAGAGGGAGCTCTTTCTCTAACTCAGAGGCTGAGTCAACCTTAAGCTTGGGAGTAGGAAACTCTTGCTCCGGCTCAGAGGTGAGTGGAGCTTGCTCGAGCCTTGGTGCTGTGGTGGTGGCTTGCTCAAGCACATGTGGTTGTGGCATAGAGATGGTGGCAATGGGTAAGGATGGAGGGTTTGGAGGAGGTGAGGGATCAGTGGGTTGTGGCATTGGTGGAAATGACTAACGACATACCGACACAATACATCGAGCTGATAGCTTGTCATCGTGGCGTGGTGCGATGTCGGGGGTAGGTGTGGTGGTGCTAGCCTGAGCATGGGGTAGTGGAGGAGGTTGTTGAGGTGGTGACGGAGCAGGTAGTGCACTTGGAGGGTAAGTAAAGAAATGCCTCTGGCCTTGCACTGATGTAGACGACTGTCTTGATATTTGCACTTGCTGTCTCGGCGGCTGCTGGAACTGATCTACCTGAGGCTGCTTGGTTGGATGTTCCACTACCTGTGATGGAGAGGGCTACTGCCTCTAGCCTTGTGTTCTTCTCATTTCTTGACAATGTAGGATGAGTCTGTGCATTTCAGACCAATTTATCTTCTACTCTAGATCCAAATCATATATTACATCTCAAAATTCACAGCAATTTGCGACCGTATGCCCCGGATAGTGATGATATAGGCAATATTTAGACCGGTCCACGGTAGCATCCCAACTTGGCTTTTCTGGAGGGAGCTGTAATGCATTGATAGACATTAGGGCTGTAAAGACATCTGAAAGGGCTTCGAGCAACGGGTGATAATGGGCTCACTTTGGGCCAAGTGGATATTGTGATGGCTAGGTAGTGGATGGCAAGGTGCTGCGGCATGGACGAGGTGGTTGTTCTTGTGGAAGTGGAGCGAGTTGGCTATATGAAGGTGGAGGTGTACAGTGGTTAGCGGAGTGGGTAGACATGGGGTGGTGGATGGAATCAACTTGGGCATGGGTTTGGACTCGCTCATAGGTGGGCCCTTGAAATGTGCAACTGGGTTGTTGGGCCTCAAACAAGGATGGCATGGGGGAGTCAATGAGTTGGGTTTTGATAAAGCAAGCGCGCATGTATAACTGTTGCATGCATGTGATGTCGTTCATAGACAAAATGTGGCGGTACATGGGTGTTGCATTAGCAATGATGAGATTGATCTTCTCCTCCTCTGGGATATGCATCTAGACACACGTGGATATCTGACGCCACAGGTCGGCATAAGATGCAAATTCTTCATCGGGCTTCATCTGCTCAGTCACCAGATCGGCCATTGAATATTCGGGCCTTGCCCAGTCTTGGTATTGTTGTATGAATCTGACCTTGACCACTTCAAAATCCCCGTCTTCATTGGGAGGCAGTGAATAGAACCACTCGAGAGTAGGTCCATCCAATGACCTCCTAAAGAGATAAGCCAATAAGCGATGCTCATGCTGATAGGACATAGACTCATAGAGGAACTCCTTCAGGTGGATGTAACGGTCTCCGGCTCCACTATATTTGTGATAAACGGGGAGTTGAGAGAGTGGAGGGATTTGGAGACCATAGAAATCAGGGAGGGTATCATTAAAGGAGGGTTTGGGATTGAACTGCCTTTGCAAGTCACTAAGCTCTCACTTCATGGACTCAAACTCAGATTGGAAGTCCTGAGCCGAGATGAATTGTGGATAGTGAGAGCCAACTTGGGCATGAGAGCGTAGTTGAGAGTCAAGGTCCGGACTAGATTGAGCATAATGGGCTGGTTGTAATGATGTGAGCAGAACAGAAGGATGGCCCAATCCAGGAGTGACAACATGAGGGGATCTAGAATGAGCAAGATAATGTGGACCTATCGGGCCCATCCTGGAAGAAGACTGTAGAGCAAAGGAGAACAATAATTTGCGGGCTTGGTCAGGGCCCATTTCAAGCAGGAGGCCCTCCAATTCAGCGGCCTCATCAGAGGAGGATGGTGATGGGAGAGAGTGCGAAACGACACTCTCATCGGCCCGATGGGCCCTAGACTGGGCCGAATTCGGAATAGACTCATGAGACAAGGGATCTGCATGAGGAGGAGAGGTTGGAGGATAGGTGAAGTGGAAAGGAGCCATGAGAGGATGAGAAATGGGGAATTAAAAAGGATACACTAAAATACAAATAAGGGGTACAACAACAATCAAGATCACACAAGAAGAGGATGAGAAAGGGAGTTCTCAAGCAAATACCCAAGTTAACATGATATGCGTTAGGTTTTAGGGTTATCACTTAGCATTTTAATGGATTGATTTAATTGAATTGCACTCGGCTAAAGAGGAACCCTAGTGGGTCTGTACTCAAGTACTTCGGGATGACTAAGGCGGAACACACACCTCACACAAACACGACCTGAACTAAGGGGCAACAGGTACAACTAGCCCGTCGGCTGTAACATGCGTATGACAACGGGGACTTATGGAGGCCCTTGATAGTAGGCCCTGGTCACCCCATGAGTGCTCGCAGGTGTGAGGGTCTCCACTACCAAGGAGGAGTCCTATCTACACGGAATAATGTATGCATGAGCCTAGTTAGACCGAAGTGCATGCAAATACTAACCTAAACTAACGAACAGTAGCCTAGAGGTCTCTACTAAAGTCGCGACGACCAGGTCCGACACGACCTTATCGCGACCAACGGATCGGCCGTGATAATCTCGGGTTGCAGAAAACCCTAAACCACACATAAATAGAAGGCAAACAGGCTATCCTAAGTGCAATACAACATTAAAATAACTAAATAGAAAATGAAGACTGCCTAATAGACAGAAACTGAAGCATGTAACAGAAAGCAACACCAAACAAAATGTACCTGAGATCGTGTCCTCTAGGTCCACCACGACAAGGTCGCGCCCGCCCGATCTGTCGCAACAAGGACCGAAAGCAACAGATGGAATAAAATGAAAAACCCGATCCTATGATGATTCTAACACTTCAAAAACAAACAAAAAGGCAGGTAAATGGTAGAGCAAACAAGGTTTGGCAATGGAGGTCCCACCGTGATTGCCAAAAGGTGTAATCATGGGGTTGTGCGCCCCTCTGAGACACAAAAGAGCATGCGATATATATAAAATGAAGGAATGTGATCGCCACCAAGATGACTGCCTAAAGAAATACTCCTAAAGCATGGGCTAATCAACTTGGAAAAAAGAAAGAGAAGGCCACTTACCTGTTAACGCGTCACCGAGGTGCGATGCGATAATAACCTTGTCGTGACCGCTCGATCGGACGCGATATGGATGTCGCGACCGGGTCCCTCGATGCCTTGTTAGCAGTGTGGGAGATGGATGGCGGACCTCCTTCCTCCTCTTCAGCCGACCAAAGAGGAAGAGCTTCCTCGCTTGTTCTTTGTTCCAAGTACCTGCCAAGTCATGAAAAATGAAAGGGGAACCCAATTAGACATTCAAATAAGCGTAGCATCCATCACATATGAGAGAGCATGTAGAGAGCATCGTGAGTGCGTACCGGGTGGTTTTGGAAACCCCTTTTGGGTGTAGGAAAACTAGGAGGGAACATGCATGGGAAGAAATCATGGAAGAGGAGAGGGAGGAACCCTAACTAGCATGTATACATGTGCAAAATGTGGAAAAGAAAGTAAAAATAAAAACTGAACAGATACAACACCATTTTTTGTGATTCTAGTTGGAGGTCATAGAGGAGGATGTGAGGAACAACTTTCATGAAGATGTCTTGAAGAGATCTGGCCTGGTTTGGGCTGTGGAAGGCACGATAATCCCGCATGTGCAGATCTTGATATGAGAGAGAAAATGAAGATTAATCTGTTGTAACTTTGCGCACAAGCCGCCAATAGATGTGATTCTACTTCAAGGTTGAAGAGCGCTCTATAAGGGACAACTTTTATGAATAAACCTCGAAGAGATCTGGCCTGGTTCGATCTTCACAAGCCTTGCAAGCACTGCTGGTCCTAGAGGCGATATGAGAGAGAAAGAGGAGAGAGAGAGGAGGGAAACGTGAAGGACAACTTCTCCTCTGCGTTGGGGACGATGGGACCTCGTGAGCAGAGCCTCCAGGGACTTTTCCTCATGGTGGTAGCCTTCCTATATCCCCTAGAGAGTCCTAACATGTGTTTTAGAGAAAGAGAGAGTCCAATCCCGAGTTAGAGAGAGAGTCCAAGTTGTAGGAGAGTTTGAGAGTCTATCTAGACTTTGGATGGACTTGGGGGCTCCCTAGGGATGAGGATAGGAGGTTTAGGTCGTAATCCAACTCAAAGGGACTTTAGATAGGCTCTAGGATGGAAAGAGAGGCCGAAATCATGTAAAAACGTGTTTACATGCATGGCGCTGTCGCGATGGGTCGTGGGGTCGCGTTCTTGTCGCGACCATGTTCCTGGTCGCGTCAGTAGGGCAGTGCGGTCCACAAATGGGCCCTAACTCTCCCCACATACATCAGATTGATGCGCCGTTTATTGCGTTGGATTCTAGACTCAGAGGGCTACAAAAAGATAATATTATATGCCTTATTAGGATTAAAAATGAGGAAGATATGATCTCTCAAAGTGAAGGCATATTAAGAGAATATGGCAGATTGCACAATTTTGATGTTCCAAGTGGATCTTTGCCATGGGCTTGAGAATGGGCTTGAAATTAAGGGTGAACGGACTCATGATGGGACAAAGAAGGGCTCCAAAGTGATGACCAATTTGGGACATCAATGATATAAACGAGAAATGTGCTCAACTTATAGGCCAAAAATGGATGTCTACAATGTGATGTCCTTGGATGATGTCAATGCCCCAGAAGTCGCCTCCTCAGTCACCAAGCTCCGTATATGAAGAAGAGGGCATGGCTTGGTGAAGAAGATAGGGGGAAATGTGAGGTAATGGGTGAGCCATGAGCTAAGGGTCAGGTCTGGTGGGAATTTGGCAGCACTTCGTGGCAAAATCGGGGCTCTCTTCCTCTGATGAAGAAGGGTCCCTTATATAAAGATGAGAGAGATTAATCCCTTCATTAAGTGATAATGACCCAAAATAAAGTGATAAAGCCAAGTAAATCTGTAGGGAAGAGTCCTAGGAGGGTCCCAAGGTGCCATGGACCCTCAAACCTCGCATGGGGGTTGTGGGGGTTGCTTGGAGATGATGATAAGGCCATTAGAGGATAAATAGGAGGTGGTTGCGGAGGCCAGGGCATGTAGATCATGTCGTGACAGGTCGTAGGGGCGCGACAAGGTAGTCACGACGGCCATTATGGTCGCGACCCTAAGGGCACGTGCATGGATATGCATGGGCTGTCACAATGGACAAGGGGGGCATGACATGGATAACTCGACGCCACAACCCGTCGCGTTAAGGAAAACCGATTATTCTTGGATTATTGATCAATTATTTAGAAGAATAATCAACAATGAGGCATATGGACTCTTAAAAAGATAATTGGATGGGATAATGGAAAAATTGGGCTTTTAATGGGCTCACAATATGACTAAGGGATGGGCTCAAGGTGAGTGACCAACTTGAGGCTCATTAAGAGAACAAGAAATATGGTTCAACTTATGGGTCAGAATCGGGTGTCTACAGATTGCCCCTCCTTGACTTCCACTTTGCAAGGTAGCGTAGCGGAAGTGTAGCGTAAGTGTCATGAAATGATGATGAAGCGAAAATGACGTGGAGCGGACTGAAAAGATGGGAGCCAAGGTAAAGGGACACCCGATCTAACGGATAAGCAATTGGAATCTTCTTGAACACCCTGAGTTAGTTGCTCGAGCAGAATGCAACGAAGACACAAGTCTGGACGAGAAGGAGAAAGAAAAGGACGATCAACCTCTCGATTGAGAGGTACCCTAGCCGATTGGCCTGCAGGTTTCATTTTGGAGGGACATGTGCGTGCCAGGCAGGTAACATAGACTTTGTTCTGGGAGCGGTTCACAACCAAAACGGATCAAAAGGAATAAGGATGAACATTGTATAGAGAATCTAGACAGGGAAATTCATGACAGACTAGCAAGAGCAACTTGCTCGGAGACAAACCTTCTGATTCGGAGTGGAATGATATTTTTTTTTGTTCTGAACGTGAAGAATGGTTGAACACTCAACAAGAGCTCACCATTAGCCAGGGATGAGTCATGATAACTCAAAGTCCTATATGATGCATCCTGAGCTAAAGGAAAAAAATCATTAAATCAAATGCAAAGAAATGAGAAAATAGAAAATATATCAAGGATAATATTGCTAAATCAGACAAGAATGGATTGAGAGTCTTTCTGCAACTGCTGTGCAAGACAGAGTCCATCATCCCCAAACTTATCTAACTTAACGGCCTATCCAGCGATTAGCAATATGCACCTAGATCATCATCATTTTTGTTGAAGGGGAACTCAGATCCGAGAGCACGTTGGGAACCAGCCGGTCCCTGAAGTGATATGTTAAGTAGATTATCATATAGTAATGCAAGGGAGTAAGGATAGAGATACTTACCTGACTTACCTATGAAGCTTCATTTTTTTTGAGATTATCTGATTTTCTGATTTTTTGTGATTTCCTGGTAAATAAACAAAGCAATAGCTGACCGAAAACAAGGAAAATATGCACACACACAACAAATACTACAAGCAAACTATGCACAGACACACAAACAACACAAACACACATAAATGCGACACCTCTAGGGGTCACGACACTGTCGCGACTCCGTAGGTGGTCGCGACCTTAACGTGTCGGATCGGGGCGTCACAACAGCATTCTGCGCGATAAACACCAAAACCGAACCTTGTCCTTATCCTAAGGCTAATCCCACTACCTATGAGACTCCTAAACCAAACCTATGACTACTCTAACTCCTATGGACGAGTTGGGATGGGTTAACACCCCCTAGGGCTTTATAAATAAGGGTGCAAGGGGCTGAAATCGAAGTTCACCCTCTCTCTCTTCTAGCTATGAATAGATCTTTTTCTTCCTTTGAAGCTTATCCCATGCCGAATGGCGGCCCGAAAGAGGCAAGGGCGGCCCACTCAGCACTCCAGCGCCTCTGCTCCGTGCCCGGCCACATTAGCGCAAGGCATTATCTTCAAGTGAGTGTTTTCTCTCTCTTCTCTTTGATTTTCTCTCTCTTATTCTTCTTCTTCTCTTCTTCTTCTCCTCTACTCTTGCCAACCCTATCTTTTTTTTTTCTTCTTCTTCTTCTAGATCCTCCCAGGCAATACGCGCTACTCCAAAATTCCATGGCTAGAACCCATGGTCAATGCGCTCCCGTGGCGTCTACAAACCTGCTGCGCGAGTGGAAGCTCACCACCGTCCTTATGCTGGACAAGAACTATCATAAGATAGTGCACGTGTAGGACAGCTTGACAACGCTCATGGAGTTGTGGCATCCACAGACCCACACGTTCATCCTCCCCTCGTTCGAAGCCACCATCCTATTGGAGGAGTTGGAGCTCATGCTGGGGCTTCTAAAAGATAAGAAAGGGTAGGAACACCTCATCTCCCACACCATGACTGTCGTGGATTCCTGGGCCATCCTTGGCGAGATCACCACTCACACCTGGGATTTGAGCACCTTGACTAGTCTAGGTTACAACCATCTCCTTCCTCTCTCCCAGTGGATTATATCTCAGTGCAAGAGGAATACCAGTAACTACCTCGCCGTAGCCAAGGCCGCTGCCATCTACATTTGCGGTGTCATCCTCTTCCCTGCACAGGATCACGTCCTCACGACATCCAACTTGAGCATCATTAGCTGTGTATGGGAAGGTATGAGCATCTCCCAAGCTATCCTTGGATATCTATATACTAGACTCACCTCTGCAGCTACTGGTGGACCCCTCTTCGGCTCTATGGTCGCCCTTGAGTGATGGATGGGCATGCACATAAACTTCAAGGCGACAGACGACCCCTCCATCAAATGTATTTGCCTTTGTTGGTGCTCCGCTCCACATGACCATACAGGCATGGTGCAAGACGGCGACAATCAAGGGATTGAAGGAGTGGAGGCTCTACCTGAACAAATTGACTGTGGATAGTTGAGATACGGCCGAGATTCCTTCACAACAAGATGATCCGTCTACCACAGTGCGTTGTCCTGGCTCTATGACTAATTGGCAATGAGGCACTATCCTCTACCACCTTGACCGGTTCTACCTACAGCGTGGTGCAGCACGCACAGTCGTACCGACCCTCTCTCAATACCTGCCGACCCTTAACAACCAGGGTTTTCTAAGTGACCAAAGATAGGTATTCTCGGGCTTAAACCTAACAAGGCATATACCAACTTGTTCCTTATCGAGTCTAGGTTTTTTTGCATGTCTTTTCCCCAATTATTATGTAGTGGTTTCAGAGTGTTAAGCATTTTGTGTAAACCGTGCAAGTTTAGGGCTTTTATTGTTCATCGCATAAATCATGTATTCCTAAGTTGTTTTGATTGAAACAAAAGCCATAGTAACCTTCTACTTGATGTTTCCAACAAGTTTCATGAAGAAACTTCCTTTTAAAGACCACTATATTTTGAGTTATAAGTCAATCATGAGGAAACTACATCGTTTTTACTGTTTTCAGGCGATCCATGAACGGAACCACTTTAGACGTCGCGTTCTTCATCCCATGAATGCAACGTACAACCCCGTCGCTTTTACCTGAAAAGCAACCGAACACCCTGTCACGTTGAAGAGTTTGACCTTAGCCCTGCCACATAAATGTGTGCCGCATGGATTTCAGTGCCTTCAAGAACGCGACCGTACATGACATCGTGATTTGACCTGTTTTTTCGCACCCTTGTTTTTCGTGCATTTTTATATTCAGAAATTTTGAAAACATTTAGAATGTAACACATCGTGTCGTCACAATTCTGAGTCATAGCGACCCTTTGGCAGTCGGGTTATAAAGGCGGCTGACCATACTGTCGTGTTTTAAATGCCGTAGCAACGTGTCGGCCTGTAGCGACATGAAGGCGACATACATAGCCATCCATGTTACTTGTACTTCCTATGGGACTTTATGTTGTCACTTAGTTCCATTACAAGTCTTGATAGACCCCCGCTCTGATACCACTGTAATGGCCTCGACGCCCGAACCCTCGGCTCTCACCAAGGATCTGACCATCGGATGCCTTCAACGAATCCATGCCAAGTATGGCATCAAAGTCATGGATCTATAAGGCAATCTATAGGAAAGGTAGAAGGTGGCCCTATACCTCGACGGTGACACCCTCTAGGTAACCCAGAGTACGCACGTAGTCACCCGTCGGAAGCTCACTAGCTAGGTCACAGGTGCGCTCTGGAGCAAACTTAGTAAGGGAACCAAAAAACTCCTCTGAAGCAAAACAATGCGTAGCACCTGGATCAATCAAAACACGAGCAACTCTACCAAAGATAGGAACCATACCGACGACCAGATTAGAGGCCTCCGCCTCCTCTCTGGTGATGTTCATCACCAGACTGCGACCACGTCCTTGCTGGCGGTGCTGCTGGTGCTACTATGACAGCTGGAACTGCCCCTAATGCTGCTGCTGATGTTGTGCATGCTGGCTCTGCTCTGCTCCCTGCTACACTGACTACTCCGGCTGACATTGTTGTTGAGGTGACTACTGGTAATGCTACCTATCCCCTCGAAAGAACAACTTCTTCAACTTCGAGGTCAGGCTAGCGCTGCCTGTACCCGAAGAAGAAGATGAAGACACACTCCCTCGGATGCCCGAAGAACTCTGGTACAAGGTAGACCTTGCCGAACCTCCTCCTTGTTGTGTCTGGAACTGACACTCCCTCTCCAAGGAGGTAGCTCTAGCCACTGCCAACCCCAAGGTGTCGCAGAGGTGGCCAGCCATGGCCTATCTCAACTCTGAGCGTACCCCACTAATGATCCACTCAGTGCGAGCCTGCTCACTAGTGGCCATGTGGGGGACGTGTCATAAAAGCTGTACGAACCTCTGGTGATACTGCGCCACAGTCAACTCTCCCTGCATCAGCTCGTGAAACTGGTCCCTCCTCTCATGGCACGTGTAGTCAAGGAAGTACTCACCATGAAAGATCTCCAAGAACTTCTCCCAAGATATCTGGTCCAATCTCCTGCCCTAAAAACTGGTCTGCCTCACTGTCCTCCACCTCTCGTGGGCTGACCCCTTCAGCTGATAAGCTGCCAATCTGACCTGATCCTGATATGCACAGTCCATGGTCTCGAAAGTATGCTCGAGCTCATGCACCCAACTCTCTGCTCGGTCTGGATCATAGTCATCGTAGAAAACCGGAGGTCGGAGATGAAGAAACCTCTCCAGAAGTGCTATGCAGTCCTCAGGTGCTACTACCACTACTAGAGTCTGCTATCGTACCACTCGTGATTTAGTCTTTTTGCAGTAAACATGCAGAGTCGTACTTTGGCTGTGTACGGTCTATTAAATTGCGACATCTGAACCCGTCGCGATTCAGTGGCCAACCCAAGACTGTCTCTTTTAGTTAAATAGTTAAACATGTGCATGACTCTATTGTCATGTTATTTAGTTGTCCAATGGCCTAAAAGTCATCAACCCATGTGAAAACTGTAATAACATGAATCTCTATTCTAATGATCTCTATGAAAGTGATTGATCCTGGTCTTCCTTCGATTATGCTTCATTTGCTCTTAAGTTCCAGCTTATGATTAAAATCATGATATAAGTTGTGCAATAATATGTGGTTGGAAACGTGTGTTTAGATGAGCCTATCTTGTTAAGATTTCTTTTATTGGTACTTGCTATATTGTGACTTTCCGAATATGGACTTCCCTTATTTGATGTTTTCTGACATTTCTATAATTGATTATTAATTGTACGCATTGTTAGGAAAGTTTCGAGTCATGACACTTACACGCTTTCTTTAATGGTACTTGCTATATTGTGACTTTCGAATATGGACTTCCCTTATTTGATGTTTTCTGACATTTCTATAATTGATTAGTAATTGTACGCATTGTTAGTGAAAGTTTCGAGTCATGACACTTCACCCGTGCATGATTTAGGCACACATTCTTGGGGATTGGAAACCCTCTGTTGTCATTCTGTATTGACAACTGGCAACCTTTCCTCTAAGACCTCCGTAAGTCTCTGTACTCTATGGATTCCCTCATAGAGACCGCGCTGGTTTTACCATGAGTACCCTAGAGATAGAGAGCACATGTTCCTGTCAGATCTGTCATTTAGTTATACTCTTGTCAGACATTAAAGTTATGAAACTTAGATACGCTGTTGTGCTGTCCGAATGATATCTCAGCTATTGTCATACTTAACTTGTGAATGATCATGTCCTTATTACTATGAGCTTGTTCTTGGAAATTGTGGCTATAGATGTTATATGTTGATCGCACAATGTGGGACGTCGGTCCATGTGACTATGCCTATGCTAATAAGGGGCTCTGTCTGGTCCTGGGGCAGCACCCAACGTACTTAATAACTGTGGGATTATGGACTTGTGGTGTGTGGCATGACACCGGTATGTGTGACAGACCTCGCCGTTCAGACCCGTTAACCCAATAACATGCCCGACACGACTATGCCTCCCGCGAATAGGCTGAAGCCTCGCAAGGGATATCAACACACACATGTTCGTGGAAATATTGAAGAACACGCTGAACATATATAAGATTTCATATATTACACATATCCACATGAAATGTACATATTCAGTTATGAACTAAAGTCATAGTACAAAGTACAACTGCCTGGGACAAAACCCCTAAGGCACAACAAGTAGAAATATTACTCTGCTGGTGGCATCGGCCCAACTCTGCTACGGTGGGGTCCTGAACTAGAAGAGGGATAGGAACCCTCTTGCTCTCGCTCACCTGGAAGAAGAAAGGGTGAGCCTCACAAGTCACTGGCTCAGTAGGGCAACCCCCTAAAAGCTGAGAACAATGTACATCAATAAAGTAAGCAAAGCTTATAAGCAATTAGAAATAACACATCCTGCACTGGTACTACAACTGTAAATAAATAAATGGCAAGTCACGTACATTGTATAAGCTAAAGAAGGGCACGCCACAACGATTCATGACAACTGGTTCAGGAAGACCAGCCACAGACCCGGATAAGCACACAAACGACCTCTCAGCCTCGCAGCCAGAGACGAAAGGTCCAGCTGCCGCTCCACCTCAACAAGGTCAAGAAACTGTGGAGACCAACCGACACCACTCCTACAGACCACATAGCTGAAGACCCAAGCCTGGCACCTTTAGGGACTCCGGCCCAAGCTCCCTAAAGTGAGGCACTGGAAAACTAGACTAGCTGGGGACCAGTACATCTACTGGTGTCCGTCCCCCAACCATGAGCGCGCTACAAGCGACCGCACTCCCACAAACACAAGTTTCTGCCCACTTTCGTCTTTCCATCTGTCACGTCCTGACATTTAATATATCTATAAACATCGGAACGTGAATGAACAAGAAATCAAGAGTAAAATTTGAACTAATTGAGCAAAAAATTGCTCGGAGGCTTCACTAAATAAAAATTATTATCTGTCATTCTATAGGTGTTACATGATTCCCGATTTACATCGCAAGTAAAATGCCACCAAGGTTGGTATCTCCACACACAATTCCCGATGTCCACCTTCTAGAACTGTAGATTACCTGAAAAAGTAGGATTTGGTGAGCTAACTAGCCCAGTAGAATTCAATCTTCTAGCCATAGGACTATGATGATCAAGAATAGACAAGAAACTTAACTGTTAGCATAGCTAGATATCAAATATGAAAGGATGACCATGTTAATAACTAACAAGTGTAACACAGGAGTATTGAACAAGATTGTATGATCAAAATTTGAAGATAACAATTCATGTTCTGGTTCAAATACATATCCAACTCATGATAAAATAACATGATGACTAATCAAGCATGTATTGATGCAATGCCAAACATCCACAAATCCTTTATCGTTCCGTACAGCCTGTAAACGAATTCGGGTGCTCCTCCTAGGACTGGACCAGCCCTATTTGCACAGGCATATATCTCGTTTGAGTCCAAGGACCCAATAATTGTCATCATAATTCATTTATGGTAAACATTCATGTGTGGTACACAAGTATTCAAGATCTCACATGTAACAAAGGTTTATGGTCCAAGGCCAATAATTTTAGAAGGTTGAAATCACATAAGAATCACTTATACTTGGAGAGTTTAAGAATAATCCAAGGTAGGATACAGAAGACAAATGAATGATCTCTCTTAGTGATAAAGTAATTGGAATCCAGGAAAGTGAAGATCCACAAATTGTCATCATAATTTTCATTATTGTAGAAGATTCAAGTGGAAGTACATAGGTACTCAAGACTCTTATCTAATCAAGTGTATGAATTATAGTCAATGAATACAGAAGGTTGTAACCATTAAGAATTAATTGTACTTGGGAGATTTCAAGGATAATTCAAAGTAGATTATGGAAGGTAATTGTATAATCCCTCTTAGAGCTAATGTGGTAGAAACCAAAGATAATGAGGGACACAACTTGCTAGGCTAATAGAGTACAGAACCAACATAGGATTGCACAGGGAAAGGTACTGGAAAATTGGACAAACAGTGCGTGTCGACAGCCAGGAAGTGGCTGTCGACAGGTGCAGGGATCCAGAACCACTTTCTGGATTTTGAGCAGTACCTGTCGACAGACCAGGGTTGGCTGTCGACAGGCCAGTCCATCTGTCGACAAATAGATGTTATCTGTCGACAGCTACTGGTATTTTCTGAAGATTTAGGTTCTGGAAGCTTGGGGTCTGTCGACAGGTGTCACATCCCGAGCGTTACGCAGTGGATATTATTTCGAAAAATTCGAGTAGATAATTGGAGACGTGAATATCGGAAAATAAGCCTCTAGCTAGCACACACTAAATGTATAACAACATACATCATCATAGGGCCCAAATTTGAACTTAATGGAAATTGTATTCAAATCTCATATTTGTCTCAGATAAACTAATATAGGACTAAGACTCAATAAAGCAAAAGTACATAATACCTCACTTCCTACTACATTGTTCTAACACTCAAAATAACTAACTATAGATAGACTCATAATTGGAACGCTCTTCACTCGGACGCATTCCCATCCTCGTCTTGCTCTTCCTCCTGAACTTCATAGTCACCTAGATTGGGTAAAAGTAGGGATGAGCAAACTAGCCTAGTAGGATTTATATCTCAATGTGCGGGCAATGATATAAGTGATTAGCAATTTAGAATTTGGTAAGCACGATGAATGTCATGATATGCATGTACAAATAAAACTCATTAAAACCCGATACATGAAACAAGCTAGATAGAGTGATCATGATAGAACAAGATCTAGAACGAGATGACAAGAGAGAACTAGCAATAGATCACTTTGTACAAGCACGCAAGATTTCACTTGATGTCTAGAATGCAAGATATCACTAATTATAATAAATGCAGGATGGCCATATCACGCAAGCAAGCAAGCACGCACGAGCACGATCATGTAACACTAATCAGGCACGTAGACACTAATGTATACCAAGAAAAGATCCATCAAGAATGTACACCAGGACACGTGTATGTGGTTATTGTATCTATCATTCAACACGACACACACGACTCCCAGCGCAGATGCAACGCTAGTAATCATTATACCCCATGGTTAACAGTATATTTATGACTCTCCGTCAGTGGGGCTAGACTGGAGCCCTTGGACACTTGTCGTGCCCGGTCAGCATCTCACTTAAATTTTTAAATGTAGATACCCACAGTCATTTATAATGGCCAATGAGAGTTTCAACAAGTAAGCATGTGTAAAGTCATGTTCATGATGATGATGAGAACTAGTAATACGTAATTGAACATGATTTCATGATAACAATGGTCAAGAGATAAATTCGGCAGCATAACGGTACGATTTATAATTTAGTTCAATCTTTACATTAACTGCTTTTGTCTAGATTGTAAGTCACACTCACGAGAACAAGATGAGAGAGGAAGTGCACGCTATCTCCAGGGAACTTCAACGGTACAACCAACTCGTCGGCCAAGTGGGAATCCATGGTCAGAGGAGATTTACGGAGGCCTTGGAGAAAAGGTCACTAGTCTACCGATTCAGAATGACCGGTAGAGAGCTTCCAAATTCCCAAGAAAGGGCTGCCTATATGTGTAAGTGTGTAGTGATGTACGCGTGTCTCAATTCACGAACCATCGGTCTCAAACTCGCGGGAAGTACTTAACAATATAACATGGAACAAAACTATGCACTTTAAAAAATCATGGTTTTGCAAGATTTTATGATAACAATTATCATTTAAACATGGTAGAACAGTAGGAAGATTAAATCATAAGTAGCATGAATGGATCATAACATTTAAGGAACACTTAGAATAGCATTCATGTAATTAAAACTTTTAAATGGGTTAATCACTTTTAAGCCATTAAATAAACATCATGTAATGATCAAACCCAAGACATGCAACTTACAGAATAAATCACGTTAAACAGACCTCGGTTATATGCGGTAAGATTTGCAAGAAACATGTGGTTTCATGTAAAAATCCTGAAATCGTGACGGACACCAGTAAGGGTTGCGACGGGGTCAGATCAGAACGCGACAGTGCCTTGTAAGGATCGCGACAGGCTTGTCAGATCAGGCAGGCAGATCGCGACGGGTGCTTATGAAGAAGGCGACAGGGCGGTCAGACCCGGAGGTCAGGTCGCGACAGTCCCCAGTAAGGGTCGCGACGTGTCGGGACCAGAACGCGACAATGGAATGTGAGGAACGCGACGGGGAAGTCAGATCAGACAGCGAGATAGCGACGGTGCGCTCGTCGCGTTCAGGAAGCGACGGGTGTACTGCCGCGATGAGACTCAAAATGCGGCCTATCGGGCCGTCGCGTTCATAGGGTCTGCGCCTGACTCCGACAGAGAAAGGACATATTCTTGGATTGCGGTCTAGAATTGCCTTTTATTGACACAGGGTGCTTCAAAAATAGAGAACAAATTGTGTGGTGCATGAAAAATAACGAAACTAGTTTTAAACCAACCTAGACATGCAAGGGTGCTTCCAGTAAATCGGAATTATAAGAAAAGGATGGTTTCGATAGGCTTTAATCAGGTCAAACACAAACATAAAACCTAGTGCAACCGAAACATAGTTTCATGCAGCAACCCTCTTACCATGCTTATAACTCTCTAACTATTGACATTTAGACAAAAGGTTAAACACAAGACATGACGAGGACAACTAGTACAAAAACTTTCATGTTGTGGGTTTGCTCTAATTCGGTCTTGAATCACGTGCAACATATAAAGAACGGGAAAAGCCCTAACAGTGCGCGACTTTGGAAAAACGCTTATAGTTCAAAATATACTCAATGTAATTCGATGAAACCAGTGGGAAACGAAAGCTAACTTGATGCTCTACACATTGGTAAAGGATATGTTAAGATTTGGCTCGAGAAAATCTACCTTCTGGGTTGAATAAGTCTCAATTTTCCAGAAAACCCGTGTTCAGACCACTTGGAGGAGAACGCTTAATACTCCATGTATACTGCATGGAATTTGGGAATTCCACTTGGGTTAGAACGTAGACTTGACCCTCTTTCCATGGGTATAAGCCTTGCAAGGTTTGGTTTAGGTTTGGCCTACCTTTGATCGACTTCAAGTGGACGGTTTGTGCAGGTCGTAGCAGACGAACGAGGGAAGAAGATGAGCTTCTTGTGGTTGATCCACAGCTCCCCAGCCACCAAGACTCCTCCACACGACCCCAGCAAGCTCTAAACTCGTCCCTAGGGTTTGGGTGAAGAGTATTTAAGCATCTATGGTTTTAGGAGTCCTAATGCAACAAGGAAAGAAGGGTTGCAGGATTGACTTGTGTCTTTCCATAATTTGAAGATCTCTCCCTCCATTAGAGAGCCTTGGCCATCAAGCAACCTCTATGGGTGGGTAGGCACGAATTTGGGTTGCCAAGAATGCATGATTGCATCCCAATCAAACCCTCATTACCTCTTTCTAATTTTAGCTTATTTATGGTTACGAATTTCCATGTATTTTCTTGCTTCATTTGATTTTTGGGCCATATGTGGTCCATTGGCCCAATTATGATATTGGGTCTTTAATATATAATGTTAAAAGTCTCTCCAATATTTTTATTAAATTTTTGTTGCTTCGTATTTTCGTGTTAACGGTTTTCCGATTTGTTTCCTTATTTGGATAACCAGTCACGATAACTCTTAAACCTAGCCCAAATGATTTTTAGTGGCACAAATTTCTTTGTGGAACATTTAGTAATAATGTTTGGGGTTGATTTATAATTTTTATGGAATTTTCTGATATATTTTAGCACATACGATAATGATACGTAAGTTTAAATACTCTGGTATTATGGAATTTATTTATTTCCATTTATTTTGTATTTTTTATAAATTTAAAATTTTCGGGGTGCTACACCCTCCCCCACTTAAGAGAATTTGGTCCCCAAATTCATGTATAGAAAGTTATTATACAAGTGAGGTGTACTTACTTGTGAATAGCTCCGGGTATCTTTTACGCATTGCTTCCTCGGTTTCCCACGTGTCGTCTTCATCCATGCGCTGATTCCATCTAACCCTTACTAATGGGATGACCTTGTTCCTTAATTGGCGCAGTTCCCGGTCCACGATCTTAATTGGCTTCTCTTGATATGTTCCGTCTTTGTTGAATTCCAGGAGCTCATATTCTATGACATGCCACGGGTCTCTTACATACTTTTTCAACATGGATATGTGGAACACATTGTGTATTCCATCCATTTGAGGTGGTAAAGTGAGACGATAAGCTACCTCGCCGACTCTTTCTAGAATTTCGAAAGGTCCGACGAACCTTGGTGACAACTTGCCTTTAATACCAAAACGTCTGATCCCACGGCCTGGAGACACTTTCAAGAATACATGTTCACCAACCAGAAACTCCAGGTCTCTTCTTCTATTATCTGCATATGCCTTTTGTCTTTACTGCGCCACTGCCATTCTTTCTTAATAAGCTTTACCTTCTCTGTGGTTTCCCTTATCATCTCTTGTCCTAGTATTTGTTTCTCACCAACTTCATACCAGCATATTGGAGATCGGCAATTCCTGCCATAGAGTGCTTCAAATGGTGCCATTTGAATGCTGGCTTGATAGCTATTGTTGTAGGCGAACTCCACAAGAGGTAAGTGCTCATGCCAGCTACCTCCAAAATCTAGGACACATGCTCTAAGCATATCTTCAATCACCTGGTTGGTTCTCTCCATCTGACCATCTGTCTGTGGATGGAAAGCCGTGCTAAAGTTTAGTTTAGATCCCAAGGAGCAGTGCAGTCCTTTCCAAAAGTGGGATATAAACCTAGGGTCTCTATCAGACATGATAGACACCGGTACTCCATGTAATCTGACTATTTCCTTCACATACAATGCAGCCAGAACATCTACTGACCACTTATTCTTCACTGGCAAGAAGTGAGCTGACTTAGTTAAGCGGTCGACTATAACCCAGATACCATCGAATCCACCTCTAGATTTGGGTAGTCCGAAAATAAAGTCCATCCCTATACCTTCCCATTTCCATGCCGGGATTTCTAGGGGTTTTAGTTTACCCGCGGGTCGCAAGTGTTCCGCCTTAACCTTTTGACACGTTAAGCATCGAGCGACATATTCTGCCACCTCCCTCTTCATATTTGGCCACCAAAAGCTTCTCTTCAGATCCTGATACATTTTGGTAGTTCCAGGATGAATGGTATACCTGGTCTTGTGAGCCTCATCCATAATCATTTTCCTTGTTTCTGCATGGTCGGGTACACAGACTCGATCCCGGAACAATAGTCTTCCATCTTCAGTTAATGAGAAATCCGGCCTCTGGTCTAGATTAGCCTTAATATCCACAAGTACAGGGTCATTGTCTTGGAGTGTTGTGATGTCCTCCAATTGTGTAGGTTGTGCTCTAACACTAGCAACAAGGCATCCCTTCTCTTTGATGTCAGCATCAATATTTAACTAGGCGAAGTCTTCTAATAACTTCCATTCACCCACCATTAAACTTGACAATGTGATCATTGGCTTTCTACTTAGAGCATCTGCCACAGCATTTACTTTTCCTGGATGATATTGGATCGTGAAATCAAAGTCTTTGAGATACTCCAACCACCTCCGTTGTCTCATATTCAAGTCCTGCTGAGAAACAGATACTTCAAGTTTTTATGGTCAGAAAACACAATGAACTTCTCACCATATAGATAATGACGCCATATCTTCAAGGCGAAGACTACAACAACTAGCTCCAAATCATGTACAGGATAATTGTCCTCGTGCTTCTTCAATTGTCTGGATGCGTAGCATATAACTTTCCCATTTTGCGTCAGCACACAGCCTAGGCCGATCCCGGATGCATCGGTGTATACTTCAAAACTACTCTCAACAACTGGCAGTGTCAGTACGGGTGCCGAGGTAAGGTGCTTTTTCAATGCCCTGAAACTTTCTTCACATTCATCAGTCCATGCAAATGGATTCTCCTTCCTGGTAAGCCTGGTCAATGGTACGGCTATCTTTAAGAAATCTTTAATGAAGCGACGATAATAACCGGCTAAACCCAGAAAGCTCCTAATCTCCAACACAGTTGTCGGCCTTTCCCAGTTCTTTACCGCCTCCACCTTAGATGGATCCACAGAGATTCCCTCCTTGGATATGATGTGACCAAGGAAAGACACTTCCTCGATCCAGAATTCACACTTACTAAGTTTAGTATAAAGTTGATTGTCTCTGAGCACTCGCAGAGCAACCTTCAAGTGTTCCTCATGTTCTTCTTTAGATTTGGAGTAAATAAGGATGTCATCAATGAACACCACTATAAACTGGTCCAAGTATGGCCTATAAATATTGTTCATAAGTTGCATGAAAGCCGCTGGAACATTTGTTAAACCAAACGGCATGACCACGAACTCATAGTGACCATATCTACTCCGGAATGCAGACTTATGAATATCCTCCTCCTTTATTCTTAGTTGATGGTAGCCTGATCTTAGATCTATTTTAGAGAAATATTGTGCACTGAAGATCTGGTCAAACAGCTCGTCGATGCGGGGCAATGGATACTTATTCTTTATTGTCAACTGATTTAACTGACGATAATCTATGCATAGTCTCATTGTCCCATCCTTCTTTCTGACAAATAGCACTGGCGCTCCCCACAAGGATGTGCTAGGCCTGATAAAACCCTGATCTAGCAATTCTTGGATCTGTCTTTTCAACTCCTGCAATTCAACAGGGGACATGCGATACGGAGCTTTTGAAACAGGGGCTGCCCCAGGGAGTAACTCAATGGTGAAGTTTACCTCCCACTCAGGTGGTATACCAGGTAATTCCTCTGGAAATACATCAGGATAGTCCCTGGCTATTGGAATGTCTTTTAGGGAGGGTTTCTTCTTTTCAGTTACCAAGACTGAAACTAGGAAAGCATCACAACCCTGGTTGATCAGCTTAGAAGCCTTTAAGGAGGATATCTGTGACGGCCCTCATTATACCGGTACGGTTAAACCAACCCACGTCGGTATAGCAAGCATCATCACAGTGGGACATTTACCCAATGTTACATTCAGCTGAGATACCCGTGAATATAGAACAGAGTAGCGGAAGTAAAAGAACTACTGTCTTCATTCATTCATCATCCACATTTAACATACATGAAATTGCAATGACATTAAAGAACTTAAAGTTCACATAATTTAAATTGTTGAAAATTTAATACATAAATGTCCACCATTATACATTCTTTCCATGATAACACTAATACAACGTTCAATTTACATACTAGGAAATGCAAAAGTCATAAGTACTCCAAAGACTAATCTCCGCGCTCGGAGTCCGTCTCCACCGTCTCCTCCAACGGTGCCACGTCACCAACTACACCTGTACGCCGAAGCAAGTAGTGAGTCTAAAGACTCAGAAAGTAACACCACTCATACCATACACGTACATGTCATAGTAGGCTCTACACACACCATTGCAAAACTCAACATGTATCATGCTTAACGTTTGAAATGAATAACCAACCATGATAATTCTATAAGTAAACACATGATGCATGCTTTCAGATTTCCTTATCAAGATAAATTCCTAACACATGTTCTCTAATCATTCCTACTCATGAAATTCTACTTTGCATTTTAACTAAAACATGAAAGCACTTAGCATATTATCCTACATACATGAAACAAAACACACCTAGCATGGAATCTACACATTCTTGTGCATGCACACAAACATTTTACACACTTTAACTTTCTGGTTTTCACATGATTTAGCAACCATAACCCTACACATGAGAGCTACAATGTTATTTAAAATACAACATGAGAACAACCAAACATGAAATCTTGTGCACATACTTGTTAATTGTCTCTAGCATGGATTCTAGGCATTTTACACATATGAACATGTTCCTAACATAATGAAGCTACTGATTTAACATGGTTTCAGATTTGTCACAACATGGATTACTATATCATATCCTCACATTTTGGTCTCACATTTTCTTTACACAATTTCCAATTCACATAACTTGCACTTTACACATACACATTACACATTGTTCACTTTCACATTAACACATGAACACATGCACATTTACACATTTACACTTTCACATTTAGTGCCGTGACACATAGTCCAAACCACCAAAGAGGGACACAACATATCACATCACATAGACGCCATCTAGGCAATACAATGGCGACTCTTGGACAGCGCAGACCGGGAGAACAAGTCTCCACCCTAACCAGTGGTACTTGTCCACCTCCAGGATTTCCCCCTAATGCCCTTAGGGTCACTTACACATTGAACCTTCTCAGGGGGACTTTTCCCTGATACGGTTCCACTGCCCTCTGTGGAAGCAATGTCACACTTGGCACAATTTACACATTACACATTTTACCGATTTTACACATGTGTTTACACATGTCACTCTCATTCTATTCACTTTCTCTCTCACATTCACGTTTCTCTGTTTTCCTAACATGGCACTACAATTACAGAAATGTAGCATTCAGGAAATTTCACTAATCATGTCGGATTACACCTAAATCGAATTGTTTCACATTGGCATGCATCAATACACATTTACATGGAAAAATTCATATTACATTAAATACTGGTCCAAATGACCTGAAATTTTAACCACATGTTAATTTCGGGTTTAGGATTCCTCATGGAAATTTTCAGATTTTTCTAACTAAAACAGAATTACAGAAAATCAAATATCAATTTCACATGCTATCCGCAATTCGATTTAACATGGAGTTAGACACAAACACAGTTTTAACCACTCACTCTCTGAACCCTAGCAGGCATGGAACTACAGAATTTATTCATGAAATATTTTGGGCAATACATGATTTACCGAAGATTTATCATGACCTACGCCAAATTTCTATTTCCCAAGCAATATTTCCACTAATTCGCACAAGCATGGGAAAAATCTCAAAATTTCGGAACAGAGCCTGACCAATACATGAATGACCCATAAAAGTAGTACATTCAGATTCATCCTAAATCATACAACAAAGGATTGACAAGGTTGATAACAAATCATACATGTATTTCCATAAAAATAAATAACTCTATCATTACCATCTTGCACAAATCCATCCACACACCACATTCACTAGTATACATAGTACATAGAAGATTACCTTATATCCTCATCGTGAAACATATCGAAATTATCCACATAAAAGGGCAGAACAGCTTGCTGTTCTGCTCAGATGAACTTGGCGGCGGTCTCTGGCCGCTAGTTCAGTGTCAACGGCATAGTCGATGGACGCCAAGCATGATCTCAGCGTCAAGGGACATTGCCGTTAATGTCGGGTCTGTGCAGAACACAGACCCGAGCTCCAAAGATGGGGTGAATGTGGGGGTCTAGGACACGAGGGAAAATTCATAAAAATTGTAAAACCATCCTAGACACATACAGAGACGTTATGAATGGGGTACTTGCCTTTAGGAAATTACACCAATGGACCTAGGGCTTGGAGAAGCCCTCCTTGGGCAGTCCCAAGAAGCTCTGAGAAATGCTTTACTCCGGGTTCTTGAGCAAGCTCCAGTGCCTTCCGAGGTCGGGGAGACCTTCCTCGTCGATCCAGCAAACTCCTTGAAGCAGCAGAACCCCGGAACAATGTTCAGGTTGAGGGATTTTGGGTTCCAAAGTGGGGGTTTTCCTCAGTTCAGAAAGTAGGGTTTTCTTCTCTTCTTCTCTCTTGCAAAAGGGTGAAGAGAGGGGTTGGGGAAGTTGATTCGGGTTTAGACATATGGGAGAGGCTCCTCTCCCACGCATGGGGTGACAAGATGGCTCTCAGACCGTTGGGAGACAGCTCCCCAATGGTTGAGTTGCCTTGCTTCCGGAATTTCTGGCTCTGCAACGCATGCAGGTCAGAGAAGTTTGCGTCCACATCATTAGATGCTAGGATTAGTGTTGGCATCCATGGGTGGACGCTGACACCTCATCGACGTCATGCTATTGACGCAAATATGGCCTTTGGGCAGAAGTCTAAAACATGCAGAAAACATGCACCTTTTACACCTATATACATGCTATATGTATACGTTATCATGTACACACTACCATCAAGCATTACATACATTATTTATACCTAAGCTATACACATACACACATAAGTATACCACTAATACATACGTAGATACATAAATACGTACATATTCGACACGAGTTATTTACATGCAATAATGCAGAAAAATTTGAGGGCCTTACACCCTCTCCCCCTTAAAAGAAACTTGTCCTCGAAGTTAGAACGACACTACTCAAACAAAAGGAGATACTTCTTCTTCATCGCATCCTCAAGCTCCCAAGTAGCCTCCTCTCGTGAGAAGTTCCGCCATAGGACCTTCACCGACGCAATACTCTTGTTCCGGAGATGCTGAACCTTCCGGTCAAGAATAGCTACTATTTGCTCGACATACGAAAGATCTGGCTGGATCTCCACTGGCTCATGACTAATCACATGAGACGGATCTCGGACATACTTCCTGAGCATAGATACGTGGAATACATGATGAACGCTAGCCAAAGCTGGGGGTAATGCTAGCTCATATGCCACGCTGCCCAAACGTCTGAGAATCTCATATGAGCCAATGAACCTAGGGCTCAACTTACTATGCCTGCCAAACCTGACAACACCTCGAGTAGGCGATATCTTCAAGAAGACATGATCGCCAACCTCGAACTCCAAATCCTTCCTCCTGTTGTCGGCATAGCTCTTCTGCCTATCCTGTGCCGCAACAAGCCTCTTCCTGATAAGCTGGATCTTATCCGAAGTTTCCTGAACTAACTCCAGTCCGATCAGCTGCCTATCACCAGTCTCCTCCCAACACAAAGGAGATCTGCAGGGCCTACCATACAACGCCTCAAATGGAGCCATACCAATACTCGCATGAAAGCTGTTGTTGTATGCGAACTCCACAAGAGGTAAATGACGCTCCCAATCATCCTTCAAATCCAGAACACACGCTCTCAACATATCCTCGAGCGTCTGGATAGTCCTCTCGGACTGTCCATCAGTCTGGGGATGAAACGCCGAACTGAGCTTTAGCTCCGAACCTAAAGCATCCTGAAGACCCTTCCACAGCCTTGAAGTGAATCTCGGATCTCGATCCGAAATGATCGACTTCGGCACACCATGCAATCTAATGACACCACTAACATACAATCTAGCTAAACTCTCTACTGACTGCTTCTTCTTCATAGGCAAGAAATGAGCAGTCTTCGAGAATCTATCTACAACTACCCAAATCGAGTCATTGCCCCTTCTAGATCGAGGCAAACCCGAAACGAAGTCCATAGTGACAGCTTCCCACTTCCACACTGGGATATCCATCCTCTGCCTAAGGCCGGATGGTCGCTGTCGCTCGGCCTTCACTTGCTGACATACTAGACATCTAGACACATAATCCGCAACATCCTTCTTCATGCCGGACCACCAAAATGATCTCTTCAAATCCTGATACATCTTAGTGTTACCCGGATGAATAGAGAATCACGACCTATGAGCCTCCGCTAACACATGCTCACGGACATCTACTAAATCAGGGACACAAACACGGTGCTGAAATCTAATCACACCGTCCTCATCATGAGCGATGCCTGCCTTGCCCACTAACTCTAAGAGTCTAGGGTCGGCTCCCTGTTGCTCGATCACCTCATCCAAAACCGAGGACCTAAGAGATAACTGAGCTACAAAAGCCTGACACAGCGATGGCTCTAACTCAGTCAACGCGCAAGCCGCATCTTCCAACATCTTCCAGTGCTGCTGGAGGGATGGCCTCTTTCTACTCAGCGCATCCGCTACGACATTCGCCTTTCCAGGGTGATACTGAAGGTCGAAGTCATAGTCCTTCAAGAACTCAATCCATCTCCTCTGCCTCAGGTTTAATTCCTTTTGGGAGAAAAGATACTTCAAGCTCTTGTGGTCGGTAAACACCTCAAATCTGACACCATAAAGATAGTGCCTCCAGATCTTTAGTGCATGAACCACTGCTGCGAGCTCCAAGTCATGAGTCGGATAGTTCTTCTCATGCTCCTTTAATTGACGAGAAGCATAAGCCACTACCCTTTCTTGCTGCATTAGCACACAACCCAAACCAATCCGAGACGCATCCGTATAAATGGCAAAGCCCTCTAGACCACTAGGCAATACCAATACCGGAGCAGAAGTAAGCTTAGCCTTCAATAGCTGGAAGTTACGCTCACATGCCTCAGACCATACGAACTTCTCACCCTTCCTGGTCAGCTTTGTCAAGGGGGCGGCGATGGATGAGAAACCCTCAATAAATCGCCGATAGTAACCAGCTAACCCAATGAAACTACGAATCTCCGAAGGGGTCTTGGGAACCTCCCAATCCATAACTGCCTGGACCTTCGCTGGATCAACTGCAACACCAGCGCCGGAGATAACATGCCCGAGGAAATGAACCTCGCGCAACCAAAAATCGCACTTGCTGAATTTTGCATACAGCTTGTGCTCATGAAGAACCTCTAACACTAACCTCAGATGCTGACGGTGCGTGGCCTCATCCGGAGAGTAGACCAACACATCGTCAATAAACACTACGACAAAGCTATCTAAATAAGGCCTAAACACCCTGTTCATGAGATCCATGAATGCTGCAGGGCATTGGTCAATCCGAAAGGAAGGACCAAGAACTCATAATGTCCATAACGGGTTCTAAATGCCGTCTTGGACACATCCTCACTCCGAATCCTCAACTGATGATAACCAGATCGCAAGTCAATCTTAGAAAAGACTGATGCATCTCGCAACTAGTCAAACAAGTCATCAATACGAGGTAAGGGATACCTGTTCTTCACAGTCACTTGGTTCAACTTCCTATAGTCAATGCACAACCTAAGTGACCCGTCTTTCTTCTTGACGAATAATACAGGTGCGCCCCAAGGGGAAACACTAGGGCGAATAAATCCCTTATCAAGCAGCTCTTGCAACTGCCTCCTCAACTCGGCTAACTCCGCAGGTGCCATCCGATATGGAGCCTTCGAGATAGGAGAGGTTCCAGGAAGCAACTCTATGGTAAACGCTATCTCTCTATCCGGTGGCAATCCAGACAAATCATCAGGAAAGGCATCTGGAAAATCCTGCACTACCTCAATCTCCGCAAGAGTAGGTGACTCATTAGCCTCTGGTACTAACACCACGCTGGCAAGAAAAGCGTCACAACCCTTGTTCACCATGCGCATCGCCTTCATGGCAGAGATGACCATCTTTCCCGCCCAGTTCCTTGGCAAGGGGTGAGAGAACTCATCCTCACCAGGAATGTGGAAAACGATCCTCTTCCGACGACAATCCACTAATGCATAGTGCTCCTCCAGCGAATCCAGACCAAGAATAGCATCATAGTCCTTCATCTTTAGCAGAAGAAACACCCATCTAGGATTCTATCCTCAATGCACACAGGTAACGACGGAATACACTTCCTAGTCGATACCGTACCCACAGGGTGTGCACAGACAAAGGGACCTCTAACTCCTCAGACTCTACGCCTGACTCTAGGGCTAACTGCCTAGTGAACCGCTCGGAAATGAATGAGTGGGTAGCACCCGTATCAAACAAAACCCGAGCGTGCACACCTAAAAGCAAAACTGCACCTTCGGTGACATGCTCCGCCTGCTCAGCGTCCTCGCGAGCTAAAGCAAACACTCGAGCTGGGGCTCGAGGCCTTCCTGGTCTTCCTTTAACTGGCGCGGCTGCCGCTACTGCTGGGGCTGGTGCTCCACGCTGAGCTCCCTGTTGAAGTCTTGGGCAATCTTTCATCTTGTGGTCGCTGCTCCCGCACTTCAAGCATCTACCCGCTACCAACCAACACTCGGAACCACCGTGTGTCTTCCCGCAATGGGGACACTCTTTCTTCACACCGGGTGAACGTACAGAAGGTACCTGTGAACTGCCGACTGCCACGGTTCGCTGTGGTGTCTGGTACACCGTTTTCTTCTTGTCTTGCCGCTGGAAAGTCGCTGCTGGCCTCTTCTATGAAGCCTTCTTTTCCTCCAGATATTGCTCCATCTCTCCCTCCTGCCTACACGCAGCACTGAGGGCCTCGTCCAACGTGCGGTGGTCAAATGCCATGAGTCTCGTCCGCAGTGATGGCTTGAGTCCCATCACGAACTTCTTGGTCTTCCTCCGCTCGTCTGCTACGATATGAGGTGCATATTTAGAAAGTTCAGAAAATCTTGCCTCATATTCCAGCACGGTCATGGAGCCTTGAGCCAAAGATAGAAATTCTTGCTCCATCCGATCTTGCACATGCTCGGGGACGAACTTGGCCCGAAAGAGCCTCACGAACTCGTTCCAAGCGACATCGATAGCTCCGTCCTCGAATCGGGTACGCAGCAATGAGGCCCACCATACATTAGCTCTTTCCTGCAATACACCTTCGTAATCTCCAACTAACAGTTCTAACTAAACAAAACATGCAATCATACAAAATTAACACATACCTGTAGCATGTAGGTGGCCAATGTAACCTTATCGTCATCTGCACACCTGATGGCTCGGAAGATCTTCTCTATCTCCCTCATCCAGCTTTCTGCCATGAACATATCGCTCTCCCTCTTAAAGGAGGGTGGCAGCATCCTCTTGAATCTCTCCATGGTAGAAGGTCCACCATGGTCCTGAGCTGGTCCTTGAGCCTGCTACATCACACATCAAGCGATATACAATCAACATAATATCACATAAGCAATTAAACAGACTATTAGTCATTTTATTAGTCTAACCTGAGCCTCCAACTGTGCCTGGAGTGCTGCCTGGGTATGAGCCTGGGTCTGCATGGCTTGCACCAGACCTTGCATGAATACTCCGTAGTCCACAGGTGGCGGTGGGGGAAGTACAGGACCTGGCGGTGCCGGGGCCTGCTGCTCCGACCGTTCGTCACGTCGCGGCTCGTCCTCACGGGCCGGCGCTCCGCCACGCCTACCTCTCGAAGCCATGGCTGAAATAAAAATCAGCCACCATTAGAGCTAGGTTACTAAGTTTTCTAACCATTTTCTTATCTATCTTTCATTCCTTATTAATCAATTCTACACATGTGGACATACTTAGCATGCAATGAAGATGATGACTTATGTATATTCATGTGCAATCTCAACCGGTTGCTCTGATACCAATCTCTGTGACGGCCCTCATTATACCGATACGGTTATACCAACCCACGTCGGTATAGCAAGCGTCATCACAATGGGACATTTACCCAACGATACATTCAGCTGAGATACACATGAATATAGAACAGAGTAGCAGAAGTAAAAGAACTACTGTCTTCATTCATTCATCATCCACATTTAACATACATGAAATTGCAATGACATTAAAGAACTTAAAGTTCACATAATTTAAATTGCTGAAAATTTAATACATAAATGTCCACCATTATACATTCTTTCCATGATAACACTAATACAACGTTCAATTTACATACTAGGAAATGCAAAAGTCACAAGTACTCCAAAGACAATCTCCGCGCTCGGAGTCCGTCTCCACCGTCTCCTCCAACGGTACCACGTCACCAACTACACCTGTACGTCGAAGCAAGTAGTGAGTCTAAAGACTCAGCAAGTAACACCACTCATACCATACACGTACATGTCATAGTAGGCTCTACACACACCATTGCAAAAACTCAACATGTATCATGCTTAATGTTTGAAATGAATAACCAACCATGATAATTCTATAAGTAAACACATGATGCATGCTTTCAGATTTCCTTATCAAGATAAATTCCTAACACATGTTCTCTAATCATTCCTACTCATGAAATTCTACTTTGCATTTTAACTAAAACATGAAAGCACTTAGCATGATTATCCTACGTACATGAAACAAAACACACCTACATGGAATCTACACATTCTTGTGCATGCACACAATCATTTTACACACTTTAACTTGCTGGTTTTCACATGATTTAGCAACCATAACCCTACACATGAGAGCTACAATGTTATTTAAAATACAACATGAGAACAACCAAACATGAAATCTTGTGCACATACTTGTTAATTGTCCCTAACATGGATTCTAGGCATTTTACACATATGAACATGTTCCTAACATAATGAAGCTACTGATTTAACATGGTTTCAGATTTGTCACAACATGGATTACAATATCATATCCTCACATTTTGGTCTCACATTTCTTTACACAATTTCCAATTCACATAACTTGCACTTTACACATACACATTACACATTGTTCACTTTCACATTAACACATGAACACATGCACGTTTACACATTTACACTTTCACATTTAGTGCCGTGACACATAGTCCAAACCACCAAAGAAGGACACAACACATCACATCACATAGACGCCATCTAGGCAATACAATGGCGACTCTTGTCCATCTCCAGGATTTCCCCCTAATGCCCTTAGGGTCACTTACACATTGAACCTCTCAGGGGACTTTTCCCTGATACGGTTCCACTGCCCTCTGTGGAAGCAATGTCACACTTGGCACAATTTACACATTACACATTTTACCGATTTTACACATGGGTTTACACATGTCACTCTCATTCTATTCACCTTCTCTCTCACATTCACATTCTCTGTTTTCCTAACATGGCACTACAATTACAGAAATGTAGCATTCAGGAAATTTCACTAATCAGGTCGGATTACACCTAAATCGAATTGTTTCACATTGGCATGCATCAATACACATTTACATGGAAAAATTCATATTACATTAAATACTGGTCCAAATGACCTGAAATTTTAACCACCTGTTAATTTCAGGTTTATGATTCCTCATGGAAATTTCAGATTTTTCTGAACTAAAACAGAATTACAGAAAATCTAATATCAATTTCACATGCTATCCGCAATTCGATTTAACATGGAGTTAGACACAAACACAGTTTTAACCACTCACTGTCTGAACCCTAGCAGGCATGGAACTACAGAATTTATTCATGAAATTTTTGGGTAATACATGACTTACCGAAGATTTATCTTTACCTACACCAAATTTCTATTTCCCAAGCAATATTTCCACTAATTCGCACAAGCATGGGAAAAATCTCAAAATTTCGGAACAGAGCCTGACCAATACATGCTTGACCCATAAAAGTAGTACATTCAGATTCGTCCTAAATCATACAACAAAGGATTGACAAGGTTGATAACAAATCATACATGTATTTCTATAAAAATAAATAACTCTATCATTACCATCTTGCACAAATCCATCCACACACCACATTCACTATTATACATAGTACATAGAAGATTACCTTATATTCTCATCGTGAAACATATCGAAATTATCCACATAAAAGGGCAGAACAGCTTGCTGTTTTGCTCAGATGAACTTGGCGGCGGTCTCTGGCCACTAGTTCAGTGTCAACGGCATAGTCGATGGACGCCAAGCATGATCTCAGCGTCAAGGGACATTGCCGTTAATGTCGGGTCTGTGCAGAACACAGACCCGAGCACCAAAGATGGGGTGAATGTGGGGGTCTAGGACACGAGGGAAAATTCATAAAAATCGTAAAACCATCCTAGACACATACAGGGACATTATGAATGGGGTACTTGCCTTTAGAAAATTACACCAATGGACCTAGGGCTTGGAGAAGCTCTCCTTGGGCAGTCCCAAGAAGCTCTGAGAAATGCTTTACTCCGGGTTCCTGAGCAAGTTCCAGTGCCTTCCATGGTCGGGGAGGCCTTCCTCGTCGATCCAGCAAACTCCTTGAAGCAGCAGAACCCCGGAACAATCTTCAGGTTGAGGGATTTTGGGTTCCAAAGTGGGGGTTTTCCTCAGTTCAGAAAGTAGGGTTTTCTTCTCTTCTTCTCTCTTGCAAAAGGGTGAAGAGAGGGGTTGGGGAAGCAGATTCGGGTTCAGACATATGGGAGAGGCTCCTCTCCCACGCATGGGGTGACAAGATGGCTCTCAGACCGTTGGGAGACAGCTCCCCAATGGGTGAGTTGCCTTGCTTCCGGAATTTCTGGCTCTGCAACGCATGCAGGTCAGAGAAGTTGGCGTCCACATCGTTAGACGTTGGGATTAGTGTTGGCATTCATGGGTGGACGCTGACACCTCATCGACGTCATGCTATTGACGCCAATATGGCCTTCGGGCAGAAGTCTAAAACATGCAGAAACCATGCACCTTTTACACCTATATACATGCTATATGTATACGTTATCATGTACACACTACCATCAAGCATTACATGCATTATTTATACCTAAGCTATACACATACACACATAAGTATACCACTAATACATACGTAGATACATAATACGTACATATACGACACGAGTTATTTACATGCAATAATGCAGAAAAATTTGAGGGCCTTACACCCTCTCCCCCTTAAAAGAAACTTCGTCCTCGAAGTTAGAACGACACTACTCAAACAAAAGGGGATACTTCTTCTTCATCGCATCCTCAAGCTCGCAAGTAACCTGCTCTCGTGAGAAGATCCACCATAGGACCTTCACCGACGCAATACTCTTGTTCCGGAGATGCTGAAATTTCTGGTCAAGAATAGCTACTGTTTGCTCGACATACGAAGGATCTGGCTGGATCTCCACTGGCTCATGACTAATCACATGAGACGGATCTCGGACATACTTCCTGAGCATAGATACGTGGAATACATGATGAACGCTAGCCAAAGCTGGGGGTAATGCTAGCTCATATGCCACGCTGCCCAAACGTCTGAGAATCTCATATGAGCCAATGAACCTAGGGCTCAACTTACTATGCCTGCCAAACCAGACAACACCTCGAGTAGGCGATATCTTCAAGAAGACATGATCGCCAACCTCGAACTCCAAATCCTTCCTCCTGTTGTCGGCATAGCTCTTCTACCTATCCTGTGCCGCAACAAGCCTCTTCCTGATAAGCTGGATCTTATCCGAAGTTTCCTGAACTAACTCCAGTTCGATCAGCTGCCTATCACCAGTCTCCTCCCAACACAAAGGAGATCTGCAGGGCCACCATACAATGCCTCAAATGGAGCCATACCAATACTCGTATGAAAGCTGTTGTTGTATGCGAACTCCACAAGAGGTAAATGACGCTCCCAATCATCCTTCCAATCCAGAACACACGCTCTCAACATATCCTCGAGCGTCTGGATAGCTCTCTCGGACTGTCCATCAGTCTGGGGATGAAACGCCGAACTGAGCTTTAGCTTCGAACCTAAAGCATCCTGAAGACCCTTCCACAGCCTCGAAGTGAATCTCGGATCGCGATCCGAAATGATCGACTTCGGCACACCATGCAATCTAATGACACCACTAACATACAATCTAGCTAAACTCTCTACTGACTGCTTCTTCTTCATAGGCAAGAAATGAGAAGTCTTCGAGAATCTATCTACAACTACCCAAATCGAGTCATTGCCCCTTCTAGATCGAGGCAAACCCGAAACAAAGTCCATAGTGACAGCTTCCCACTTCCACACTGGGATATCCATCCTCTGCATAAGGCCGGATGGTCGCTGTCGCTCGGCCTTCACTTGCTGACATACTAGACATCTAGACACATAATCCGCAACATCCTTCTTCATGCCGGACCACCAAAATGATCTCTTCAAATCCTGATACATCTTAGTGTTACCCGGATGAATAGAGAATCACGACCTATGAGCCTCCGCTAACACATGCTCATGGACATCTACTAAATCAGGACACAAACACGGTGCTGAAATCTAATCACACCGTCCTCATCATGAGCGATGCCTGCCTTGCCCACTAACTCTAAGAGTCTAGGGTCGGCTCCCTGTTGCTCGATCACCTCATCCAAACCAGGACCTAAGAGATAACTGAGCTACAAAAGCCTGACACAGCGATGGCTCTAACTCAGTCAACGCGTAAGCCGCATCTTCCAACATCTTCCAGTGCTGCTGGAGGGATGACCTCTTTCTACTCAGCGCATCCACTACGACATTCGCCTTTCCAGGGTGATACTGAAGGTCGAAGTCATAGTCCTTCAAGAACTCAATCCATCTCCTCTGCCTCAGGTTTAATTCCTTTTGGGAGAAAAGATACTTCAAGCTCTTGTGGTCGGTAAACACGTCAAATCTGACACCATAAAGATAGTGCCTCCAGATCTTTAGTGCATGAACCACTGCTGCGAGCTCCGAGTCATGAGTCGGATAGTTCTTCTCATGCTCCTTTAATTGACGAGAAGCATAAGCCACTACCCTTTCTTGCTGCATTAGCACACAACCCAAACCAATCCGAGACGCATCCGTATAAATGGCAAAGCCCTCTAGACCACTAGGCAATACCAATACCGGAGCAGAAGTAAGCTTAGCCTTCAATAGCTGGAAGTTACGCTCACATGCCTCAGACCATACGAACTTCTCACCCTTCCTGGTCAGCTTTGTCAAGGGGGCGGCGATGGATGAGAAACCCTCAATAAATCGCCGATAGTAACCAGCTAACCCAATGAAACTACGATTCTCCGAAGGGGTCTTGGGAACCTCCCAATCCATAACTGCCTGGACCTTCGCTGGATCAACTGCAACACCAGCGCCGGAGATAACATGCCCGAGGAAATGAACCTCGCGCAACCAAAAATCGCACTTGCTGAATTTTGCATACAGCTTGTGCTCATAAATAACCTCTAACACTAACCTCAGATGCTAACGGTGCGTGGCCTCATCCGGAGAGTAGACCAACACATCGTCAATAAACACTACGACAAAGCTATCTAAATAAGGCCTAAACACCCTGTTCATGAGATCCATGAATGCTGCAGGGGCATTGGTCAATCCGAAAGGAAGGACCAAGAACTCATCATGTCCATAACGGGTTCTAAATGCCGTCTTGGACACATCCTCACTCCGAATCCTCAACTAATGATAACCAGATCGCAAGTCAATCTTAGAAAAGACTGATGCATCTCGCAACTAGTCAAACAAGTCATCAATACGAGGTAAGGGATACCTGTTCTTCACAGTCACTTGGTTCAACTTCCTATAGTCAATGCACAACCTAAGTGACCCGTCTTTCTTCTTGACGAATAATACAGGTGCGCCCCAAGGGGAAACACTAGGGCGAATAAATCCCTTATCAAGCAGCTCTTGCAACTGCCTCCTCAACTCGGCTAACTCCGCAGGTGCCATCCGATATGGAGCCTTCGAGATAGGAGAGGTGCCTGGAAGCAACTCTATGGTAAACTCTATCTCTCTATCCGGTGGCAATCCAGACAAATCATCAGGAAAGACATCTGGAAAATCCTGCACTACCTCAATCTCCGCAAGAGTAGGTGACTCATCAGCCTCTGGTACTAACACCACGCTGGCAAGAAAAGCGTCACAACCCTTGTTCACCATGCGCATCGCCTTCATGGCAGAGATGACCATCTTTCCCGCCCAGTTCCTTGGAAAGGGGTGAGAGAACTCATCCTCACCAGGAATGCGGAAAACGATCCTCTTCCGACGACAATCCACTAATGCATAGTGCTCCTCCAGCGAATCCAGACCAAGAATAGCATCATAGTCCTTCATCTTTAGCAAGAAGAAACACCCATCTAGGATTCTATCCTCAATGCACACAGGTAACAACGGAATACACTTCCTAGTCGATACCGTACCCGCATGGGTGTGCACAGACAAAGGGACCTCTAACTCCTCAGACTCTACGCCTGACTCTAGGGCTAACTGCCTAGCGAACCGCTGGAAATTAACGAGTGGGTAGCACCCGTATCAAACAAAACCCGAGCGTGCACACCTAAAAGCAAAACCGTACCTTCGGTGACATGCTCCGCCTGCTCGGCGTCCTCGCGAGCTAAAGCAAACACTCGAGCTGGGGCTCGAGACCTTCCTGGTCTTCCTGTAGCTGGCACGGCTGCCGCTACTGCTGGGGCTAGTGCTCCATGCTGAGCTCCCTGTTGAAGTCTTGGGCAATCTTTGATCTTGTGGTCGCTGCTCCCGCACTTCAAGCATCTACCTGCTACCAACCAACACTCGGAACCACCGTGTGTCTTCCCGCAATGGGGACACTCTTTCTTCACACCGGGGGAACGTACAGAAGGTACCTGTGAACTGCCGACTGCCACGGTTCGCTGTGGTGTCTGGTACACCATTTTCTTCTTGTCTTGCCGCTGGAAAGTTGCTGCTGGCCTCTTCTGCGAAGCCTTCTTTTCCTCCAGATATTGCTCCATCTCTCCCTCCTGCCTACACGCAGCACTGAGGGCCTCGTCCAACGTGCGGTGGTCAAACGCCATGAGTCTCGTCCGCAGTGATGGCTTGAGTCCCATCACGAACTTCTTGGTCTTCCTCCGCTCGTCTGCTACGATATGAGGTGCATATTTAGAAAGTTCAGAAAATCTTGCCTCATATTCCAGCACGGTCATGGAGCCTTGAGCCAAAGATAGAAATTCTTGCTCCATCCGATCTTGCACATGCTCGGGACGAACTTGGCCCGAAAGAGCCTCGCGAACTCGTCCCAAGCGACATCGATAGCTCCGTCCTCGAATCGGGTACGCAACAATGAGGCCCACCATACATCAGCTCTTTCCTGCAATACACCTTCGTAATCTCCAACTAACAGTTCTAACTAAACAAAACATGCAATCATACAAAATCAACACATACCAGTAGCATGTAGGTGGCCAATGTAACCTTATCGTCATCTGCACACCTGATGGCTCGAAAGATCTTCTCTATCTCCCTCATCCAGCTTTCTGCCATGACGGATCGCTCTCCCCCTTAAAGGAGGGTGGCAGCATCCTCTTGAATCTCTCCATGGTAGAAGGTCCACCATGGTCCTGAGCTGGTCCTTGAGCTTGCTACATCACACATCAAGCGATATACAATCAACATAATATCACATAAGCAATTAAACAGACTATTAGTCATTTTATTAGTCTAACCTGAGCCTCCAACTGTGCCTGGAGTGCTGCCTGGGTATGAGCCTGGGTCTGCATGGCTTGCACCAGACCTTGCATGAATACTTCGTAGTCCACAGGTGGCGGTGGGGGAAGTACAGGACCTGGCGGTGCCGGGGCCTGCTGCTCCGCCGGCTCGTCACGTCGCGGCTCGTCCTCACGGGCCGGCGCTCCGCCACGCCTACCTCTCGAAGCCATGGCTGAAATAAAAATCAGCCACCATTAGAGCTAGGTTACTAAGTTTTCTAACCATTTTCTTATCTATCTTTCATTCCTTATTAATCAATTCTACACATGTGGACATACTTAGCATGCAATGAAGATGATGACCTATGTATATTCATGTGCAATCTCAACCGGTTGCTCTGATACCAATCTCTGTGACGGCCCTCATTATACCGGTACGGTTATACCAACCCACGTCGGTATAGCAAGCGTCATCACAGTGGGACATTTACCCAACGATACATTCAGCTGAGATACACGTGAATATAGAACAGAGTAGCAGAAGTAAAAGAACTACTGTCTTCATTCATTCATCATCCACATTTAACATACATGAAATTGCAATGACATTAAAGAACTTAAAGTTCACATAATTTAAATTTCTGAAAATTTAATACATAAATGTCCACCATTATACATTCTTTCCATGATAACACTAATACAACGTTCAATTTACATACTAGGAAATGCAAAAGTCACAAGTACTCCAAAGACTAATCTCCGCGCTCGGAGTCCGTCTCCACCGTCTCCTCCAACGGTACCACGTCACCAACTACACATGTACGCTGAAGCAAGTAGTGAGTCTAAAGACTCAGCAAGTAACACCACTCATACCATACACGTACATGTCATAGTAGGCTCTACACACACCATTGCAAAAACTCAACATGTATCATGCTTAACGTTTGAAATGAATAACCAACCATGATAATTCTATAAGTAAACACATGATGCAGGCTTTCAGATTTCCTTATCAAGATAAATTCCTAACACATGTTCTCTAATCATTCCTACTCATGAAATTCTAGTTTGCATTTTAACTAAAACATGAAAGCACTTAGCATGATTATCCTACGTACATGAAACAAAACACACCTAGCATGGAATCTACACATTCTTGTGCATGCACACAAACATTTTACACACTTTAACTTGCTGGTTTTCACATGATTTAGCAACCATAACCCTACACATGAGAGCTACAATGTTATTTAAAATACAACATGAGAACAACCAAACATGAAATCTTGTGCACATACTTGTTAATTGTCCCTAGCATGGATTCTAGGCATTTTACACATATGAACATGTTCCTAACATAATGAAGCTACTGATTTAACATGGTTTCAGATTTGTCACAACATGGATTACAATATCATATCCTCACATTTTGGTCTCACATTTTCTTTACACAATTTCCAATTCACATAACTTGCACTTTACACATACACATTACACATTGTTCACATTCACATTAACACATGAACACATGCACATTTACACTTTCACATTTAGTGCCGTGACACATAGTCCAAACCACCAAAGAAGGACACAACACATCACATCACATAGACGCCATCTAGGCAATACAATGGCGACTCTTGGACTGCGCAGACCGGGAGAACAAGTCTCCACCCTAACTAGTGGTACATGTCCACCTCCAGGATTTCCCCCTAATACCCTTAGGGTCACTTACACATTGAACTTTCTCAGGGGGACTTTTCCCTGATATGGTTCCACTGCCCTCTGTGGAAGCAATGTCACACTTGGCACAATTTACACATTACACATTTTACCGATTTTACACATGGGTTTACACATGTCACTCTCATTCTATTCACTTTCTCTCTCACATTCACATTTCTCTGTTTTCCTAACATGGCACTACAATTATAGAAATGTAGCATTCAAGAAATTTCACTAATCAGGTCGGATTACACCTAAATCGAATTGTTTCACATTGGCATGCATCAATACACATTTACATGGAAAAATTCATATTACATTAAATACTGGTCCAAATGACCTGAAATTTTAACCACATGTTAATTTCGGGTTTAGAATTCCTCATGGAAATTTTCAGATTTTCTGAACTAAAACAGAATTACAGAAAATCTAATATCAATTTCACATGCTATCCGCAATTCGATTTAACATGGAGTTAGACACAAACACAGTTTTAACCACTCACTGTCTGAACCCTAGCAGGCATGGAACTACAGAATTTATTCATGAAATTTTTTGGGCAATACATGATTTACCGAAGATTTATCATGACCTTCGCCAAATTTCTATTTCCCAAGCAATATTTCCACTAATTCGCACAAGCATGGGAAAAATCTCAAAATTTCGGAACAGAGCCTGACCAATACATGCATGACCCATAAAAGTAGTACATTCAGATTCGTCCTAAATCATACAACAAAGGATTGACAAGGTTGATAACAAATCATACATGTATTTCCATAAAAATAAATAACTCTATCACCATTACATATCCTTCATCGTGAAACATATCGAAATTATCCACATAAAAGGGCAGAACAGCTTGCTGTTCTGCTCAGATGAACTTGGCGGCGGTCTCTGGCCGCTAGTTCGGTGTCAACGGCATAGTCGATGGACGCCAAGCATGATCTCAGCGTCAAGGGACATTGCCGTTAATGTCGGGTCTGTGCAGAACACAGACCCGAGCTTCAAAGATGGGGTGAATGTGGGGGTCTAGGTCACGAGGGAAAATTCATAAAAATTGTAAAACCATCCTAGACACATACAGGGACATTATGAATGGGGTACTTGCCTTTAGAAAATTACACCAATGGACCTAGGGCTTGGAGAAGCTCTCCTTGGGCAGTCCCAAGAAGCTTTGAGAAATGCTTTACTCCGGTTCCTGAGCAAGCTCTAGTGCCTTCCGAGGTCGGGGAGGCCTTCCTCGTCTATCCAGCAAACTCCTTGATGCAGCAGAACCCGGAACAATCTTCAGGTTGAGGGATTTTGGGTTCCAAAGTGGGGGTTTTCCTCAGTTCAGAAAGTAGGGTTTTCTTCTCTTCTTTCTCTCTTGCAAAAGGGTGAAGAGAGGGGTTGCGGAAGCAGATTCGGGTTTAGACATATGGGAGAGGCTCCTCTCCCATGCATGGGGTGACAAGATGGCTCTCAGACCGTTGGGAGACAGCTCCCCAATGGGTGAGTTGCCTTGCTTCCGGAATTTCTGGCTCTGCAACGCATGCAGGTCAGAGAAGTTGGCGTCCACATCGTTAGACGCTGGGATTAGTGTTGGCGTCCATGGGTGGATGCTGACACCTCATCGACCTCATGCTATTGACGCCAATATGGCCTTCGGGCAGAAGTCTAAAACATGCAGAAACCATGCACCTTTTACACCTATATACATGCTATATGTATACGTTATCATGTACACACTACCATCAAGCATTACATACATTATTTATACCTAAGCTATACACATACACTCATAAGTATACCACTAATACATATGTAGATACATACATACGTACATATACGACACGAGTTATTTACATGCAATAATGCAGAAAAATTCGAGGGCCTTACAATATCAAGATACGGTGTTTGTGATAACGGGTGTCAAGTAGTGATAGAGTTGGGAGGTTTGGTCTTTTGAAAGTGACCCTCCTATGGCGACAATTTACATCTGCATCATATTTGATTAGCCAATCAACACCCAAAATGGCATCATAACCCTTCATATCTAAACAGATAAGGTCTGCAGGGAGATTGTGTCCTCCAATTATAGTTTCACATTTTGGCAAGTAATGGGTAAGTTTAGATTCTGAGCCTAGTGGAGAAGCTACAGTGATCTTGGATTTCAAGGGTACAGGTTTGACAGGTAGAGTTGCAGCAAATGTGGTGGAAATAGATGAATATGCAGCTCCAGTATCAATAAGCACAAATGCAGGTTGCGAGTGTATGGAAATGGTACCTTCCACCATACCCCCTTCCTCGGGTAGGTCAGCTTCTATGACAGCATTAAGGCGTCCCTGACGCCGTGGTACATTCTAAGCTCTGCCTGGCTGGTCCTTCAGCATAGGACAATCAGGAATACGGTGGTCACGACCTCCGCATTTCAAGCATGCCCTGAGCTTCTTCCAGCATTCTTCAGCTCGGTGTCCCGGTTTATCATAGAATTTGCAGTTTTCAGCCAGCTGCCTACCTTCCACTTTGACTCTCTTGTCTCTAGCAACATCTCTTCTGACATTCGGCCTCTTGTTGTTGTTGTTGACGTTGTTGTTACGAAAAGTTGGAGCAATATTAGGTGCCCCCTTCTTGACGAAGACCGGCTTGGAGTTGTCCTTGCCGCTCATGCCCTCTACTTTAGCCATGGTGTCTTCCACCAGCTGAGCTCTTTGGACCATCTCAGTGTAAGTTTGAATGTTGTGTGGTCCAAGCCTTTCAATGAACATGGGCCTGAGCCCATCCATGAACCGATTTGCCTTAAGTCTTTCAGTTCCCACCAAGTGTGGGGCATACACAGCAAGACACGCGAACTGAGCCTCATACTCAACCACGGACATCCCTTTCTATTTTAGTGCGGCAAACTCTGCTGCCTTCTTCTCCTTGACTCTCTCAGAGAAATACTTTCCCCGGAACATCTCCAGGAATCCGGCCCACTCCAGTTCGCCAACATTAGGCAGGTGGGCCGATGTGGCCTTCCACCATGCTCAGGCATCCTTAGTGAATTGGAAAGTGGCCAGTACCACCTTCTCCCTGTTAGTGCATTGCATGACTTGGAAGATCCTTTCTCTCTCCTCCTGCCAATTCTCTGCTTCGTCCAGATCAGGGGATCCAGAGAAACGAGGAGGGTTTAAACTCCTAAAATTCCGGTGCAGATCACCGGTTCCATTCCTTGCAGCTCTAGCCAGATTTTCAGCTTGAACTACATTTTGTAATGCCTGGGTCAATCCAGCCATGGTTTCTTGCATAGCTTGCCACTGATTACGAGTCATTGTAGTTGAGTGCAAGAGTTATGAGGGTTCCTGAGAAAAGAATGGAAACTAAATAATGTCTCTAGATACATTATAAAAGTCAATGGGTAGGAGTGTTTAATTCTTTCTAACATATTCCAGTCTCTACCCATTCTCACCAGGTACTATATTTAATTTCTATGACCTAGGTTCCATAGGTATCTCTTATTCCTGAGACATATATCCTATTTGGTTTTCCTAGGCTCTGATACCATTAAACTGTCACGTCCTGAGCGTTACGCAGTGGATATTATTTCGAAGAATTCGAGTCGATAATTCGAAACGTGAACAGTCAGCAAATAAGCCTCTAGCTAGCACGCACTAAATGTATAACAACATACATCATCATAGGGACCAAATTTGAACTTAATGGAAATTGTATTCAAATCTCATATTTGTCTCAGCTAAACTAATACAGGACTAAGACTCAATAAAAGTAAAAGTACATAATACCTCACTTCCTACTACATTGTTCTAACACTCAAAATAAACTAACTATAGATAGACTCATAATTGGAACGCTCTTCACTCGGACGCATTCCCATCCTCATCTTGCTCTTCCTCCTGAACTTCATAGTCACCTAGATTGGGTAAAAGTAGGGGATGAGCAAACTAGCTCAGTAGGATTTATATCTCAATGTGCGGGCAATGATATAAGTGATTAGCAATTTAGAATTTGGTAAGCACGATGAATGTCATGATATGCATGTACAAATAAAACTCATTAAAACACGATACATGAAACAAGCTAGATAGAGTGATCATGATAGAACGAGATGACAAGAGAGAACTAGCAATAGATCACTTTGTACAAGCACGCAAGATTTCACTTGATGTCCAGAACGCAAGATATCACTAATTGCAATAAATGCAGGATGGCCATATCACGCAAGCAAGCAAGCACGCACGAGCACGATCATGTAACACTAATCAAGCACGTAGACACTAATGTACACCAAGAAAAGATCCATCAAGAATGTACACCAGGACACGTGTATGTAGTTATTGTATCTATGATTCAACACGACACACACGACTCCCAGTGCAGATGCAACGCCAGTAATCATTATACCCCATGGTTAACAGTATATTTATGACTCTCCGTCATTGGGGCTAGACTGGAGCCCTTGGACACTCGCCGTGCCCGGTCAGCATCTCACTTAAAATTTTAAATGTAGATACCCACAGTCATTTATAATGGCCAATGAGAGTTTCAACAAGTAAGCATGTGTAAAGTCATGTTCATGATGATGATGAGAACTAGTAATACATAATTGAACATGATTTCATGATAACAATGGTCAAGAGATAAATTCGGCAGCATAACGGTATGATTTATAATTTAGTTCAATCTTTACATTAACGACTTTAGTTGAGATTGTAAGTCACACTCACGAGAACAAGACGAGAGAGGAAGTGCAAGCTATCTCCAGGGAACTTCAACAGTACAACCAACTCATCGGCCATGTGGGAATCCATGGTCAGAGGAGATTTACGGAGGCCTTGGAGAAAAGGTCACTAGTCTACCGATTCGGAATGACCGGTAGAGAGCTTCCAAATTCCCAAGAAAGGGCTGCCTAGATGTGTAAGTGTGTAGTGATGTACGCGTGTCTCAATTCACGAACCATCGATCTCAAACTCGCGGGAAGTACTTAACAATATACATGGAACAAAACTATGCACTTTAACAAATCATGGTTTTGCAAGATTTTATGATAATAATAATCATTTAAACATGGTAGAATAGTAGGAAGATTAAATCATAAGTAGCATGAATGGATCATAACATTTAAGGAACACTTAGAATAGCATTCATGTAATTAAAGCTTTTAAATGGGTTAATCACTTTTAAGCCATTAAATAAACATCATGTAATGATCAGACCCAAGACATGCAACTTACACAATAAATATCACGTTAAAAAGACCTCGGTTATATGCGGTAAGATTTGCAAGAAACATGTGGTTTCATGTAAAAATCATGAGATCGCGACGGACACCAATATGGGTCGCGACGGGGTCAGATCAGAACGTGACAGTGCCTTGTAAGGATCGCGACAGGCTTGTCAGATCAAGCAGGCAGATCGCGACGGGTGCTTATGAAGAAGGCGACAGGGCGGTCAGACCTGGAGGTCAGGTCGCGACGGTCCCCAGTAAGGGTCGCGACGTGTCGGGACCAGAACGCGACAATGGAATGTGAGGAATGCGATGGGGAAGTCAGCTCAGGCAGCGACATAGCGACGGTGCGCTCGTCGCGTTCAAGAAGCGACGGGTGTACTGTCGCGATGAGACTCAGAACGCGGCCTATCGGGCCATCACCTTCACAGGGTCTGCGCCTGACTCCGACAGAGAAAGGACATATTCTTGGATTGCGGTCCAGAACTACCTTATATTGACACAGGGTGCTTCAAAATAGAGAACAAATTATACGGTGCATGAAAAATAACGAAACCAGTTTTAAACCAACCTAGACATGCAAGGGTGCTTCCAGTAAATTGGAATTAGAAAACAAGGATGGTTTCGATAGGCTTTAATTAAGTCAAACACAAATGTAAAACCAAGTGCAACTTGAAAACGTAGTTTCATGCAGAAACCCTCTTACCATGCTTATAACTCTCTAACTATTGACATTTAGACAAAAGGTTCAATACAAGACATGACGAGGACAACTAGTAGAAAAACGTTTATGTTGCAGGTTTGCTCTAATTCGGTCTTGAATCATGTGCAACATATAAAGAACATGAAAAGCCCTAACAGTGCGCAACTTTGGCAAAACGCTTATAGTTCAAAATCTACTCAATGTAATTCGATGAAACCAGTGGGAAATGAAAGTTAACTTGATTCTCTACACATTGGTATAGGATATGTTAAGATTTGGCCCGAGAAAACCTACCTTCTGGGTTGAAGAAGTCTCATTTTTCCAGAAAACCTGTGTTCAGACCACTTGGAGGAGAACGCTTCATACTCCGTTTATACTGCATGGAATTTGGGCATTCCACTTGGGTTAGAACGTAGAATTGACCCTCTTTCCAGGGGTATAATCCTTGCAAGGTTTGGTTTAGGTTTGGCCTACCTTTTATTGACTTCAAGTGGACTATTTGTGCAGGTCGTAGCAGACGAAAGAGGGAAGAAGATGAGCTTCGTGTGGTTGATCCATAGCTCCCCAGCCACCAAGAGCTCCTCCACACAACCCCAGCAAGTTCTAAACTCATCCCTAGGGTTTGGGTGAAGAGTATTTAAGCATCTATGGGTTTTAGGAGTCCTAATGCAACAAGGAAAGAAGGGTTGCGGGATTGACTTGTGTCTTCCATAATTTGAAGATCTCTCCCTCCATTAGAGAGCCTTGGCCATCAAGCAACCTCCATGGGTGGGTAGGTACGAATTTGGGTTGCCAAGAATGCATGATTGCATCCCAATCAAACCTTAATTACCTCTTTCTAATTTCAGCTTTTTTATGGTTACGAATTTCCATGCATTTTCTTGCTTCATTTGATTTTTGGGCCATATGTGGTCCATTGTCCCAATTAAGGTATTGGGTCTTTAATATATAATGTTGAAAGTCTCTCCAATATTTTTATTAAATTTTTGGCTACGTCGTATTTTCGTGTTAACGGTTTTCCGACTTGTTTCCTTATTTGGATAACCGGTCACGATAACTCTTAAACCTAGCCCAAATGATTTTTATTGGCACAAATTTCTTTGTGAAACATTTAGTAATAATATTTGGGGTTGATTTATAATTTTTACGGAATTTTCTGATATATTTTAGCACATACGATATTGATACGTAAATTTAAATACTCTGGTATTATGGAATTTATTTATTTCCATTTATTTTGAATTTTTTATAAATTTAAAATTTCCGGGGTGCTACAACAGGTGTTCTCTATCTGTCGACAGCCACCAAGTTAACTTCCAGAAATGGTTTTGCAATCACTCTTAAGACCTTATCAATGGAACCTATGGATTCAAACATGAACTTTGACAACTAAAAAGACTTGTTCATAACTCCGAATACTACTTTACATGAGGGATAAAACTAAAACATGAGGAAGACACAATCTAAACATGGTTAACTAGAAACTTAGAACAACAAGGTACTGGGGGAACATCTCCTCCAAACAACGGTTACTTGCACTCAACAAGAAGACTTCTTCGAAAACACATGATGAACTCACAGTTCTAAAGGTATTTATGGAATCAAAACAAAGGTTTAAGGATTCAAACACCTAAACAGGAGGCTCTTTAGCACATTTAGAGAACAAGAATGAGAAAGGGGGAAAGGAATCCTACACATGAGTGGCCAGGAATTTAGAAAAAGAAGTACTAGAAATATAACTCAACTAAACAACACTTGTTTGCATCCAATAGGAAGAATTCTATCAACACACAGGTTAAGACATGTTCATAAGAGATAAACACAATTCTTAAGATGGCTTACAAGGTTAAAGGCAATTATGTATGTGTCCATGAACTCTTTAGCAAGGATAGAAGATAAGAATGAGAGAAGAAGAAAGAATCCTACACAACTTAAAGGATGAAACCTTCACTTCGAGGAGCCCACAACCAGTAGGAAGAAGAAGATGACAAGGTTGCAACCGGAGCAGCAACAGAAGTAGAAGAAACAGTAACAGCCACGTCAGCTGCACCTCCAACAAGAGCAGTAGAAGCAGCAGCTCCAACAACAACAATAGCTTTAGTAGCCACTCACCAACACAAGGGCTAGCAAGCACAAAAACAACAGGAGCAGCAAAAGTAGGAAAAACTTGCACGATGGGAGCTGGGGAGTTTTTATAGCTCACCTGCATCCCGTGCACGATGGCACGTCGACCACCAATTTGTCGCAGTAAAAACCATTTGGTTTCTACTACTTACATGTTTACCATGCAAGACTCAAGGCTTACACCTAAGGGATTAATGTGTAAGTCTCCTACCCTAGTAAGGTGGCTCACTTAGCTCCCAACACGTAAGCAACCATTAAATCCAAGAAAATTGTTATCGTAAATGGGTGATAATTCAACTGGACCATTTGACCCCTTGTTTGTGTGTCCAAATGATGTTTAATCAACTTGAAATTTCAACCATAAGCTATTGAAAAGGTTTTACAAATTATGGTGATTTTATTTTAATTTTTAGAATTTATTTTTCTCCCAGCAAAAATTGCCCAGAAAATAGTTGCGTCGGCTTAATCTAGAAATCCGCACGTCAATAATTCTAGATATTTATATTTATGATATCAGCACATTTTTCTAGAAATTATGGTAATCTCGGATTTCATTTTCGTTATAGAATTCCAATGTCGCCTTGTCGGAGCATGCACCTCTGAGTATGACACTGAAATAGTATTAATTATTACCAATTAATACTAAATTAAAGTAAATTATAGATCATGATAGTAGTTATGTTTACTCATCAAATTATTCACATTTTTCTAGTAAATAAAATTTTCGGGGCGTTACACCCTCAGTCGGACGTACAACTCAAACTCGGGAGTGAGGATGTCCAAGAAGATGACACAAACCTTGATGGACACACCGTACCGGAACAAACCTCGAGCACCCTGTGCTTGACTCACAATGAACTTGGGGTATCGGAATTGAGAGGTAACCACGGAAGGTGTTAACAACCCAACTCGCTATGCACACATAACCAAGCAGAGCCCATCGTTTCCAATCACGATATAAACCAACATACCCCTTACATACCCTACATTGCTTAACCAACACTGCCCAAGCAGTGTACAACAGAAAATAGATAGACTGGCCACAGAACCCCAGAGCTCAGGTGGCCACATTCTAAATCGTGACCAACATAGTGGACGCCTATCGATGCATGAATCAAGATGGACAAACCCGTCGCCTTTAATGTTTGAATCGTGAACGAACAAGTTGTCAAGTTCAGAAATGCGACAACTGGTTTCGTCACCTTTCAGACAGAAGAAAACCTTCCTTAATCCCTCATTTCGAAAATCACACCCAACGATAATTCATGCTTGAAAAATAGGAAATAACCATTCACATGTAACCCTAAGCATGCTCTCTATCAAGTACAAGTGATTTCCCTCAACAAAATTCATAAACCCTAACCTACACAACCCATACAAGTGAAAACAAGAGGAAGTTCCCCTACCAATATGAAGAATACAAAAACAACACTGTTCCGGCATTTCCCACGCTCCGAAGAACCTCCTTGCGTCATAAGCTCGCCGAAGTACACATGAACAAGCCCAAATCGCCAGCAAAAACCCCCCACAGCTCTCCCAAGGGCTCGGAGCCAACACAAAGCATAGGCTAAATTGCGACGTATTGGGCTGTCGCATTTAAAACGCGACATACCTGGTCGTCGCAATTAAGCCCTAGCGACCCTGCATGCGCCACGCGGCGCGCATGCAGCCACGCTCACGTAAATGTGGTGTTGAATCGTGACATAGTAGGTGGTTGTGTTCATTAAGAATCGTGACGACTGTGTTGCTCGGGTTCTTAATGAACCTGCCAGAGGTCTGTTGGGCTGAGGTTTCTCAACCCTCCAGCCTTACACCCTACTACACAAACCAGTAAACACACTTGTATTTACACAAACTCAACCAATGGGCCACACACTGGCCCCCAAACCTGATAAACTATGATCCGAACATTCATAATATTACATTACAATCACCTAAAGAAATTTGTCCTCTAAATTAAAGAAGTAAACTCAATCAACATTTCATCTTATGCAAGACTATCACCTAAAAGAAATTAATGCTTACTCAAACAAGTATGGATACGTCTTGTACATCTCATCGGCCAATTCCTAAGTGTCTTCTCCACCCTGCCTATTTTCCCATCTGATATTTACTAGTTCAATGTCTTTATTCCTCAGCCTTTGTGTTCGTCAACCTGTAATCATTACTGGATACTCTAGCATGGATATATCTGGTTTCAAATCATCCCGAGTGTAGCTGACAATCTGTGAAAGGGTCCCGAATGTATCTTCTTAACATTGAAACATGGAACACATCGTGAGCATCTGTGAAATCTATTGGAAGCTCCAATCTATACGCTGTCTCACCAATCCTTTCAGAATCTGGAATGGACCCACATACCTGGGATTCAACTTGTCCTTCCTGCTGAACCTTAAAACACCTTTGGTTGAAGAAACTCTCAAAAACACATAGTCACCGACTTCAAACTATAGTGGCTTGCGCCATGTATCTGGATAACTCTTTTGTCTGCTTTGGGCTATTTGAAGCTTCTTCTTGATGAACTTGACCATCTCGGCACACTGCTGCATCAATTCTGGTCCCATTACTTGCCTTTCACTAACCTCATGCCAATTCAACGGTGTTCTGCAAGGTCTTCCATAAAGAGCTTCATATGGTGCCATCCCGATAGTTGTGTGATAACTGTTGTTATAAGCAAATTCAACCATACCTAGATGCTGCTCCCATCTGCCACCCCAAACTAAACAGCAAGCTCGTAGCATATCATCAATGGTCTAAATTGTTCTTTCCGTCTGTCTGTCGATTTGGGGATGGTATGCTAAACTGTACCTCAATTGTGTACCAACAACTCTTTGTAAACTCCTCCAAAAACCTAAAGTAAACCTGTGATTCCTGTCTGAAACAATGGTTACTGGAATTCCATGCAACGACACAATCCTATCTACATACAACCTTGCCAATCTATCCACTACCCATGACATACTCACGGCTAACAACCTGCACACCTTTGCCAACCTGTCAACAAAGACCCATATACCATTGTGACCTGATGCTTTCTTGGGCAAACCTGCAACAAAGTCCATAGCTACGTCATCCCACTTCCACTGCGGAATAGGCAATGGGTGCAAAAAACTTCCTGGCGTTTGATGTTCTGCTTTAACCTGCTGGCACACTGAACATCTTGCTATGAATTCCGCTATTTCCTTCTTCATGCTCGGCCACCAGAAATACTTCTTCAAATCTTGATACATCTTTGTGCTTCCCAGGTGTATAGTGTACCTAGACTGATGTGCTTCTTCCAACACTTTCTACTTCACTCCAGCTTCACTTGGGACATATAACCTGTTCCTGAATCGGACCTCACAATCATTATCAATGGTAACATATTCCATCTTTACAAATTCAACCAAGTTCTCATCTACTTTCTGGGCTTCTATTATCTGCCAATATAAAGATGGTTCCATTGTACTGCTGGCTAACACTGCTCGCCGCTGGCTACTTGGAACAATTAAGGAGTTCTCTGCCACATCTTCATACAGCTTCTGTGACGGACCACATCGTTCAAACCCGTTAACCTAATAACGAGATTGATCTGACTCCACCTCCCGCGAACAAGTCGAAGCCTCGCTAGGGATATCAACACACATATCCGTGGAAATATAAAAGAACACACTGAATATATCCGTAAGATTGAACATCTCACACATATTTATAGAAGGATTACATAGCCAAATTTCAACAAAAGTCAAACACGAGTATAGAAGCCTGGGGCATACCCCGGGGAACAACAAAAAGTAAATTACACTACTGGAGGCATGGACCCAACACCGCTGCGATGCGGCTCCAAACTAGAAGATGGATGAGAAACCTCTTGCTCTCCCTCAGCTGAAAGTAATAAGGGGTGAGCCTCACGAGTCACTGACCCAGTAGGGAAACTCCCTCAAAAGCTGATAACCACTAAACATGTAAGAAGCAAGAGTAAAGTATAACTATTCGCAACTAACCACACTATCTCAGCATGAATTTAACACAATAAATAAATAAAGTTATGCTAACAACATGATTCCATACCAACTTTAATCAATAAATGGTAAACCATGCTCAGAAGTACGAGCTAAAGAGGCTAACGCCAAACACGAGTCACGAAGACTGGTTCGCGACACTAGCTATCGACCCGGACAAGCAACAAAGGTCTACCTCTCAGCCTCGCAGCCAAGGACGAAAGGTCTAGCTGCTACTCCACCACAACAGAACCAACAAACTGTGGAGACCACACCTTACCACAACCGCAACTCATACGGCTGCAGCTCCATGCCTGACACATTTAGGAACTCCAGCCCGAGCTCCCTAAAGTGAGGCACTGGAAAAGGACTAGCTGAGGACCAGTACGTCTACCGATGTTTGTCCCCCAACCAAGAGCACGCTACAAGCGACTAAGAACAACCACAACACACAAGCCACTATCCCATTGTTGTCTTTACCTCAGCCAGACATACAACTCAAACTATGGAGTGAGGGTGTCCAAGAAGACGACATAGACTCTAGCGGTACACAAGTATTGGGACAAACCCCGAGCACTATGTGCCTGGCTCACAAAGAACCTGGGGTACCTGACTCGAGAGGTAACCACGAGCGGCGTCGTATACCCGACTTGCCACATACACAAAACTATGCAAACTCGATGTTTCCACTTACCACGTGTGCCAATGCACCGCTTTACTAACCATTGCACGTAAACCAACAGTCATATGGACCCATACATGTAAGTAACTCATTACACCATGTAGACATGCCATGGTTCGGGTAGCAGTCTTCTAAATTGTGACAGACACAGAGGTTGCTACTTGAAGACTGAATCACGACGGGGGTAACGTTCATGATACATACTGAAACGCGACGTCTGGATCCATCGCATTTCAGCTGCAAAAACCCTACCCCAAAACCCATTCCAGAAAATGCTCAAACCACCCTGTACAACCGTTTCACATGAAATATTGCATTGAAATAAAGACCTAGACATGCATCCTCCTTTAACCCATTTTACACATTTAAAACCTTAAACATGGCCCATTTAAATCAAAAAGGAGAAGAATTCCCCTACCATACGAAGAATGCGTAAAACGGAGCTACCTTATTGAACCCCACACAATCCTCCCCCACGGCTGAGCAGTGTTTCCTGCACTGCTTGGCCAGGGGTCGGCCAGCCTCAACACATAATTAAAATCACAATGGGTCACGTCGTCGCATTTAAATCACGACGGGTATGTCCGTCACAATTAAAAGTGACATCCCTGCTTGCGACACGCGGCGCGCATGCAGATGCCCACCCCAGAAAGCGGCATCCAAGACGCGATGACTAGGGCGGTCGTGATTATCCAAATCGCAGGCCTGTGTTGGTCGCATTTATGAAAGTCACCCCAGAGGTTGGTTTGGCCTGGATTCCAAGCCTCCAACCCACACAATCTGTTCAAACATCCCAAACACACAATTTTGGTACACTGGAGTGACTTTCATAAATGCGATCTGAAACTACGATCCGAAAAGTCCCGACGTTACATTAATATCATCTAAAAAGAAATTTCGGCCTCAAAATCTATAAAAGAATTTAAACACATAACACATTAACCACTACACAAAATACTATCATCTAAAAAGAATTAAAAGCTTACTCAATTAGGTAAGGATACGCTTTGTGCATCTCCTCTGTTAATTCTCATGTATCTTCCCCTCCCTGTCTGTTCTCCCATCTGATCTTAACTAACTCAATTTCCTTATTTTTCAGCTTTTGTGTCTTTCGGCCTGTAATCTGCACCGGATACTCTGGCATAGACATGTCTGGCTTTAGATCATCTCGTTGATAACTAACTATCTGTGATGGATCCCGAATATACTTTATCAACATAGAAACAACATAGAAACATGGAAGACATCATGAGCATCTGTAAAATCTGTCGAGAGATCCATTCTATATGCTGTTTCTCTGTTTCTTTCTAAAATTTGAAAGGGGCCCACATACCTCGGACTTAACTTGCCTTTCTTACTGAATCTTAACACACCCTTGGTAGGTGATACGCTCAGTAAAACATAATCACCAACCTCAAATTGAAGTGGCCTACGTCGGGTGTCTGCATAACTCTTTTGACGTCTTTGGGCTATTTACAAATTCTCTTTAATAAATTTGACCATTTCTATAGTTTGTTGAATCAATTCTGGACCCATAACCTGCCTTTCTCCGACTTCATGCCAGTTCAACGGTGTTCTACATGGCCTGCCATACAAAGCCTCATATGGTGCCATCCCAATACTTGTATGATAATGATGACAGATTCTCTCTCTCTAGGTTTCTAGAGAGAGATGCTCTGGGAATTCTCTAGTTCGCTGGTTGCCCTCGCCGGCTGCCGCCGGCCCTGGGGGGCTGGAGGGGACGCTGAGGCATTTGCATGGCGCTTCCTACGGAGGCTAGGTCTTCTGGTTTAGGCGACGTCATCACTGGGAGGAAATCTTATGCTCAGATAATAGCCGTCGCCGACCATCTGCATTGGAGTTAAACCTCCTGCTTTTACAGACTCGGGAGAACCAGCGGTTTTCTTCTCGCCAGAAGAAGTAGGTAAATCCATTCAAACTTTTAATTTTCCTATCATTATAAGGTGTGCCTATGGCTGTTGCTCCATCCCGGAGTTCAAGTCGTGCATTACCCAAAGACTCCTACTGAAGGGCGATTTCATTGTCAGTACTCTCAATCACCATCACTTGCTGTTACGTTTTGATGCTGAGGATGATTACATGAAGATTATTATGAGAAGGAATTTATACATCAAAGGTCTGCTATATAGATTTTTTAAATGGGATTCTCAGTTTGATTTTAATGATGATCCTACTATCATCCCCATTTGGATTGGCTTCCCTATGCTCCCTATTAACTATTATTATGAGGATTTTCTGAAGTCCATTACTGGCAACCTGGGACATGTCCTCCAGAAATATGAGCCAACTATGGCATTAACACAAACCAGTGAAGCATTCGTCTGCGTGGAGCTAGACATAGTTAAACCCCGGCCGGATAGAATCTGGACTGGATGTGGCACAGAAGGATTTTGGCAGAAGATAAACTACTACAGAGTTCCGGAGGTTTGCTCCTCTTGCGACAGACTGGGTCATGTTGTTGCGGACTGCCGTAGGAAGCAAAAACAACTGGATGCTCATGTGGTTACTCAAAAGGCATCTGATATGCAAATCCCATTGGAGAAGGAAGGATGTAGCACCCCGAAAAAAAAAATTAAATAAAAATTCAAATAAATGGAAATAAATTATTTCCATAATATCAGAGTATTTAAAACATACGTACTATTATTGTATGTGCTAAAACACATCGGAAAATTCCGTAAAAATTATAAATCAACCCCATACATTATTCCTAAGTGTTCCACGAAGAAATTCCTGCAACGGAAAATCCGATTGACCAAGTGCACATCACACAGTGACAAATTATCCAAAATTAGGAAACTAGGTCAGAAAACCGTTAACACGGAAATACGACATGACCATAAATTAAATAAAAATGTTGGTGAGACTTCCAACATTATATATTGATGACCCATTATCGATATTGGGCCAATGGATCACGTTTGGCCTAAAAATCAAGTGGAGCATGAAAAATACACTTAAATTCGCAACCCTAAATAAGCTGAAAATGGAAAGAGGCAATTAGGGTTTTATTGGATGCAAAGATGCTCTCTTGGCAACCCAATTTCATGCCTAGCCATCCATGGAGGATGCTTGATATCCAAGACTCTCCAATGGGGAAGAGATCTTCTAAACATGGAAGGGGGTATGCAAAAACCGCAACTCTTCTTTCCTTGATACAATAGGACTTCCAAATGCCATAGATGTTTAAATGCTCTCCACCAAACCCTAGGGGACGAGTTGTACATCTTGTTGGGGTCGTGTGGAGGAGCTCTTGGCAGCTGGGGAGCAGAGGATCGGCCATACCAAGCTCATCTTCTTCCCCGTTGCGTCTGCTTCGACTTGTGCAAACCGTCCACTTGGAGTCGACCAAAGGTAGGTCAAACCTAAATCCCATAGTGCAAGACTTATACCCCGGGAAATAGGGTCAATTCTACTTCCTAACCCAACTGGAATGCACAATTTGCATGCAGTATACTCGGAGTATTAGACGTTCTTCAACCAGTGGTCTAAACAAGGGTTTTTGAAGAATGAAACTTCCTCAACCCAGAAGTAGGTTTTCTCAGGCCAAACATTAACAAGTCATATACCAATGTGTAGAGTATCAAGTCTAGTTTCATTTCCATTTTGTTTCATCGCATTCCAATGAGTACATCTTGAGTTATAGACGTTTTGCCAAAGTCGCGCATGTAAGGGAAGTTTTACATTCATCTTGATTTATCATGCATCCCGAGGCCATTTTAAATTATTTAACAATCATAGTTCTCTTCTACATCATGTTCCCAACAACTTTCATGTTGGCACTTTTGTCCCAAGAGCTCTAGTTTAGAAGATATAAGCATTGCATGGACCAAGCACCTATTTCCTGCATTTTCCTGCGTTTTTGGGTTGTTTTTAGAACCGCGTCCGGTCTAGGCGACACGATTACTGCGCCTGGTATCCCATTGACCTTGGCCGACGTGACTTAGTGAAAGGTGTCCGCAACACCTGACGCGATTCACGCGCTGACCGGTCAACGGCCTGCGTGAGACTTTGCGCCGCGTGGGAGTCTGCGCCTGTCTGAACCACGGCAGGATCCCCCGACGTGATTCAGGCGGTTTTCCTGCCCATTGCTATATTTAACAATTTCCATGAACATGTCGTCGTCTTCCCCTGACGTGATTCAATGGTGAATGCGGCCACCAAGGTGGACGCGATTTTGAATCTTCACAGTACGCTGCATATCGATTGTATACATCGTTCGGAAATGCGTCCACTATGTAGGACGTGTATTTCCAGGCCTACCCGAGGACTGTTTAACATGGTATTAAGTGTAGGATTTGCATGTATTGGTTCTGAACATTTCATGAGAACTGTCTAATGGCTTAAAAGTTATTAACCCATTTAAAAGCTTTAATTACACGAATGTTATTCTAATTGCTCCTTAATGCTGTGACCATTCATGTAACTTGTGATTCACTCTTCTTACTATTCTATCATGTTAAAGTGATAATGGTTATCTTAAAATCTTGCAAACCATGATTAGTTAAAGTGCATAGTTTCATCTCATGACATCTTGTTAAGTGCTTTCCGTAAGTTTGAAACCAGTGGATTGTGGATTGAGATGCGTACATCACTACACACTTGCACATCTAGGCAGCCCTTTCTTGGGGATTTAGAAGCTCTCTATCAGTCATTCCATATCGGTAGACTGGCGACCTTTTCTCTAAGACCTCCGTAAATCTCCGTACTCCGTGGATTCCCTCATGGAGACCGAGTTGGTTGTACCGTTGAAGTTCCCTGGAGATAGCATGCACTTCTTTTCTTCTCTTGTTCTCGTGAGTGTGATTTACAATCTAGACTCAAGCCATTAATGTAAAGATTGAACTAAAGTATAAATTGTGCCATTATGCTACCGAAGTTATCTCTTGACTATTATTATCATGCAATCATGTTCACATTACTAGTTACTTATTCTCATCATCATCATGAACATGACATTACACATGATTACATCTTGAAACTCTCATTGGCCATTAAATGACTGTGGGTATCTACATTTAAAATTAAAGTGAGATGCTGACCGGGCACGGCGAGTGTCCAAGGGCTCCAGTCTAGCCCCAATGACAAAGAGTCATAAATATACAGTTACCCATAGGGTATAATGATTACTGGCGTTGCATCTGCGCTGGGAGTCGTGCGTGTCGTGTTGAATGCTAAATACAATATCCACATACACGTATCCTAGTGTGCATTTCAAGGTGGATATTTCCTTAGTGTACATTAGTATCTTCGTGCCTGATTAGTGTTATATGATCGCACTCGTGCGTTCTCGCTTGCTTGCGTAATATGGCCATCTTGCATTTATTGCAATTTAAAGTGATATCTTGCTTGCTTATTACCTGTCACACTATTGATAACATCTTGCTCATTATATCGTTCTAGATCTTGCTCTATCATGATCACTCTATCTATCTTGTTCATGTATCATGTTTTAATGAGTTTTATTCGTACATGCATATCATGACATTCATCGTGCTTACCTAGTTCTAAATTTCTAATCACTTATATCATTGCCCGCACATTGAGATATAAATCCTACTGGGCTAGTTTGCTCATTCCCTACTTTAACCATTCTAGGTGATTATGAAATTCAAGAGGAGGAGCAAGTCGAGGATTGGAATGCGTCCGAGTGATGAGCGTTCCAATACTTGAGTCTATCTATAGTTAGTTTGCTTTGAGTGTTAGAACAATGTAGTAGGAAGTGAGGAATAAATGTAGTTACCTTTTATCGAGTCTTAGTCCTGTTATAAATGTTTAAGAGTTGTATTAGTTCCTTTTGATACAATGAGATGATATTTGAATATAATTTCCATTGAGTTCAATAGTTGGGCCCTATGATGAAGTTGTGTTGTTATACACTTAGTGTGTGCTAGCTAGAAGCTTATTTTTCGACTGTTCATGTCTCGGAATATCGACTCAAATTATCCGAATTAATATCCGCTACGTAATTCTCGGGACGTGAAAAAGGAGGTGCCACAATGGTCAAGAAAACATGGCGGCAGAAGGTGCCCCAGCAAGCCCCTGCTATGACTTCAGGGAATCATTTTTCTGTGCTGGAGGAGAACCATGAGGATATTGATGGCCGGCACTTGCAAGATTCTGAGGAGCAGGGATTCGGTCATGCCATTCTACATGAATCTACTACTACATCGCAACCTCAGGAGATCACGTTGCATGGCCTACATGGGGGCGCTAGTATAAGTGTCACTCACTGCCAAGATTTTGGGGGAAGTGCTGAAGGGAGATCAGATGCTGTGGGGGTTGAGGGTTCTTCTCCAGCGATGGTCACTGTGGAGGCGGAGGGAGCTGAGGGTAAATCCATTACAGAATCTGCCATAGATTTTCCTAAACCCCTGAATGAAGTTTTAGAAAGGGTTTCTATCCTTGCTGCCACGGAGAATATTTTCATGACGGGCCCTGTCCTATTGCAAGATTTGAAAGCTCATAAAAAAGCAGGTGCAACTACGCGATCTAAGGCGAAAGCCGTAGGTGGTTCGGTTGGTTACTCCTTATCATGAATAGTTCCTTATTATGCTGGAATATTAGAGGCATTTCCAATACTACCTCTAGGAGGTCCCTTCGTAGAATTATCAGAAAATTTGGCACAGATATTGTGGCTATTGCTGAGCCTATGGTCTCTTTTGACCGAGCATCTTCCTTATGCAAATATATCAATATGCAGGAGTATGATGGAAACGGGGGTGAGAACTCCAAAATCTGGGTACTCTGGCGCAATACTTCCATGCACATCATTAACTGTTCAGACCAACATATCACGTTAGCTGTGTTGAAAGATAACAGTGTCCAGATGATGGTTACTGTGGTTTATGCTAGCTACAATGCTAGTCACAGGCGGACTCTCTTTGATGATCTTATCCAATTTTCTAATATTGTTGATGTTCCTTGGGTGGTTGGGGGTGACTTTAATTATATCGCCCAGCCTTATGAGAAAATGGGGGGTCGAGTTTCCAATATGCAAGCTATGGTAGATTTTAATTCTTTTATTGATGCTTCTTCTCTCTCTGATGCCGGTTTCATTGGTTCTCAATTTACTTGGACCAATAACAGAATGGGGCAGGCATCTGTTAAGGTGTGTCTGGATTAGTTTCTGACTAACAGAAGTTTTGAGAATAATTTTCTAGAGTTTACTGTAAGGCATCTCCCCAGAGACCCTTCTAATCATGCCCCTTTGGTGGCCTATATTCATAAGGTGGTCCAATCTCCGGCCAGATTTACTTTCCAGTCGATGTGGTCTTCTCATGCTTCTTTTCATGACACTGTTAAAATGGAGTGGAATGCTCAGAAGGATTGGCACCTCAACCCTTTTACCACTCTGTCCCTTAAGCTGAAGTCGGTTAAGAAGGCCTTACGGGTTTGGAATAAAGAAGTGTTTAGTGCTGTTGAAGAGAATGTTCTTTCCCAGGAGGAAGAAGTTAGAGTTATGCAAGACATCTTTGATTCTAATCCTTCTGCGGAAAATAGGAGTGCTCTGGGGAAGGCGACTGCCAGTCTTAGAAGGGCTATCCATTGTAGGGAGGTGTTCTGGGCTCAAAAAGCCCGTATGGAATGGCTAGAAAATGGGGATAGAAATACTACATTTTTTCATGTTGTGGTTCAAGCCAATAGAAGACGTAACATAATTCAGCACCTTCAGATTGATGGAACTTGGACTGAGGACCAGGAGGTTTTGTGTGTTGAAGCGGCTAAGTTTTTTAAGGATTTGTTGCAATCTACTCCTCATTCGGTGGATGAATCCCTGATCCAGGTAATTAATTCACTTATTTCAGATAATCAAAATACTTTTCTTTGTGCTCCTCCAACGTCGAATGAAATCAAGAACACAGTATGGAGTTTGAATGGGAACAGCGCCCCTCAGCCAATGGGTTCACTGGCATATTTTTCACTTCTTGCTGGGACATAGTTCAACGTGAAGTTGCTATCACTGTGAATGGATTCTTTCAGGGATACTCTTTTCCTAGAGGAGTAACCTCCATGTTGATTGCACTTGTTCCGAAAAAATCTCACCCAGCTACTTACAACAACTTCAGGCCGGCCAGTCTTTGTAATTTCTGTTATAAAATTGTTTCCAAAATTATATGTGACAGGTTGGTTACTATTTTACCTGGAATTATCTCGGAGGAACAAGGTGCCTTTGTGAAAGGAAGATTCATCCTGGATAATGTTTCTCTTGCCAAACAATTAGTTCGAGATATTGGTTGGAAAGTCAGAGGAGGTAATGCTATCTTCAAGTTGGATATCAGGAAAGCATATGACAGTATTGAATGGGATTTTTTGTTTGCTGTTCTGAAGAAGTTTGGTTTCGCTTCAAGGTTTGTTTCTTACATTGGCATGATGCTCTCTAACTACTGCTTCTCTGTACTGGTTAATGGCGTGTTGCTGGCTTTTTTAAATCTTCTAGAGGTTTTCGTCAAGGTGATCCTATTGCTTCTGCCCTCTTTATTATAATGGAAGAAGCCCTGAGTAGAGGCCTAAAGAACATGATTTCCACTGGGGACATCATTCCCTATGCCGGCCCCAGAGGGTGCCCAGCCCCCTCTCACCTTCTTTATGTAGACGACACTCTTATCTTCATGAATGGCAGTATTCCTAATGTGAAACGCCTTGTGCTTTTTCTTAACAATTATCCTCAGTCCTCGGGCCAGATTATTAATCCCAGCAAGAGTTCTTTTATGGTCTCGGGAAAAGCTACTATGGCCTCCATTCAAAGAATCAAGGAGGCTACTGGTTATATGAAGCAGGAGGGACCTTTGCTGTATTTGGGGGTTCCTCTGAGACCTGGAAGAGTTTTAGCTGCTGATTACAAGAGTCTTATTGACAGATTTAATGCTAGACTGGGAGGATGGAAGTCTAAGTTAATCTCTCAAGCTGGAAGGGTTACCTTGATAAATTCAGTATTATCCTCTATTCCGATCTATCTTGCTGCTTCCTCCTTTATTCCAAATCTATTCTTTCTTACATGGAGAAGTTAGCTGCTGCCTTCTTCTGGAATGGGTCTGATGGCTCTCGCTGTCGACACTGGGTTGCATGGCATATTATCCAACGCCCGAGACAAGAAGGTGGCCTAGGAGTCTGGAATATGCAGCATGTCCAAATGTCCCTGGCAGTTAAACAAATTTGGAATATACGTCATGGCAGCTCCCTCTGGTCTGTGTATGCAAGGAAGCATCTTCATTCTAACAAGTTTGAATGGTTACCAGGCATGCCCAAACATATATGCATGACTGCCAACAATATTATTCAGAAGAACATGAGATGGATTCATGGCAAGGGGGACATGATTGATATCTTGAAGGATATTTGATTGGGCGATCATCCTCTGGTGGACATGCTTCAAGGCCCCTTTGAAGGTGAGGTCATCTCTTTACAGGAAGTATTCAGTGACACCTCTCATCCAATGAGATCGGTCCTGCCAAGTTCAATTTTTCAAGAGTTGCAACTGAATGAAGAGGAGGACAAATGCGTGTGGGCCGCTGCTCCTAATGGAACTTTTTCTACCAAATCTGCTTATAATCTGGTTAGAAACACTGGTGTCTCTCGTACTGCTCTAACCATGATTTGGCATCAACCTTTCAACCTTAGAGCCTCGCTTTTCTGTTGGAAGGTTCTCAATAGAGCGGTTCCAGTTGATAGTAGAGTTATGGACAGTGGAATTCCCTTGGTCTCTCGATGCCATTGCTGTGCATCTCCTCTGGTTGAGGATCTAAATCATGTTTTCATTAACAACACCCCTATAGTGACGATTTGGCACTGGTTTCTGCCGCTGATCAGCAATAAGATCTACCTTCACTCTAATATCACTGCCAGAATTTGGGCCTTCATTCTTCATGCTAATGTTCGATCTCCTGTTGGTTTTATATCTATTTATGGCATGATGCTTATTCTATGGGAACTCTGGAAGTGTTGATGCGCTGCTCGATATGATGCCAAGAAAATTCGGGTCTATGATATCATCAGGAACATTAAGCTCAACATTTCTTTTGCCCTATCCAATACATCCTTCAAACTTGCTCCCACGCCGGCTGAGTTGCATATCCTTCAACATTATGGTTTTGGCCCTCATGTTTTTACTAAACATTTGATGTTTATTCGCTGGATTCCCCCCATTCAAAATTTTTGTCTCAATGTTGATGGGGCATCCAAGGGAGTCTAGGTACATGTGGGGGAGGTGGCTGTATTCGGGACAAATATGGGGTTGTTCTGGCCACTTTTGCTCACTATTATGGGGACGGCAACAGTCTGATAGCTGAAACCCGCGCCCTTTGTGATGGCCTTCGCCTGGCGGCTTCTCTTGGCATTACTCTTTCTGCTATATACTCTGACTCTTTAGCTCTTGTCAACTCCATTAAGCAGTGCAGATGTATGAACGTGCGCATTTTTGACTGTGCACTTCCGTTGTCGAGAGTTCCGTGCACACGTCAAGATGCTCACCTCCCCTAAACTATCTCACATAATTAAAAATAACAAAGATGAACTAATACAGTGGTGAGAACAGGTCATATCCACGGAGAGGCTCAATAAAGTTTGAATCAAACTACTTTGATTTGAAATCATTCTAACGAACACATTTTCACCAAATTAACAATGCATTAAAAGTAATTCTGTGAACAGCATCAATTAAATTCCTCACAACTCGACAGATCAAAGATAGCGAAAGAACAAGCTGAATTGAAATTAAAATGGGAATCGAAATCAATGTACCCTCACAATTGAGGGATCAAACAAGTAAAAAAATAACAAATGAAATATAAAACTATAACATCAAATTCTTGAACTGTCTAGAATAACAAAATAAGAACACCAACGCAATAGAAATCTAAAAGAAAGAAACACTGAACCACTATTCTCACAACTCAAAGATTAAACTTGAAATAAGAAACAGAAATTAATTGATACCAAATCTGAATTCTCATGTTATGAAGAACATACGAAGAACAAATTAATGACTGGAGAACAAATCTAAAATACTCAGAATCTACATGAAATCAGTTCAATCCTCTGCTATCACAGGAACATAGACTTAACAAACTCAACTCTGAATCTGACTCTCTAGAAGCTCTCAATCTCTCTCAGTTCTCACAGCAGCACATAATCGATGAAATTAGCATAGAAGAAAAGAAAAACAAATATAAGCAGTAGAACTCGATCTCCTCTCATCAACAGTAGCAATTCCCAAACTAAAATCTGAACTCCGAAAGCTCTCACAGCTCTGCATGTTTACAGAAGATCTCACAGCAGTCGAACTCCCTCACGGATGCTAAAGGAAAAGACAAAAGAAAGAACAATGGCAGAAATCTAACTAGCTAAAAACCTGAATAGGAGAAAATTGTCGAACTCAGAAATTTGCACATAACAAGCTAAAGAACTGCGAGGAACGAACAGTCGATCTTGGGAACCCCAACAGCCACTTTGGATCTGATCCACCTCCCAACAGCAAAGAACATAGGAGACCAACCTCTCTGAAATCTCCGAACCATCGAACTAGACAACTACCTCCTTGCTCTACTGAAAGGGAGATTACATAAATAAATTGCAGAATAAAACAAAAAAAAATCTCCACTGCTAACTCTCTGAATTCTGGAAGAACAGACAGAAAAAGTAAAAATCCTAAAAACTCCAACCCAGCCAACCCGTCTCCAACCCACAGATGCTTGAAAGAAGAAAATACAGAACAAAATAAAAACTAGAAATCCTGAAATCGAACTAGAGAACTCCCCCCCCCCCAACAATACTAGAAGAACATAAAGAAGAGCTAAGAAAACCTAAAAATATCAAAACTCGTCTCCCTCCCCATGCTCTACTTCTTAACAGGAAAAAGTAAACTAAAAATTCCTAAGAAATTCGAACTAGAGAACCCTGGGAAGAGGACCTGAGGTCCTTTTATAGGCACCAGGCCTCTGCACATCTCCGCCTCTGCCGCTGTGCAGGAACCCAACCCAGCATCGCACCTGGTCCAGCCGGCCTCACCTCCACTAGCTCCAGATCTGGGCACCGGCCGCACCTCAGCCCAACCATCCGCCCACCAACTCCAGCATCACACCAGGCCGCCATGCACGGGATCTGCCTGCATCACATGCAGCACCAGTGCTCCTGGTCTGCACCGCCAAGACCCAGCCCATGGCGCCGCTCCGCCAGTGCTCATGGTCTGCATCACCATGATCCAGCTCAGCTGCGGATCCACCAGATCCGGACCCCAGGCAGCGCCATCGCCTGCGTCGCACGCCTCCAACTCCTGCATCGCACGCGCCTCCGCTTGCACACACCCCCGCTCCGCACCGGAGCTCCTTCTCCCGTGCACATCGCCTGCGCTCCGCACCGGCTCTGGCCAGCACCATCGCCCGAGCACACCTGGGCTTTACACCTTCGGCCAGCTTCACATAGGAGACCCCAAATCTGTTTCCAGATGCTTCCTTTGCCCTTTTGGGGAAGAAAACGGATTTTTAAATGGAATGTGTGAGTTTTTGGGAGTGTAAAAGGTTATTTATTTAAAATTTTATTTATTTACAAGTTACATTTATTTACTACTAAAAGTCTATTTACGACAAAATTATTTATGTACAATATCTATTTACGTAAAATTTTATTTTCCAAAATGAACCTAATTTGTCAACCTGTAAGAGATAACTTATTGAATGAAAATTTAATCATCTGTATTCTAATATGTTCAAAAGTTTATTCATGGATGAAATACAAATTAAAATCAATCGCACATTATTTTAGACAAAAGATGTCTAAATTTAACTATATGTATGAAAGTTCACGCAAAAAAATTATGTAGTTATCACTCCCCCCTACTTGAACATTGCTAGTCCCTTAGCATAAAAATTATTCCAAATGTAGGACTAGAAGATGTAATGTCTCATGTTAAACACCATCATGTAAAGATTAATGTGGGTACATGTCTTTCCTAATTGTAAAGGTTTATGGCAAGAAATTAGTGCACAATTTATAGCTCACTTAAGAGTTCGCATCATCCCTCTTGGAGCTCCTCTGCCTCAGCTAGTACTTGAGATTAGATTAAATCGAGGGAGAAGAAAAGAATTGTGGAATAAGATCATTACTCAGTTAGATTGGGTTGTTTCTCTTAGTTCCATTCTGCCCATCTTCCTTGAGGATTATTTTGTTCTGAGCTGAGGACTTTTGTCCCTTTATTTGCACTTTGTGCACTCAGAATTTCTTTATTTCTTTTTCATCCACAATGCTGCACAACCCATCACTTTTCAAGAGTATCGAGTCCAACTTTACTCAGATCCGGGGCATTTTTCATGGATATATTTTTCTTTTGCTTTTGCTTTTCTTTTCTTTTCTTTTCCTCTTAAAAGAAGGATGGACAGTCAGGTTCCTTGATCACATGCCTTCACTTCCTTCGCAATTCACTTAAGGGGAAGGGAGAAAACCAATCACATCTCTCCTACTAGCCTTGACAAATTTGTTACATTCGGTTTCAGCTAGTCTAAGTGGTTGTGTAGTGTGTGTATGAAACTTCTTTGCCATAAATCCTTACATAAGGTAGACAAGGAGTACATGTAATCCTTTAATAGAGGCTACCTGACATGGATATTTGTAAAGGAGTGTGACAACTACAAAATTTTAATGGTTAAAGATCAGACACAAAGTCTGGGTTGCGCAATGTCACTCATTTTTATTCAAAGATGAAACATTGTGAAATTTTATTTGCATATGTACAAGCTCAAGAAAAAGAAATGAAGCAATGGTTGGGATGAGGACTATGAATGCATGCTTATTCTACCTCTCCCCCCTACTTATTGACAGAAAAAGAAAGTAAGACAGAGAATTACCTGATAAAGGAAATCTGTACACTTGGGTTGCCTCCCAAGAAGCGCTAAGTTTATCGTCTTCAGTCGGACGCCATTAGGCTTCATTTGGCTCAGCTAGCTTGGTAGAATCCATTTTTAAAGAAGACGGGTTTTCAAAGAAATGTTTTAACCTCTACCCATTAACAGTGAATGATTGTCCAGTTTTAGGGTCAAGAATGATGACAACACCATTGTCATAAGCTTTGACAACAGTGTAAGGACCATCCCATTGGGACTTCAATTTTTTCGAAAACAGACGAAGCCTAGAATTGAATAGCCAGACCTTATTATGCACTTGAAAATTTTTTCTATGAATGTGTTTATGATGGAATGCTTTGACTTTGGCTTTATAGATCTTTGGCTTTGCTTTGTCTTATTCTCTCCCTTAAACCCTAGAGCACAGGGTTGGTCTACTACTTTTTCACACAAGGTTCTTCCAAGGAGTCTACCACTAGACAACTCTCTCCTTGATCATGGTGCCCAGATGCCGTAAAAATATTGATACTAACCCGCTCATCTCCAAATGATATATCCATCATCCCGGTAGCACAATTAATGTTGGCTCTAGCTGTAGCCAAAAAGGGTCTACCAAGGATGATGGTGGACTGAGTTAAATCCTGAGGAGTGTTCATGTCCAGAATGATGAAATCGGAAGGGAAGTAGCAATCATTGATTTTTATAATAACGTCCTCAACTAAGCCTTTAGGAGTGGTGACAGAATGATCGGCTAGATGAAGGACAACAGAAGTAGGTTTCAACTCTCCTAGATTGAATTTTCAAAAATGGCAGAAGGTAGGAGATTGACACTGGCTCCCAAATCCAAAAGACTGCTTTCAAAAGTGACTCCACTGATGGTGCAAGACATTAGTGGAGTGCCTGGATCTTTGAGCTTTTTAGGGAGTTGATTTAAGATAATGACACTCACAGTTTCGGGAAGAATGATTGTTTCAGTTTTATTTCTCATTTCACGTTTTGGAGTGCACATTTCTTTAGGAATTTGGCATAAACAGGCACATGCTTGATAGCATCAAGAAGAGGAATGTTGATGTGAACTTGCTTAAAAAGCTCTAAGAGTTCTTCATTGCCAGCTGGTTTGTTTTTGGATTTTGGCTTTAAAGCTTCAAGAAAAGGAACTCTTGGAATGTAACAGCTTGGGTCTTCATTCACTTTGATTTTGTCTAGAGGTTCTTCAGTAATTTTCCTCTTTTCCCTTGGAATTTTCTTTTTCAACATCTTCTTCAATCTCTTCTTAAATTTCATTTTCTTTATCCTCATTCAATGTTGACATGTGTGGGTAAGGATTTATCAAGAATTTTCCACTCCTTAAAGTTGACACAGTTTTGACATTTTCCACTTGGGGGCCCTAGCTTGGGCAGGAGGATGATCCTATTGTAAAGGTTGATTCTGAATTTGTGGTGCTGGAATATTCTTGACAAAAGCTTGTTGTTGGTTTTGTGGTGGAGGGGCATTTGATCTAACTGGTGGTCTATACCCCTGAGCTTCATGGTATTGCTGGTTCTGATAGAATTCGGGAGGGTTGTTTCTTGGGTTTGCTACAGCTTGACTTGGCAATTGCTCTGCTTCCCTCCTTTGATATACGTCAGCAATTTGAGACTCTATCCTTGCCAAATTTTGTTGAAATTTTGGTTTTGAGTTTGATATTGAGTTTGTTGTTCTTGCACAGTTTGGCATAGAGTCGCCATCATGTTTTGGAGTTGGTTCATTTTATCTTCCCAAATAGGCTGAGGAGGTGTGGTTGATATGAAGGTTGCTGGAAATTGGTATGAGAAAATTGATTTGAGCTTTGATTTCCTTGGATTTGTGGAGGTTTGGAGTAAGAAGATTGGCCAAATCTCGAATTTTGATTGGGATAGGCTTGACCATACATGGATTGCTTAAAGGCAGGTTGAGAAACTTGTTCAAAATGATTTTTCCAAGAAAAGTTCGGATGGTTCTCCAACCAGGGTTGTATGTGTTAGAGTATGGATCATAGGAGGGTTTGTAGAAGCCTTGAGCAGCTTGGACTTGTTCCTGAATGAAAGGAGGTAATTGGGCAGTAGTAGGACAAGCATTGGTGGGATGAGCTGAGCTAGCACACATAGCACAAGTTTTAGGTTGTTGAGAAAATTTGGGTGTGGCTTGCCCAGTCAAAGATATAATTGGTCGAATTTTTGTTCCAACTTCTACTCCAATCTTTGGTCAAGTCTAGCTATCAGATCTTCTACCCTAGAATCTAATTCTCCTCTCCCTTTTACTTCACATCCCTGCCTTCTTTATAGGTCCTAGTGCTCTCTCGTAAGAGTAGAGTGAGGCATGATTGATAGAATTCTCACTCAATGTATCAAAAAGATTATATGCCTCATCCTCGCTCTTAGTCATGAATGCTCCTCCACATGAGGCATCAACCATTTGCCTATTTGATTCCATCAGTCCTTCATAAAAAGCTTGGACTATTTGCCACCTCGACAGACCATGGTGGGACATTTTCTAAGCAACTCCTTTAATCTCTCCCATGATTCATGCATTAAATCTCCCGGGTGTTGGGAGAATCCAGTTATTGCTCTCCTCATGGTGTTTGTGCGGCCAATGGGGTAAAATTTATTTAAAAATTCCTGCTGCATTTCTGGCCATGTTGTAATGGTTCTCCCTATGGTTCCTAACCAATGTTTGGCCTTATCTGTCAAAGAGAATGGAAATAGGGTCAATCTCAAGGCATTTTCAGTGAAGTTCTGGATCCTTACAGTGGAATAAATTTCTAGGAACTCATCTATATACCTATAAGGATCTTCATTGGGATTGCCATAAAAAGAAGGCAACATTTGAATGGTTCCTGGCTTAATTTCAAAGTGATTTGCCGGAATTTCCGGCCTAATGCAAGTGGCAGGTTGATAATTAGAAGGAATAAAGTATTCCTTCATGTGTTTGGGTGCAACCTCTTCCATATTTCTAGCAACTTGATTTTGATCTTGGTTGGCCATCCTATGAAAGAATCTTTCTATCTCGTCTATAGGTTGAGCCAAATCTAAGTCCAGAGAACGTCTACCAAGCATGCACAGTTGAAAAGCCTTCTATTTTTGTTTTTTGAATTTTTTAGATTTTTATTGATTTTGAATTTTTAACACAAACAATCACACACTTTCAAAACAAATTATTCTAAACTCTAAGTGTTCCTTGGACTTATGTTATTTTCTCAAAATCAGATTTATACTTGCTTAAGTCCAATTCTAACTCTTCTTGTACCGGCCAGGTAAGAGGTGGAGTAGAGGGAGGCCCCTCTTGCTTTCGCAAGGACCGAATAAATAACCTCTAGCTCACTTAAGCGTAAGCTTTTTAACCTCTAATCCTAGACACCAGACTTAAAGAGAAGTTTTGAATTTGAGAAGGATAAATCTAATTATGAACCCTAAGGCCACGTCTACTGGTTTTTATTGAAAGTTAGGCAAATGCAAGAATGTGGAAATTTTTGTGATTTTTGGGCAAAGGAAAGGGTGATGAAATCCCTCACCTTATCTTTTTATTCTAATGGGTGATGCTCTTAAGCAGTCCCATTTAAAACATGAAGTGCACATATCAGATTCAAACAATGGGTTGTCTAATGCTAAGTCTAATGCATGAAATGAGCGATGGAAGTCTTACCTTTCCCTCGCACTCTTCAATGCAAGAAAGAAATAGAATTCGAATGACAATTAAATGATGAATGTCCTAAAACATGAGATTCTAATCTTAGGAAGATGAAATTTTTATTTACAAATCAAACGGCTAACATGAAAGAGCGATTTGAAATTTTTTTAAGATTTAGATTTTTTAATTTTTATTTGTTTTTGAATTAAATGAAATAAAACCTAACTAAGAAAATATAAGATGATACTATAAGCTAGTTCTCAAACCACACAAACCACAAAAGTCCAATTATTACATGCCAACTAGAAGGAAATCTCTGTACATACACAGAGAGTACATGAAATCCTCACTACAAGCTTTTCTCACACTCTTCTATCTAAAATTCTGAATTAAAAGTAAATGGGAAAACAAATCAGCAAGCTCCTCCTCCAATGGGCTTCAAAGGTCAAGCCCAATCTCCAAGTTCCTCTCTTGTGCAAATCTGAAATGAAAGCCCAATAACAAGTCAATGAAAGGCCCAATGCAAATGAAATCAAATCAAAGCGGAATTAAATCAAACTCTAACGCCTCCCCCGGCAACGGCGCCAAGATGAACGCGCACATTTTTGACTGTGCACTTCCGTGTCGAGAGTTCCGTGCACATGTCAAGATGCTCACCTCCCCTAAACTGTCTCACATAATTAAAAATAACAAGATGAACTAAATAGTGGCGAGAATAGGTCATATACATGGAGAGGCTGAATAAAGTTTGAATCAAACTACTTTGATTTGAAATCATTCTAACGAACACATTTTCACCAAATTAACAATGCGGTTAAAAGTAATTCTGTGAACAACATCAATTAAATTCCTCACAACTCGACAGATCAAAGATAGCGAAAGAACAAGCTGAATTGAAATTAAAAAGGGAATCGAAATCAATGTAGCCTCACAATGAGGGATCAAACAAGTAAAAAAATAACAATGAAATATAAAACATAACATCAAATTCTTGAATTGTCTAGAATAATAAAATAAGAACACCAACGTAATAGAAATCTAAAAGAAAGAAACACTGAACCACTATTCTCACAACTCAAAGATTAAACTTGAAATAAGAAACAAAAATTAATTGATACCAAATCTGAATTCTCATGCTATGAAGAACAGACGAAGAACAAATTAATGACTGGAGAACAAATCTAAAAAGACTCAGAAATCTACATGAAATCAGTTCAATCCTCTGCTATCACAGGAACATAGACTTAACAAACTCAACTCTGAATCTGACTCTCCGGAAGCTCTCAATCTCTCTCAGTTCTCACAGTAGCATAGAATCAATGAAATTAGCACAGAAGAAAGGAAAAACAAATATATGCAGTAGAACTCGATCTCCTCTCATCAACAGTAGCAATTCCCAAACTAAAATCTGAACTTTGGAAGCTCTCACAGCTCTGCATGTTTACAGAAGATCTCACAGCAGTCGAACTCCCTCACGGATCCTAAAGGAAAAGACAGAAGAAAGAATAATGGTAGAAATCTGACTAGCTAAAAACCTGAACCTGAGAAATTGTCGAACTCAGAAATTTGCACATAACAAGCTAAAGAACTGCGAGGAACGAACAGTCGATCCTGGCAACCCCAACAGCCACTTTGGATCTGATCCACCTCCCAACAGCAAAGAACACAGGAGACCAACCTCTCTGAAATCTCTGAACCATCGAACCAGACAACTCCCTCCCTACTCTGCTGAAAGGGAGATTACAAAATAAATTGCAGAATAAAACAAAAAAAAATCTCCACTGCTAACTCTTTGAATTCTGGAAGAACAGATAGAAAAAGTAAAAATCCTAAAAACTCCAACCCAGCCAACCCGTCTCCAACCCACAGATGCTTGAAAGAAGAAAATATAGAACAAAATAAAAACTAGAAATCCTGAAATCGAACCAGAGAACTCCCCCCCCCAACAATACTGGAAGAGCAGAAAGAAGAACTAAGAAAACCTAAAAATATCAAAACACGTCTCCCTCCCCACGCTCTACTACTTTAACAGGAAAAAGTAAACTAAAAATTCCTAAGAAATTCGAACTAGAGAACCCTGGGAAGAGGACCTGAGGTCCTTATATAGGCACCAGGCCTCTGCACATCTTCGCCTCTGCCGCTGCGCACGAACCCAGCCAAGCATCGCACCTGGTCCAGCTGGCCTCACCTCTGCCAGCTCCAGATCTGGGCACTGGCCGCACCTCAGCCCAGCCATCCGCCCACCAACTCCAGCATCGCACCAGGCCGCCATGCACGGGATCTGCCTGCATCACACGCAGCACCAGTGCTCTTGGTCTGCACCGCCAAGACCCAGCCCCTGGCACCGCTCCGCCAGCACTCATGGTCTGCATCGCCATGATCTAGCTTAGCTGCGGATCCACCAGACCCCAGGCAGCGCCATCGCCGGCGTCGCACGCCTCCAACGCCTGCATCGCACGCGCCTCCGCTTGCACACACCCCCCTCCGCACCGGAGCTCCTCCTGCCGCGCACATCGCCTACGCTCCGCACCGGGCTCCAGCCAGCACCATCGCTTGAGCACACCTGGGCTTTACACCTCCGACCAGCTTCACACAGGAGACCCCAAATCTGTTTCCAGATGCTTCCTTCACCCTTTTGAGGAAGAAAACGGATTTTTAAATGGAATGTGTGAGTTTTGGAAGTGTAAAAGGTTATTTATTTAAAATTTTATTTATTTACAAAGTTACATTTATTTACTACTAAAAGGCTATTTACGACAAAATTATTTATGTACAATATCTATTCACATAAAATTTTTATTTTCCAAAATGAACCTAATTTGTGAACCTGTAAGAGATGACTTATTGAATGAAAATTTAATCATGTGTATTCTAATATGTTCAAAAGTTTATTCATGGATGAAATACAAATTAAAATCAAATCGCACATTATTTATAGACAAAAAGATGTCTAAATTTAACTATATGTATGAAAGTTAACGCAAAAAAATTATGTAGTTATCAATGTACATCTTGGCATACTTACAGATGGTGGTGTATTGCTAGAGACATGCTTCATGATCAGGCCGGTCAAATCTCACATGTTTTTCGGGAAACTAATCAGGTGGCAGACCAGCTCGCCAATCATGCTATAGTTTCCAAGCGCAATGATTTCTATTGGAGAACTCATAGCCTTCCTCTTTCTTGTAAGGGTCTGGTTGTGTTAGACAGATCTGGTCTGTTAAATGTTAGACTGATCTGTTAGGGGTATGCCCCTATGTGGTTGTAATTCTTGCATTCGTGCTTTATATATAGTGTTGGCCCAGGTGCTCTTGCTGGTGGACTGGGTTCATTTTACCTCTCTGGGGGAGGGTGCACTCTCCTAGTTTAAGGCATGAGGACCATTTTCATTAAAAAAAAAAATTACTTGTATGATAACTATTATTGTATGCAAATTCTACCATTCCCAGATGGTGCTCCCAGCTGCATCCCCACACTAATGTCCATCTGTTTGCGGGTGATATGCCGAACTATACCTTAATTCAGTGCCAATTACCCTCTGTAGACTCCTCTAAAAACCAGATGTAAATCTTGGATCTCTATCAAAAACAATTGTCTTCGGGATACCGTGCAACAGTACAATTATGTCCACATATATTCTAGCCAGTCTGTCCACTGTCCAAGACATGTTCACAGCTAACAACCTGCATACCTTGGTCAATCTGTCAACAAACACCCATATACCATTGTGTCCTGTTGCTATCCTGGGTAGTCCTGTTACAAAATCCATAGCAATGTCGTCCCATTTCCATTGTGGAATTGGTAACAGTTGAAGTAGTCCTCCTGGTTTCTGATTTTCCACTTTTATCTATTGGCAAACTAAGCATCTTGCAATAAATTCTGCTCTCTCTCTTCATGTGCGGCCTGTGGCCACCAGAAGTGCCTCCTAAAGTCTTGGTATATCTTTGTGCTGCCCAGATGGATAGTGTACCTGGATTTCTGTGCTTCCTCTAGAACCCTCTACTTTACCTCCATTTATGTTAGAACATACAGTCTGCCTCTAAGCTTGACTACACAGTTATCATCAATAGTAACACCCTCCATTTTTACAATCTCTGCCAAATTTCCATCTATCTTCTGGGCTTCAACTATTTGCTAATACAATGACGGTTCAATAGCACTGCTGGCCAACACTACTCGCCGCTGACTACTTGGGACATATAAAGAATTTTCTGCTATTTCCTCATATAACTTCCACTCTTTAATCATCATCTGACTTAGATATGCTTTTCTACTTAATGCATCTGCTACTACATTTGCCTTTCCTGTGTGATAAGCCAATCTGAAATCATAATCTTTCAAGTATTCTACCCACCTGCGCTGCCGGAGATTTAAATCCTTCTGAGAGAAAATATATTTCAAGATCTTGTGGTCTGTGAAAATTTCAAACCTCTCACCATAAATATAATGCCTCCATATTTTCAAAGCAAAAACAACTGCTGCCAATTCCAGATCATGAGTTGGGTAGTTCTCTTCTGCTGGATTCAACTACCTAGATGAATAAGCTATAACCTTTCCATGTTGCATTAAAATAGCTCCAAACCCTCTTCTAGATGCATCTGTATACAACACAAAACCTCTGTTGCCTGCTGGTAATGACAATATTGGTGTTGTAGTAAGCCTCCCTTTTAACTCCATAGAACTTTTTTGACAATCATCTGACCAAACAAATGGTACACCCTTTCTGGTTAATCTTGTCATTTGTGCTGTGATTTTGAAAAAATGTTGTATGAAACATCTGTAGTATCTTGCCAAACCCAAGAAACTCCTGATCTCTGTAATTGTTCTTGGTTCTTTCCATTTCATGACTGCTTCTACTTTAGCTAGATCTACTGCAACACCCTCTGCTGAAATAACATGCCCCAGAAACTGAATCTCATGCAACCACAACTCACATTTACTAAACTTAGCATACATTGATTTTCTCGCAAAGTCTGCAAAGTGATTTTCAAGTGTGCTACATGTTCCTCTTCTGATGCTGAGTATACCAGTATATCATCTATAAAAATCACAATAAACTGATCCAGATGGGTGGAAGATTCTATTCATTAAATTCCTAAATGCTGTCAGTGCATTGGTTAACCCAAATGGCATTACAACAAACTCATAATGTCCATACCTCGTTCTGAAAGCTATTTTATCAATGTCTTCCTTTCTAATTCTCAACTGATGATACCCAGACCTCAAGTCAATCTTGGAAAATACTTTAGCCGGCTGTAGTTGATCAAACAATTCATCTATTCTTGACAATGGATACTTGTTCTTAATAGTAACTTCATTCAATTTCTAATAATATATACACATTCTAAAACTACCACCTTTCTTCCTCACAAATAAAACTGGAGCTCCCCATGGTGAGTGACTTGGCTTGATAAAACCTTTCTCCAATAATTCCTGTAACTGCTTTTTCAATTCTTTAAGCTCAGCCGATGCCATTCTATACGGTGCTTTGGAAATGGGCATAGAACCTGGCTATATAATTCCACTATAAAGTCCACTTCCTTGTGTGGAGCTGAACCTGGTAAATCATCTGGAAACACATTTGCAAATTCTCTTACTATTGGAACTGCCTCAACTGACTTACCAAACTCAACTAAACTCACTGAAGCTAGGTAGACCACACAACCTGTATTTAGCAACTTCCTAGCCCTAAGTGTAGAAAAAATAAACTTGGGAGTATAAAACGTCATACCTTGGAATTCAAATACAGCTCCATCAGGGTGATAAAATCTAACCCTTTTCTTCCTGCAGTCAACCATTGCTCCATAGGCTTCTAACCAGTCCATACCCAGAATTATATTATAATCCTTCAATTGTAAAGCATACAATATGACAGGCAATTGATTTCTTTGTATCATAATAGAAACTTCATCTATGTAGCAAGAAGTGAGCATGAAACCACCTAAAGGAATCTCTACTACTAATTCACATAACCTTTCTTCTAACAGGTGTACCATATTAGCCATAAATTCTTCAGAAATAAAAGAGTGCAAAGCACTTGGATCAATTAAAACTCTTGTTGAAAATTCATAAATAGGCAATATACCTTCAATCAAGTTGGAATCCTTTGCCTATGCCCGGGTGATAGCCATAACCCGGTGTAAGGCCCGGCCCCCTTGAGCCATTGGCCCCGTCCTCAAGGTCGCGACGGGGGAGCCCATCGTGAAAGGGTTTGTGTGGCGACACACTTGACTGGTGTGAGCATTGCGTTCTTATCACGGCATCTTGTGGCGTCGCGACTGCTTTTTTGACAGACTTGACCGCTGTCCTATCTGTCAGAACGGTCCTGTCGGGTGTCAAGTGCGTACAACGTTGACGTTACCTGGTCAGCTGACGTGTTCTTGTTTCCCCGTCTTCGAGATTTGACCGCTTCTGGTGTCGCACCATGGGTGGCCGTCGTGACATGGTTGCGACGCCTTGGAGCATCGCGACATGCTCGTTGTGGTTTAAAACCGAGGGATGCGCCCAATTTCCCCCTCTCGCCCTTTCCTTCCTCTTCTTCCCCCTTCTTCTTCCTCCTTCGAGTTCTCCCCTCTTCGGTGGTTTCCCGGCGTGCTTGAGGTGCTCGTGGTGGGAGGTGACTCCCAGTTCGTGCAGGCGGCGTGATCATGGAGCTTGGAGCGAGGAGGAGGTGGCCATTCTGATGTGAAGGCCCCAACGGGTCGGCTCTACTCTTGGATGTAAGGACCCTTGACTCCTCTCACCCTAGCATGCTCCCCTCCCCCTTGAGATTGTGTTTCCTCATGGTTTGGGGTTGTGGGAGTGTGAGAATCATGCTCGCGTGAGTGAGGATTCCATCGAGCATAGATTTATTATAAATTTATGTTTTGTGCGGATGGAGGGTGGTTTGTGTGGTTTATAAGCTTTCCTACATGTTTAGCATGCTCCCCTCCCCCTTGTGGTTGTGAATGTACTGAATTTGGGGTGGTCTCCGGGAGGATCACCCTGGAACCCCCCTCGGCTGAAGATGCGACCACTATAGAGGTTGCGATGAGGTCACGACGGCTTGGGCCGCCGCGATAGTGTCGCGACAGGTTTGGGCATCGTGACATAGTCACGACGGCCCGATGCATCGCGACTATAGCAGAGACAGGTAGGTCTTGCGAAGTTCTATGTTTTTTTTATTGTGGAGTCTTCGTCGTTTCCGCTTCTTACTATACCCGTGGCACCAATGCTAGTTCCCTAGTACAGTCCTACTTTAGTCGTTCGCCCAGCGCTCGGCACTTGAGGGCTTGTCCCGTGAGAGTGGTTGTTACCGTTGCCTGGGACCCCTGTCCCTGTGCGCCTGTTGAGGGAGTACTCTGGGCGCCGGGGTGCTCGAGTCACAGACTCTGGAGTGGAGGGGAAAACGGTGGTTAGGACAGCAGTGTTGAGTCATTTGTAGAGCTCTCGTGGTTGGTCTGGGATGCCTTGTGAAAGATGTGCGAAATTATCCAGTATGGTAATCTAGAAGGGGGGGGGGGGTGAATAGATTACAACTAACTCTAACCACAATTACCTTCTTTTCGATGAAAACACAAACTTATCGAAATCTTAAAAAAATTCATGATTAGTTTGACTTGTAATTAGTGTGTTGTTGTGAACAGAACATGAACAACCAATCTAACGTGTGTAGAACCAGCGTGCCTACCAATCATCTATCGTGAAAACGTGCAAACCATAGGACACGAAGATTTAAGGTGGTTCGGAGTACACAACTTGTGTATCCTACGTCCACCGTCCACACACACACACAGAAACGACTGCTTATGAGCGAGTTTCACTCTACAACACACACACTCACGTTGTATGATGTTTACACACGATCAGAACAACATGACCCACGTGAATCAAGCACAAGAGACACTTGACCCACCAACACACACAGAGTATGAAAAACAGAGACAGAGAAGAGTTCTGAGTTCTGAGTTGAAGAATCAAATCTTGAGATAGAACTCTTCACGATGGTCGTCCAGATGTGCTTCAAACTTCGTCTTGACAGGTATGAGTTGATGTAGATGCTTGAATGATGGACAAACCGGCTTCAACTCTGTTTAGAAGATGGTTCTTCTTCGCTCTGGATGGAGTGCTGAAGCAGAGCAGCAAAGAGAGACTTTTCTCTTGAGATTTTGCTTGGGTTTGGTATGGTGGCTGCTTCTGTACAAGAATACCTTCAAAACATTCATTATATATGGGTGTTTAAGTATGGAGAGTCGTGGTAGATGGAAACACCCAACTTGGAAACCAGTGGAAATCACGGAACTGGAGTTTCTCTTCATCTGTCGACAGCAAGATATGCATCTGTCGACAAGTGCTAACAAAGTTACAAAAACCCAGAGAACTGAGCTTCACGGGTGACAGTTTCCTGTCAGTGGCTGTCGACAGTCACACTAGTCCTGAAGCCAATCTTGTCTTCCTCTTTGTATCTGTCGACAGGAGCCTTTGGGGCTGTCGACAGGCACATGCTTCTTGAGTTTTCCTTGAGCTTTTGATCTAGTCTTGGTACATTGTCTTGCATGCAATCTCACCTACATTTAGGAACATTATTAGTGAGATATTATGAACATATAAATGAACAAGTTAGACATGTTTTTATTGATTAGGATTTGCTTGACTTGACATTCTCATCATGTTTCACATATTCACATCACATCAATTTGTATTATTCATGAATTGCTCATCATCGAAAACAAACATACCAAATGTAAACCCAACATTCTCCCCCTTTTTGATGATGACAAAATTTTCAAATGTATGCACAATTCACAATTTGATGTTTCTCCCCCTTTTGACAACATCCAAAAAGACACGTCATGCACACATGAGTAGAACAGAAGCAAATAACTATGAATTTCATTGATGTGACATTCAGTACACACAGTTACAAAAGTGATTCATGACATGACATAAGGAAGTGCTAGGAAAGAAAATATCATGACTGAGGGAACAACAAGACAACAGTGACAAGACCATGACCAAACAGAGCAGAATTCTAGACTGTGAACACTTAGACTCTCTAAACATCGTCATGGCCAGGTGGTGCAGAGGCCTGACGAAGCTCATGAAGCTCTATGGAGAGCCTAGTAAGCCTGAGCTGAAGCTGGACTTGTGTGTCAGCCAGTGCTTCTATACTAGTATCAATAGTATCCAATCACTCATTGAGCGTTTCAAAGCCAGTGGTCATTTGGAGTTGAATTTGTGCCATCTGAGCAGAGATGAAGTCTCGGAGTGAGGGCTCATCAGGCACTGGATCACTAGCAGCAACATCAGCTTCATCTCCCTGAGCATCCATTGGCTCGGACTGGGAGTCTTCATTAGATTCATCTTCATCAGTTGCCTGCTCCTTACCCTTGAGTTCCCTTGTGACAACCCCATCAAGCAGCTTATAGCCCATCTGATGGGCAGTAGTGAGATCAAAGGCACTGCGAGATTTGAGGACAACAAGCTCAATATCAGGAATATGTATCCCAATGAAGAGAAGAAGGGATGTGATCGGAAAAGCATATGGCATTGATCTCCTAGGGTTGTAGAAGCATAGACGGATCAGGTGAAGCATCAGTTCAGACAAGTTGATTTGTTCGCACTTGAGGAAGAAGAAAAAGAGAGATTTATGAACCTCAGTGATGAGTTCCCGAATGCCATGCATTGGAGCAATCAGGGTGGTGAAGATGTGATGGATCATTCCATTCAGTGGGGGAAAGGAGTTGGCATTCATTTTGGCAATTTTCTTAGTTGCATCATAAGGTTGGAGGGTGATGAGATGATAGTATTCAGATGCAGAAGGGTGGCTAAGAATCACATCAGCCCCAGAGTTAGGAATTTGAAGTGCAGTGCTTATGAGGTTGGAGGTGATCTTGAAAGAAGTACCTTTGACAGAGGTGTAGAGATCCCCATCCCCATACATGCCAAGATTGTTGAAAAACTCTGTGATGGTAGTAGGAGAGTAGTTCAAGTGAGAATAGAGAAATACCGTCCAGCCCTGGGTGTCAAAGAGGGGTAGGAGATTGGGGAACATGTCTCCCAAAGAAGGAAATCACATAGCGGGGCTGAATGAATTTGCTGAAGGTTCCCGGAACCATGGTGAGTTGAAACTTGGGAACGACAAGCTCGGGCAGCCGATCATCACGATGCTTGGTCCGGCGCTCAGAAGAAGCCCGGGAGCCTCTCCGCCAGCTTCGTGGGAAGCAGGACGATGACAAGAGGCAAGAAGTTTACCCTTAGGAGCCATGAGAAGGACAAGGGTGGAGCAGAGAAGGGCTCTGAAAGAAGATGAGACGAGGAGGAAGGAAGAATAGGAGGGTCAAAAGCTTGGCTGTGCCTTGGAGAAGAAGGGTTTCGTGGAGAAGGAAAGAGGAGGGAGTTTTGGAAGTGGGAAAGGGAGGAAAGGGTCGTGGGTTCCCTTTTAAAGAGTGGGAAAGAATTTCAAAGGATAGGAACCCACAAAATCCAACCCTAAAGTGACGCCGTTGGGCTTCCAAAACAGGCCCTACCACCAGCTGTCAACAGATGCACAGTCATCTGTCGACAGGCACACTCAGAAATGTGCCAGAGAGACATTTTGACAGATTTTTTGGGGGCAATGAGCGTCCAATGTGTACATAAGGTGAAAAATAGGTAAATACACATTATAAAATGTCATACCCACTAATATTAGGACACGTCAAACATCTACAATGGTTGTGAAATAACATTCCCGGAATCTCAAGTTGCAGCATGAAGAATACATTGTACAAAAACATATGAAAATAAGATAATCCTCTTGAATAAAACCATTGCAGAAAAACATATTTCTTAGTGGGTGATAGTCAAAAGGAGCATGAAAAAGATGTCTACATAGGCAATTAATCATTAACAAAAAATTGGCCTTGATAAGAAAAATGAGGAGGCTACACTCTATTTCTCCTTTTATGATTTGTTTCTGAACGAATAGTAAGAGAAAAGTGGTAATTAGGATCACTATGACCTTTTTACGTGAAGATAGACATGGGTAATGTCCGTATCCGCAGTTACTCAGTGGAAGTGACCATCAGACCATTATATAGAGTTAATTGATAACTACATGAATTTTTGTGTTAAATGTCATACATATAGTAATTTTGGACATCTTTTATCTATAAATATGGTGCAATTTGATTTTAATTTCCATTTCATTCAGAAACAAATTTGTGAACATTTAGTTAAATTTTTGGGTAGAACACTTAGTTAGATGCTCATCTAATAAAGTCAATGCCTTTAGAATAGTTTGATTAATAAAGTGTTTTCTCTTTTTGTAAAATACATTGTACATAATAATTTTTAGTCTTATCATTACTTTTATAAATATCTTTTTGTACATATTAGTTGTAAATAAATCACATTTTTAAATAAACCATGTCACATACTCCACCCAATCTCATTAAATAAAATATTCTAAATACCCCACCCACTACCATCATGCCACAACCCCCATTCCCATCTCACCACCATTTTTTAATAAAATCCAATATTATTCTAACCATATTTTCCATTTCTAATGTTTGTTTGCCTCATCCACTGGAAGCCTCACGAAGAAGCTGGAAGCAGTCCTGCTAGCTTCTGCTAAGGCGATGGCATGAAGGGGCTCTCAGGCGATTTGGGGCAAGCAGAGCCCAGGCGGTTCAAAGCAAGCGGCTAGGTGTGAGGCTGTGCAGGAGATGGAAGCTGGAGCCCCTGGTGCGCAGCAACTAAGGAGCTCCCTGTGAGCAGCTCGATGGTGCCTGGCGATGTGAGCTCTGCCCGGGGCTTGGTGAGACGGCAGTTTGGTGGGGTGTGCGCGGCCAGATCTGGGCACGGTGCTTGGCATGGCGCGATGGTGTGTGGCTGAGGTGGCTGCGGTGCATCTGTGTGTTGTGCGGATGCTAGAAGGTTCGGAGGCCGGATCTGCCGGGTGTGGCCGGGTCTCATGCAGAAGTGCCCAGAGAGCTGAGCAGGCGTGAGGGTCTGCTGAGGTGGCGATCCAAGCAGCTGTTGATGTGGCGATCCAGGGCGATGCACACACCTCCTGATCCAGGAGGCGGGAAGCAGAAGCCCTGATGTCTATAAAAGGACCCCAAGGTCCTCTTCACAAGGGGGTTCGGAATTTCTTAGGATTTTTTTTAATTTCCATTTTTCCTGTATTTTCTTTTCATAAGAGAGGGGAGGGAGACGGGTTGACTGTTCAACATTTTTCTTGGGTTTTCTTTGGTTCAGAAATTGTAGTTCGGATTTTTTTTTTGGGTTTTGGCTTCCAGTTTCTTTCCTGTAATCTTTCTTTCTTCCATCTGATAGGGAGTTCGGCAATTGGAGTTTAGTTTTCTCATTTCTTCTTTGCTGCTACGAGGGATTCGAAAGATTGCTGTGATTTGTTTAGAAATTTTCTTTTCTTTGTTGCTACTGGAAGGGGATCAGATTGAGAATTCTTGTTTTTAGAATTTTAGTTTCGCAATTTGGGTTCCATTATCTTCATCTGTTTGTTTGAGCAATTGAGGGGAGGCTTGGCCCGTTAGATCTCTGCCAGTTTAATTCTATATTTTCTTCTTTCGCAAAGCTGGGAGGGGTTGGCCAGTTCAAGATTTTTTTGGGGATTTTGTTCCATTCTTCTTCTCAGATGTTCTTGGTTCAGGTTGGAGAGTTGTTAAGCATCTGTAGGAAAAGGGTTCGCCATTTCAAGTTTTAGGAGATTTTGTTTAAATTTTATCTTCTGCAATTTCTTTCTTGTACTTCTTCTTTCAGCAGAGCATGGAGTTCGGATGTTTTTAGGATCTTAATTTTAGTTCTTGTTCTTCCAGTATTGTTGGTTGGCTAGTCAGATTTCGGCCATTTTATTTGTTCTGTGTATTTTTTTTTCTTTCAGCATCTGTGGGTGAAGCATTAGTTCGATTTCTTTAGGAAGTTTAATTTATTTGATGTTCTTATGTATTCAGCTTTTATTTTGATTTGTTTCTTCACTGTAGGGAGATGGCTTCGCCAGTTCGACATTTTTGGGGTTTTTAGTTGTTACTGTTCTTCTGTGTGCAGATGATGGCTAGTTGATTTTTCTGAGTTTTTAGTGCTTTCCTATTTCTTCCGGAGATCAGTTTTGTGGAGGTTTGCTTTGTTGTGAGGGGAGATCGGCTTTGTCTTCCTCTCTTCCATGGCGATTTGTGAGATGGTTGGGGAGAAGGGTCCAGATCAACCCAGGGAATCCATCTTTGGTTTGTTCTGGGTACCTGGGAGATTGGAACAATTCTTCTGAATTTTGCTTCTGATGTTTGGAATCGGTGTTCAGCATCTGGGAGTTCATATTCTGGGAGTTCGGCTACTGTGAGAGCTGTGAGGTTGGTGTGGAAAGATCGATTTAGTGATGTTAATTTCTTCCTTCTGCAATTGTTGGTTTATTTCTACTGTGTTAGATAGCCCGATCCAGTGGTGTTGTTTACATTTAATTTCTATTTCGTCTATGCTTAGAATAATTCAATCCAGTGGTGTTTGATTTCAATTCTTCTGAATTTCCATTTTCCCTGTGTGATTTGTCCATTTCTTCTATGTTTACATCGTTTGATCCAATACATTGGTTCATCTTTTCTCTTTTTGGTTAATCTGTCAAGTAGTGAGGAATCTGATTGGTGTAATTTACAGAATTAATTCTCATGCAATATTATTTTGGTGAAAATGTGAATGGTTTCAAGTTAAAGTAGTTTAAATTCAACTTCTATTCAGCCTCTCCGTGGATATGACCTGTTCTCACCACTGTATGAGTTCATCTTTGCTATTTTATGTTTGTGAGACAGTTTAGAGGAAGTGCACATATTGACTGGTGCGAGGAACTATGGACAACGAAAATGCACAGCCAACTATGTCGTGCGTTCATTAATGAGTAAGCTTTTTGACGCGAAGACAGACATTTGTGATGCTCATGTCCCCGGTTACTCAGCAATACTCAGTATTGCTCTGCCTTTGTTCCCTTATTATATTTTTGATACACATTTTAGTGTTTGAAATAGGTAGCTTTTCTCCTTTTATTTTTTTATTAGAATTTTTTTTTTATCAAGGTCAAGAGTTAGATAAGGTTTAAAAGCCAATGCAAGACATAACCTTCAATGACCTTTGGACTTATCACGTGACTTTGAAAAATGATAGTCCACAAGGGAGTTATTCAAGTGAGTTAGGTTAGACTCATGTGATTTGTTAAATGTACTGAAAATGATGCAACCTAGACTCACAAAAGAATAGTATGTCAAAATCATTGTGATTTAGACAATATCGTTGGTATTATGTGGATATGAAAGATTATAACACAAGTAAGTCACCAATTTTCACCTTAAATGTAGTAGAGAAGTATGCTCATGAAATAGGTTGAGAAAGGATATGAAGAACTCAGTGAAAGGTTTATCTGTCGATAGCTATAGTGAGCCTGTCGACAGCTACTAACAGTGTTGAACTACGGAGTTCAGGAAGGGTGCGTCTGTCAACAGATACAATGTTGTCTGTCGATAGATGCTAACAGACTGAAAGATGTTGAGTTCGGGGAGAGGAAAACCTGCTAGTGGCTGTCGACAGCAATGAATGGGGCTGTCGAGAGGAGCTGTGAGAAGGCTTTTTGAAGGCTGAGATGAGAGATATGATTGGAGCTCCATGCAAGGGAAATAAAGCAAATGAAGAATGGATAGTTTCCCTCAAAAAATCACTCATCTAGCTTAACTTTACTCCCCCATAGTGTGTGCATGTGGAGACTCAACATTCAAGCAATTCAAGACAGACTTTCATATGTTTAACAAGCAATTGCACACAAGTTCATAAAAAAAAACATTCCAACACAAAAATCCATTTGTTTGCAAAAATGAGTGGGCAAAATGAAAATAAACCATATACCTTATTTGAATTGAATGACCTTTATGTGCAACTTGACTATGGATACATGTCGGAGAATATTTTCTCATGCATAATAATAGTTTCCAAACAAGCATAACTTGTTCTTCCACTGTTTACCATTTGATATACCTCATAGTCAGTGCACACAAAGAACATATACTTCAAAGTTTGGTATGGGCTTCATTGTATTTTGCACAATCCCAATTCTCTTCTCAATGTTGTGAATCTATCCTCAGCCAATGGTTTTGTGAAAATATCAGCTAATTGCTTATCAGTGGGTATGAAGCTACGCTCCAAGGATTTGTTGGCTACTTCATCTCTCAAGAAGTGATGTCTAATCTCAATGTCTTTTGTCCTAGAGTGTTGGACTGGGTTCTTTGAGAGATTGATGGCACTAGTGTTGTCACATAAGATAGGTGTGCATCCAATGTCAATGTTGTAGTCAGATAGTTGACTTTTTATCCACAACACTTGAGCCGCACAACTTTCTGCAGCAACATATTCTGCCTCTGCAGTGGAGAGTGCAACTGAGTGTTGCTTCTTGGATGCCTACAGAAACCATACAACCACCAAGAAATTAGCAGTACCCACTAGTGCTTTTTTCTGTCAATTTTACATCCAATATAGTCAGCATCAGAATATGATATCAAATCAAAGCTACTTCCTGTTGGATACCAAAGACCCAAATCATACGTACCTGAGAGATATCTGAATATTCTCTTAACTGCAACCAAATAACTTTCCTTTGGACTAGATTGATATCTAGCACAAAGGCAAACACTGAATTGTATATCCGGTCTACTTGCAGTAAGATAAAGGAGTGAGCCAATCATACCTCGGAATTGCTTTGCATCTACCGGTTTACCATTCTCATCATTTTTCAATTTTATGCTTGTCTCATTGGTGTTGAAGTAGGCTTAGCTTGTTCAAACTGAAATCTTTTGAGAAGCTCCTTAACATATTTTTCTTGGTTGATAAAGAAGCCATCTTCATGTTGTTTAACCTACAAACCAAGGAAAAATTGAAGCTCCCCCATTAAACTCATCTCAGATTCACTGTGCATGTGTTTTGAGAATTCTTCACACAGTGATGGGTTAGTGGAACCAAAGATGATGTCGTCCACATAAACTTGAACAACAATTATGTGATTGTGAACTTTCTTAGTGAAAAGAGTTCGGTCCACTTTACCTCTTGATTAGTTTTTACTCACCAGAAAATTGCTTAGTCTGTCGTACCAAGCTCGGGGTGCCTGTTTCAAACCATAAAGAGCTTTGTGCAATTTATAAACATGGTTAGGCTTTTCATGATCCTCAAATCTAAGTGGTTGAGAAACATAGACTTCCTCTTTGATGTAGCCATTCAAGAAAGCATTTTTAACATCCATTTGAAAGAGTTTGAACTTCTGTGAGCATGCATACGCCAACAAGATTCTAACTGCTTCAAGTCTAGCTACGGGAGCAAAGGATTCTTCAAAGTCTACACCAAATTCTTGATTGTATCCTTTTGCTACCAGTCTATACTTATTTCTCACCACTTTACCTTCTTCATTTAACTTATTCCTAAATACCCATCTAGTGCCTATGACAGAAATCTCAGGGGTTCAAGGAACTAAACTCCAGACATTGTTTCTTTGAAATTGACCAAGTTCCTCATGCATTACATCAATCCATGAGTTTTCTTTTAGAGCCTCTTTAACATTTTTAGGTTCTACTTGAGAGACAAAAGCTAAATGTAGCACCCCGAAAATCTTAATTCAATGTAAATGGAAATAAATAATTTCCATAACATCAGAGTATTTAAAACATACGTATCATTATCGTATGTGCTAAAACACATCGGAAAATAACGTAAAAACTATAAATCAACCCTAAACATTATTACTAAATGTTTCACAAAGAAATTTGTGAAACAAAAAATCATATTAGCCGAGTTTAAAGTGTTTCGCGACTTATTATCGTAATTCATGAATAAGTCGACAAACCATTATCACACGTACTCGGATGAGTCAGAAAATTAAATAAAAATCATATATGGACTTCAAATAATATCCTCTAATGACCCATCAACAAATTTGGGTTAATAAAAATCATTTGGACTATGTTTAAGAGTTATTGTGACCGATTATCCAAATTAGGAAACAAGTCGGAAAACCGTTAACACGGAAATACGACGCAACCATAAATTAAATAAAATATTGGAGAGACTTCTAACATTATATATTAATGACCCAATATCATAATTGGGCCAATGGACCACATATGGCCCAAAAATCAAATAAATCTAGAAAATGCATGGAAATTCGTAACTCTAAATAGACTGAAATTAGAAAGAGACAATTTGAGTTGAATTGGGATGCAATCATGCATTCTTGGCAACCTAAATTCGTGCCTAACAATGATGGGATGTTTCCTAAAGCCTCACACACTCTAATGGAGGAAGAAATCATCAAAATAGGAAACTAATATGTCAAAACCGCAACCTAGCTTTCCTAGTTACAATAGGACTCCGAAGCACCTTGGTTGCTTAAATACTCTTCACCCAAACCCTAGGGACGAGTTTAGAACTTGCTGGGGTCGTGTGGAAGAGCTCTTGGTGGCTGAGGAGCTGTGGAACGACCACAAGAAGCTCTTCTTCTTCCCCTTCTCGTCTGCTGTGACCTGCACAAACTGCCCTCTTGAAGTCGACCAAAGGTGAGTCAAACCTAAACCAAACCTTGCAAGGCCTATACCCCTGGGAAGAGGGTCAAGTCTACGTTCTAACCCAAGTGGAATGCCCAAATTCCATGCAGTATACACGGAGTAGTAAGTGTTTTCCTCCAAGTGGTCTGAACACGGGTTTTCTGGAAAAATGGGACTTCTTCAACCCATAAGGTTAGGTTTTCTCGGGCCAAACCTTAACATATCCTAGACCAATGTGTAGAGCATCAAGTTAACTTTCATTTCCCACTGATTTCATCATTTTATATTTAGTACATCATGAGTTATAGGCGTTTTTCCAAAGTCACACCTGTCAGGGTCCTTTCCTGTTCAAGTCGATTAATCATACATTTTGAGGTCGTTTAAAATTATTTAAAAATCATAATTTGCACCTATTTCATGTTCCCTACAACTTTTATGTTGAGACTTTTGTCTAAACATCATTAGTTAGAGAGTTATAAGTGTCGTAAGAAAGCCGCTACAGGAAATTGCATTTTTGGGTTGCACTTCCTTTTTCGTTCTTCATGTTTTTTCATGAGATTCAAGATCGAATTAGATCAAACCACCAACATCAAAGTTCTTCTACTAGATGTTCTTGACAATTTTCATCTTGAAAGTTTTATCCCAAAAGCACTAGATTAGGAGTTATAAGCCGTATAAATTCCCTATATCAACCCAGTCCAAGTATGAGTCGAACTGGGTGTATTTGGCAACCCAAAACCTCTCTCCAGAAGGCGACGTATCGTCCTGTCGCGTTCAGAATGCGACTGGTTTCGTGTCGCGACCTGGCCTCTGCGCAGTGTTCGCTTAAATGGCTGTAACGTTTTCTATAGACCTCGGATTGACGCGCCATTTTTTTTTGTTGGATTCCTTATTCAAAGGGCTTCAATGTGGTATATTCTTGTGTCAGATTTGCATTTAAAATTAGTGAGTTATGACTCTAGACGTGGAAGGGTTGGGACTACATCTACTTCCTAAAAGGCATATGTTCCAGTTTCTGTCGTTTTACGCCACTCTTCATATGTGAGTTTTGAACTATTATAGAAAGGTTCTACAAGGTATTATCATGCTAACCCGAGGTCAGTTTAACATGGTTTCCAGTGTGTAAATTGCATATCTTGTGTCTGAGCATTACATGATGTCTTTTAATGGCTTAAAAGTGATTAACACATTTAAAATCTATAATTACATGAACGATATTCTAATTGCTCTCCTAATGACGTGATCATTCATGCAACTTATGATTTACTCTTCTTACTATTCTAGCTTCACTAAAATGATAATTTTGTTGCCATAAAAATCTTGCAAACCATGATTTGTTAAAGTGCATAGTTTCATGTCATGCCATCATTTTAAGTGCTTTCCGTGAGTTGAGACCGATGCTTTGTGAATTGAGACACGCGTACATCCCTACACACTTACACGTCTAGGCATCCTTTTCTTGGGAATTTGGAAACTCTCTACCGGTCATTCCGAATCGGTAGACTAGTGACCTTTTCTCCAAGGCCTCCGTAAATCTCCTTTGACCATGGATTCCCACATGGCCGACGAGTTGGTTGTACCATTGAAGTTCCCTGGAGATAGCGTGCACTTCCTTTCTCATCTTATTCTCGTAAGTGTGATTTACAATCTAGACTAAAGCCATTAATGTAAACATTGAACCAAAGTATAAATCATACCGTTATGCTGTCAAATTTATCTCTTGACCATTGTTATCATGAAATCATGTTCAATTACTTATTACTTGTTCCCATCATCATCATGAACATGACGTTACACATGCTACATCTTGAAACTCTCATTGGCCATTATTAATGACTGTGGGTATCTACATTTAAAATTTTACATGAGATGCTGACAGGGCACGGCGTGTGTCCAAGGGCTCCAATCTAGCCCCAATGACGGCGAGTCATAGATATACTGTTAACCATGGGGTATAATGATTACTGGCGTTGCATCTGCGCTAGGAGTACTTTCTTGCTTGTTGAATGATAGATATAATAACCACATACATGTGTCCTAGTGTGCATTCTTGGTGGATCTTTCCTTGGTGTACATTAGAGTCTACATGCCTGATTAGTGTTACATGATCGTGCTCGTGCATTCTTGCTTGCTTGCGTGATATGGCCATCCTGCATTTAATGCAATTAGTGATATCTTGCGTTCTTGACATCAATTGAAATCTTGCGTGCTTGTACAAAGTGATCTATTGCTAGTTCCAACTCGTTATATTGTTCTAGATCTTGCTCTATCTCGATCACTCTCTCTCTAGCTCATATCATGCAACATGTTTTGATGAGTTTTATTCGTACATGCATATCATGACATTCATCGTGCTTACCTAGTCCTAAATTGCTAATCACTTATATCATTGCCCTCACATTGAGATATAAATCCTACTGGGCTAGTTTGCTCATCCCCTACCTTTTACCCAATCTAGGTGACTATGAAGTTCAAGAGGAAGAGCAAGTCGAGGATGGGAATGCGTTCGAGTGATGAGCGTTCCAATTATGAGTCTATCTATAGTTAGTTATTTTGAGTGTTAGAACAATGTAGTAGGAAGTGAGGTATTATGTACTTTCGCTTTTATTGAGTCTTAGTCCTGTAATAGTTTTCATTTTTAATACAATTGAATACAATTTATATTGAGTTCAACATTTTTGCCCTATTGTGATGTGGTGTTGATACACATTTAGTGCGTGCTAGCTAGAGGCTTATTTGCCGACTGTTCACGTCTCGGAATATCGACTCGAATTATTCGAACTAATATCTGCTGCGTAATTCTCGGGATGTGACAGTTTAGTGGTATCAGAGCCTAGGAATTCCAAATAGGATATGTCTCAGGAATAGGAGATACCTATGGAACCTAGGTCATGAAAAAATTAAATACAGTTCCTGGTGAGAATGGGTAGAGACTGGGAATATGTTATAAAGAATTAAACACTCCTACCCATTAACTCTTATAATGTATCTAGAGATATTAATTGGTTTCCATCCTTTTTCTCAGGAATCCTCATAACACTCTCACACAACTGCAATGGCTCACAACCAGTGGCAAGCTATGCAAGACACTGTGGCTGGACTTACGCAGGCCCGGCAAAATGTAGTTCAGGCTGGAAATCAGGCTGCAACTGCAAGGAACGGAGCCGGTGATCTGCACCGGAATTTTAGGAGTTTGAACCCTCCTTGTTTCTCTGGATCCCCTGACCCAGATGAGGCAGAAAATTGGCAAGAGGAGATGGAAAGGATTTTCCAAGTAATGCAATGCACCAACAGAGAGAAAGTGATACTGGCCACTTTCCAATTTACTAAAGATGCTCGAGCATGGTGGAAGGCCACCTCGGCCCACCTGCCAAACGTAGCTGAACTAGAGTGGGCCGAATTCCTGGAGATATTCCGAGGAAAGTATTTCTCTGAGAGAGTCAAGGAGAAGAAGGCAGCAGAGTTTGCCACACTAAAACAGAAAGGGATGTCCGTGGCTGAGTATGAGGCTCAGTTCGCACGACTTGCTGTGTATGCCCCACATTTGGTGGGAACAGAAAGATTAAAGGCTAACCGTTTCATGGATGGGCTCAGGCCCATGTTCATTGAAAGGCTCGGACCACACAATATTCAGACTTACACGGAGATGGTCCAAAGAGCTCAGCTGGTAGAAGACACCATGGCCAAAGTGGAGGGCATGAGGGGCAAGGACAACTCCAAGCAGGTCTTCGTCAAGAAGGGAGCACCTAATATTGCCCCAACCTTTCGCAACAACAACGTCAACAACAACAACAAGAGGTCGAATACCGGAAGAGATGCTGCGGGAGACAAAAGAGTTAAAATAGAAGGTAGGCAGTTGGCTGAGAACTGCAAATTCTGTGATAAACCAGGACAACGAGCGGAGGAATGCTGGAAGAAGCTCGGGGCATGTTTGCGATGTGGTGGTCGTGACCACCGTATTCCTGATTGTCCAATGATGAAGGACCAACCAGGTAGAGCTCAGAATGCACCACGGCGTCAGGGACGTCTTAATGCTGTCATAGAAGCCGACCTACCCAAGGAAGGGGGTATGGTGGAAGGTACCATTTCCATACACTCTCAACCTGCATTTGTGCTTATTGATACTGGAGCTGCTTATTCATTTATTTCCACCACATTTGCTGCAACTCTACCTATCAAACCTGTCCCCTTGAAATCTAAGATCATTGTAGCCTCTCCACTAGACTCAGAATCTGAACTCACACACTACTTTCCGAAATGTGAAACTATAATTGGAGGGCACAATCTCCCTGCCGACCTTATCTGTTTAGACATGAAGGGTTATGATGCCATTTTGGGTGTCGATTGGCTAATTGAATATGATGCCAATGTAAACTGTCGCCATAGGAGGGTCACTTTTAAAAGACCAAACCTTCCAACTCTATCACTACTTGGCACCCGTTATCACAAACACCCTATCTTGATATCCTCCTTAAAGGCTTCTAAGCTGATCAACCAGGGTTGTGATGCTTTCCTAGTTTCCGTTTTGGCAACTGAAAAGATGAAATCGACCCTAGAAGACATTCCAATAGCCAGGGACTATCCTGATGTATTTCCAGAGGAATTACCTGGTATACCACCTGAGCGGGAGGTAAACTTCACCATTGAGTTACTCCCTGGGGCAGCCCCTATTTTGAAAGCCCCGTACCGCATGTCCCCCGTTGAATTGCAGGAGTTGAAGAGACAGATCCAAGAATTGCTAGATCAAGGTTTTATCAGGCCTAGCACATCCCCGTGGGGAGCGCCAGTGCTATTTGTCAGAAAGAAGGATGGGACAATGAGGCTATGCATTGATTACCGTCAGTTAAACCAGTTGACAATAAAGAATAAGTATCCACTGCCCCGCATCGACGAGCTATTTGACCAGATCTCCGGTGCACAATATTTCTCCAAGATATATCTAAGATCAGGCTACCATCAACTAAGGATAAAGGAGGAGGATATTCACAAGTCTACGTTCCGGAGTAGATATGGTCACTATGAGTTCGTGGTCATGCCGTTTGGTTTAACAAATGCCCCAGCGGCTTTCATGCAACTTATGAACAATATTTATAGGCCATACTTGGACCAGTTTATAGTGGTGTTCATTGATGACATCCTCATTTACTCCAAATCCAAAGAAGAACATGAGGAACACTTGAAGGTTGCTTTACAAGTGCTTAGAGATAATCAACTCTATGCTAAACTTAGTAAGTGTGAATTCTGGATGGAGGTAGTGTCTTTCCTTGGTCACATCATATCCAAGGAGGGAATCTCCGTGGATCCATCCAAGGTGGAGGCAGTAAAGAACTGGGAAAGGCCGACAACGGTGTCAGAGATTAGAAGCTTTCTGGGGTTAGCCGGTTATTATCGCCGCTTCATCAAAGATTTCTCAAAGATAGCTGTACCATTGACCAGGCTTACCAAGAAGGAGAATCCATTTGCATGGACTGATGAATGTGAAGAAAGTTTCAGGGCATTGAAAGAGCACCTTACCTCAGCACCTGTATTGACCCTGCCAGTTGATGGGGGCAGTTTTGAAGTATACACCGATGCATCTGGGATCGGCCTTGGCTGTGTGCTGATGCAAAACGGGAAAGTTATATGCTACGCGTCCAGACAATTGAAGAAGCACGAGGACAATTATCCTGTACATGATCTGGAGCTAGCTGCTGTAGTCTTCGCCTTGAAGATATGGCGTCATTATCTATATGGTGAGAAATTCATTGTGTTTTCTGACCATAAAAGCTTGAAGTATCTGTTTTCTCAGCAGGACTTGAATATGAGACAGCGGAGGTGGTTGGAGTATCTCAAAGACTTCGACTTCACGATCCAATATCATCCAGGAAAAGCAAATGCTGTGGCAGATGTTCTAAGTAGAAAGCCAATGATCACATTGTCAAGTTTAATGGTAGACAAATGGAAGTTATTAGAAGACTTCGCTAAGTTAAATATTGACGCTGACATCAAAGAGAAGGGATGCTTTGTTTCTAGTGTTAGAGCACAACCCACACTATTGGAGGACATCGCAACACTCCAAGACAATGACCCTGTACTTGTGGAGATTAAGGCTAATCTGGACCAGAGGCCGAATTTCTCATTAACTGAAGATGGAAGGCTATTGTTCCGGGAACGAGTCTGTGTACCCGACCTTGCGGAGACAAAGAAAATGATTATGGATGAGGCTCACAAGACTAGATATACTATTCATCCTGGAACTACCAAAATGTATCAAGATTTGAAAAGATGCTTCTGGTGGCCTAATATGAAGAGAGAGGTGGCGGAATATGTCGTCCATTGTTTAACATGTAAAAGGGTCAAGGCGGAACACTTGCGACCCGCAGGTAAACTCAAACCCCTAGAAATTCCGGCATGGAAATGGGAAGGTATAGGGATGGACTTTATATTCGGACTACCCAAATCTAGAGGTGGATTCGATGGTATCTGGGTTATAGTCGACCGCTTAACTAAGTCGGCTCACTTCTTGCCAGTGAAGAATAAGTGGTCAGTAGATGTTCTAGCCACATTGTATGTGAAGGAAATAGTCAGATTACATGGAGTACCGGTGTCTATCGTGTCTGATAGAGACCCTAGGTTCACATCCCACTTTTGGAAAGGACTGCATTACTCCTTGGGATCTAAACTAAACTTTAGCACGGCTTTCCATCCACAGACAGATGGTCAGACGGAGAGAACCAACCAGGTCATTGAAGATATGCTTAGAGCATGTGTCCTAGATTTTGGAGGTAGCTGGCACGAACACATATCTCTGGTAGAGTTCGCTTACAATAATAGCTATCAAGCTAGCATTCAAATGGCACCATTTGAAGCGCTCTATGGCAGGAGTTGCCGATCTCCAATATGCTGGTATGAAGTTGGCGAAAAACAAATGTTAGGACCATAGATGATAAGGGAAACCACAGAGAAGGTAAAGCTTATTAAAGAAAGAATGGCAGTGGCGCAGCAAAGACAAAAGGCATATGCAGATAACAGAAGGAGAGACCTGGAGTTTCAGGTGGGTGAACATGTATTTTTAAAGGTGTCTCTAGGCCGTGGGATCAGGCGTTTTGGCATTAAAGGCAAGTTGTCACCAAGGTTTGTCGGGCCTTTCGAAATCCTCGAAAGAGTCGGCGAGGTGGCATATCGTCTCGCTTTACCACCACAAATGGACGGAATACACAATGTGTTCCACATATCCATGTTGAAAAAGTATGTACGAGATCCATGGCATGTCATAGAATACGAGCTTCTAGAGTTCAACAAAGACGGAACATATCAAGAGAAGCCAATTAAGATTGTGGACCGGGAACTGCACCAACTAAGGAACAAGGTTATTCCACTAGTAAGGGTTAGATGGAATCAACGCATGGATGATGACGACACGTGGGAAACCGAGGAAGCAATGCGCAAAAGATACCCGGAGTTATTCACAAGTAAGTACGCCTCACTTGCACAATAATTTTTTTTACATGAATTTGGGGACCAAATCCTCTTAAGTGGGGGAGGGTGTAGCACCCTGGAAATCTTAATTCAAAGTAAATGGAAATAAATAATTTACATAACATCAGAGTATTTAAAACATACGTATCATTATCGTATGTGCTAAAACACATCGGAAAATTACGTAAAAATTATAAATCAACCCTAAACATTATTACTAAATGTTTCACAAAGAAATTTGTGAAACGAAAAATCATATTAGCCAAGTTTAACGTGTTTCGCAACTTATTATCGTAATTCATGAATAAGTCGACAAACCATTATCACACGTACTCGGATGAGTCAGAAAATTAAATAAAAATCATATATGGACTTCAAATAATATCCTCTAATGACCCATCAACAAATTTGGGTCAATAAAAATCATTTGGACTATGTTTAAGAGTTATTGTGACCGATTATCCAAATTAGGAAACAAGTCGGAAAACTGTTAACACGGAAATACGACGCAACCATAAATTAAATAAAAATATTGGAGAGACTTCTAACATTATATATTAATGACGCAATATCATAATTGGGCCAATGGACCACATATGGCCCAAAAATCAAATAAATCTAGAAAATGCATGGAAATTCGTAACTCTAAATAGGCTGAAATTAGAAAGAGGCAATTTGAGTTGAACTGGGATGCAATCATGCATTCTTGGCAACCTAAATTCGTGCCTAACAATGATGGGATGTTTCCTAAAGCCTCACACACTCTAATGGAGGAAGAAATCGTCAAAATAGGAAACTAATATGTCAAAACCGCAACCTAGCTTTCCTAGTTACAATAGGACTCCTAAACACCTTGGTTGCTTAAATACTCTTCCCCAAACCCTAGGGACGAGTTTAGAACTTGCTGGGGTCGTGTGGAAGAGCTCTTGGTGGCTGAGGAGCTGTGGAACGACCACAAGAAGCTCTTCTTCTTCCCCTTCTCGTCTGCTGCGACCTGCACAAACTGCCCTCTTGAAGTCGACCAAAGGTGAGTCAAACCTAAACCAAACCTTGCAAGGCCTAAACCCCTGGAAAGAGGGTCAAGTCTACGTTCTAACCCAAGTGGAATGCCCAAATTCCATGTAGTATACATGGAGTAGTAAGTGTTTTCCTCCAAGTGGTCTGAACACGGGTTTTCTGGAAAAACGAGACTTCTTCAACCCATAAGGTAGGTTTTCTCGGGCCAAACCTTAACATATCCTATACCAATGTGTAGAGCATCAAGTTAACTTTCATTTCCCACTGATTTCATCGTTTTCCATTTAGTACATCATGAGTTATAGGCGTTTTGCCAATGTCGCGCCTGTCAGGGTCCTTTCCTATTCAAGTTGATTTATCATGCATCTTGAGGTCGTTTAAAATTATTTAAAAATCATAGTTCACACCTATTTCATGTTCCCTACAACTTTTATGTTGAGACGTTTGTCTAAACATCATTAGTTAGAGAGTTATAAGTGTCGTAAGAAAGCCACTACAGGAAATTGCATTTTTTGGTTGCACTTCCTTTTTCGTTCTTCATGTTTTTTCATGAGATTCGAGATCGAATTAGATCAAACCACCAACATCAAAGTTCTTCTACTAGATGTTCTTGACAATTTTCATCTTGAAAGTTTTATCCCAAAAGCACTAGATTAGGAGTTATAAGCCGTATAAATTCCCTATATCAACCCAGTCCAAGTATGAGTCGAACTGGATGTATTTGGCAACCCAAAACCTCTCTCCAGAAGGCGACGTATCGTCCTGTCGCATTCAGAACGCGACTGGTTTCGTGTCGCAACCTGACCTTTGTGCAGTGTTCGCTTAAATGGCTGTAACTTTTTCTATAGACCTCGGATTGACGCGCCGTTTTTTTTGTTGGATTCCTTATTCAAAGGGCTTCCATGTGGTATATTCATGTGTCAGATTTGCATTTGATATTAGTGAGTTATGACTCTAGACGTGGAAGGGTTGGGACTACATCTACTTCCTAAAAGGCATATGTTCCGGTTTCTGTCGTTTTACGCCACTCTTCATATGTGTGAGTTTTGAACTATTATAGAAAGGTTCTACAAGGTATTAACATGCTAACCTGAGGTCAGTTTAACATGATTTCCAGTGTGTAAATTGCATATCTTGTGTCTGAGCATTACATGATGTCTTTTAATGGCTTAAAAGTGATTAACACATTTAAAATCTATAATTACATGAACGATATTCTAATTGCTCTCCTAATGACGTGATCATTCATGCAACTTATGATTTACTCTTCTTACTATTCTAGCTTCACTAAAATGATAATTTTGTTGCCATAAAAATCTTGCAAACCATGATTTGTTAAAGTGCATAGTTTCATGTCATGCCATCATTTTAAGTGCTTTCCGTGAGTTGAGACCGATGCTTTGTGAATTGAGACATGCGTACATCCCTACATACTTACACGTCTAGGCAGCCTTTTCTTGGGAATTTGGAAACTCTCTACCGGTCATTCCGAATCGGTAGACTAGTGACCTTTTCTCCAAGGCCTCCGTAAATCTCCTCTGACCATGGATTCCCACATGGCCGACGAGTTGGTTGTACCATTGAAGTTCCCTGGAGATAGCGTGCACTTCCTTTCTCATCTTGTTCTCGTGAGTATGATTTACAATCTAGACTAAAGCCATTAATGTAAACATTGAACCAAAGTATAAATCATACCGTTATGCTGTCAAATTTATCTCTTGACCATTGTTATCATGAAATCATGTTCAATTACTTATTACTTGTTCCCATCATCATCATGAACATTACGTTACACATGCTACATATTGAAACTCTCATTGGCCATTATTAATGACTGTGGGTATCTACATTTAAAATTTTACATGAGATGCTGACAAAGCACGACGTGTGTCCAAGGGCTCCAATCTAGCCCTAATGACGGCGAGTCATAGATATACTGTTAACCATGGGGTATAATGATTACTGGCGTTACATCTGCGCTGGGAGTACTTTCTTGCTTGTTGAATGATAGATACAATAACCACATACATGTGTCCTAGTGTGCATTCTTGGTGGATCTTTCCTTGGTGTACATTAGAGTCTACATGCCTGATTAGTGTTACATGATCGTGCTCGTGCGTTCTTGCTTGCTTGCGTGATATGACCATCCTGCATTTAATGCAATTAGTGATATCTTGCGTTCTTGACATCAATTGAAATCTTGCGTGCTTGTACAAAGTGATCTATTGCTAGTTCCAACTCGTTATATTGTTCTAGATCTTGCTCTATCACGATCACTCTCTCTCTAGCTCATATCATGCAACATGTTTTAATGAGTTTTATTCGTACATGCATATCATGACATTCATCGTGCTTACCTAGTCCTAAATTGCTAATCACTTATATCATTGCCCTCACATTGAGATATAAATCATACTGGGCTAGTTTGCTCATTCCCTACCATTTACCCAATCTAGGTGACTATGAAGTTCAAGAGGAAGAGCAAGTCGAGGATGGGAATGCGTTCGAGTGATGAGCGTTCCAATTATGAGTCTATCTATAGTTAGTTATTTTGAGTGTTAGAACAATGTAATAGGAAGTGAGGTATTATGTACTTTCGCTTTTATTGAGTCTTAGTCCTGTAATAGTTTTCATTTTTCATACAATTGAATACAATTTATATTGAGTTCAACATTTGGGCCCTATTGTGATGTGGTGTTGATACACATTTAGTGCGTGCTAGCTAGAGGCTTATTTGCCGACTGTTCACGTCTCGGAATATCGACTCGAATTATTCGAACTAATATCCGCTGCGTAATTCTCGGGACGTGACTCTAAATGATCATGTTCAACTATTTGTCTAACCTGAGACCTAGTTTGAACTTTATCATTTACATTCCCTATCACATTCTCAAGTGAGTGATCTTGGGAATACCTCACATTGGTGATTGTTGAAGGACCAGGCTGATCTTGGACTTGTGGAAGTTGTTCTTAAGGAGGGCTTGCTTGAGGGGATTCACCTTGAGGTTCTTCCTCTTGTGGATCTTCATTAGGCTCATCATCTCCCTTTTGAAAAGGATTTGATGGTCATCATCATCGTACTTGCGAAAATATCCACTTTTAGTTTTTGGTGCTGCTTGAGAATCTATTTTTGCTTTTGCTTGTTGTTGTTCTTGGAGAATTGTTCCATCATTTACATCTTGAGTCCTGTGAAGATTTGAATTGTTAGTTTTTGCATGATACTCATCAAAGACAACATGTGGGTTTTATTCCACAGTTTTATTCTTATTGTTAAACACCCTATATGCTCTAGAGTGTTCTGAGTATCCAAGAAAAATACCTTGATCACTTTTGGCTTCAAACTTGTCCAAATCAACTTTATCATTGTTATGAATAAACACTTTTGAGCCAAAAACCCTGAAGTACCCAATACTGGGTTTCTTACCTTTTAACAGTTCATAGGGAGTTTTCTTCATCACAGGTCTTACCATGGCTCTATTGAGAATATAGCAAGAGGTGTTCACCACTTCTGCCCAAAAAGCTCCTTGAGAGTTGACTTTCGACCAGAAGAGTGAGAGCCATTTCCACCAGTGTCCTGTTCTTTCTCTCCACTACGCCATTTTGTTCCAGAGTCCTTGGAGAGGAAAACAAGTATTCTAACCCGTAGAGCCTGCAAAAATCAGAAAAAGAGTTGTTATCAAACTCTCCCACGTGATCAGTGCGGATTGAGCATATCTTATGAACATTTCCATGCTCAATCTTATTAAAGAAATCTTCAAAGACTTTAAGTGCTTCATTTTTGTGTGCCAAAAATTTGACCCATGTGAACCTAGAGAAGTCGTCCACAATGACAAAACCAAACCGTTTGTCATTGAGACTTATAGTTCTAGTAGGTCCAAAAAGGTCCATGTGCAACAGTTCATAAGGTTTATAGGTGCTTACCGGTGCTTTTGATTTGAAGGATTTTCGGGTTTGGTTTCCCTGTGCACATGCATCACAAAAACTTTCATTCTTATTGAAAGAAATTTTAGGAAGTCCACTTACCAATTTCTGCTTCATAATCTTGTGCAAGACATTGTAGCTTGCATGGCCAAGCCTACGATGCCACAAAGTAAGCTCATCCTGTTTATTTGCAACAAGCCACAAATTTTCATTTTCTGGATCATCCAAATCAACTAAATAAATGTTGTTCACCCTTTTTCTAGAAAATTTAAGACTTCCTATTTCCTTATCAACAATTTGACATGAACTTGATTCGAAAACAACTTTATAACCTTTATCACACAATTGGCTTATGCTAAGCAAATTGTGATTAAGACCATCAACTAACAGAACATTGTCTATTGAGTTAGAGGCATACTTACCAACCTTACCTGAGCCAATGATCTGGCCTTTATTGTTACCCCCGAAGACAACTTGACCTCCATCTTTTTCCACCAGCAAACAAAATTTATCTTATCGCCCATCATGTGCCTCGAGCAGCCACTATCCAAGTACCATTTGTTTTGATTTTGGGTTGCTAGGCATTCCTGCATATATGGATTAGACAAGAGGTTTTGGTACCCAAATTACTTTGGGTTCCAATCTATCATTCATGCCAAAAAGTAAATGCTTTGGAATCCAGATTTGCTTATATTTCTGTTTATTTGAGTTATTCCAACATTGATTTTCTTTATGACCAAGTTTCTTGCACACAATGCATGATGGGGAATTTTTCAGAACAATTGGTTTGTTATTTTGTTGACCATTTATTTGAATTTTCCTTTTTGGTTGCCTGGTTAACTGACCCTTGGCAACATTTTTCCAAACCTGTCGACAGCTTTCATTGAGCCTGCTGACAGTTGGCTTGTTCTTTTGAACACCTAAGGGCTTTTGTTTATCCTTGGCTTGATTTTTCTTGTTCTTAGGAGGGACTTGTTTGCTTGTGCTTGGGCTAGGATCAACAAAGGAGGTTATCAATGTCTCTCCTATTTTCTTTTGTTTTACAGGTTGATACCCAGTTCCATGTTTTGCAACAAAAATTTTTTATCCTAAAATTGCGTCAAGATTCTACTTTCCCTTAACAAACCTTGTAAGATCTTCAGATTTTTCTTTTAAATTTTTTTCAACTTGTTCCAACTTTTTCTCAGTTTCTTGATGCTCATTTTAAAGATTTTCAAGAGAGTTGATTAGGCTTTCCTTTTCCTTTAGAATTTCTTGCAATTTTATTTACAAACAGTCTATTTCCTCACTGTGAGCTTCCTCATCAATTTCATCATTTCAATCTCTTTATTTAAGGCCGCAATTTGTTCATCATTGTTTGTGCTATGAACAAAAGAATTGATTTTCTTTTTCAATGCCTTGTTTTCAGACTTGAATTCACAAAATGTTTTAAATAAGACAGTGTATGCTTCTTCCCATTCATCAACAGTATAGCTTTCAAAGGAAGAATTTACCTCATTAGAGTCATCACTTCTTTCCATTAAGCATTGAATCTCTTCATCTCAGAGGTTGCTTGTGCGTCCTCATCTTCATCTTCATCACTCCAAGTCGCCAACAATGCCTTGGCTTTCTTGAAGGTGAATTTTTCTTTCTTTAGCTTCTTCTTGAGCTCCGGGCGTTCTCCTCTCATATGCCCTTGTTTCTTACACTCACAGCATACAATGTCAGATTTTTTGTTAGACTCAAATTTACTTAAGAAATCTTTTTTCTGAAAGGATTTGGAGTTACCTGAGTCTTTCCTTTTGAACTTAAGGAATTTTTTGAACTGTCTAGTGAGCATTGCCATTTCATCGCTCTCACTATCACTAGACGTTCCATCTTCATCACTTTCCTGTTGAACATCCTTTTTGGAACTTGAAGAATTTTATTTGAAGCTTTTAAAGAAATTGACTTCCTTGGGTTCTCTTCAATTTCTTTTCTTTTTACATTTATTTCATATGTCATCAGGGAACCAATTAATTCATCCAGTTTCATTTTTGAGAGATCTTTAGAATCCTCAATGATAGTGGCCTTAGTATTCTATGAGGATGGAAGAGACCGAAGTATCTTCCTAACTAAGTCACTTTCTGAGTATTCTTTCTCAAGACCTTTCAGCCCGTTGATTATTAACATGAATCTAGCAAACATATCTGATATGGTTTCATCATTTTCATTTTAAACATTTCATATTCAGATATTAGCATGCTTGCTTTGGTTTCCCTTACCTCAGACGTACCTTCATATATGAGTTCAAGCTTGTCCCACATCTCTTTTGCTTAGGTACATAGGGAGACTCTTGAATACTCCTTGGGATGCACCGTTCATTGCATCATGTTCAAGGCACTCCAGTTGAGAGTTCCCTTTGCAATTTGGTCCTTTGTCCAAGTATCTTCATCCTCGGGAAAGCGTATATGCTCCTTTGCTGACGATCTTCCATAGCTCGAAATTTTGAGCTCTCAGAAACACCTGCATACGATTTTTCCAATAAGGATAGTCAGTGCCATCGAAGAAGGGTGGCCTGGACATTAAGTGTCCCTCGGGCATTAACCCCTTGTTAGATTCCATGAGACCGAGAATCTCCTGATTGTGAGATCAAGCCTCAAAAGCAATAAATCGTAGAAACCTCGCTCTGATAACAATTGAAAGATGTGCGGAATTATCCAGTATGGTAATATAGAAGGGGGGGGTGAATAGATTACAACTAACTCTAACCACAATTACCTTCTTTTCGATGAAAACACAAACTTATCGAAATCTTAAACAGATTCAAGATTAGTTTGACTTGTAATTAGTGTGCTTGTTGTGAACAGAACATGAACAACTAATCTAACGTGTGTAGAACTAGTGTGCCTACCAATCATCTATTGTGAAAACGTGCAAACCATAGGACACGAAGATTTAAGGTGGTTCAGAGTACACAACTTGTGTATCCTACGTCCACTGTCCACACACACACGCAGAAACGACTACTTATGAGCGAGTGTCACTCTACAACACACACACTCAAGTTGTCTGATGTTAACACACGATCAAAACAACATGACCCACGTGAATCAAGCACAAGAGAAACTTGACCCACCCACACACACACAGAGTATGAAAAACAGAGACAGAGAAGAGTTCTGAGTTGAAGAATCAAATCTTGAGATAGAACTCTTCACGATGGTCGTCCAGATGTGCTTCAAACTTCGTCTTGACAGGTATGAGTTGATGTAGAAGCTTGAACGATGGACAAACCAGCTTCAACTCCGTTTAGAAGATGGTTCTTCTTCTCTCTGGACGGAGTGCTGAAGCAGAGCAGCAGAGAGAGACTTTTCTCTTGAGATTTTGCTAGGGTTTGGTATGGTGGCTGCTTCTGTACAAGAATACCTTCAAAACATTCCTTATATATGGGTGTTTAAGTATGGAGAGTCGTGGTAGATGGAAACACCCAACTTGGAAACATGTGGAAATCACAGAACTGGAGTTTCTCTTCATCTGTCGACAGCAAGATATGCATCTGTCGATAGGTGCTAACAGAGTTATAAAAACCCAGAGGACTGAGCTTCACGGGTGACAGTTACCTATCAGTGGCTGTCGATAGGCGATTTGCTTCTGTCGACAGGCACACTAGTCCTGAAGCCAGTCTTGTCTTCGTGTTTATATCTGTCGACAGGAGCCTTTGGGGTTGTCGACAGGCACATGCTTCTTGAGTTTTCCTTGAGCTTTTGATCTAGTCTTGGTACATTGTCTTGCACGTAATCTCACCTACATTTAGGAACATTATTAGTGAGATATTATGAACATATAAATGAACAAGTTAGACATGTTTTTCTTGATTAGTATTTGCTTGACTTGACATTCTCATTATGTTTCACATATTCACATCACATCAATTTGTATTGTTTATGAATTGCACAACATAAAAAACAAACATACCAAATGTAAACCCAACACCGAGGTCGTTTGGAGTCCTTCCCGGCACAGGCTAGTCAGTCCTTCTTCTCACTGCCTCGCTCTTTGTGGCCCCAGAATCACCTAGAGAGGCTAGGCGTGGGACCGTAGTCTGGCCAGACTACGGCGGTTACTGTTGTGTACTTTGGGTCCTGCCTCACTCTAACGAGAGGGGAGGTTTCGACCTAGGTCGAGTATAAGACGTCAGTGGATGCGCCTTACCAGTTGACTAGTGGAGTGTTTTCTGTAGCTAGTGTCTCTTGTCCAGGTGGGGTTCTCCCTGTCTGCGTAGCCAGCCGTGTGGTGGTCACGACGTGCAGGTTCTACAGAGTTTCCGACTGTGGTGTTCTTCGCACCGTTGGTAGTTAGTAGCTTTGCTTCCACACTTCTGTTCATAGGTAGAAGATATAACTGTTGTCATTTAATTAAGTACATAGTTTTGACTACTTGTTAGAGCCAGTAGGAGATTGGTAGTCCCTACTGAGCTTCTATTGTGAAGCTCATCCCTTCCTTTTACACGTGAGACTTCACAGTAGCGGCAGGGCGCGTGCCGGGCGGAGGAGATAGGGCGGTAGTCGTGGTCTTCGTAGCTAGCAGTGGTTCCCCCTCTCAGTTGTACATCACCCTCAGGGTATGCTCCTAAGGGACTTGTTCTTCCTCTGTCTTTACTTGTACTAGTTGTGTGTGTTGGGACTGTACCTTGAGCGATACGTAGCGGTTTCGTTCTTCCTTCTGCTTCCGCGTGTGTGCTCCTAGTTAGCAATTGACGTTTATTTCCTTTATATATTCTGTTAAACTTGTGTTTATAGCCCTTCCGAGTCTCCGGATCCATGGGCGGTGACTGCAAAAATCCGGTCCTCGGCTTGGGCCGAGGGTCAGGTTCTCGGGGTCGGTATCAGAGCGATAGTCTGACAGAACTTGTGGTGGATTTAAACTGCAACAAAAAGTGCCAATAGTAGTACAAGTACACTGCTAGCCGCCCGAGTTGGTATCGTTAATCTTGTTGGTTGTGTGCAAATGCATGATATGGCTCCGCATAGGCGTAGGCAGGTCAGAGAGCTAGTAGAGCAGCAGGATGAGTCGGATATGCCTGCACAGAGGTAGGTCCAGGAGGAGGTGTCAGCAGAGGAGTCATTGGCACAGCCTCAGGGAGCAGCGGCAGCAGTAGCAGGAGTACCAGCTTCCACCACAGTAGTATGCGGATTGGTTTCCTTTGGTTGAGTAGTTGTTCAGGACCTTGTACCAGGGAGTGTGGCAGCCTGGGTAGGCAACAGTGGGAGGTTAGCCTCCAGTACCTCCCCCAGCAGTACCAGAGCAGTAGGCAGATCTGGAGGTGGAGCAGCCAGTAGTTCAGCAGGCATCAGGTACTGGGAGTACCAGGGCCAGTCGGAGGAGGACGACAGTCACTGACGACGGGACCGCCTTCTTGGAGAGGTTCTTGCATCTCCGACCACCGATGTTCTTCGGCGAGTATGATCCCGACAAGGCAGAGTTGGACATACGAGTTGGAGCGCACGTTCGAGAGTTTGGATTGTGCCGAAGAGGACCAGGTTAGACTGGCAGTGTATCAGCTTAAGGGCCAGCCCATGAGTGGTGGAGAGTTCAGCGGCAGACTCACTTCTTGGGGAAGCATTTGGATCAGATCACTTGGCAGAGGTTTTTGGAGGCCTTTCACAGTGAGTACTTCCCTGACTATACTTGATGTGAGAGACGAGATCAGTTCCATGTGTTGGTGCAGGGCGATCTCACAGTTACTCAGTACCATCAGAGGTTCATCCAGTTGTTGAGGCATGTTCCTCATGTTGCCAGCAGTGAGCAGGCTTATGTAGAGAGGTTCATTGCAAGACTGAGGCCAGACTTGATGTGTGCCACCTTGGGAGAGGTCGTGGCTAAGGCCACCGCCTTGGAGAGAGAGACCTGGCAGCCCTAGCAGTAGCAGTAGGGAGGAGGCTCTTCCAAGTCCTCTCCGTACCAGCATCCCACAGGTAGTCGCGGTAGCGTGACTTCTTCTTCTTCGGGCTCGGGTAGCTTAGAAAGTTCCGGGTTGAGCTCGAAGTTCAGGCAGACATCTATTCGAGGGGGTGGACGGAGCCGACAACAGAAGCACCAGTCGAGGTTTGAGGAGCAGTCATTCCAGCAATGAGCTGAGTTGTAACGACCCTCCTTATACCGGTACGATTATACCAATCCATGTCAGTACAAAGAACACCATCACAGTGGAACATTTACCCAACACTAAACGATAGATTGAGATGTACACAAATATCAAAATTTACAGCGAAATTAAAAGAAGTGTTCTTATTCTCATTCCATCATCATCACATATCCATAGTCTATATAGCAATAAAAGAGGTGCCAATGTACACATTATTACAACTCCAAAATAAAATACATTGTCCATATGAATTACACAATTTTATTGATTACATACTAATGCAAGAAAAGTAACAACGTAGAAATCTCCACAAAGGTAGCTACTCCTTGCGCTCGGAGTCGCTCCTCACTATGTCTTCCTCGGGAGTGGAGACACCTGTCACACCTGTACGCCGAAGCAAGGATGAGTCTTCTAAAAGACGTAGCAAGCAATCCAAGAACAACATCCATACACATCACTTACCCATGTTGTCTTTTATCAATAAGGAGAAACACATGGTACATGCTTATAACAATTGACAATATAACATAATCATCCTACACATGCTTTCTACACATAACATGTAACATGCTTTATAATTCAAACTCTATTCATATCATTGCACAATTCTACAAAATTAGAACATGGAGTAATGTACAAGGTAAATAACAAACCTAGCATGGTATCTAAGCATTTTCACATGTAGTCACTACACTTAATCACATGTTTAGCTTGCTGTTTTAATATAAATAAAACACATTTACACATGGTATCACATTTTCACATATTAACACTTTCACATTACATTATCACATGCTCATATTCCACATTTGCACAACTACATGTTCACATTCACATAATCACACTTTTACACTTAGTTGCCGCGACACATAGTTCAAACCACCATTAGAAGGACACACTTACACATACATATACCCATCACCTAGGCAACACAGTGACGAATCTTGGTTAACTGCGCAGAACCAGGAGAAGCCCTCTCCACCCTAACCAGTGGTACTTGTCCACCTCCAGGATTTCATCCTAATGCCCATAGGATATCACAACACATTGATCGTACCCATAGGGACTTTACTATAGTATGGCTCCACAGCCCTCTATGGTAGCAGTGTCAATTTCGGCAAAATTTCACATTAAACACATTATCACTTTTTATCACATTGTTCGCATGCACTATATTACCCATTTACATACACTTTCAAATGATTACACATGCTTCAGTTTTCATAACATGATGCTATTGTTCCACAGTGACAGTTAACTCATAACATAATCCTAATCATGCTACTAATCATTGAATTTCACATACTTAAACTTAACATGCTCAAGATGGTCAATTTCCATTGTTAAACCAATAACAAAACCGACTACTGTCAAAACCGTATGAAACTTTTATCACATACTTCACACAGATCATATGTCACACACCTAAATTTTCAGATTTTTCAGAATAGTGAAGTTAATTTCAACATTTAAAATTGATTACATGCAGATTTATCAAGAAATTTGTTTAAATATGATTCACAGTGAAACAGTCATACCTAACCATTTCAAACCCTGAAAATAGCCAACATACGATCATGGAAAAATTATGAAACCCTAATATACCATGGATCTATTTATTCAGGATTTATCATGGTCAGATCATGCTCATTATTCATTTACATAAATTTTATTAAATAACACTATGTACAAAAATTTTGACCTATCCTCATGACATGACCTAATGACTGTACCTGACCAAATAAAATTTTCATAGTATGCACATATACCTAGAAATCCTACAAACACACCACATAGATCAAAACAACCATTCTGTAAAACCTGAAGAACTTGGCGGCAAAGGGCTTGCCGCCAACAGGGGTTAATGGCACACGATGTTGCCGCCAACTCTAGATCTTGACGGCAGCAAGCTTGCCGTCAAGTTCCTGTCTACAGAAACACAGACAGACCACACATAACTTGATGAATTGGGGGTTCCAGAACACGAGGATAAATCCAATAAAATCCTAAGACCTAAAGGACATGGGTAGGGATGAAATCCCTAGATCACTTTCCTGGAATAAAATAACTAATGGGATTATTTAGCCAAAGATGCCGTCCTCGGCAAAGCCAAAAGGGTGCTCAAAATCGTCCAAGATCCGGTCTTTGGGTCGATGTAGGTCACACACCGGAGTCGGAGAAGCCTCACCAATATCTAGAGTACCTCCTAGTCGATGTAGATCGCCGGTGGGAACTCCCAATCGCCAGATCAAAGTGCACAAAGTTCAGGTTTTCTCACAGAAAGCCCTAGGGTTTCTCAAAGTCCAACATGCCTAACCTCACCCAAGGCGAGGTGTTTTATAGGCTTAAGGCTTCGGGGAATGAGTTAAGGATAGGATCCTCTCGTTGGAGGTGGGTTTCCAAATCCAGAATCGGGGAGAACGCGACCGTTTCTAGATCTGAAAACGCAACAAAAGCTGAGACGTAAATGGTCATATTGCTCCCGTTAACAGGAAATAAACGGCCATCGATCTGTACGTCGACTTGCCCTTAACATCAAGGGATATTGACGTTAATTGGCATGTCGGCCAGAACACAGAAATCAGATGAACCTATATTCACCTTATAAATTACATACTCTATACATCATATTATTGTACAACTTAAATAAAAACAATATATACATAAATAGACATGTATATACATATATAAATATACACAACATCATTTAAACATAATATGTACAGAAATAAACACATATATACATATTCACATATGCACATAAACAATATACACAAAAGTAAATAAACATCATATGACAAAGTCCGCAGAATGAGAACAAAGTTCGAGGGCCTTACAACCTCTTCCCCTAAAATAAAACTTCGTCCTCGAAGTTAGATCGACATACTAACCAAACAAATGGGGATACTTCTTCTTCATAGCATCCTCAAGCTCCCACGTAGCCTCCTCCCATGAGAAGTTCTGCCAAAGCACCTTTACGGACGCAATACTCTTGTTCCTAAGGTGCTAAACCTTCCGATCCAGGATAGCTACAGGTTGCTCAACATACGATAGATCTGGCTGAATTTCCACTGGCTCGTGACTAATAATATGCGACGGATCTCGAACATACCTCTTGAGCATTGATACGTGGAATACAGGATGCACACTTGCTAGAGCCGAGGGTAAGGCTAGCTCATATGCCACGTTGCCCATCCATCTAAGAATCTCATACAGGCCAATGAATATAGGGCTCAACTTGTTATGCCTGTCAAACCTGCCAACACATCGGGTAGGCGAAACCTTCAGAAAAACATGCTCGCCCACCTCAAACTCTAAATCCTTCTTTATGTTGTCGGCGTAACTCTTCTGCTTATCCTGCGCCGCAACAAGCCTCTGCTTGATAAGCTGAATCTTATCCGAAGTCTCCTGCACCAACTCCGAACCAATCAACTGCCTATCGCCTGTCTCCTCCCAGCACGAAGGAGATCTACAGGACCGCCCATACAAAGCCTCAAACGGAGCCATGCTAATGCTCGCATGAAAACTGTTGTTGTAGGCGAACTCTACAAGAGGCAAATGACACTCCCAATCACCCTTCCAAACCAGCACACATGCACTCAACATATCCTTGAGCGTCTGGATAGTCCCCTCGGACTGTCCATCTGTCTGGGGATGTGATAATTATATAATTATTGATGATAATCATGATGTTTTATTATATAATGGTCCTTAGTTTGACATTAATCCATTACTATTTTATTTCAAAAATGATAAATTGATTAAATCATTGTATGTGCTTTGTTTGCAGGATAATGGGCCACTTAACAAGGACTTGCTAATGGACCAAGATGCATTAAGAGATAATGAGGAGAGAGGAGAGATTCTAATTTTGAAATATTTATCCTTTCCCTCTCTCTCTTTCTTTTCAATTTTTAAAACTCTCTCTCTCTCATTTTAAAATCCCTCTCTATTTTCAAAAACCCTTCCCTTAATTTTCTCTTCTTTCCTCTCTTCTTTCTATCTATATTTTAAAAATATCTTCACCTCTTCTCTCTATTATTCCCTTCCCCCGGAGCTCTCTCTCCTGGACCTTCTATCTCTCTTTCCCCCTCTCGTCCTCCTCCTCCTCTTCTTCCTCTTCCGCGGATCCCCCTTTCTTCCTCTCTCCCTATCTCTCTGGCGCGGTCTTTCTCTTCAGCACACAGAAACAGCAGCAGCAGCAACAGCCTCGCCTGGGCTCGCTGCGCAGGCGCCCTCGCCCAGGCCAGCCCACGTGAGCCCCCCTGATCGCGCCCGCCCGCACGACCTCGCGCCCACCCGCGCACGCGACTCCGTGCCCCAGCCGCCCACGTGAGTCCGCCGCCTCACCCGCGTCTGCATCGCCCACCCGCGGCCCGCGCGCCCTACCTACCGCGTGCTGTCTGCCACGCCGCCCCCCTCTCTCCTCTCTACGTGCATGCATGCACGTAGAGAGGAGATGCGACCGCCTCCTCTCTCTCCTATCGCTCTCTTTCTCTCTCTCATCTCTCTTGTTCTCTCTCTCATCTATTCTCTCATCTCTCTCCTCTCCCCTCTCTCCTCTCTCTCTCTCTTTTCGTCTCTCTCTCTCTTCTCTCTTTAGTCGCCCTATCTCTCTTCTCGTCTCTCATCCTCTTCTCTCTCTATCTCTTTCTCCATAGATTATTTTATGTTAATTCTATATTGTGTTAGACTCTTAATTTTATTGTCACAATGTTAATTACTTTTTGTTAATTAGTCTTCCTCTCTCTCTCCTCTCTCGTCTCTCTCCTTTCTATCCCTTTCTTTCTATCTCTATTTCTCTCTTCTAATTTCTCTTCTTATATTAGATTTATTTTCGATCAAATTAGTCTTTGAATTTAATTCTAAAATTGTTCACATATTTTTCCAATCAAAGAAACTCAAGGTTTTCAAAGTTAATAATCTTTTTCCCCATGAATTCGACTCGGTCTCACCACTTAACTATTGTTAAAATATTTAGTGTAGGCCGATAATTTTGAGATTGTTAGTCACGTGTTGAACGACGCATTCGTGGGCTATCAGGATGAAACGCTGAACTAAGCTTCAATTGGAACCTAAAGCATCCTAAAGACCCCGCCATAACCTCGAAGTAAACCTCGGGTCTCGATCCGAAATAATCGACTTCGGCACACCATGCAACCTCACAATGCTACTCACATACAACCTAGCCAAACTCTCCACAGACTGCTTCTTCTTCATGGGCAAGAAATGCGCTGTCTTGGAGAATCGGTCCACAATCACCTAAATCGAGTCATTGCCCTTCATTGATCTTGGCAAATGCATCACAAAATCCATAGTGATTGCTTCCCACTTCCATACTGGAATCTCCATCTTCTGCATAAGACCAGATGGTCGCTGACGCTCGGCCTTCACTTGCTGGCAAACCAAACACCTAGATACAAACTCGGCCACATCCTTCTTCATACCAGACCACCAAAAGGATTTCTTCAAATCCTGGTACATCTTAGTGTTGCCTGGATAAATAGAGAACCTCAACCTGTGAGCTTCTGCTAGAACATGCTCACAGACATCCACAACATTCGGAAACACAAACTCGGTGCTAAAATCTAATAACACTGTCCTCATCACGAGTAATGGCTGCCTTGCCTACCAACTCTTGGAGTCTAGGATCAGCCTTCTGCTCCTCAATCGCCTCATCCAGAATAGTGGACCAAATAAATAACTGAGCCACGAAAGCCTCGCATAAAAGTGGCTCTAACTCAGTCATCGCACAGGCTGCATCTTCCAACATCTTCCAATCCTACTGGAGCAAAGATCTCTTCCTGCTAAGAGCATCTGCTACGACATTCGCCTTCCCTGAATGATACTAAAGCTCGAAGTCATAGTCATTGAGGAACTCAATCCATCTCCTCTGCCACAGGTTCAACTCCTTCTGAGAGAAGAGATACCTCAGACTCTTGTGGTCAGTGAACAGCTCAAACTTGACACCATAAAGATAATCTCTCCAGATCATCAGTGCATGAACCACTGCCACAAGCTCTAAATCATGAGTCGAATAGTTACGCTCATGCTCCTTCAACTGACGAGAAGCATATGCCACTACCCTACCTTGCTGCATCAACACACAGTCAAGACCAATCCGAGATGCATCTAAGTAAATAGCAAAACCCTCTACACCACTTGGCAAAATCAACACGGGTGCAGATGTAAGCTTCGCCTTCAGCAACTGAAATCTACTCTCGCAATCCTCGGACCAGACAAACTTCACACCCTTCCTGGTTAGCTTAGTCAAAGGTGCAGCGATAGATGCAAAACCTTCAATGAATCACCTATAATAGCCCGCTAAACCAAGAAAACTCCGAATCTCTGATGGAGTCCTTGGAGTCTACCACTCCAAAATAGCCTGAACCTTCACCGGATCAACTGCAACTCCAGTGTCTGAGATAACATGCCCAAGAAATGAACCTCGCACCTCCAGAAATCACACTTGCTTAACTTTGCATACAGCTTGTGCTATCGGAGAACCTCCAAAACAATCCTTAAATGATCACGGTGTGTAGCCTCATCAGGGGAATAGACTAGCACATCGTCAATAAACACCACGACAAAGCTATCCAAATAAGGTCTAAACACCCTGTTCATGATATCCATGAACGTTGCAGGGGCATTGGTCAGACCAAAGGGAAGCACCAAAAACTCATAATGCCCATAACGAGTCCTAAAGACCATTTTGGACACATCTTCACTCCGAATTCTCAACTGATGATAGCCAGACCGCAAATCAATCTTAGAGAACATCGATGCACTCCGCAGCTGATCGAACAAATCATCAACCCGCGATAAGGGATACCTGTTCTTCACAGTCACCTTGTTGAGCTTTCTATAATCAATGCACAACCTAAGGGAACCATCCTTCTTCTTCACGAATAATACAGGTGTGCCCCATGGTGACACACTACGGCGAATAAATCCCTTGTCCAACAAATCCTGCAACTGCTTCCTCAGCTCAGTTAATTCCGTAGGTGCCATCCGATATGGAGCCTTAGAGATAGGAGAGGTGCTTGGAAGCAACTCTATAGTAAACTCTATCTCCCTAGCCGGTGGCAATCCAGACAAATCATCAGGAAACATGTCTGGAAACTCCTGCACTACCTCAATCTCCTCAAGGGTCAGTGACTGATCAACCTTCGGTACTAAGACCATGCTGGCAAGGAAAGCGTCACATCCCTTGTTCACCATCCTCATCGTCTTCATGGCGGAGATAACAAGCCTTCCCACTAAGTTCCTTGGCAATGGATGTGAGAACTCATCCTCATTAGGAATACAGAAAGTAATCTTCTTCCCCGTTAGCTTCCAACACTCGGTACCACCATGAGCTCTTCCATAGTGAGGGCACATCTTCTTGTCGCTAGGCCTGACGCCTGGGGACCGCGATGCAACTGCCTGCTGACTACTAGCTGCCACTGGACACTGCGGTGACTGGTACGGTGCCTTCTTCCTGTCCTGCCACTAGAAAGGTGGCGCGGATCTTATCTGCGATGCCTTCTTCTCTTCCAGATACTGCTCCATCTTGCTCTCTTGCTGGCACACAGCACTGAGAGCCTCATCTAGCATACGGTGGTCAAACGCCACAAGCTTCGACCTTAGTGATGGCTTAAGACCCATCACGAACTTCTTCGCCTTCCTGCGCTCATCAACAACTATGTGAGGAGCATACCTAGATAGTTCGGCAAACCTAGCCTCATATTCTTGCACCGTCATGGAGCCCTGAGTGAGAGAAAGGAACTCCTACTCCATCTTGTCCTGGATATGCTCTGGGATGAACTTGGCCCGAAATAGCCTCATGAACTCATCCCAAGACACCTCGATAGCACCATCCTCGAATCTAGTGCGAAGTAATGAGGCCCACCACACATCGGCTCTCTCCTGCAAGACACAACCCATAAGCACCAAACTAGACAAAATTTAAACTTAACACAAATACATGCATATAATTTAAATACCTGCAGCATATAGGTGGTCAAGCTAACTTTGTCCTCCTCAGCACACCTAATAACTCGGAAGAACTTCTCAATCTCCCTCATCCAATTCTCCGCTAATAGGGGCTAACTCTCTACCTTAAAAGAGGGCGGAGCCATCCTCTTGAATCTCTCCATGATGGAAGGACCACCATGCCCTTGCTCCTGGGGAACTGGAGCTGGAGCCTGAACCTGGGAGAACAAGCAATATAAGTAACATAATAGCAATCATACATTTAATAAAAACAGGCTACTCTATTTAATAATTCTAACTTGAGCCTGCAATTGAGCCTGCAGTGCTGCCTGAGTATGTGACTGGGTCTGTATAGCCTAGACCAGACCTTGCATGAACACTCCATAATCCATAGGCGGTGCTGGAAAAAGAACTGTAGGACCCTATGGTGTTGGGGCCTGCTGCTTACCCCTGTCCTCATGCCTCTGCTCATCATCTAGAGCCTGAGCACCATGCCTACCATTAGTAGCCATAGCCTGAAAAATAAATTAATCTAGTTAGAAACTAAGTGATTAGCCCTAACCATTTTCTTAGCTATCTTCCATTCATTATTAAATATTTTCTACATATGTGGACGAATTCTATAAAGACTTAGCATATTATGAAGATGATGATATATTCATGTACAATCTCAACCTATTTCTCTGATACCAATCTCTATAACGACCCTCCTTATAACGGTACGATTATACCAATCCACGTCGGTACAAAGAACGTCGTCACAGTGGGACATTTATCCAACACTAAATGATAGATTGAGATGTACATAAATATCAAAATTTACAGCATAATTAAAAGAAGTATTCTTATTCTCATTCCATCACCATCACATATCCACAGTCTATATAGCAATAAAAGAGGTGCCAATGCCCACATTATTACAACTCCAAAATAAAATACATTGTCCATATGAATTACATAATTTCATTGATTACATACTAATGCAAGAAAAGTAACAACATAGAAGTCTCCACAAAGGTAGCTACTCCTCACGCTCGGAGTCGCTCCTCACTATGTCTTCCTCAGGAGTGGAGACACCTGTCACACCTGTTGTCACGCCTCGCCAATTTAGCAGCGGAATAAATCAGGGAGACGTGAGCAAAGTACATAGTAGAGAGGAATGTACAACAGTTGAACGATTTAGAGCATCTAAGGAACAATAATTGAGATAAACTCTTTATTCCATTATAAAATTACTAAGACTATTACAACCACTAATTCAGAGCCAATACATAGGGCTCGATGGCATCATTACAATACGAAGAGAAAATCTAAAGCAGTAACTACTAGACTCCAATTGTGCTAGGGTAACTTCGTCATTTGACTCCGGGTCGCTCATCACTCGGGTCTTGTCCCCTTCGTGTGTGTAACGTCATCGTCTATCTTACCTGAGACACAATGACAAATAACGAAGGGTGAGCAATAATGCCCAGTAGGACTTAAATCTCGTGAATCAAGCAGGCTTTAAGTAATTAACGCATTTAATGGCAGAGTAACTAACGATAGAGAGAGTCATGTAAAGTCTAGAAAGTAAGAGCACGAGTAACTAGCACATGAAGCAAGTATGGTACAATGAATAAGATCAAGTCACGATAGAAAGCAATAACAACACGATGGCAGATAACGTCAACGTCAAGCAATAGCAAGAAACATGTATAGCAAGGAGAGAAAAAGTAGTTGGCCATATAGAGAGTAGATTGCACTTTGATTGATTTTCTTATCAATCGCAATAGTATAGCACTTTTGATTAACTTTCGTCAATCGAAAATAGTAGTGGCACTTTGGTTATCCGTAGATAGTCGAGAGAGAGTATAGCACTTTGTTTGTCAATAGACAACGAGAGAATATAACACTTTGTTTGATTGTCATAGATTAATCTTGATAGTATGGCACTTGGATGTAATGCCGACATCCTGATCATTTAACTCCCGAGGGTAAATGGCACTTTCGGGCACTCTCCCCAGGACCAGATCGGGCCCTATTGCGCTGGCATTGATTTTGTTGTTTATCGTTAGAGAATCAATTAATGGCCAATAGAGAGTACCAAGAAATAGACGAGAGTATCAGATGAATAGACGAGATAGTAGAGTGAACGTGAATAGATGAGCGAGTAGAGTATAAACGAGAGCTAGTGGACATTGCACGTAACACATCGAGTAAACAGGCGATAGTAACAGTTGCACAACACGCGCACGTGGTGTTGGCAGTCAGGTGGAAGTCACTACCTTTCTGCTGGCCATGTTACGCACAGGTCCAGAGGTCTGGCGTGATTCAAGATAAGAGTGAACTTCTAATAGCCGTTTGGATCATGTTGATCCCTAAAGGGTATCATAGGTGTTAGGGTACAACCAGCTCGTCGACCATGTGGGAATCCATGGATAGAGGAGACTTACGGAGGCCTTGATCAAAGACTCACTAGTCTGGCAGAAGGAGTATCCGACGGAGAGTTCGTCCAAGTCAAGAGAGAGTGTGTAAATAGAAACAAGTGCTCGATGTTCTAGAGGAATTCTAGAACAGTGGAGCGTTGGTATCGGTGTTCCAAAACATCGCAAGAAAATGTACACAAGTATATTTAAGAATGAGGTAATTTAATGACAAAAATTACCAGATAATTTATGTAACATGTTTATGCCAATTAAGCCATATTTGGATGGTTCAAAGTGTGTGTGCATGTGAATAAGAATATCATGGACAAGATAGATTATGTGATTGACTTAAATTACTTAAAATATAATTCATATTTACAACTTCGTTATTTTAGTGTTTAAAATAGTTAACAAGATATGAGAATAGCTGAAGAACAACAAAACTTGCAAAAAAGATGGGTTTTCCTGCAAAAAGTCATATCGCGACACACCCTAATGAGCGTCGCAACAGGGTCAACTGAGATTGCGACAGGGTCTGGTATAGGTCGCGACCGGCTTCTCAGTTCGGGCAGGCAGGTCGTGACGCGGTCATGTGAGGGTTACGACGGGCTCAGGCAGACTGGGTAGCAGATCGCGACGATAGGCCCTGTCGCGATCAGATCATGACGGAGGGCGCTATCGCGACGGCCCTGTGAACATGGCCAATCGGGCTATTGCGTTCAAAGGGTCTATGCCTAAGTCCGAATAGGGCAAGAATAGTGTATTGGATTGTGGGCCAGACTTACCATATTCGACACAGGGTGATTTAGAAAATCATAACTAATTGTACAATCGATGAAAAATCATGAAACTAGTTGCAAATTGATCTAGACATGCATGGGTACTTGCAGTAAATAGGAATCGAAAAACAAACTTGGTTTAGACATGCTTTAAGCACAGGAACTCATGATGAACGTGAGATAGTACATAGTTGAGATCAATGATTAAATTAGCAAGATAGGATGAATCAAAATTAGGGCTTTTAGGGGCAAAAGATGCCTAACATGCATCAGTTACTACAGTAAACATTTTGTGACATGTGGTTGAGTATACAAAGAGAACAAGAATTAAGATGAAGGGTCAGGCTCATGCTAGTTACAGAACATGAAAAATCAAGAAGAAAATATATGCTTGATGGAAATATATGAGACAAGAGGGCTTTGAATCCTGAGGTTTAGATCAACCTATAGACGAAATTAATTTAGTTTTGCTCGTGAGAATGCCTACCTTTGGACGATTTCATTTTCTATGGCTAGAACTTGAAGAACGGGGTTGATGGCATGAGAGCTCCTTCTCCCCATGAGTTCTCCTCCTCCTTGGCCTCTCCTCCTAGTCTAGAAACCCTTGGCAATGAGCTAGGGCCGGCCATGGAGGTTTAAGAGAGTATTTATGTCTCTTTTATTTCGAATTCCTAATAGGACTCTAATTCCTATTTAATTTCGGGATTTCCTATTTCTTTCCCCTTTCTAAGCATGAGAACTTCTATTTGGGTTAGGATGGGAGCTAAATTCATGGCCAACCTATTGGGGTAGGTTTAGGAATCCAAATCCAACTCAAACTTTTTATTTAATACATTAAATACCCCTTTTCTATTTAAGTAATATTTTAGTTACGAATTTAAGGTAATTTTCTATTATTCCCCTTTTAAAAATCTCTATTTTGGCCCACTAATTTCTAATGGCTCCATTTAACAAAGTCCATTACTTATTTTTGTTTAATGTGGTTTAACTTATAAAATTTCCCTTTTAAATTAGAGAATATTAGAGTTTCAGATTTTGTTCGTGGGCTATGGGAGGTCCATTATTCTAATTTCTCATGATGGATTATCGTTACATATTGTTTGGAGTCTACCCATCATTTTATTTTTAATTATTAATCCACTTGGCTCATATGATAATGGGTTTTCTGATTTATTCCTTAATTACAATAATAAGTCACCTCAATTTCTAAAACATGGTCCGAGTTATTTTTCTAAACCCAATTTTCTTAATGGGTCGTCATTACATGACGTTGGAAGTCTCTCCGATAGGTTCGTTAAATTTATGGGCATGTTATATTTCCGTGTTAATGGTTTTCTGACTTATTTTCCTAATTTGGATAATTAGTCACGTTGTGACGTACGCTTGGCCAATCGGATTTTTTGTTGCACAAATTTCCTCGTGGAACACTTAGGGGTAATATTTGGGGTCGATTTATAATTTTTAGAAAAATTTTAAATGTGTTCTTGAACATATGATAATGGTATGTATGTTTCTATTATTTCATTTTTATTGTTTTGAATTTTTAAATACTGAACTTTCTGGGTTGCTACATACTCCCCCACTTAAAAGAATTTGGTCCGAAAATTCATATGATATGATATGACTACCAATTTACTCCGAATATTTCATTCCATTAACTCCCCCTCTTAGGGCTTTGCTATCAACTAAGGATTTAGTGATGATACTTTGTCCACCAAATTCCATGACTCCTTCGGTTACATGTGAATCATTTATTGTAAAAGGCATTAATCATTATGAGTTCATAGGTACCTTCCACAGTTCCCACTTCTCGATTTGGAGAGAGTAGTACCAAGGCTTCCAACGTACCTTGCTGGTTTAATACCTCATGACGTTGGTTCTCAAATTATGGGCAGTCTCTCATCTTGTGGTCGGAGCTACCACATCGCAAACATCTTCCTTGTTTCCACCAGTAATTCCCCGATGTGTGGCCCCTCCTATTGCAGCGCTTGCATCGCCACTTGCAAATAATGGCTACTTGTATGTCGTTCTTCTTATTCTTCTTTATTTTTCTCTTGTCACCGTTTGGTTGGTTCTCTTTCATCATAGAATTGAGTTCTCCTGTGTTAGTGGATGGTTCTTTTAGAAGAGGGTAGTCTCGTAGCTGATGTCTCAAGTCGCTACAACGTAAACATGCTCCAATTTTTCGCCAACACTCCTTGGCCACATGACCTGACTTGTGACAATGAAGGCAAATGATCTCATCATTATGATTCACTTGCTGGTTGGCCTTCTTGCCATGGTTCTATCTTCTCTTCCCATTTTGATTGGTCTCCTTTTTAATCTCCTTAGTCACTTCCAGAGCTCTTTCTAGCAGTTGAGCGGCTTGCTGACATGCCAGAACTAGCCTCTGGGTTGATCTCATGCCGGCGTCCATTAAAAGTCCCTTCAAGAATAAGGTTGGCATTAGGGGGCGAAGTAGTATTAAATTAATTGGGGTAAGTATACATATATTAGATCTTAACCACGGTTCTACCCAATCCTCTCTTTAGGTATGGTGGTTGACTTAGACACGTGTCATGGCAGTTCACCTAGGACATCCTAGGACCTAAAATATCCTAATAAGGACATCCTAGGCTCTGATACCAACTGTCACACCCCACCAATTTAGCAGCGGAATAAATCGGGGAGACGTGAGCAAAGTACATAGTAGAGAGGAATGTACAACAGTTGAACGATTCAGAGCATCTAAGGAACAATAATTGAGATAAACTCTTTATTCCATTATAAAATCACTAAGACTATTACAACCACTAATTCGGAGCCAATACATAGGGCTCGATGACATCATTACAATACGAAGAGAAAATCTAAAGCAGTAACTACTAGACTCCAATTGTGCTAGAGTAACTTTGTCATTTAACTCCGGGTCGCTCATCACTCGGGTCTTGTCCCCTTCGTGTGTACAATGTCATCGTCTATCTTACCTGAGACACACAAAAAAATAACTAAGGGTGAGCGATAACGCCCAGTAGGACTTAAATCTCGTGAATCAAGCAGGCTTTAAGTATTTAACGCATTTAATGGCAAAGTAACTAACGATGGAGCGAGTCATGTAAAGTCTAGAAAGTAAGAGCACGAGCAACTAGCACATGAAGCAAGTATGGTACAATGAATAAGATCAAGTCACAATAGAGAGTAATAACAACACGATGGCAGATAACGTCAACGTCAAGCAATAGTAAGAAACATGTATAGCAAGGAGAGAAAAAGTAGTGTTGAGCAACTACCCCTTAGAAAATCTAAGATTTTGAAGATATAGTATATATCATGTTTTTCCTATAACAAAATCTTTAAATAGACTATCTAGAAAATAAATGTATCACAAAATATATATGCATACAACTGTGTGATAAACTTCATCGCCAAAAATGTTCTAAGTCCACAGACTCTCAATACATCATACTGTATCCGACTTCAGACTCCGACTCTTGACTCTGACTTCTTATGAATCAAAGTCAAAACCATCCTAAAATTTTTCTATGTCCATACAACTATACATGATTCGACTGTTCACTTCGACTCATATAGTCGAATGCTTCATAAATCCTAACTACGTAATTCGACTATCGACTTCGACTCTTACAGTCGAATGCTTTAGAAATTGATCTCCATTATATCCGACTGCTTAAGTTGAATTACTCTTTCTAAGCTTTGCTAAAATCAAATTATTCCTTTTTTATCACCGACTTCTGTATTCAAGTATAGTTCATATTGAAGTCGAATCACTTCTATTTCTTCAGTCGAATTGTATGATCTTTTGCATTCGACTTCACTATTAGTTCTGTACTTATATTTTTCTGAAGTCCGATAAACTCCAATCTAATCTTGTTTCCTAATCATCTTGGATATAGTTTCTAATAAGATATTCATTGACTTAATATTTTATTGATCCATCAAATTGTCATTATTTTATTATTATTTCTCTGTCAGGACAAGTTGTATTATACTGAAAATTTTCATCTAAATTCTATGCAGACTATTTCTGAAATATTTTGAACTGAGCTTTGTGTTCTTCATGTCTTTGTTCCAGATTTTCTTGGATACAATAGATACAGTGCATTTATGAATTCTCAGGCGCATGGCATCTGACAAGACTCACCTACCACTGTCAGACCCATACCCTACTTTTTAGCATATCTGTCTGACTCCCTTTTCTATCTGAAAGCATGCCTATCTAAGTGTTGGGTTGAGTGTGGTTTTGATGTATTTCTCCTGATAGTTTTGATGATGACATTTTGTGATTTTAATGCTTAATGGGTGGAACATGTTACATACATCATTTATGTAATAACAATGTTCAAAAAGCATGTTTCACATACCTTACACTTCATACTTTGATGATAATACCTTGTACTAATGTTTTTTGTGTTAAATTCTCAGGGATGTACAGGTTTTATCATGGTAGTGTCGACACACCCATTGATGGTGTCGACACTGGGTCATAGTCTCTGAAGCATTTTCATGAAGACAGGGTCAAGTGTGTCGACACAGTCCATGGTCGTGTCGACATTAGACCCAGCTTCCAGGAGATCCATTTATCTGAATGGGACAGTATGTCGACACAGTCAGTGGTCGTGTCGACACTAGACCCAGCATCCAGAAGACCTTCTTTGCACAATTGGGATAGTGTGTCGACACACTCAGTGGTAGTGTCGACACACTTCGGCTGAAATCTCATCTTATGATTTATCTGGACACGTGGCTGCCTAGGGTTCAATGGAATCTGTCTTGGATCATGTGCCCACGCACTCCAAGAGTACTATTGGACATGTAGGGCTATAAATACCCCACCAATCGGCCCCCAAGCCAAGAGAGACCATAATATTCCAGCAAGAGCCTTTGGCGGCAAGAAGAGGAATCTCCCGCTCCTGCTCCTGCTGTAGCTGCGGTGATCCATCTGCATCCCTTGACAGCACAAGAGATTGAAGGAGAGCTTCAGAGAATGAGATGAAGCACCTCTTAAAGGAGCAGATCCAGCAGAAGCCAACACTTGAGGAGCATCTGAAGGTGACCCAGAAGCAATTGAACTAGAGCATCGCCCAGTGACTCAAAACATCAATAAATCTCCTCAATTCAACCTTCTGCAAGGGATCTCCATTGAAGAACATACTCTGTATCTAATTCTCTTAACTCTGAAAGTGTTCTTCTGATTCATCCATGGGAATTGTGCATAAAGTGTTGTACAAGTCTCTGTGAATAAATCTGTCTTGAATCAGATCATTGCTAGAGTATCTGATTTATATTGATCTTGATCTAACTTGTGGTTTGTGAGCTATAGTGCTCAGTTGTGTTGAGTTGAACACTCTGTGTGTTTTTTAGCAAGTGTGCTCAGTTTCTGGAGCAGTTGTGCTATAGAGTTGGTGTGTGAGTTGTTGAACTCAAGTGTGTTGGAGTTGTCAAGCTCCAGTGTGAGTTGTACTCTTTTGAGTAGTAGAGCCTCACTGTGTGAGGGGGTGAATGTAGGAATCACTGGTGTGATCTCCGAACCACCTAAAAATCCTTTGTGCAGTGGTTTGATCTTCTTGTCCTCGCTAGATGCTTGCATAGGATTTCGAACTCACACTAATTGTTGAATTGCTTCACACATCTTCCACACACACTTACTCTTCAGATAAATAAATTGTCTATGTGAATAGATCTCTGATTAGAAGTAATTTTGAATTACTCAAGCTTCCGCATTAATTGGGTAAGATCTATTCAACCCCCCCTTCTAGATCTTATCCTTCCACATATTCGATCCTACAATTGGTATCAGAGCAGGTTCATATCTGTGTCTGATCTGATTTGAGTGTTTGTGTCTGATTTTTGTGTCTCACTTTCTTGAATTGTTTGGGTGTTTCAATCACTGTATTTCATCTTGCTTAATGAATTCTCGAGGATTTCTTGCTGAAGGCCATTCCATTAATAGACCACCATTTTTCAATGGGTCTGATTACTCTTACTGGAAAAATCGCATGCAAGTCTTTCTTAGGGCTCAGAATTATGAAATATGCAGAATAGATTAGGAGAACCACCTTTAACTATAGTGCTATGAACATGCTTCAGTATGCAGTCCATCCTAAAGAATATTCAAGAATATCCATGAGTAAATCTGCTAAAGAGATGTGGGATAAACTTGAATTAATGTATGAGGGAACATCTCAAGTTAGGGAAACTAAAGCAAACATACTTGTTTCTGAATATGAATTGTTCATGATGAAATCTGATGAATCAATTTCTGAAATGTTTGCTAGGTTTATGACAATTGTCAATGGACTGAAGGCACTAGGTAAAGAATACACTGATGCTGATTTGGTAAGAAAGATTTTGCGCTCTCTCTCGTCCATCTAGCATACTAAGGCCACTGTGATTGCAGATTCTAAGGATATATCCAAAATCTCTTTGGATGAACTCATAGGATCTTTAATGACATATGAAATAAATTTGAAAAGAAATGAAGAGCATATACTTAAGACCAAACCAGTAGCACTTAAAGCCTCATCAAGTAACAAAGAGAAAAGTCAAGAGAAATCAAGTTCTGAAGAGTCTGAGTCCAATGAGGATGAACTTGCCCTCATGTAGTAACCCGGGAAAAAAAAATCAGTATTTAAAAATTTGAAATAATAAATTTATATAAAAATGGAATAATAGAAACATACATACTGTTATCGTATGTGCAAGAACTCATCAAAAAATTTCATAAAAATTATAAATTGAACGCGCAGCATAGTTGACTGTGCACTTTCGTTGTCCAGGATTATTTCTCTGAGTTGAGGACTTTACCTCTTTATTTGCACTTTGTGCACTCAGAATTTCTTTATTTCTTTTTCATCCACAATGCTGCACAACCCATCACTTTTCAAGAGTAGCGAGTCCAACTTTACTCAGATCCGAGGCATTTTTCATGGATATATTTTTTCTTTTGCTTTTGCTTTTCTTTTCTTTTCCACTTAAAGGAATGATGGACAGTCAGGTTCCTTGATCACATGCCTTCACTTTCTTCAAAATTCACTTAAGGGGAAGGGAGAAAATCAATCACCTCTCTCCTACTAGCCTTGACAAATTTGCTACATTCGGGTTTAGGTAGTCTAAGTGGCTGTGTAGTGTGTGTATGAAAACTTCTTGCCATAAATCCATACATAAGGTAGACAAGAAGTACATGTAATCCTTTACTAGAGGCTACCTAACATGGATGTTTGCAAAGGAATGTGACAAATACAAAATTTTAATGGTTAAAGATCAGACACATAGTCTGGGATGCGCAAAGCCACGCATTTTTATTCAAAGATGAAACATTGTGAAATTTTTATTTGCATATGTACAAGCTCAAAAACAAAATGAAGCAATGTTCGGGATGAGGACTATGAATGCATGCTTATTCTACCTCTCCCCCCCTACTTATTCACAAGAAAAGAAAGTAAGACAGAGAATTACTTGATGAAGGAAATCTGTACACTTGGGTTGCCTCCCAAGAAGCGCTAAGTTTATCGTCTTTAGCTAGACGCAATTAGGCTTCATTTGGCTCAGCTAGCTTGGTAGAATCAATTTCTACAGAAGATGGGCTTTCAAAGAAATGTTTTAACCTCTACCTATTAACAGTGAATGATTGTCCCGTTTTAGGGTCAAGAATGATGACAACACCATTGTCGTAAGCTTTAACAACAGTGTAAGGACCATCCCATCGGGACTTCAATTTTCTCGGAAACAGACGAAGTCTAGAATTAAACAACCAAACCTTATCATGCACTTGAAAAGTTTTTCTATGAATGTGTTTATCATGGAATGCTTTGGCCTTAGCTTTATAAATCTTGGAACTTTCATAGGCTTCATTTCTGAGCTCTTCTAGTTCATTCAGATGCAGGGTCCTTTGTTGACCAGCTTGGGCTAAATCAAGATTTACCTGTTTGATAGCCCAATAGGCTCTATGCTCAAGTTCTACCGGCAGATGACAAGATTTTCCAAAGACAAGTCAGTAAGGGGACATTCCAATGGGAGTTTTGAAAGCATTTCGGTAGGCCCACAATGCATCATCTAACCTTTCTGACCAGTCTTTCCTATCAGGCCTAACCGACTTCTGAAGAATGTTCTTAATCTCCCTGTTTGAAACTTCCACTTGGCCACTGGTTTGCGGATGGTAAGGTGTTGCCAGCTTATGGGTAATCCCATACTTCCTTAGGAGGGTCCTAAACTGAGTGTTAATGAAATGAGGTCCTCCATCACTAATGATTGCTTTGGGCCACCCAAATCTAGAAAAGATGTTTTTCTGAACAAATTTGATAACCACCTTATGATCATTGGTCTTTGTGGCAATGGCCTCTATTCATATGGACACATAATCAACAGCAACTAGAATGTACGTGTATCCAAAGGACGGTGGAAAAGGTCCCATAAAGTCTATTCCCCATACATCAAAAATTTCTACAACCAGAATGGGGTTAAGAGGCATCATATCCTTCTTAGAAATATTTCCCATTGTTTGACATCTAGGACAGGCCTTACAAAATTGGTGGGCATCCTTAAGCAATGTGGGCCAGTAGAAACCAGAGTCTAAGACCTTAGCAGCGGTCTTTTTTCCTGAAAAATGCCCTCCACAAGCAAGAGAATGGCAAAATTTGAGGACACTTTGATGCTCACTCTCAGGGACGCATCTTCTTATCACTTGGTCTGGTCCAATGAAAAATAGCTCCGGGTCCTCCCAAATATAATACTTGTCCCTAGCAAAGAATCTCTCTCTTTCATTTTTGGTCCAATCTCCAGGTACTCATCCAATGACTTTGTAATTCACAATGTGTGCATACCATGGAGATGAAATATTGGAGACAGCTAAAATGTGCTCATCTGGGAAAGAATCTCTAATAGGCATGGAGTCCGGGGCAGTTATTCTGGACAAATGGTCAGCTACCACATTCTTGGACCCTTTCTTATCATGAATTTCCAGATCAAACTCCTGTAATAAAAGGATCCACCTGATCAACCTAGGCTTGGCATCCTTTTTGGCAAGCAAATGCCTCAATGCAGCATGGTCAGTGAAAACAATGATTTTGGCTCCTAAAAGGTAAGATCTGAACTTCTCTAAGGCAAAGACAACAGCTAGGAGCTCTTTCTCAGTGGTTGTGTATCGAATCTGAGTGTCATTCAATGTTTTGCTTGCATAATAAATCACTACAGATCCTTTATCAGTTTTCTGTCCCAAAATGGCACCTATAGCAAAGTCTGAAGCATCACAGATTATCTCAAATGGTAATGACCAGTCTGGAGATTGTAGAATTGAAGCTTTGGTCAAAATGTCTTTTAAGTCCTCAAAAGATTTATGACAAGCTTTGTCAAAAATGAAAGGAGTGTCTTTCAACAAAGAAGTCAATGGCCTTGCAATTTTGGAAAAGTCTTTGATGAACCTCCTATAGAATCCAGCATGACCAAGGAAGGATCGAATTTGTTTGACAGAGTTGGGAGGAGGCAATTCGGAAATGAGATTTACCTTGGCTTTATCTACCTTTATCCCTCTCTCTGAGACAAAATGCCCTAAGACAATCCCCTCCTTAACCATGAAGTGACTCTTTTCCCAACTTAAGACAAGATTGGCATTAATGCATCTTTTGAGCACTTCAGTCAAATGGTCGAGGCATGAATCAAAGTCATTTCCAAACACAGAGAAATCATCCATGAAGACTTCTAAGTAATCCCAAACCATGTCTGAGAAAATAGACAACATGCAACGTTGAAAAGTTGCGGGGGCATTGCACAGCCCGAAGGGCATGCGTCTAAAGGCAAAGGTTCCAAATGGACATGTGAAAGTGGTCTTTTCTTGGTCCTCATGGTGAATAGCCACTTGGTTATACCCTGAATATCCATCAAGGAAACAAAAGAAATTTTCTCCTGCAACTTTCTCTAAGATTTGGTCAATGAAAGGCAAGGGGAAATGGTCTTTCTTGGTCATTGCATTCAATTTGCGATAGTCAATGCACACTCTCCATCCTGTAGCCAGCCTAGTGGGAATGAGCTCACCCTTTTCAGTTTGAATCACAGTTAGTCTAGACTTTTTAGGCACAACTTGAATTGGACTAACCCACTGGCTATCAGAGATGGGATAAATGAATTCAGCATCCAGCCATTTGACAATCTCCTTTTTAACAACTTCTTTCATGTTGGGATTAAGCCTTCTTTGCATTTCTATTGAGCTTTTGACATTTTCTTCTAAATATATGCGATGTGTGCACACTACAGGACTTATCCCTCTCAAATCATCAATTGTCCAACCTATAGCTTTCTTATGACTCTTCAAAACTTCAATCAATTTCTTCTCCTGCCCTTCCTCAAGATCACTAGCAATTATGATGGGCCAAGTCTCATTCTCTCCAAGAAAGATGTATTTTAAATTAGCAGGGAGTGGTTTTAGCTCAACCTTAGGAGGACACTCTAAATGAAATGATGGCTCATTATTATGCAACATGGAACTGAATTGTCCTTCCTCTCCCTCAAACCCTAGAGCACACGGTTGGTCTGCTGCTTCTTCCACCCAAGATTCTTCCAAAGAGTCTACCACTAGACAACTCTCTCCATGGTCATGGTGCCTAGATGCCCTAAAACTGTTGATACTAACCCGCCTATCCCCAAATGATATGTCCATCATCCCGGTAGCACGATCAATATTGGCTCTAGCTGTGGCCAAAAAAGGTCTACCAAGGATAATGGTGGACTGAGTCAAATCTTGAGGAGTGTTCATGTCCAAAATGATGAAATTGGCCGGGAAGTAACAATCGTTAATTCTCACAATAACATCTTCAACTAAGCCTTTAGGAGTGGTGACAGAACGATCGGCTAGTTGAAGGACAACAGAAGTGGGTTTCAACTCTCCTAACTTGAATTTCTCAAAAATGGCAGAAGGTAGGAGGTTCACAACCGTACTAATTGGTAGACTTCCCAGGAAGGTCACCCATCCTGGGACTACTCCCAACTGAGCACGCTTAACCTCAGAGTTCTTTTCCATCTCGAGCTCTAAAAATGACCAGTCCGGGTTGTTGGTAGTCTACTGATTTAGTCCATTTAATATATTCATATATGGGGTGTTACAATCTACCCCTCTTATATAAGCGACGTCCTCGTCGCTGCTCACATATAGCACACAATCAAACCCCAGGCATGCAGGATTCTAGAGGTGGCCCCCATAGGCTCAAGAGGTGGCTCCCACTATGTAGCACTTTGCGCCATTATGGCCTCAAGAGGTGGCTCCCATAGCGTAGCACTTTGCCCTGTGTGGCACTTAGTTCCTGCACTTCCGGCTGGGCAAGGCTCTGATACCAATCTCTATCTACCCCTCTTATATAAGCGACGTCCTCGTCGCTGCTCACATATAGCACACAATCAAACCCCAGGCAGGCAGGATTCTAGAGGTGGCCACCATAGGCTCAAGAGGTGGCTCCCACTATGTAGCACTTTGCGCCATTATGGCCTCAAGAGGTGGCTCCCACTATGTAGCACTTTGCGCCATTATGGCCTCAAGAGGTGGCTCCCACTATGTAGCACTTTGCGCCATTATGGCCTCAAGAGGTGGCTCCCATAGCGTAGCACTTTACCCTGTGTGGCACTTAGTTCCTGCACTTCTGGCTGGGTAAGGCTCTGATACCATTTGTGACGACCCAACCAGTAAACTGGCCCAACAACCGTGCCAGTTGGTAGACTTCCCAGGAAGGTCACCCATCCTGGGACTACTCCCAACTGAGCACGCTTAACTTCAGAGTTCTTTTCCTGCTCGAACTCTGAAAATGACTAGTCCGGGTTGTTGGTAGTCTACTAATTTAGTCCATTTAACATATTCTTATATGGGGCGTTACAATCTACCCGTCTTATATAAGCGACGTCCTCGTCGCTGCTCACATATAGCACACAATCAAACCCCAAGCAGGCAGGATTCTAGAGGTGGCTCCCACTATGTAGCACTTTGCGCCATTATGGCCTCAAGAGGTGGCTCCCATAGCGTAGCACTTTGCCCTGTGTGGCACTTAGTTCCTGCACTTCCGGCTGGGTAAGGCTCTGATACCATTTGTGACGACCCAACCAGCAAACTGGCCCAACAACCGTACTAATTGGTAAACTTCCCAGGAAGGTCAGGGACTACTCCCAACTGAGCACGCTTAACCTCAGAGTTCTTTTCCATCTCGAGCTCTAAAAATGACTAGTCCAGGTTGTTGGTAGTTTACTGATTTAGTCCATTTAACATATTCTTATATGGGGTGTGCTATATGTGAGCAGCGACGAGGACGTCGCTTATATATGGGGTGTGCTATATGTGAACAGATGGGTGAGAATAGGTCAGTCAGTTGAAGGACAACAGATACTAACCCGCCTATCCCCAAATGATATGTCCATCATCCCGGTAGCACAATCAATATTGGCTCTAGCTGTGGCCAAAAAAGGTCTACCAAGGATAATGGTGGACTGAGTCAAATCTTGAGGAGTGTTCATGTCCAAAATGATGAAATCGACCGGGAAGTAACAATCGTTAATTCTCACAATAACATCTTCAACTAAGCCTTTAGGAGTGGTGACAGAACGATCGGCTAGTTGAAGGACAACAAAAGTGGGTTTCAACTCTCCTAACTTGAATTTCTCAAAAATGGCAGAAGGTAGGAGGTTCACACTGGCTCCCAAATCTAAAAGGCCGGTCTCAAAAGTGACTCCACCGATGGTGCAAGGAATTAGTGGAGTGCCTGGATCTTTGAGCTTTTTAGGAAGTTGATTCAAGACAATGCTACTTACAATTTCTAGATGAATGATGGTTTCAGTTTTATTTCTCACTTCTCGTTTTGGAGTACACATTTCTTTTAGAAATTTGGCATAGACAGGCACATGCTTGATAGCATCAAGTAGAGGAATGTTGATGTGAACTTGTTTAAACAGTTCCAAGAGTTCTTCATTACCAGTGGATTTGTTTTTGGATTTTGGCTTTAAAGCTTCAGGAAAAGGAACTCTTGGGATGTAACAGCTTGGGTCTTCACTCATCTTGGTTTTGTCTAGGGGTTCTTCAATTATATTCTCTTTTCCCTTGGATTTTTCTTTTTCAGCATTTTCTTCAATCTCTTCCTCAATTTCAATTTCATTTTCATTTTCTTTATCCTCATTTGACATGTGTGGGTGAGGATTTGTTCTGATTTTTCCACTTCTTAAGGTAGACAGTTTTTTCATTTTCTACTTGAGGGCCCCTAGCTTGGGCAGGAGGATGATCCTGTTGTATAGGTTGATTTTGATTTTGTGGTGCAGGAATGTTCTGAACAAAAGCTTGTTGTGTGTTTTGTGGTGGAGGGGCATTTGGTCTAGCAGGTGGTGGTCTGTACCCCTGGGCCTGATGGTATTGCTAGTTCTGATAGAATTTGGGAGGGTTATTCCTTGGGTTTGCTACAGCTTGACTGGGCAGCTGACCAGACTCCCTCCTTTGACATACATCATCAATTTGGGACTCCATCCTTACCAAATTTTGTTGAAAATTTTGATTTTGAGTTTGTTGTTCTTGCACAGTTTGGCATAGAGTCACCATCATGTTTTGGAGTTGGTTCATTTTATCATCCCAATTAGGTTGAGGAGGTGGTGGTTGATATGAAGGTTGTTGGAAATTTGTATGAGCAAATTGATTGGAATTTTGACTTCCTTGGAATTGTGGAGGTTTTGAGTTAGAAGATTGGCCAAATCCCGAATTCTGATTGGGATAGGATTGACCGTACATGGATTGCTTGAAGGTAGGTTGGGAAACTTGTTAAGATTGATTTTTCCATGAAAAGTTTGGATGGTTTCTCCAACCAGGGTTGTATGTGTTAGAGTATGGATCATAGGAGGGTTTGTAGAAGCCTTGAGCAGCTTCGACTTATTCCTGAATGAAAAGGGGGTAATTGGGCAGTAGTAGGACAAGCACTGGTGGGATGAGCTGGGCTAGCACACATAGTGCAAGTTTCAGATGGTTGAGAAAATTTAGGTGTGGTTTGCCCAGTCAAAGACAGTAATTGATCAAATTTTTGTTCCAACTTCTGCTCCAATCTCTAGTCAAGTCTAGCTATCAGATCTTCTACCCTAGAGTCTGGTTCTCCTCTTCCTCTTACTTCATACATCCCTGCCTTCTTTACAGGTCCTAACGCTCTCTCATAAGAGTAGAGTGAGGCATGATTGATAGAATTTTCACTCAATGTTTCAAAAGATTATATGCCTCATCCTCACTCTTAGTCATGAATGCTCCTCCACACGAAGCATCAACCATTTGCATATTTGATTCAGTCAGTCCTTCATAAAAGGCTTGAACAATTTGCCACCTCGACAGACCATGATGGGGGCATTTTCTAAGAAACTCTTTCAATCTCTCCCATGATTCGTGCATTAATTCTCCCAGGTATTGGGAGAATCCAGTGATTGCTCTTCTCATTATATTTGTTCGGCCAATCGGGTAAAATTTCTTTAAAAATTCCTGCTGCATTTCTGGCCATGTTGTGATAGTTCTCCCTATGGTTCCCAACCAATGTTTAGCCTTGTCTTTTAAGGACAATGGAAATAGGGTCAACCTGAAGGCATTTTCAGTGAAGTTTTGGATCCTTACAGTGGAACAGATCTCTAGGAACTCATGCATATGCCTATAGGGATCTTCATTGGGATTGCCATAAAAGGATGGCAACATTTGAATGGTTCCAAGTTTGATCTCAAAATGATTTTCCGGAATTTCCGGCCTGATACAAGTAGCAGGTTGATAGTTAGAAGGAATAAAATACTCCTTCAACTGTCTGGGTAACCTCTTCTAAATTTCTAGCAACTTGGTTTTGGTTTGGTTGGCCATCCTATGAAAGAATCTTTCAATCTCGTCTATAGGTTGAGCCAAATCTAAGTTCTGGGAGCGTCTACCAAGCATGCATAGATGAAAAGCCCTCTATTTATAATTTTTGAATTTTTAGATTTTTATTGATTTTTTGAAATTTTATGAACAAACACAAACAAGCAAACACTTTTAAAACAAATTAACCTAAACACTAAGTGTTCCTTGGACTTATGTTATTTTTTCTCAAAATCAGATTTATGCTTGCTTAAGTCCAATCCTAACTCTTCTTGTACCGGCCAGGTAAGAGGTGGAGTAGAGGGAGGCCCCCCTTGCTTTCGCAAGGACCCAATTAGATAACCTCTGACTCACTTAAGCATAAGCTTCTTAACCTCTAATCCTAGACACCAGACTTAAAGAGAAGTTTTGAATTCAGGAAATGATAAATCTAATTATGAACCCTAGGGCCAAGTCTACTGATTTTTATTAAAAGTTTAGGCAAATGCAAGAATGTTGAAATTTTTGTGATTTTTGGGCAAAGGAAAGGGTGATGAAATCCCTCACCTTATCTTTTTATTCTAATGGGTGAAGCCCTTAAACAGTCCCAATTAAAAACATGAAGTGCACATATTGGATTCAAACAATGGGTTGTCTAATGCTAAGTCTAATGCATGAAACGAGCGATGGAAGTCTTACATTTCCCCCGCACTCTTCAATGCAAGAAAATGAAATTAAAATTACAATTAAGATGATGAATGTCCTAAAACATGGGATTCTAATCTTAAGAAGATGAAGTTTTTGTTTGCAAATCAAACGGCTAATATGAAAGAGCGATTTGAAAATTTTTAGATTTTAGATTTTTTTTTTACTTTTTATTTGGTTTTTGAATTAAATGAAATGAAACTAAGAAAATATAAGGTGCTACTATAAACTAATTCTCAAACCACACAAACCACAAAAGGCCAATTATTACATGCCAACTGAAAAGAAATCCCTGTACATGCACATAGAGTGCATCAAAACCTCACTATAAATTTCTCTCACACTCCCCTATCTAAAAGACTGAATTAAAAACAAATGGGAAAAGAAATCAGCAAGCTCTTCCAATGGGCTTCAAATGCCAAGCCCAATCTCCAAGTTCCTCCTTATGTGCAAATCTGAAATAAAAGCCCAACAACAAGTCAATAGAAGCCCAATGCAAATGAAATCAAATGAAAGCAGATTAAATCAAACTCTAATGCCTCCCCGGCAATGGCGCCAAGATGAACGCGCCGCATAGTTGGCTGTGCACTTTCGTTGTCCAGAGTTCATCGTACAAGTCAATATGCACACTTCCTCTAAACTGTCTCACGAATTAAAATAGCAAAAATGAACTAGTAAAGTGGTGAGAATAGGTCATATCCACAGAGAGGCTGAATAGAACTTGAATTTAAACTACTTTGACTTGAAATCATGCTATCGGACACATTCAATGTACCCTCACAGTTGAGGAATTAAACCGGTAGACAGAAATCTTTAAAAGAAAATTTTCAAATCAATGTACCCCTAGAGCACAGGGGATGAACAATCCACAAGAGTAATTCTCACAAGCACCAAATCACTACTCTCACATCTCAAAGAATTGACAGAAAATAGGAACATCAATTTATGATACTATTCAAATAAACACCAACAAGACTTAAATTCTCAATGTGTTAACACTGAACTAAAAACATTCTTTCCACTGAGAACAATATGAATCATGAGAAGTTCAGATCACTGTACCCTCAAACTTGAGGGATGAGAAACAAATCAATACAAAGTAATATAAACTGCAATGTTAACTCCCAATCTATCCAGAAAGAAGAAGCAAGAATGCCAAGAAATAGAAATCTCAAAATAAAATGTACAGAAGAACCACGCTCTCTGCTCTCTCAATTTCTGGTAGATCTCTACTACCTCCGGAAGCTCCACAGTGCACAAACCTCAGATGGTCGTGCTTCCAAACACCGGACAACACCAATCTTTCATAAAAGAGCAGTAGAAATGTGACGACTTAACCAGCAAACTGGCCCAACAACCTTACTAATTGGTAGACTTCCCAGGAAGGTCACCCATCCTGGGACTACTCCCAACTGAGCACGCTTAACCTCATAGTTCTTTTCCATCTCGAGCTCTAAAAATGACTAGTCCGGGTTGTTGGTAGTCTACTGATTTAGTCCATTTAACATATTCTTATATGGGGTGTTACATATAGCACACAATCAAACCCCAGGCAGGCAGGATTCTAGAGGTGGCCCCCATAGGCTCAAGAGGTGGCTCCCATAGGCTCAAGAGGTGGCTCCCACTATGTAGCACTTTGCGCCATTATGGCCTCAAGAGGTGGCTCCCATAGCGTAGCACTTTGCCCTGTGTGGCACTTAGTTCCTGCACTTCCGGCTGGGCAAGGCTCTGATACCAATCTCTATCTACCCCTCTTATATAACCGACGTCCTCGTCGCTGCTCACATATAGCACACAATCAAACCCCAGGCAGGCAGGATTCTAGAGGTGGCCCCCATAGGCTCAAGAGGTGGCTCCCACTATGTAGCACTTTGCGCCATTATGGCCTCAAGAGGTGGCTCCCATAGCGTAGCACTTTACCCTGTGTGGCACTTAGTTCCTACACTTCTGGCTGGGTAAGGCTCTGATACCATTTGTGACGACCCAACCAGCAAACTGGCCCAACAACCGTGCCAGTTGGTAGACTTCCCAGGAAGGTCACCCATCCTGGGACTACTCCCAACTGAGCACGCTTAACTTCAGAGTTCTTTCCTGCACGAACTCTGAAAATGACTAGTCCGGGTTGTTGGTAGTCTACTAATTTAGTCCATTTAACGTATTCTTATATGGGGCGTTACAATCTACCCCTCTTATATAAGAGGCGTCCTCGTCGCTGCTCACATATAGCACACAATCAAACCCCAGGCAGGCAGGATTCTAGAGGTGGCCCCCACAGGCTCAAGAGGTGGCTCCCACTATGTAGCACTTTGCGCCATTATGGCCTCAAGAGGTGGCTCCCATAGCGTAGCACTTTGCACTGTGTGGCACTTAGTTCCTGCACTTCCGGCTGGGTAAGGCTCTGATACCATTTGTGACGACCCAACCAGCAAACTGTCCCAACAACCGTACTAATTGGTAGACTTCCCAGGAAGGTCACCCATCCTGGGACTACTCCCAACTGAGCACGCTTAACCTCAGAGTTCTTTTCCATCTCGAGCTCTAAAAATGACTAGTCCGGGTTGTTGGTAGTCTACTGATTTAGTCCATTTAACATATTCTTATATGGGGTGTGCTATATGTGAGCAGCGACGAGGACGTCGCTTATATATGGGGTGTGCTATATGTGAACAGATGGGTGAGAATAGGTCAGTCAGTTGAAGGACAACAGATACTAACCCGCCTATCCCCAAATGATATGTCCATCATCCTGGTAGCACAATCAATATTGGCTCTAGCTGTGGCCAAAAAAGGTCTACCAAGCATAATGGTGGACTGAGTCAAATCTTGAGGAGTGTTCATGTCCAAAATGATGAAATCGGCCGGAAGTAACAATCGTTAATTCTCACAATAACATCTTCAACTAAGCCTTTAGGAGTGGTGACAGAACGATCGGCTAGCTGAAGGACAACAGAAGTGGGTTTCAACTATCCTAACTTGAATTTCTCAAAAATGGCAGAAGGTAGGAGGTTCACACTGGCTCCCAAATCTAAAAGGCCGGTCTCAAAAGTGACTCCACCGATGGTGCAAGGAATTAGTGGAGTGCCTGGATCTTTGAGCTCTTTAGGAAGTTGATTCAAGACAATGCTACTTACAATTTTAGATGAATGATGGTTTCAGTTTTATTTCTCACTTCTCGTTTTGGAGTACACATTTCTTTTAGAAATTTGACATAGGCAGGCACATGCTTGATAGCATCAAGTAGAGGAATGTTGATGTGAACTTGTTTAAACAGTTCCAAGAGTTCTTCATTACCAGTGGATTTGTTTTAGGATTTTGGCTTTAAAGCTTCAGGAAAAGGAACTCTTGGGATGTAACAGCTTGGGTCTTCACTCATCTTGGTTTTGTCTAGGGGTTCTTCAATTATTTTCTCTTTTCCCTTGGATTTTTCTTTTTCAGCATTTTCTTCAATCTCTTCCTCAATTTCAATTCATTTTCATTTTCTTTATCCTCATTTGACATGTGTGGGTGAGGATTTGTTCTGATTTTTCCACTTCTTAAGGTAGACAGTTTTTTCATTTTCTACTTGAGGGCCCCTAGCTTGGGCAGGAGGATGATCCTGTTGTATAGGTTGATTTTGATTTTGTGGTGCAGGAATGTTCTGAACAAAAGCTTGTTGTGTGTTTTGTGGTGGAGGGGCATTTGGTCTAGCAGGTGGTGGTCTGTACCCCTGGGCCTGATGGTATTGCTGGTTCTGATAGAATCTGGGAGGGTTATTCCTTGGGTTTGCTACAGCTTGACTGGGCAGCTGACCGGACTCCCTCCTTTGACATACATCAGCAATTTGGGACTCTATCCTTACCAAATTTTGTTGAAAATTTTGATTTTGAGTTTGTTGTTCTTGCACAGTTTGGCATAGAGTCACCATTATGTTTTGGAGTTGGTTCCTTTTATCATCCCAATTAGGTTGAGGAGGTGGTGGTTGATATGAAGGTTGGTGGAAATTTGTATGAGCAAATTGATTGGAATTTTGACTTCCTTGGAATTGTGGAGGTTTTGAGTTAGAAGATTGGCCAAATCCCGAATTCTGATTGGGATAGGAATGACCGTACATGGATTGCTTGAAGGTAGGTTGGGAAACTTGTTAAGATTGATTTTTCCATGAAAAGTTTGGATAGTTTCTCCAACCAGGGTTGTATGTGTTAGAGTATGGATCATAGGAGGGTTTGTAGAAGCCTTGAGCAGCTTGGACTTGTTCCTGAATGAAAAGGGGGTAATTGGGCAGTAGTGGGACAAGCACTGGTGGATGAGCTGGGCTAGCACACATAGCGCAAGTTTCAGATGGTTGAGAAAATTTAGGTGTGGTTTGCCCAGTCAAAGATAGTAATTGATCAAATTTTTGTTCCAACTTCTGCTCCAATCTCTGGTCAAGTCTAGCTATCAGATCTTCTACCCTAGAGTCTGGTTCTCCTCTTCCTCTTACTTCATACATCCCTGCCTTCTTTACAGGTCCTAACGCTCTCTCATAAGAGTAGAGTGATGCATGATTGATAGAATTTTCACTCAATGTTTCAAAAAGATTATATGCCTCATCCACGCTCTTAGTCATGAATGCTCCTCCACACGAAGCATCAACCATTTGCATATTTGATTCAATCAGTCCTTCATAAAAGGCTTGAACAATTTGCCACCTCGACAGACCATGATGGGGGCATTTTCTAAGCAACTCTTTCAATCTCTCCCATGATTCATGCATTAATTCTCCCAGGTGTTGGGAGAATCCAGTGATTTCTCTTCTCTTTATATTTGTTCGGCCAATCGGTAAAATTTCTTTTAAAATTCCTGCTGCATTTTGGCCATGTTGTGATAGTTTCTCCCTATGGTTCCCAACCAATGTTTAGCCTTGTCTTTTAAGGAGAATGGAAATAGGGTCAACCTTAAGGCATTTTCAGTGATGTTTTGGATCCTTACAGTGGAAACAGATCTCTAGGAACTCATGCATATGCCTATAAGGATCTTCATTGGGATTGCCATAAAAGGATGGCAACATCTGAATGGTTCCAGGTTTGATCTCAAAATGATTTGCTGGAATTTCCGGCCTGATACAAGTAGCAGGTTGATAGTTAGAAGGAATAAAATACTCCTTCATCTGTCTGGGTGCAACCTCTTCTAAATTTCTAGCAACTTGGTTCTGGTTTTGGTTGGCCATCCTATGAAAGAATCTTTCAATCTCGTCTATAGGTTGAGCCAAATCTAAGTTCTGGGAGCGTCTACCAGCAGGCACAGATGAAAAGCCCTCTATTTATAATTTTTGAATTTTTAGATTTTTATTGGTTTTTTGAAATTTTATGAACAAACACAAACAAGCAAACACTTTTAAAACAAATTAACCTAAACACTAAGTGTTCCTTGGACTTATGTTATTTCTTCTCAAAATCAGATTTATGCTTGCTTAAGTCCAATCCTAACTCTTCTTGTACCGACCAGGTAAGAGGTGGAGTAGAGGGAGGCCCCCCTTGCTTTCGCAAGGACCCAATTAGATTACCTCTGACTCACTTAAGCATAAGCTTCTTAACCTCTAATCCTAGACACCAGACTTAAAGAGAAGTTTTGAATTCAAGAAATGATAAATCTAATTATGAACCCTAGGGCCAAGTCTACTGATTTTTATTAAAAGTTTAGGCAAATGCAAGAATGTTGAAATTTTTGTGATTTTTGGGCAAACGAAAGGGTGATGAAATCCCTCACCTTATCTTTTTATTCTAATGGGTGAAGCCCTTAAACAGTCCCAATTAAAAACATGAAGTGCACATATCAGATTCAAACAATGGGTTGTCTACTGCTAAGTCTAATGCATGAAACGAGCGATGGAAGTCTTACCTTTCCCCCGCACTCTTCAATGCAAGAAAATGAAATTAAAATTACAATTAAGATGATTAATGTCCTAAAACATGGGATTCTAATCTTAAGAATATGAAGTTTTTATTTGCAAATCAAACGGCTAATATGAAAGAGCGATTTGAAAATTTTTTCGATTTTAGATTTTTTTTTACTTTTTATTTGGGTTTTGAATTAAATGAAATGAAACTAAGAAAATATAAGGTGCTACTATAAACTAATTCTCAAACCACACAAACCACAAAAGGCCAATTATTACATGCCAACTGAAAAGAAATCTCTGTACATGCACATAGAGTACATCAAAACCTCACTACAAATTTCTCTCATACTCCCCTATCTAAAAGACTGAATTAAAAACAATGGGAAATGAAATCAGAAAGCTCTTCCAATGGGCTTCAAATGCCAAGCCCAATCTCCAAGTTCCTCCTTATGTGCAAATATGAAATAAAAGCCCAACAACAAGTCAATAGAAGCCCAATGCAAATGAAATCAAATGAAAGCAGATTAAATCAAACTCTAATGCCTCCCCGGCAATGGCGCCAAGATGAACGCGCCGCATAGTTGACTGTGCACTTTCGTTGTCCAGAGTTCATCGTACAAGTCAATGCACACTTCCTCTAAACTGTCTCACGAATTAAAATAGCAAAATGAACTAGTAAAGTGGTGAGAATAGGTCATATCCACAGAGAGGCTGAATAGAACTTGAATTTAAACTACTTTGACTTTAAATCATGCTATCGGACACATTCAATGTACCCTCACAGTTGAGGAATTAAACCGGTAGACAGAAATCAGCGAACTCTCCCCTAATTTTCTTTGCCATTTTATTTGTTCTGTTCTTTTCTTTCTGTTAGCATTGGTGGGAGGGAGACTCCAGTTCTCCAGTTCGACATTTTTTTTTAGCATTCCAGAGTTCAGCATCTTGTGAGATTGAATTGGTTGGGTGTGATAGCCAGAGAGACCAAGAAGAAAGCCAACAGTACTACTAGAAGAACAGAAAGAAAACTATAATCCTAAAAATTCCAATGGCCAAGCTCTCCCAAATCTGCAAAAATGAAAATTACAGAAAGAAATAAAAAAAAAAACTAAAAACTCCAAACTCCCTGCTATGCTGAAAGAAGAAGTACAAGAAAAATGACAAATGAAAATTCTCACTACTCCTCACTGGCGAACTCTCCCCTAAGAACTAAATACAGAAAGAAAACTAAAATCCCCCCAAATTTCTACCTGCCAACCCCGGAGCCTGTAACGACCCTCTTTATATCGCTACGGTTCCACCAACCCACGTCGATATAGAAAGCATCGCCACAGTGGGACATTTACCCAACACTAGTACAATAGGCTGAAACCTACACAAATATATGCATATCACATGACAGCGGAATTTAAGGAACTAAAAAGAAATCTTATTCCATCATCCACATTCTATTCACAGCCGTATAGTAGAAATGAGAATTAACTTTTCATAATTGAAATAAATAAATGCATTGTCCACATGAGACTACGCTGAGTCTTTATTACATACTATGAAGTAAGGAAAAGTACAATGCTAAATCCACAACAATCTCTCCTACTCTCGCTCCGAGTCGCTCCTAACGATCTCCTGGGAAGAAGTAGAAACGTCTGCACCTGTACGCCGAAGCAAGAATGACTTCAAAAGAACTCAACAAGTAACACCAAGCACACTAAACATACATGCATCAAGTAATCTCCATATTCTTATGCTACACCATTTACACATAATGCATGGAAGTGACAGTTTTTCAAATGGAAACCTATGCATGATTTCTACACATTTTATACATGGGGTTTAGTTTTATACACAATAACCTAATCCTATCACATGCTTTCTACACTTTTCAATATGCTAAACTGATTTCATTCAATCATTCATATGCCACATGTTGATCATTTTACACATAAATTTACACATTTCATAACAACTAATTTAACATGAATTCTAAGATAATTTTTCACATAGTTAACACATTTACATTAGTGAAAAGCTCGCTGTTTTACTACTATTATGTCACATTCACATGAAATTTATCCTTTTTGCATGTTTTCATAAGAATTTCATGAACACATATTCACTTACACAGGTTCACAATTTACACATTTCCTTTCACTTAAACACATATTCACTTTTCCTTAATGCCGTGACTCTCACACCCTCACACCAGCGATACTTGTTCGCCTCCAGGATTTAATCCCAATGCCCATGGGACATCACACACTTTGAACTTTCCCGTGGGGACTTTACCACAGTACAGTTCCACAGCCCTCTAAGGTAGCAGTGTCACTCATTGGCAAATTAATACATTTTCTCAATTTCAACACACTTCTAAATACAAAATCTTTACGCATTCGTCTCATGTTGCACATTTACATTCTTCAGTATTACCTAGCATGGTACTACTGTCTTCAGTATTAATCAAGTTTTACAACAATTCTAATCATGCTGAAATTTGCAGAATTAAACACTAATCATATTAACATGCATTAATTATTAATATCTAACATAAAACAATTTTATATAGCTATTGTCATCAGTTCAGTACAGAAATTAACCAGAAATTCATCACAGTTTAACCATCATGCATACCAAGATTTACAATTTTCTGAATTACTCATAATTTCTGAAAATTCTAACAGTGATGTTATCAAATGTAAAATAGCCAAACTGACATAAATATTCATTATTAGGACTCACAACTTATTACATACATGAATACTGATAGTACTAATTATATCTCAATTTATAGGAATTTAACTAGTTTCGCATGAATTCTTAACTTTTCTACATTGAGTAGACATATTAACTATTTTTCGGTTCAGAAAATTTAATAAACTATACAGATATTATAAATTTCTCAAATTTTTATATCATGCATTAGATCTCATAAACAGTGTACAAAATTTCATGGCATTTAAGTTCTATACATATTTCATAAACGATATTTCTTTTTAAGATTAAAATTCTGTCGGTAGCACAGTCAAAGAATTCTAATAATTAGGGCAATTTAAAAAAATTCACCATAACTCACAGTACACCCAAACATGTATATTTACATATTATATGAATTTTTACTGTATATCCTCATGCGGAAAAACTCGAAAATTAGCTTATAGAAAGGAAGACTTGCACACTGTTGCAGTCTGAAGAACTTGACGGCATGGGGTAGCCGTCTATAGGTTAACAGCAGTATATGATGCCGCCAACACATGATATTAGCGGCAAGGGATCTTGCCGTTAATATCCTGTCTGCATAAACACATACTGAACGCTAACAAATCACTTGAATGGGGGGTTCCACGACACGAGAAAAATCCGTAAAATTCCTGGGACATACTAGACACATGTAGGGTTAATGTGAGTGGGGTACCTGTCTCTTGTAAAATCCACAAGTGACGATTCAAGCCGGAGAAGCCCTCCTCGGCCTGTGCCAAAGAGTCTTCAAACCCCTCCTTCTTCGGGTTCTCTGTTGATCTTCACTGCACACCAGCGTGGGGAGTTGTTCCCGGATGTTCAGAGTTGACACCAGTCGATGCAGATCACCGGATGAAGCCTCCCGAAATCAGATCTCTCAGGTTCAAGTTGGGGTTTTCGCATAGAAGAGCTAGGTTTTTGACTCAAAAGGGATGGATCCCGAAAACTGGGTATTATAAAGGGTTGGGGGTCGGACATGCTAAAGGGGTAAGTCTCAGAGCCGTTGGGAAGGGTTTCTAAAACAAAAGGCTAAATTTCCGGAGGCGTTTCCGGATCTGGAAACGTAACTGGTCTGGGATATTGGCGTCCATATCTATGGTCGCCTATCCAAGTGGGCGTCCATCGATATTGCCGCCTAATCCTAGTAAACGTCAGCAGATGTTGACGCCGACTGGCCGACAAAATTTCACTTGAAATATGCAGAATTTACAACACCACACACATAATATATATATATATATATATATTTGTATACAATATGTACATTACAATAATACTAATTCATACAATTTGTATAAATAAATACTTATGCACAATAATCTATACATCAATAGTATACACTTATACGCATACATATATACTTAAGCAAGCAAGGTGAAAATCAAGGGCCTTACACCCTCTCCCCCTTAAAGAAACTTCGTCCTCGAAGTTAGACTGACACTACTCAAACAACTGAGGATATTTCTTTCTCATCGCATCCTCAAGCTCCCAAGTAGCCTCCTCTCGCGAGAAGTTACACCATAAGACCTTTACTAACGCAATGCTCATGTTCCGGAGATGTTGAACCTTCCGATCAAGAATAGCTACGGGTTGCTCTACATAAGAAAGATCTGGCTGGATCTCCACTGGCTCATGGATAATAACATGAGACGGATCTCTGGCATACTTCCTGAGCATAGATACGTGAAAAACAGGATGAACGCTAGCCAATGCTGGAGGTAAAGCTAGCTCATAAGCCACGTTGCCCAATCGTCGGAGAATCTCATACGAGCCAATGAATCTAGGGCTCAATTTACTATGCCTGCCAAATCTAACTACACCACGCGTAGGCAAAATCTTCAAAAAGACATGCTCACCTACCTCGAACTCTAGATCCTTCCTCCTATTGTCGGCATAACTCTTCTGCCTATCCTGCGCCGCAACAAGCCTCTTCCTAATAAGTTGGACCTTATCCGAAGTCTCCTGAACTAACTCCGGACCGATCAACTGCCTATCACCGGTCTCCTCCCAACACAAAGGAGATCTGCAAGGCCTACCATATAAAGCCTCAAATGGAGACATGCCAATGCTCTCATGAAAACTGTTGTTATATGCGAACTCCACTAGAGGTAAATGGCGCTCCCAATCATCCTTCCAATCCAGCACACAAGCCCTCAACATATCCTCAAGTGTCTGGATAGTCCTCTCGGACTGTCCATCTGTCTGGGGATGAAATGTCGAACTGAGCTTCAGCTCTGAACCTAACGCATCCTGAAGACCCTTCCATAGCCTCAAAGTAAATCTCGGATCTCGATCCGAAATAATAGACTTCGGTATCCCATGCAATCTAATAATACTACTAACATACAGTCTAGCTAAACTCTCTACTGACTACTTCTTCTTCATAGGCAAGAAATGCGCAGTCTTCGAGAATCGATCTACCACTACCCAAATCGAGTCATTACCTCGTCTAGATCGAGGCAAACCCGTAACAAAATCCATAGTGACAGCTTCCCACTTCCAAACTGGGATCTCCATCTTCTGCATAAGACCAGATGGTCGCTGCCGCTCGGCCTTCACTTGCTGGCATACTAGACATCTAGACACAAACTCAGCTACATCCTTCTTCATGCCAGACCACTAAAACGATCTCTTTAAATCTTGGTACATCTTAGTGTTACCCGGATGAATAGAAAACCTAGATCTATGAGCTTCTGCTAAAACATGCTCACGAATATCTACAATGTCTGGAACACAGACACGATGATGGAATCTAATCACACCATCCTCATCACGAGCAATACCCGCTTTGCCCACTAACTCTTGGAGTTTAGGGTCGACTTTCTGATGCTCGATCATCTCATCTAACACCGATGACCTAACGGACAGCTGAGCCACAAAGCTCGGCACAATGATGGCTCCAACTCGGTCATCGCACACTGCATCCTCCAACATCTTCCAGTCCTGCTGGAGAGACGACCTCTTTCTACTAAGGGCATCTGCTACGACATTCGCCTTTCCAGGATGATACTGGAGGTCGAAGTCATAGTTCTTCAGGAACTCAATCCATCATCTCTGCCTAAGGTTTAATTCCTTTGGGAGAAAAGATACTTTAGGCTTTATGATCAGTGAACACCTCAAATCTGACACCATAAAGATAGTGCCTCCAGATTTCAGTGCATGAACCACTGCCGCAAGCTCAAGATCATGAGTCGGATAGTTTCGCTCATGCTCCAATTGCCTCGAAGCATATGCTACCACCCTTCCTTGCTGCATCAACACATAGCCAAGGCCAATCCGAGATGCATCCGTGTAGATAGAAAAATCCTCTACACCGCTCGGTAGAACTAACACAGGAGCCGATGTGAGTTTAGTCTTCAATAATTGAAAACTACTCTCACACTCCTCGGACCAGACAAACTTCACTCCCTTCCTGGTCAGCTGAGTCATGGAGCGGCGATGGATGAAAATCCCTCAATAAAACGCCGATAATAACCCGCCAAACCAAGGAAACTCCGAATCTCCGAAGGAGTCTTGGGACTCTCCCAATCCATAACAACTTGGACTTTCGCTGGACCCACTGTTACACCAGCACCGGAGATAACATGCCCAAGGAAATGAACCTCGCGCATCCAAAAATCGCACTTGCTGAATTTTGCATACAGCTTGTGCTCACGGAGAACCTCTAACACTATCCTCAAATGCTGACAATGTGTGGCCTCATCCGGAGAGTAGACCAGCACGTCATCAATGAAGACTACAACAAAACTATCAAGATAAGGTCTAAACACCCTGTTCATGAGATCCATGAACGCTGCAGGGGCGTTGGTTAGACCAAACGGAAGGACCAAAAACTCATAATGTCCATAACGGGTTCTAAATGCCGTCTTGGACACATCCTCACTCCTAATCCTCAACTGATGATAGCCAGAACGCAAATCAATCTTAGAAAAGACCGATGCATTCTGTAGCTGGTCAAACAAATCATCAATCCGAGGTAAGGGATACCTGTTCTTCACCGTCACTTGGTTTAGCTTTCTATAATCAATGCATAACCGAAGTGACCCATCCTTCTTCTTCACGAATAAGACAGGCGCGCCCCAAGGGGAAACGCTAGGGCGAATAAATCCCTTATCTAACAAATCCTGCAACTGCCTCCTTAACTAAGCTAATTCCGTAGGTGCCATCCGATAAGGTGCCTTCGAGATAGGAGAGATGCCTGGAAGCAACTCTAGAGTGAACTCTATCTCTCTAGCCGGTGGTAATCCAGATAAATCATCAGGAAAGACATCTGGAAAATCCTGCACTACATCTATCTCTGCAAGAGTAAGTGACTCATCAGCCTTGGGTATTAAAACCACACTGGCAAGAAAAGCGTCACAGCCCTTGTTCACCATTCTCATGCTCTCATGGCCGAGATGACAAACTTTCCTGCTAAGTTCTTCGGCAGAGGATGAGAAAATTCATCCTCACCAGGAATGCGGAAAACAATCTTCTTCCCACGACAATCTACCAATGCATAGTGCTCCTCTAGCCAATCCAGACCAAGAATAGCATCATAGTCCTTCATCTTAAGCAAGAAGAAACACCCTTCTAGGACTCTATCCTCAATGCACATCGGTAAAGACGGAATACACTTCCTAGTCGATACCGTACCCGCAGGTGTATGCACAGACAAAGGGACTTCTAAATCCTCAGACTCTAATCCTGACTCTAAAGCTAACTGCCTAGCAAAACGCTCGGAAATGAACGAGTGAGTAGCACCCGTATTGAACAAAACCCGAGCATGCACACCTAAGAACAAAACCGTACCATCGGTGACATGATCCGCCTGCTCGGCATCCTCACGAGCTATAGCAAACACTCGAGCTGGGGCTCAAGGTCTCCCTGGTCGTCCTGTCGCTGGCGTTGCTGCTGCTGCTACTGGGGCTGGCCCATGCTGGGCTCCCTGCTGAAGCCTCAGACGATCCTTGATCTTATGGTCACTGCTTCGGCACTTCAAGCACTTTCCTGCTACCAGCCAACACTCCGTACCGCCATGTGCCCTCCCGCAATGGGGACACTCCTTCTTACTACTAGGGGAACGTTGAGAAGATACCTAACCACTGCTTGATGCCACAGGACGCTGCGGTGACTGGAAAGTCGCCTTCTTCCTCTCCTGTCTCTGGAAAGGAGCTGTTGGCCTCTTTTGAGAGCCTTCTTCTCCTCCAGATACTGCTCCATCTCTCCCTCCTGCCGACACGCTGCGCTGAGTGCCTGCTCGAGAGTACGATGGTCGAAAGCCACCAACCTCGTCCTCAGCGATGGTTTCAGACCCATCATGAATTTCTTCGCCTTCCTGCGCTCATCAGCTACAATATGAGGGGTGTTGTCACGTCCCGAGAATTACGCAGCGGATATTATTAATTAATTCGAGTCGATATTTCGAGACGTGGACAGTCGGCAAATAAGCCTCTAGCTAGCACGCACTAAATGTGTATCAACACAACATCATAACAGGGCCCATATGTTGAACTCAATGTAAATTGTATTCAAATCTCATCTCATTGTATTTCAAATAGAAACTATTACAGGACTAAGACTCAATGAAAGGAAAGTACATAATACTTCTCACTTCCTACTACATGTTCTACTCTCAAAACAAATTACTATAACTAGACTCATAGTTGGAACGCTCATCACTCGGACGCATTCCCATCCTCGACTTGCTCTTCCTCTTGAACTTCATAGTCACCTAGATTGGGTAAAAGTAGGGAATGAGCAAACTAGCCCAGTAGGATTTATATCTCAATGTGCGGGCAATGATATAAGTGATTAACATTTTAGAACTAGGCAAGTACGATGAATGATATGCAAGTACGAATAAAACTCGTTAAAACATGATATATAAAACAAGCTAGAGAGAGTGATTATGATAGAACGAGATTTGTGAACAAGATGACAAGATCGAACTAGCAATAGATCACTTTGTACAAGCACGCAAGAATTCACTTGATGTCAAGAACGCAAGATATCACTAATTGCATTAAATGCAAATGGCCATATCAAGCAAGCAAGATTTCACAAGCACGATCAAGTAACACTAATCAGGCACGTAGACACCAATGTACACCAAGAAAAGATCCATCAAGAATGTACACCAAGACACATATATGTGGTTATGTATCTATCATTCAACAAGCAAGAAAGTACTCACAGCGCAGATGCAACGCCAGTAATCATTATACCCCATGGTTAAAAGTATATCTATGACTCGCCGTCATTGGGGCTAGATTGGAGCCCTTGGACACACGCCGTGCCCTGTCAGCATCTCATGTAAATTTTTAAATGTAGATACCCACAGTCATTAATAATGGCCAATGAGAGTTTCAAAACGTAGCATGTGTAATGTCATGTTCATGATGATGATGAAAAGAAGTAATAATTAAATTGAACATGATTTCATGAGAACAATGGTCAAGAGATAAATTCGGCAGCATAACGGTACAATTTATACTTTCGTTCAATCTTTACATTAATGGCTTTAGTCTAGTTTGTAAGTCACACTCACGAGATCAAGAAGAGAAAGGAAGTGCACGCTATCTCCAGGGAACTTCAATGGTACAACCAACTCGTCGGCCATGTGGGAATCCATGGTCAGAGGAGATTTACGGAGGCCTTGGTGAAAAGGTCGGTAGTCTATCGATTCGGAATGATCGGTAGAGAGTTTCCAATTTCCCAAAAAAAGCCTGCCTAATAGTGCTAGTGTGTAGTGCGGTACGCATGTCTCAATTCACGAACCATCAGTCTCAAACTCGCAGGAAACACTTGACAATATAACATGGAATAAAACTATGCACTTTAACTAATCATGGATTGCAAGATTTTATGATAACCATTATCATTTAAACGTGGAAGAACAGTAGGAAGATTAAATCACAAGAAACATGAATGGATCATAACATTTAAGGAGCACTTAGAATAGCATTCATGTAATTAAAGCTTTTAAATGGGTTAATCAATTTTTAAGCCATTAAATAACAATCATGTAATGCTCAGACTCAAGACATGCAACCTACACAGTAAATATCATATTTAAACAGATCTTGAGTATATGCGGAAAACTATGCATGAAAACACATGGTTTCAGATAAAGTTCTGAGATCGCGACATATCCCTATAAGGAAGGCGACGGGGTCGTCAGATCAGGCAGGCAGAAGGCGACATGGGTACTGTCGCAACCAGAACGCGACAGAGGTACTGTCGCGACCCGACCTCAGAATGCGACATATCGGGCCGTCGCGTTCACAGGGTCTGCGCCTGAGCCCGACATGGATCTGACATGCTCTTGGTTCAGACTACCATGATTTGACACAGGGTGATATTCATGAAACGCCTATATCTCTCTATATGCTGATCTTTAGACAAAACTCACAACATAAAAAATGTCGAGGACATCTATTTAAAGAACTTTTGTGTTGTGGGCTGGGTCTGAATCGGTCTCTAATTGCATGAAATACAGGAAGAACATGGTAAAGCCCTAAACATGCATGACTTCATGGCGACTTACATGTTAGACTTGTAACATGAGATCTACTGATATTTAGACAAAACGTCTAACATAAAAGATGACAAGGACAACTAGTATAAGAACTTTGTTGTTGGGGTTTTAACCTAATTCGGTCTTGAACCTTGTGAAAAACATGAATAAGTGAAAGTTAAATGCAACCAGAAAACGCAGTATCATGCATGACTCTATTACGAAGTTTATAACTCTCTAAATAATGATCTTTAAGCAAAACATTTAACATGAAAGATGACCATATCGATTAATACAAGAACTTTCATGTTGGAGGCTTGACCTACTTCGGTCTTAAATCTCAAGAAAAATAGGAAGAATCTAAGGCTAACTGCAAACCCGAAAACACAGTATTATGCATGACTCTCTTACGGGGTTCATAACTCTCTAAATAAAGAGTTTTAGACAAAACGTTGAACATGAAAGATTATCGTGACTACAAGTAGAAGAACTTTTATGTTGATGATTTAGTCTAATTCGGTCTCAAATCGTGTGAATAATAAGAAGAACGGGAAAATCTCTAACAGTGCGCGACTTTGGCAAAACGCTTATAATTCAAAATCTACTAAATGAAATTTGATGAAACCAGTGGGAAATGAAATTTAACTTGATGCTCTACACATTGGTATAGGATATGTTAAGGTTTGGTCCGATAAAATCTACCTTTGGTCGACTTCAAGAGAGTGGTTTGTGCAGGTCGTAGCAGATGAGAAGGGGAAGAAGAACGGCTTCTTGTGGTCGTTCCACAGCTCCTCAGCCACCAAGAGCTCCTCCACACGACCCTAGCAAGTTCTAAATTCGTTCCTAGGGTTTGGGTGAAGAGTATTTAAGTAACCATGGTGTTTAGGAGTCCTATTATAACTAGGAAAAGAGGATTTCGGGATTGGCATGTTTGGTTTCCTATTTTTGATGATTTCCTCCTCCCTTTAAGTGTGTGAGGCATTATGAAACCTCCCCTCATAGTTAGGCACGAATTTGGGTTGCCATGAATGCATGATTGCATCACTATTCAACTCTAATTGCCTCTTTTTAATTTCAGCTTATTTATGGTTACGAATTTCTATGTATTTTCTAGCTTTATTTGATTTTTGGGTCATATGTTGCCCATTGGCCCAATTATGATAATGGGTCATCAATATATAATGTTGGAAGTCTCCCCAACACTTTTATTTAATTTTTGATTGCGTCGTATTTCCGTGTTAACGGTTTTCCGACATGTTTCCTTATTTAGATAATCAGTCGCAATAACTCTTAAACCTAGCCCAAATGATTTTTATTGAACCAAATTTCTTGATGGGTCATTAGAGGATATTATTTGAAGTCCATATATGATTTTTATTTAATTTTCTGAGTCATCCACGTACGTGTGATAATGATGTTACGACTTATTCATGAATTACGATAATAAGTCGCGAAACACTTTAAACTTGGATGATCTGATTTTTCTTGGCACAAATTTCTCTGTAAAACATTTAGTAATAATATTTAGGGTTGATTTATAATTTTTATGAAATTTTCTGATGTGTTTTAGCACATACGATAATGGTACGTATGTTTTAAATACTTTGATATTATGGAAATTATTTATTTCTATTTATTTGAGTTTTTATGTAGTTAAAATTTTCGGGGTGCTACACCCTCCCCCACTTTAGAGAATTTGGTCCCCAAATTCATTGATCATTAATTGCATTTTGAAAGTTATGATCCTGCCTTGAGGTTGTTTCGGATTTAATTCCTCTAACTTGTTTCAACATCGTGGATGCTAGTCCAACATCTACACCTATAGCCACCGTATTATTGATTTGGTTCCTTCCACTCCTGTTTTCCTTTCACAGTTGTTATAACTCCATCTTAATCCTCCAGTTGAACTAGGGTATAACCACTAGATTATTCCTTTTCTAATTTCTCCTTAATGATCTCCCCCACTTAGAAATGTACTTATAAGAAAAGCATCTTAAGATCAATCTATGGGTTTAACAATCATACCTCCTTCCGGAAGCTCCACTTGCGTCATTGCATTCACCCGTCCCTGACGCTTTACCACTCCTTGGTTCCTTCCAGCTTGGTCTTTTAGCATGGGACAATTCGGTATACGATGTTCATGACTCCCACATCGTAAGCAAGCTCCTGCCTTCTTCCAGCACTCTTCTGCTCTATGTCCAGGCTTGTTGCAAAAGTTACAATATTCCACCATCTTTATTTCTTCTACCTTGATCTTTTTCTCCATGCCATAGTCCTTCCCGGTGGTTGGCCTTTTGTTGTTGTAGTTATTATTGTTGTTATTGGGGAAAGTTCCAGTTGTATCGACTGCTCCCCTTTTTATAAAGGTCGGCTTTGAGATGTCCTTCCCCCTCATGCCTTCCACCTTAGCCATAGTGTCTTCTACTAGCTGAGCTCTTTGGACCATTTCAGTGTAAGTTTGAATATTATGTGGTCCGAGTCTTTCAATGAGCATGGGCCTGAGCCCGTCCATGAAACGGTTAGCCTTTAATCTTTCTGTTCCCACCAAATGTGGGGCATAAACAGCAAGTCGTGCGAACTGAGCCTCATACTCAGCCACGGACATCCCTTTCTGTTTTAGTGCGGCAAACTCTGCTGCCTTCTTCTCCTTAACTCTCTCAGAGAAATACTTTCCTCGGAATATCTCCAGGAATCCGGCCCACTCCAGTTCAGCTACATTTGGTAGGTGGGCCGAGGTGGCCTTCCACCATGCTCGAGCATCTTTAGTAAATTGGAAAGTGGCCAGTACCACCTTCTCCCTATTGGTGCATTGCATTACTTGAAAGATCCTTTCTATTTCTTCCTGCCAATTTTCTGCTTCATCTGGGTCAGGGGATCTAGAGAAACGAGGAGGGTTTAAACTCCTAAAATTCCGGTGCAGATCACCGGCTCCATTCCTTGCAGCTCCAGCTTGATTTCCAGCCTGAACCACATTCTGCAGGGCCTGAGTCAACCCAGCCACAGTTTCTTGCATAGCATGCCATTGGTTACGAGCCATTGCATTTGAGTGAGAGAGTTATGAGGGTTCCTGAGAAAAAGGATGGAAACCAATTAATGTCTCTAGATTTATTTTAAGAGTCAATGGGTAGGAGTGTTTAATTCTTTCTAACATATTCCCAGTCTCTACCCATTCTCACCAGGAACTGTATTTAATTTCCATGACCTAGGTTCCATAGGTATCTCCTATTCCTGAGACATATATCCTATTTGGTATTCCTAGGCTCTGATACCACTTAACTGTCACGTCCCGAGAATTACGCAGCAGATATTATTAATTAATTCGAGTCGATATTTCGAGACGTGGACAGTCGGCAAATAAGCCTCTAGCTAGCACGCACTAAATGTGTATCAACACAACATCATAATAGGGCCCATATGTTGAACTAAATATAAATTGTATTCAAATCTCATCTCATTGTATTTCAAATAGAAACTATTACAGGACTAAGACTCAATGAAAGGAAAGTACATAATACTTCTCACTTCCTACTACATGTTCTAACTCTCAAAACAAATTACTATAACTAGACTCATAGTTGGAACGCTCATCACTCGGACGCATTCCCATCCTCGACTTGCTCTTCCTCTTGAACTTCATAGTCACCTAGATTGGGTAAAAGTAGGGAATGAGCAAACTAGCCCAGTAGGATTTATATCTCAATGTGCGGGCAATGATATAAGTGATTAACATTTTAGAACTAGGCAAGTACGATGAATGATATGCAAGTACGAATAAAACTCGTTAAAACATGATATATAAAACAAGCTAGAGAGAGTGATTATGATAGAACGAGATTTGTGAACAAGATGACAAGATCGAACTAGCAATAGATCACTTTGTACAAGCACGCAAGAATTCACTTGATGTCAAGAACACAAGATATCACTAATTGCATTAAATGCAGAATGGCCATATCAAGCAAGCAAGCAAGCAAGATTTCACAAGCACGATCAAGTAACACTAATCAGGCACGTAGACACCAATGTACACCAAGAAAAGATCCATCAAGAATGTACACCAGACACGTGTATGTGGTTATGTATCTATCATTCAACAAGCAAGAAAGTACTCCCAGTGCAGATGCAACGCCAGTAATCATTATACCCCATGGTTAACAGTATATCTATGACTCGCCGTCATTGGGGCTAGATTGGAGCCCTTGGACACACGCCGTGCCCTGTCAGCATCTCATGTAAATTTTTAAATGTAGATACCCACAGTCATTAATAATGGCCAATGAGAGTTTCAAAACGTAGCATGTGTAATGTCATGTTCATGATGATGATGAGAAGAAGTAATAATTAAATTGAACATGATTTCATGAGAACAATGGTCAAGAGATAAATTCGGCAGCATAACGGTACAATTTATACTTTCGTTCAATCTTTACATTAATGGCTTTAGTCTAGTTTGTAAGTCACACTCACGAGATCAAGAAGAGAAAGGAAGTGCACGCTATCTCCAGGGAACTTCAATGGTACAACCAACTCGTCGGCCATGTGGGAATCCATGGTCAGAGGAGATTTACGGAGGCCTTGGTGAAAAGGTCGCTAGTCTACCGATTCGGAATGACCGGTAGAGAGTTTCCAATTTCCCAAGAAAAGGCTGCCTAATAGTGCTAGTGTGTAGTGCGGTACGCATGTCTCAATTCACAACCATCGGTCTCAAACTCGCAGGAAACACTTGACAATATAACATGGAATAAAACTATGCACTTTAACTAATCATGGATTGCAAGATTTTATGATAACCATTATCATTTAAACGTGGAAGAACAGTAGGAAGATTAAATCACAAGAAACATGAATGGATCATAACATTTAAGGAGCACTTAGAATAGCATTCATGTAATTAAAGCTTTTAAATGGGTTAATCAATTTTTAAGCCATTAAATAACAATCATGTAATGCTCAGACCCAAGACATGCAACCTACACAGTAAATATCATATTTAAACAGATCTTGGGTATATGCGGAAAACTATGCATGAAAACACATGGTTTCAGGTAAAGTTCTGAGATCGCGACATATCCCTATAAGGAAGGCGACGGGGTCGTCAGATCAGGCAGGCAGAAGGCGACATGGGTACTGTCGCAACCAGAACGCGACAGAGGTACTGTCGCGACCCGACCTCAGAATGCGACATATCGGGCCGTCGCGTTCACAGGGTCTACGCCTGAGCCCGACACGGATCTGACATGCTCTTGGTTCAGACTACCATGATTTGACACAGGGTGATATTCATGAAACGCCTATATATCTCTATATGCTGATCTTTAGACAAAACACACAACATAGAAAATGTCGAGGACATCTATTTAAAGAACTTTTGTGTTGTGGGCTGGGTCTGAATCGGTCTCTAATTGCATGAAATACAGGAAGAACATGGTAAAGCCCTAAACATGCATGACTTCATGGCGACTTACATGTTAGACTTGTAACATGAGATCTACTGATATTTGGACAAAACGTCTAACATAAAAGATGACAAGGACAACTAGTATAAGAACTTTTTGTTGGGGTTTTAACCTAATTCGGTCTTGAACCTTGGAAAAACATGAATAAGTGAAAGTTAAATGCAACCAGAAAACGCAGTATCATGCATGACTCTATTACGAAGTTTATAACTCTCTAAATAATGATCTTTAAGCAAAACATTTAACATGAAAGATGACCATATCGATTAATACAAGAACTTTCATGTTGGAGGCTTGACCTACTTCGGTCTTAAATCTCAAGAAAAATAGGAAGAACCTAAGGCTAACTGCAAACCCGAAAACACAGTATTATGCATGACTCTCTTACGGGGTTCATAACTCTCTAACTAAAGCGTTTTAGACAAAACGTTGAACATGAAAGATGATCGTGACTACAAGTAGAAGAACTTTTATGTTGATGATTTAGTCTAATTCTGTCTCAAATAGTGTGAATAATAAGAAGAACGGGAAAATCTCTAACAGTGCGCGACTTTGGCAAAACACTTATAATTCAAAATCTACTAAATGGAATTCGATGAAACCAGTGGGAAATGAAAGTTAACTTGATGCTCTACACATTGGTATAGGATATGTTAAGGTTTGGCCCGAGAAAACCTACCTTTGGTCGACTTCAAAGAGTGGTTTGTGCAGGTCGCAGCAGATGAGAAGGGGAAGAAGAACGGCTTCTTGTGGTCGTTCCACAGCTCCTCAGCCACCAAGAGCTCCTCCACACGACCCTAGCAAGTTTTAAATTCGTTCCTAGGGTTTGGGTGAAGAGTATTTAAGTAACCATGGTGTTTAGGAGTCCTATTATAACTAGGAAAAGAGGATTTCGGGATTGGCATGTTTGGTTTCCTATTTTTGATGATTTCCTCCTCCCTTTGAGTGTGTGAGGCATTAGGAAACCTCCCCTCATAGTTAGGCACGAATTTGGGTTGCCATGAATGCATGATTGCATCCCAATTCAACTCTAATTGCCTCTTTTTAGTTTCAGCTTATTTATGGTTACGAATTTCTATGTATTTTCTAGCTTTATTTGATTTTTGGGTCATATGTTGCCCATTGGCCCAATTATGATAATGGGTCATCAATATATAATGTTGGAAGTCTCCCCAACACTTTTATTTAATTTTTGATTGCGTCGTATTTCCGTGTTAACGGTTTTCCGACTTGTTTCCTTATTTAGATAATCAGTCGCAATAACTCTTAAATCTAGCCCAAATGATTTTTATTGAACCAAATTTCTTGATGGGTCATTATAAGATATTATTTGAAGTCCATATATGATTTTTATTTAATTTTCTGACTCATCCACGTACGTGTGATAATGATGTTACGACTTATTCATGAATTACGATAATAAGTCGCGAAACACTTTAAACTTGGATGATCTGATTTTTCTTGGCACAAATTTCTTTGTGAAACATTTAGTAATAATATTTAGGGTTGATTTATAATTTTTATGAAAGTTTCCGATGTGTTTTAGCACATACGATAATGGTACGTATGTTTTAAATACTCTGATATTATGGAAATTATTTATTTCTATTTATTTGAGTTTTTATGTAGTTAAAATTTTCGGGGTGCTACAGGTGTACTTTGATAGCTCGGCAAACCTAGCCTCGTACTCCAGCACAGTCATGGAGCCCTGAGTTAACGAGAGGAACTCCTGCTCCATCTTGTCCTGGATGTGCTCCGGAACAAACTTGGCTCGGAAAAGCCTCACGAACTCATCCCATCCAACTTCCACGGCACCATCCTCGAACCGAGTACGTAACAACGAGGACCACCATACATCTGCTCGCTCCTGTCAAAACCATCCATGAGAACTATCCAACATCATTTGTACTTAAAGTAATAACCACTAGATTAGATTACACATACCTATAGCATATAGGTGGCTAAAGTGACCTTGTCATCCTCAGCGCACCTAATGGCCCAGAAGATCTTCTCAATCTCCCTCATCCAGTTCTCAGCTAATAATGGATCGCTCTCCCCCTTAAAAGAGGGTGGCGACATCCTCTTGAACCTTTCCATGATGGAGGGTCCACCATGGTCAGCCTGGGGAACTGGTACCTGAGCCTGCTACAACAAGCAACATAATTAACACATATAACATAACAATCATGCATTTAATAATACAGACTACTTTATCTTATTATTCTAACCTGAGCCTCCAACTGAGCCTGGAGTGCAGCCTGAGTGTGGGCCTGTGTTTGCTTGGCTGTACCAAACCCTGCATGAACACTCCATAGTCTACTGGTGGCGGTGGAGGAAGTACAGGACCCTGGGGTGCAGGGGCCTGCTGCTCACCCTGATCCTCACGCCGAGGCTCATCTCTCCTCTGCTCGCCATCACGAGCAGGAACACCACGCCTACCACGCGAAGCCATATCCTGTAAAACGGATTAATCACCATTTAGAACTAAACTATCTAATTTCTAACTGATTACTTATCTATGTGGACAATCTACACAGACTTAGTATACAATGAAGATGATGGTATATGCTTATTTATGTACAATTTCAGCCTGACGCTCTGATACCAATCTCTGTAACGACCCTCTTTATATCGGTACGGTTCCACCAACCCACGTCGATATAGAAAGCATCGCCACAATGGGACATTTACCCAACAGTAGTACAATAGGCTGAAACCTACACAAATATATGTATATCACATGACAGCGGAATTTAAAGAACTAAAAAGAAATTTTATTCCATCATCCACATTCTATTCACAGTCCGTATAGTAGAAATGAGAATTAACTTTTCATAATTGAAATAAAATAAATGCATTGTCCACATGAGACTACGCAGAGTCTTTATTACATACTATGAAGTAAGGAAAAGTACAATGCTAAATCCACAACAATCTCTCCTACTCTCACTCCGAGTCGCTCCTAACGATCTCCTCGGAAGAAGTAGAAACGTCTGCACCTGTACGCCGAAGCAAGAATGAGTTCAAAAGAACTCAACAAGTAACACCAAGCACACTAAACATACATGCATCAAGTAATCTCCATATTCTTATGCTACACCATTTACACATAATGCATGGAAGTGACAGTTTTTCAAATGGAAACCTATGCATGATTTCTACACATTTTATACATGGGGTTTAGTTTTATACACAATAACCTAATCCTATCACATGGTTTATACACTTTTCAATATGCTAAACTGATTTCATTCAATCATTCATATGCCACATGTTGATCATTTTACACATAAATTTACACATTTCATAACAACTAATTTAACATGAATTCTAAGATAATTTTTCACATAGTTAACACATTTACATTAGTGAAAAGCTCGCTGTTTTACTACTATTATGTCACATTCACATGAAATTTATCCTTTTTGCATGTTTTCATAAGAATTTCATGAACACATATTCACTTACACAGGTTCACAATTTACACATTTCCTTTCACTTAAACACATATTCACTTTTCCTTAATGCCGTGACACATAGCCCAAACCACTTTAGAAAGACACACACTAATCACATCACATATCAATCACCTAGGCATTCTAGTGATTAATCTTAGTTACTGCGCAGAACCGGGAGAAGCACTCTCCACCCTAACCAGCGATACTTGTTCGCCTCCAAGATTTAATCCCAATGCCCATGGGACATCACACACTTTGAACTTTCCCGTGGGGACTTTACTACAGTACAGTTCCACAGCCCTCTAAGGTAGCAGTGTCACCCATTGGCAAATTAATACATTTTCTCAATTTCAACACACTTCTAAATACAAAATCTTTACGCATTCGTCTCATGTTTGCACATTTACATTCTTCAGTATTACCTAGCATGGTACTACTGTCTTCAGTATTAATCAAGTTTTACAACAATTCTAATCATGCTGAAATTTGCAGAATTAAACACTAATCATATTAACATGCATTAATTATTAATATCTAACATAAAACAATTTTATATAGCTATTGTCATCAGTTCAGTACAAAAATTTAACCAGAAATTCATCACAGTTTAACCATCATGCATACCAAGATTTACATTTTTCTGAATTACTCATAATTTCTGAAAATTCTAACAGTGATGTTATCAAATATAAAAATAGCCAAACTGACATAAATTTTCATTATTCGGACTCACAACTTATTACATACATGAATACTGACAGTACTAATTATATCTCAATTTATAGGAATTTAACTAGTTTCACATGAATTCTTAACTTTTCTACATTGAGTAGACATATTAACCATTTTTCGGTTCAGAAAATTTAATAAACTATACAGATATTATAAATTTCTCAAATTTTTATATCATGCATTAGATATCATAAACAGTGTACAGAAATTTCATGGCATTTAAGTTCTATACATATTTCATAAACGATATATTTTTTTTAAGATTAAAATTCTGTCGGTAGCACAGTCAAAGAATTCTAATAATTAGGGCAATTTACAAAAATTCACCATAACACACAGTACACCCAAACATGTATATTTACATATTATATGAATTTTTACTGTATATCCTCATGCGGAAAAACTCGAAAATTAGCTTATAGAAAGGCAGACTTGCACGCTGTTGCAGTCTGAAGAACTTGACGACATGGGGTAGCCGTCTATAGGTTAACGGCAGTATATGATGCCACCAACACATGATATTAGCGGCAAGGGATCTTGCTGTTAATATCCTGTCTGCATAAACACAGACTGAACGCTAACAAATCACTTGAATGGGGGGTTCCAGGACACGAGAAAAATCCGTAAAATTCCTGGGACATACTAGACACATGTAGGGTTAATGTGAGTGGGGTACTTGCCTCTTGTAAAATCCACAAGTGACGATTCAAGCTGGAGAAGCCCTCCTCGGCCTGTGCCAAAGAGTCTTCAAATCCCTCCTTCTTCGGGTTCTCTGTTGATCTTCACTGCACACCAGCGTGGGGAGTTGTTCCCGGATGTTCAGAGTTGACACCAGTCGATGCAGATCACGGGATGAAGCCTCCCGAAATCAAATCTCTCAGGTTCAAGTTGGGGTTTTCGCATAGAAGAGCTAGGTTTTTGACCCAAGAGTCAAAAGTGATGGATCTGGCCGAAAATTGGGTATTATAAAGGGTTGGGGGTCGGACATGCTAAAGGGGTAAGTCTCAGAGCCGTTGGGAAGGGTTTCTAAAACAAAAGGCTAAATTTCCGGAGGCGTTTCCGGATCTGGAAATGTAACTGGTCTGGGATATTGGCGTCCATATCTATGGTCGCCTATCCAAAGTGGGCGTCCATCGATATTGCTGCCTAATCCTAGTAAACGTCAGCAGATGTTGACGCCGACTGGACGACAAAATTTCACTTAAAATATGCAGAATTTACAACACCACACACACATATATATATATATATATATATATATATATATACCCCAGACCTTTCCTCCTTATATAGGCAGCAGATCTGCCCCAAATCGCAATGCTCCAGTTCCTCTTCCCGCCTCCGATCCGCACGTACCAGCCTCCAACATTGCCATAGCTTGCACTGCCAGATCTGGCCAACCGCCTGCCATCTTCACACGGGCGTCTCCATATGAGCCATCTGCCAATCGCCCGAGCAGCCTCTGCTGCGTCCAGCTCGCCATGCCCAGCACTCCCCTGGTCCGCACCACCTTCCACCATCTCCGCCCAGCAGGCCCAGCCTCACACCAGCAGAAACCAGCCACCAAATCTGAAGGCCCCAACCGCTGCGCCATCTATACTGCTGGCCGCTCTGCACATGGCGCCCGGAGCTCCTCACAGCAAGCTTCAAACCCCAGGCTTCTGGAGTCTTCTGATTTTAACAAGAAGAAAGAAAAGAGTTAGTGGTGTATATAAGAAATATTATTATTATTAAAAATATTAAAATTGGGTGGGGTATTTACAAGTTTTATGTGTTTACAAAATATTTACAAAAAATATTATTGCGATAAGAAGAATTTATTTACAATTGACTGTTATTTCTAAAATGAATCTAATTAGTCAATCTAAAAAAAATTGACTTATTTGAATGAAATTTAACATGTACTCTAACCTAATATGTTTAAAATTTTATTTATGTATGAAATGCAAATTAAAATCAGATGGCACATTATTTATAGACAAAATATGTCTAAAATCAACTAAATATGTGAAATTTAACTTAAACATTTATGTAGTTATCATAAATCAATCCCAAATATTATCCCTAAGTGTTCCACGAAGAAATTCGTACAACAAAAAATCCGATTGGCCAAACATACGTCACAATGTGACTAATTATCCAAATTAAGAAACTGAGTCGAAAAGCCGTTAACACAGAAAAATAACGCATCCATAAATTACACGAACATGTTAACATCATTTGATGATTTTCCCATTATCGGAATTGGACCAATGGACCCCCCATAGCACATGAATAGTTCAAGTAAGAAAAAAATAATAATAATAACAATCTTGAATAAATTGGAAAATGCAAAGGAAAGGGAAATAATTAGAACCCATTAAACGAAAAATGATAATGGGCTTTGTTAAATGGGTCCATTAGAATTTAGTGGGCCAAAATAAGGATATTTTTAAAGAAGAATAATAGGAAAATACCCTAAATTCGTAACTAAATTATTACCTAAATAGAAAAGGGATGTTTAATGCATTAAATAGGAAGTTTGACTTAGAATTGGATTCCTAAACCTACCCTAATAGGTTGGCCACGAATTTGGCTCCCATCCTAACCCAAATAAGAAGTGGAAAGCTTGGGAGGAGATTAGGAAAGGAGGAAATTCGGAATTTAATAGAAGTTAGAGTACTATTAGGAATTAGAAACATAACTAGCATAAATACTCTCCTAAAACCCTTATGGACGGCCCTAGCTCATGCCATGGGATTTCTGGACTAGGAGGAGAGGCCAAGGAGGAGGAGATTTCGTGGGGAGAAGAACCTTTCAAGCTCTCAACCCCGTTCTTCAAGTTTTAGCCCTAGAAGAGGAAATCGAGTCAAGGTAGGCATTCTCAGAAGCTAAAATCCTAATATTTCATCTATAGATTGTTCCATACATCAGGAACAAAACCCTCAAGTTTCATAATTTTTCATCGAGCCGATCTTTTGTTCTTGATTTTAGAAGTTCTGCAAACATGATAACTCTGAGTCATCATGTTTGAATCATATCTCCATGTACACTTGATCCCATGCTACGAAATTTTTACTGTAGACACTACATGTTGTTAGGGATCTTTTGCCCCTGAAAGCCCTAATTTTTGTTGAACATGTTGCTCGAATTAAATCAATCTTGCTCTTCGTATCATGTTCTGTGTTACTCGTTATTGTTCATGTTCAAACCATGTTCAAACCATGCTCTCTCTCAAATTCCTATTTACTAGAAGTTCTCTCATATTTCTAGTTTCATTTGCCACTGGTTTCATGATTTTTCATCTTGTATACAATTAGTTATGATTTTCTGTACGACCCTGTATCAAAACTTGATATTTCTGGACCGCAATCCAAGACAGAGCAGAACTCTGTCAGATTCAGGCCACGAACCTGAGAACACGACGGCCCGATAGGTCGCGTTCTCAAGACCGTCGCGACGCTTTCCTTGTCTCTTTCTGAACGCGACAGTACCCTACGTCGCGTTCTGGCCTTCTGTCCTGGCAGCCCTGTCGCGACCGTTTTCAGGCCCTGTCGCGATCTGCCTTGACCCTATCCCAACCATTACTGGCCTACGTCGCGTTCACAGGCTTTTTGATGAAAACCCATAAAATTTATTGCTCTCACTTTCTACGCCTTTCTAACAGTCATACAAGCAGTAAAAACACCTATTTTAAAATGGACCTTTATTGAATGCTTTAAAATACATATTCACGACTTCTTTTCTATCTATGATTTCTCTTACACATGCACACACATGAACCATCCGTATATGGGTGAAATCTGGCATAAAATATCTCATAATGTATCTAGTAATTTATTGCAATAAAGTATATAAATTTCCCTATTTTAAAGGACTTGTATTCGTTTCTTGCGTTTTTTATATACCGATATCGACGCTCCACTATTCTAGAATTCCTCTAGAACGTCGAGCACCTGTTTTTATATACACACTTTACTTGGCTTGTGGTGAACTCTCCATCGGATATTCCTTTCGCTGGACTAGTGAACCCTTGCACAAGACCTCCGTAAGTCTCCTCTGATCATGGATTCCCACATGGTCGACGAGCCGGTTGTACCCTAACACCCATTACACCTTTAGGGATCGATATGATCCAAATGGCTATTAGAAGTTCACTCTTACCTTGAATCATGTCGGACCTCTGGACTTGTGCATAACATGGCCAGTGGGAAGATTGTGAGTTCCACCTAACTGCCAACACCACGTGCGCGTGTTGTGCGACTGTTACTATCGCCTGTTTACTCGACGTGTTACGTGCAATGTCCACTAGCTCTCATCTATACTCTACTCGCTCATCTATTCACGTTCACTCTACTATCTCATCTATTCATCTAGTGCTCTTATCTATTTCTTGGTACTCTCAAATTGGCCATTAATTGATTGTCTAAAGATAAACAATATATCCAATGCCAGCGCAATAGGGCCCGATCAGGTACTGAGGGGAGCGCCCGAAAGTGCCATTTTCCCACGAGAGTTAAATGATCAGGATGTCGGCATTACATCCAAGTACCATACTATTAAGATTAATCTAAGACAATCAACACAAAGTGCTATATTCTCTCGTTGTCTTTTGACAAACAAGTGCTATACTCTCTCTCGGCTATCTTCGGATAACCAAAGTGCAATTACTATCTCGATTGACAAGAAAGTTAATCAAAAGTGCTATACTATTCGATTGATAAGAAAATCAATCAAAGTGCCATTTACTCTCTATATGGCCAACTACTTTCTCTCTCCTTGCTATACATGTTGCTTGATATTGCTGGACGTTGATGCTATGTGCCATCGTGTTATTTTTGTTTTCTATCGTGACTCGACTTTAACCATCATGCTATACCTGATTCGTCTGCTATCTGCACCATGTTACTTGTGCTATTACGTTCACAACTTTACATGACTCTCTCTATCATTTGTTACGCTGCCATTTAATGCATTAATTATTTAAAGCCTGCTTGACTATTGAGATTTAAGTCCTACTGGGCGTTATCGCTCACCCTTCGTTATTTGTCTTGCGTGCCTTAGGTAAGTCAGACTCTGACATCACACACACCAATGGGACAGGACCAGAGTGATGAGCGACCTGGAGTCAACTCATGAAGTTACCTTAGTACCATGGAGTCTAGTAGTTATTGCTTTAGATTTCCTTTCAATGTAATGATGTCATTGAGCCCTATGTATTGGCTCCGAATTAGCGGTTGTAATGGTCTTAGTGATTTTACAATGAAATCAAGAGTTATTTCAATTATTGTTCATTAGATGCTCTGATGTTTGCGAAAGTATGCACAATTGTCGTTACCATACTCGTTGTTCGCGTCTCCCTCCGATTTATTCCGCTGCTAAATTGGAGGGGCGTGACACCTCATGACTAGGCAATTCAGAAAATTTCTAAAATCAAGAAAAGGAAGATTCACTGGAAAGAAGAAATTTTCGTCTGGCAAAAGGAACATTTCTTTTTCATATGCTAATTCTAATATAAATAAAAAAATTGATGAGATTATTATTTGCTACAGGTGCAACAAAGCAGGACATATGAAAGGAGAATGTCCGGAGAACAAAATGGACAAGTACAAAAAGGTCAACAAGATGAAGAAGCCTAAAGCCATGGTAGCAACTTGGTCAGATGATGATCCAAGTGAGGATGAAGAAGAGAAGTCCTCAAGTTCGGGAAATGAGGAGATATGCTTCATAGCTAACAGTAGTGATGGAAAGGTAAGCACTTCTTTTGAGGAATATACTATTGATGATTGGAAAGATGCATATGCTGAATTGGTTGAAAAATATTCAGATACAAGAAAAGAAAATAAGCATCTGAAGAAGAAAATTGAAAATTTCGTACATAACACTACCTCATGTAGAAGAATTTCTGAACTGGAAAATGAAATATCTGAACTCAATGAAGAAAAAGAAAACCTTCTGAATGAAATTGATGAATTTAAACTTGCATCTCAAAAGGCCAACAATGAGTTTGAAAAAGTTTCTAAAAAAGTGGAATTACAATAAAGGGAAAAGCAACTAGTTGTTGATGAAATTCAGAAGCTTAAGAGTTTGTTGGAAGAAAAGGAACAATTAATCAGAAATTTCACAAATGGAAAAGAAAACCTTGATGCTCTGCTGGGAGTAAAAATTAATGCTGAAAAACATGGTCTGGGATTCACCCCAGAAAATTCAGTGAAGGATAAATCTGCTAAAAAGAAAGAGAAACCTTCAAAGATTCCTTTAATAAAATTTGTCAAAAGCACTAGTCTTGAAAATAAAAATAAATAGGTCTCAAAGAGCACATCTGAAATGCCTAAGCATCATAACAAAAGGAATGTTTCTAACCAAAAAGAACAAAACAGGTCGACACACACTATTGATAGGTCGACACCAGTTAACCACAAGTTGAAAACTGTGGCTACTGAGTCGACACCAGTCCAACACAAGTCGACCTGTCCAATTTTGGAAAACAACAACAAGTCGAACAGAAATGCAAACAAAAATCTAAAAAATTCCAAAAACACAAAAACGAACTTTCATGATAATTCTTGGACATCCAAGACAACACATCAATCTGATTGGATCAACTCTTGGAATCATTGGTATCACAATCCTTATTGGTACCATTCACAATTCTTTTATCCAAAATTTCCAAGATACCAACAAAATCCTTGGTTTGAATTTCCATACATGAATGATCATGCCCAATTTCATAATCTCCATGCTCATGAAAGAAAGAACACTGGTGTTTTCATTCCAAAAAGAAATGCTAGGTTCACAAAAAGAAAAATCACTTCTGAAACCAAGGAAATGCCAAAAACAACTCAAATATGGATTAGAAAAGATCTATTGCCTTTACTCAAACAAACTGATGGTCCCAACAATGTTTGGGTACCAAAATCTTTTCTTCTCTGATCTGATTTTTACAGGAAGGTCGTGCACCCAACTCCAACACTTGGTTTCTTGATAGTGGGTGTTCACGACACATGACTGGAGACATAACAAAGTTCTCATTTCTGATTGAAAAGGAGAGAGGATCTGTCACATTTGGAGATAAAAATAAAGGGAAAATCATTGGATCTGGAAAGGTTGGTAAATCTTCCTCAAACTCAATTGAAAATGTGCTGTTAGTTGATGACTTGAACTATAATTTGTTGAGTATTAGCCAACTATGTGACAAAGGTCACAAGGTTGTGTTTGAATCAGATTTTTGCAAAATAATTGATTCCTCAACTGAAAAAATAAATTTTTTTGGAAAAAGAGAAAATAATGTCTACATGATCAATCTTGATACAAATTTTGCTGAAAACATCTGTTTAGTTGCAAATAAAGATGAAATTGCATGGACATGGCATAAAAAACTTGGTCATGCAAGTTTCAACACAATAAATAAACTTTTAAGGCTAAATCTGGTTAAAGAACTTCCTGAATCTTTTCCAAACATTGAAAATCAACTTTGTGGGATATGTGCTCAAGAAAAACAAACCAGAAAATCTTTTAAAACCTTCAATGATGTACTCACATCCAAACCACTAGAATTACTTCATATGGACCTTTTTGGACCAACAAGGATTCTTAGTCTTAGTGGAAAAAGATATGGGTTTGTCATCATTGATGATTTTACTAGATACACATGGGTTATTTTCTTATCCCACAAGAGTGATGCTTGTCTAGAATTCAGGAACTTCTGTACCTCTGCCTTAACAAGTTTTTCACATAAAATAAAATCTATTTTGACTGATCATGGGGGAGAATTTGAAAACAAAACCTTTTCTGATTTGTGTGTTGAACTAAACATCTTCCATAGATTCTCTTCTCTAAAAACTTCAGAACAAAATGGAGTTGTGGAAAGGAAAAATAGAACACTTGTGGAAATGGCTAGATCCATGCTCTTGGAGAGTAAACTGCCCAACTCCTTCTGGGCTGAAGCTGTAAACACAACAAATCACATTCTAAATAGAGCATTGGTCAGACCAAAAATCAGAAAAACCCCCTATGAACTATTGAAAAACAAAATGCCAACATTGTCTTATTTTAAAGTCTTTGGCTGCAAATGCTTTGTATATAACAACAATACAGAAAATCTTGATAAATGTGATGCCAAAAGTCATGAAGCCATTTTTCTTGGCTATTCAGAAATTTCTAGAGCTTTTAGAGTGTACATTCTAAAAAATAAATCTGTGGAAGAATCTCCACATGTAGTCTTTGATGAAAATTCATTCTCAACTGATGATTCTACATCTTGCAGGGTTCCTCAGAATAAGGAGGAAGATGATTTCATTGTTGAAACTTCACCAACTGTTGAGGAAGATAAAGACTTCTTGAAACTCTGGACAACCATTCACCTACCACAAGTGGAACAGGTAATATTGTTCCAGACTTGAATGCTCCTTAAGAGGTAATTCCTGAAAATAGATTCTTGATAGATCATCCAATTGAGAATGTAGTTGGTAATGTGCATGATAGAGTTAGAACTAGATCATCCTTTTTGAATGCAATTCATGAAGACCCACTAGCACTAATTTCCCAAATTGAACCAAGTCAATCGATGAAGCTCTAATGAGTGAAGATTGGATCAATGCCATGCATGATGAACTTCATCAATTTGACAGAAATCAAGTGTGGGAATTAGTACCTAGACCTAGTGACCAATCTGTTATTAGCACTAGATGGGTATTTAGAAAGAAACTGAAAGAAAATGGTCAAGTTATTAGGAATAAAGCTAGACTAGTTGCCAAGGGGTACAATCAAGAGTTTGGTATTGATTTTGAAGAGTCATATGCCCCTGTAGCTAGGCTAGAAGCTGTTGTTAGGAACGGATGGGTGGAAGGAACAGATCTAGAAGGGGGGGTTGAATAGATCTAATACCAATTAACGCGGAAGCTTAAGTAATTTAAAATTACTTCGAATTAGAGATCAAATCACCCAATCAATGTACTGATCTGAAGTGTGAGTAGAGTGTAAGCAAATTAATTAGTAGTGTGAACGAAATCCCTATGCATGCATCTAGCGAGATACAAAGGCAAACCACAAATCAAACCACTGCACAGAGGATTTTTTAGGTGGTTCGGAACTCACCTCCAGTGACTCCTACGTCCACCCCTCACACAGTGAGGGCACACTACTCAAAGACCTGAGTACAACTCACACTGGAGCACGAAGACTCCAAACACCCTTGAGCACGACGACTCAAGAAACACCTGGAGCACGACGACTCCAAACTGAGCACGACGGCTCAAACAACAACCGGAGTATGACGACTCCAAACTGAGCTCGATGGCTCAAACCACATAGTGAGTGCGACGACTCACAAACTACTAAGCACGCAGGCTCACAAACAACTTGCTAGAAAAACACAAGACTCAGATCCTCTAGCAAAAGATCTAGTCCAACAAGAGTTAATTCATGAGACTCATGCAACAACCCATGCACAATCTCAGAATTACTCAGAAGAGAAAAATGAAGATGAAAATTGGATTGATAGCTTTTCTCTTCAGATGTACTCCCTTGTAGAAAGTTGAATTGGAAGTGCTTTGAACTTTGGAAGTTCCTAGACGATGCTCTGCACTTTGATCTTCAGGATCTTCCTCGAATTCTTCACAGAAATCGGCTTCTACTTGATCTGCTTCCTTGAGGTGCTCCAATTGCTTCTTCAACGATCAATTGCCACTTCTCTTGCTTGAGCAGATGAGAATTTGTCTTGAGGATGCACCAAGAAGGCAAGAATAGGGAGAGAACCTTCTAGCCGCCAACGGGATCTCTTGGAGGCTCTGAAAGGGTTCTTCTTGGATGGATGCCTAATAGGAGGGTATTTATACCCTAAATATCCCAAAGACACCCTTGGGGTACGTGGGCACAAGATCCAAGATTGATCCAACATCTCCCTAGTGTGCCACGTGTCCAGGACAAAGTTTATGTCATAGAGATTCCGGAGTGTGTCGACCTGCCCTTGAGGTGTGTCGACACACTGTCCCAGACTGGCAACTCAATTCCCTGGGAGAGGTCTCTAGTGTCGACCTGAGATGATTCAGTGTCGACACCATGTCCCAGATTGCAAAACAGGCCTTCTGGGAAGGCTCTCTAGTGTCGACCTGATCTCATCTCGTGTCGACCTGCTTTGGCTATCTGAAAAATAGGCCTTCTGGGAAGGCTCTCTAGTGTCGACACTATCTGATTTAGTGTCGACCTGTTAATATATTTCTCTGGGATCTGTCTCTAGTGTCGACCTGCCCTGGACTAGTGTCGACACTAGATGATCTTTTCTTCACTTTTCTGCCTTTGCTCTGAGCCATTGTGTCGACACCAATGATGGTTGTGTCGACACTACCTTTGCAGAAAATGTTGTCCCTGAGAAAATAAGCACATAAATCATTAGTTAAATATATTATCATGAATATCAATGATAAATGTGCTTGGAAACATGCTTTTAGAATATTGTAATTTTAGGTATGATGTATTTCACATGTTCTAATGGTTATGCATTAAAATCACAACTTGTCATCATCAAAATGTGAGGAGAAATGTATTATATTCACACTCAACCCAACAATCTCCCCCCTTTTGATGATGGCAACATTAAATTCATATGAAAGTGGAAAGTTTCAATGAAGTGTGATTTTAAGCATTTTCATTTCCTTTTATTCATACTTGTCAAGGATCTTTGAACATTTTTTAGTGACATTTGAACGTAGCACACATGAAATACACAATGTTTCTAAAGATAATCTATTCTCACACAAAGGTCAAGCAGCTTGACAAGCATTCATCACATTCACATTTATTCACAAGATTTACATTCACATTGATTCAAAACATTTTTCAGACACATTGAAGGCACAAATATTTCTATTCATTTCATTAAAGATGTGAGCATTACAATCTTTCTATCTTCTCCCACTTTGACATCATCAAAAGAAATTACATTATTGGGGAGGAGGAGGAGGAGGAATGGGTAACAATATGGTCTCAATATCCGTTAGCCTTTTTTCCATTGAAGTTAGACTAAACTTCATTTTAGCTTGGATAGTTGAGAGTCTTGTATGCAGAAGATGCTCCATCCTCTCTGAGTTCTCTGACATTGAAGCTTGAAGTGCACTGAACTCATTGGACACTGGCTGTGAAGAGGAAGAAGATCCAGTTGACCAACCAGGCCTATTCAAAACTTTGAATTCCCTCTTGAGTGCAGACATCTCTTCATCAATGTGAGCAGAGAGATTCTTCATGCTCTCCAAGTCATCCACCAAGTGTGCAAAAGATAGTCTTGTTTTGCTTATCTGAGAAAGTGTCTCCTTTGGGTTGAAGACATCAGCTTGGGAATTTGCCAAAATTCCCTTAAGGACTGTCTCCAACTTCTCTTGATGTTCTTTGAGGTCCACTGAAGCATCAGCCAAGGTGCCAATGAGCCTGTTGAATCTTTGGGTGGCATGGTCAGAGGCTGCTTTATGTTCAATGAACCTGGCAGACACAGAATTCTCCAATCTCTGAATCCTCAATTCAAAATTTTCTGACATGGATTGAATAGAGGTGTTCAAAGCATCAAACTTATCATTCAAGAAAGTGTATAGCTCTGGTGGAACAGAAGGTCCACCAAAGGAGGATGATGCATGAACTGGGGGTGGTGGAGAAAAGGATGGGATTTCAGTTTCAAGGTTCATGGAGGAGGAGGGTTGAAGTTGAGGTGAATGAGGGGCAATGAATGGTTCATCAACTTGAGCTGCCACAGGAGGCTGATCCTCATCTATGGGAGGCTGGTCCTCATGTACTTGAGGCTGATCCTCTGGAGCTGGAGGCTATTCCTCTTGCACTGGAGGCTGTTCCTCTTGTACTGGAGGCTGTTCCTCTTGGACCACAGGGCCCTCTACTGCAGCTGGCCCTCTCCTCACTTGATCACCCACAATCCTAAAGCCCATGAATTTTTGAACATGCTTAAAGCAATAGATGTTGGACTTAGGAATTTTCTCAGATTTCTCATTCTCAAGAGACACACCAAAGTGTTTGAAGACTTGAGTCAAATGGGCTGCATATGGAAGTGATCTATGCAAATCTGCCCTAGTGGTCTCAGAGATAATCTGGTACATGATGACATGGAGGTTTATTTTGATGTCCTTACTCATACAATATAGCACAAACCTTTGAATGTCAGTGAGCCTGTCTCTCCCACCACCTTGAGGTGTGATGATGGTAGTGAGCATGTGATGGGTAAGCCTCAACACAGGTGTAAAGTCTTGGTATTGAATTTAGTGACATGGGTTTGCTTAGGATCAGACTCATCTGCAGGCAAACCAGTCATGATGGTATAGGCTTCATGAAGGTTGAATTCAAAGTTGTGGTAGTCTTCTCCTTCATCTGGAATTTTGAAAATGGTAGCTGCTATGTCTGTAGGCATATCTATGACAATCCCTTTGACCTTGGACTTGTACCCTTCATCAGTGCATTCCAAATTCTGATAGAATTCTTGGACAAGTCTAGGGTATATGATGCGAAATTTTGATATAAAAGACTGCCAAGAATGGAATTTGAAGAAATTTATAACCTCAGGAAATGCAGCAATCAGTTCACTGTCATCCAAGTCTACTGCCCTGGGTTTTAAGATGGTCTTCCCTGCACTTAGGGGTTTGGAAGGAGGTCTCTTAGAGGGCTGGGAAGATTCTGAGGATGAAGATGAAGATGTGGACTTCTCAAAGGCTTCACGAGAGGAATCCAAGATTTTCCTTCTAGGGTACACAGACCGTCGACCTGGACCAGAAGAGGAAGCCCTACCTCTCTTAGCAAGTGATGGGGATGCAGAGGGAGACCCTGGCTGCTCTACAGGGTCATGGCGCCTTTTTGTTCTCCTTTCAGTAGGAAGAACATCATCCGTCGGATTGGGCCTTGCCGAAGCCCTTGACTTTGCTCCACGGCGAGGAAGCTGCTTGGGTGCCATGGAATAGAAAATAGGGGACGATGGAGAGAGAGGAAGGAGAGAAGATGAACATGGAAGGGATGGAGGAGGGTAGAAGTGGAGATGGATTCAAAAAACCTGCCAGATTCCAGGAAGAAGCCGACCGTCGGGTCGACCTGGAGAAGAAAAGGGGGTTTTTGGATAACCTACCCCGCAGGAACATCAAATGCTAAACCGGTGCCCACGGCTTAAATGAGTCTGGCAGGGGGGTCAGTGTCGACACTAGAGGAGGTGAGTGTCGACCTGAGTGAAAGTGTGTCGACACTAGATGGAGTCGTGTCGACCTGACCTGATGAAAATTTTAGATTTGAGTATGGAAAAATTATGTGACTTTTGGGACATCTTTATAATGATAAGCAATGGGTGGAATAATTATTTCAAGGATATTAAGAGACTAAAAAATTCATTTGTTAAATTTTGCAAAAATTCAACACAATTCAAGTTTTACACAATATCCAACAGATATGAGCATTCAGTGACTGAGTAATTAAAGTGATAATTTGAGGGATATAATACATTTAACAATCAACTACACACTACCATATTCTTCAAGTCCAAAGGAATAAAAAAAATCTTTTAGACTGAAATCAAGTGTGTTGAAAGTAAACAACTTTTTAAGAACAACTTGATGATGGATAAGAATGATTCTTTTAAAACATTTCTCCAATGATATAAACATTTTTGTTTTTGAAACAAACTATCAAATAGGATACATCTTGTTCACTCAAGAACTAATGCTTTTCACACACTATAGTCCCTGGATACTAAAGATTTATCCATTATCAAGTCTCAAAGGGGTAAATGATGACCTTTTGACATGAAAATATACGTTTTTTAGACGCCAATATTTCCAGTTACTCAGTCATCATCAAAAAGGAATTGAACATATTTAATTTTCTTTTCATTTATTTTTAATTTTGAACCCCTTTGAACAGAGATAGCATTAGTGCCTCATGACATACATGGCACTTCATTCATTGTGAAGGTGTGTAGTTTCTCAGCACATATGCCATTGCTCTGTTGAATTGACAAATTTTGGAGATTTTTGATAAAAAAGACATCATCTATATCCAACATCAATTGCAAACAAAAATATGTTTAGATTCAAAGCACACATAGTCCTTCAGTCTTTGAAAGAAATCTGAATTTCTATAGTTTTGAAGAATATAGGTGAGAGTTGACAAATGAATATAGTAGATCACTCAAAGGATCATTTTGAGACTCTAGACACCTGAATGAGGACATCATGCAAGGAAATTGATGTAATGCAAGAAAAGTTGTGAATTTTTCAAAAGATATGACTTGAATTTTCTAGCTCCCCCTGAGGTGAGGATTTCAACCACTTTTCATCAGAATACAGATATGCAAGTTTTTGAAATCAGGAAAGATTCTCTTTAAACAATAAAAACTCCCCCTCAATAATTGCATTTTCATTTCTTGGTACTTGGCGGAGACACATACTCTCGCATAGTGAAAGTGTCCAGACAAGCAGAACTTGTCCTTCTTCAAATCACCATTTGATATACCAAGAAGTTCAACACAATGTGAGTTGAAGAGTTCATTATCAAAAAGAAATAGTAGTGAAATAGAGAGAGATATGATCAGTATGAATCAAGGAAGCAAATGAATGTGATGATGAAAAGAACTCCCCCTCAGAAGATGCCTAACACTCAACCCAATCCTAATGGACATTTGCAAAGACCAAGTTCTCTCCTTAAAATGAGAATCTACTGTTAGGAAGGGGTTTAGTGAAGATGTCAGCAATTTGCTTTTCAGTTTCTATGAAGTGGAGTTCAAATATTTATTTGCTACCTCATTTCTCAAGAGATGACTAATCAGACATGAAGGAATATTTCTCCAACATTTTACTCAAGGATTCTTCTGGCTCACTTCCCATAAGATTTACATGATTTGAAATGATCATACAAGTAATTCAGATATGTTCATTCAAAGTAGTTTGCACTCAAAGAATATGAACATGATCAATCATGCATTAACATGCAATTTATTAAACAAGATTTTTGCACTTTTTCAAATTTACTCCCCCTTAATTTGTGCATGGAATGAAAAAGTTAGCATGCAATTCACACATGATTATGAGCACAATTAGCTTTAAGCATAACATGACTTTTGGTACTTGGCGGAGTATTTTACTCACGCATGATGATAGTTTCCAAACAAGCATAACTTGTTTTTCCACATGTCATCATTTGATATACCAAGAAGTCAAAGCAATTAGTATGCACACAAACTCATGGGAACAGTTAAGCATGCATGACAACTTAAACCTGATTCCAATTGTTATGACATAAAGTTCATTGATGGGAGTAGCATTGAAAACACATTTCTCATTGTTCAGATAAAAATTAAACATTCATTCCAATTCAAGCAATTCAAGTTTGAAATGATAAAGAAATTTTACCTGAACAGTCTTCATTTCTTTCTCAAAGATTTTACCTGTGTTCTCAAGTCATTTCTAGTCTTGCACAGTCAATATCTTGAATCTATTCACATTGTATGGCTGCAAGACTTCTCAGCTTGCTGATCAAGCTGGTTTTGGGACTCACATTTGCTTGGGTCCTGCAATGAAATCAATGTTAGAATTTAACAAGGATTTCTGAATCCAAAATGATTTTATTTGGGTGCATTCTGCTGAAGACTAGAAACACTGGAATCTTGGTTTCTAATCTTAGAGTTATTGATATAGAATACACCACTGACATTCTGAATATTTTATTTTCTCTTTTTCAGATTTTTATCATTGAGATTTTCAGCATGGAATTTAGAAGAGATCTTTTGTGCAATAGTTCCTTTTTCATGTACATAAAATTTCTGAGTGTTTTCAGCATGAACATGATCTTTATTCTTATGTACATTAACATGAAACATGGGAGTATGTACAAGATTATCAGTTCTATGCCAACATTCCCTGAAAGTATGCCCAAATTTATGACAATAAAAGCATTGGACTGATTTGGCATGTTTATTGAACTGTTGCTCTTTACTCCAACAATGTTTGGCAAGATGACCAAGTTTATTACAATTAAAGCAAATGAGAGGATTTCTTACCTGGTACTTACCTTGGCATGAATGCATTCGCTGAAATCTCCTTTTCATGTGAGGAGGCTTACCATGTGAAGAGAGAGGTGCCTTTTTGTAGCTCTTGGCACGATGTGAATATGAAATTTGCCTTGGAGCTTTTTGGATTAATGGAAGAAGTAAATGAGTCCTCTTGACAGTAGCACTCCTCTCTTTCCCTGTCTGTTTCTGAACAGGAACTTTCACTAACTTTTCATTACACTTAGAAGAGTTCTTGTTTACAGCAGATTTAACAATTGTTAATTTTATTTTATTCTTATCATTTTCTTATTTTTAACAGAAGCAAGACTTGTGTTCTTCAATTCATTTTGAAGCTTCTGTTTTTCAGATTTCAATGCAATTACTTCCTTTTCTCAAATTTGAAGCTTGTTTAGCATGACATCCAAACCATTTTTCATTTTGTTCTTTTCATTTTCAAATTGAGCAATTTGTTTTTCCAAATCGCGATTTTATTATTCAAATTGCTGCATTCATTGTCCAATGGTTTGTCATGGTACAAGCATTCAATCTTCCTTTTTAGGTGTTGATTTTCTTCAACAAGTTGTTTGTATCTTTCATTTATTTGATGATCATGAGCCATATTAGAAATTTGTTTGTTTAATTGATCATTATCAATTTGAAATTGTTATTGAGATCAATCAACTCTTCTTTTTCATTTTCCAGATCAATGACTTTTGATTTCAATAGCTCATGGTTTTCTTTCAATCCATTCAGTTTATTTTCACAGATTTGGATTTCATCTTCCAAATTCTCTTTTTCAGAATTTAATTTTTCAATTTAATTTTTCAAATTATCATTTTCTTTTGAAAGATTCTTATCATGATTCTGGTGCAATTCCAGTGTAATTTTCAATTTTTCACTTTCTTTATGGCAATGTTTTAAAGCCTTTTTTAAGTCTTTATTTTTGATGTTCAGTTGTACATTAAGACTTTGCATCTTTTCACAGAATTTAATCAACTCAGCATAAGACATACTTTCATCTTCATCAGAATCAGAATTAGAATACACAAATGGATCTGGAGTTGATTTACCTGACCTTTTAGACCCATTTGAGCTCTTGTGTTCTGAAGAGGATGAAGAATGCTCTGAGCTCTTAGAATGTGCTGTTAGAGCCAAAACCTTATGAATGGTTGATTTTCTGGATTCATTGAGGCTCCTCTTTGCCATAAAGTATTTGTGAATTTCTTTTGCTCCTTTTCTTTGTGCTTCCTTTGAAAAACTTGATGAAAGTGAGACTGGTGATTTCTCTGAAATTAAAACAGGAGATTCATGCAGATTAAATAGATTTGCCATTATACCAAGACTCACAAAGACTATTAGATCTAATCACAGTGAATCAATGTGACAAGGAATTAGATCTAACAATTAGAGTGGTTAATCCGCTCTAATGCCAAAAGAAGGAATCAGAGCGATTAAGCACACAGATCAAGCAATTAATACATAAATCAACCGGAAGCAATCAAATCAGATCAGTAACAGACATTAACCCACTCTGATACCAATTGTTAGGAACGGATGGGTGGAAGGATCAGATCTAGAAGGGGGGGTTGAATAGATCTAATACCAAGTAACGCGGAAGCTTAAGTAATTTAAAATTACTTCGAATTAGAGATCAAATCACCCAATCAATGTACTGATCTGAAGTGTGAGTAGAGTGTAAGCAAATTAATTAGTAGTGTGAACGAAATCCCTATGCATGCATCTAGCGAGATACAAAGGCAAACCACAAATCAAACCACTACACAGAGGATTTTTTAGGTGGTTCGAAAATCACCTCCAGTGACTCCTACGTCCACTGTAAGGTCTCGGGTCTTTAATGGATCCTTATTGGGTCTGTAGAGGTCCTGTGTAGTTGACGGCCAGGGCTTGCCGTTGAGTCTGAGTTAGCGTCCAGCGATGTGGACGTCTGAGCTTGAACTCATCGACAAGCTATGTGGACGTTAATCTGTAGGCGGTTCAGTTGGCGGCCATTGATGTTGACGTTGACTAACCAGTCCTGTTGAAATAGGGCAGCCCGAGAGCAGAGTTCCTTCTTCTCCTTTTCTCTCCTTCCTTCCTCCTTAGCCTTTCTTGATTCCTGTAGCTTCCGTTGAGTGATTTGAGCTCGTGGGAAGCTCCTGGATCGTGTGGCGTCGCTAGTTCGGGCGGGAATCGCAAGGTTTTGGCGTGATTCGCGTGGAGTCTTCGGGGAGATCCGGCGCGATTGGTGGCTATTTGGGGATTCTTAAGGCATTCTGAGGTAGGGACTTAACCCCTATAACCTTCCCCAGCAAACCAGCATGTCCAATTAACTTAATTGATGTGCAAATCATGGTTTAGGGTTTAGGTTATATCATGCCGGAATTGAGGGTGGTTTGGATAATCTAGGTGTTAGATTGTCTATTTATGATATTCTGGTAGTGTAGATTGACGAGAGGAAGTGTTTCCCTCCATCAGTCAGAGTTTAGTTATGTGTTTCTGCCCATTGGGACTGATTCGGGTCAGTTCTGGGTATGGGGAGCTGAAGATATCAACGTCCACATCTGTTGACGTTGAGATCTTCAGGGGTGAATTAAACGACAAGGTCGACTGCCGTTTAGTTATTGTTGGCGGCATAGGGGTTGCCGTTTACCTTTATTGGCGGCAATCGATCAGGCCGTTTATATCCTGTCTCCCTAGACTTAAGCTGTGTGATTAGAGGCGATTGACATGTGATGTCCACCCTAATAGCACAAATGGGCTAGGCTTAGAGTGTGACTCCGCCTGTCCATTTGAGTAGTAGTTTGTAGCACGAGGTGTTTTACTTACTGCACGGGGTTTCAGACGTTGAGTGTGTTCCGTCTGTTGTACGCGCGTTGCGTTACCATGTACCCGTTTCTGTTGTGTTACCTAGGCGTGGGTGCGACTCCGTCTAGACGACTAGCGTGTGGTTGTCCTCTGCTAGTGAGCCGGGACATCGAGTGCGACTCTGTCCTGTGCGTACTCCCTTTGGTGGTTTTGAGCCGGTCTCGTGGAGCCCCTTCTCTACCGCTAGGGTCAAGCGTAGGGGAAAAACCGGTCGTGGACCAGACGCGAGAGAGAGCGTCTGTAGTGTGCACACGTGGCTGGGGTTGAGAGCCTCTGTGGTGACGGGACGCCGAGCCACAGACCCTAGCTGTGTCCTACTTGCTGTGTGTGTGAGTGTGTGTTACTGAGCCGTGTGGTTTACAGTTTTGTGTGGTGCGACGTGTACTTACTTTCTGTTTTTACTTTCCGCACTTTAGACTGTTACCGGTGGGGTTACTTTTCCCTACTGGGTCTCTTTCTTGAGACTCACTCCCTTCCCTTTCAGGTGGGTCTTCGTCGACTCCCATTCCAGGCGAGTCTAGCCACTCCGGTGTTGGTGCTCCCTAGCTGCAGTGAGTTGTACCTTTTTGTTGTACTTCTGTACTCTGTACCTTGTCTCAGACTCTGAGGTTGTATATGATATGTTCATATAGTGGAATTTTACTACTTTGCATGGTGTGTATCTTCTTACATATAGTCTCCTCGGACTTTAAATTCCTACCCTTCCGAGCTTGTCTCGTGGGTTAGCGGGTCAGAATTCGGGTTACTGGTTGTTACTGGTAATGTGGATTCTGGGTCGTTACAGTTTGGTATCAGAGCGTGGTCTGATGAGATATATATAAGAAAATGCCTACCATGTTAACTCAGAGTTTAAAGAGTACAGCTGCAGTTGTAGTTAGCCATGTAGCCCGGAGTTAGTTAGTGTATTTATGTGTGTATTTTTGTTCTGTGTGTAGTTCTATGGCGCCTAGGCGACGTCCTAGAGAGGGAGTAGCCGAGCAGGCGACTCGTCCGGAGGTTGGAGATGCTCCGCTACCTCAGCAGACGCAGCCTTTGCCACAGGACGCACATAGTGGTATTGTTTCCGCCGCCGCCACCTCCACCTCAGGTAGCTCAGGGATTAGACAGACTCATTTCTTGAGGGGATGGCTCAGTTTGTTGCTCAGCACCGTGACGCGCCGGTACCCCAGGGTGGTACTGGGAGGGTGTTGAGGGAGTTCTTGCAGTTTCAGCCTCCTCAGTTTTTGGGCCAGCCTGATCCAGATGTAGCGCGAGCTTGGTTAGATGCAGTGGAGCGGACTTTTCGTTCCATGGAGTGTGTTCCAGAGGAGCGAGTGCTGTTAGCCAGTTACCAGTTGCAGGCGCAGGCGTTGACTTGGTGGTCCGCTGAGTGGGAGACTACTTTTCAGTCTCGCCCACTTAGACAGATTCCGTGGCAGGAGTTTGTTGTTTCCTTTGAGAGAGCCTTCTGTCCTACTTACGTCCGGACGGAGAGGTTGTACCAGTTTCTGGACTTGCACCAGAGGGACTCTAATGTGGTGCAGTACAGGACCAGATTTGTGGAGTTCGGGCGTTATGCTCCGCAGATTATGGGAGATGAGGGTCTGAGGACTCAGCAGTTTGTGAGAGGCTTGAGGCCAGAGCTCAGGCAGGCGTTGATAGTTGCTCGTGTCACAGACTTGGATGCGGCCTATCAGACAGCGGCAGCGTTGGAGGCACACCTTGCGGACTCGTGCTCGAGTGCAGAGGTTCAGACGCAGGTAGTTCCTTCTCAGCCTCACCAGCAGTAGGGTACTGTGCAGACGACCCCGAGGACTGCGACTTCTTACGCGTCCACTTCTACTGGGACGACGGCGAAGTCAGGATCTCGGAGGAAGTTTCGGCGTGATAGGAGGCAGACAGAGCAGAGGCAGCAGTTGGTTGGGAGTGTGCAGCAGCCGACAGGTCAGCCTTCGCAGCAGGTGTAGCGTACTTTTGCTGGGCAGTGTTACCGGTGTGATCAGATGGGTCACATGGCGCGAGATTGTCCTTTGCTACCTCGTGTACCGCAGCAGCAGACTCAGACTCAGCCCCGAGTGCAGCAGCAGCAGCAGCAGGCACCAGTGCAGCAGCGTCAGCAGACTGGAGGTTCTGGTGGGTCCACAGGTAGAGGTCGTGTTACCCACTTGACTCGTGCAGACGCGGAGGCAGCTCACCTGGTAGAAGGTACTGTTTCAGTTTTTGGTTATGCAGCTAGAGTTTTGTTTGATTCCGGTGCCTCTCACTCTTTTGTGTCTGAGGACTTTTTAGACTCCCTTGGAGAGTTGAGTTCGGGAGAGTCTGTTGAGTTGGCAGTAGAGTTGCCGACGGGGGACTTTGTCCTTACGTCCTACTGTCTCGAGGAGGTACCTGTGCAGTTGCAGGATCAGTTGTTGTCAGCCCGTTTGTTTGCCTTGCAGTTGCATGATTATGATGTGATTTTGGGTATGGATTGGTTGGAGGGTATGGTGCAGTGATGGATTGCCAGAAGAAGAGGGTGCACTTGCGGATACCTGGAGCAGCGGCGTTCTACTTCCAGGGTATCGTACCTCTTACTTCTCGCTTTCTAGTTTCTGCTTTGAGGGCAGGGAGGTTACTTGCTTCAGGTTGTCAGGGTTTCCTAGTTTCTGCAGTGACTCTTGACCAGATTACCTCGGGAGTGGGAGACATTCCTGTAGTGTGTGAGTTTCCGGATGTCTTTCCGGAAGAGTTGCCTGGTCTTCCACCAGAGAGAGAGATTGAGTTTACTATAGAGTTGGTTCCTGGCACTTTACCTTTTGCGCAGGCACCGTACCGTATGGCACCAGCGGAGTTGAAGAGGCAGCTTGAGGAGTTGTTGGAGAAGGGCTATATCCGTCCTAGCTTTTCTCCGTGGGGGTCACCTGTTTTGTTTGTCCGGAAGAAGGATGGTAGCCTGAGGTTGTGTATTGACTATAGGAAGCTAAATCAAGTGACCATCAAGAATAGGTATCCTTTGCCTAGGATTGATGATCTCTTTGATCAGCTTCAGTCTGCTCGTGTCTTCTCGAAGATTGACTTGAGGTCGGGCTACTATCAGTTGCGGATTAGAGACTCGGACATTGAGAGGACTGCTTTTCGGACCAGATATGGACACTTTGAGTTTTTGGTGATGCCGTTTGGGCTCACCAATGCTCCAGCAGCCTTCATGGATCTGATGCACCGGGTGTTCCGCCAGTTCTAGGACCGGTTTGTCGTAGTGTTTGTTGACGACATTCTGGTGTACTCCACTTCGGAGGAGGAGCACGCCGAGCACCTGAGGATCGTGTTGCAGACTTTGCGAGAGCACCAGTTGTATGCCAAACTTAGTAAGTGTGAGTTTTGGCTACAACAGGTTCACTTTTTGGGGCACGTGATCTCAGGTGAGGGAGTTTCAGTAGATCCAGCGAAGGTTGAGGCAGTTTTGCAGTGGGAGAGTCCCAGATCTGTGTCTGAGATTCGTAGCTTTCTGGGTTTGGCAGGTTACTACCGCAGGTTTGTTCGAGATTTCTCTCAGGTTGCTGCACCCTTGACTCGGTTGACGAGAAAGGGAGTTCCGTTTGAGTGGTCGGAACAGTGTGAGCTGAGCTTCATAGAGTTGAAGCGATTGCTTACGTCGGCGCCAGTTCTTGCCTTACCTTCAGGTGAGGAGGGTTTTGAGGTTTGCACAGATGCTTCAGGTGTTGGTTTGGGTGCGGTCTTGATGCAGCAAGGCCGAGTGGTGGCTTATGCGTCTCGTCAGCTTAAGCCCCACGAGGAGAGTTACCCGACCCACGACCTAGAGCTTGCAGCTGTGGTGTTTGCTTTGCGGATTTGGCGTCTTTACCTGTACGGAGTGAGCTTTGTAGTCTACCGACCACCAGAGTTTGAGATATGTGTTTTCTCAGAGGGATCTGAATATGAGGCAGCGTCGATGGATGGAATATCTAAAGGACTATGATTTCAGCATTGAGTATAAGCCTGGAAAGGCGAATGTAGTTGCAGATGCCTTGAGTAGAAAAGCACAGATGAGTCATCTGATGCTTAGAGAGTGGCAGTTGTGGCAGTCTGCGGTAGAGGGGTCTTTCAGTGTTTCGTCCAGTCGTTTGTGTGTGTTGGGCAGTTTGTTAGCAGCTCCCGCTGTTGTGAGACAGGTTGCTGAGGCTCAGCAGGCAGATCCCGAGTTGTGCAGTGTGTTGCTTCTCCCAGAGGTTGAGCTTTGTGAGGACGGGACCGTTAGGTTCCGAGGTAGACTCTATGTTCCTGTTGAGGAGCCTATCAGGAGAGTCGTTTTGCAGGAGGCACATGGTTCCAGGTACTCTATTCATCCAGGGGCGACCAAGATGTACCACAGGTTGAGACGTCAGTTTTGGTGGCCTGGGATGAAGAGAGACATAGCGGCTTTTGTTGCGAGGTGTTTGGTCTGTAAGGTGAAGGCCGAACATCAGCATCCAGGAGGACTTGTGCACCGTTAGAGATTCCGATGTGGAAGTGGGACCATGTTACGACTGACTTTGTTTGTGGTTTGCCGAGGACAACTGGAGGTTTTGATAGCATTTGGGTTCTTGTGGACAGATTGACGAAGACTGCTAGATTCTTGCCTGTCAGGACTAGTTGGGGTGTGAGTAGTTGGCCGCGTTGTACATAGAGCGGATTGTTCCTTTGCATGGAGTGCCGATCTCTATCGTGTCAGACAGGGATCCTCGCGGATTGTTCCTTTGCATGGAGTGCCGATCTCTATCGTGTCAGACAGGGATCCTCGCTTCACTTTGGGTTCTGGCGCAGTTTCCAGAGAGCTTTGGGGACAGAGTTAGCTTTTAGTTCCGCCTACCACCCTCAGTCAGACGGTCAGTCAGAGCGGACTATCCAGACTTTGGAGGACATGCTTAGAGCTTGTTGCCTGGAGTGGCAGGGGTCGTGGACAGTTCACTTGCCGTTGGTTGAGTTCGCATATAATAATAGTTATCACTCCAGTGTCGGTTTGGCACCATATGAGGCTTGTACGGACGACCGTGTCGCACTCCTCTTGACTGGTTCGAGGTTGGCGAACGAGTTGTCACGGGGCCGGAGTTGGTTCAGCAGTCAGTTGAGGTAGTTCAGCTGTGAGACAGAGGCTTCAGTCAGCTCAGAGCGTCGGTCGGCAGAAGAGTTATGCAGATCAGCGTAGACGACCGCTCGAGTTTCAGGTAGGAGACCAGGTGTTTGTTCGTGTGTCTCCTATGAAGGGAGTGGAGGGTTGGTAAGCGTGGAAAGTTGAGTCCTCGCTTTATTGGGCCTTACCATTTCTGAGCGTGTCGGGAGTTTGGCGTACAGACTTGAGCTTCCGTCAGAGTTGGCAGCAGTGCACGACGTGTTTCACGTGTCGATGCTTCGGAGGTACCTTTCTGACGAGTCTCACGTTCTGCAGAGTGCAGAGTGGTCTGAGGTGACTCCAGTGTTGACTGTACCAGAGTTTCCGTTGCACATTGAGGATCGCCGAGTCAGAGGTTGAGGAACAAGGCTATCCCTTAGTTTGTGTGTTGCGTGGCAACGGCACTCGGGTGGTGAGTCGACATGGGAGCGGGAGGACGAAATGCGCGAGCATTTTCCGTACCTCTTTGGTGAGTTTTCTTCCTTGAGTTGTTTGAATTTTGAGGGCAAAATTCCTTAAGGGGGGGAGAGCTGTAAGGTCTCGGGTCTTTAATGGATCCTTATTGGGTCTGTAGAGGTCCTGTGTAGTGACGGCCAGGGCTTGCCGTGAGTCTGAGTCAGCGTCCAGCGATGTGGACGTCTGAGCTTGAACTCAGCGACAAGCTATGTGGACGTTAATCTGTAGGCGGTTCAGTTGGCGGCCATTGATGTGACGTCGACTAACAGTCCTGTTGAAATAGGGCAGCCCGAGAGCAGAGTTCCTTCTTCTCCTTTTCTCTCCTTCCTTCCCCTTAGCCTTTCTTGATTCTGTAGCTTCTGTTGAGTGATTTGAGCTGTGGGAAGCTCTGGATCGTGTGGCGTGCTAGTTCGGGCGAGAATCGCAAGGTTTTGGCGTGATTCGCGCGGAGTCTTCGGGGAGATCCGGCGCGATTGGTGGCTATTTGGGGATTCTTAAGGCGTTCTGAGGTAGGGACTTAACCCCTATAACCTTCCCCAGCAAACCAGCATGTCCAATTAACTTAATTGTTGTGCAAATCATGGTTTAGGGTTTAGGTTATATCATGCTGGAATTGAGGGTTTTGGATAATCTAGGTGTTAGATTGTCTATTATGATATTCTGGTAGTGAAGATTGATGAGAGGAAGTGTTTCCCTCCATCAGTCAGAGTTTAGTTATGTGTTTCTGCCCATTGGGACTGATTCGGGTCAGTTCTGGGTATGGGGAGCTGAAGATATCAACGTCCACATCTGTTGACGTTGAGATCTTCAGGGGTGAATTAAACGACAAGGTCGACTGCCGTTTAGTTATTGTTGGCGGCATAGGGGTTGCCGTTTACCCTTTATTGGCGGCAATCGATCAGGCCGTTTATATCCTGTCTCCCAGCAGACTTAAGTTGTGTGATTAGAGGCGATTGACATGTGATGTCCGTGGGCCAGGCTTAGAGTGTGACTGCCTTGTGTAGTACCTAGGCGTGGGTGCGACTCCGTCTAGACGACTAGCGTGTGGTTGTCCTCCGCTAGTGAGCCAGGACATCGAGTGCGACTCTGTCCTGTGCGTACTCCTTTTGGTGGTTTTGAGCCGGTCTCCGTGGAGCCCCTTCTCTACCGCTAGGGTCAAGCGTAGGGGAAAAACCGGTCGTGGACCAGACGCGAGAGAGAGCGTCTGTAGTGTGCACACGTGGCTGGGGTTGAGAGCCTCTGTGGTGACGGGACGCCGAGCCACAGACCCTAGCTGAGTCCTACTTGCTGTGTGTGTGAGTGTGTGTTACTGAGCCGTGTGGTTTACAGTTTTGTGTGGTGCGACGTGTACTTACTTTCTGTTTTTACTTTCCGCACTTTAGACTGTTACCGGTGGGGTTACTTTTCCCTACTGGGTCTCTTCTTGAGACTCACTCCCTTCCCTTTAAGGTGGGTCTTCGTCGACTCCCATTCCAGGCGAGTCTAGCCACTCCGGTGTTGGTGCTCCCTAGCTGCATTGAGTTGTACCTTTTTGTTGTACTTCTGTACTCTATACCTTGTCTCAGACTCTGAGGTTGTATATGATATGTTCATATAGTGGAATTTTACTGCTTTGCATGGTGTGTATCTTCTTACATATAGTCTCCTCGGACTTTAAATTCCTACCCTTCCGAGCTTGTCTCGTGGGTTAGCGGGTCAGAATTCGGGTTACTGGTTGTTACTGGTAATGCGGATTCTGGGTCGTTACATCCACCCCTCATATAGTGAGGGCACACTACTCAAAGACCTGAGTACAACTCACACTGGAGCACGACGACTCCAAACACCCTTGAGCACGACGACTCAAGAAACACCTGGAGCACGACGACTCCAAACTGAGCACGACGGCTCAAACAACAACCGGAGTATGACGACTCCAAACTGAGCACGACGGCTCAAACCACACAGTGAGTGCGACGACTCACAAACTACTGAGCACGCAGGCTCACAAACAACTTGCTAGAAAAAACACAAGACTTAGATCCTCTAGCAAAAGAATTAGTCCAACAAGAGTTAATTCATGAGACTCATGCAACAACCCATGCACAATCTCAGAATTACTCAGAAGAGAAAAATGAAGATGAAAATTGGATTGATAGCTTTTCTCTTCGGATGTACTCCCTTGTAGAAAGTCGAATTGGAAGTGCTTTGAGCTTTGGAAGTTCCTGGACGATGCTCTGCACTTTGATCTTCAGGATCTTCCTCGAATTCTTCACAGAAATCGGCTTCTACTTGATCTGCCTCCTTGAGGTGCTCCAATTGCTTCTTCAACTATCAATTGCCACTTCTCTTGCTTGAGCAGATGAGAATTTGGCTTGAGGATGCACCAGGAAGGCAAGAACAGGGAGGAGAACCTTCTAGCCGCCAACGGGATATCTTGGAGGCTCTGAAAGGGTTCTTCTTGGATGGATGCCCAATAGGAGGGTATTTATACCCTAAATATCCCAAAGACACCCTTGGGGTACGTGGGCACAAGATCCAAGATTGATCCAACATCTCCCTAGGGTGCCACGTGTCCAGGACAAAGTTTATGTCATAGAGATTTCGGAGTGTGTCGACCTGCCCTTGAGGTGTGTCGACACACTGTCCCAGACTGGCAACTCAATTCCCTGGGAGAGGTCTCTAGTGTCGACCTGAGATGATTCAGTGTCGACACCATGTCCCAGACTGCAAAACAGGCCTTCTGGGAAGGCTCTCTAGTGTCGACCTAATCTCATCTCGTGTCGACCTGCTTTGGCCATCTTAAAAACAGGCCTTCTAGGAAGGCTCTCTAGTGTCGACACTATCTGATTTAGTGTCGACCTGAGATGGAGGCCTGTTAACATATTTCTCTGGGATCTGTCTCTAGTGTCGACTTGCCCTGGACTAGTGTCGACACTAGATGATCTTTTCTTCACTTTTCTGCCTTTGCTCTGAGCCATTGTGTCGACACCAATGATGGTTGTGTCGACACTACCTTTGCAGAAAATGTTGTCCCTGAGAAAATAAACACATAAATCATTAGTTAAATATATTATCATGAATATCAATGATAAATGTGCTTGGAAACATGCTTTTAGAATATTGTAATTTCAGGTATGATGTATTTCACATGTTCCAATGGTTATGCATTAAAATCACAACTTGTCATCATCAAAATGTGAGGAGAAATGTATTATATTCACACTCAACCCAACAGCTGTGAGGATATTCCTTGCTTTTGCATCATCTCTGAAATTTAAAGTTTACCAAATGGATGTCAAAAGTGCCTTTTTAAATGGTTACATTAAAGAAAATATTTTTGTAGAACAACCTCTAGGCTTTGAAAATAAAAAATTTCTGATCATATTTTCAAACTTCATAAGGCTCTTTATGGTCTCAAGTAAGCTCCAAGAGCTTGGTATGACTGTTTGAGTTCATTCTTATTGGAGAAAGGATACACATGAGGTAATGTTGATCAAACTTTGTTCATAAAAATAGTAAATAAACAAATAATTGTTGTCAAAATTTATGTTGATGACATAATTTTGGATCCACAAATAAAGGTTGTGCACTGAATTTGCTGACCAAATGCAAACTGAATTTGAAATGAGTTTAATGGGTGACTTACAATTCTTTTTGGGACTGCAGGTTAACCAAACCAGTGAAGGGATCTTCATAAGTCAAACAAAGTATGTCAAAGAACTTCTGAAAAGTTTAACTTTCAGAACCTCAAGCACTCAAGTACATCAATTGCAGTAAATGTAAAACTAGAAGAAGATTCACTTGGTAAGTCAGTAGACCCAAAAACATACAGAGGTATGATTGGATCTCTACTTTATTTTACTACTTATAGACCAGATATTCAATTCAGTGTATGCTTGTGTGCAAGGTTTCAAGCTAATCCTAAGGAAAGTCACATGCTAGTTGTCAAAAGAATCTTCAAATATCTTGTTGGAACATGTGAACTTGGCATTTGGTATCCTGCTGGTTGTAAATTAGATTTAATTGCTTATTGTGATGCTGATTATGCGGGTTGCAATCTTGATAGAAAAAGTACGAGTGGCTTGTGTTTATATCTAGGTGGATGCCTAATTTCTTTGGCTTCCAAAAAGCAACACTCAGTTGCTCTATCCACTGCAGAGGCTGAGTATGTTGCAGCTGGTTGTTGTGGCACTCAAATCCTTTGGGTGAAACACCAGCTCCTAGACTATAATCATGAGTTAGGATGCATTCCCATCTTATGTGATAACACTAGTGCTATCAATTTGTCTAAAAACCCAATTCAGCATTCACGCACAAAACACATTGAGATAAGACATCATTTCTTAAGGGATGAGGTAGATAAGAAATATTTTGAACTTCTTTTCATTGAAACTGAAAAAACAAATTGCTGATATCTTCACTAAACCTCTTCCAGAAAACAGATTTTCATCCTTAAGGAGAGAGCTTGGGTTATGCAAATGTCCTCATTCTCCCTGACCTCTCTATCATTGGGTTGAGTGTTGTGTGTGTCCTTGTTTAGGCACACTCTGAGGGGGAGTCATTGCTTCATGATGTAAATATTTCTTTCTTTTTACATTCTTCTATCCATCTGCATTTCGAATAAAACACTTCCATTTCCTTTTGCAAATAAATTCTTCTATCTCACATTGCATTGAAATTCTTGGTATATCAAATAGTGATTTGAAGAAGGACAAGTTAGGCTTGTCTGGACACTTTCACTATGCGTGAGTATATGTCTCCGCCAAGTATCAAGAGTCATATTTGCAATTGTTGAGGGGGAGTCTTCTTTCAAAACTTTTGATTCTCCTTATCTTGATGAAGGATTTCTGAGATCAACAATTCAGGGGGAGTTAAAGAATTCATAACTCATTTGTTTTACATAAATTCAATGATCAATTCCTGAGTTATCACAACTCCCATTCATGATATGCTCATTAATTTTATTAAAGAAATTCCAGGATGAATTTTTGACTGATCTACTACATCTTTACAGTCAATTCTCAACTATATTCTACAATCCTACAATAATTTGAATCTCTTTCAAGACTTGAAGTTCATATGTGCATTGAATTTGGACATCTCTTTTACAACTATTGTGGGAAAAGGCTGCTCTCAGTTTCATAATATTCTCCTTAAATCCATCATTCAACAGAGCAATGACATAAATACTGAGAAAGTATAAACCTTCACATAGAATGAAGTGCCATATATGTCATGAAGTGTTTTTGCTATCTCTGTTCAAAGGGGTTAAACCAAATAAAAAATAATAAAGACAACTTTTCTGACAATATTGATGATAACCAAGTAACTGGAAATATTGGCGTCTGATAAACGTATATTTTCATGTCAAATGGTTATCATTTGCCCCTTGAAACTGGATAATGAGCAAATCTCTAGTAACCAGGGACTATGGTGTGTAAAAAGCATTAGTTCTTGTGTGAACAAGATTTACTACATTTGATAGTTTGATTAAAAAAAAAAAAAGGTGTCCAAGGAGAATCAATCAAAACAGTCAACCTTGCCCCACCTCAGTTTGCTTAAGTCTGTTTAATTTCATCACCACTGACTTCAATCTAAAAGAAATTTTCATTACTTTGGATTAGAAGAATATGAAAGTTTGTCCTTGACTGTATTGAATGTCCTATATCATTCAAAGTATCATTTCAGTGTTTCATCTCAATTAATGAACATATCCTGTAGGTTGTTGTTTATCACTTGGGTTAATCATAGACTTTTTTGAGAAATGACAAATGACTTCTTTGGCATCTTAAAATCCTTGACAAGTTGATCTATATTTCTTTCATCATTATAAAGTTTTTCACTCCAAAACTTTCCAGTACCTATTGTAGTTTTTGACTAATCAGGTCGACACAGCCCTATTCATGTGTCGACACAATCTCTGGAGGTCGACACAGTCATCTCCTGTGTCGACACATCTTCAGGCAGTTTTCTTCCTTACCCCCTGTTTAGCGTAAAATGTTCCGGCGGCACACCTCACCTCTTCATCTCTTTCGTAGGCCATTTTTATATGCCCTTTTGCATAGGTCAACACAGGCCCCGTTTCAGACCCCTATAGCCAGACGATCTCTCTTGTTCCCGCCATCTTCTTCCTCCTCTCCACCCTCTCTCATCTTCTTCCTCTCCTCTCTGCTTGCACGATGCCTCCCAAGCAGACTCCACATCGAGGCGCTAGGTCTAGGGCTACTGCCCGTGGGTTTGTCATTGACAAACCCCCCACGGAAAGAAGGAGTAAGTGCTGCCATGATCCGGCTCAGCAACAGGGTCTATCTTCACCCTCTCCTACTCCCTCCAAGCGAGGTAGGGTGTCTTCTTCAAGTCGTGGCAAGTTAGTTAGAGTTACTCGTCATCCTCGAAGGAAGATTCTAGTTGATACTTCAGAGGAATCATCCTCCACTTCATCTGGGTCTTCCAATTCTTCTGAGGCTACACCCTCCAAGTTAGTCACTGGAGGGAAATCTATTCTCAAGCCCAGGGCTGTTGATTTGGATGATGACAATTTTGCCAGTGCATTCCCTGATGTCTTTAATTTCTTCAAGTTTCAAGGCTGGCTGCCTTTTATTTCTGAATTTCGCACATTTTATCCCAGACTGGTGCAAGAGTTTTATATGAATTTGAATGTTCTGCTAGAGGGTTATCAGTCTGAAGTGAAAGGGGTCTCCTTTGTCTTATCCACTGAGCTAGCTTCTACATTGTTTAAAGTTCCTGATGAGGGAGAAGATTATCATGACTTTGAGTTTGATTTGCATGAAGCATATACTTTACTCACTGGTCTCCCTCATGATACATCAGACTCCAGGCAAACCTATGTCACTCGATTCAACACAAACACCTTCCCACCTGTTCTTAGGTTGATTCATCACATCCTCACCACCATTATCACACCACAAGGTGGTGGAAGGGACAGACTTACAGATATTCAAAGGTTTGTCATTTACAGTATGAAAAATGATATCAAAGTTAATTTGCATGTGATCATGTACCAAATTCTGTCAGAAACAACTAGGAAGGATCTTCATAGATCACTACCCTATGCTGCTCATCTGACTGCTGTATTTAAACACTTTGGTGTATCTTTTGAAAATGAGCGAGTTCAGTCCATTCCAAAATCCAACATTTACTGTCTGAAACACTTGCAAAAGTTCATGGGTTTTCGGATTTAGGGTGATCAAGTCAGTAGGGGACCAGTTATTGAGGCACCTGCTGCACCTGAAGGAGAGGATCTTCCACCTGCTGCCCCTGAAGGAGAGGATCCTCCACATGCTGCTCAATCTCCACAGCCTGATCAAGAGGTTCATCCCCATTCTGATGTTGAAGTCCCACTTACTCAGGATATAACTCAATCACCCACACTGCATGGTTCTTCTCCACTACTTCCTGATGTGGATCCTCCATCCTCCTTTCCTCCATTTACTGGTTCAGCCTCTACTTCAACTGGTGGACCTTCTGTTCCACCATAGTTGTACACATTTCTTGAAGACAAGTTTGGCACTATCACTTCTTCTATACAACAAATGGCAGACAATTTTGAGCTTCGTATTCAAAGTTGGAAAATTCAGTCAATGGTCAGTTCATTAAGCAGAAAGAGTTAGCAGAACATGCCACACATAGATTCAACAGGCTCATTGGCACCTTGGGAGATAGTTGTGGCCAACTAAAAGATCTACAAGACAAGCTTGAAATTGTTCTTCAAGGGATTTTAGCTAATACTCAGAAAGGTCTATTCAATAGTCAGGAAAATTTTCTCAAGTGTCCAAGACTAGACTCTCATTTGCTCACCTAGTTGATGATATGGAAGGTATGAAGAACCTGTTAGCCCATGTTGATCAAGAAATCACAACTCTCAAAAGTGAGCTTTGCAATTTTAATAGACATGGCACAGTTGCAAGTTCTTCTTCAGCCTCCCAACCTGTGTCAGCTGATTTCAGTTCCTTTGAAGCCAACATGTATGACAACTCTCAATGAATGGAAGAACTACGACATACTCATTTGGCCACAATGCAAAGTCAGCTAAGATCAAACTTATCAGCTATGGAGACCAGGATGATGTCTATAGAGTTTGTTTTACTCCCTATCCCTCCTCCACCTCCATCTTCTTGATGGATGTCCTGTTTTGATGATGTCAAAGGGGGAGAATGGTTTGTTCATATTGTGAAAGGAAGCTTGTTTGCAAATACTTTTTGGATGTAAATGTCATATCTTGTATGGTTCATTTTCGAAAGACATGGTTATTAGTAACATTTTGTTCTGGTTGTGATATTTGTCATGTGTTGTTAAATATTTTTCAATGGCATTTGATGAAGTTAATGAAGTTGTTGAAATTCATTGTTCATTGTCATTCAGTGTATCTGCTTGGATTCTGTGAAAGAATGGCTTAAAATCACATCCTTAGAAAAACAAAATTTTATGTTGACTTAATGTTGCCATCATCAAAAAGGGGGAGAATGTTGGGTTGAGTGTGGTTTTGATGTATTTCTCCTCATAGTTTTGATGATGACATTTTGTGATTTTAATGCTTAATGGGAGGAACATGTTACATACATCATTTATGTAATAACAATGTTCAAGACACTTCATACTTTGATGATAATACCTTGTACTAATGTTTTATGTGTTAAATTCTCAGGGATGTACAGGTTTTATCATGGTAGTGTCGACACACCCATTGATTGTGTCAACACTGGGTCATAGTCTCTGAAGCATTTTCATGAAGACAGGGTCAAGTGTGTCGACACAGTCCATGGTCGTGTCGACACTAGACCCAGCTTCCAGGAGATCCATTTATCTGAATGGGACAGTGTGTCGACACAGTCAGTGGTCGTGTCGACACTAGACCCAGCATCCAGAAGACCTTCTTTGCGTAATTTGGACAGTGTGTCGACACACTCAGTGGTAGTGTCGACACACTCCGGCTGAAATCTCATCTTATGATTTATCTGGACATGTGGCTGCCTACGGTTCAATGGGATCCATCTTGGATCATGTGCCCACACACTCCAAGGGTACTATTGGACATGTAGGGCTATAAATACCCCACCAATCAACCCCCAAGCCAAGAGAGACCTCCAGAATATTCCAGTAAGAGCCTTTGGCGGCAAGAAGAGGAATCTCCCGCTCCTGCTCCTGTTGTTGCTGTGGTGATCCATCTGCATCCCTTGACAGCACAAGAGATTGAAGGAGAGCTTCAGAGAAGGAGCTGAAGCACCTCTCAAAGGAGAAGATCCAGCAGAAGCCAGCACTTGAGGAGCATCTGAAGGCGACTCAGAAGCAATTGAACTAGAGCATCGCCCAGTGACTCAAAGCATCAACAAATCTCCTCAATTCAACCTTCTGCAAGGGATCTCCATTGAAGAACATACTCTGTATCTAATTCTCTTAACTCTGAAAGTGTTCTTCTGATTCATCCGTGGGAATTGTGCATAAAGTGTTGTACAAGTCTCTGTGAATGAATCTGTCTTGAATCATATCATTGCTAGAGGATCTGATTTATATTGATCTTGATCTAGCTTGTGGTTTGTGAGCTATAGTGCTCAGTTGTGTTGAGTTGAACACTCTGTGTGTTTTGAGCAAGTGTGCTCAGTTTCTGGAGCGGTTGTGCTCTAGAGTTGGTGTGTGAGTTGTTGAACTCAAGTGTGTTGGAGTTGTCAAGCTCCAGTGTGAGTTGTACTCTTTTGAGTAGTGGAGCCTCACTGTGTGAGGGGTGGATGTAGGAATCACTGGTGTGATCTCCGAACCACCTAAAAATCCTTGTGCAGTGGTTTGATCTACTTGTCCTTGCTAGATGCTTGCATAGGATTTCAAACTCACACTAATTGTTGAATTGCTTCACACATCTTCCACACACACTTACTCTTCAGATAAACAAATTGTCTATGTGAATAGATCTTTGATTATAAGTAATATTGAATTACTCAAGCTTCCGCATTAATTGGGTAAGATCTATTCAACCCCCCCTTCTAGATCTTATCCTTCCACATATTCGATCCTACAGTTTCCATACCTTCTTTTATTCTCGTCTGACTTATCTACCTCCATGGTATGGAGATCCCTTTTCTTTTTATCTTGTCCTTGTTGCAGACATTTATTGAAGTACGATTTTAGCATGCCTCCTTCACAGTTCACTCCGAGAGAGAAAGAGCTAAGCTTCTAGCTGTGGAGACTGCACCTCTTCTGAAGACCTTGGAAAGAAGCAAAAGTGAAGAACTCCTGGATAACAAGCTCATCAAGATTTAAAGGATTCTAAAGTTATCTTCAAACAACCAGATTGCAAACGGCCACATTTCCAACGACCATCTTTCAAACGACTATATTTTGAAGAATATAAAAGGAGCTGAGGTTTGAAAGACAACAACAAGAGTGATAGCAGAAGCTACTCAAGCCATTGAAAAATCCAGTGAGCTTCACATTTCAAAAAGCTAGAATTCACAAGCCTTCTTGCAAGCCTAGTGAAAGGGCTTCCCATTTCAGTATAAATTATCTGAAGCTCTCTGAGTCTCTTGGAAGTCTTGTGATCGGGTGGCAATTGTAACTGCCTACTTTTCTGAAGTCCACCCTTTTCATTCAGATAGGATTTGAGTCTTATTTCTGATCCATCAAAGTCCTTCTGAATTTGGTGTGTTTGTGCTCAGCTTTGAGGCAAACACACAATTGTCTTACTATCTATTTGTTGTGTAATTTCTACAGAAGTTTGTTTATGCATTTCCCCTCATGTGTAGGGAAGGCCTTGTGAAGGCAGTTGTTGTACCCCTGTTTAGGGAAGACTTGCTAAGGGAGCAAGTGGGTGTGTAATTCCTCTCAAGGGTGAGAGAAGGTCGATTTATGGCAGATAGTGAAAATCTCAAGTGGTTGACTTGAGGACTGGATGTAGGACTTCCATATGGGAAGGGCCAACTAGGATAAATCTCTGTGCATTTCTGTGTGATTGTTTCCGCCCTATTTACACTTGAATCAGACACACCACACTAAGTTCTAACAATTTTATTTAGCGTTGTTCATTTCAGAAGAAAATTTTAAAATAAAGAAGTCCTATTCACCCCCCTCTAGGACATTCTTAGTGCCATTTCGATCCAACAAGTAGTTGGCCATATAGAGAGTAGATTGCACTTTGATTGATTAATTTTCTTATCAATCAAAATAGTATAGCACTTTTGATTAACTTTCGTCAATAGAAAATAGTAATGGCACTTTGGTTATCGGTAGATAGCCGAGAGAGAGTATAGCACTTTGTTTGTCAATAGACAACGTGAGAAATGGCACTTTGTTTGATTGTCATAGATTAATCTTGATAGTATGGCACTTGGATGTAACGCCGACATCCTGATCATTTAACTCCCGCGGGCAAATGGCACTTTCGGGTGCTCTCCCCAAGACCAAATCGGGCCCTATTACGCTGACATTGGTTATGTTGTTTATTTTTAGAGAATCAATTAATGGCCAATAGAGAGTACCAAGAAATAGACGATAGTATTAGATGAATAGACGAGATAGTAGAGTGAACGTGAATAGATGAGCGAGTAGAGTATAAACGAGAGCTAGTGGACATTTCACGTAACACATCGAGTAAACAGGCGATAGTAACAGTTGCACAAAACGCGCACGTGGTGTTGGCAGTCAGGTGGAAGTCACTACCTTTCTGCCGACCATGTTACGCACAGGTCCAAAGGTCTGACGTGATTCAAGATAAGAGCGAACTTCTAATAGCCGTTTGAATCATGTTGATCCCTAAAGGGTATCATAGGTGTTAGGGTACAACCGGCTCGTCGACTATGTGGGAATCCATGGACAGAGGAGACTTATGGAGGCCTTGATCAAAGACTCACTAGTCCGGTAGAAGGAGTATCCGACAGAGAGTTCGTCTAAGTCAAGAGAGAGTGTGTAAATAGAAACAAGTGCTCGACGTTCTAGAGGAATTCTAGAACAGTGGAGCGTCGGTATCGGTGTTCCAAAACATCGCGAGAAAACGTACACAAGTATATTTAAGAATGAGGCAATTTAATGACATAAATTACTAGATAATTATGTAACATGTTCATGCCAATTAAGCCATATTTGGATGGTTCAAAGCATGTGTGCATGTGAATAATAAAATCATGGACAAGATAGATCATGTGATTGACTTAAATTAATTAAAATATATTTCATATTTACAACTTCATTTTTTTCAGTGTTTAAAACAGTTAACAAGATATGGGAATAGCTAAAGAACAACAAGACTTGCAAAAAGATGGGTTTTCCTGGAAAAGTCAGATCGCGACACACCCTAATGAGGGTCGCAGGGTCAACTGAGATCGCGACGGGGTCTGGTACAGGTCGCGACGGGCTTGTCGGTTCGGGCAGGCAGGTCGCGACGGGGTCATGTGAGGGTCGCGATGGGCTCAGGTAGACCGGGCAGCAGATCGCGATGACAGGCCTTGTCGCGATCAGATTGCGATGGAGGGCACTGTCGCGATGGCCCTGTGAACGCGGCCTATCGGGCCATCGCATTCACAGGGTCTGTGCCCGAGTCCGAATAGGGCTAGAACAAGGTATCGGATTGCGGGCCAGACTTACCATATTCGACACATGGTGATTCAGAAAATCATAACTAATTGTACAATCGATGAAAAATCATGAAACCAGTTGCAAACTGATCTAGACATGCATGGGTACTTTCAGTAAATAGGAATCGGAAAACAAACAGGGTTTAGACATGCTTTAAGCACAGGTACTCATGATGAACTTGAGACAGTACATAGTTGAGATCAACAATTAAATTCGTAAAATAGGATGAATCAAAATTAGGGCTTTTTGGGGGAAAAAGATGTCTAACATGCATCAGTTACTACAGTAAAAATTTCGTGACATGGGGTTGAGTATACAAAGAGAACAAGAATTAAGATGAAGGGTCGGGCTCATGCTAGTTGCAGAACATGAAAAATGAAGAAGAAAATATATGCTCGATGGAAAAATATGAGACAAGAGGGCTTTGAATCCTGAGGTTTAGATCAACCTACAGACGAAATTAATTTAGTTTTGCTCTTGAGATTGCCTACCTTTAGACGATTTCCTCTTCTAGGGCTAGAACATGAAGAACGGGGTTGATGGCCTGAGAGCTCCTTCTCCCCATGAGTTCTCCTCCTCCTTGGCCTCTGCTCCTGGTCTAGAAACCCTTGGCAATGAGCTAGGGCCGGCCATGGAGGTTTAAGAGAGTATTTATGTCTCTTGTATTTGGAATTCCTAATAGGACTCTAATTCCTATTTAATTTCAGGATTTCCTATTTCTTTCCCCTTTCTAAGCATGAGAACTTCTATTTGAGTTAGGATGGGAGCTAAATTCATGGCCAACCTATTGGGATAGGTTTAGGAATCCAAATCCAACTCAAACTTTTTATTTAATGCATTAAATACCCCTTTTCTATTTAAGTAATATTTTAGTTACGAATTTAAGGTATTTTTCTATTATTCCCCATTTAAAAATCTCTATTTTGGCCCACTAATTTCTAATTAACAAAGCCCATTACTTATCTTTGTTTAATGTGGTTTAACTTATAAAATTTCCCTTTAAATTAGAGAATATTAGAGTTTCAGATTTCATTCATGGGCTATGGGAGGTCCATTGTTCTAATTTCTCATAATGGATTATCATTACATATGTTTGGAGTCTACCCATCATTTTATTTTTAATTATTAATCCACTTGGCTCATATGATAATGGGTTTTCTGATTTATTCCTTAATTACAATAATAAGTCACCTCAATTTCTAAAAATTAGTCCGAGTTATTTTTCTAAACCCAATTTTCTTAATGGGTCGTCATTACATGACGTTGGAAGTCTCTCCGACAGGTTCGTTTAATTTATGGGTGCGTTCTCTTTCTGTGTTAACGGTTTTCTGACTTAGTTTCCTAATTTGGATAATTAGTAACGTTGTGACGTACGCTTGGCCAATCGGATTTTTCGTTGCACGAATTTCTTCGTGGAACACTCATGGGTAATATTGGGGTTGATTTATAATTGTTACAAAATTTTTAGATGTGTTCTTGCACATATGATAATGGAATGTATGTTTCTATTATTCTATTTTTATTATTTTAAATTTTAAATATTGAATTTTCCTGGTTGCTACATCCTCCCCCACTTAAAAGAATTTGGTCCACAAATTCATATGATATGATATGACTACCAATTTACTCCGAATCTTTCATTCCATTAACTCCCCCACTTAGGGCTTTGCTATCAACTAAGGGTTTGGTGATGATACTTTGTCCACCAAATTCTATCACTCCTTCGGTTACATGTGAATCATTTATTGTAAAAGGCATAATCATTATGAGTTCAGAGGTACCTCCATGGTTCCCAATTCTCGATTGGAGAGAGTAGCACCAAGGCTTCCAGCGTACCTTTCTGTTTAATACCTCATGACATTGGTTCTCAAATTGTGGGAAGTCTCTCATCTTGTGGTCGGAGCTACCACATTGCAAACATCTTCCTTCTTTCCACTAGCAATTCCCCGACGTGTGGCCCCTCCTATTGCAGCGCTTGCATCGCCACCTGCGAATAATGGCTACTTGTATGTCGTTCTTCTTATTCTTCTTTACTTTTTCTCTTGTCACCGTTTGGTTGGTTCCCTTTCATCATAGAATTGAGTTTTTCTGTGTTAGTGGATGGTTCTTTTAGAAGAGGGCAGTCTCATAGCTGATGTCTCAAGTCGCCACAACGTAAACATGCTCCAATTTTTCGCCAACACTCCTTGCCCACATGACCTAGCTTGTGACAATGAAGGCAGATGATCTCATCATTATGATTTACTTGTTGGTTGGCCTTCTCGCCATGGTTATATCTTCTCTTCCCATTCTGATTGGTCTCCTTTTTAATCTCCTTAGTCGCTTCCAGAGCTCTTTCTAGCAGTTGAGCGGCTTGCTGACATGCTAGAACTAGCCTCTGGGTTGATCTCATGTCGGCGTCCATTAAGAGTCCCTTCAAGAATAAGGTTGGCATTAGGGGGCGAAGTAGTATTAAATTAATTGGGGTAAGTATACATATATTAGATCTTAACCACGGTACTACCCAATCCTCTCTTTAGGTATGGTGGTTGACTTAGACACGTGTCATGGCAGTTCACCTAGAACATCCTAGGACCTAAAATATCCTAATAATGACATCCTAGGCTTTGATACCAACTGTCACGCCCCGCCAATTTAGCAGCAGAATAAATCGGGGAGACGTGAGCAAAGTACATAGTAGAGAGGAATGTACAAGAGTTGAACGATTCAGAGCATCTAAGGAACAATAATTGAGATAAACTCTTTATTCCATTATAAATCACTAAGACTATTACAACCAGTAATTCGGAGCCAATAAATAGGGCTCGATGACATCATTACAATACGAAGAGAAAATCTAAACAGTAACTACTAGTCTCCAATTGTGCTAGGATAACTTCATCATTTGACTCTGGGTCGCTCATCACTCCGGTCCTGTCCCCTTTGTGTGTACACCGAAGCAAGGATGAGTCTTCTAAAATACCCAACAAGCCATCCAAGAACAACATCCATACACATATCACTTACGCATGTTGTCTTTTATCAATAAGGAGAAACACATGGTACATGCTTATAACAATTGACAATATAACATAATCATCCTACACATGCTTTCTACACATAACATGTAACATGCTTTATAATTCCAACTCTATTCATATCATTGCACAATTCTACCAAATTAGAACATGGAGTTATGTACAAGGTAAATAACAAACCTAGCATGGTATCTAAGCATTTTCACATGTAGTCACTACACTTAATCATATGTTTAGCTTGCTGTTTTAATATAAATAAAACGCATTTACACATGGTATCACATTTTCACATATTAACACTTTTACATTACGTTATCACATGCTCATATTCCACATTTGCACAACTACATGTTCACATTCACATAATCACACTTGTACACTTAGTTGCCGTGACACATAGTCCAAACCACCATTAGGAGGACACACTTACACATACACATACCCGTCACCTAGGAAATACAGTGACGAATCTTGGTTAACTATGCAGAACCGAGAGAAGCCCTCTCCACCCTAACTAGTGGTACTTGTCCACCTCCTGGATTTCATCCTAATGCCCATAGGATATCACAACACATTGAGCCTTCCCATAGGGACTTTACTATAGTACGGCTCCACAACCCTCTATGGTAGCAGTGTCAAATTCGGCAAAATTTCACATTAAACACATTATCACTTTTTATCACATTGTTCACATGCACTATATAACCCATTTACATACACTTTCAAATGATTACACATGCTTCAATTTTCATAACATGATGCTACTATTTCACAGTGATAGTTAACTCATAACATAATCCTAATCATGCTACTAATCATTGACTTTCACATACTAAAACTTAACATGCTCATGATGGTCAATTTCCATTGTTAAACCAATAACAAAACCTACTGTTGTCAAAACCGTATGACACTTTTATCACATACCTCAGACATATCATATGTCACACACCTAAATTTTCAGATTTTTTGGAACAGTAAGTTAATTTTAACATTTAAAACAGATTACATGCAGATTTATCAAGAAATTCCTTTAAATATGATTCACAGTGAAACAGTCGTACCTAACCATTGCAAACCCTGAAAACAGTCAACATACGATCATGGAAAATTATGAAACCCTAATATACCATGGGTCTATTTATTCAGGATTTATCATGGTCAGATCATGCTCATTATTCATTTATAGAATTTTTATTAAATAACACTATGTACAAAAATTTTGACCTATCCTCATGACATGACCTAATGACTGTACCTGACCAAATAAAATTTTCACAGTATGCACATATACCTAGAAATCTGACAAACACACAACATAGATCAAAACATCCATTCTGTAAAACCTGAAGAACTTAAAGGGCTTGCTGCCAACAGAGGTTAACGACACACGATGTTGCTGCCAACTCAAGATCTTGATGGCAGCAAGCTTGCCGTCAAGTTCCTATCTACAGAAACACAGACAGACCACACATAACTTGACGAATTGGGAGTTCTAGGACACGAGGAAAAATCCAATAAAATCCTAGGACCTAAAGGACATGGGTAGGGATGAAATCCTGAGAACACTTGCCTGGAATAAAATCACTAATGGGATTATTTAGCCGAAGATGCCCTCCTCAGCCAAGCCAAGAGGGTGCTCAAAATCCTCCCAGATCCGGTCTTTAGGTCGATGTAGGTCGCACACTGGAGTCGGAGAAGCCTCACCAATATCTAGAATACCTCCCAGTCGTTGTAGATCGCCAGTAGGAACTCCCAATCGCCAGATCAAAGTGCACAATGTTTGGGTTTTCTCACAGAATGCCCGAGGGTTTCTCAAAGTCCAAAAGGCCGAATCTCGCCCAAGGCGAGGTGTTTTATAGGCTTAAGGCTTCGGGGAATGAGTTAAGGATAAGATCCTACCGTTGGAGGTGGGTTTCCAAATCCAGAACTGGGGAGAATGCAACTGTTTCCAAATCTGAAAACGCAACAAAATTTGAGAAGTAAACGGTCATATTGCTCCTGTTAACAGGAAATAAACGGCCATCGATCTGGACGTCGACTTGCCCTTAACGTCAAGGGATATTGACGTCAATTGGCATGTCGGCTAGAGCACAGAAATCAAATAAACATGTATTCATGTTATAAATTACATACTATACATCATACATATACAATCATTTAAACATAATATGTACATAAAATAAACACATAATATGTACATATTCAACATATTCACATAAAAATATACACAAAAGTAAATAATCATCATATGACAAAGTCCACAGGATGAGAACAAAGTTCGAGGGCCTGACACGAGTAGGGCAGCCAGGAGGCGGTCTGTTACACTTATGGTTTGCCAGGCCACTTCAGGAGGGATTGCCCGATGGGGCAAGTCCAGCAGCCAGTGCAGTACGCGCAAATACTAGTTCCCTCCTCAGTAGTAGGCACCTTGTCAGTAGCAGTAGGGGCAGTACCATTTGCAGCCTCAACAATTTCAGTAGCCTCAATAGTTCCAGCCGTACCAGCAGCAGTAGTAGTTTCCCCAGCACCAGCAGTCATCGCAGCAGTAGCAGCCCCAGCAGGCACTGTAGCGTGGGCGTGGACGTGGTCATGTGATGGCTCTTACTAGGGAGTAGGTCGAGGCATCGAACCTGGTTATAGGTTCCTTGCCCATCCTTGGTAGAGCTACTTGTGTTTTGGTTGATCCTGGTGCTTCCCTTTGTTTTGCTTCTGAGGAGTTTTACGAGTCTCTGGTTCATCACACACCTAAGAGGCAGTGTGATGTGATGGTCGATCTCCCGTCCGGTGATTACATGCATTCTTTTGGTTACCTGAAGGGTGTCACAGTTGAGGTCCAGGGACACTAGTTGCTGGCCAAGTTGTACGCATTGCAGCTTCGTGACTTTGACGTCGTCCTGGGCATGGATTGGTTGGAGGCTCACTCAGCTGTGGTAAATTGTCAGCGAAAGACCGTTCGGTTTGAGATACCTGGAGCGCCTATTCTCTGCTTCCGAGGTATCTGGTCTACCCGTCGCCCTTTTATCTCTTTTTGTAGAGCTCGTTGTTTGATTCGTGATGGCTGTGTGGCATATCTTGCTTCTGTTTGTTCCTTGGAGCCTAGCGGGTCGTCGATTTTTGATGTGCCTATTCTTTGTGCGTTCTATGATGTTTTCATGGAGGATCTACCTGGGTTACCGCTTGAGCGGGAGGTAGAGTTCTCCATTGAGCTTTTGCCTGGTACAATGCCTTTGTCCAAGGCACCTTACCGGATGGCTCAGGCCGAGTTGCACGAGCTGAAGCGCCAGTTGCCGGAGTTGCTTGAGTTGAGTTTCATTCATCCGAGTCGTTCACCGTGGGGAGCGCCAGTGCTGTTCGTGAGGAAGAAGGATGGCAGCTTGAGGTTGTGCATCGATTATAGGCAGTTGAACCAGGTAATAGTGAAAAACAAGTATCCATTACCGAGGATTGATGACTTATTTGATCAGTTGTAGTCAGCCAGGGTGTTCTCGAAGATTGACTTGAGGTCAAGCTACTACCAGTTGAGGATCAGAGAGTCAGATATTGGCATGACAACTTTCTGTTTGAGGTACGGTCACTTTGAGTTCGTCGTGATGCCGTTCGGGCTCACGAATGCACCCGCAGCTTTTATGCATTTGATGCATAGGGTGTTCAGTGAGTACCTAGATTAGTTTGTGGTCATCTTTATGGATGACATCTTGGTCTACTCGGCTTCTGAGGAGGAGCATGAGGAGCATCTAAGGATCATGCTAGAGACATTGCGGAGTCACCAACTTTATGCCAAGTTCGACAAGTGCGAATTTTGGCTGAGGGAGATGCACTTTCTCAGGCACGTGATCTTAGATTCTGGTGTGGCAGTGGACCCTGCCAAGGTTGAGGCAGTGTTGTCTTGGGAGCAGCCCACTTCAGTGTCAGAGGTTCGTAGCTTTCTGGGTTTGGCAGGCTATTATAAGAGGTTCATCTAGGATTTTTCTAGGATTACAGAGCCGTTGACCAGATTGACCAGACTCGAGGCCAGATTTGTTTGAACTGAGGACTGCGAGTGGAGTTTCTAGAAGCTAAAGACGAGGTTGACTTCAGCGCCAATGCTGGTCTTGCCGTCAGGTAGCGGAGGTTTTGTGGTCTACACTGATGTGTCGAGTTCAGGTTTGGGCGCAGTGCTGATGCAGCATGGTAGGGTCATTGCCTATTCTTCTCGGCAGCTCAAGAAGCATGAGAAGAACTACCCTACCCATGACTTAGAGTTGGCAGCAGTGGTGTTCGCTCTGAAGTTGTGGAGGCACTATTTGTATGGCGAGGCATTCGAGATCTTCACCGACCATCAGAGTTTGCAGTATATTTTTACTCAGAAGTATTTGAACTTGAGGCAGCGTAGATGGATTGAGTTCTTGAAGGACTACGACCTTACCCTCTCCTATCACCCAGGAAGGGCTAACGTCGTGGCAGATGCTTTAAGCAGGCGTATTCGCTTGAGTACATTGATGGTCAGAGAGTGGAGGCCGTTTGAGGATCTGTCCCAGGGAGTTTTCTAGAGGCGTAGAGACCGTTTGATGCAGTTCCCAGTTCAGGTGTTTGAGGCACAACAGGCAGACTCAAAGTTGGCAGATATTTACATATGCCAGATATGAGCTGGACGATGATAGTGAGGTCAGGTTCAGAGGCAGATTGTACGTTCCCTGTGATGTGCACTAGTTGCTGTTGTCAGAGGCACACCGGTCGAGGTATGTTGTTCATCCTGGTTCCACCAAGATGTATCATAACCTAAGGAGGTTCTTCTGGTGTCCAGGGATGAAGAGGGGCATGGCAGAGTTTGTCGCTCGGTGCCTTACTTGTCAGCAGGTGAAGGCTGAGCATCAACATCCTAGTGGTGAGCTGCAGTCATTGCCCATTCCTGAGTGGAAGTGGGACGACATCACCATGGACTTTGTGGTTGGTTTGCCCCATACTCTGCAGAGGCATGATGGCATTTAGGTGATCGTGGATCAGTTGACCAAGTCAGCGCACTTTCTTCCAGTCAGGACATCTTGGTCAGTGGACCGGTTTTCCAGACTGTAGGTGGACCGAGTTGTTCCGTTGCACGGAACCCCAGTTTCGATCATCTCTGACAGAGATCTGAGGTTCACATCAGGGTTCTGGCGCAGTTTGTAGAGAGCTCTTGGTACATAGTTGAGGCTGAGTTCAGTGTATCACCTACAGTCAGACTGTCAGTCAGAGAGAATGATTCAGTCTTTGGAGGATATGTTGAGAGCGTGTTGTTTGGACTGGAGTGGCACTTGGGAGTCGCACCTTCCGATAGTAGAGTTCGCATACAACAACAGTTATCACTCGAGCATCGGAATGGCATCATACGAGGCCTTGTTTGGTCGCCCGTGCAGGACAACACTTCACTGGTTCGAGGTCGGTGAGAGGCATCTTTTGGGGCCAGAGATGGTGCAGCAATGTGCAGACACAATCAGGTTGGTCAGGCAGAGGCTTCAGGTAGCACAGAGCAGATAGAAGAGCTATGCAGATATCCGCAGGAGGCCGTTGCAGTTCAGCGTAGGTGACTTGTGTTCTTGCGGGTTTCGCCGACCAAGGTTGTCATGAGGTTTGGTAGGAAGGGAAAGCTCAATCCGAGGTATATTGGGCCTTTCCCTATCACAGAGAGGATCAGCGAGGTGGCTTATAGGTTGAGTCTTCCAGCAGAGTTGGCAGGCGTGCACAGTGTTTTTCACATTTTGCAGCTCAGGAGGTATGTTGCGGATCCGTCACACGTGTTGGACTACTCGCAGCTTGAGGTAGCACCAGACTTGTCACTGCCAGAGTACCCAGTCAGCGTTGTCAACCGCAGAGTGTAGCAGTTGCGCCGAAGGTAGATTCCGCTGGTCAAGGTTGTCTGGGAGAACCGCATTGGTGGTGAGGCCACCTGGGAGCGCGAGGATGAGATGAGAGAGTAGTTCCCATATATGTTTGAATGATTGGTATGTTTTTCTTCCCTGTACTGCTTTCCATTTGAAATTGAGTTTCTTTTAATTTCGAGGATGAAATTTGTCAAGGTGGGTGGGATGTAAGACCCGGCCCCCTTGGGCCATTGGCCCCGTCCTCAGGGTCGCGACGGGGGGAGCCCGTCGCGACAAGGTTTATGTGGCGACACACCTGGCCGTCGCGACATGGTCGGGACAAAGGTGGGTGTCGTGTTCTTGTCACGGCATCTTGTGGCATCGTGACTGCTTTTCTGATAGACTTAACTGCTGTCCTATCTATCAGAACGGTCTTGTCGGGTTTCAGGTGCGTACAACATTGATGCGACTTGGTCAGCCGACGTGTTCTTGTTTCCCGATCTTCGAGGTTTGACCACTTTTGGTGTCGGGCCGTGGGTGGCCGTCGCGACATGGTCGCGACGCCTAGGAGCGTCGCGGCATGCTCATTGTCATGCCGGGCCGACCCGTCACGTTTTGGGGCCCATCGGTTTAAAACCGAGGGCTGTGCCCTATTTTCCCCCTCTCACCCTTTCCTTCATCTTCTTCCCCCTTCTTCTTCCTCCTACAAGTTCTCCCCTATCCAGTGGTTTCCGGCATGCTTGAGGTGCTCATGGTGGGAGGTGACGCCTCGTTCATGCAGGCGACATGATCGTGGAGCTTGGAGCGAGGAGGAGGTGGCCATTCCGACGTGAAGGCGCCAACGAGTTGGCTCTACTCTTGGAGGTAGGGACCATTGACTCCTCTTGCCCTAGCATGCTCCCCTCTCCCTTGAGATTGTGTTTCCTCATGGTTTGGGGTTGTGGGAGTGTGAGAATCATGCTCGCATGAGTGAGGATTCCATCGAGCATAGATTCATTGTAAATCCATGTTTTGTGGGGATTAAGGGTGGTTTGTGTGGTTTATGAGCTTTCCTACATGTTTAGCATGCTCCCCTCCCCCTTTTGGTTGTGAATGTACCAGATTTGGGGTGGTCTCCAGGAGGATCGCCCCGGAACCCCCCTCTGCAGAAGACGAGACAGCCATAGAGGTCGCAATGATGTCGCGATCGGCGAAGCCGCTGGGACATCGTCGCGACACTCTTGGGTGTCGTGACAAGGTCACAATGGATTGGGCCACCGCGATAGTGTCGCGACAGGTCTGGGCATCACGACATGGTCGCGACGGCCCGATGCATCGTGACTACAATAGAGACAGGTAGGTCTTGCGAAGTTTCGTGTTTTTTTTTGCAGAGTCTTCATCGTTTCCGCTTCTTACTGTACCCGTGGCACCAGTGCTAGTTCCCTAGTATGGTTCTACACTAGTCGTTCGCTCGGTGCTCGGCACTTGAGGGCTTGTCCCATGAGAGAGGTTGATACCATTGCCTGGGACCCCCATCCCTGCATGCCTATTGAGGGAGTACTCTAGGTGGCGGGAGTGCTCGAGTCATGGACTCTTGAGCGGAGGGGAAAATGGTGGTTAGGACAGCGGCATTGAGTCATTTGCAGAGCTCTCGTGGTTGGTCTGGGATGCCAACGTCATTTGGAGTCCTTCCTGATGCAGGCCAATCAGTCCTTCTTCTCACTGCCTCGCTCTTTGTGGCCCCGGAACCACCTAGAGACGCTAGGCGTGGGACCATAGTCCAGCCAGACTACGGCGGTTACTGTTGTGTACTTTGGGTCCTACCTCACTTTGACGAGAGGGGAGGTTTCGACCTAGGTCAAGGATAAGATGTCAATGGATGCGCCTAACCAGTTGACTAGTGGTAGTGTTTTCTGTAGCTAGAGTCTCTTGTCCAGGCGGGGTTCTCCCTATCTACGTAGCCAGCCGTGTGGTTGTAACGATGTGCATGTTCTACGGAGTTTCAGACCGTGGTGTTCTCCGTACTATTGGTAGTTAGTAGCTTTGCTTCCAGACTTCCATTCGTAGGTAGAAGATATAACTGGTGTCATTTAATTAAGTACATAGTTTTGACTACCTATTAGAGCCAGTAGGAGATTGGTAGTCCCTACGGAGCTTCTGTTGTGAAGCTCATCCCTTCCTTTTGCAGGTGAGACTTCTCAACAGCAGTAGGGTGTGCACCGGGGGGAGGAGACAGGGTGGTAGTCATGGTCCCCGTAGATAGCAGTGGCATCGACCTAACACCCCTGTGATGCGGCTCCAGACTAGAAGACAAATGTGAAATCACCTACCCTCCCTCACCTGAAAGTAATAAGGGGTAAGCCTCACGAGTCACTGGCTTAGTAGAGAAACTCCCTCAAAATCCGATAACCACTAAACATGTAAGAAGCAGGAGTAAGGCATAACTATTCTCAACTAACCACAGAAATGCTAATCAGAGTGAACTAAGTATGCTCGGTTTTTTTTCTCTCTAGGTTTTAGATAGAGAAGCTCTGCATTTCCTTGTTGGGGTTTGGCTTCTTCCGCTGCCCCACCTGGGGGCTGGCGGCTGCTTGCCCAGCCCCTCCATGGCGACACCCGCTCCACTGGATGCTGCCCTTGGCATGCAGTCCTTAGCGCCAGATGGACGAGATCCTTCTACTTCGATTGTAGTTCGCAAGAGTTACGCTCAGATGATCTCTGCTACGAAACCTCAACCGACGATCAACATAGGAGTTAAACGTGCTGCTTTTACTGACCAAGGTGAGCCGACTACTTTCTTCTCCAGGGAGGAGTTATTGTTGTATACCAAACCTTTGCAACTAGCTATTATCGCTAGAAGTTCTTATGGTCGATGTTCTATTCCGGAGATAAAATCTTGTCTCACCCAACAGTTGGGCCTGAAAAGAGACTTTATTGTTAGCACTTTGCACCAACGACACCTCTTATTCAGATTTGAAGAACATAAAGATTTTCTGAAGGTCATCTTGAGAAGAAGTTTATTTATCAAAGGTCTACTCTTTCGGTTCTTCAGATGGGAACCAAGTCTTGATTTCGAATCTGATCCTACCCTCATTCCGGTGTGGGTTGGCTTTCCTTTGCTTCCAGTTAATTTTTATTATGATGATTTCCTTAAATCCATTGTTGGAAACCTTGGACAAGTCCTGCGCATACATGACTCTACTAGTGCTCTAACCCAGATGCAAGAAGCTCTTGTTTGTGTGGAACTTGATATTAAAAAATCCTAGACCTGCTAGGATTTGGATTGGCTATGACAAGGAAGGATTTTGGCAACCTGTGAATTACCATCACGTCCCTTCCCTCGGCTCGTTCTGTCGGAAGTTAGGGCATGTGGAAGATGATTGCACCAAAAAACAAAAGAACGTTCCAGTGGAACGTACAGAAATTATTTCCAAGTCAGTTTAGCCTTTGCATGCCAAGTCCATCTGGCGCCAGAAAACCCAGCCTCCTCCGATGGTTTTGATGCCTACGATGAATAGATTTGATGCCTTGGCTGTTGAGGTGGAAGATTCAATACAAGCCGACCAAGAAGTTTTGCCTCAAGTGTTCTCTGATGTAGTGGTTCCTCTAAGTCCCGTCAGCATCCGCGACCGAGATCACATCGATTCCTCCGACGTGCATGCTACTGTTCTATCGGTGGATGATACTGCATGCAATGGGGGTGATGTGCATGGTATACCATGTACTTCGGGCACCAAGAATTTAATACCGCCCCTGGATGAGCTGTTACGCCCCCCTGGTGATACGCTACCTCATAAATAGATGGATTTCAACCCGGTGATTGCTTCTTATTCTGTGGAACACACACTGGCCATTGAAGACCAGGATCATACAAAAATTTCTACGTCTGGTAAAAAGTTTGTTAACACCAATAGGGAGCACCATATTAAAACTACGGTGGCAGAGTAGGCCAGTATTGATAATTTTCTGATGCCAGAGGTTTCTATTTCCAAAGATGGTAGACTTGAACCTCCACGGGGTGTTCATACTAGATCAAAGGCTAAGGTCGTGGATACCTCTTCAAGTTACTATTCTTCATGAATTGTTCCACTATCTTCTCAAATATTAGGGGTGTTGCTAACCCCGCTTCTAGGCGGCACCTTCTTCAGCTTTGTCGAAGACATCACCCTATGATTGTTGCTATTTTAGAACCTATGATACCTTTCTGTCGAGCTGATGCTCTTTGCAAATCTCTCAAGATGCATGAGGTAGCTGGTAACGATGGTGAAAACTCAAAGATTTGGGTATTTTGGCAGGAGGAGGCCAATCTGGAGGTCTCGAATACCTCTGGTCAACACATCACTTTGGTTAGTAAAAGTGGAGATGATATCTACTGTCATATTACTGTTGTTTATGCTTCTTGCAACTATAGGTTATGCAGGAACCTATTTGATGATCTGTTGACCTTTGCGTCCCAAGTCTCTTCCCCTTGGCTCATGGGTGGTGACTTCAATTGTATTTCCCAGCCCTCTGAGAGAGTTGGTGGGGCTTTCTCTAATATATCCTCTATGATTGACCTTAACGCTTTTATTTCTGCATCTTCCTTGGTCGACGCTGGCTTCTCTGGTTCTCCTTTTACTTGGTCAAATAATAGAGTGGGTTTGGCTACAATGAAGGCTAGCCTGAACCGTGTGTTGTTCTCATCAAAATGGAATATTTCTCTACCAGAATTTTTTGTGTTGCATCTCTCTAGGGGTCCATCAGACCATGCTCCTCTACTTTTATCGGTGAAGAATTTCTTTAAGCCCCCTTCTAGATTTGTCTTCCAATCGATGTGGGCTACTCATGATACTTTCCTGGATGTTGTTGGTAAAAATTGGAATGCTACTTCATGCTGGCATCCTAATCCTCTTGTGAAGTTGCAAGTCAAGCTGAAGAACCTGAAGACTATTCTCAAATCCTGGAACTTTGATATGTTTGGTAATATCCAACTTAATACCAAAGCTGCTGAAGATGAAGTGGTTGCTGCTGAGAATGCTTTTAATTTTTCTCCAACGTCGAACAATAGAACACAGCTCAACTTGGCTCAGGCGCATCTTAAGAAAGCTCAGTGGTGTGAAGAAATATTTTGGTGTCAAAAGGCTAGGCTTCAGTGGTTGGATAATGGGGATAAAAACACTACTTTCTATCATGCTGTGGTCCAAGGGAATAGGTGCAGAAATTATATTACTAGACTTAAAATTGATGACAGTAATAACTGGTGTGAGGACCAGATTGTCTTGAGGGATGCTGCTACCAGGTTTTACAACAATTTGTTATCTTCAAGTGACTATGTGATTGACAATAACCTTCTAGACATTATCCCAAATATAATCTCTAGTTCTCAGAATGAACAACTCTGTGCTTCTCCTTCTTTTGATGAGGTTAAGAGTGCGGTTTGGTCTATGAATGGCAATGGTGCTCCAGGTCCTGATGGTTATTCTGGTAGCTTCTACACATCTTGCTGGGATATTATTGGCTCTGACGTCTTTGAGGCGGTGAGGGTTTTTCAGTGAATTTCCTCTTCCTCGTGGAATCACTTCCACTATTATTGCTCTCATTCCTAAGGTTAACAATCATGTTACCTTTGCTGACTTCCATCCTATAAGCCTGTGTAATTTCTATCACAAGATTATTTCCAGGATTCTTTGTGATCGCCTCACGGATATTCTTCCTCAAATCATCTCCGAGGAGCAAGGTGCTTTTGTTAAAGGTCACTCTATCATTGATAATATCTCTCTTTCCAAGTGTTTGCTCAAGAATCTGGGACGCAAGATTAGGGGTCACAATGTCATTTTTAAACTTGACATGATGAAAGCATATGACTGAGTGGAATGGGAATTTCTATTTACTGTGCTTCATCGTTTTGGTTTCAGTCACAAGTTCACCTCTTATGTGGGTATGCTAATATCTAATTGATGGTTTTCTGTGCTTGTTAATGGCCATCAAGCTGGGTACTTCAAATCATCTAGGAGCCTCAGACAGGGTGACCCCATTGCACCGGCCTTATTTATTATTATGGAGGAGGTTCTTAGCGGAGGCCTTAGTAAACAACTTCTCTCTGGTTACCTCAAACCTTTTTCTGGTCCCAGAGTTTGTCCTCCCATATCTCACTTACTATATGCTGATGATACGCTGGTCTTCACCAACGGGCATGCCACCAACATTTCAGGTCTTCTTAAATTCTTGAAAGCTTATGAACTTTCTTCAGGTCAACTCATCAACAAAAGCAAAAGCCATTTCATTCTGTCTCCTACTGGCACTGCTACTAGTATTAAGGCTATTACAGGCTTCAAAATGCTAAGGGGTTCTATGAAATATCTTGGATTCAGTCTCAAGGAAGGCAGGGTCAAAATCTCTAATTTTAAACTCTTATTTGAGAAGATCAACATGAAGCTCTCAATTTGGAAATCTAAGTTTCTCTCTCAAGCTGGCCGGGTCACGCTCATTAACTCAGTGCTATCCTCCATTCCCATCTACACTGCTTAGGCTTGCATCCTCCCTAAAGGTGTTATTCGCTTGCTTGATAGAGCTTGTGCCTCCTTTTTCTGGAATGGTATTGATGGTGTGCACAGACGCCATTGGTTGCCATGGAATGTTATCCAACGTCCCATTCAAGATGGTGGCCTTGGGGTCCGTAGCTTATGGCATGTTTAGATTACCTTAGCTGCTAAACATCTCCGGAACATTTATCATGGTACCTTTCTCTGGGCCCATTATGCTAGAATGCTCTCCCTTCTTTTGTAGGGCCTTCCGAAGAATATTTTTACCACTGCTCATGCGCTTATCATTGATAACACCAGGTGGTTACTTGGGAATGGTATGAATGTGGATTTCTTCTATGATTCTTGGGGTGGCAAAACACCACTGCATTTTATTTTGCATGACCCAAGCAATGCTCCCCACGCCATGGTTAATGAAGTTATTCGGGATGTACACCATCATATTTGGCAGCTGATCCCAAGCATCCAGAGCTTAGGTAATATTCAACTATCTGATTTGGCGGATAAATGCATTTGGTCTCCAACTAATGATGGCTCCCTCACCTCAAAGTCTGCTTACAACTTGTTGAGGCCTCGTGGTGTTCACAGACCAGCCTTGGGGAAAAATTGGCATCATCTTTTTCTTAAAAATGCTTCCCTTTTCTCTTGGAAGGTGATCAATAGGGCAGTCCCAGTAGACTCTAGAATCTCTGATTAAGGGATTCAACTCACTTCCAGATGCTCCTGCTGTTGCAGTCCCCAATATGAAGACATCGACCACTTATTTAGTAAGAGTGATCTTGCTATTTGTCTTTGGAGCTGGTTTATGCCTTTTATCTCTGTGCCAAATTTTGTAAATGAACATTTCACTTCTTCGTGTTGGAAGATTATTCAAAACTCCAAGCTCTCATCCCCCTTTGGCTTCATTTCCTTATATGGCAGCATCCTTATCACTTGGGAAATCTGGAAAGAAAGGTGTAAACGGCATTATGAGCAGCATTTTAAATCCAGCAGGAACATCATTGAGAGTATCAAAGTCCAGATCTCTTATGCTATGAATCAGTCCAATTTTAAAACTCAACCTTCTGCAAGTCAGCAAGCAGTTATTAATTCTTTTTTTTTATGCCAATTTTGTCCAATGCTTTTTTTGTGGCAAAAGTGGTCCTCAGGGCCTCAAACTAAGAGAGTGCACCCTCCCCCAGAAAGGGAGAATGTTCCCAATCTATCACTGAGGGCAACCTGGGCCAAAACTATTATAAAGAAAGATATAAGTACAAGATCCATGGGGCATACCCCAGTTATACCATTCTAACATGCATGAGGCCAGATTTGTCAATAACCATTGGCCCTTTACAAGAATGTGATAAGGCCTGCGCCCCCCAGAAAACCTCATTTTGCCTATTTTTAACTGCTAAATTAGCAAGAGAATCAACAAGCTGGTTAGTTTTCCAGTACACATGAGACAGCTGAAAGGACCCACGGCTTAAATAAGTTCTAACTTCTCTCCACCATCTATACAAACACCAAGCAACAGTCTTATTCTCCCAGATGGAGTTCACCAGAACCTGTGAATCTGAGTACACAATAGAAAGCCTGAAGCCTAAAGAAGTTGCCAACCAAAGACCATCACAAAGCGCTCTCATTTCAGCAATCATGCCGGTCCCTGCGCCATAAAAATGAGAGAAAGCCATATGAACATGACCTTGAGGATCTCTAATACAACCACCACCACCACATTCCCCAGGATTTCCTTTACAAGCACCATCAACATTAAGACTGAAATCGCATATAGGAGGAATCCATCTAATCATTTTTAGCTTCTTGACAGGGCACAAAGGAACATAGCCAAAGTCATGAAGGGTCTGCATCTCCAAAGAATTAGGAGCAACCTTAAACTCAATTTTAGATAGCGAGTGCAGGATGCTGAAATTAATTTTGTTGATGATCACTCCAACAGAAATACAAGTGGAATCAAACCTTCTTAAGCATCTACCTTTCCAAATTTCCCACAGCATAAGAATGAGGGTATTGAAAGAAACAAATCCAAAAGGTGATCTGGTGTTAGAGTGCTGAATAAAACTCCACAAATGGGCAGTAATATGGCTATGCAGAGTGACCCTTGGAGAGATAAGTGGATGAAACCAATGCCAAAGAGTGAGAGAAATATCACTATGAATGAAAACATGGTCAAGGTCTTCAATCTGAGGAAACTTACAACAAGAACAGCGAGACACCAATGGAATGCCTGCTTCAGAAATGCGACCATCAACAGGAACTGCCCGGTTTAAAATCTTCCAAGAGAATAAAGAGGCTCTGCGGTAGAAATAATTATTCCAGATCTTATGTAGTGCCGGTCTTTGCACACCCATCGGTCTAATCAGATTATAGGTAGACTTAGCGAAAAAAGAGCCATTGTAGGAGGGTACCTATATACACTTGTCCTCATCATCAGAAAGCACCAAACCATCAATAACCGACTGAGGTAACTTGGATCTAAGAGGGTGTGAAATATCAGAAACCACCTCATTCAAAGAGGCTCCCGCACTCTCATTCTCTACCTAGATCATGCTGCTGAGAGGTGTATCACCAAACTAGATATCATAGATTATTTTTATCTTCCTGCCATTACCATGACCCATTGGATATTATCATTTAGAATCTTCAAAGCTTCCTTATAGACATCCTTAGGCATCCCGGGTAAGCTAGTCATGTTATTAAGAGAGTACCTCTTTCTAGCGTAGGAGGCCCAAAGAGAAGAGCTTTGTTTGATGTTCCGTAGCTGCTTTACTACCAGAGAAATTTGCCTATGCCACAGGCTACGAACCCCCAGGCCACCCTCAATAATTGGCTTCTGAATACTAGTCCAGGCCACCCAATGCCGGCGATGGGCACCATCAGTGCCATCCCAGAAGAAAGCAGCGGACGCTCTCTCAATACATGAAATGATGGACTTCGGAATATAAGAGGCAGCAACAAGATAAATAGGTAGAGAGGAGATGACATAGTTTATAAGTGTGGTCCTACCAGCTTGAGAAAGTAGTTTAGACTTCCATGCTTGAAGTTTGCTATTCACTTTGTCCACAAAAAATTGTAATCCACTACCGTCATTCTGCCAGGTTTAAGGGGAACTCCAAGGTAGATGATATTACCGGTTTTCCTCGTGTAACCAGTGGCCGCTTGGATTTGTTGGCTGCATGGGCGGGAGCCTTCTCAGCTAACATGAAGCAACTCTTACTAGGGTTGATATGCTGACTAGAAGAGTTAGCATATTTCTATAAAAAAGCCATCAATCGTCTAACATTCCTGATGCTTCCATTCAAAAAGACAAGAGTATCTTCCGCATAAAGGAGGTGAGTGGGGGAAGGGCAGCCCCTAGGACCAGAATAAGGGAGAAGGTAACCAGTACTGACCATGTTCTTGATACCTCTGCTTAGAGCTTCATCCATAATGATGAATAAGGCAGGGGCAATGGGATCCCCTTGGCGTAAGCCCCTAGAAGAATGAAAATAGCTAGCCGGGGATCCATTAAAGAGGATCGAAAACCAGCAGTTAGAGATCATCATACCAATGTAAGAAATCAACCTGGAGGAAAAATCAAATTTCTTCCGGACCGCAAAAAGAAAATCCCATTCTACACTATCATATGCCTTTTTGATATCCAATTTGAAAACAACATTGTTGCCTCTGGTTTTATGACCAATGTCCCTGACCAATTGCCTTTCCATGGAGACATTATCCAAAATAAATCTACCCTTAACAAACGCACCTTGCTCTTCTGAAATAATCATGGGTAGAATACTGGTCAATCTTTCGCACAGGATCTTAGAGACAATCTTGTAGGAGAAATTGCATAAACTAACAGGTCTTTGGTCATTAAAGGTAACTTGGTGGTCCTTCCTAGGAATAAGAGAAATATGGGTCGAAGTCACACCTCTAGGAAAAGGAAAGACACTGAAAAAGCCTTTGACTGCAGCATAAACATCATCACCCACAATGTCCCAACAGGAGGTATAGAAAGAGCCACTAAATCCATCTGGCCCAGGGGCACTACCGCCTTTCATGTTCCACACAGCATTTTTAACCTCATTTTTATCTGGGATGTCACAAAGAACATTATTCTAATTAGCAGATATAAGCTCAGGGATAGCACTAAGAAGAGAATCGTCAATAGCATGATCTGAAGACTGAAGAAGGGATTCAAAGTAACTTACCGCCTCCTTAGATAAGATCTCCTGGTCCTCACACCAAAAGCCATTCACATGAAGTCTATTTATTTAGTTTCTTCTTCTGTTTCCTTGGACTACTGCATGATAAAAGGCAGTGTTCTTATCACCATCTTCCAGCCTATCTAACTGAGCTTTTTGGGCCCAAAAAAGCTTCATACAATGAATGGCCCTTTTGAGATTGGCGTTAGCAGCGTCCAAGCTAGATCGGTTAGTAGCAGTGGAATTAATATCAAACACTTCTTGCTTGGCCTTGACCTCATACTCCAGTTTGCAAACCTTATAATTAATATCGCCAAAAACCAGCTTTTTCCAGGAATGAAGGGCACCCCTAACAGCTTTCAATTTAAGATGAAGAGTTGTAAAATGGTTCGGGTGCCCATAATTCACCTCAGTCCAGGCAGACTGAACCGTATTCATAAAGGTCTCATGAGATATCCACATTGCCTGAAAAATAAATTTGGCAGGGCCTCTAGAAGAGACTTCATAGGAAGCCAGAAGCGGAGCATGATCAGATGAACCCCTCGGGAGATGACGAATCTAAAACCCAGGAAATGTAGTTTCCCAAGAATTATTGAAGAGAAATTGGTCCAACCTAGCTTTAATCGCTGCCATGCTAGTTCTGTTGTTAGACCAAGTGTAATGGGAGCCAATGTAACCAGCACCTGAAAGAGATGAAGCTGAAATACAGGCATTAAAATCCACCATAGCCTGCAGTCTCGGAGTGTGACCACCCATCTTCTAAGATAAACAAGTGACACAGTTGAAGTCCCCATCAACTAACCAAGGCACCAAAATGCTACTGGATAAGCTTATAATTTCATCATAAAGATATTGTCTGCTCTTGATGTTACAAGAACCATACACCACAATAACCATGAAATCTATGTTGTTATTGTTGCAGATAGAGAGAGTGATTTATTGCTCAGTGTAACGTCGCACGTTTTTCAGATCCCCGTGGATCTAGGTTTAGCAGGTTTGGTGGCCAATGTGTGGCCTATTAGCTTGTGTTTTAGGTGTTCACGCGAGTTGTGAGGCTTGGTGGGCCGGCCGTTGGGCCCAAAGTGCTTACAGGTCTTATGGCTGTGAACGCGACAGAAGCTTGCATCGCGATCTGAACGCGACGACCCTTAGGGTCGCGTTCCTATTGCCACTGTTTGGCAGTCTTCATCTGCATGGCTGCCGCGTGTCGCGCGCTGGACAGTCAGCTAACGTCGACAGTGGGAAGGCGACGCCCTAGTCCGTCGTGACAAGGTCGCGACGGGGAGGCATGTTGCGATCCCAACCGTTGTGTGTTTTTAAAGGAGTTTTGGCCGGACAGAGCTGGGGAAGGTCTGCTTGGCTAGGAGGGGAGTCTGCCGCGGGCTCTTTGACGATTTGGCTTGTTGGGGTCGTGTTCGGCGTGTTCTCTTTGCGAGGACGTCGTGCGGAGTGGGAGAAACGTCAGGAGTTCGTGTTCTTCACGGAGGTAGGGAGAACCCTCCTCGTTTTGATCTTTGGATAGTGCGTGTGGTGTGTATGATGTGTTTTTTAGTTTACAAATTATAGATATCGTGCTAGGACAATCATTAAAGCATGAAAAATGGAAATTAAATGTGTTTTACATGGTTTTTGGGGGTGATTCGTGAAGAGAATCCTGGGTTAGGGTTTGTGCCTGTGAAGGCGACAAACTCGGCCGTCGCGATAAGGTTGCGACAAGCCGACCTGTCGCGATAAGGTTTTCCATCGCGACATGTTAGAGTGTCGCGATCAGAAGGTGATGGACCCTTCTGACGCGACAAGGCCGCGATAGCTTGTCGTGACCGATGACCCTGTCGCGACAGGGTTTGTGGTTGCGACCTATCAGGGGGTCGCGACCTGATTGCGACGGAATCCCATGTCGTGACCACAGCCGAGTGTTCTTGTGGTGTTTGTCTTAACGGTACGATTATCCAATTATCTATTAAGTATTGTGCATGGCTCTGGTTTGTGGTGCATTGGCACTCGTGGAGTGTGTTGCCCACAAGGTGACCGAGTTTTTAAGCAGTTTGCATATTGCTTGTGTAGTATGCGTGGTGTCTACGTGGTTTGGGTGTGTGTATGGCACATACTTTATTGTGGTTTAATTTCTTGATCGTGTGGTGTTTGGCAGTGAGGTTCCGGTGTGAACTTAGCCTCAGTCATGTGACGACTTTTAGGGGCGGATAATGATGGTTTAATTGGTATTGTTTAAATAAGGTTAAAAGCAGTGTATAATTAATATACATTGTGTTTACATGGCTACGGAGGTCATGTGATGACCGATGATGAGCCGAGTTATTATTGAATAATGTGGTTTATAAATGGGTTTGTGTAGGTTAGCTTTTAGGTCACGAGTGACCAGGACAAGCTACCCTTTACATGTGTACCGTAGTTTGTAATAAAGATGAACCTGTAAGAGTTGTGGTTTTTGTATTGCTGAGTGTGATGGTCCGGCGCCTATTCCGCAATGCCTCTCTAGTCGGGTACCCCAGGTTCTGTGTGAGCCAGGCACGTGTGTTTGTTGTGCTCGAGGTTTGTCCCGGTACTTGCGTGGTATCGTCGAGGTTTGTGTCGTCTGTCCTGGACACCCTCACTCCTGTATTTGAGTTGTACGTCTGGCTGAGGGAAAGACGACAGAGGGCAGCGACTTGTGTTAAGCTGGTTCTACATTTGGTCGCTTGTAGCGCTCTCGTGGTTGGGGGTACGGACACCAGTAGACATACTGGGCCCCAACTAGTCCTATTACTAGTGCCTCACTGTAGGGAGTTCGGGCCTGAGTCCCTAAAGGTGCCAGGCATGGGCCTGCAGTGCGCGAGGCTGCAGGTAGTGGTGGTGTTTGTTAGTCTCCACAGTTAGTTGCTTGACTTGTGAGTTTGTGGAGCCGTAGCTGGACTGAGGGTCCGTGGCTACGAGAGTGAGAGGTAGTTCTTGTGTTGTGTTGTCCGGGTCGAATACTAGTTTGATCAGCCAGTAGTCCGTTCCCGTGTGGTGGCGTCGTTCCTTTCCGACTCGTGCTTTACCACTGGTTATGGATTTTATGTTGTTATTCATCATTTGATGTCTTCCTCAGTGAGGTGTGCCCTGGTGTTGGCACAGTTGTACTTGTGGTTAGTGTGCGGAGACTCAATAGTTTGTGGTGTGACCCGTCGTTAGCACTATTGTTCTGAGACTTTATGGTAGTACCTCGTGGTGGTAGGTACCCATACCCCTCGTGGGGGTGTTCGTGTTGTGGTACCTTGAGGTAGCAGGTACGTGTACCCTTCGTGAGATGCTTTACGGGTTAGTGATGGTACATTATGTACCAGTCGTTCCACGTGTTGAAATGGACTTGTGTTTCTGTGTTGGTCATGTGGTGTGTCCTGCCATCCGCTATGTTTTACCCGTTTTGTCACGTCTCGAGAACTACGCAGCGAATATTAGTTCGAAGAATTTGAGTCGATATCCCGAGACGTGAACAGTCGGGAAATAAGCATCTAGCTAGCACGCACTAAATGTATAATAACATACATTATCATAGGGCCCAAATATTGAACTCAACTAATCTTTTATTCAATTCTCAACTCATTATGTTCCAAATGGAAACTATTACAGGACTAAGACTCAATAAAAGCAAAAGTACATAATACCTCACTTCCTACTACATTGTTCTAACACTCAAAATAACCTAGCTATAGATAGACTCATAATTGGAACGCTCTTCACTCGGACGCATTCCCATCCTCGTCTTGCTCTTCCTCTTGAACTTCATAGTCACCTAGATTGGGTAAAAGTAGGGGATGAGCAAACTAGCCCAGTAGGATTTATATCTCAATGTGCGGGCAATGATATAAGTGATTAACAATTTAGAACTGGGTAAGCACGATGAATGTCATGATATGCATATACGAATAAAACTCATTAAAACATGATACATGAAACAAGCTAGATAGAGTGATCGTGATAGAACAAGATCTAGAAGGATATAACGAGATAGAACGAGCAATAGATCACTTTGTACAAGCACGCAAGATTTCACTTGATGTCAAGAACGCAAGATATCACTAATTGCATTAAATGCAAGATGGCCATATCACGCAAGCAAGCAAGCAAGAACGCACGAGCACGATCACTTAACACTAATCAGGCATGTAGACACCAATGTACACCAAGAAAAGATCCATCAAGAATGTACACCAGGACACGTGTATGTGGTTATTGTATCTATCATTCAACACGACACACACGACTCCCAGCGCAGATGCAATGCCAGTAATCATTATACCCCATGGTTAATAGTATATTTATGACTCTCCGTTATTGGGGCTAGACTGGAGCCCTTAGACACACGCCGTGCCCTGTCAGCATCTCACTTAAAATTTCAAATGTAGATACCCACAGTCATTAATAATGGCCAATGAGAGTTTCAAGATGTAAGCATGTGTAATATCATGTTCATGATGATGATGAGAACAAGTAATAAGTAATTTGAACATGAATTCATGATAACAATGGTCAAGAGATAAATTTGGCAGCATAACGGTACGATTTATACTTTAGTTCAATCTTTACATTAATGGCTTTAGTCTAGATTGTAAATCACACTCACGAGAACAAGATGAGAGAGGAAGTGCACGCTATCTCCAGGGAACTTCAATGGTACAACCAACTCGTTGGCCATGTGGGAATCCATGGTCAGATTTACGGAGGCCTTGGAGAAAAGGTCACTGGTCTTCCGATTCGGAATGACCGGTAGAGAGCGTCCAAATTCCCAAGAAAAGGGCTGCCTAGATGTTCAAGTGTGTAGTGACGTACACGTCTCAATTCTCAATCCGACGGTCTCAAACTCGCAGAAAACACTTAACATGATGGCATGCGAAGACAATGCATTTAACTACACATGGGTTTGCAAGATTTAAGGATAATAATTATTATTTAATCAAGCTAGAATGGTAACAAGAGTCAATCACAAGTTTCATGAATGATCATATCATTAAGAAAGCAATTAGAATAATATTCATGTAATTAAGGCTTTTTAAATGGGTTAAATGCTTTTAAGCCATTAAATAGACATCATGTAATGATCAGACCCACGACATACAATTTACACATTAAAATCATATTAAACAGACCTTGGGTATAGCGGTAAAATTCACAAACAAAATAAGTGGGGTTTCACGTGAAATACTGAGGTCGCGACAGACCCTAGTAAGGGTCGCAACGGGGTTAGATCAGAACGCGACAGGGCCTTGTAAGGATCACGAAGGTTAGGTCGCCATGGACCCCAGTAAGGGTCGCGACAGGTCGGGAATAGAACGCGACGATGCTATGTGAAGAACGCAACGGGGTAGTCAGATCAGGCAGCAAGGTAGCGACAGAGCGCTTCGTCGCGTTCAGAACGTGACGGGGTATGCTGTCGTATCAAGACCACAGAACGCGGCCTATTGGGCCGTCGCGTTCACAAGATCTGCGCCTGAATCTGGCAGAGAAAGGACATGAACTTGGATTGTGGTCCAGAACAGCCTTATATTGACACATGGTGCTTCAAAAATAGAGAACAAATCGTACAGTGTATGAAAAATAGCGAAACCAGTTTTAAACTAATCTAGACATGTGAGGGTGCTTCCAGTAAATCGGAATTAGAACACCATGAGGGTTTTGATAGGCTTTAATCAAGTCAAACACAACGTAACACCAAGTGTAACCTGAAAAATGTAGTTTCATGCAGCAACCCTCTTACCATGCTTATAACTCTCTAACTATTGACCTTTAGATAAAATGTTCAACACAAGACATGACGAGGACAACTAGTAGAAAAACTTTCATGTTGTGGGTTTTCTCTAATTCGGTCGTGAATCACATGCAACATACAAAGAATAGGAAAAGCCCTAACAGTGCGCGACTTTGGAAAAACACTTATAATTCAAAATCTACTCATTGAAATTCGATGAAATCAGTGGGAAAAAAAAGTTAACTCGATGTTCTACACATTGGTATAGAATATGTTAAGGTTTGGCCCAAGAAAACCTACCTTCTGGGTTGAAGAAGTCTTGTTTTTCTAGAAAACCCGTGTTTCGACCACTTGGAGGAGAATGCTTACTGCTCCGTGTGTACTGCATGGAATTTGAGCATTCCACTTGGGTTAGAATGAGACTTGACCCTATTTCCAGGGGTATAAGCCTTGTAAGGTTTGGTTTAGGTTTGACCTACCTTTGGTTGACTTCAAGATGACTGTCTGTGCAGGTCGCAACAGACGCAATGGGGAAGAAGATGAACTTCTTGTGGTCGTTCCACAGCTCCTCAGCCACCAAGTGCTCCTCCACACGACCCCAGCAAGTTCTAAACTTGTCCCTAGGGTTTGGGTGGAGAGTATTTAAGCAACCAAGGTGTTTAGGAGTCCTATTGTAACTAGGAAAGCTAGGTTGCGGTTTTGACATATTAGTTTCCTATTTTGAGGATTTCTTCCTCCATTAGAGTGTGTGAGGCTTTAGGAAACATCCCACCATAGTTAAGTACGAATTGGGTTGCCAAGAATGTAAGATCTCTTCCCAATTCAACTATAATTACTTCTTTCTAATTTCAGCCTATTTAGAGTTACGAATTTCCATGCATTTTCTAGCTTCATTTAATTTTTGGGCCATATGTGGTCCATTGACCCAATTATAATATTGGGTCATTAATATATAATGTTGGAAGTCTCTCCAACATTCTTATTTAATTTTTGGTTGTGTCGTATTTTCGTGTTAACGGTTTTCCGACTTGTTTCCTTATTTGGGTAATCGGTCACAATAACTCTTAAACCTAGTCCAAATGATTTTTTTTGACCCAAATTTCTTGATGGGTCATTAGAGGATATTATTTGAAGTCCGTATATGATTTTTATTTAATTTTCTAACTCATCCAAGTATGTGTGATAATAATTTTTTGACTTATTTATGAATTACGATAATAAGTCGCAAAACACTTTAAACTTGGCTAATACGATTTTTCTTGGCACAAATTCCTTTGTGAAACATTTAGTAATAATGTTTAGGGTTGATTTATAATTTTTATAGAATTTTCCGATATGTTTTAGCATATACGTTAATGATACGTATGCTTTAAATACTTGATATTATGGAAATTATTTATTTCCATTTATTTAATTTTTTATGTAATTAAAATTTCCGGGGTGCTACATGTTTTGAGTAAGATTCTGTGTATAGTTTATTGTCTAGTGGATTGGATTGTGGTTGCCAATCCTGTTACCCTACGTGGGTAGGTTGCCTGTGAAGCATGTGGCTTAGGCGACCAGTTGTTGTGGTGTTTTGCCTATGAGGCTTGGGGTCTAGGCATTTCTATTGTTGAGCAGATTAGTAGTGTTGTGCTAGTCCTGTTGTTCTTCTTACTTTCCGAGAAATATATATTTGTTTATGAATTACTATTTTGGCTGTCATTTATTGTAAATGTTGTGAACATGCCATGGTTTGGCTTTTAGTGTTGCCAGTAAGACCCTCTGGGGTTGAGGTTCTTCAGTATTGCATGTGGTTTTGGGTGTTCCCCTACTGAGCCTGTGACTTGTTGAGGCTCACTCCCCTATAGTTCTTTTCAGGACTTGCCGTGTGTTTGACTTGCAGCGGCATTGTGGCAGACTTGTACCACTAGTAGTTGAATAGTAGTAGTGTTGTGTGAGCTTGTGCTCCCTCGGGGTATGCCCCAGGTAGTTGTACTTTTTAATTGGACATGTATTAATGTAATGGGACAGTTGTACAAATATGTGAACATATATGAGCACATGTACTTTCTTGTGTCTTATACTGTTATAGTTTGTCTTTTATATTCTTCCTGGACATGTGTGTGAGATATCCCTTACGAGACTTCGGTCCGTTCGCGGGAGGCGGATCTGGATATGGAGCCTTATTGGGCAAAAATATCCAGGGCCGTTACATTTGGTGTCAGAACGATGTCCAGTTAGAATATTAAAAGATATTAAGGGTACAATGTCCCAATACATGGATTAATGTCCACTGCTGGTAGTAAGTCTACGGTTTGTGAGTTGGTTAAAGTGGTATTTATCTGAGTCTTTGTTCTGTAGAACATGTTTATGTGTTGAGAATTTGGCAGCTGTTAGCAGTTGTTGAAAGTTGATGTGATTAGAGGTGGAATAGTCTGTGTGATTATATCAGTGTGTTGGTTTGTGATAGAACAGTTTGGTTGTTAAAGATTTGCAGTTAAAGGAATTGAGGAGATTAATAAGTTTGGATATGGAATTCAGTAAGTAAGTTATAATGAGATACAGAGTTAGTAGAGACAGGTATACGGTAATGAGGTGATGAGGAACAAGTCAGTGTCTGGGTCAGAAATGATTAAATGTGTAAAATATAGTTGAGAACCTCAGCATAAGTAGTGTGGCATCAGAGATCTGAGTCAGATGATATCAAGAAACAGTATGAATGAGAATGTGATTAGTGTTGTGAAGAGTTTGGCATGATTAAGTAAGGCAGATCAGCTTTAAAAGAGGTGCTGGTACATAAAAGAGCAGTGATTTATGGTAGATAGATTAAGTGTGCTTGAGATCAGAAATTGGAGATCAGAAATCTGAGAAAAGTGTTGTTATGAATAATGATGGTAACATGAAGTTTGACATGAGGATTTGTATAAATAAGTACAGAAAGGATTAGTTGAATAAAGAAAGAGAGAAAAGAAGAATCAGTGTGGAATGAGATTTTCTGAGAATTGCACAAGAGAAATAATTAGTTGATGAATGGTAGATTATGAGGAATTCTTTAGAGAAAGTTATTAAAGATTACTGTATTAAAGACAAGATCAGTGGAAGTTAGTGATTATGAGTAGTTTGAAGAAGATTAAAGTTAAAGTTAAGTATATTGGAATGAGTTTAAGTTAAATGAAATAGAATGGAAAAAAGTGTATTAATGGAAAAGCAGTTAAGAAATATTGAGTTGAGAAAAATAGCAAGACAGATTGTGAAATTTATGATATTTGAGAAAGGAGCATTTAGTAGAATAAGGGAAGCAGACAAAGCAAGTTATTGTATTTAAAGAGATTAGTATTCAAATTTGGGTTTTATAGTATTTTAAAGAAAGATGACTAGATACCATGAAGATTTATAGTATGAATGGTATAGCAAGATTATCCAGACAGCAGAATGAATAAGAGAGGTATTTTGCAGAAAAGATGTTATGATTAAAATGATTGGCAGTTTAGATAAAAAAAAAGATATGGACTAGAGAAAGGAAGAATTTAGTAAATGATGAAGTAAATAAGATCAGATGAGTCAGGAAATGTCAATTAGAGTTTGCATATCGGTGTAAAGAAATGATTCAACTGAATAGAAATGGACTGCTATTAAGATATTCTAGAGTTGATGCAGGAGCAAGAGCAGACCAATCAAAGAGTATTTGGAAAGTTTATATAACAAAATTATGAGATTAGCCAGAGAACGTCAATAAAGCAAGAAAGATATGAAGAGCACAATATGTCAATAGCGGTTTGGCAGATCAGAAATTGCAGTAATATCATCATCACGAATTAATTGAATAAGATAATCTGAGAAGCAGTTAAAGTTAGAAATGAATTCAGTTAAAGTTAGAAGAAAGTAATTAAAAGCAATAATGCGAGCAGAAGTTATGGAATATTTTGCAAAGTGTTCAGTGTGATCAGAATACCGCAGCGGAAGCGGAGGCAAGGAAGATTTAATATTCACAGATTGTTCAAGATTTGCTTGGATAAAAAGAAAGTGTAAAGTTTTGCGCAGTGGAATAAAGGAACAAAGGTTATTATGGTTTTTAATCAGAGATGACTTAAAGCGGTATGAGCGAAATAATATGAAAAAGGTAGAAAATTCAAAGATGATGATTGGTTTTCTTTGAAGAGATGACAATTGCGAATGTAAATGTTGATGAGACAGGGTAACAGCAAACAATGATAAATAGAAAAGAAAATGGCACTAGAAAATTCAAGAATTTGGAAGGATTATGGCATGTTAAAGTATTACAGTGTAAGATATTCGAGAAAGGTAAAGCGATCTAGAAAGAAATGTTGCAAACACAGCTGGAAAAAAATGAAAGTAGGTTCAGTCCAAGGAGATAAAACACCACTAGAAAGATATAATCGCCTACGGTTGAAAGGTAAGGTAATAGCAGATTGAAAACATGGAATAAGACAGTTGTAGAATGAATTGAAAAGACAGAACAAACATGGGAATGAACAGGTGGATCAGTCAGTGCAAATGGTTGAAGAGGAAGATATAGAGGAAGCGTATCCTACTTGTTCTGTATATGATTTTGTTTCTTTTTAGGTGATAATCTGCTTTATTATGATTTGTTTTGAATGTCGAGGACGACATTCCTTTTTAGGTGATAATAATGTAACGTCGCGCATTTTTCGGATCCCTGTGGATCCAAGTTTAGCGGGTTTGGTGGCCAATGTGTGGCCTATTAGCTTGTGTTTCAGGTGTTCACGCGAGTTGTGAGGGTTGGTGGGCCGGCCGTTGGGCCCAAAGTGCTCACAGGTCTTATGGTTGTGAACGCGACAGAGGCTTGCATTGCGATCTGAACGCGACGGCCCTTGGGGTCGCATTCCTGTTGCCGCTGTTTGGCGGTCTTTGTCTGCATGGCTGCCGCGTGTCGCGCGCTGGACAGTCAGCTAACGTCGACAGTGGGAAGGCGACGCCCTAGTCCATCATGACAAGGCCGCGATGGGGAGGTACGTCGTGATCCCAACCGTTGTGTATTTTTAAAGGAGTTTTGGCCGGACAGAGCTGGGGAAGCTCTGCTTGGCTAGGAGGGGAGTCAGCCACGGGCTCTCTGGCTATTTGGCTTGTTGGGGTCGTGTTTGGCGTGTTCTCACCGTGAGGACATCGTGCGGAGCGGGGGAAACGCCAGGAGTTCGTGTTCTTCGCGGAGGTAGGGAGAACCCTCCTCGTTTTGATCTTTGGATCCTGCGTGTGGTGTGTATGATGTGTTTTTCAGTTTACAAATTATAGATACCGTGCTAGGACAATCATTAAAGCATGAAAAATGGAAATTAAATGTGTTTTACATGGTTTGTGGGGGTGATCCGAGAAGAGAATCTCGGGTTAGGGTTTTTGCCTGTGAAGGCGACAAACCCAGCCGTCGCGACAGGCCGACCCATCGCGATAAGGTTTGCCATCGTGACATGTTAGAGTTTCGCAATCAGAAGGTGACAGACCCTTTTGACGCGACAAGGCCGCGATAGCTTGTCGCGACTGACGACCCTGCCGCGACAGGGTTTGTGGTTGCGACCTATCAGGGGGTCGAGACCTAATTGCGACGGAATCCCATGTCGCGACCACAGTCGAGTGTGCTTGTGGTGTTTGTCTTAACGGTATGATTATCTGGTTATCTGTTAAGTATTGTGCATGGCTCTGGTTTGTGGTGCATTGGCACTCGTGGAGTGTGTTACCCACAAGGTGAGTGTGTTTTTAAGCAGTTTGCATATTGCTTGTGTAGTATGCGTGGTGTTTACGTGGTTTGGGTGTGTGTATGGCACATACTTTATTGTAGTTCAATATGTTGATCGTGTTGGTTTGGCAGTGAGGTTCCGACGTGAACTTAGCCTCAGTCATGTGACGACTTTTAGGGGCTGATAATGATGGTTTAATTGGTATTGTTTAAATAAGGTTAAAAGCATTGTATAATTAATATACATTGTGTTTACATGGCTACGGAGGTCATGTGCTGACCGATGATGAGCCGAGTGATTATTGAATAATGTGCTTTATATATGTGTTTGTGTAGGTTAGCTTGTGGGTCACGAGTGACCAGGACAAGCTACCCTTTACATGTGTACTGTAGTTTGTAATAAAGATGAACGTGTAAGAGTTGTGGTTTGTGTATTGCCGAGTGTGGTGGTCCGGCGCCTATTTTGGAATGCCTCTCTAGTCGGGTGCCCAAGGTTCTGTGTGAGCCAGGCACGTGTGTTTGTTGTGCTCAGGGTTTGTCCCGGTGCTCGCGTGGTACTGTCGAGGTCTGTGTCGTTTGTCCTGGACACCCTCACTCTTGTGTTTTAGTTGTACGTCCGACTGAGGGAAAGACGACAGAGGGCAGCGACTTGTGTTGAGCCAGTTCTATGTTTGGTCGCTTGTAGCGCGCTCGTGGTTGGGGTACGGACACCCATAGACGTACTGGGCCCAGCTAGTCTTGTTACCAGTGCCTCACTTTAGGGATCTCAGGCCTGAGTCCCTAAAGGTGCCAGGCATGGGCCTGCAGTGCGTGAGGCTGCAGGTAGTGGTGGTGTTTGTTAGTCTCCACTGTTAGTTGCTTGACTTGTGAGTTTGTGGAGCCGTAGCTGGACTGAGGGTTCGTGGCTATGAGACTGAGAGGTAGTTCTTGTGTTGTGTTGTCCGGGTCGGATACTGGTTTGATCAGCCAGTAGTCTATTCCCGTATGGTGGCGTCGTTCCTTTCCGAGTCGTGCTTTACCAATGGTTATGGCTTTTGTGTTGTTATTCATCATTTGAGGTCTTCCTCAGTGAGGTGTGCCCTGGTGTTGGCATGGTTGTAGTTGTGGTTAGTGCGCGGAGACTCACTAGTTTGTGGTGTGTCCCGTCGTTAGCACTGTTGTTCTTAGACTTTGTGGTAGTACCTCGTGGTGGTAGGTACCCGTACCCCTCATGGGGGTGTTCGTGTTGTGGTACCTTGAGGTAGCAGGTACGTGTACCCTTCGTGAGATGCTTTACGGTTTAGTGATGGTACATTATGTACCAGTCGTTCCATGTGTTGAAATGGACTTGTGTTTCTGTGGAGGTCATGTGGTGTGTCCTGCCACCCGCTATGTTTTACCAGTTTTGAGTAAGCTTTTGTGTATAGTTTATTGTCTGGTGGATTGGCTTGTGGTTGTCAATCCTATTACCGTACGTGGGTAGGTTGCCTGTGAAGCATGTCGCTTAGGCGACCAGTTGTTGTGGTGTTTTGCCTATGAGGCTTGTGGTCTAGGCATTTCTGTTGTTGAGCGGACTAGTAGTGATGTGCTAGTCCTGTTGTTCTTCTTACTTTCCGAGAAATATATATTTGTTTATGAATTATTGTTTATTTATTGTAAATGTTGTGAACATGCCATGGTTTGGCTTTTAGTGTTGCCGGTGAGACCCTCTGGGGTTGAGGTTCTTCAGTATTGTGTGTGGTTTTGGGTGGTCCCCTACTGAGCCTGTGACTTGTTGAGGCTCACTCCCCTACAGTTCTTTTCAGGACTTGCCGTATGTTTGGCTTGCAGCGGCATTGTGGCAGACTTGTACCACCAGCAGTTGAATAGTAGTAGTGTTGTGTGAGCTTGTACTCCCTCGGGTTATGCCTCAGGTAGTTGTACTTTTTAATTAGACATGTATTAATGTAATGGGACAGTTGTACAAATATGTGAACAGATATGAGCACATGTACTTTCTTGTGTCTTATACTATTGTGGTTTGTCTTTTATATTCTTCCTGGACACGTGTGTGAGATATCCCTTGCGAGACTTCGGTCCGTTTGCGGGAGGCAGATCTAGATATGGAGCCTTATTAGGCTTAAATATCCAAGGCCGTTACACTCTGTGTGACTAACAGTCTGAATAACCAAGTTACGCCAGAAAACCCAAATTTCGGAGTCCTCTCCATTGTTCTCAGTATAGTTCTGCATTCTAAAATACCTACACATAGTAGCAGCCTGTTGTAGAGGGTCCTTCGGCTCAGCAATAGCAATGATATCAATTTTATGATTCATAATAATCCTTCTTAGAGCACGTTTAGAGGCACTGTTAGAGATGCCTCGGATGTTCCAGAATAGGATAGGACTAATCATGAGGAAGAATCCCCAGCCTTATACCCCACCGCCTTAGCTTTAGACTGCGTGCACACACCTTCTTCCTTTTGGACAATTCCTTCAACAGTGACGACAACATTTGGCATGTATATATTTTCTTTCATGGCAAGTTCCGTTACATTCTTGTGCAAGATATCAGGAGGCTTGTTTATGGAAGGTTGAGGAAAGGGAAGTTGGGCATGAGGCATATCTTCTTCCCCGACGGACACTATCACTAGAGGCTCCCCGGGCGCGCCGCCAATCACCACTGTAGGCGGTGCAGGTTTATCCAATGCTAAACCATGAAAATCATGCATCACGCCAGAACCATGCAGCCCATGCAACGTAATAATATCAGAGGGAATAGAAAGAATATCCTATTTCTGTTGAACAACCGGAGTAACCACCAAAGTTTTCTGATCCGAGGAGCCCAAGAAAGTCTGACCATCCATAACCAGTGTCCCTTTGTCAACCTCCACACCCTAACAGTCTAATGAATCCTGAGGATTAATAACCTATTGAACAGCACAAGAGCCCCGATGGGTAACATGATTCTGGGTGCCAGGGATAACATGTTCTTCCTTACTAGAGGACCATTCACCAATCTCTACTTCCGAATTAACCTCCTCCTAGAGAAGGTTATTAATTCTTTTGGATTCACCTTTACTGCTAGAAGAACTAGGCTGAAGTTAGTTTGTTGGATTCCTCCTTTAAAAGGGCTTTGCCTTAATGTGGATGGTGCATGTAAAGGAAACCCTGGTAGTAGTGGTGGTGGCCGTTGTGTTAGAAATCCTCAAGGTGATGTCATACTGGCGTTTGCATTTCACTATGGTTTCGGCACTAGTCCTCAAGCGGAGGTCAAAGCTCTTCATGATGGTTTAAAGCTGGCTGAGGAAAAGGGTGTTCACATTTCCCTCATCTATTCGGACTCTGCTATTCTAGTTAGATCTTTCAGTTCCAATTCATCACCTGGCTGGGAATGTCAAAGATGGTGGCGGTTTGCTCTAGCCATTTTCCACAGACATGGTTCTTCTATTACTCATGTGTTTAGGGAAGCGAACCATGTTGCTGATTCATTGGCATCTTATGCTTGTTAAGAAACTGAAAATAAAGTTTTTACTTCTTCTCTACACTCCCCCTGGCTTGTAGGGGTTCAGCGGTCTTAGATAAGACTGGCCTTCCTTTTGTTCGGCTAGTCTAGCCTTTGTTCTGTAGGTGTATGCCCCGGTGATTTGTCTTCTCACTTTCCATTTTATAAAATTTTGGGATAGGCTCTCTCCTGCCCCTTTCTTTTCCAAAAAAAAAAAATCTCAACTAACCACACTATTTGAGCATGAATTTAAAGTCACAATAAATAAATAAAGTTATGTTAACAACATGATTCCATGCCAACTTTAATAAATAAACGACAAACCACGCTCAAAAGTACGAGCTAAAGAAGGGTAACGCCAAACACGAGTCACAAAGACTGGTTCGCGACACCAGCTATCGACCCAGACAAGCAACACATGTCTACCTCTTAGCCTCACAACCAAGGACGAAAGGGCTAGCTGCCGCTCCACCACAACAGAACCAACAAACTGTGGAGACCACATCTCACCAGAACTGCAACTCACACGGTTGCAGCTCCATACCTAGCACCTTTAAGGACTCCGGCCTGAGCTCCCTAAAGTGAGGCACTGGAAAAAGGACTAGCTGGGGACCTGTACATCTACCGGTGTCCGACCCCAACCAAGAGCACACTATAAGCGACTAAGAGCAAGCACAACACACAAGATGCTTTCTCATTGTCGTCTTTCCCTCAGCCAGACATAGAACTCAAACTACAGAGTGAGGGTGTCCAAGAAGATGGCACAGACCCTAGCGGTACACAAGTATCGGGACAAACCCTGAGCACTACGCGCCTGGCTCACAAAGAACCTGGGGTACCCGACTCGAGAGGTAACCACGGGTGGCGTCGTATACCCAACTTGCCACATATACAAAACCATGCAAACTCAGTGTTTCCACTTACCACGTGTGCCATGCACCGCTTTACTAACCATTGCACGCAAACCAACATTCATACGGACCCATACATGTAAGTAACTCATTGCACCATGTAGACATGCCAGGGTTCGGGTAGTAGTCTTCTAAATCGCGACGGACACAGAGGTTGCTATTTGAAGACTGAATCACGACGGGGGTAACCGTCGCAATACATACTAAAACGAGACGTCTGGATCCGTCACATTTCAGCTGCAAAAACCCTACCCCAAAACCCATTCCGGAAAATGCTCAAACCACCTTGCACAACCATTTCACATGAAATATTGCATTGAAATAAAGACCTACACATGCATCCTACTTCCCTTAACCCATTTTACACATTTAAAACCTTAAACATGGTCTGTTTAAATAAAGAAGGAGAAGAATTACCCTACCACATGAAGAACAAGAAGAACGCGTAAAATGGCGCTTACTGGTGTTTCCTGCGCTCTGCACAACCTCCTCGCATCGGAGACACGCCAAACCACACGTCGAGACCTCCAAATCGTCGAGAATATGCCACACAATCCTCCCCCACAGCTGAGTAGTGTTTCCTGCACTGCTTGGCCTGGGGTTGGCCAACCTCAACAAACAATCAAAATCGTGAAGGGTCTCGTCGTCGCGTTTAAATCATGATGGGTATGTTCGTCGCAATTTAAAGTGACGTCACTGCTTGTGGCACGGGGCGCGCATGTAGACGCGCACCCCAGAAAGTGGCATCTAAAATGCGATGACCAGGGTGGTCGCGATTATCGAAATCACGACGCCTGTGTTGGTCACATTTATGAAAGTCCCTCAAGAGATTGGTTTGGCCTGGATTCCAAGCCTCCAACCCACACAACCTGTTCAAACATCCCAAACGCACAATTGTGGGCCATACACTGGCCACCAAACCCACTAAACTATGATCTGAAAAGTCGCGACATTACATTACTATCACCGAAATAGAAACTTGAGCCTCGAAATCTATAAAAGAATTTAAACGCATGACACATTAACCACTACACAAAATACTATCATCTAAAAAGAATTAAAAGCTTACTCAAACAGGTAAGGATACGCTTTGTGCATCTCCTCTACTAATTCCCATGTATCTTCTCCTCCCTGTCTATTCTCTCATCTGATCTTAACTAACTAAATTTCCTTATTTCTTAGCTTTTGTGTCCTTTGGCCTGTAATATGTACTAGATACTCTGGCATAGACATGTCTGGCTTTAGATCATCTTGTTGATAACTGACTATCTGTGATGGATCCCGAATATACTTTCTCAACATAGAAACATGGAAGACATCATGAGCATCTATAAAATATGTTGGGAGATCTATTCTACATGCTATTTCTATGATTCTTTCTAAAATTTGAAAGGGGCCCACATACCTTGGACTTAACTTGCCTTTCTTACTGAATCTTAATACACCCTTGGTAGGTGATACACTCAGAAAAACATAATCACCAACCTCAAATTGAAGTGGCCTGCATCGGGTGTCTACATAACTCTTTTGACGTCTTTGGTCTGTTTGCAATTTCTCTTTAATAAATCTGACAATTTCCGTAGTTTGTTGAATCAATTCTAGACCCATAACTTGCCTTTCTCCGACTTCATGCCAGTTCAATGGTGTTCTACATAGATTGCCATACAAAGCCTCATATGGTGCCATCCCAATACTTGTATGATAACTGTTATTAAATGTAAATTCTACCATTCCCAGATGGTGCTCCCAACTGCCTCCCACACTGAACAGCAAGCTCGTAGCATGTCTTCAATAGTCCGAATGGTTCTATCTGTATGTCCATCTATTTGCGGGTGATATGCCGAACTATACCTTAATTTAGTGCCAATTACCCTCTGTAGACTCCTCCAAAAACCAGATGTAAATCTTGAATCTCTATCAGAAACAATTGTCTTCGGAATACCATGCAATGGTACAATTCTATCCACATATATTCTAGCTAGTCTGTCCACTGTCCAAGACATGTTCACAACTAACAACCTACATACCTTGGTCAATATGTCAACAAACACCCATATACCATTGCGTCCTATTGTTGTCCTGGGTAGTCCTGTTACAAAATCCATAGCAATGTCGTCACATTTACATTGTGGAATTGGTAACGGCTGAAGTAGTCCTTCTGGTTTCTGATGTTCCGCCTTTATCTGCTGGCAAAGTGAGCATCTTGCAATAAATTTTGCTCTCTCTTTTCATGTGTGTCCACCAAAAGTGCCTCCTCAAGTCTTGGTACATCTTTGTGCTGCCCGGATGGATAGTGTACCTGAATTTGTGTGCTTCCTCTAGAACCCTCTACTTTACCCCCATTTCCGCTAGAACATACAACCTGCCTTTAAGCTTGACTACACAGTTATCATCAATAGTAACACCCTCTATTTTACAATCTCTGCCAGATTTCCATCTGTCTTCTGGGATTCAACTTTTTTGCCAATACAATGACGGTTCAATAGCACTGCTGGCCAACACTGCTCGCCACTGACTGCTTGGGACATATAAAGAATTTTCTACTATTTCCTCATATAACTTCCACTCTTTAATCATCATTTCACTTTGATATATTCTTCTGCTTAATGCATCTACTACTACATTTGCCTTTCCTGGGTGATAAGCCAAACTGAAATCATAATCTTTCAAGTATTCTACCCACCTGCGCTGCCAGAGATTTAAATCCTTTTGGGAGAAAATATATTTCAAGCTCTTGTGATATGTGAAAATTTCAAACCACTCACCATAAAGATAATGCCTCCATATTTTCAAAGCAAAAACAACTGCTGCCAATTCCAGATCATGAGTTGGGTAGTTCTATTATACTGGCTTCAACTACCTAGATGCATAAGCTATAACCTTTCCATGTTGCATTAAAATAGCTCCAAACCCTCTTCTAGACACATTTGTATACAACACAAAACCTCCGTTGCCTGTTGGTATTGACAATATCGGTGCTGCAATAAACCTCCTCTTGAACTCCATAAAACTTTTCTGACAATGATCTGACCAAATAAATGATACACCCTTTCTGGTTAATCTTGTCATTGGTGCTGGAATATTTGGAAAAATCTTGTATGAAATGTTTGTAGTATCCTGCCAAACACAAGAAACTTCTGATCTCTGTAATTATTCTCGGTGCTTCCCATTTCATGACTGCTTCTACTTTCGCTGGATCTACTGCAACACCCTCTGCTGAAATAACATGCCCCAGAAACTGAATCTCATGCAACTAGAACTCACATTTAGAAAACTTAGCATACAATTAATTTTCTCGCAAAGTCTGCAAAGTGATTTTCAAGTGTGCTGCTTGTTCCTCTTCTGATGCTGAGTATACCAGTATATCATCTATAAAAATCACAATAAATTGATCTAGATATGGGTGGAAGATTCTATTCATTAAATTCATAAATGTTGCCAGTGCATTGGTTAACCCAAATGGCATTACAACAAACTCATAATGTCCATATCTCGTTTTGAAAGCTTTTTTATCAATGTCTTCCTTTCTAACTCTCAACTGATGAAACTCGAACCTCAAGTCAATCTTGGAAAATACTTTAGCCGACTGTAGTTGATCAAACAAATCATCTATTTTTGGCAATGGATACTTGTTCTTAATAGTAACTTCATTCAATTTCTGATCATCTATACACATTCTAAAACTACCATCTTTCTTCCTCACAAATAAAATTGGAGCTCCCCATGGTGAGTGACTTGGTCTGATAAAACATTTCTCCAATAATTCCTGTGACTACTTTTTCAAAATTTTAAGCTCTTCCGGTGCCATTCTATACGGTGCTGTCGACATGGGCATAGAACTTGGTTGTAATTCCACTGTAAAGTCCACTTCCTTGTGTGGAGCTAAACCTGGCAAATCATCTGGAAACACATCTGCAAATTCTCTTACTACTGGAACTGCCTTAATTGACTTACCAGACTCAACTAAACCCACGGAAGTTAGGTAGGCCACACAACCTGCATTTAGTAACTTCCTAGCCCTAAGTGCAGAAATAATAAACTTGGGAGTATAAAATGGCATACCTTGGAATTCAAATATAGCTCCATCAGGGTGACAAAATCTAACCCTTTTCTTCATGTAGTCAACCACTGATCCATAGGCTTCTAACCAGTCCATACCCAGAATTATATCATAATCCTTCAACTATAAGGCATACAATCTGACAGGCATCTGATTTCCTTGTACCCAAAATATGCTGGCGATTGATATGCAATCTCTCCAAGAAAACATTACCATCATTCGATAACATGCCTTTAACTGAAATTTCTGGACAAACTTCATTAATATCAGTGCGTTGATGTACTAAAGGAGCATTACTAATCCAGATATCTCTGAAAAAGTCAGTGGTAGTGCCATCTCCAAGAACCCATCTAGAGTGAGATAGAACTATGTCCTTAGCCTACTGGAAAATTTATTTGGAGACCCCTGTAGGAAATGGTGTTGTGACACCATGCAAGTGCTTTCCTTTTAGAAATCTTTGTCCAGCGTAAATAGACCAGAGCGACTTCTCATGAAGTACATTCCAAATGTGCTTGGCACTTAGTGCCACCTAGAGAGAATATAGAGTTCTCAATCCTAAACCTCCTTCTTCCATAGGTTTTTGTAATTCTGTCCATGCCACCTAGTGCTTTCTGTGGTGACCTTCCGCTCCCTGCCAGAAGAAATTTGCACACAACCGATCCATGTGCCTACATATCCCCTTAGGAAATGTTATGGATGAGGCAAGATAAATGGGTAAACTCTATGATACCGATTTGATGAGGACAGATCTGCCAGCCTGGGAAAGAATTTTGGAGCACCAACCTGCTAGCTTATTGGTTATTTTTTCCATAAATGAATTTATAATCAGCTAAAATAAGCTTACTAGCTTTGATTAGAATCCCCAAGTATCGGATGGTACCACGATGTCTATTATAACTAGTCAAGGAATGGATCCGCTGGGCCAAGGTTCCCAGAGCTTTGGTAGAAACCATAAAACAACTCTTCCCAACATTGACTTTCTGGTCGAAGCTTTATTCATAGACAACAAGAAAACTAAGAAATGTTTTTATATTTTTGCTTCTTCATTCATGAAAACCAATGTATCATCAGCGTGAAGTAGATGAGAAATTTTTACACATCCTCTGGGGAAACTATAGTAACTGATATTTCCATTTTGGAAAAAATGACGCAATCCATGACTAAAACCCTCAGAAGCAATAATGAATAAAAGAGGTGACAAAGGATCTCCTCGCCAAATACCCCTCGTACATTTGAAGAAACCAGAAATAGCCCAGTTTAAGGTAACATAAAATCAACAATTAGGCAACATCATACTGATATAAGATTTGAACTTATTGCAGAACCCAAATTTGTCCATGACTGCCAAAATAAAATCCCATTCCATACGATCATAAGCTTTGACCATATCTAATTTAAATATGACAATATGGCCTCTCACCTTCCGATCAATGTCCCACATCAGTTAACAAGAAAGTGAGACAGTGTCCAAGATATACCGCCCTTTCACAAATGCACTATGTTCTTCAGAAATAATGCTTGGTAAAATTGGAGTAAGCCAGCCACAAATGATCTTCGAGATGATTTTATAGGCAAAGTTAAACATACTAATGGGACGAAAATCTCCAAAAGTCCTAGGTTCTGAAACATTAGGAATAAGAGTAATTAAGGATGAACCTATACCTTTTGGAAGCATGAACCCACAAAAAACCCCGGAACCGCATCTACCACATCATTATTGATAATATCCCAGCAATAAGAAAATAAAGCATCAGTGAAGCCGTCCGGCCCTGGTGCGCTGGATTTCTTCATTCCAGCTCCCTTACTACCTACTACATCATTCTAACTCTCAAAGTAAACGAATGGTAGATTCTATGGTTGGAACACACTCATCACTCTGATGCGTTCCCATCAAAATCATTCCCTTCAGCTTCCTCTTCAATGTCACCTATGATGTTGAAAAGTAGGGAATGAGCAAACTAGCCTAGTAGGATTTATATCTCAAGGTACGGACAATGATATAAGTGATTAACAATTTAGAACTGGGTATGCACGATTATCAAGGTATGCATGAATGACAAATCCATATAAACATGATACGTGAATTAGATAGATTGAACAAGAGTGATCAAACAAAATCTGGAATGATGTAACGAGCAAGAACTATCAATAGAGCAATATGTAAAAGCACACAAGATATCCTTTAATTGCAAGAATGCAGGATGGCCATATCACGCAAGCAAGCAAGCATGCACGAGGAAGAAATTTTAACGTGTAACACTTAATCTGGCACGAAGCCACTAATGTGCACTAAGGATCTATGCCACCTTGGAATTCACACTAGGACATGTGTATGTGGTTATTGTGTCTAGCATCCAACAAGATAGTACTCCCAGCACAGATGCAACGCTAGTAATCATTATATCCCATGGTTAATAGTATATTTATGACTCGTCGTCATTGGGGCTAAACTGGAGCCCTTGAACACTCGTCGTGCCTGGTCAGCATCTCAATATTTTAAAATGTAGATACCCACAGTCATTCATGGTCAATAACAAGAGTTTTAAGAAGTATACATTTCAATATCCTGTTCATGGTGATTTCAAGAAAGACAAGTCATGTGAATATGATTTCCTGATAACAAGATTCAAGAGAGAATTTCGGTAGCATAATAGCACTATTTCACTTTTATATAACTCTTTACATTAATGGCTTGAGTCCATGTTTATAAATTCACACTCACGAGAAATAGACCAGAGAGGAAGTGCATGCTATCTCCAGGGAACTTCAATGATACAACCAACTCGGTCTCCATGAGGGAATCTACGGAGTATGAAGATTTACAGAGGTCATAAAGGAAAGGTCACTAGTTTGTCAATACAGAATGACTAAAGAGAGTTTCCAATCCCCCAAGAAATGGTTGCCTATTTGTGCAAGAGTGTAGTGTAGAACGTACCTCATATCACAATCCACCAGTTTAAAACAAGCAGAAAGCAAGTAAAATGATGATGCAATATAGACATGCATTTATATCAACATGATTTGCAGCATTTTAACATGATATTCATTCACATTAATAAGCTAGATCATCAAGATGAATAAATCAATCGCATAAGGAATAGATCGAACAATTAAGAACAATTAGAATAAGCTTTCAGATTATTATGACTTTTTCATGGGTTAACAAGTTTTTAAGCCACTAAACAGATTGAACAATGCCTCTATAACACATAACATGGAAGACTTACACTTAGACTGTGTAGAACAAGTCTCGGGTAGGCTTTCAAATACGCAAAGGGTTCATTCGTCACCTATTACAAAGGCTTAAATAGTTAAAATAGGTGTACAGTCGGTCCTCTAAATCGCGATAGGGCTAACAATCGCATTTACACTCAATCTGTATGACCAATCGGATATAGGATAGAAACGTGACGTCATGGTCAGACGCGTTCAAGACAATCGATTGGTGACCATCTATACACGACAGGGTACATGGTCACGTTAAAGGCAATCGGTTCACTGGTAATGATTGATGAAATAGAATCGCGAGGGTCATAATGGTCGCATTCAAGGGCAATCAATATGGTACCGATTGGTAACCACTAAATCACGACGGTGTTGTCCGACACATTCATGTCACTTTCAAAATGCAAAATATGCATGAAAACCAAGGGCGGGAAATGGGTAAAATTGCGACGCTTCATCAGATCACGTATCAGACATGCATAGAAAACTACGCGACACATAGTTTAATGCTGTCAGATCTTGTTAGAACGAAAGTAAAACACAACGATCAATACTGTCACCTTTAAGGTAATCGTGATGGGTTAGCCTGTCGTGGTACCAGTGTCTAAATCTCGACGCCTGGAGTGGTCGCAGTTTAGGGTTCAAACCGAGAACGGTAAAAAATGTTGCAATCATGCATGCAAGGCCTATAACTCGAGATCTAGGGCTCTTGAGACAAAAGTATGAACATGAAAGTTGTAGAGTAAGGAAGAGAACTATACTTTTAGGTTGACTCAATTTGTCTTGGGATGCGTGAAATATGTTATGAACAATAGAAGCCCTAATCATGTGTGACTCTTGGAAAACGCTTAATACTCAAAGCATGCTTGATGAAATTTGGCAAAATAGTTGCATATGAAACTAGACTCGATGAGCTTTAACATGGTACATGATTTGTTCTTGTTTGGCCTGAGAACACCTACCTTTGATCGTCCTTAGGAGAGGTCTTCTGCAGGTCGATGCATATTGCTAGCTGGGGAAGAGAGCTTCAGTTGGGGGTGATCTCCATCACCTCCGATGCTCAAGCTATGCTCCTCACGATCCCAGGAAGTTGGTAACTCGTCCTAAGGGGTTATAACAAGTATTGAAAGATCTAGGGTTGTTTAGAAGTCCTATTGCATTTAGGAAAGGGGAGCCTCAAGTTTTGGTTAAACCCTTCCTTAATTTGAGGATTCTCACCCCAATTTGAGTAGGAGAACCATTAGAAAACTCCATAATATGGTTGGGCACGAATTTGGGTTGATTTAGAAGTCTAATTGTCTTGGATTTTCCCTAATTATCCTTTCTATTTTTTGCTTAATTAGAGCTACGAATTTTGGGGATTTATGCTAGTTGGGCTTTTATTCTTTGGGCTATGAGTGTATGTTTGGCCCATAATACTATTTTGATAATACTGATTGTAATTTTTCTATTTATTTTCTATTTTTAATTTACTAAATTTTCGGGGCACTACACCCTCTCCCACTTAAAAGTATTTGGTCCTCAAATTCATAGACAAGGAAAATTTACTTACTTGTAAATAGTTTTGGAAACCTCTTGTGCATAGCTTCTTTTGTTTCCCATGTATCATCTTCTTCCAGGCATTGATTCCACCTAATCTTTACCAAGGGAACCATCTTGTTCCTCAACTGGCGCACTTCTCGATCTATGATTGTATCTGGCTCCTACTCATAAGTCCCATCTTTTTGAAATACCAAAGACTCATATTCGGTGACGTAATAAGGGTCATGTACATACTTCTTTAGCATAGATATGTGGAATACATTATGTACTCCATCGAGAGTTGGTGGTAATGCCAAACGGTGTGCAACTTCACCTACTCTTTTGAGGATTTTGAAAGGGCCGATGAATCTTGGTGATAGCTTGTCTTTGATTTCAAACCTTCTAATTGTAATGACCCTCCTTATACCGGTACGATTATACCAATCCACGTCGGTACAAAGAATGCCGTCACAGTAGGACATTTACCCAACACTAAACAATAGATTGAGATGTACATATATATCAAAAAGTACAGCGGAAATAAATGTATTTTTATCATTCCATCATCATCACATAATCCACAGTCTATATAGAAATAAATGAAATAACACAGTCCATATTATTACATGTCCAAATAAAATACATTGTCCATATAAATTATACAATTTTAAAGTTTACATACTATGAAAAGAAAGTAACAACGTAGTAACGTCCACAAGTGAAACTACTCCTCGCACTCGGAGTCGCTCCTCACTATGTCCTCCTCAGGAATGGAGGCACCTGCCTCACCTGTACGCCAAAGCAAGAATGAGTCTTCTGAAAAGACCCAGCAAGCAATCCAAAGATAGCATCCTTACACATAACACACAAATATGCTAGTCTTTTAAATATGAAAGAAACACATGTTGCATGCTACGTATCAAATCAAGCACTATTCATGAAGACCTATAGTATGCTTTCTACACATTATATCCAACATGATTCAAAGATTCTAATTTCATTCAAATCATTTCACAATTATACGCAATTAAAGCATGCAATTATGTACATGGTGAATAACACACCTAGCATGATATCTAGTCATTTCTCATGCAATTATAACACTTATCCATGCATTTAACTTGCTGTTTTAATATGAATAAATCACATTCTCATGAACTCACATCATTTCACATACTAACATATTCACATTTTACTATCACATGTTCACTTTTCACATTTGCACATTTTCACATATCCACAATTCACATATGCACACTTTTTAAACTTAATTGCCGTGACACATAGTCCAAACCACCATAAGAAGGACACACATTACATACACATACCCGTCACCTAGGCAACACAGTGACGAATCATGGTTAACTGCGCAGAACCAGGAGAAGCCCTCTCCACCCTAACCAGTGGTACTTGTCCACCTCTAGGATTTCATCCTAATGCCTATAGGATATCACACACATTGAGCATTCTCTTAGGGACTTTACTACAGTACGGCTCCACAACCCTCTATGATAGCAGTGTCAATCTCGGCACAATTTTTACACATTCACACTTTATCACATTGTTTACATAATTCACATGCATTACTTAACACATTTACATGCATTTTAAATAAACACACATGCTTCAATTCACAAGGTATGATGTTACTATTTCACAATGACAAATAACTCATAACACAGTCCTAATCATGATGCTAATCATTGTATTCCACATGATTAAACTTAAACGTGTTTATCATGGTCACATGTCTTATTAAGCTAAAATAGTACCTATTATTATCAAAACAGAACGGAATTTTTATCACAGGCTTCATACAGATCATATGTCACATACCTAAATTTTCAGATTTTTCGAAATAGTAAAGCAAAATTTAACAATTAAAACAGGTCACATGCTGATTTATTAATAAACTCATTTAAACATGATTCACAGTAAAACAGTCGTACTTAACAGTTCCAAAACCTGAAAATAGTCATCATATGATCATGATTCACAGTAAAACAGTCGTACTTAACAGTTCCAAAACCTGAAAATAGTTACACAATGGATATATTTATTCAGGATTTATCATGGTCAGATAATGCTCAATGTCCAATTACAAAAATTTCAATAAATAGAACTGTATATAGAAATTCGACATATCCTCATGACATTACCAACTGACTGTACCTGACCACATATAATTTTTACCGTATACACATATATCCAGAAATCCGTCAAACATACCACAGAGATGAAAACAGTCATTCTGTAAACTTGAAGAACTTGGCGGCAAAGGGGTTGCCGCCAACCGGAATTAACGGCACACGATGTTGCCGCCAACTCAAGATCTTGACGGCAGCAAGCTTGCCATCAAGTTCCTATCTGCGGAAAACACAGACCGAATGCAATACACAAGGGGAATTGGAGGTTCTAGGACACGAGGAAAAATCTGCAAAAATCCTAAGACCTAAAGGACATGTGCAGGGATGAAATCCCTCGATTACTTGCCTGAGAAAAATTGTCTAATAGGATTAATTTTCCGAAGAAGCCCTTCTCGGCCAAGCCAAGAAGTTGCTCAAAAACCTTCCAGATCCGGTCTTTCTATTGATGTAGGTCACACACCGGAGTCGGGGAAGCCTCCTCAATGTCAAGTGCACCTCCTAGTCGAAGAAGATCACCAGGAGAACTCCTCTCACGCCGGATCAAGCTTGCACAAAACCATTTTTTCTCCACAACAAACCCTAGGTTTCTCAAAAGCCAAAAGACCTCACCTCGCCCAAATCTAGGTGTTTTATAGGGTTAAGACGTCGGGGTACGCATTAAGGTTAGAATCATACCATTGGAGGTGGGTTTCCAATTCCAGAACTGGGGAAAACGCAGCCGTTTCCTGATCTAAAATCGCAACAGAAATTAAGAAGTAAATGTTCACTTCTCTGCCGTTAATAGGAAATAAACATCCATCGATCTGGACGTTGACTCTGAGTCAACGGAACACTAGTTGACGTCAACATGTCCTCAACGTCAATGGATGTTGACGTTTACTGGCATCTCGACCAGAAAACAGAAACATTAAATAGCATAGATACATCATATACAAATACATACAATATGCCCTGTAAAATTTAAATACAATATGCACCATTAAATAAAGATAATATATATATATATATAGAAATAAGTACGTATATACATATATGTACATATACACATAAACAATATACACAAAAGCAACTAAGTATAATATGACAAAATCCGAATAATGAGAACAAAATTCGAGGGCCTTACACACTCTCCCCCTAAAAGAAAACTTCGTCCTCGAAGTTAGAATGACATACTAACCAAACAACTGGGGATACTTCTTCATCATAGCATCCTCAAGCTCCCACGTAGCCTCCTCCTGCGAGAAGTTCTGCCAAAGTACCTTCACGGATGTAATACTCTTGTTCCTGAGATGCTGAACCTTCCAGTCAAGGATAGCTACGGGTTGCTCAATATACGACAGATCTGGCTGAATCTCCACTGGCTTGTGACTAATAATATGTGACGGATCTCACACATACCTCCTGAGCATAGATACGTGGAATACAGGATGAACACTAGCTAACGCTGGGGGTAAAGCTAGCTCATACGCCACGTTGCCCATCCATCTAAGAATCTCAAACAGGCCAATGAATCTACGACTCAACTTGCTATGCCTGCCAAACCTGACAACGCCTAGGGCAGGTGAAACCTTCATAAAAACATGCTCGCCAACCTCGAACTCTAAATCCTTCCTTCTGTTGTCGGCGTAACTCTTTTGCCTATTCTGCGCCGCAACAGGCCTCTGCCTGATAATCTGAATCATATCCGAAGTCTCCTGAACCAACTCCAGACCAATCAACTTCCTATCACCAGTCTCCTCCCAACACAAAGGAGATCTACAAGGCTGCCCATACAGAGCCTCAAATGGAGCCATGTCAATGCTCGCATGAAATCTGTTGTTGTAGGCGAACTCCACAAGAGGTAAATGATGCTTCCAATCACCCTTCCAATCAATCACACACGCTCTCAACATATCCTCGAGCATCTAGATAGTCCTTTGTGACTGGCCATCTGTCTGAGGATGGAACGATGAACTAAGCTTCAACTGAGAACCCAATGCCTCCTGAAGACCCTGCCACAACCTCGATGTAAACCTCAGGTCTCGATCAGAAATAATCGACTTTGGCACACCATGCAACCTCACAATGCTACTAACATACATCCTAGCCAAACTCTCCAAGGACTGCTTCTTCTTCATCAGCAAGAAATGTGTCGTCTTGGAGAAATGGTCTACAATCACCCAAATAGAGTCATTGCCCTTTACTGATCTGGGCAAACTCATTACAAAGACCATAGTGATTACCTCCCACTTCCACACTGGTATCTCCATCTTCTGCATAAGACCAGATGGTTGCTGATGCTCGGCCTTCACTTGCTGGCATACCAAACACCTAGATATGAAGTCAGCTACATCCTTCTTCATACTAGACCACCAGAAGGATCTCTTCAAATCCTGGTACATCTTAGTGTTGCCCGGATGAATAGAGAACCTCGACCTATGAGCTTTTGCTAGAACATGCTCTCAAACATTCACAACATCGGGAACACATACTCGGTGCTGAAATCTAATGACACCATCTTCATCTCGAGCAATACCTGCGTTGCCTACCATCTCCTGAAGCCTAGTGTAGACACGACTTTGAGTTTGTCGGGAACTTCGAGCGGTTAATCCACAAAGAGGGGGGATGAAATAAAATAAAATGTGTGGTGAGGGGTGTGAAAGTGTCTGGGAGATGGAGTGGAGATGGAAGAAAATGACAAGAAAAGAAAAGATCCGCGATCGCCAGGTACGCAAGGGTACCGAATGGAGGTGCACGGCGTATTGGGTTCACATGTGTGATGTTTGTGATTACATGTTTTTTATGATGAACAATATAAATTGATGTTGTGTGAATGGTTGTAACCTGAGGACATTGACAAGTCAAGCAACATGTCAAACATCTCTCTAATAATGTTCTTTAATGTAGGTGTGAATGCATGCAAGACAAGCATCAAAATCAAGAGCAAAAGCTTAAAGAAAAACACATCAAGCAAGTGCCTGTCAACAGCCCAAAAGATACCTATCGACAGCTAGACACACAGAAGACAGATACCTGTCAGAAAACACAAAGTAAAGTGTGTCTGTCGATAGCCACAAATCGCCTGTCGATAGCTTCACACAGGAAAACACTTCCCGGAAGACCAGTGCTCTGGAAATTGCAAATTTGTTAGTACCTATCGACAGATGAACATTAACCTATCGAGATTTGGATATGTTCCGTATTTGGGTGTTTCCTTTTACCACGTCTCTCCTAACTTGGACACTCATATATATAGAACATAAGGAGGTATTTTCGCAGCAAGGAGAAACCATACCAACCCCTAAGCAAAATCCAAGAGAGAAAGCTTTTTTCTGCTGCTCTACTTCAACCCTCTGTCGAGAGCGAAGAATATTCATCTTCCAAGCGAAGTTGAAGCCGGTTCGTCCATGAATCAAGCTTCTCCATCAAGTGTTCAACATCCAAACAAAGCTTGGAGTTCTTCTAGATGACCACCTTGAAGAGTTGTATCTCAGGATTTGATTCTACAACTCTGAACTCTTCTCTCTTACCACTTTTCATACTTTGTGTGTGTGGTAGTGAATCAAGCGTCCCTTGTGCTTGATCTGCATGTGTGGTGTTGTTCTGATTGCTTGTTTACATCAGACAACGTGGTGTGTGTTTGTGTTGTAGTGATTGAACTCGCTCATAAGTAGTCTTTCTGCGTGTGTGTGGACGATGGACGTAGGATACACAAGTTGTGTACTCCGAACTACCTTAAATCTTCGTGTCTTGTGGTTTGCTACGTCTTCACGGTAGATGATTGGTAGGCACGTTGGTTCTACATATGCTAGATAGGTTGTTCCTGTTTTATTCACAACAAACACACACATCTTGGTTCGAAGTTAATTCAACTCTGTTTGAGATATTGATAAGTCTGTGTCTCCATTAAAAAGAAGGTCATAGTGTTTTAATTGATAGTAATCTATTCACCCCCCCCCCCCTCTAGATTACCATAATAGATAATTTTGCGCATCTTTCAATTGGTATCAGAGCAAGGTTTCTCCAATTTATTGTTTTAATTGTTTGATCTTACGATCAAGAGATTTTCGATCTCATGGAATCTAACAAGGGGTATATAGCTGAAGGACATTCAGTGTCCAGGCCACCCTTCTTTGATGGCACTGACTATCCGTATTAGAAAAATCGTATGCAGGTTTTTCTAAGAGCTCAAAACTTTGAGCTATGGAAGATCGTCAGCAAAGGAGCATATGTGCTGCCCGAGGATGAAGATACTTGGACAAAGGACCAAATTGCTAAGGGAACTCTCAATTGGAGTGCATTGAACATGATGTAGTGCACTGTGCATCCCAAGGAGTATTCTAGAGTTTCCACGTATTCTTCAACAAAAGAAATGTGGGACAAGCTTGAACTGATCAATGAAGGTACATCTGAGGTAAGGGAAACCAAAGCAAGCATGCTAGTGTCTGAATATGAGATGTTTAAAATGAAAAATGATGAAACCATATCAGATATGTTTGCAAGGTTCATGCTACTAATCAACAGACTGAAAGGTCTTAAGAAAGAATACTGAGAAAGTGACTTAGTTAGGAAGATACTTCGGTCACTTCCATCCTCCTGGAATACTAAGGCCACCATCATTGAGGATTCTAAAGATCGTTAAAAAATGAAATTATATGAGCTAATTTGTTCCTTAATGACCTATGAAATAAATGTAAAGAGGAAAGAAACTGAAGAAAATCCAAGAAAATCTGTTGCTCTAAAAGCTTCCAACAAAAGTTTCTCCAGTTCCAAAAAGGACATGCAACGGGAAAGTGATGATAATGAAACGTCTAGTGATAGTGAGAAGGATGAAATCGCCATGCTCACTAGATAGTTCAAGAAATTCCTTAAATTCAAAAGGAAAGGCTCAGGTAACTTTAAATCTTTTCAAAAGAAAGACTTTTCAAATAAATTTGAGTCTAACAAGAAATTTGACATGATTGTATTCTATGAGTGTAAGAAACCAGGGCATATGAGAGGAGAATGCTCGGAGCTCAAGAAGAAATTGAAGAAAGAAAAATTCACCTTCCAGAAAGCCAAGGCAATGCTGGCAACTTGGAGCGATGAAGATGAAGACGAGGACACACAAGCAAGCTCAAGAGATGAAGAAATTCACTGTTTAATGGCAAGGAATGAGTACTCCACTGAGGTAAACTCTTCCTTTGAAAACTATACTGTAGATGAATGGGAAGAAGCTTATACATTGCTCTTTGAGAAATTTTGTGAGTTCAAGTCTGAAAATAAAGCACTCAAAAAGAAAATCAACTCATTCGTTCATAGCACACCCAATGATGAACAGATTGCAGTCCTAAATAAAGAGATTGAAATGATGAAGATTGATGAGGAAGCTCACTGTGAAGAAATGGATTGCATAAAAGTAAAATTGCAAGAGAGTGAAAAAGAAAAACAAAGTCTAATCAATTCCCTTGAAACTCTTCAACATGAAAATCAAGAGATTAAGAAAAAGTTGGAAAAAGTTGAAAATGATCTTAAAGGAAAATCTGAAGATCTTACAAGATTTGTAAAAGGAAAGCAAAATCTTGATACAATTTTGGGATCAAATACTTTTGTTGCAAAGCATGAGATTGAGTATCAACCTGTAAAACAAAAGAAAATTGGAGAGACATGAATTACATCTTTTGGTGATTGTAGTCCAAGCACAAGCAAACAGGTTCCTCCCAAGGACAAGAAAACTCAAGCAAAGGGTAAGCAACAACAACCCAAACAAAAGACTTTAGTTGTTCAAAAAATTAAGAAGTCTATCGACAGATCCAAAGAGAGCTGTCGAAAGGCCTGGAAGTATGCTGCCAAGGGACAACCATCCAGACAACAAAAAAGGAAAATGCAAATGAATGTTCAACAAAATAACAAAGCAAATGTTTTAAAAAAATCTTCATAATCCAATTTCTCTAAGAAACTTGGGCACAATGAAAAACAGTGTTGGAACAATTCAAACAAACTGAATTGCAAACAAGTTTGGATTCCAAAGAACTTACTTTTTGGCATGAATGAAACATTTGGACCCAAAGTAATTTGGGTTCCAAAACCTCTTGTCTGATCCATCTATGCAAGAATGCCTAGCAGCCCAAAATCAAAATAAATGGTACTTAGATAGTGGCTGCTCGAGGCACATGACGGGCGACAAATATAAATTTTATTTGCTGGTGGAGAAAGACGGAGGTCAAGTTGTCTTTGGAGGTAACAACAAGGGCCAAATCATTGACACAGGTAAGGTAGATAAGTATGCCTCTAACTCAATAGACAACGTGTTGCTGGTTGATGGTCTTAATCACAATTTGCTTAGCATAAGCCAACTGTGTTATAAAGGTCATAAAGTTGTTTTTGAATAAAAAACATGCCAAATTGTTGATAAAGAAACATGAAGTCTTAAGTTTTCTGGAAAGAGAGTGAACAACATCTATCTAGTTGATTTAGATGAACCAGAAAACAAAAATTTGTGTCTTGTTGCTAATAAGCAGGATGAGTTGACTTTGTGGCATCGTAGGCTTGGTCATGCGAGCTACAATTTATTGCACAAGATCATGAGGCTGAAGTTGGTAAGTGGACTTCCTGACATTTCTTTTAATAAAAATGAGAGTTTTTGTGATGCATGTGCACAGGGAAAACAAACCAGAAAATCCTTCAAATCAAAGGCACCGATAATTACTTCCAAACCTTATGAACTGTTGCACATGGACCCTTTTGGACCTACTAGAATGCTAAGTCTCAATGGCAAACGCTTTGGGTTTGCCATTGTGGATGATTTTTCTACGTTCACTTGGGTCAAATTCTTGGGTCACAAAAATAAAGCACTTAAAGTCTTTGAAGAATTCTTTAATAAGATTGAGCATGGGAACACTCATAAAATATGCTCAATCTACACTGATCATGGGGGAAAGTTTGATAATAACTCTTTTTCTGACTTTTGCAGGCACCACGGGATAGATCACATGTTCTCCTCTCCAAAGACTCTAGAGCAAAATTGTGTAGTGGAGAGAAAGAACAGAACCTTGGTGGAAATGGCTCACACTCTTCTGGATGAGAGCCAACTCTCAAGGAGCTTTTGGGCAGAAGCGGTGAACATTTCATGCTATATTCTCAACAGAGCCATGGTAAGACATGTGATGAAGAAAACTCCCTATGAACTGTTAAAAGGTAAGAAACTTAGTATTGGGTATTTCAGGGTCTTTGGCTCCAAAGTGTTTATACATAACAATGATAAAGTTGATTTAGACATATTTCAAGCCAAAAGTGATCCAGGTATTTTTCTGGGATACTCAGAACACTCTAGAGCATATAGAGTGTTTAATAATAAAAATCAAACTGTGGATGAAACTCCACATGTTGTTTTTGATGAGTATCATGCAAAGACTAATAGTTCAACTTTACATAGGTATGATGATGGAGACAAAGGAATAATTCATGGGAAACCACATGAAAAAGCAAAAGAAAATTCTCAAGGACAAACAAAAACTAACAGTGGATATTGTCGCAGGTACAATGATGATGATCATGAAATACTCTTCAAAAAACAAGATGATGAATTTGAAGAAGATCCTCAAGAAAAAAAGACTCAAGATGAAAATCCTCAAGAACACCCTCCTGAAGAACAAGTCACGCATTACCCACTTCCTCAAATCCAAGATTAACCAGGTTCTTCAACAATCATAAATGTGAGGTATTCAAAGGATCACCCACTTGATAATGTAATTGGAAATCTAAATGATAAAGTTCAAACTAGGTCTCAGATTAGACAAATAGTTGAACAAGATCATTTAGCTTTTGTCTCTCAAGTGGAACCTAAAAATGTTGAAGAGGCTCTGAAAGAAAATTCATGGATTGACGCTATCCATGAGGAACTTGGTCAGTTTTGAAGAAATAATGTCTGGAGTTTAGATCCTAGAACCCCTGAAATTTCTGTCATTGGCACAAGATGGGTGTTTAGGAATAAACTATATGAAGAGGGTAAAGTGGTGAGAAACAAAGCTAGACTGGTAGCAAAGGGGTATAACCAAGAATTTGGGATAGATTTTGAAGAATCTTTTGCACCTGTAGCTAGACTTGAAGCAGTAAGGATCTTGTTAGCATATGCATGTTCAAACAAGTTTAAACTTTTTCAAATGGATGTTAAAACTGCTTTCTTGAATGGCTACATGAAAGAGGAAGTCTATGTTTCTCAACCATCCGATTTTGAGGATAATGAAAAACCTAACCATGTTTATAAGTTGCACAAAGCTATTTACGGTTTGAAGCAGACACCCTGAGCTTGGTACGACAGACTAAGCAATTTTCTGGTGAGTAAAAAGTACTGAAGAGGTAAAGTGGACCAAACCATTTTCACTAAGAAAGTTCGCAATCACATAATTGTTGTTCAAGTCTATGTGGACGACATCATCTTTGGTTCCACTAACCCATCACTGTGTGAAGAGTTCTCTAAACAATGCACAGTGAATTTGAGATGAGTTTAATAGGGGAGCTTCCATTTTTTCTTGGTTTGCAGGTAAAACAACATGATGATGGCTTCTTCATTAATCAAGAAAAATATGTAAAGGAGCTATTGAAACGTTTTCAGTTTGAACAAGCCAAGCCTGCCTCAACACCCATGAGCACAAGCATAAAATTGGAAAATGATGAAAAAGGTAAAAAGGTAGATGCAAAGCAATTCCGAGGTATGATTGGCTCTCTCCTTTACCTTACTGCAAGTAGACCAGATATACAATTTAGTGATTGTCTTTGTGCTAGATACCAATCTAGTCCAAAGGAAAGCCATTTGGTTGCAGTTAAAAGGATTTTTCGATATCTCTCAGGTACATATGATTTAGGTCTTTGGTATTCAGCAAGGAGTAGCTTTAACTTAATCTCATATTCTGATGCTGACTATGTTGGGTGTAAAATTGATAGAAAAAGTACTAGTGGGTATTGTCAGTTCCTTGGTGGTTGCATGGTTTTGTGGGCATCTAAGAAGCAACACTCGGTTGCACTCTCCACTGCAGAGGCAGAATATGTTGCTGCAGGGAGTTGAGCGGCACAAGTGCTGTGGATAAAAAGTCAATTGCGTGATTACAACATTGACATTGGATGCACACCTATCTTATGTGATAACACTAGTGATATCAACCTTTCAAAGAACCCAATTCAACACTCAAGAACCAAACACATTGAGATTAGACATCACTTCTTCAGAGATGAGGTAGCCAACAAAACCTTGGAGCTTAGCTTCGTACCCACTCAAAAGCAACTGGCTGACATTTTCACAAAACCCTTGTCTGAAGATAGATTCACTACACTAAGGAGAGAATTGGGCTTGTGTAAAATGCAATGAAACCTATACCCAAATTTGGAGTGTATGCTCTTTGTGTGTAAGGACTATGTGGTATATCAAATGGTGACATGTGAAAGAACAAGTCTTGCTTGTTTGAAAACTATCATTATGCATGAGGAAATAGTCTCTGCCACGTATCCATAGTCAAGTTTCATATAAAGGTCATCCACTTCAAATAGGGTATATAGTTTAGTTTCAATTTGCACACTCATTTTTGTAAACAAAAGAATTTCTGTGCTCATGTGATTATGAATGATCTCTAGTGTGTGAATGATTGCCTTGCATATGAAAATCTTGCTTGAATTGCTTGAATGTTTGAGTCCTCAAATGCACACACTATGGGGGAGTAAGTTAAGGTTTGATGAGTGCATTCATGAGGGAAAATATCTATTCTTCATAAGTTCTCATTTCCTCAACCTAAAGTTCCAATTTTTCTCTCATCACAGCCTTTAAATTGTTTTGTCAAAGTTCCTATCGACAGCCCCCAACAGCCTGTCGATAGCTATGCCTTCACAGAACCCAGAAATTGAACCCTGTGTGTATCTGTCGATAGCTACTTCTGCTGCTGTCGACAGCCAGGCACAGTTTCTATCTCCCCGAACTTCATATTCTCTGTCTGTGTGTATCTGTCGACAGCCAGGACCCCAGCTGTCGACAGCCATACCCTGCTTGAACCCAGTCCTTCACAACTGTCTGCATCTGTCGACAGGCTCATATTTTGCTGTCGACAGCTACCCACTTCATCTATAAATCTTCATCTTTTCTCACCATCCGCTATGAGCATGTTCATACATTTAATGTAAGGTGAAAATTGTCTACTTATGTTATAATCTTTCATATCCACATAATACCAAAGATATTGTCTAAACCACAATGATTTTGACATACTATTCTTGCATGAATCTAGGTTGTATCATTCAGAGTACATTGCACAAAACTAATGGGTTTAATCTAACTCTCTTGAATACCTCCCCTGTGGATAATCATTTTCCCCAAGTGACTTGATAAGTCTGACGGTCATTGAACCTTGTGTCTTGCATTGGTTTTGTGACGACCCAACCAGCAAACTGGCCCAACAACCGTGCCAGTTGGTAGACTTCCCAGGAAGATCACCCATCCTGGGACTACTCCCAACTGAGCACGCTTAACTTCACAGTTCTTTTCCTGCTCGAGCTCTGAAAATGACTAGTCCGGGTTGTTGGTAGTCTGCTGATTTAGTCCATTTAACATATTCTTATATGGGGTGTTACAATCTACCCCTCTTATATAAGCGACGTCCTCGTCGCTGCTCACACATAGCACACAATCAAACCCCAGGCAAGCAGGATTCTAGAGGTGGCCCCCACAGGTTCAAGAGGTGGCTCCCACTATGTAGCACTTTGCGCCATTATGGCTTCAAGAGGTGGCTCCCATAGCGTAGCACTTTGTCCTGTGTGACACATAGTTCCTGCACTTCCGGCTGGGTAAGGCTCTGATACCATTTGTGACGACCCAACCAGCAAACTGGCCCAACAACCGTGCCAGTTGGTAGACTTCCCAGGAAGGTCACCCATCCTGGGACTACTCCCAACTGAGCACGCTTAACTTCAGAGTTCTTTTCCTGCTCGAGCTCTGAAAATGACTAGTCCGGGTTGTTGGTAGTCTGCTGATTTAGTCCATTTAACATATTCTTATATGGGGTGTTACAGGTTTTTAACCATAAATACTCATTGACCTTGATTTTCAAAACAAACAAATATTATTAAAGGAGAAAAGCTACCTATTTGTCACACTCAAAAGTGTATCAACAAACATAATGGGACAAAGGCAGAGCAATGATGTGTATTACTGAGTAACCGGGGAAATGGACATCACATATGTCTGTCTTCACGTCAAAAAGCTTATTCATTATCTCTGTACAATGGTATGATGGTCACTCTCATTGAGTAACTGGGGGTACGAGCATCCCAAATGTCTACCTTCACGTCAAAAGGTGAAAGTGATCCTAATTACTACTTTTCCCACATTAAATTGACAAAAGAAATAATTCAAAGAAGAAATAGAGTGAAGCCTCCATTTTTCTCAAATCATGAGCACTTTGTTGTTTATGGTTAACTCCTCATGTGGACATCTTTCTCATATACCATCCGACCATCACCCACTAGGAAATATGCTTTTCTACAGTGGTTTTGTTCAAAGAGGTTATCTTATTTTCCTATGCTCATGTACGGTGTCTTCTTAATGCTCCAACTTAAGACTCCTAGGGTATTATGTTACAGCCATTGTAGATTTATGACGTGTCTTAATATTAGTGGGTATGACATTTTATAATGTGTATATACCTATTTTCCACCTAATATACTCTTTGGACGCTCATTGTGTAGCACCCCGAAAATTTTAATTTCATAAAAATTCAAAATAAATGGAAATAAATAATTTCCATAAATACCAGAGTATTTAAACTTACGTATCATTATCGTATGTGCTAAAATATATCAGACAATTCCGTAAAAATTATAAATCAACCCCAAACATTATTACTAAATGTTACACAAAGAAATTTCTGGCAAGAAAAATCATTTGGGCTAGGTTTAAGAGTTATCGTGACTGATTATCCAAATAAGGAAACAAGTCGGAAAACCGTTAACACGAAAATACAACGCAACCAAAAATTTAATAAAAATGTTGGAGAGACTTTCAATATTATATATTAATGACCCAATATAATAATTGGGCCAATGGACCACATATGGCCAAAAATCAAATGAAGCAAGAAAATGCAAGGAAATTCGTAACCATAAATAAGCTGAAATTAGAAAGAGGTAATTAGGGTTTGATTGGGATGCAATCATGCATTCTTGGCAACCCAAATTCGTGCCTACCCACCCATGGAGGTTGCTTGATGGCCAAGGCTCTCTAATGGAGGGAGAGATCTTCAAATTATGGAAAGACTCAAGTCAATCCAGCAACCCTTCTTTTCTTGTTGCACTAGGACTCCTAAAACCCATAGATGCTTAAATACTCTTCACCCAAACCCTAGGGACGAGTTTCGAACTTGCTGGGGTCGTGTGGAGGAGCTCTTGGTGGCTGGGGAGCTGTGGATCAACCACAAGAAGCTCATCTTCTTCCCCCGTTCGTCTGCTATGACCTGCACAAACCATCCACTTGAAGTCGATCAAAGGTAGGCCAAACCTAAACCAAACCATGCAAGGCTTATACCCCTAGAAAGAGGGTCAAGTCTACATTCTAACCCAAGTGGAATGCCCAAATTCCATGTAGTATACACGGACAGTAAGCGTTCTCCTCCAAGTGGTCTAAACATGTGTTTTCTGAAAAAATGAGACTTCTTCAACCCAGAAGGTAGGTTTTTTCAGGCCAAATCTTAACATATCCTATACCAATGTGTAGAGAATCAAGTTAACTTTCGTTTCCCACTGGTTTCATCGAATTTCATTGAGTAGATATTGAACTATAAGCATTTTCCCCAAGTCGCGCACTATTAGGGCTTTTCCAATTCTTTATATGTTGCACATGATTCAAGACAGAATTAAAGCAAACCCACAACATGAAATTTTTTCTACTAGTTGTCCTCGTCATGTCTTGTGTTGAACGTTTGATCTAAGTGGCAATAGTTAGAGAGTTATAAGCGTGGTAAGAGGGTTGCTGCACAAAACTATGTTTTCAGGTTACACTTGGTTTTACGTTTGTGTTTGACTTGATTAAAGCCTATCGAAACCATCCTTGTTTTCTAATTCCGATTTACTGGAAGCACCCTTGCATGTCTAGGTTGGTTTAAAACTAGTTTCGTTAGTTTTCATGCACTGTACAATTTGTTCTTAATTTTAGAACAACCCTATGTCGAAGTAGGGAAAGTCTGGTCCGCAATCCAAAGCACTATCCTTTCTCTATCGGATTTAGGCGCAGACCCTGTGAACGCGACGGCCGAATAGGCCACGTTCTGAGTCTCGTCGCGACAGCACACCCGTCACATTCTGAACGCGACGAGCACACCGTCGCTATCTCGCTGCCTGATCTGACCGCCCCGTCGCTTTCTTCACACCCCATTGTCGCCTTCTGGTCCTAACCCATCGCGACCCTTACTGGGGTCCGTCGCGACCTGACCTCCGGGTCTGTCAGCCCTCTCGCCTTCTTCACATTCACCCGTTGCGATCTTCTTGCCTAATCAGACAAGCCTGTCACGATCCTTACAAGGCATTGTCGCGTTCTGATCTGACCCCGTCGCGACCCTTACTAGGGTCCATCGCGATCTCAGTATTTCGCATGAAACCCCACTTATTTTGTTTGTGAATTTTACCGCTATACCCAAGGTCTGTTTAATATGATTTTAATGCGTAAATTATGTGTCTTGGGTCTGATCATTACATGATGTTTATTTAATGGCTTAAAAGCATTTAACCCATTTAAAAAGCCTTAATTACATGAATATTATTCTAATTGCTTTCTTAATGATATGATCATTCATGAAACTTGTGATTGACTCTTGTTACCGTTCTAGCTTGATTAAATAATAATTATTATCTTTAAATCTTGCAAACCCATGTGTAGTTAAATGCATTGTCTTCGCATGCCATCATGTTAAGTGTTTTTCGCGAGTTTGAGACCGTTGGATTGAGAATTGAGACGTGTACGTCACTACACACTTGCACATCTAGGCAGCCCTTTTCTTGGGAATTTGGAAGCTCTCTACCGATCATTCCGAATCGGTAGACCAGTGACCTTTTCTCCAAGGCCTCCGAAAATCTCCTCTGACCATGGATTCCCCCATGGCCGACGAGTTGGTTCTACCATTGAAGTTCCCTGGAGATAGCGTGCACTTCCTCTCTCGTCTTGTTCTCGTGAGTGTGATTTACAATCTAGACTAAAGACATGAATGTAAAGATTGAACTAAAATATAAATCGTACCGTTATGCTGCCGAATTTATCTCTTCACCATTGTTATCATGAAATCATGTTCAATTACTTATTACTTGTTCCCATCATCATCATGAACATGGCATTACACATGCTTACTTATTGAAACTCTCATTGGCCATTATTAATGACTGTGGGTATCTACATTTAAAATTTTACATGAGATGCTGACAGGGCACGGCGTGTGTCCAAAGGCTCCAGTCTAGCCCCAATGACGGAGAGTCATAAATATACTGTTAACCATGGGGTATAATAATTACTGGCGTTGCATCTGCGCTGGGAGTCTTGCTTGCTTGTTGAATGATAGATACAATAACCACATACACATGTCCTAGTGTGCATTCTTGGTGGATCTTTCCTTGGTGTACATTAGTGTCTACGTGCCTGATTAGTGTTACTTGATTGTGCTCATACATTCTTGCTTGCTTGCTTGCTTGCGTGATTTGGCCATCCTGCAATGTATTGCAATTTACATGATATCTTGCTTGCTTGTTACATACCTCACTCTTGACAACATATTGCTCGTTATATTCTCACTCTATCATGATCACACTCTCTCTAACTTGTTCATGTATCATGTTTTAATGAGTTTTATTCGTACATGCATAATATGACATTCATTGTGCTTACCTAGTTCTAAATTGTTAATCACTTATATCATTGCCCGCACATTGAGATATAAATCCTACTGGGCTAGTTTTCTCATCCCCTACATTTACCCAATCTAGGTGACTATGAAGTTCCAGAGGAAGAGCAAGTCGAGGATGGGAATGTGTCCGAGTGATGAGCTTTCCAATCATGAGTCTATCTATAGTTAGTTTATTTTGAGTGTTAGAACAATGTAGTAGGAAGTGAGGTATTATGTACTTTTGCTTTTATTGAGTCTTAGTCCTGTATTAGTTTATCTGAGACAAATATGAGATTTGAATACAATTTCCATTAAGTTCAAATTTGGGCCCTATGATGATGTATGTTGTTATACATTTAGTGCATGCTAGCTAGAGGCTTATTTGCCGACTGTTCACGTCTCGAATTATCGACTCGAATTCTTCGAATTAATAATATCCACTGCGTAATTCTCGGGACGTGACAGTTTAGTGGTATCAGAGCCTAGGAACACCAAATATGATGTATGTCTCAGGAATAGGAGATACCTATGGAACCTAGGTCATGGAAATTAAATATAGTACCTGGTGAGAAGGGGTAGAGACTGGGAATATGTTAGAAAGAATAAAACACTCCTACCCATTGACTCTTATAATGTATCTAGAGACATTAGTTGGTTTCCATCCTTTTCTTAGGAACCCTCATAACTCTCGCACTCAACTGCAATGGCCCGCAACCAGTGGCAAGCTATGCAAGACACTGTGGCTAGTCTGACCCAAGCATTACAAAATGTAGTATAGGCTGGAAATCAGGCTGCCGCTGCAAGGAATGGAGCCCGTGATCTGCACTGGAATTTTAGGAGTTTAAACCCTCCTCGTTTCTCTGGATCCCCTGACCCAGATGAAGCAGAAAATTGGCAGGAAGAAATAGAAAGGATCTTCTAAGTAATGCAATGCACCAATAGGGAGAAGGTGATACTGGCCACTTTTCAATTTACCAAGGATGCCCGAGCATGGTGGAAGGCCACATCTGCCCATCTACCTAATATAGCTGAATTAGAGTGGGCTGGATTCCTGGAGATATTCCGGGGAAAATATTTCTCTGAAAGAGTGAAGGAGAGGAAAGCGGCGGAATTTGCCACACTGAAGCAGAAGGGAATATCTGTGGCTGAGTATGAGGCTCAGTTCGCACGTCTTGCTGTGTACGCCCCACACCTGGTGGGAACTGAAAGACTAAAGGCAAATCGGTTCATGGATGGGCTCAGGTCCACGTTCATCGAGAGGCTCGGACCTCACAACATTCAAACTTACACCGAGATGGTCCAAAGAGCTCAGCTGGTAGAAGACACCATGGCCAAAGTGGAAGGCATGAGGGGCAAGGACAACTCCAAGCCGGTCTTCGTCAAGAAGGGAGCACCTAATGTTGCTCCAACGTTTCGTAACAACAACGTCAACAATAACAACAAGAGGCCGAATGGCGGAAGAGATGTTGCTGGAGACAAGAGAGTCAAAGTGGAAGGCAGGCAGTTGACTGAAAACTGTAAATTTTGCGATAAACCGGGGCACCGAGCTGAAGAATGCTGGAAGAAGCTCGGGGCATGCTTGAGATGTGGTGGTCGTGACCACCGTATTCCTGACTGTCCAATGATGAAGGACCAGCCAGGCAAAGCCCAGAATGTACCACGACGTCAAGGACGCCTTAATGCTGTCGTAGAAGCTGATCTACCCGAGGAAGGGGGTATGGTGGAAGGTACCATTTCCATACACTCCCAACCTGCTTTTGTGCTTATTGATACTGGAGCTGCATATTCATTTATTTCCACTACATTTGCTGCAACTCTACCTATCAAACCTATTCCATTGAAATCCAAGATCACTATAGCTTCACCACTTGGCTCAGAATCTAAACTTACCCACTACTTGCCAAAATGCGAAACTATAATTGGAGGACACAATCTCCCTGCAGACCTTATCTGTTTAGATATGAAGGGTTATGATGCCATTTTGGGTGTCGATTGGCTAATCAAATATGATGCAGATGTAAACTGTCGCCATAGGAGGGTCACTTTCAAAAGACCAAACCTCCCAACTCTATCACTACTTGGCACCCGTTATCACAAACACCCTATCTTGATATCATCCTTAAAAGGCTTCTAAGCTGATCAACCAGGGTTGTGATGCTTTCTTAGTTTCAGTCTTGGCAACTGAAAAGAAGTGTAAGGCCCTCGGAATTTTGTTGCGTTATTGGTATTGCATTTGAATACTTCATGTTTATGTATGTATGTATGCAAATATCTACATAAGTACTAGTTAGTATACTTATGCATGCATGTGTATAAATTAGATGTAAATAGTGTATGAATTGTATGGTGATGGTATGTACATGATAGTATACATATGGCACATATATAGGTATAAGTTGTGCATGGTTTCTGCATGTTTTTGAGTTCAGGCCGAAGGCCAACTTGGCATCAACATCAATGGACGTTGTGTTGTGTCGTCGTCAACAATGTGGACGCCAACACTAAATCCAGCGTCCAGCGATGTGGACGTTAATTTCTCTGACCTGCATGCGTTGCAGAGCCCGGATTTCCGGGAGCATGCTAGCTCACACATTGGGGAGCTGTCCCCAACGGTCTGAAAGGGTTCACATCAACCCTGCGGGATGGGAGAGGCCTCTCTCCTATATCTGAACCCGAATGCAACCCTAAAACCCCTCTCTTGACCTCTTTTGAGAGATAGAGAAAAACCCTAGCTGCTGTGAGCAAAACCCCACCTTTGCAACCTTAAATCCGGCGATCTGAAGCTCGTTCCGGCCATCTACCACAACAAGGAGGTAGCTGGAACATCGAGGAAGGCATCCCCGACCTCGACCTGCTGTGGAGCTTGCTCAAGAACCCAAGGAGAGCTTCACCGCCACCTTTGATCCTTCTAGAGATTTTTGAAAGGCAAGTAACCTACACACATCATCCCTGTAGATGTCTAGTAGGGTTTTCTTATTTTTACACATTTCTCCTCGTGTTCTAGATCCCCCATTCTTCTTGTTAATTGGAGCTCGGTCTGTGTTTCTGCACAGACAGGAACTTGGCGTCAATGCCTTGACGCCAAGATCTCCAGTGTGCGTCCAGCGATCTTGCCGTCCAGCTCCTTGAACGGCCAGACACTGCCGCCAAGTTCTTCAGTGCAGAACAGTGAACTATTCTGCCTTAAGTAATTATTTTCCGAACATTGACGCATGAGGATATAGTGTAATTTTTATATGTTATGTAAAATAGCTAATATGATGTGTGTGGAAATTTCTGTGATTTTCTGTGGATGGCATAAATTGTTGGATTTATCGAAATACATGTTGAGGAAAAAGGGTTACGCATGATTACCTACTGTCTATATGATTTCTGAGAAATTAATTGCCCTGTTTTTTTCTACCCCATGTGTATATGTGTCAGTTTATACCCTATAAATTTGAGAAATTATTCGTGTTCATATGATTTACTGTAATTACTGCAATGGAAATAGGAAGTATGTGTAGGATTTCCAAAAATCCACAGTAAATTGTATGTTGTGAAATACATTTGGGGAAAATTTCTATGACAACATATATGATAGATTCAGATCTGTGAATTTTCAAATCTGAGATTCGGGTTATGTTCCATGACAAGTTGAATTATGAAGGGCAAGCCACTGAATGTTTTAATTTCTGTAAATGCAATATGAGTCAGAAAAATGTTAAATTTTGTATGTGAAATCATAAATCCGTAATCAGCATGTGGTTAAATTTCCAGGTCATTTGGATAACTATACAATGAAATATAAACTTTCCATGCAAAAATGTGAAATTAACGCATGCCATTGTGAAATGATTTAACTTCTGTGTAATCCAACCTGATTGTGAAACTTTCTGAATGTTAATTTCTGTCGTCTGTAGTGGCATGATTAGGGAAAATAGAGTCATGTTGTGAATGAAAGAATGAATGAGATGTGAGGGTTATGCGTAAAAGTATGTGTTAAAATCGGTAAATGTGAAATGTGTAAGACTGTGCCAAGTGTGACACTGCTTCCATAGAGGGCAGTGGAACCGTATCATGGAAAAGTTCCCATGAGAAGGTTCAATGTGTTGTGATCCTAAGGGCATTAGGATGAAATCCTGGAGGTGGACAAGTACCACTGGTTAGGGTGGAGACTTGTTCTCCCGGTCTGCGCAGTCCAAGAGTCGTCACTGAATTGCCTAGGTGGCGTCTATGTGTATGTGATGTGATGTGTCCTTCTTATGGTGGTTTGGACTATGTGTCACGGCACTAAAATGTGAAATGTGTAAATGTGCAATGTGAAATGTGAATGTGTTTATGTGAAAAGTGAGAATGTGAACATGTGAAATTGTGAATGTGTAAAGTGTGAACTATGTGAATAATAAATTGTGTAAAAATGTGAAACCAAAATGTGAGGATGTGAAATTGAAATCCTTGATATGATGATCTGAAATCATATTAGAACAGCAATATAAATGTGGTTATGATCATGTCCTATATGTGTACAATGCGTAGAATCCATGCTAGGGACAATCCTTACTTATGTGTAAACCATTCCATGTATATTTACCCTCACATTGTGGTTTGAATGAGAACCTGGCTTTCATGAGTTAGATTGTGAAGGGTTAAACCATGTCAAAACAGCAAGCTTAAAGCATGTAAAATGGTCATGTGTATGTGCAAGAATGAGTAGTAACCATGTTAACAAATGTTTCTTTCATGTTTTAGCTTAATTGGAAGTAGAACTTTCATGTGTTGGAATGATTAGAGAGCATGTGGTAGGAGATTTTAATTTAGGAAATCTGAAAGCATGAATCATGTGTTTCATTAATAGAATTACCATGATAGGTTGTTAATTTCAATGTCGTGCATGCTACATGTTGTGTCTTGTAGATGTGTATGTAAAAACCTGCTATGATATGTGCATGGATGATAGATGTAGTGTTATTTGCTGAGTCGTTTAGACTCATTACTTGCTTCGGCGTACAGGTGTAGTAGGTGACACACCTTTGGAGGAGACCGTGGAGAGCGACTCCGAGTGCGGGGAGTAGCTAGCTTGGTGGAGCTTAGTTGTGACATTTTGACATTTGATGTATGTAATTGAGGCATTGTATTAGAATTGTCATGTAAGCTTGGACAAACTATGTAATTTATCTTAGCACTTCCTTTATATGGATTATGTGGACTTTAGTTCTTTAAATGTTATTGCAATCATGTATGTTAAATGTGGATGATGAATGAAATGAAGACAATAGTTCTTTTACTTCCGCTACTCTGTTCTTATATTCACATGGTCTCAGCTGAATGTTATTGTTGGGTAAATGTCCCAATGTGGCAACGTTCACTATACTGACGTGGGTTGGTATAACCGTACCGGTATAATGAGGGTCATCACAGGGATTGGTATCAGAGCAACCGATTGAGATTGCACATGAATATACATAAGTCATCATCCCCATTACATGCTAAGTCTACATAGGAATGTCCACATGTGTAGAAATCACTAATAACGAGTGGAAAATAGATAAGAAAATGGTTAGGAAATAAATTAAAGTAGCTCTAATGATGGCTGAAATTTATTACAGCCATGGCTTCGAGAGGTAGGCGTGGCGGAGCGCCGGCCCGTGAGGATGAGCCGAGACGTGAGGAGCGGGCGGAGCAGCAGGCCCCGGCACTGCAAGGTCTTGTACTTCCCCCACCGCCGCCTGTGGATTATGGAGTATTCATGCAAGGTCTGGTGCAAGCCATGCAGACGTAGGCTCATACCCAGGCAGCACTCCAGGCACAGTTGGAGTCTCAGGTTAGACTAATAAAATGATTAATAGTCAGTTTTATTTAATTATGCGATATTGTGTTGATTGTGAATTGCTTGCTGTGTACTGTAGCAGGCTTGTAACGACCCAGAATCCGCATTACCAGTAAGCAACTAGTAATCCGAATTCTGACTCGCTAACCCACGAGACAAGCTCGGAAGGGTAGGAAGTGAACGTCCGAGGAGACTATATGTAAGAAGATACATACCATGCAAAGCTGTAAAATTCCACTATACATGAACATAACATGTACAACGTAGAGTCCGAGCTAAGTACAGAGTACAGAAGTACAACAAAAAGTACTACTCACTGTAGCTAGGGCGCACCAACACCGGAGTGGCTAGACTCGCCTGGAACGGGAGTCGACGACGACCCACCTGAAAGGGAGGGGAGTGAGTCTCAAGAAAAGAGACCCAGTAGGGAAAAGTAACCCCCACCGGTAACAGTACTAAAGTGCGGAAAGTAAAAACTGAAAGTAAATACACGTCGCATCACAACCCAAAACTGTAAACCTCACGGCTCAGTAACACACACTCACACACACACAGTAAGTAGGACTCAGCTAGGGTCTGTGGCTCGGCGTCCCGTCACCACAGAGGCTCTCAACCCCAGCCACGTGTGCACACTACAGACGCTCTCTCTCGCGTCTTGTCCACGACCGATTTTTCCTCTATGCCTGACCCTAGTGGTAGAGAAGGGGCTCCACGGAGACCGGCTCGAAACCACCACAAGGAGTACGCACAGGACAGAGTCGCACTCGGCGTCCTGGCTCACTAGCAGAGGACAACAACACGCTAGTCATCTAGACGGAGTCTGTAACGTCGCTTATTTTCGGATCCTTTTTGGATCATGTGTGTTGTAGTTGTGATGACTGTTGTAAGGCCAGTGTGGTGTAGACGCGTGGTGTGTGTAGGTGTGGTGCAGGTTAGGTCCCGAAATGAAATAGGACCTACTGCAGTTGAGTAGGAGTTGGCGGCCAGGGGTGGTCGTTGACTTGTTGGCGTCTAGGTAGGTTGCCGTTGACTCCATGATCTTGGCGGCATTAGATGTGGACGTTTAGTGTGGCGGTTGTCTTTGGCGGCAGAGGGGTTGACGTCAACCTGAGAATTCTGCAGGTTATAGGGTCACCCGAGAGTAGGTTTCCCACCTGTCTCTCTCTTCCCCTTGCCCCAGCTTCATGCCCCCGTGTTCCTAAAGCTTCCAACAGGTACTGAAGGGTGGTTGGAGGATCGTGGAACGTGTGGCGTTGCCGAATTGTGCGAGGAAACGCCGTAGCTTGGTGCAATTCCCGTGGGAGCTCGCGGAGGGTTCGGTGTGAACCGGGGGAATTCGGAGGGTTTGAGCGTGTTCTGAGGTAGGGAATGACCCTTGTAGTTCCTGTAGGTCGTGTTAATGTAATTAGATAACATGAATCTGCATGAAAATGGTGATTTTGGGTCATGGCACCCATGCGGGGATAATGGGTGGTTTGATGATTTTATGTAGTAAAGCATGCTGTTTTAGTTTAATTATAATGCATGGGAGTTAGAGGAATTGTTTCCTCCTATTTTCTTAATGGTTTCGGGATCAGGAATGCATGTGGGATCGGTTAGGGTTTCTGCAGGAGTAGAAGCTGAAGATCTTGGCGTCAACATCGTTGGTCGCCAGGTTCATTAGTCGGGATATAGATGGCCAGATCCATTGCCGTCTACTTCCTATAAGCGGCAGTCGATGTTGCCGCCAACATGTGCATGTATCCATGCAGTGTGGTTTACGTAGCTTTTCTGATTATGAATATTGCGTGTTTGTGTGTGCACGGCGATGACCGGTGTGAGCCAGTGCATTTGATATGCTCTTGGAGCATGCTGCTCATATAATGGGCATGTTTTACGTGAATGATGTGTGATGTATGTAGTGGTTTAAGTTTGTGAGCATGTTTTCCATGTGTTGGACATGTGGTGTATGTGGAAGACATGTGGTACACCAACCAGGGTGTAATATACAAGTGTTGTTTAGGTGGTTTGAGTGTGTGTATACTACACACTTTGTTGTAATGTAATTCTTATGATTTGTCGTAGTAACTGGGCAGTGAGGTTCCTGTGTGAGCCTAGCCATGACTTTGTAGTGTTTGGGCAGTGAATGTCCACACCGACCTAGCCCTGGTTCATTGTTGTCTTTGAATAATATTATATTGACTTATGTATTAAGTGGTGTGTGTTGCCACGGAGGTCACCTCGTGACCAATAATAGGCAAGTTTGTGGTTCAGGTATGTGTTGGTGTGGGATAGCTTTAGGGTCATATGGTGACCGATGTTAAGCTAATCCTAACACTTGTATATTGTGAATTATAAGTAAGGCTATATGTGTTAGTATCGTGGTTTGAGCTTGCCGAGTGTGGTGGTCCGGCCCCTATTCTAGAATACCTCTCTAGTCGGGTACCCCAGGTTCTTTGTGAGCCAGGCACGTGCGTTTGTTGTGCTCGAGGGTTTTGTCCCGGTACAGTGTGGTACCGTCGAGGTCTGTGTCGTCTTCCTAGACACCCTCACTCTTGTGCTTGAGTTGTACGTCCGGCTGAGGGAAAGACGACAGTAGAGCAGCGGCTTGTGTTTGTGGGTGTGTAGTCGCTTGTAGCGCGCTCGTAGTTGGGGGTACGGACACTAGTAGACGTCACTGGTCCCTAGCTAGTCCTGTTTTCCAGTGCCTCACTTTAGAGTGCTCCGGCCAGAGACTCTAGAGGTGCCAGGCATGGGCCTGCAGCTGTGTGTCTGCAGGTGTGGTGTTGGTTGGTCTCCACAGTTGTTTGACTTGTTCTCGTGGAGCGGCAGTTGGACCTTTCGTCCGTGACTGCGAGGCTGAGAGGTTGTTCTTGTGTTGTGTTGTCCGGGTTGGATACTGGCCTGATCAGCTAGTAGACCGTTCCCGTGTGGTGGCATCGTTCTTCGCGACTCGTGCTTTGTTAGCTCCAGTTGTGGTTGTGGTGACGTCGTTCTTTCTGACGTGCTTTGCTTGCTTTAGCTGTGGCTTGACTCGTGCTTTGCCACTGGCTGTAGCTCGTGAGTTTGTGACTCGTGGTTGAGGTTTGACCAGTTCGAGGTGTGCCCTGGTGTTGGCACAATTGTGACTGAGTTGTGGTTTGTATGACTTGCCGATTAAGGTTTCACCTGTAATGTTGTGTCTAAGTGAAAGTATAATATAATTGTGGTTCAGTGTGGTGTTTATCACCTACTTGTACCTTGTGTTCGGGTGTTTGTGTTGTGGTACCTTAGAGTAGCAGGTACTTGTTCCCTTCATGGGTTACTTTGTAGTTTTATGGTGGTACATTGTGTACCAACCTTTCCGGGTACTTGTGTGTTGTGGAGGTCTTGTGGTTTGACCTGCCACTTGTTGTATCTTATCTGTTTTAAGTAGATCTTTGTTTATAATTTATTGTGGATTAGTTTGTGATTATTAATTATGTTACCTTTGTGGGTAATTTGCCGATGAGGCTTGTGGCCTAGGCATATTGTGGTTTAGTAGAGCTGTGCTCCGTGAAGGCCGTGTGAGACCTTCCACTTGTTGAGTCTTACCCTTTTTGGGTATGGTTCCAATTATGGTTTTAGTGTGTGAAGGACTAGCTAGCTGTAGCCAGTCTTACCACTTATGTGTGATTCTCGTAGTAGTGTGGTTTGGGGTTTAATGGACTAGCACTTGGTTTGGCTATTAGTGTTGCCAGTGAGACCCTTTGGGGTTGAGGAGTTTGTGGTTTCGATGTTGTTTTTGGGTGGCCCCTACTGAGCCAGTGACTTGTTGAGGCTCACTCCCCTACAATTCTTTTCAGGACTTGCCGTGTGTTTGACTTGCAGCAGCATTGTGTCAGACTTGTACCACCAGCAGTAGTTTAGTAGTTAGTGTGGTGTAGCTTGTGCTCCCTCGGGGTATGCTTCAGGTAGTTGTACTTTCTTTTTAATTGGACATGTACTAATGTAATGGGACAGTTGTACAAATTTGTGAACAGATATGAGCACATGTACTTTCTTGTGTCTTATATTCTTGTGGTTTGTCTTTTATACTCTTACTGGACACGTGTGTGAGATATCCCTTGCGAGACTTCGGTCCATTCACGGGAGGCGGATCTGGATATGAAGCCTTATTGGGCATAAGTACCCCGGTCCGTCACAGTTGGTATCAGAGCAATGTTCAGTTAGAATATGAAAAGACATTGAAAGTATAATGTCCAAATACATGGATTAATGTCCACTGCTAGTAGTAAGTCTGCGGTTTTGTGTGATATAAAGTAGTTTTTACATGAGCTTTTGGCACGTAAACTGTGTGTTTCTATTTGTTAAATTGGCAGTTGTGAGCAGTTGTTGTGCCACAACGTCGATAGTGGCATAAGTTGTGTGGTAGCATCCTGGAACTAGTACAGTTAAAGCAGTTAAAGTATAGTATTTAAAAAGTTTTCAGTTGCAGAGATTAGAAGAGAAAGGTAAAGTAGTGCCTTGAAAGGGATATACTTGTTATATGTTAATAAAGTACAGAGTTAGCAGAGATAAGTATAGAGTATTTTTGTGATAGATTAGTTTGGTTGTTAAAGATTTACAGTTAAAGGAATTGAAGAGATTAGCAAGTTTGAATATGGAATTCAGTAAGTAACTTATAACGAGATAGAAAGTTGGTAGAGACAGGTGTATGGTAACAAGGTGATAAGGAACGGGTCAGTGTGTGTGATAAGTTGCAGTAGAGAACCTCAGCAAATGTAATGTGGCATCAGAGATCTGAGTCAGATGATATTAAGAAACAATGTAGATAAGAATGTGATTAGTGTTATGAAAAGTTTGATATGATTAAGAAAGGCAGATCAGCTTTACAAGAAGTATCAGTACATAAAAGAGCAGTGATTTATGGCAGATAGATTAAATATGCCTGAGATCAGAAATCTGAGAAAAGTGTTGTTATGAATAATGATGATAGCAGGAAGTGTGATATGAATATTTGTATAAATAAGTATAGAAATGATCAGTTGAATAAAGAAAGAGAGTAAAGAAGGATTAGTGTGCAATAAGAATTTGTGAAAATTGCACAAGAGGAATATTTAGTTGATGAATGGCAGTTTAGATAAAGAAAAGATACGGATTAGAGAAAGGAAGAATTTAGCAAATGATGAAGTGAATAAAGTCAGATGAGTCAGGAAATGCCAGTTAAAGTTTGCATATTGGTGCAAAGAAATGATTTAATTAAGCAGAAATGAATTGTTATTAAGATATTTCAGAGTTTCATGCATTAGTAGGAACAGATTAATTAAAGAGTATTTGGAATGTTTATGCAACAAAGCTATGAGATTAGCCAGAGAATGTCAGTAAAGCAGGAAAAATATATGAAAGCACAATATGTCAATAGCGGTTTGGCAGATCAGAAATTGTAGTAATTTCTTCAGCATGAATTAATTGAATGGGATGCTTTGAGAAGCAGTTGAAGACAGAAGGAAGTAATTGAAAGTAATACTGTGAACAGAAATTGTGAAATATTTTGTAAAAGTGTTCAGTGTGATCAGAGTAGCGCAGCGGAAATAGAAGTAAAGAAAGATTTAATATTCACATATTGTTCTAGGTTTGCTGGGAAAAAGAGAAAGTGTAAAGTCTTGTGCAGCGGAATAAAGGAACAGAGTTTATTATGGTTTTTAATCAGAGATTGACTTTAAGCAGTATGAGCAGAATAATATGAAAGGACAAAAAATTCAAAGATGGTGATTGGTTTTCTTTGAAGAGGTGTCAGTTGTAAATGTAAATACAGGTGAGGTAGGATAACAACAAACAGTGATAAATGGAAAAAGAAAATAGTGGCATGAAAGAATATTACAGTATAAGACATTTGAGAAATAAAGCGGTCTCGAAAGAAATGTTGCAAACACAGTCCAGAAATTGTGAAAGCAGGTTCAGTCCAAGGAGATAAAGCACTATTGGCAAGGTAGGATCGCCTACGGTTAAAAGCTAAAGAAAGGCAATGGAATCGACAGAACAGAGTAATTGTGAGATGAATTGAAAGGCTGAAGCAGAGAAAGAGTATCCTACTTGTTCTGTGTTCGGCTTTGTTTGTTTTTAGGTGATAATTGGTTTATTGTGGTTTGTTTTGAATGTCGAGGACGACATTTGTTTTTAGGTGATAATAATGTAACGTCGCTTATTTTCGGATCCTTTTTGGATCGTGTGTGTTGTGGTTGTGATGGCTGTTGTAAGGCCAGTGTGGTGTAGACGCATGGTGTGTGTATGTGTGGTGCAGGTTAGGTCCCGAAATGAAATACGACCTGCTGCAGTTGAGTAGGAGTTGGTGGCAGGGGTGGTCGTTGACTTGTTGGCGTCCAGGTAGGTTGCCGTTGACTCCATGATCTTGGCGGCATTAGATGTGGACGTTTAGTGTGGCGGTTGTCTTTGGCGGCAGAGGGGTTGACGTCAACCTGAGAATTCTGCAGGTTATAGGATCACCCGAGAGTAGGTTTCCCACCTGTCTCTCTCTTGCCCTTGCCCCAACTTCATGCCCCCGTGTTCCTAAAGCTTCCAACAGGTACTGAAGGGTGGTTGGAGGATCGTGGAACGTGTGGCGTTGCCGAATTGCGCGAGGAAACACCGTAGCGTGGTGTAATTCCCGTGGGAGCTCGCGGAGGGTTCGGTGTGAACCGGGAGAATTCGGAGGGTTTGAGCGTGTTCTGAGGTAGGGAATGACCCTTGTAGTTCCTGTAGGTCGTGTTAATGTAATTAGATAACATGAATCTGCATGAAAATGGTGATTTCGGGTCATGGCACCCATGCGGGGATAATGGGTGGTTTGATGATTTTATGTAGTAAAGCATGCTGTTTTAGTTTAATTATAATGCATGGGACTTAGAGGTATTGTTTCCTCCTATTTTCTTAATGGTTTCGGGATCAGGAATGCATGTGGGATCAGTTAGGGTTTCTGCAGGAGTAGAAGCTAAAGATCTTGGCGTCAACATCGTTGGTCGCCAGGTTCATCAGCCGGATATAGACGGCCAGATCCATTGCCATCTACTTCCTATAAGCGGCAGTCGATGTTGCCACCAACATGTGCATGTATCCATGCAATGTGGTTTACGTAGCTTTTCTGATTATGAATATTGCGTGTTTGTGTGTGCACGGCGATGACCGGTGTGAGCCAGTGCATTTGATATGCTCTTGGAGCATGCTGCTCATGTAATGGACATGTTTTACGTGAATGATGTGTGATGTATGTAGTGGTTTAAGTTTGTGAGCACGTTGTCCATGTGTTGGACATGTGGTGTATGTGGAAGACGTGTGGTACACCAACCAGGGTGTAATATACACGTGTTGTTTACGTGGTTTGAGTGTGTGTATACTACACACTTTGTTGTAATGTAATTCTTATGATTTGTCGTAGTAACTGGGCAGTGAGGTTCCTGTGTGAGCCTAGCTATGAGTTTGTAGTGTTTGGGCAGTGAAGGTCCACACCGACCTAGCCCTGGTTCATTGTTGTCTTTTGAATAATATTATATTGATTTATGTATTAAGTGGTGTGTGTTGCCACGGAGGTCACCTCGTGACCATTAATAGGCAAGTTTGTGGTTCAGGTATGTGTTGGTGTGGATAGCTTTGGGGTCATATGGTGACCGATGTTAAGCTAATCCTAACACTTATATATTGTGAATTATAAGTAAGGCTATATGTGTTAGTATCGTGGTTTGAGCTTGCCGAGTGTGGTGGTCTGGCGCCTATTCTGGAATGCCTCTCTAGTCGGGTACCCCAAGTTCTTTGTGAGCCAGGCACGTGCGTTTGTTGTGCTCGGGGTTTTGTCCCGGTACAGTGTGGTACTGTCGAGGTCTGTGTCGTCTTCCTAGACACCCTCACTCCTGTGCTTGAGTTGTACGTCCGGCTGAGGGAAAGACGATAGTAGGGCAGCGGCTTGTGTTTGTGGGTGTGTAGTCGCTTGTAGCGCGTTCTTAGTGGGGGTACGGACACTAGTAGACGTCACTGGTCCCCAGCTGGTCCTGTTTCCAGTGCCTCACTTTAGAGTGCTCGGCCAGAGACTCTAGAGGTGCCAGGCATGGGCCTGCAGCTGTGTCTGCAGGTGTGGTGTTGGTGGTCTCCACAGTTGTTTGACTTGTTCTCGTGGAGCGGCAGTTGGACCTTTCATCCGTGACTGCGAGGCTGAGAGGTTGTTCTTGTGTTGTGTTGTCCGGATTGGATACTGGCCTGATCAGCTAGTAGACCGTTCCCGTGTGTGTGGCGTCGTTCTTTGCGACTCGTGCTTTGTTAGCTCTAGTTGTGGTTGTGGTGACGTCGTTCTTTCTGACGTGCTTTGCTTGATTTAGCTGTGGCTTGACTCGTGCTTTGCCACTGGCTGTAGCTCGTGAGTTTGTGACTCGTGGTCGAGGTTTGACCAATTCGAGGTGTGCCATGGTGTTGGCACAATTGTGACTGAGTTGTGGTTTGTTTGACTTGCCGATTAAGGTTTCACCTGTAATGTTGTGTCTAAGTGAAAGTATAATATAATTGTGGTTCAGTGTGGTGTTTATCACCTACTTGTACCTTGTGTTCGGGTGTTGTGTTGTGGTACCTTAGAGTAGCAGGTACTTGTTCCCTTAGTGGGTTACTTTGTAGTTTTATGGTGGTACATTGTGTACCAACCTTTTGGGTACTTGTGTGTTGTGGAGGTCTTGTGGTTTGACCTGCCACTGTTGTATCTTATCTGTTTAAGTAGATCTTTGTTTATAATTTATTGTGGATTAGTTTGTGATTATTAATATGTTACCTTTGTGGGTAATTTGCCGATGAGGCTTGTGGCCTAGGCATATTGTGGGTAGTAGAGCTGTGCTCCGTGAAGGCCGTGTGAGACCTTCCACTTGTTGAGTCTTACCCTTTTTGGGTATGGTTCCAATTATGGTTTTAGTGTGTGAAGGACTAGCTAGCTGTAGCCAGTCTTACCATTTATGTGTGATTCTCGTAGTAGTGTGGTTGGGGTTTAATGGACTAGCACTTGGTTTGGCTATTAGTGTTGCCAGTGAGACCCTTTGGGGTTGAGGAGTTTGTGGTTTCGATGTTATTTTTGGGTGGCCCCTACTGAGCCAGTGACTTGTTGAGGCTCACTCCCCTACAGTTCTTTTCAGGACTTGCCGTGTGTTTGACTTGCAGCAGCGTTGTGTCAGACTTGTACCACCAACAGTAGTTTAGTAGTTAGTGTGGTGTGAGCTTGTGCTCCCTCGGGTATGCCCTAGGTAGTTGTACTTTCTTTTTAATTGGACATGTATTAATGTAATGGGACAGTTGTACAAATTTGTGACCAGATATGAGCACATGTACTTTCTTGTGTCTTATATTCTTGTGGTTTGTCTTTTATACTCTTACTGGAAACGTGTGTGAGATATCCCTTGCAAGACTTCAGTCCGTTCGCGGGAGGCGGATCTGGATATGGAGCCTTATTGGGCATAAGTACCCCGGTCCGTCACAGAGTCGCACCCACGCCTAGGAAACACAATAGAAACAGGCACGCGGTAACGCAACACGCGTACAACAGACGGAACACACTCAACGCCTGAAACTCCGTACAGTAAGTGAACACCTCGTGTCACAATTAATTACTCATATGCACAGGCAAAGTCACACTCTAAGCCTGGCAGAGTGTGTTAACAGGGCGGACATCACATGTCAACACCTTGAACACAGAACAGGACTTAAGCATGCTGGGACACAGGATATTAACGGCAGCATCGATTGTCACCAATATGATGTAGACGGCACTCACCATGCCGCTAACCCTAACTCAACAGCAATCAACCTTGTCGTTTATATCAACCTTGAAGATCTCAACGTCAACAGATGTGGTCGTTAAGTTCTCCAGTCCACTAGACCCAGAACAGCACCGGGTCAGTCCAATTGGGTAAAATCACCCAACCAGAACGCTTACTGATGGAGGGAAATGCCTCCTCAGATCCTCTAATACTACCAGAACTTCGAAATATATGATTCAGTGCTTGGATCATCCAAAACACCAAAATCTCGACATGGTATAACCCAACCTAAAATGCAATTAGCATACTAATCCACACAAATGAGCATGCTGATTTGCTAAGGAGGGTTAAAGGAGTTAAGTCCCTACCTCAGAACGCCTTAAAAACTCCCAAACAACCACTAATCGCACCGGAACCCTCGAAGTCTCAGCGCGAATTACACCAAATCTTCGCGTTTCCCGCCCGATCAAGCATCTCCACGCATACCAGAGCCTTCCCACGATCTTCCATCAACCATCAGAAGCAGTGGAAACAGACAAAGGCAGAAGTGGAGGGAAAGGAAGGAAAAGAGAAGAAAGGTTTCTGCTCTCGGGCTGCCCTATTTCTACAGGCGCGACCAATTGGCGTCCACATCTCTAGCTGCCTACTGAACCGCCTATAGGTTGACGTCCAAACCGCTTGTCGTCGAGTTCAACAACAAACGTCCACATCGCTGGACGCTAATCATAGTCAACGGCTAACCCCTGGTCGTCAACCCCAAGTCAACGACCACGGACCTTGTCGTCAACCACACCCGAACCTCTACAAGACCCAATAAGGATCCGCTAAGACCGAGACCTTACAGCCCTCCCCCCTTAAGGAATTTTGCCCTCAAAATTCAAACAACATATAGAAATAAGACTCACCAAAGAGGTACGGAAACTGCTCGCACATTTCGTCCTCTCGCTCCCATGTCGACTCACCACCTGAGTGCCACTGCCACACAACACGAACTAAAGGGATTGCCTTGTTCCTCAACCTCTGAACTCGGCGATCCTCAATAAGCAACGGAAACTCTGGTACAGTCAACATTGGAGTCACCTCAGACCACTATGTGCTCTGGAGAACGTGAGACTCGTTAGAAAGGTACCTCCGAAGCATCGACACGTGGGAACACATCGTGGACTGCTGCCAACTCTGACAGAAGCTCAAGTCTGTATGCCAAACCTCTGACACACTCAGAAATGGTGAAAGGTCCAATAAAGCGAGGACTCAACTTTCCACGCTTACCAAACCTCACCATTCCCTTCATAGGAGACACACGGACAAACACCTGGTCCCCTACCTGAAACTCGAGCGGTCGTCTGCGCTGATCTGCATAACTCTTCTGCCGACTCTGAGCTGACTGAAGCCTCTGCCTCACAAGCTGAACTACCTCAACTGCCTGCTGTACTAACTCTGGTCCTGTGACAATCCGTTCGCCAACCTCGAACCAGTCAAGAGGAGTGCGACACGGTCGTCCGTACAAAGCCTCATATGGTGCCAAACCGATACTGGAGTGATAGCTATTATTATATGCAAACTCGACGAATGGCAAGTGAGCTGTCCACGATCCCTGCCACTCCAGACAACAAGCTCTAAGCATGTCCTCTAAAATCTGGATAGTCCGCTTTGACTGACCGTCTGACTGAGGGTGGTAGGCGGAACTAAAAGCCAACTCTGTCCCCAAAGTTCTCTGGAAACTGCGCCAGAACCCAGAAGTGAAGCGAGGATCCCTATCTGACACAATAGAGATCGGCACTCCGTGCAAAGGAACAATCCGCTCTACGTACAACGCGGCCAACCTACTCACACCCCAACTAATCCTGACAGGCAAGAATCTGGCAGTCTTCGTCAATCTGTCCACAAGAACCCAAATGCTGTCAAAACCTCCAACTATCCTTGGCAAACCACAAACAAAGTCAGTCATCACATGGTCCCACTTCCACATCAGAATCTCTAACGACTGCACAAGTCCTCCTGGACGCTGATGTTCGGCCTTCACCTGCTGACAGACCAAACACATAGCAACAAAAGCCGCTATGTCTCTCTTCATCCAAGGCCACCAAAACTGACGTCTCAACCTGTGACACTTGGTCGACCTAGATGAATCGAGTACCTATGAAACCATGTGCCTCCTGCAACACAATTCTCCTGACAGACTCCTGAACAGGAACATAGAGTCTATCTCGGCCAACAGTCGTCCTCGCAAAGCTCAACCTCTGGAAGAAGCAACACAATGTGCAACTCGGGATCTGCCTATTGAGCCGCAGCAACCTGTCTCAAACAGCGGTGAGCGGCCAAAAACTGCCCAACACACACAGTCGAACGACTGGACGAAACTCTGAAAGACCCCTCTAGCAGAGCAATGCCACAACTGCCACTCTCTAAGCATCAGATGACTAATCTGTGCTTTTCCTACTCAAGGCATCTGCAACTACATTCGCTTTTCCAGGCTTATACTCAATGCTAAAATCATAGTCTTTCAGATATTCCATCCATCGACGCTGCCTCATATTCAGATCCCTCTGAGAAAACCACATACCTCAAACTCTGTGGTCGGTACGGACTACAAAACCACTCCATACAGGTAAAGACGCCAAATCCTCAAAGCAAACACCACAGCTGCAAGCTCTAGGTCTGGGTTGGGTAACTCTCCTCGTGGGGCTTAAGCTGGCGAGATGCATAAGCCACCACCGGCCTTGCTGCATCAAAACCGCACCCAGACCAACACCTGAAGCATCTGTGCAAACCTCAAAACCCTCTTCACCTGAAGGTAAGCAAGGACTGGCGCTGACGTAAGCAGTCGCTTCAACTCTATGAAGCTCTGCACACTCTCCGACACAAAAACGGAATCCCCATTCTCGTCAGTCGAGTCAAGGGTGCAGCAAACTGAGAAAAAGTCTCGAACAAATCTACGGTAGTAACCTGCCAAACAGAAAGCTACGAATCTCAGACACAGATCTGGGACTCTCCCACTGCAAAACTGCCTCGACCTTCGCTGGATCACAGCAGAAACTCCCTCACTGAGATCACATGCCGCAAAAAGTGAACCTGTTGTAGCCAAAACTCACACTTACTAAGTTTGGCATACAATGGTGCTCTCGCAAAGTCTGCAACACGATCCTCAGGTGCTCGGCGTGCTCCTCCTCCGAAGCGGAGTACACCAAAATGTCGTCAACAAACACTACGACAAACCGGTCCAAGAACTGGTGGAACACCGGTGCATCAGATCCATGAAGGCCGCTGGAGCATTGTTGAGCCCAAACGGCATCACCAAAAACTCAAAGTGTCCATATTCTGGTCCGAAAAGCAGTCCCTCAATGTCAGAATCTCTAATCCGCAACTGATAGTAGCCCGACCTCAAGTCAATCTTCGAAAAGACATGAGCAGACTGAAGCTGATCAAAGAGATCGTCAATCCTAGGAAAAAGGATACCTATTCTTGATGGCACTTGGTTCAGCTTCCTATAATCAATACACAATCTCAGGCTACCGTCCTTCTCCTAACAAATAGAACAGGTGACCCCCAAGGAGAAAAGCTAGGACGAATATAGCCCTTCTCCAACAACTCCTCAAGCTGCCTCTTCAACTCCCTCAAATCTGTGGTGCCATACGGTACGGTGCCTGAGCAAATGGTACAGTCCCAGGAACCAACTCAAAAGTAAACTCAATCTCTCTCTCTGGCGGTAAAACCAGGCAACTCTTCTGGAAAAAACATCCGAAAACGTCACACACTACAGGAATGTCCCCCACTCCCGTGGCAACCTGGTCAAGGGTAATAGCAGAAACTAGGAAACCCTGACAAACAGAGGCAAGAAACTCCCTGCCCTCAAAGCAGAAACTAAAAAGCGAGAAGTAGAGGTACGATACCCTGGAAGTAGAACGCCACTTCCCAGGTATCGCAAGTGCACCCTCTTCTTCTGGCAAATCCATCACTGCACCATACCGCTCTAACCAGTCCATACCCAAAATACATCATAATCATGTAACTACAAAGCAAACAGACGAGCTGACAACCATTGATCCTGCAACTGCACAGGTACCTCCTCGAGAAGTAGGACGTAAGGACAAAGTCCCCTGTCGGCAACTCTACTGCTAGCTCAACAGACTCTCCAGAACTCAATCTCCAAGGGAGTCTAAAAACTGCTCAGACACAAAAGAGTGAGAGGCACCGGAATCAAACAAAACTCTCGCTGTATAACCAAAAACTGTAACAGTACCTTCCACTAGCTGAGCTGCTCCGCGTCTGCACGGGTCAAGTGAGTAACACGACTCTACCTCTCGACCACCAGAACCTCGGCCTGATGATGCTGCTGCTACGGGGCCTGCTGCTGCTGCACTCGGGGCTATGACTGGGTCTGCTGCTGCGGCACACGAGGTAACAAAGGGCAATCCCACGCCATGTGACCCATCTGGTCACACCGGTAACACTGACCAGCAAAAGAACGTGGTACCTGCTGCAAAGGCTGCCCTACCGGCTGCTGAACACTCCCAACAGACTGTTGTCTCTGCTCTGCCTGCCTCTTATCACGCCGAAACTTCCTCCGAGATCCTGACTTCGCCGTCGTCCCAGTGGAAGTGGACGCGTAGGAAGTCGTAGTCCTCGGAGTCATCTGCACACTACCCTACTGCTACCGAGGCTGAGTTGGAACTACCTGCGTCTGAACCTCTGCGCTCCGAGCACGGTTCCGTAAAGTGTCTGCCTCCAACCCTGCCGTTGTCTGATAGGCCGCATCCAAGTCTGTGACACGTGCAACTATCAGCGCCTGCCTGAGCTCTGCCCTCAAGCCCCTCACAAACTGCTGAGTCCTCAGACTCTCATCTGCCATAATCTGCGGAGCATAACGCCCTAGCTCTACAAATCTGGCCCTGTACTGCACTACAGTAAGTCCCTCTGCTGCAAGTCCAAAAACTGGTACAACCACTCCGTCCGGACGTAAGTAGGACAGAAGGCTCTCTCAAAAGAAACGACAAACTCCTGCCACGGAATCTGTCTAAGTGGGCGAGACTGAAAAGTAGTCTCCCATTCAGAGGACCACCAAGTCAACGCCTGCGCCTGCAACTGGTAACTAGCTAGCAACACTCGCTCCTCGGGAACACACTCCATGGAACGGAAAGTCCGCTCCACTGCATCCAACCACACTCGCGCTACATCTGGATCAGGCTGGCCCAAAAACTGGGAGGCTGAAACTGTAAGAACTCCCTCAACGCTTTCCCAATACCACCCTGGGGTACCGGCGCATCACGGTGCTGAGCTACAAACTGAGCCATCCCCTCAAGAAATCGAGTCATGTCTAATCCCTGAGCTACCTGAGGAGGAGGTGGCGGCGGCGGAACAATACCACTATGTGCGTCTTGTGACAAAGGCTGCGTCTGCTGAGGTGGCAGAGTGTCTCTAGCCTCCTGACGAGTCGCCTGCTCAGCCACTCCCTCTCTAGGACGTCGCCTAGGTGCCATAGTACTATACACAGAGCAAAATACACACATGAATACACTAACTCCGGGTTAAATAGCTGCAACTGTACTCTTTATACTCTGAGTTAACATGATGGGTATTTCCTTATATATATCTCATCAGACCAGGCTCTGATACCAAGCTGTAACGACCCAGAATCCGCATTACCAGTAAGCAACCAGTAACCTGAATTCTGACCCGCTAACCCACGAGACAAGCTCGGAAGGGTAGGAAGTGAACGTCCGAGGTGACTATATGTAAGAAGATACACACCATGCAAAGCTGTAAAATTCCACTATACATGAACATAACATGTACAACTCAGAGTCCGAGCTATGTACAGAGTACAAAAGTACAACAAACACCGGAGTGGCTAGACTCGCCTGGAACGGGAGTCGACGACGACCCACCTGAAAGGGAGGGGAGTGAGTCTCAAGAAAAGAGACCCAGTAGGGAAAAGTAACCCCTACCGGCAACAGAACTAAAGTGCGGAAAGTAAAAACTGAAAGTAAATACACGTCGCATCACAACCCAAAACTGTAAACCTCACGGCTCAGTAACACACACTCACACACACACAGTATGTAGGACTCAGCTAGGGTCTGTGGCTTAGCATCCCGTCACCACAGAGGCTCTCAACCCCAGCCACGTGTGCACACTACAGACGCTCTCTCTCGCGTCTGGTCCACGACCGATTTTTCCCCTATGCCTGACCCTAGCAGTAGAGAAGGGGCTCCACGGAGACCGGCTCGAAACCACCACAAGGAGTACGCACAGGACAGAGTCGCACTCGGCGTCCTGGCTCACTAGCGGAGGACAACCACACGCTAGTCATCTAGACGGAGTCGCACCCACGCCTAGGAAACACAACAGAAACGGGCACACGGTAACGCAACGCGCGTACAACAGACGGAACACACTCAACGCCTGAAACTCCGTACAGTAAGTGAACACCTCGTGTCACAATTAATTACTCATATGCACAGACGAGTCACACTCTAAGCTGGCAGAATGTGTTAATAGGGCGGACATCACATGTCAACACCTTGAATACAGAACATGACTTAAGCCTGCTGGGACATAGGATATTAACGACAGCATCGATTGTCGCTAATATGATGTAGGCACTCACCATGCCGCTAACCCTAACTCAACGGCAATCGACCTTGTCGTTTATATCAACCTTGAAGATCTCAACATCAACAGATGTGGACGTTAAGTTCTCCAGTCCCCTAGACCCAGAACAACACCGGGTCAGTCCAATTGGGTAAAATCACCCAACCAGAACGCTTACTGATGGAGGGAAATGCCTCCTCACATCCTCTAATACTACCAGAACTTCGGAAATATATGATCCAGCGCTTGGATCATCCAGAACACCCAAAATCCCGGCATGGTATAACCCAACCCTAAAATACAATTACCATACTAATCCACACAAATGAGCATGCTGATTTGCTAAGGAGGGTTAAAGGAGTTAAGTCTCTACCTCAGAACGCCTTAAAAACTCCCAAACAGCCACTAATCGCACCGGAACCCCTCGAAGTCTCCGTGCGAATTACACCAAATCTTCTCGTTTCCCACCTGATCAAGCATCGCCACGCATGCCAGAGCCTTCCCACGATCTTCCATCAACCATCAGAAGCAGTGGAAACAGACAAAGGCAGAAGTGGAGGGAAAGGAAGGAAAAGAGAAGAAAGGTTTCTGCTCTCAGGCTGCCCTATTTCTACAGGCGCGACCAATTGGCGTCCACATCTCTAGCGGCCTACTGAACCACCTATAGGTTGACGTCCAAACCGCTTGTCGTCGAGTTCAACAACAAACGTCCACATCGCTGGACGCTAACTCACAGTCAACGACTAACCCCTGGTCGTCAACCCCAAGTCAACGACCACGGACCTTGTCGTCAACCACACCCGAACCTCTACAAGACCCAATAAGGATCCGCTAAGACCCGAGACCTTACAAGGCTCAAGTACCAGCTCAGGACCATGGTGGATCTTCTACCATGAAAAGATTCAAGAGGATGCTGCCACCTCTTTTAAGGGGGAGAGCGACCCATTGTTGGCAGAAAGCTGATGAGGGAGATAGAAAAGATCTTCCGAGCCTTCAGGTGTGCAGATGAAGATAAGGTCACATTAGCCACCTACATGGTACAGGTATGCTTTAGTTTATATGCTTGTATGTTTTGTCAAGTTAGATTATTTGGATAGTGCTTATGAGCGGTGTACTGCAGGAAAGAGCTGATGTATGTGGGCTTCATTGCTGCGTACCCGGTTTGAGGATGGAGCTATTGATGTTGCTTGGGACGAGTTCGTGAGGCTCTATCAGGCCAAGTTCGTCCCCGAGCATGTTCAAGATCGGATGGAGCAGGAGTTCCTCTCTTTGGCTCAGGCTCCATGACCGTGCTAGAATATGAGGCAAGATTTTCTGAACTCTCTAAATATGCACCTCATATCGTGGCAGATGAGCGCAGGAAGACAAAGAAATTTGTGATGGGCCTGAAGCCATCACTGAGGCGAGGCTCGTGGCATTTGACCACCGCACTTTGGACGAGGCCCTCAGCGCTGCTTGTAGGCAGGAGGGTGAGATGGAGCAATACCTTGAAGAGAAGAAGACTTCGCAGAAGAGACCTGCAGCTACGTTCCAGCGACAGGATAAGAAGAAAACGGTGTACCAGACACAACATCGATCAGTGGCAGTCGGCAGTTCTCAGGTACCTTCTGTACGTTCCCCTGGTGTGAAGAAAGAGTGTCCCCACTGTGGGAAGGCATATGGTGGTACCGAATGTTGGATGATTATGGGAAAGTGCTTGAAGTGCGGAAGCAGCGACCACAAGATCAAGGATTGCCCAAGACTTCAGCATGGAGTCCAGAGCAGAACGCCAGCCCCAGCGGTAGCGGTAGCAGCGCCAGCTACAGGAGACCAGGAAGGCCTCGAGCCCTAGCTCGAGTGTTTGCTTTAGCACGCGAGGATGCCGAGCAGGCGGAGCATGTCACCGAAGGTACGATTTTACTTTTAGGTTTGCACGCTCGGGCTTTGTTTGATACGGGTGCTACTCACTCGTTCATTTCCGAGCGGTTTGCTAGGCAGTTAGCCCTAGAGTCAGGTGTAGAGTCTGAGGATTTAGAGGTCCCTTTTTCTGTGCACACCCCCGCGGGTACGGTATCGACTAGGAAGTGCATTCCGTCGCTACCTGTGTGCATTGAGGATAGAGTCCTAGAAGGGTGTTTCTTCTTGCTAATGATGAAGGACTATGATGCTATTCTTGGTCTGGATTGGCTGGAGGAGCACTATGCGTTAGTGGATTGCCGTCGGAAGAGGATTGTTTTCCACATTCCTCGTAAGGATGAGTTCTCTCACCCCTTGCCAAGGAACTTGGCGGGAAGTTAGTCATCTTTGCCATGAAGGCGATGCGCATGGTAAACAAGGTTGCGACGCTTTTCTTGCCAGCATGGTACTAGTGCCAGAGGCTGATGAGTCACCTACTCTTGCAGAGATTGAGGTAGTGCAGGATTTTCCAGACATATTTCCTGATGATTTGTCTGGATTGCCACCGGATAAAGAGATAGAGTTTACCATAGAGTTGCTTCCGGGCACCTCTCCTATCATGAAGGCTCCATATCGGATGTGAAGGATCGAGGAAAAGGTGTGGATAAGATCTAGAAGGGGGGGGATGAATAGATCTATGCCACTCTATGTGGAAGCTTAAGCAATTTAAAAATACTTTGAGAATTAGAGGCAATTTTAACAGTGAAAAACAGAGATCTGATGAGATGTTAAGTGAGTTGATAAAATAGATGTGAAAAACCAGTTGATTAAGTGAATCTTAGGCAATCCTATGCAAGTATTTAACGGATATTAGAATCAAACCACAAATAGACAAGTGCACAGAGATTTTTAGGTGGTTCGGAAATCACCCATGTGATTCCTACATCCACCCCTCACACCCAGTGAGGATTCACTAAACAACCTGGGTAACACACCCACTGGAGCCAGACAACTCCAACACTTGAGTTTACAACTCACACAACTCTAGAGTAAGACTACTCTAGATCCCTGAGCAAGACTGCTCAACCAACACTTGAGTTCGACGACTCAACCTGAGCACAATGACTCACAAATGACTTTGCTAGACACCAACACAAGACATAGATCTTCTAGCAGCAGATCATGTCGAACATGATAACATTCATGAGAATTATGTAGAAGCACTTGCACAATCTCAAAATGTCTCAGAAGAACAAAAGTACATTGAGAATTGTATGAAAAGACTTTGTTCTTCAGTGTACTCCTTGTAGAAGCTCAGATTGGGCTGAAGCTTGGATTCTTGAAGTCCCAAGCGATGCTCTGCACTTTTGAACTTGGGGATCATCCTTGAAATCTTCTCCAACGGATGCTTCTACTTGATCTACTTCCTTGAGGCACTTCAGATGCTTCTTCAAGGATCACACTCCAATTCTCACAATCGAATTGATGAGAATTGGTCTTCAGAAGACACCAGGAGAGGAGAGGAGGGAGATGAGCTCTTGTCGCCGCCACAGGAAACTTCTGGAAGGCTCCAAGAGTTCGTTTGGTCTCTTGATGTGATGGATGGCCAATTGGGGGCTTTTTATACCAAAAAGATTCCAAAGATACCCTTTAGGTACAAGGGCACATGATCCTAGGTTGATACACCATCGCCCTAGGATGACACGTGGCAATCATCCATCTTAAGTTGGAATCTTTCCGTAGTGTGTCGACCTGCCTTGGTGGTGGTGTCGACACACTGTCCCAAATCTGAAAATAGGCTGTTCTGGGAACGAGGTCCAGTGTCGACCTGCCCTCATCCTGCGTCGACCTGGGTAGTCTAATTCCTGGAATTTGCCACTCGTGTCGACCAGCTTTTTGACTAGTGTCGACACAGTCTCAGCATTTCTTCAGCTTTTTGCCTTTGAGTCTGAGGTGTTTTGTCGACACCATTGTGGGGTGTGTCGACACCATCTTTGCAAAAAGTATTTGTACCTGAAAATTAAACATATATCATTAGTGAAATATTTTATATTATTACAAATGATAAGTGTGCTTTGAAACATGCTTTTTGAATATATATTTCAGGTGAAATGTGTTTATCATGTTTCAATTAGTTTGCATTCAAATCACATTTGTCATCATCAAAATAAGAGGGGAAATGATATGAAATTACACTCAACCCAACAATCTCCCCCTTTTTGATGATGACAACATTAAATCCATATGGCAATGAGGTTTTGATGAGATGTGATTTTAAGCAATTTTTTGTTATTCAAAGTCCTTATTTTTCTTTTTGTTCATGCTTGTCAAAGACCTTTAATATAACTCAGTCACAATTGATGGTTGTACTTGTGAAGTACAATGTTACTTGAGTAAGTTAGTTGCATAAAGAAGGTCAAGCAACTTGACAAGCAGTTATACATTCACATTCACATAACAATTTTCAATTACATTGAAGACACAAATGAGAAATTCATTCAAGCTAAGCAAAAAGCATTTCATTTCATTCAAGAGAAACATTACAATCTTTCCAAAAAGATTACAATCATTTCTTGTTCTCTTTCTTTCTTCTCCCCCTTTGACATCATCAAAAAAATACATTATGTAGAAGGTGGAGGAGGAGGAATGGGAAGTAAGATTGTCTCAATGTCTGACAGTCTTTTTCCATGAAAGTCAAGCTGGACTTGATTTGATCTTGAATGGTTGTGAGTTTTGTGTGCAAGTAATGTTCCATTCTGTTTGAGTTTTCTATCAAAGTAGCTTGAATTCTGGCTAGATCAGCTGATATGGGTTGTGAAGAGGAAGATGATCCAGCTGACCAACTAGGCCTTTGCATGATTTTGAATTCCTTGTCAAATCAGTGATCTGGTTGTCAATGTGTGCATTGAAATTCCTCATGCTCTCCAAATCATCCACGAAATGAGCAAAAGATAGTCTAGTGCTGGTGATCTCATGTAATGTCTGCTTGGTGTTGAAGACATCAGCTTGGGAATTTGCCAAAATTCCCTGAAGAACTGTCTCCAACTTTTGCTGGTGCTCTTTCAGCTGAACTGAAGCATCTGCCATTGTACCAATTAATCTGTTGAATCTTTGAGCTGCATAGTCTGAGGCAGCTTTTTGCTCTATGAACTTGGCAGACACAGTGTTCTCCAACCGTTGAATCCTCAACTCAAAAGCTTGTGACATGGTTTGAATAGAGGTGTTCAAGGTTTCAAATTTATCATTTAAAAAGGAGAACAACTCTGGTGAAACAGAAGGTCCACCAGAGGATGTGGATGCTTGAAATGTGGGTTGTGGAGAGACATGTGGAATGTCAATTCAGTGTGCATGGAGGGGGTTGAAACTGAGGTGAGAGTGGGGCATGAAATGGAATGTCACCTTCAGTTGAGACTTGAGGCTGATCCTCATTCAAGGAGGCTGATCCTCTTGACCTTGGGGCTGGTCCCCTTGAGCTTGAGGCTGTTCCTCTTGACCCTGGGCTGGTCCCCTAGACCTTGAGGCTGTTCCTCTTGACCCTGGGCTGGTCCCCTTGACCTTGAGGCTGTTCCTCTTGAGCTTGAGGGGCCTCAACTACAACTGGCCCTCTCCTAACTTGATTGCCCTCCAGTCTGAATCCCATGAATTTCTGAATATTCTTGAAGCGATAAATGTTGATTAGGGATAGACTGGGATTTCTCATTTTCCATAGGCACACCAAAGTGCTGGAACACTAAGTTAGGTGTGCAGCATATGGAAGAGATCTCTTGAGGTCTTCCTGGTTGTTTCAGATATAATTTGATACATTATTACATGGAGATTGATTTTGATGTCCTTTGCCATGCAATAGAGAATAAACCTCTGTATATTTGTGAGCCTGTCCCTTCCACCACCTTGAGGGGTAATGATTGTGGTCAACATATGGTGTGATCCTCAACACAGGGGGAAATGAATTTGTGTTGAATTTGGTGACAAAGGTTTGTTTGGGATCAGATTTATCAGCAGGAAGGCCTGTCATGATGGTATAAGCTTCATGAAGATCAAATTCAAAATTATGATAATCTGCCCCTTCATCTGGTACTTTGAAAATTGAGGCAGCTATGTCTGTGGGCAAGTCAATAGCAATCCCCTTAACCTTTGAACTGAAACCCTTCATCTGTGCATTTCAAATTCTTGTAGAATTCTTGAACAAGTCTTGGATACATGATTTGAAATTCAGAAATGAAGATTAACCAAGACTGAAGAGAGAAGTCTGAATTTCTGGAAAGACATTTGCTAGCTGAATGTCTGTCAAATCCACTATTTGGGCTTTAGATTAGCTTTGATGCACTGATGGACTTTTAGGGGTTGGTTTCTTGAGACTTGGAAGACTCAGACGAAGATGATGATGACTCTAGAATCTCCAGAAGAGGAGCCCGGATTCTCAGGTCTAGAAACCTACCTCTGCCCGAAGAAGAGGGTCTACCTCTCTTGGCTGCTGGCTGAGATGCAGAGGAGGACCCTGGTTGCTCTGCAGGGTCATTGCGCCGCTTACTTTCTCTTCCTTCCATTGAGGAACATCATCCTCTGCAGGAACTGGCTTGGATGAGGCCTGAGATCTTGCTCCACGGCGAGGACCCATTTTTCTCACCGTGGTTGCAAGGATGGAGTGGAATCGGGAGTGGATGAAGGAGAAAGAGATGATTGAGAAAGGTATGCGATTGAGAGAGAAGATGTGGAATTTCTTGCCGGAAATGAGAGAAAAAGACCGTCGGGTCGACCTATGCCTAAAAAGGGTTTACAGTGGTGCAATACCCCGCAGGAACAACAGGGCTAACCGGAACCCACGATTTAAAAAGTCTGGCAAGGGGTGCAGTGTCGACACTGGAAGACTGTAGTGTCGACCTGACCTAGGGTGTGTGTCGACACGAGATAGAGGTGGTGTCGACTTGGCTATGAAGAAAAGATGAATTTTTGTGAGAAAAAATTTGAGAATTTGTGGACTTCTTTAAAAGGATAATCAATGAGAGAAATAGTCATTTCAAGGATTTTTAAGAGACTTAAAAATTCATTTGCTATATTTTGCAAAAATTCATCACAATTCAAGTTTTAAACAATTCCAATAGGATATGAGCATTCAAAGACTTGAGTCACTAAAATGATGATTTGAGGGATATAATATATCTAACAATCAACTATAAGCTACCATATTTCTCAACGTTAAAGAAATAAAGATATCCTCAAGACCGAATGCAATTGTTTTGAAAATATAACACAATCCTAAAGAACAACTTGATGATAAATGAAAATGATTCTTTCTAAACAAAACTCCATTAACACACATATTTTGTTTTTGTAACAGACTATCAAATGTTATAAATCTTTTTCACTCAAGTACTAGTGCTTTTTACACACCATAGTCCCTGGATACTTAGGATTTATTCATTGTCAAGTCTCAAAGGGGTAAATGATGACCTTTTGACATGAAAATATACGTTTTGTAGACGCCAATATTTCCAGTTACTCAGTCATCATCAAAAAGTTGAGCACATATTTTGCTGTATTTTGAATTTATTTTTGAATTTTTATCCCCTTTGGACAGAGATAGCATTAGTCCCTCATGACATGCATGGCACTTCATTCATTGTGAAGGTGTGCAGTTTCTCAGCACAAATGCCATTGCTCTGTTGAATTTTTCAATTTTTGAGAGTTTTGTAAGATAGAAATCAATTTTATCCAACATCAGTTGCAAACAAAGAGATGTTTTAATTTCAAGACACAAGTTGTTTTCAATCTTGGAAGAGTTCTAAGTTTCTGTGGGTTGAAAAATATAGTTGACAGTTGATTAGTAAAAAATATGATAGATCACTCAAAGGATCATTTGGAGACTCTAGACATGGGAATGATGACATCATGCAGGAATTGATGAAATACAAGAAAAGTTATGAATTTTGCAAAAGTCATGACTTGTGAATTTTCTAGCTCCCCCTGAGATGATGATTTCAATCATTTTCTATCAAAATAAAGATATGCAAGTTTTTGAAATCAAGAAAGATTCTCTTTAAACATAAAAGCTCCCCTCAATAATTGCATTTTCATTTCTTGGTACTTGGCGGAGACATATACTCTCGCATAGTGAAAGTGTCCAGACAAGCATAACTTGTCCTTCTCCAAATCACCATTTGATATACCAAGAAGTTCAACACAATGAGAGTTGAAGAATTTATTGTCCAAAGGAAATGGAAGTGGAATTGAGAGAGATATGGACAGTGTGACTGAAGGAAGCAAAGGGTTATGATATGAAAAGAACTCCCCCTTAGACAATGCATAACACTCAACCCAAACCTAAAGAGAGATCAAGAATGTGGACATTTACAAAGACCAAGTTCTCTCCTCAAGGATGAAAATCTGTTTTCAGGAAGGGGTTGGTGAATATGTCTGCAATTTGTTTTTCAGTTTCAATGAAATGGAGTTCAAAAGACTTCTTTGCAACCTCATCTCTCAAGAAGTGATGCTTAATCTCAATATGCATGGTTCTAGAATGCTGAATGGTCTTAGACAGATTTATTGCACCTGTGTTATCACATAGGATGGGTACACAACCTAAATCTTGGTTGTAATCGAGAAGTTGATGTTTCACCTAGAGAATCTGAGTTCCACATCTACCTGCTGCAACATATTCAGCCTCTGCAGTTGACAGTGCAACTGAATGTTGCTTCTTGGAAGCCCAAGAGATAAGGCAACCACCTAGGAATAAACACAAGCCACTTGTGCTTTTTCTATCTAATTTACACCCAGCATAGTCAGCATCACAATAGACAATCAAATCTAGCTTGCAACTAGCAGGATACCAAATTCCTAAATCACATGTTCCAACAACATATTTGAAAATTCTTTTAACAGCTAACATGCGACTTTCCTTAGGATTAGACTGAAATCTAGCACACAAGCACACACTAAACTGAATATCTGGTTTAAAAATTGTAAGATAGAGTAGAGAGCCAATCATACCTCTGTAGGTCTTTGGGTCTACTGACTTACCATTTGAGTCTTCTTCTAGCTTAACATTTATAGCAATAGGTGTGCTTGAATGCTTGAGGTTCTGAAAGTCAAACCTTTTGAGAAGTTCCTTGACATACTTGGCTTGACTGATGAAGATCCCTTAAGATGTTTGGTTAACCTGCAATCCCAAGAAAAATGTTAAATCTCCCATTAAACTCATTTCAAATTCATTCTTCATTTGATTTGAAAATTTAGTGCATAGCCCTTTATTGGTGGAGCCAATATTATGTCATCAACATAAATTTGGACCACAATTATTTGATTTTTGACTATTTTTGTGAACAAGGTCTGATTAACATTTCCTCTAGAATATCATTTTTCAAGTAAAAAGGTACTCAAACGGTCATAGCAAGCTCTTGGAGCTTGTTAAGACCATAGAGAGCCTTATTAAGCTTGAAAACATGATTACGATGTTTTTCATTTTCAAATCCAGGAGGTTGTTCAACAAAAACATTTTCCTTAATATATCCATTTAAAAAAGCACTTTTGACATCTATTTGATAAACTTTGAATTTCATGGAGGATGCAAAAGCAAGGAAAATTCTAACTGCTTCTTGTCTAGCTACAGGGGCATATGATTCTTCAAAATCAATTCTAAATTCTTGATTGTACCCCTTTGCAACTAGCCTAGCTTTATTTCTAATGACTTGACCATTTTCATTCAACTTATTTCTGAAAACCCATCTAGTGCCAATGACTGTTTGGTACTAGGTCTAGGTACTAATTCCCATACTTGATTTCTTTCAAATTGATGAAGTTCATCATGCATGGCATTAATCCAATCAGAACTTGATAAGGCTTCATCAATTGACTTTGGTTCAATTTGGGAAATTAGAGCTAGTGGGTCTTCTTCAATATCATGCAGGAATGAAGATCTAGTCCTAACTCTATCATTTACATTGCCAACCACATTGTCTAATAGGTGATCTCTCAGAAATCTATGTTCAGAAATTACCTAGGACAATGTTACCTGAACCATTGAAGATGGTGTGTTCAGGTTCTCTTCAATGTTTTCAAACTCCTCAACAGTTGGTGAAAAGTCAACAATAAACTCATCCTCTTCAATGTCTTATCTTCCCTGCAAGATTTAGAATTATTAGTTGAGAAGGAATTTTCATCAAAGATAACATGTGGAGATTCTTCAACAGTTTTAGTTTTAAGAATGTACACTTTGAAAGCCCTTGACACCTCAGAATAGCCAAGGAAGATGGCTTCCTGACTTTTAGCATCAAATTTGTCAAGGTTTTCTTTGTTATTATTGTGTACATAGCATTTGCACCCAAAAGTTTTAAAATAAGATATAGTTGGCTTTTTGTTTTTCAATAATTCATAGGGGGTTTTGTTGATTTTTGGTCTGATCAATGCTCTATTTAGAATGTGATTGGTTGTGTTTACAGCTTTAGCCCAAAAGGATTTCGGCAAATTACTTCCTAAGAGCATAGATCTAGCCATTTCCACAAGAGTTCTATTCTTTCTTTCCACAACACCATTTTGTTCTGGAGTTCTTGGTGAAGAAAACTTGTGGAATATTTAAAATTCAGCACATAAATCAGAAAAGGATGTGTTCTCAAATTCACCCCCATGATCAGTCAAAATATTTTTGATTTTATATGGATAAGTTGTTAAGACAGTGGTACAGAAGTTCCTGAATTCAAGACAAGTATCACTTTTGTGGGACAGAAAAATAACCCAAGTAAATCTAGTAAAATCATCAATGATTACAAATCCATATCTTTTGCCACTTAGACTTAGAATTCTTGTAGGGCCAAAAGGTCCATGTGAAGTAATTCTAGTGGCCTAGATGTGAGTACTTCATTGAAGTTTTTAAAAGATTTTCTTGTTTGTTTTCATTTAGCACAGATCCCACAAACTTGATTTTCAACATTAGAGAAAGATTCAGGAAGTCCCTTAACCAAATTCAATCTTAACAACTTATTCATTGTTCTGAAACTTGCATGGCCAAGTCTTTTGTGCCAAGTCCATGCAATTTCATCTTTATTTGCAACAAAGCAAAGATTTTCAGAAAAGTTTTTATTTAGGTTGATCATGTAGACATTGTTTTCCCTTTTTCCAAAAAATTTGATTTTATTAGTTGATGAGTCAATTATCTTACAGAAATCAGATTCAAACACAACTTTGTGACCTTTGTCACATAGTTGGCTGATACTGAGCAAATTATAATCAAGACCATCAACTAGTAAAACATTATCTACAGAGTTTGAGGAAGTTTGACCAACCTTACCAGATCCTATGATCTTTCCTTTATTTTTACCTCCAAAAGTCACTGACCCTCCCTCTTTTCAATCAGGAATGAGAATTTGGCTCTGTCTCCCGTCATGTGTCGTGAACACCCACTGTCAAGAACCACACATTGGAGTTGGGTGCACGACCTTCCTGCAAAATAGATCAGTGGAGAGAAGATTTTGGTACCCAAACAGAGTTGGGACCATCAGAATGTTTGAACATTGTTAGTAAATCTTTTCTCACCCAAATTTGACTTGTTTTTTATTTTTGTTTTGTTACATTGGTGTTTTCAGTCTTTTTCTGTTTGTTCTTTCCCTTAGGAATGAAAGCACCAATATTTTTGTTTTTAGTGGGAGGGGAGTTTTTCATTTGAGCATAGGAATTCAGATGAGGAGGTGGAATCCATGGATTTTGTTGGTACATCAAAAGTTTGGAGGAAAGAATTGAGGATGATACCAACAAGGGTTGTCATACCATTGGCTCCAAGGATTGGTCCAATCATCTTCAAATGCTTTCTTGGAGGTCCAAGGTTCTTTATAAATGATTCCTTTGACTTTTTCCTGTTTTTCAAATTTTTATTTGAATTTTTGATTGAGTTGTTTGTAGCTATTGATGTTGAGCAGGTCGACCTCTCCATGACTGGTGTCGAGACAGCAACCACAGAAGCCTCTTCTTGTGGACTGGTGTCGACCTGTCAGAAGACTGTGTCGACCTGGTTGTCTTCTTTTGTTTTTGAGTTTTTGATTTGTTTTGTGTTTTGTTTGATGTTTTGTCTGATGTTTGCTTGATTTCTGTGTTCTCAAAATTAGGACCTTTGACAAATTTAATTAATGGTGCTTTGCCCTTTTTCTCACCAAATTTGTCTTTCTTTAGTTTTTGCTTGTTGAATCCTAATCCATGAGAAGTTGTTGTCATGTTTGTTCCTAGCAGTGCCTCCAAGTTATCTTTACCTTTTGTGAAGGTTTGGATAACTTCATCTCTTTCTTTTAGCTGGTTTTGAAGAGTTTTAATTTCTTCAATCTTTTGTTGTTTTTCTTGTTTTTCCATTTCCACTTTTCAGATAGGTCTTTGAATTCTTGGGTGCCTTTTGAGAGGCAAGCTTTAGATCATCAATTAGGTTCATGAGATTCTCTTTTTCTTCATTTAATTCTGTTATTTCATTTTCTAGCTCACAAATTCTGTTGTTTGAAGATTGGTTATGATAAAGGTTTTCAATTTTCTTTTTGATTTGTTTGTTTTCTTTTCTCATTTCAGAATATTTTTCCACTAGTTCAGCATAAACATCCTGCCAATCTTCAACAGTGAAATCTTCAAAAGAGGTGCTTACCTTTTCTTCAGAGTTGTTGGCCATGAAGCAGATTTCCTCACTCTCAGAGCTTGAGGATTTTTTGTCTTCTTCTTCTTCACTTGAGTCTTCATCAGACCAAGTGGCTACCATGGCCTTGGGCTTCTTAAACTTCTGGAACTTCTTGTGCTTTTCCTTCTTGTTCTCAGGACACTCTCCCTTCATGTGTCCTGGCTTATTGCACCTATAGCAAATGGCAGTTTCGTCAGATTTTTGATTCTTGTTGAAATTAGAAGAGGAAGTGTTTCTTTTACTTGAGGAAAACTTCTTTTTCCCAGACATTTTTCCTTTTCTAAATTTCAAGAATTTTCTGAATTGCCTGGTCATGAGGGCAATTTCATCCTCATTTGACTCAGACTCCTCAGAACTTATCTTTTCCTGACTTTTGTCTTTACTACTTGAAGAGGCCTTAAGTGCCATTGGCTTGGTTTTAGTTATGTGTTCTTCATTTCTTTTCAAATTTATTTCATATGTCATTAAGGATCCTATCAATTCATCCAAAGACATTTTGGACAAATCTTTAGAATCTTCAATGACAGTGGCCTTTGTGTGCCAATTGAAGAAAGTGAATGCAAGATTTTCCTTACCAAGTCTGCATCTGTGTAGTCCTTACCTAAGGCCTTCAGTCTATTGACAATAACCATGAACTTGGCAAACATTTCAAAAATTGTTTCATTAGACTTCATCATAAACAATTCATATTCTGAAACAAGAATATTTGCCTTAGTTTCCTTCACTTGTGATGTTCCCTCATAAAGTAATTCGAGTTTATCCCACATTTCTTTGGCAGATTTGCACATTGAGGTCCTCAAATACTCTTTGGGATGAACAACACATTGAATCATGTTCATGGCACTATAATTCAATGTGGCTTTTCTTATTTGTTCCCTAGTCCAGGTTTCTTCCTCTCCCTGGTTTTCATAGGGACCAACTTCTACCACTTTCCAGATTTCATAGTTTTGGGCTCTTAAAAACACTTGCATTCTATTTTTCCAATATGAATAGTCCGTTCCATTAAAGAATGGTGGCCTATTTATGGAATGCCCCTCAGCTATGAAACCTTTGGAATCCATTGACTTAAAAAGAAAGCACAGAAGAAATACTCAGCAAGCAAGCAAACAATCAAGCAATCAGACACACAATACTCAAAAACTACTCAGATCAAATCAGATCAAGTGTAAACCAGCTCTGATACCAATTGAAGGATCGAGGAAAAGGTGTGGATAAGATCTAGAAGGGGGGGGGGATGAATAGATCTATGCCACTCTATGCGGAAGCTTAAGCAATTAAAAATACTTTGAGAATCAGAGGCAATTTTAACAGTGAAAAACACAGATCTGATGAGATGTTAAGTGAGTTGATAAAATAGATGTGAAAAACCAGTTGATTAAGTGAATCTTAGGCAATCCTATGCAAGCATCTAACGGATAATAGAATCAAACCACAAATAGACAAGTGCACAGAGATTTTTAGGTGGTTCGGAAATCACCCATGTGATTCCTACATCCACCCCTCACACCCAGTGAGGATTCACTAAACAACCTGGGTAACACACCCACTGGAGCCAGACAACTCCAACACTTGAGTTTACAACTCACACAACTCTAGAGTAAGACTACTCTAGATCCCTGAGCAAGACTGCTCAACCAACACTTGAGTTCGACGACTCAACCTGAGCACAATGACTCATAAATGACTTTGCTAGACACCAACACAAGACATAGATCTTCTAGCAGCAGATCATGTAGAACATGAGAACATTCATGAGAATTATGCAGAAGCACTTGCACAATCTCAAAATGTCTCAGAAGAACAAAAGTACATTGAGAATTGTATGAAAAGAGTTTGTTCTTCAGTGTACTCCCTTGTAGAAGCTCAGATTGGGAAGAAGCTTGGATTCTTGAAGTCCCAAGCGATGCTCTGCACTTTTGAACTTGGGGATCTTCCTTGAATCTTCTCCAACGGATGCTTCTACTTGATCTGCTTCCTTGAGGCGCTTCAAATGCTTCTTCAAGGATCACACTCCAATTCTCACAATCGAATTGATGAGAATTGGTCTTCAGAAGACACCAGGAGAGGAGAGGAGGGAGATGAGCTCTTGTCGCCGCCACAGGAAACTTCTGGAAGGCTCCAAGAGTTCGTTGGGTCTCTTGATGTGATAGATGGCCAATTGGGGGCTTTTTATACCAAAAAGATTCCAAAGATACCCTTTAGGTACAAGGGCACACGATCCTAGGTTGATACACCATCGCCCTAGGATGACACGTGGCAATCATCCATCTTAAGTTGGAATCTTTCCGTAGTGTGTCGACCTGCCCTGGTGGTGGTGTCGACACTGTCCTAAATCTGAAAACAGGCTGTTCTGGGAACGAGGTCCAGTGTCGACCTACCCTCATCCTACGTCGACCTAGGTAGTCTAATTCCTAGAATTTGCAACTCGTGTCGATCTGCTTTTTGACTAGTGTCGACACAGTCTCAGCATTTCTTCAGCTTTTTGCCTTTGAGTCTGAGGTGTTGTGTCGACACCATTGTGGGGTGTGTCGACACCATCTTTGCAAAAAGTATTTGTACCTGAAAATTAAACACATATATCATTAGTGAAATATTTTATTATGAGTACAAATGATAAGTGTGCTTTGAAACATGCTTTTTGAATATATATTTCAGGTGAAATGTGTTTATCATGTTTCAATTAGTTTGCATTCAAATCACATTTGTCATCATCAAAATAAGAGGGGAAATGATATGAAACTACACTCAACCCAATAGGATGGCACCTGTGAAGTTAGCCGAGTTGAGGAGGCAGTTGCAAGAGTTGCTAGATAAGGGATTTATTCGCCCGAGTGTTTCACCTTGGGGCGCACCTGTATTATTCGTGAAGAAGAAAGACGGGTCACTTAGGTTATGCATTGACTACAGAAAGCTGAACCAAGTGACTGTGAAGAACAGGTATCCCTTGCCTCGTATTGATGATTTGTTTGACCAGTTGCGAGATGCATCAGTCTTTTCTAAGATTGATTTTCGATCTGGTGATCATCAGTTGAGGATTCGGAGTGAGGATGTGTCCAAGACGGCGTTTAGAACCCGTTATGGACATTATGAGTTTTTGGTTCTTCCTTTCGGATTGACCAACGCCCCTGCAACATTCATGGATCTCATGAACAGGGTGTTTAGGCCTTATCTAGATAGCTTTTTCGTAGTGTTTATTGATGATGTGTTGGTCTACTCTTCGGACGAGGACACACACCGTCAGCATTTGAGGGTAGTGTTAGAGGTTCTCCGTGAGCACAAGCTGTATGCTAAGTTCAGCAAGTGTGATTTCTGGTTGCGCGAGGTTCATTTCCTTGGGCATGTTATCTCTGGTGCTGGTGTAGCAGTTGATCCAGCAAAGGTCCAGACAGTTATGGATTGGAAGATTCCCAAGACCCCTTCGGAGATTCGTAGTTTTATTGGTTTAGCTGGTTACTATCGGTGATTTATTGAGGGATTTTCATCCATCGCCGCCCCTTTGACTCAGCTCACCAGAAGGGAGTGAAGTTTGTTTGGTCTGAGAAGTGTGAGAGTAGTTTTCAATTTCTGAAGACTAAGCTCACATCAGCCCCGGTGTTAGTCTTACCGAGCGATGTAGAGGGTTTTGCTATCTACACGGATGCGTCTCGGATTGGTTTAGGCTGTGTGCTAATGCAGCAGGAAAGGGTAGTGGCTTATGCTTCTCGTCAGTTGAAGGAGC